>OW026301.1:18190936-19440936 GCA_932273695.1 Apotomis betuletana | reverse complement strand
ATACCCACTCTATCTGTATGCTTAAATATACTTTAAAATGTATTACTAGTTAATGTGAAATCCTAATCCACATTTTATCATTTGACATCAAAACACCTCTAAAACGCAATTAAAATATTATGAAATGAAAACACATTTATTGCGGGCAACTGTGGCCCACCTTAAAGCCAATAAATAATTATAAAAATACACAAGCATGTTAACTAGGCGACGTGTGACGCTTCTTGGTGTCAACTAACTGGCCTGGGAAACGCCTGAAAATTACACCCTTCGGCCAGAGCTCCTCCTACGTAAAGGTAGATGTCAGTTCCAGAAGAGTGATTTTCCGAATTTTCCTAATGGCAAACCTTTATGCACTACATCTATATCGGATTTATCACCGTATGGCAATCGTAAATTGACACACAATAGACGGCACGATTTGATGGACTACTGTCACAAGCGACACAATAATTTCCACGCTAGCTCTTGTGCAACAACGTTGGTCCTGTGACACGTGCGACAGACTCGAAAACTCGAATCACCTACTAAATTAATTATCAGGCCGACTTAAAAGAAGCGTATTCTCGATTAAATTACCATATAGGTCGAAATATTAATCCTTAATGTCCTCTCGCTGTGTTCTCAGCGATGCCCTTTATACAAGTTAAAATCGGACCGCATCAACAAAATATTGGAAGTTCAATCGGTCAATAAGTGGCGATGATCTCAGATTAAATATACAACGGATTTAAAGTACTACCTTTTTTAAAGTACTGTATAAAATGAATCATGTGCATAATGTCTTGTATTATGAGCTAGCAACTTATTATTTTTCTAAAAATACGTTCTTGTTAGGATGTCGCCGTTGACGGATACGTCTGGGAGGAAATCATCATCATCATCATTTTTCTATCAGGTATTTTTACTACGAGGTTATGCTACTGTAAAAAAATCCAGCTCTTTAAAGATTTTAGTTCTCGGCACAAGCTGTAAGGCTCTAGATATTGTGGTGTATTGACACTTCAGTGTCATAGTCTGTGTCTGTGAAATCGTTTTAGAATAATATTATGTCACATCCTCTCGTAAGCATGGGCGTATTTAGTGGGGTGGCGGGTGCGCCGTCCCCACCTCAATATGGGCTAGTACCCACCCCAGGAATTTCGGTTACCTATAGAAATACATGGCTTCATCTCAAAGGCCATGGCCGCCCCCAACCAGGCCCCGTCTGAAAAATAATCTTAAATAGATACGCCAATGCTTGTAAGAAATATTCGCCTTTATATTATTATATTTATATACCTAGGCGATATTTTGTCATTTTCATTACATTTTTATGTTACATCACAAAATGCCCGCGGTGAGGACTCTCGATTTAGTCTTTATGGTGTTCGATTAGAGCAATATAATTTTGACCTTCGATCCTCAACAATTTAGTTGTTCTATGAGCATCATCATCATTACCGCCTTTTAAAATTACACTCCTGGCTTCCTCAGTATTCCGCCATCTGATGGGTTAACCTCTTATGGATACAGTCCTTCGTGCCATCGGAAAAACCCAGTGGATACTTTACTCTCAGTGGAGTGGGTAGTGGATGGGCTGTTATTTTCGAGCTCGGGTGGTCGGACTCAGTCTCCACTCCAGCCCGTCTAGCACAACTATGCTTCGCAACTCTTGTCGCGCGACATAGCGCTACCCGTCACTCTATCACATTACTGCACATAAAGAGACGGGTACTTATCTTGCGAGAGAAAAAGTCGCGTATGTCAGTTATGCTAGAGTTGCAGGAGGGTTACAACCCAGCCACGACTTTGCACGACCAGCGGCAAGCGGCAAAATAAAACCAATAAAGCATAATACGCTTAGTAGGTACGCTTATATTATGCTTGTTGTACACTCACGCTGAGACCAGGATATATTAGCCTGCCAGGTCATAGTCCATTCAAACCAGTAAGGTGAGAACTACTTGCTTGCCTCGGCCGCTCTCTAAAAATGTCTTCACACGATAGCCGTGCAAGATGGGATGGGAATGGCATATATGGGGGCGAAGTTTTATGAAAATGGTATTTTGAACATTTACTTGCCTATTCTTCAATATACTTTTTCTTATTTAAATTGCGTACCTATTCTTTTTACACTTGTGGTTAAACCTAAACGACTTGTTATCATCTTATTTGAAAAAGATATGATATGATATATCTCCTAGGTACGGATTTACTTGAATAGTTTTATTTCTTGCTAAATATTTACTTAAGTAAGTCTATACACTAGATAATGAATCTACATATAAAGTAAGATATAAGTCTATTAATTAACAATAACAAAATAACATAAAACAATATGAAAATGTTGTCTTTATTATCTTAAATCCACTTAAAACAATATCGGACAAATCTGATAAGAACCACTGTACAGACATGAATAAAGGATTGCACATACATCCAAAAGCCTGAAGATAATCGAGATACGAGTAGATGTAGGTATAAACGAAACAAAAACTGCGGTGCAATTATTATCCGTGTTCGTGCATACTTGGATTTTGTTTTTATTACGACGATATAAAATACAAGTCCTGTTTGCTACGAGTAATAGGCGCCTGATTCGATTTACATTTGCATATGGCCATTTGCTGACATGTTGATGATGCTGACATATCACGGACATGGCATATAGCTGTTATGTTATTTTTTTTTGAGGTGCATTCAATGACATTAACAAGTCGTGATCTACTAGTACATAAATAGAACGCATCGCTAAAGTTATACACAATAGCGGTGATATTTCAGACAGGTATGGTTACAAACATCGAATTTTGTCCTAAATAGGTCTGCGCTCAAATAACTAAGTTCCTAGTTTATAAATAGGGACAAAATTTATCCCAGGACCTAATATAATTCCTACTTACGATGAAAGGAAAGGAAATATTTCTTAATATTCGGAACATTATATTTCCTGACTATAACTTTTTACGGGGTTTCCTAATTCCAGAATATTGTGAGTGTTAATTCTCGAAATAATATGAATTCATCAATTAGTTACACACGAAACATGTTCACATTGTTTGCACATTTTAAGGAGATATGAATAATCCTGTCAAAAAGTTAATGTAGAGGTAGCTAAGTGTAACAGCATTGTATTATTGTGACCGCTACACAATATATACAAATGGTGAATTAGTTTCGAAGTACGTCAAAAGGTTTCGCGCTTGAGTCCATAATATAAATAGTTTTTCTCCAGATCTAATACTTACCAAAGTGCCTTTTGCGTAAATGATTTTCAAAGCTGACGACTGTGTTAAACTTAAATGGTACTAAGTACTTAATGCATTCTTGAATTTGATGTTAATGTTATCCAAATGGTTTAGGCAATAAGCACAAAATATAAAGTTTTCTTTAACTGTAGAAATCCTTAAATATAATTTGAAACTCACCCTTTACATAATAAAAACGCGAAAACTAAAAGCTTCATTTTTACAAATCTTCACTACTAAACTAAAATATAAATTTACAATATCACTTTTTATCACTTTTGTGGAATAATTGACTAAGGTTGAACTGGTTAATTTTACATGGCTTTAAACGTAGGAAAGGATCATTGAGCGTAAGTGAGTGATTGTTGAGATCGTGGAGGTCGCGTGTAATGGAACGTGTAGTACGCGCGGCGAGCCTGCGCGAACTGCGCGCGAGCAGGCCGCGGTGCAGCCGATAACACCGGCTCAATGACGTCGATCTTGGATTGTGACTTTGCTGCCTAATTGTGTCTGCAATGAACCAATCCGCCATAATACGTTCGCTCTTCATCACCCATATTTAGGTAGTTGACTCTGTACATTTGACTCTCTCGAGTACAAGGTGCGACCACTCCCGTCTGACCAACTACGTATAGAGAGGCTAAGGCCCATTATCACAATGTCAGAATTGTAACTGTAACTGCTTTAATTGTGTCTTCAGTGTCTTGTGACTGCTGCTTTATTATGTCTACTAACGAAACAATCGCTCTTCATCACCCACTAGAATTTTGTCTTGTCAATGAACTCGTCTTGATTTTGACGCTGCTGCCAATTCACCTCTATACTTTTTCTTTAATCAGCTACATGGTACTGAGACATGGTTTTACAATGGGACTCATAAGTCTGCTCTGCTGCGTCATAGTTCATAGTTCTGCTGTACTGCGTAAAAAGATTGCATCTCTTTTGATCAGAATACGTGGCAGCTCAAACAGCCTCCTGAAGACCATCGCTGCAAGAAGTGAGTGCTCAATAATGCAACACATAATTAAAAATACAATGTCGTTAGCTAAATTTGAATGCTAACATAGTTATAAGTAAAATACTAACAAAATGTGGATCTCGTTGTCTGAATAAATACAGTTTATTATTATTATTATAAGTCCAAGGTAACCGGCATAGCATAGCACAGAATTGCACGGTTAAAATGACAATGGACAGGCCATGTAGCCCGGCCCGGAGAATGGATGGCGTTTGGGGAATCTCAGTCCTAGAGTGGCGACCACTTATAGGAAAGCGGCTCTCGACTAGGTGGGCGAACGACTCGTGAAGGTAGCGGGGAGTCGATGAATGGCGTCTGCACGGGATCACACCTTGTGGCGAGCTATAGGGGAGGCCTAAGTTCAGCAGTGGACGTCTGTGGCTGCTGGATAGATAATCAACTACATTCTGGTAGCAGAATATTTTCCAGTTTAGAATATGTCTTATCAATGTCGTCGGACGTGAAGACAACACTGACCCTGAATTGTGGCTGTGCTGTCTAATTGTATCTACCAATCCACTATAACACGTTTCTTAGTAGAGTTGCTAAGCCGCGAAATTGTGCACATCGGGTTACAAGCATGAAATCTCTACTACAGATAGAGCGTTCCGCGGTAATTATTTTCAGATGTAGAGGGAAGTCAGATTCGTCTTCTGCGTGGCGGGAGAGCGGGGTGAATAAGACCAAGTAGTCCCCTTTTTTTATTACTGATCAGTTACGGCTACTAGGGCTTGGGTGGTATCGTTTTCGTTTAAAACAGATGTTAACATTATTTTTTTATGTTATTTATGCATACCTTATAAAAATATGGGTCAAAAAGCAATACGCCGAAAAGGTAAAAATCACTACAAGTTTTTTAATTCGGAGAAGATTTAATTATATTACCTGAATATTTACAATAAAAAAAAATTACAAAATAGCATATTTAATCTAGTTTCCAAAAATATAATATGTTGGGCACCGTCATCAGATTTCACCAATTTTTATGGGACTAACTCGGTGATGTCACCTCTCCAACAAAAAAATAATAATTCCAAATTTGAGGTAGCAAAACATGAAAAAATTTAAAAACATCTCATCAGTATGGTATATTAATTACTAAAAACTTTAAAAAGTACCTCATTTCCATATAATAGAAAGTTACCATCACTATAATATAACATCATTGATTGTGGTTATGATTTGAAGTGATGCATGATGCGCGGGAAATTTCCCCATTATTTTGCTACATGAAGGGTATTCCCAAATCTGGGAATTTCATACAGTAGGTATTTTCACTTTCCACAACACAACGCAGACACGGTAAAAAAATGTACCTACTCGTAACTTAGGTCTAAAGACTGAAGTTCGGAATTCAAAAATCTTTATGCACCGTTCTTGTCTATTTCGTGTTTTCTTTTATTTTTAATAATTGCTATTATATATTTTATGAATACGATATTGATAGTGGAACTGTATTCAATGACATTTTCGAGCTAAATATAATTTGTGACCCAATTTTTAAGTAAGTAGTCTAATTACAATACATTAACCTATACCAAAAACAAGTTTGTGTGTTTCCTTGACCCCGTATTTTAGCAGTTGTGATAAAGACTGTTGTTAAATTAGCATTCTGCCTTTGCAAGGCCGTTGCATGTTGCTTCAATAACCTTGTCATACGAAAAGCCTTTGGTATAGCGAGTCATCGAGGAAAACGTCAACATTTTTATGATACAGCGAAGATTTCCCCTTCACAGGAAAAGCATCCTCATTATGTGGGTAGGTATTGTTTGCATAAATATGTAGTTCGTGTACCTAATGTGGGTATACTTAGTTGCGAAATACCTATAACCGATTACACAAATATTCGTTACACAAATGATGTGTAATAGTACATTACGGCAGAGACCAGTAAGTAAGCCATACTGGCCGAGTAGGAATTAGACGGACCGAGCCGTAGGCGAGGTCCGGATATAATACGAGGCCAGGATGGCTCTTACGGTCGAAGCAAGTATAGTGCTTTTCTCAAAAATTAAACAAGAAAATTAGATTAAAATTATATTTTATAGGTGACATTCATATTCGGCCATTTTCCAATGAATATTTTTGTTATATCCCATTTTTATTATTACACATCGTGATATTCGTCGTCGCAGGCACCATTAACTCCCACGATAACAACCTATAACAAAAATAATTATGAGTTTATACTTGGATAAAAGATATAGTTATATCGTTATCAAATAGTGGCAGCATTTATTTACCTTCATCGCCAAACTGTTGATCATCTAGAGCTTGATTTAAGAACTTTTCGATATTTTGCTGCTGAATATTTGTGATTTCTTTCCTTTGTAGCCATCCGATTGTCTCAGAAAGATTGTTGAAATATTCAGACCTTATCACACATTATCTGACCAACTATTAACTTGATTTTCTTCCTTCCATTTAATGAATCTCTTGTATTTTTTTATATCTCCTTGGATTTAGTCGGAAGTAAATTATTTTAGCTAACTCTGCCTCCGCTTTTAAGTATGGAGGAGTGCCGTCTATTCGGAATCAGACTCGTCTGAACTCATTTTTGCTGAATTATTGTAATAGATCACACAAACAAATTTGAAATTTTTGTCTTTTAATTTAAATCCCGCCTTAATTTCTTTTTTTATAAATACTGCGTTTAATTATTTGCACTGTCTTACAAATCTAAGTCTTAAAGATAAAATTTAATTATTGTTATACATTGTTGTATTTTCTAACTAATTTTCATATCATAAAGCTTACCTTCAATTTTAACTCCGAGGTTTTTTCTAAACGACACAAAAAAGTAAGGAATTCTGAAATATCATTGTCATTTTACACAGCACAATTATGAACTAAACGCTGCATACAAACTTCCGCACTAAACCTTGTCGCCACTTTTTTTTTTTTTTAATATGCATCTTGAGTTACGTTTATACTGCCAATAGTACTAACCTCTTTTTATTTTACATTTGCTCTTAGTGTAAATTGCAAGTGTATACTGCAATGTCGTCTCTTTCTATTTAATCTATGAAAAAGGGACGCCACTTTTTAATTTCTACAATTTGCTCTCGCACTGTATTTATAATTATAGTACATTACGGCAGAGACCAGTAAGTAAGCCATACTGGCCGAGTAGGAATTAGACGGACCGAGCCGTAGGCGAGGTCCGGATATAATACGAGGCCAGGATGGCTCTTACGGTCGAAGCAAGTATAGTGCTTTTCTCAAAAATTAAACAAGAAAATTAGATTAAAATTATATTTTATAGGTGACATTCATATTCGGCCATTTTCCAATGAATATTTTTGTTATATCCCATTTTTATTATTACACATTGTGATATTCGTCGTCGCAGGCACCATTAACTCCCACGATAACAACCTATAACAAAAATAATTATGAGTTTATACTTGGATAAAAGATATAGTTATATCGTTATCAAATAGTGGCAGCATTTATTTACCTTCATCGCCAAACTGTTGATCATCTAGAGCTTGATTTAAGAACTTTTCTATATTTTGCTGCTGAATATTTGTGATTTCTTTCCTTTGTAGCCATCCGACTGTCTCAGAAAGATTGTTGAAATATTCAGACCTTATCACACATTATCTGACCAACTATTAACTTGATTTTCTTCCTTCCATTTAATGAATCTCTTGTATTTTTTTATATCTCCTTGAATTTAGTCGGAAGTAAATTATTTTAGCTAACTCTGCCTCCGCTTTTAAGTATGGAGGAGTGCCGTCTATTCGGAATCAGACTCGTCTGAACTCATTTTTGCTGAATTATTGTAATATATCACACAAACAAATTTGAAATTTTTGTCTTTTAATTTAAATCCCGCCTTAATTTATTTATTTATAAATACTGCGTTTAATTATTTGCACTGTCTTACAAACCTAAGTCTTAAAGATAAAATTTAATTATTGTTATACATTGTTGTACTTTCTAACTTATTTTCATATCATAAAGCTTACCTTAAATTTTAACTCCGAGGTTTTTTCTAAACGACACAAAAAAGGAAGGAATTCCGAAATATCATTGTCATTTTACACAGCACAATTATGAACTAAACGCTGCATACAAACTTCCGCACTAAACCTTGTCGCTACTTTTTTTTTTAAATATGCATCTTGAGTTACGTTTATACTGCCAATAGTACTAACCTCTTTTTATTTTACATTTGCTCTTAGTGTAAATTGCAAGTGTATACTGCAATGTCGTCTCTTTCTATTTAATCTATGAAAAAGGGACGCCACTTTTTAATTTCTACAATTTACTCTCGCACTGTACTTATAATTAAAACAATTTGTGGAATGCATCCTTTTTACATTTATATACGACCTCATCGCCTTCACATCCTTAGTTTTTTTATAGGTCGGTGACGATGTAAATCGTGTTTCGATATTCAAATATCTTGATACGTAATAGGAATTACATACTTACTTACTGGACAAATATTGATTCCAAATTTAAAATCTCGCTGTTTACTGGACACTTCTAAAAAGTCTTCGGTATGTTCCACTTACTGTAGTCTATCTAGCGATGGTAAGGCAACATTACATGCAATTTTTGAGAAAAAACAATTTGTGGAATGCATCCTTTTTACATTTATATACGACCTCATCGCCTTCACATCCTTAGTTTTTTTATAGGTCGGTGACGATGTAAATCGTGTTTCGATATTCAAATATCTTGATACGTAATAGGAATTACATACTTACTTACTGGACAAATATTGATTCCAAATTTAAAATCTCGCTGTTTACTGGACACTTCTAAAAAGTCTTCGGTATGTTCCACTTACTGTAGTCTATCTAGCGATGGTAAGGCAACATTACATGCAATTTTTGAGAAAACTCATGTACCTACAATTTAAGTCTGATCAGAATAAAATGCCAAAAAGTTTTTTTAATCAGGTGAACTAGAATAATTATTATTCGGACTGGAAGCGCAAAATCTACAAAATTTTCAGTGAGCTTTTACGCATGGTGCATAATTTTGATTTACATATTTTTATTTTTCCACAGTTGAAGTGAAAAGCAATGTTTGTTTAACACACGTAGCTTAGTCATTATGACATAAGGTTATATTTTTGACCTCGATCGCTACGCTCGGTGGTCCAAATGGTATCTTCGTGTCACAATGGCTTATTCTAGTCCTCAAAAAATGTAAGTAAAAAATATTAGTCACTCACATTCAAGTCTGAATTTATCCGTTTTTTTTGGGTGTTATATTTAAAGTTTAATCATTTGGCTGGATCAAAATTGACTTTATAGCGCCATCCGATGTGATCACTGCTTTTTAATTTCATCAATAATATTCGGCCTCGTGTCGGCGGTTACACGGGTTCTCCTAATATTATAATGCTGCCAAATATGCAGTAGGTACCTACCGTCTTTACCACGAGGCCCGTGCCCACGGCCCCCCAGTCTCACTAACGCCCCAAAAAACCATAGCTACCGTTTTTTTTACGCCGTTAAGTTGAACAGTAGAAAAATAAATTTGAGTCCCCGATTTGACTGCCCAAGGGCCTCCAATGATTGAGTGCCCAGGGACCCCGCATGCTAAATGCTAATCCTTCCAAATGTGTGCACCACCCACACATTATATAGTGACGCATCTCTTGTATGAAATAACCCAGTAATAAACGCGGCGACTATCAATTTAAATATGCACTCCATAAAAATCTAACTTTAAATGTTAACGTTGCCTGATAATCCTTCGTATTCATTAAAAATACATCACGACATATACTGTTTATAAATGACGTAGCAACATTTAATTAAACCGAACCTTAGATCCCAAACATTATTTTATAATTCGTGTTACCTAATGTTAGTTTTTATAACATTATAACGTAAAGGTAACGACCATAAAGGTTAAACGAGTCACCGTGAATAACATTCCCAGCTCTTCGGTAACTGAGCGGGCCTCTGAAAATTAACAAATATTTATTCTAGGTCTTCCCTACGGGTTCACGGGTGAGTTTATACTCGTAGTGATTTTTCTTTTTATTTTTATTTATTGGAGATCAAACAGAAACAAGTACAGGATAGTCTTACAATCTATATACAATTAACAAGTAACCATGCACTTATTACCTAGACAGTTCTCACTAAGACACATTTTGATGAATATATTCTTAACCTACGATACATTCTAGGTACACTGTGCCAATAATAATTCATAACTTAGCGTGAACCATTTAAGTAACACGAATGAAATATAAGCTAGAATAAACAAAAACAAAGAAAGACAAAAAAAATAACAAATACCATTTAGTACCACTATTATTTGGATTTAACTATAACCACCAGCTAGTTTTACTAGTTATAGAATTACGACGAGCGTGATGCTGAGCACCAAGTACCTAATGACGACATTATACTAACTTTCGGGGGCAAGAACGTTCAGAATCTGTTTCCGGAAATTGGGTCCACTTAACTTGAAGAGGTCCACCGATGTGAACATCTTATTGTACTTAGGTGTTGCACAAACGGCGTAAAGGAGCACGTACCCCGGCGTTACTAGCAGCGTTGGGGACGGCAAACACGGCGGCCGAGCGATTTGGTTTTAGTTGAGTCGAATCCATGATACTTTCTTTAGATAATCGACTCATGCTCCGTGAATAATAGATTGTGGGTGCACTAATAGCAAAATAGCTTTACCAATGCCTTTACATGAAACCAACACCAAAGATGCTTTCACGATAATCTATTCTGCCGTGTTAAGGTAAAACGCGACCGGCAGAATTGTTCGCGGAGATAGAGTCGTTAATCTATTGAACTTTACAGATGGCTGTAACGATTTTTACTATATGTGACCATATAGTAAAAATCGTTACAGCCATCTGTTTTAGTGTTTTGCCCTTAGTGCACAAAGGTAATTGTCTCCTTTTTAACGGATTTGACACAACTTAAACCAATATACTGTACCCATTGTATTTATCTTTAGAAAACCGTGCATTTTTTCATGATATTCTCAGTGTATGATTCTGTTATAAGCCATAGGACGTGGGGACTTTAACTTGACACAATAAATTACAATTTACCCTGCTATTCATAATTTTATAGTTTACTTTAATTTAATTACCTGACAGAAAATTAAAAAAACAAAAATAGTGTAGCGCAATAACAGTAAATACAACAAGAAAATAATATTCATCAAAAATCTATAGGTAATTAATTACGTTTAATTACAAAATTACTGTAATTATTTACTAACGTATTTTCCTTGACACAGATAAATTAACTTTTACGACACTTTCGCATGATACTTGTGATTTTAAACCTATCTTACGAGTATTATCTTTATTCATCTTTTTTCTCAAGTTAGGATTCCATACTACAAAGTTAAGTTTTTTTTTATTTTTTTCATTTATTTAAGTTAATTAATCACAAATAATTTATAAATTAAGACGCGATTATTTTAGTAACTCGGTCTGCCTCCTTTTCACCGTTAAGCTACAGAACCGATTACGCATATAGAAAACTTAACTCCTATAGCTACTGTACTTACCTATGTTATTAATCAATCCCATGGGGGGCGTATGCCTACATCGTGAGGGATAGTACCTACATATCTACCTCTTTTCTTTTTAATTGGAACCCTAGAATTTCTTATACATTAGCTATATCAATATACTTAATAAAAAAATAAAAGTATTTTTCCATCGCATTGTAATAAATGAACCCTCCTCAATTAGTATTAATTAGTTGTATGGGAAATCCTCCAGCAATTTGTGGTGAGCGGAGCGCGGTGACAAAACAAGCGTAAATACCTATGAATTCATGATGTCAGGGGCTACCTACGTTAAGATATACTCGTACATATTAAACGTATTATTTCCGTGCTATCTATTTGGATTCTGGAGTATTATAATAAAATAATGCAGCATTTGTAAACTGGGGGTAACCTATATTTCGTCCCTGATATAATTAGACTCCACAGGTCAAAATATAATGGCCCGATCAATTTTGACTCAATAAAACGAATCTAAGGGATAGGTACCTTAATCTAATTTTTTATGTAGTGTTATCTCGGTGATTACGCATAATAGAGAATGGATGAAACTTTTTAAAAATCTTGATTTTTTGTTGATAGGTAGGAGTAACCTTATAAGAAATATAAATTGTAATTATGTACTAAGCAAATTAATTGTTTGAATTGATTTTTCTTCATTATACTACCTAAATAGGTATCTTTTTTACTTACTTACCTATTCTTCTAACATAAATTCAATATTTGTTTTTAAATTTCATCCATTCCGCATTGATACGTATCATTTAGTGGGCAGATATTTAAGGGATCATATAGTGGTGAGGTGACCAACCCGTGGCACAGCGCGGACACTTTTCAAACGATTAAAAAAAGAAGTACCTACCTACTCAATTCGGTTGTTATTTTTTAGGGTTCCGTACCTCAAAAGGAAAAAACGGAACCCTTATAGGATCACTTTGTTGTCCGTCTGTCCGTCTGTCAAGACCCTTTTTCTCAGGAACGCGTGGAGGTATGAAGCTGAAATTTATATCAATTACTCAGGTCTACTGTCCCTTGAAGCTGTGAAAAAATCAAACTTCTAAGCCAACGCAATCAAAAGATACAGCCGTTTATGCCGCAAATTTTCGACACTTGCAAGGGAATCAAAACCTACAGGGTGCTTCCCGTGAACTCAGAATCTTGAAATTTGGTACGAAGCAACGTCTTATAGCATAGATAAAGGAATAATTACGAAAACCATAAATTTTTTTTTTAATACCTATACAGCCGTTTATGCCGCAAATTTTCGACACTTGCAAGGGAATCAAAACCTACAGGGTGCTTCCCGTGAACTCAGAATCTTGAAATTTGGTACGAAGCAACGTCTTATAGCATAGATAAAGGAATAATTACGAAAACCATAAATTTTTTTTTTAATACCTAACTTTGCACCTAATTTATATGGGGCGCTATACATACCAGGTGCAAACTTAACTTAACCACTTAGGGATGGAAAGTGTTTGTACGGAACCCTCGGTGCGCGAGTCCGACTCGCACTTGGCCGGTTTTTTTTTTATATTTGTTACCTCAGAACTCCGTCATTTGTGAACCCATTTTGTAAATTACATTTTTTTTCTTGAGTAAGCATCTCCAAATTAGTCCCATACAATTTTGGTGAAGATCTGATGAGATCCATGAGGAATCGAGGGAGCTCCTCAAATATTATAGGCACATCTATGACAATTTCGGTGTTTTATAGTAACTGTTGGACTCGCTCAGTTGTTCTCGGGAACACAATTTCAAATCGTTGAAGTCGGTTATCTTTTGTGAAAAATTTATTATAGTGTATTATCATATCAGTAGTATAGAGTGAATACGATAACTGATATTATCAATTTATCAGACACATGAACATTGGACATCCCTACTAATATTCATGTGTCGAGTGTGGCTCATATTTTCCGAAAATCATTTTTTCTTCGTGGCAATTATTCCGTTCCCATGATTTCCCAGTGTCACTTTTCTCTAGTCACCTTCTTTCTTGGTGGTAATTATTCCGTTCTCATATTTTCCCAGTGCCTTTTTTCCCGAATATATAATTTTCCATGGGTATTTAATCATGAAATAGTTTTTTACCGATCCTCTTATGTTATCTTCTTTTTAAATACCAACTTTAAAAATAACTAGAACCCTTTTTTCAAAAAATATTTATTCCTTATCCACATATTTGTAGTCACATTTTATATCGATATTATTTTGTTTAAATGTTAACTCTTTTTTAGGGATATATAAAAAAAAACTAACCTAACCTAACCCGGCCGAGTCGGATCTGCTCTGAAAACTATAAATATAGTAACAAGAAAAATAAGTATCCTAGATATTTAAAAGAATGGAAAGAAAGGGAAGAGAAAAACCAAACTATTAAAATAGGTGACTGGGGAAAAAAACTACTGAGAAAATTTGGGAACGGAAGAAAATGCCCATAGAAAATAAAATATTAGGAAAAAATTACACTGGAAAATCATGGGAACGGAATAATTGCCACGAAGAAAAAGTGATTTTCGGAAAATATGAGCCACACTCCGTCACATAGCGGCCGTCTCCATACTTCGTACTAGAACGAAGTATGGAGACGGCTACTGTATGACAGCACCGCTATCCTAGGAAACCAGAGCTTAAGGCTGCATTTATCCACTGGTATTCCAAGAATAACGCTTACTCTCGGTTAGTAAAGTCAAATTAATATGGGAGATTGACCTAAGCATTATTGTTGAAATAAAAGTTAAGTTTAAATAAATAAATAAACAACAGTTACAGTTCTAGCTGACGTGATTGGAGCGGTCACCGTTTGGGTTCTGTAAGGTCGACTGGTTGCCGGACAACTATTTGTTGGGGGTTTGGTCAAACCAAAACGTGATCAACTTGTCTCGCTTATTTTGTACTTAACTGTTTCCCGATGCATTAAGACTATTAAAAGTAGGTTTATATTTTTAATTCTAGCGAATCAGAACACGTAGAGACGAGGCAGTAAAGTGATAAAATAATTAAGCCGCGTTAATTAAATCTGCAACAGCTCTCAGCAATATAGGACACCAATTTCGTCAGATTTGATGCTCGTCTGATACGAATTTCGCTTCGTTGTGTTTGGGTCCAATAAGGATTTTATCAAGAAATTCTGTCTCAGTCAGGTCTAAGATCTACCAAACTTGTCTGACATTCAGATTCAGGTTTAGTCGAATGTTGTTTTTGTCAGTTCATTGAATTTGAATAATGTTTTATAAATCATCAAAACAAAACTTAAACCAATATTCTATAAAAAAGAAATGGTAAGTGTAGAACATGCCTAAATTAATTAAAATGACTATATTAGTTTACCCTTAAATGCATAATCTATAAAAAAAGAAGTCCTGACTGACTCATCAACGCACAGCCGAAACTACTAATGTTAGAGAGTTTATTTTTGCACAGTAGGTTACTTTTATAACGTGGGCTAGGGATAAGAAGGTATTTTTGGAAATACTTCCCCTAAGAGGGTTAAATAGGGGTGCAAAGTTTGTATAGGGGAAACTTTTATTTTGGAGCTAGAGACTTGAAACTTTGTAGAAAGATTACTTATTCAAAAACACAAAAAGTACTTTTAGTGTTTTGGAAAATTTCACCCTTAAGGGGGTTAAAAAGGGGTGCAATGTTTCTATGGGAGAAACTTTATTTTTGAACTAGAGACTTGAAACTTTGTAGAAAGCTTACTTAATCAAAAACAAAAAAAGTAATTTCAGCGTTTTGGAAAATTTCACCTCTAAGGGGTTTAAAAAGGGGTGCAAAGTTTGTATGGGGAACACCGCTAATGTTGTTTATAAAGAAGTGTTACGCTAAGGTTATGAGTTTATATTTTTTTTATTTCCTGTCTTCTACCCAGTGACTACGTCCTTTTTTTAAAACGAACTTGCAACCCCTTTTCTATGGTTGACTGTCAACAATATTTTCTTATTAGTGCTGTCTCTTATTAATTGTGTTCCAAACTTTATGTGTTCCTATATTTAGTGAGTTGTCTATCAGCACATGAATAATCTATACTTTATGTAGGGGAACCAGGGGTAATGGGGACCGGCGGGTAATAGGAGCGGTGCGACTAGAGACAAAACTATAGCTCATATTCACTCATTTACCACTCGGGCGTTTTCGTCACAGTGCGGCCGTGTTCCCCTGCCTCGCTCAGCTCGCCAGTGCCACGCATTATGTTACCACGGACGCTCATCGGTTTTTTGCTCCGTGTTTATAAAAAATACGATATTTCAACGGCCAGCTTAAGTTGAAGTAATATGTTTGTTATAATGAAACCTGTTTTATTTAATAGCTAATGTTATCAATTTTGAGTATCTATTCATATCATTTCATTACAGGCTAGATTCGGAATATTATTTTATGGAATTTCAAGATGGTGGTAGTCGGGTAATCAGAGCTTATTACATTATTAGGCTATTTTTGTTTGGATCCTTAAAGTTAATTAATTTACGCATACGTTTATGTTAATATTTATATGAATATGAGATTATAGGCTGACATTTAATATTTTGAGGCTGACTCAATAATTAAGTAGCTCCCATTACACATATGGGTATCTATAGGCTCTCATTTCCCGCAAAGTCGGATAATGGGAGCGATTCTGTTTTTTTTGAAAAAAGTGTATCTGTCGCCAAATGCCTGATAATGTAACGGTGATGCTGTAATTAAATGATAGTCAAATAACTAAGGATTAAGTTTCTATTAAAAATATCCTAAAATACCCATACATTTGCCTTATATTAAACTTTTGCCTTAGTAGGCTCCAATTCCCCCACGCTCCCCTACCTATTCTTACTTTATTTAGCTTCTTGAGAAATATAGAGAACTGTAGCACCAGAATATATTGAATCACTCTTCAAACAATCTACTAGCCTGTAGACCAAAATAGTAATCGCATCATTAAATTCACTTATGTGCATTTAGTTTTTAATGGTCACATTTCAGCACTTTCTTTGAACACTAGCCTTTTTAATAACTGGGGTACCTGCTAGACCATTTAGAAACATTTTGGCCAGCCTCGGGAACTCCGCCACACAACTCTTTTCGTTTAATAGCCAGGCCGGCGTGTACAAATACCAGTGCTGCCTACTCCAAATCCATGCGTCGCTCTATATCTTGCAGAGTCATTTTTGCCAAAGATTAAAAGCATAAATATATAATAACGGAATAAATATTAAGCATCCTGCAAACAATTCCCGTAATCTAATTGGAAAATCTTCTAAAATTCTTTAACAATTGCATATCAGTGTCTGCCACTGTTTAAAATGTAACATGTCTAGACCATTTTAACTAAGAATAAAATTCACTATATTTTAATATCTTTGTCAACATCAAAAATCTACGCGGACGAAGTCGCGGGCGGCCGCTAGTGATGTATATAATTACACGTTACTGAAATGACACAAGTCAAAATCTGAATTTGGTCAATAAAGACTTTGACAAGATTGTCCAGAAATCTCAAACTGAGGTGATTCATCGCTAATTACGTCATTTCAGAAATAAAATATGTGTAATTGTATGCATTTAAGGGTTAAATGTCTCAAGGGAGGTAGCATATGGTGGCTTTTTGCAGTGATGGAGTCGCAAAATGGTTGCGATACAGTCGCGAATATCGCGATGCTGACGATTGTAATTAAGGACGCAGTTATAGGTAGGTATGTTAGACAGAACTAAATCGTGCTCACTCTAACATATAACTGCGTCCTGCAAAAAATATTTAATTACTAAGAAAATTTATGAACGATGGGTCGATGAACCACTATCAAACCACTGACACTCCCAGTTTATACTTAAAGGGTACAATAGTAGGATTGTTACTACCGTCTTGCCTGCTAACCCACCGCCAAACAGCAATGTTCGCATTGTTGTGTTCCGGTGTGGGGGTAAGATAGCCGGTGAAATTACTAGCATAGAGGCATTCTATCTTCGTCCTCCGGGTAGGCAAGCACTTGTGACTCCTCTGGTGTTGCAGGTGTTTATGGGCGACGGTAATCGCTTTCCATCAGGCGATACGTTTGCTCGTTTGCCCCCTTTGACATAAAAGCCTAAGAAAAATTGCCCCTAGCGTTTTTGGGTCGAAACTATAATCAAATGATGCCTTTTAAGGAGTAATACCCTGCAGAAAGTTTCATCCCTCTGTTACCCCCTGGGGGTGAAAAACACCCGATTAACCCCAAAACTGTTTTAATTATTTTTCTTAAACTATGAAAGTAGGCTAGGCTATCCTGCTATACCCTTTAAAGTTCAACTTCGCGTTAGCAACAAGTCGGCCCCGTTCTTGAAAAACGGCGGAAACCGCCTTGCACCATATTACGCCGTATCAATAACTTAGCTAAGGTCAGCAGTTCGACTGCTTTGACATGTAGCTGCCGTCCACAGTTACTTTTTTAGGGTTCCGCATACTTGAGCCCTTCAAGGCGATTGTAATCGCGTTAAGTACAGTAAATCATGTCAATCAGGATTATGATTTTGAGTTTATACCAACCGAAGAGATAAGTACCAGCTGTGGAGTTCTAGTGTAAGTTTCTATTTGACATCTCGAATGTGTCTGTGACAATTGTTTATGCGGCAATCATAGACGCAATAATCAAGTCGTTTTGTGGCATTGAACACTTACATTTGAGTCTGCATTCAAGATGTAAATATACGGAAACCTGTTATTGTTGTGTTGGTAGTAACAAATTGTATTTGGAAATACATAAGATCCAGTTCAGCTACATCTTCGTCCACGCCCAACTATCGACTTACCTGCTACATGTGAAAATCGCATAAATTAAGTTACTTTCTTAACAGTTATGATCATCTCATCATTTTTCTTAACCATTGGGTGTCTCACTGCTGGATAGACATTCCCTCCTTTGCGGAACTTGTCTCTATTGACTGCATGCTCCCTCCATTCCTTATGAATGAATCCTAGTCATCCCGCCAGCTCCGTTTAGCCTGTATGCCGTCCGGTATCCTTGCCCCACCGTTAATGGATGTAAAAAGGGCGCGGCGTGCCTCGTGTCAGAAAATAATGGGGCACCATTTGGTGATCAAGTACCTATAGGTATTCATCACATTTACTCGTAAAAGATGGTATTACATGCAGGTGTACTGAAGGACAAAGACCTATATAGTTCCCGCGGGAAGGAGTTACGGTTTTAGTTTTAAATATATAGTACGCACTCGTACATTACTTCAGACTATGAAGGTTTCAGCTAAGGTTTTTTGTTGTATCAACAAAACTTGCCTCCCAGCAAATTTTATTGTGTATTGAATTAATATGGTACATGTAACTGCATTATATTTGTTTTACAAATTATTTTCGTCGATTTTGCAATCATTTTATTTAATTTAATTTTAAATTATCGTTACAATCTGGCAGTATAGCCAAGTTTTTAAACTAAACGCAGTTCTTAGCATTATTCTGTGGTAGGTAGACTACTTACACAAAAAGAAAGAAAAAAAAGTTATTAAATTATTAGTAGGTAATATTAAGTTTTGTAACAATTACTGTTCGTATTTAAGTTTTATAATATTTTGGTGTACCTACATTTTTGCTGCATAATATTGTTAATGGTTGTTTGTTGGGATCCTGCCGTTTTGCCAAAATTATTTTCGTCAAATTTCATTACCCAAACAAATTTTAGCAAGTGTTTTTATTGCCAATGCAATCTTTGGCATAATTTCAATACGCACATTTTCATTTGGTCAAATTTTCGTTCAGCTAAATATTACCTACTTCGAAAAATGTCATTTAGGCATTTGGTCTTTTAGCAAATGCTTTATTAAGGCAAAAAAATATCAGATAATAAACATTTAGTCAAATTTTCATTTAGCAAAATAATACTACGAAATCTTACATTTAGGCATTTGGTCTAGCAAATGCTTTATTAAGGTAAAACAAAACAATGATTCAAAAGGATTTTTTTTCATTTACCCAGTGATATTTTTGGCTCTGCATAAGAGCTGCAACCACAACAGCGCGCGAGCCGAGCGAGCGAAGCTAGAGTGCCGCGGCAGCAACCGGCAAAGCGCCAAAACCGACCTGGCTGGGTTAGGTTAGAACTGCGACCACAACAGCACGCGAGTCGAGCGAGCGAAGTTAGCGTGCCGCGGCAGTAGCCGGCAAAGCGCAAAAACTGACCTGGCTGGGTTAGGTTAGGTTAGAACTGCGACCACAACAGTGCGCGAGCCGAGCGAGCGAAGCTAGCGTGCCGCGGCAGCAACCGGCAAAGCGCCAAGACTGACCTGGCTGGGTTAGGTTAGGTTAGAACTGCGACTACAACAGCACGCGAGTCGAGCGAGCGAAGCTAGCGTGCCACGGCAGTAGTCGGCAAAGGGCAAAAACCAACCTGGCTGGGTTAGGTTAGGTTAGAACTGCGACTACAACAGTGCGCGAGCCGAGCGAGCGAAGCTAGCGTGCCGCGGCAGCAACCGGCAAAGCACCAAAACCGACCTGGCTGGGTTAGGTTAGGTTAGAACTGCGACCACAACAGCACGCGAGTCGAGCGAGCGAAGCTAGCGTGCCGTGGCAGTAGTCGGCAAAGGGCAAAAGCCAACCTGGCTGGGTTAGGTTAGGTTAGAACTGCGACCACAACAGTGCGCGAGCCGAGCGAGCGAAGCTAGCGTGCCGCGGCAGTAGCCGGCAAAGCGCAAAAACCGACCTGGCTGGGTTAGGTTAGGTTAGAACTGCGACCACAACAGTGCGCAAGCCGAGCGAGCGAAGCTAGCGTGCCGCGGCAGCAACCGGCAAAGCGCCAAAACCGACCTGACTGGGTTAGGTTAGGTTAGAACTGCGACCACAACAGCACGCGAGTCGAGCGAGCGAAGCTAGCGTGCCACGGCAGTAGTCGGCAAAGGGCAAAAACCAACCTGGCTGGGTTAGGTTAGGCTAGAACTGCGACCACAACAGTGCGCGAGCCGAGCGAGCGAAGCTAGCGTGCCGCGACAGCAACCGGCAAAGCGCCAAAACTGACCTGGCTGTGTTAGGTTAGGTTTGAACTGCGACCACAACAGCGAACGAGCCGAACGAGCGAAGCTAGCGTGCCGCGGCAGTAGCCGGCAAAGCGCCAAAACCGACCTGGCTGGGTTAGGTTAGGTTAGAACTGCGACCACAACAGTGCGCAAGCCGAGCGAACGAAGCTATACAACACTAGAGTTAGTTAGTTAGTTGCGCTGGGCATTTTCCGCAAGTCGACATCCAAACGTGCCTATTTTGCGTGAAGAGGGGGTAGCGCTACTCCAACCA
The DNA here is from genome assembly GCA_932273695.1 of Apotomis betuletana. Lineage (NCBI taxonomy): Eukaryota > Metazoa > Arthropoda > Insecta > Lepidoptera > Tortricidae > Apotomis > Apotomis betuletana. Next base: position 19,419,914 of record OW026301.1, on the reverse strand, counting down.
CCCCAACTCCTCGACAAACCTTATCAAAGCTTTAATGTTGCTTGTGGCGTCGTGTACGGTACTTGGGGATCCTAGGTACTTCGTCCTGTATGCTTCTACCTGTTTGCAATCTAGTAGAATATGTTTGGTGGTTTCTTCTGCTTCCATTCATGCCCTGCATAGAGGGCTATCTGTTATCCCTAAATTGAAAAGGTGTTTGTTCAGAGTATTATGTCCCGTTATTATTCCTACTATTTTGCGTAGTTGGTTCCTGTGGATTCTCAGCAAGATTGTGGTGAGTTTGTGGTTCCTATTCGGAAGAATTTCTTTTGTCTGTCTACACGTTCCTATGTCTTCCCAGTATTTTTGGTGTTGGTATATTGTATATTGGTTCATTTATAACACTAGAATATAGAACCAATAGAAACAATAGAATAGAAGAACTAAAAAAACTAAACTAGAATTTCACTGGAGGGTTGCTCTTCCCGCAGCGCCGGAGCTACGAAGGAGTCCGTTTTGCCCAAAAAATGTTGCCCATACAAACACGCTTATTTTAGCGTATTCTATACGATAACATCATAAATAAAAACATGTGTCCAGAAAGTCCAACTCCAACGTTTACTAAAGTTTAACGATACAAATCATTTTCCAGTTGGCATAACATAATTTTGCGTAAAATATGTTATGCCAACTAAAACATTTGACTAAATGAAATTTGGTCAAAGTACCAGTTGGCAAACAAGTCATTGTCTAAACGTTGACGTGCCAAACATTAGGTTTGCGTAACAATTGTTTGCGAAAATTTAATTTGGCCAACGATCATTTGGCGAATGAAATTCTTCGAATTTTTTTTTGGGAAGTGATAATTTGGCAAACATATTTTGGTAAAACATAGGTAACCCTTGTTTGTTTAATGATAGATGGAAAGATTCTGTGCATATTTGTGTTCTGTTTTCAGCTGACCGCCATTTTGTCAATGCTTATATAATTAAAAAACACATACAGAAAAAATATGGTTGACAATCGTTTAATGTTTATTTTTGTTTCAAGTACTTATTTGTTACTTCCTCCCAAATGTGATGAAAAATATTAATTTAATGCAAAAGAAAATAATTGACGAATTATGACAATAGTTAAGTTTGCCCTTGATTCCTTGATAACGACATAATAGAATTATTAGGTTGTCAAGTTTTTGAGTTTTCTTTATTTGTTAGTAATAAATTTATATTATGTATTATTATCTTGATATGCTATTGTAACTAGGTATTTACAGTAAAATTATAGGATTTTATGCACACTCTGCCATCGTTCGTCGTCAGTCGGATCACCTACTATAATTGCTGGTACGTACGGCATTGCAGGTATGTACGGCGTACCTATAGATCTAGGTACATTGCGAGCAAATAACACGCAATAATGTTGATATTGTAAGACAATTAACGTATTTCACAATTACAAAAAATAACCTCATGGCTCGTGCTTTCTAAGGATTGTGCCAGTATACGTACTGATCCCTGAAGCACACAATTTAGGTTATCTATAGAAAACTGAGATATACAATATTAGAATTTTATAATTTGTATAGATATAATTCAATCTGACTTTACTAAACCAGGTCGTGAGTCACGGCAAGATCAAAATCGATTGTACGTAATAGATACTCGATACTAATTGTTTGTTGAAGTGAGCTATTAACACATGCATTACAATAATGCAATTGTGACATTACATGAATTAGTGCCCGAGACCAATTGTGAACTTAAACAACAATATCTAGTGGTATACACGTATGTACCTAGGTATTAAATGTCTGCACCTATTTCCTACGGATCCTTTGAACTCTTGCTGTCGATGTCGTATTAATAGTTAATAACTTGCGATTATTATAAAAGTTTTATATAGCACACGAAACAAATTAATTCAGTCTGTAGCATTAAGTACAGTTGGCCTATATTGGTAAATCATACAAATCTTGTCATTTTGATGTTGAGTTTCGATTTCATTCAGATTGTTTCAGTACTTTGGCAGCTGTCTGGGGGCTTCGAAAGAGCGTATCTTGAGCCAGGTCTAGGGCTCCAATAAATTGCGCTCGCCCAGGGCGCCTGTACAAAGGTCGGCTCCGGACACAAGCACACTATTCTAATTAATAGGATTTATAGGAAAGTACAGTCCGTGAGCTCTCGAGATGAAATACCACTGCTAATACTTCCATACAATTCGAGATTTCGTTCTCGTCTGTTTCCTCCTCGAAAACATAACCAATCGTTACAATTTAGAAAATGAATGGGACGGAAATTTTCCATATCGTCCGATACTGAATACGTGTCGATTTTTGATCTTATTGTCATAAAATTTGTGTACTAGGCGTCTGTTTTTAAAACTCCACCGCAAAGCCTAGTAAACAAATTGGCGACGCGGTTGGGTCGGTTTGTAGAGACCTGCCTACTGAGCAGGCGGTACCGGGTTCGTATCCCGGCCAGGGCAAATATTTGTGTGATGAACTCGAATATTTGTGCTTGGGTCATGGTTGTTCTATGTATTTAAGTATATATTTATCTATATAAGTATGTATATCGTCGTCTAGTACCTATAACACAAGCCTGCTTGAGCTTAATTTGGGATAAAATCGATTTGTGTGAGGTTGAGGTTGTCTGATATTTATTTATTATTATTTATTTAATTTGCGCAAAAATCGAAACGGACCGAATATATCTAGTTATTCCTATTCAGTTGCCGAAATTTTGTTAACATTAACGCTTTCAGATGATTAGCTTAGGGACCCCCAAACTAGGCTTTGCCTGTATCTTGGGTTCCATTTGTTTAAATTATTACTTAACCTTAATTAAAACGATAACGTAATTAAAATTAAATTAAAATTCTAAAGTATAATTCTTCTTTAGTAACAATAACAAGTCTTCTATACATAATAAACAGGCCTCGGACTTTCGTTCGCACGGTAAGACTAATGGAGAGCTATGGAGCCGATATTAACATTAAAATACTATTCATACTCATACTCATAAGTGTATTTCATTCGGAATTTTAATTTTATAGTCAAGGACAAATTCAGAAGAATATACAAAGACCTGTAGGCCTATGATGGTTGCGTTTATCACGTGATAAATAAGTGTCAAAGCATCCGTCACGTTTTGACCAATTGCGAGTGCAAGGGACAGATGCTTTGTCACTTATTTATCACGTGATAAACGCAACCATCATAGGCCCCCTGATTTGTGTAGGCATTGTTTTTTTCGCCACCATAAAAAACGTAAATATTTGCCACTTTATCCATGTTTTCTGAAGTAAATTGGGTTCTATATTGATCGAATATCCATTTATGACTAGAAAGTGTATATTGAAAATAAATTGAGTTAAATTAGGAGTTTGAAATATTGAAAAAAAAAAAAAAAAAAAAATTTAGTCATTTAATGCTTGGGAATGTTAACCATAATAACCATAAAGACAGTTTGGAATTAAATAAATGAATGAGCATGAGTATGAGTATGAGTATGAGTATGAATAGTATTTTAATGTTAATATCGGCTCCATAGCTCTCCATTAGTCTTACCGTGCGAACGAAAGTCCGAGGCCTGATAATAAAGCTGAAGAGGGTCGAAAGTCTGTACATGTAAGATATTCGAAAAAACGTTGGCGGGGATACTTTGAATCGACAACAGAACACGTTCCAGCAGTTTTTAGAATTTGTGTCTGTTTATCTGTTTATTTGACGGCGCATCACGTGAAAGGGCCTGGGCACATCACCACGGCGGCGCCGTCACCGTGAAACGGCGCGGCGCCGTGGATTTTTACGGTGTCAGCGTATATTAAACCACCGTAAAAATCCATGACGCCGCGCCTTTTCACGGTGACGGCGCCGTGCCGTGGTGATGTGGCCAGGCCCAAACCGGCTGAACGCATTTTGATGAAAACTTCATTAATCTGTCGAAAAAAATTCCAATTAATTATACTAGGCTATAAAAAAAATCCAAGAAAGGGGGGGCACTACACTCGATTGAGTTAGGTTTGCACCTGAATCTTATGGCGCTACTTAGGAATGAGGTGCAAACTTTTTTGAAACATGTGCTACGACTATCGAGTACCCTGGATACTGATAAACTAACAGATGGCGCTGAAATTAATAGGTAGGAATTGTGCGACATGAGTACTACTGGGCCAGCGGTCCCGGGTTCGAATCCCGACCAGGGCAAATATTTGTGTGATGAACACGAATATTTGTGCTTGGGTCATGGTTGTTCTATGTATTTAAGTATATATTTATCTATATACCTAAGCATGTATATAGTCGTCTTGTACCCATAACATAATCCTTCTTGAGCTTAATTTGGGACTAGATCGATTTGTGCAAGGTTGTCTGATATTTATTTATATATTTATTTATGAGTAAGCCACTGAGGAAGGATTTTTCCAAAGTAATTCTAATTTTAGAAGATAGGTACGGATATATTAATTGAATAATCTGCTACGTTGCTGCCTGGTGGCAAAACGGCTCGCACAACTGGACAGCACGGAAAGTCCTGTCTGCGGGGTATCAAAAAACTGTGATAAAGCAAAACTGACACAGACCGATTTCCACGCGTGCGGAGCCACGGGTACAGCTATAATAAGTTATTATAGTAAGTATAGAATATAATTATGTTCGGGTTTGTGTGAAATCGGAGAGGATCTTATCTCGATCACATAAAAGCGAACGAGACAGGTATAAAACTCGAATAAAATTCTGTCAGCACACGTACTGTATTTGACTGATTGATCTAGACGTGCACAACTTTATAAACCTTCGCAAGTTTGTGCCCGATAGTGCCAGTATAGTAATTAAGTTAATGCATAACTGATATTCTTACGTCGTCGTGACCTCCTTATTGGTATTTATTCAAGTTCATGCCAGTAAACGGATATACTGCCGTGGTGATTAATTTTTTCATTCGGTTCCGTATAATATTCAAACAATAGCACAGAATAAAGACACTACAGAAGCCGCACTCTTTTGTTATTTGCCGCTTTTGCAAAAGCATTAGCCTACTCGTATCTGATTGGCCATTTTTAATGACGTACGACGCTGTTGGTTCTTGCTTCTTTGGGGCGTGTCATACTCCTAGGGTTGCCTTCATTAGCAAAACGGAAACTACTTCTCTGTGTCTGTAATTATTTTAAAGCAACTTTTAACAAAATACGTTCAAAATAAGAGGGACCTAGCGCGATCTTTATAATGATGGGCTCTAAGAGTGCCTACTGGATCTTTGGATTGGTTTAACGTAAACATGTGCGGTTTTTTGCTTTTCGAACCATTTTGATTAGCATTAAGATCCAGTATTATAAAATTGACCGGATTTTGTATCCTGGAAGTGCTTACTAGATCTCAGGACTGGTTCAACGCAGTCACGTGCAGTTTTCGTATTCTGATTCACTTTGATGAGCAAGTAGAGAATGTGTTTGTATTATGTAAATGCATTTTTTAAATTTTTATTTTAGTCTTTGGAAGTTTGTAGACAGAAACATTTTTATTTATTTTATTATTGGTTTTACACCCGTTTACATAACATTTCATTTTTATACACACTTGACATCAATGATTGATGCAATCGACGACGATCATTGACAATATGGTTTATATTTTGTATACATAGAAATAAGCCCGTTTCTAGCGGCCCTTTATGTTCTGGGTTTATTACATTTTGTTTGTTCGATATTTTCCGAAGTTGAGTGAATTTTGAAAATCCAATTTCATATTCTGAATCGGATGACCCAAAAGCCTCCCGATACCGAGTTTTAATCCCCTAGGACTAACTTAAAATTAAAAAAAAAAAAGGTCCACATTTTGATTTTTTTTTTCACGACTGTACTCAGGTGGGGGTCCCCTATGACATTCGTTCGAGCACCCCCTACCCATTTCCAGCCGTTTACGAGATACGGGACCCTTAAAAAAAAATCTCCATACAAATCTTGTTGTTTCGATATTTTCCGACTTTGACTACATTTTTTTGGACATCGATTTCAGATTCATATTTGTGAGCCCCAAATGCCCCCCGATACCGAGTTTCAGCCCCCTAGCACCAATTTGAAATTTTGAAAATAAAAGACATTCGCCATTTTGAATTTAATTTGGTTCGCTAATTTTCACATTCATAAGCGAAGTCGAACAAGACACGGCGCGCACCTTGTGCGCTAAACGCAGCAATGCGGTCTAAATCTGTTTGTTCGTGTACACGTTAGTTTTTGGACACGTCCACACGCGCATTGCGTTTGTAGTAGTGTACCTATCGCAGCGCGGGTTGTATGAAGCTTAGTCTCTATTCCGTTTCTTTACTCATGTGGAACCAGTCCTGAGATCCAGTAGGTACTGCCATTGCCATGATCCATCATCAGGTCAATTTTATGATACTGAGTCCAAATGTTCATCGTGGTGAATCGAAATGTAAAAACCGCACATGTCTGCGTTGAAACAATCTTGAGATCCAGTCCCTATTTCCAGGGTCCATCATCAGGTCAATTTTATGATACTGCCACATACCGGCTGTAAATTTTCAGTAAAGTGAGCAGAAAAACCACACTTGTCTACGTTGAACTAGTCCCGAGATCTAGTAAATAAGTTCCATCATCAGATCATGATTTAATGGCTATGGGAAAACCGTATTCTCTTACTAATAAAAAATATATATATTTACACTTTACGGAGATAATCGGTGAACTTACGTTCAAAACGATTCATTGTAGCGAACACTGAATCTCTTCCTTTTTAAAGTCGGTAAAAAAAAAAAAAACACAATAATATGTAAATAATAAAAATGTAATCGATGCGTTGTCTTCGCTTCGAACGTGCCGACCCTAGCCGAATAAAGGCGGGACGATGGGCGGGCTGGGGCACAATTGTGACCCGAAATTAGTAGGTATAGTTTTTGACACTTCAGCGGAGTGAAACCCCCTTGACAATAGTAGTAGGTAATACATAAACATAATATGCTTTTTTATTATATGGTCAAAAATGGCTGTCGGTGACAGTCATGTGCCAGTAGAAAAACCGGCCAAGAGCATGTCGGGCCACGCTCAGTGTAGGGTTCCGTATTTGCTCATCCTTCACAAGAGACGGTCAAAGACGGAAAGACGGAAGAAGGTCGTAAACGCCAAAGTAACTGTAATTACTTATTACCTTCTGGAAGTCAACTTACGTCCTTTTAAAGAAAATTATGAAATTTTGCGATAACTCAAAAACGGATGAACCGATTTTGTTCAATATAGTTTTCATTGAAAGTACTTATAAGGCCTCATTTTCATGAATTTTTCCATATTTTTTTGACCCGTGGTTGAAAAGTTAGAGGGGGGGGGACACTATTTTTTTTATTTTCGGAGCAAATATTTACAAAACTACCGAGTTTATCAAAAAGTAATGTTTGGAGACCCCTATTATTTTTAACAGACCTATTTAACGACATCGCACACACTAGGGTTGAAGCGAAAAAAAAAATTCACCCCCACTTTAGGTGTACGAGAGGTACCCGAAAAAAACATATTTTTTTAGTTTTTATTTTACCGTTTTGTCGGCGTGATACATACACATACTCATACCAAATTTCAGCTTTCTAGTACTGATGATCACGGAGCTAAGCCGCGGACGGACGGACAGACGGACATGGCGAAACTATAAGGGTTCCTAGTTGACTACGGAACCCTAAAAAGGGGGACTTGCAAGACTTTATAAAAACACACTATTCATGGCAAAAAACCAATATTTTTTAATAGGTCTTACTGGTGTAAAGGTAAACGTAAGGTAGGTACCTATTATTCTTGTCGCCACGAGGAAACCTTCTATCATAAGTAACTACCACGTAAATACCTACTTGAGAAACGTTGTAACCAGTAGCATGTCTACACCCGACTCGCTTCGCGTGAAATCAACTAGTGTACATTGTAAGCAACACACCAGCGCGCACCAGCTACGTCTTTTCTTTCTGGACAGAATCGGCGCGCGTTCGTAGCTAGTAATAGAGTGCGCACGCGTCGGTCGGTCGCGTCGCCACGCTCCACCATAAATTGCGTAATTTTACACAAACAACCAATAGAATGCAGTTCTCACAGGCGGCTTTTGCGAAATTCAAAAGTTAATGATTATAATATTGATAATTAACTGTAAAAAAATATATTCAAGTTTCTGCACCTAGTTGTTTATAAAATGAAAGTTTTTAGGTAGGTACCAATACCTACATGCGTTTTCGCGTCAGTCAAAGTCCTATACCTACCGTCCTATGCCATATGATATGAAAATAATGGCACTTACTTTGTAAAGTTATTTGAAATATTAAATTAAAAATATGCGGACGAAATGCAGTCTGTCTGACCTGAGATCCTAAGAATTAAGTTTTTATTTGACCACATTATAATATAATCATGTGAGACGGTTTTAAATAACCCGCCTTAAATAATTGGAAATGCTAACAATAACGTAGAGGCAATGCCTTGCAACACTTACTATATGACGTATGTGGAAATCCTTGCAGTAGGTAGGAATTTATATGTAATTACAGTACATTTTTCCTAAACATTTATTTAATAAACTAAATGGAATTAATTTGATGGTTTGTGAATAAGATTCAGTTTCAAGAATACATTTTATGTTATTATTGTATGCTAGCAACATTCCTTTTTGCTTACTTCACGTCAGTCAACTGAAAAACGTCAAATGGACGAACGAATCTTGCGTTCTAGACAAAAACAATAGTATAGCTGAAAAACGCAATTATATTTTAAAGCTTAGCATTATTTTAAGTGTCCATTCTTAAACGTTAACTATCATCTCCCTTCGTGTACAAGTGTTTATAAATAGTAACAGATCTGTTAGATAAGTCGTGTAAAGTATTTACGTTTTCATCGATTTCTGTAATGTGATATTTTTACGATACTGCGTACTCCCGCAAAATGAAACTGCTAGTTTGTTTGAGTTTCTTATGTTACTTGGTAGCAACATGCCGCGCTTCTGGTACGGATATCGCCTTAGATGCGAAGGCAACTTTGCTACACCGAATCGACAGTCTGAATTTGCTGATTTACACTTGTCTTTTGACTCTAACGGTGCTAACTATTTGGGTATTCAAGCACCGTCGTGTAAGCTGGCTTCATGAAACGGGGCTGGCTGTTATATATGGTAAGATTATAAACATAAAAACATGCTGATGAAATCTAGTCACATGATCAGATACAGTCATAACTAATCAAACTATTTATTTACACAGGTCTAATTGTCGGTGCCATAATACGCTATGCGGGAAGCACAAATGCTGTTACATACCTTGATGCCCACCCTGAGCCAGACACCAAGTACAACCTGTCTGTGCCACCAGATATGATACGGTTTCACTTTCCAGACAAAATACAAATATCATCTGGAGGTTTGTGAATGTATATTTTAATATTTTAAATGGAGCTCTCAAAATTATCCAGGCCTTTAATCTTTAATTTTGCCTACTGATATCATATTTTTTTTGGTATTTTTCCATAGAACAACATTTTAATGTTATATTCTGCAGGAGGATAACGTTGTTTATATCCTTGAGTGAAGTACATAACTTGCTAACCGCGAAAATAACAATTTATCCTTATCTTTAAATATATAATACAACAAAAAGCCTGTAATGTGAAAATCATGTTCACCATCAACATTCCACTGAAGTTTTATTGGCCTCAATGGATGGCATTATATACTATAGATATCCTTAATGTGGAGCCCAACTAAATGGAAACCTTTTGGGCCTAATCATATATAGCATAATATGTTTGATGTAATTTTAATTGAATGACAGTATTTATTTACATGCTTTTATTAGCTTCACTTGTAACTAAGTTTGTTTGTTTCTAAGTAACTAGAAATGTAATCAAATCTTAGAAGTAAATTTTAACCTACTTCTAATTGTTGTACAGTAATAAAACTGCATATATAAATAGTTCATCTGACACTACAATAATTTGGTATCTTGGATCTGATCTGATGATAGAGACGAAAGGTTGCCATATGAACTCTTAAACATCACTAGATAAATCCAAATGTTTAGGCTTATTTAATAAGTCTTGACTTGACGAACAATTAGTGTGTGTGTAAAAAAGTATGTTTGGCAATAAAGCATATCTGAAAACAACTTATTTGATTGGAACTCCAGATATTTTGAGATTTATGGAATGTACTAAAGTAACCAATTTATAAAAATGGTTTATTTGTATTTTCAGAAGTACCGGTACCCAATAAGACTTATGCATACAGCTTCAGAGGTGAAATCGTAAATGTGGAACAAAATGAAATAGATTTGAAAGCAACTTTTGACCCAGAGATATTTTTCAACATAATTTTGCCTCCTATTATATTCCATGCAGGATATTGTTTAAAAAGGGTAAGCATTGTTTTGTATTAATATCATGCAATATGTCTTATAATTTTATTACATACTTAATTATTAAATTATTATATGTATGATATGAATTTATTTTAACAAAGGATTTTATCATAGACTTCGTAAACAGTGTTTCTTTTTCTCAAGTTCCTTTAACAGGTATTGTTGCTGTTATAAAGAAAGAAACACTTAACTGTGCATGCCTTATCAATTGTGACATTGATAAAGACGAAATTCCTTGACACTGTTTTGTGAAATATTTTGGTTTCTTTTTTCATTGTGTTTGTGAAGTTGTCAATAAAAGTAAAAAAAAATCTTTATTCTAGTAGGCCTAGCTACAAGCACTTTTGAATCGCCAGTTACAGAGAGCAGAGCAATTTATTGATAGAATTATTACTAAAAATAAAATAAAAAGCAACATTATAGAAATAAAAGAAAAATCCCAAAATGGATCGTCAACAAATAAAAAACGGAGGCTAGAAGGTTTCTAGAACAAAGTTCTAAATGTCAAAAATAAAAATAATTAAAATTAAAATATCACTACCTTGATAGGTACTCGTTAAAATAATTACACACAAGATTGCTTTGATTTTGACTAATCCCACAACAACTTATCATTCAATAATTTGATAAGCATTTTCTACTTAGAAGTTGTTAGTTATTTATCAATTATCAGTTTTATTTTTGTTATGATGTGGTTGTGCTAACTTTTCTAAGTTATTTAATCAGACAGAGAAAATAAATTATAAAGGCATTATTTCCTATTCTAAATCTCTATAAGAAAAAAAAAAACATGTTTTTGTTCCTACATGCCAAACTGTTCTTTGTAGCTAGTCTTGCAATATCTTATAAAAAATCTTTGCCTGGGTGAAAACATAATGAATGCTTATAATAACGGATAAATGGCACATAAATATTTTATGTTTTCTAGTAAAGCCTCACCAGAAATATATGAGGTGACAATCCTCAAGAGGGCGCTATTTATTAGATTTATATGGCAACAATTTTGCAACCAATCGCAACCCACTATAATGACATTAGTTTTAAATACCTGTTAGTTCCACTATGTTAAACCTCGTAATATCATTTAATGAAATGCACTCTTTTCCTGACTGTTTTTCATGTAATCAACACCTTTACACTTTATTTATAATATTATGTTCACGACTGTGAATAGTTTTAGGCATTTTCTTTGGATAATTTTAAAGATTCGTCTTTTAAAGAAACCATCACGAATGACATTGACATTGTTGACAAACCATCATAAAATCATTGCCAGTGTAAGAAATTAGTTTCAGTTAAATTCCGCAATATGGCGCATCCTCATATATTTCTGGTCAGGCTTTAATAAGTTATACTGTAATGTTTTATGTAGGACATACTGTAAATACATTCACAATCATTATTCTAATAATATCTATGTAGGTATATTTTTTAAGTACTTTTGATTGACATTATGTAGGTACATTAAACTATGCCATTTTGTTACAGAAATATTTCTTCCGAAACCTAGGAGCAATTTTGACATTTGCCATGGTCGGCACAGCACTATCTGCCCTAGTCATTGGGTCTCTGATGTACGGCTGTGTTCAACTGATGCCGGCATCACTAGCTACTAGCTTCACTTTCCTTGACACTCTGTACTTTGGTGCATTGATTTCTCCAACTGATCCACTGACAGTGCTAGCTATATTTTCACAATTAAAGGTAAGGAAACATTAACTGTAAACAGTTAAATACCTATGTATTAAATGTATTCCTCATTGATTTTTGAGACTAATAAGAAACTTATTGGACAATTGAAAAAATTTATATATAATTTTTGAGAGCTTTTATTGCCGACTGTAAACTTTTTGCAATTACTCGTCACGACTAGGGCTTCCATCCGTCCAGGTTTCCCGGATTTTTCCTAGTTTGGAGGCCGTCCGGGGGGGTTTTCAAAAGTGTCCCAAAAACCCGGACACTTTTATTGTGAATGAAAAATAAAGCAACTGTTTTTGATAATATTATTTTCGGACACGTCCGGGGAAAAAATGCCCGGGTTTTTTTAAGTCTTTTTTCGGGTTCGGCGCGTTTAGAGATGGCAGCCCTGGTCACGACGAAGCATACAAGCCCAAACTTAGCTATATATGGAAATTTTCCGGTAAATTAGATATCAGAACGTGAGTCAAATTTAACTTAGTAGGCAGTAGACTACAAATGAAACTAAATAAAAAATTGTGCTAAATCGTAAAGTTTATCTCCTGCCAAATAAATTTTTTTTCTTTTTTTTTTTAATTGAAAACTCCCTGCAAGAGTCTCAAACGTACAAGGCAAATGAAACGGGTTTATACACGTCACGTGACGGGTGTCCGATTGGCCGCCGCCGCGACCGATCGGCGCTTTTGCACCTCTAGCACAAGGAGCCGCGAGAAAGCGTTAGCCGTCTTCTTCACACTGTATTGAAAGAATGAGATATCCATATCTCGCGTGAGTCGAGTCGCGTTTCACAGCTGTGCTAGGCTGGGGATGAATTGCGACTTATCGGGCGTGGGTAAACTCGTTCCATGTGAATTTTCAAAAAAAATGCTAACGTTTTGCTGTTTGCTCCAGGTTGACGTGAACCTGTACGCTATGATATTCGGCGAGAGCGTCCTCAATGATGCGGTGGCTTTAGTACTCAGCGGGTAAATAATCACATTTCATTCAGTACTTATTTAGACTTCACCAAAGTCGAGTCTGTGGCGCTTTAGAAAAGGAGTAATGTTGATGGACGTCGTCGAAGTATCTAAGTCGGCATTCGGTTTCAACGTATTCCGAATTTACCTAACATACCTACTATATAATGGTTTGGCCCTAGCTTTGCGTAAATAGAATACATATATACAGTCAGCAGCAAATGTAGCTAAGCATAATAACACGCTCGCAATGATCTGTACAGTTGCCGCCAAACTTTTAGAACAAAAATGGCGGATCTGCGCATGCACATTTGTACGTAAATCGGCTACTGCGCAGTCAAGGTTATGCTCAAGAAGTACAACCCTTATTCTCTAGACAATAGAGTCCGTGTGCATATCATTTTGAGCACCTGACGTGCGTAGCAACCTCTGCTGCTGACCGTACAATTGTACATAGTTTGTATGGGTGGGCAGAAACAAGACGGAGTCCATGTGTACGGTTAGAAAGACTGCAGAAAGTTATGCCTCTTGTTTTTATAAAAAGCCTAAGAATTGTATTTTATTTGTTGTTTCTGTAAGATGCGATGATTGGTCGTAGAGCTTAGCGACAAGACCGGACGCGTGTGTGCTGCTACGACTGGCTACTATAGTCATGTTTATGTCGAACATTTATCGTCATCCGTAATGAGCCGTAAATAACAGAACGGTTATTATTTGGATCGCAACCTGGATGTTTAAAAGAATATGTACATTTTAATGTGTATTACAGAGCCATTCAAAACTATGAAAAGAGGTACTCAAACGACGGTGGATTCGAAATCACGGCGTTTTTGGGAGCAATCGGTGACTTCATTGGGATCTTCAGCCTGTCTCTCCTCGTCGGTGCTTTCATCGGCTGCTTAACTGCATTGATATCCTTTTTAAATTCTGATCAAATGATTGCGTATTGTGTTAATCACCCGACTCCAAAAAAGGAGGTTCTGTATTCTGTTGTATATTGTTTTTTTATGGATGCTACGGGATTATTCTGCCAATTTTGAATCGATTTTGATGGTTATTTTGCAGATCACGCATCGATTGTGTGACGGCTTAAGGGTGCGTTTCCCCTAACACTGAGCTAGAACCGCGTTTGGTCCATCACAATGCTTGAAATCTCCACTTAGTGTTAGTATGTTGCGTCTTTGGTCAAGACCTGGTCCGCTCCTCACAATTCCGCGTCAGCGGAAACACGACCTAATTCAATGGAAATCTGAGGGTAACTCCAGGTGTGTAGTGCAGACAGACATTTAACGCGTATTTCACGTTTGAAAATATTTAGACAACGTTCCGGAAATATAGTTACTTTACAATGCCAACAAAAGCCGCCAGTTGAATACTTTCTCTTTCGCATGCAGCTCAATGCGCGTAACCGTATGTTAAGTTTGAGACGCTTCCAGCACACGGAGAAATTGTAGTATCCTATTTTACTTTCTAAGCATGGAATCAAATATATGTCATCTTTTTAGGGTTCCGTAGCCAAATGGCAAAAAACGGAACCCTTATAGATTCGTCATGTCTGTCTGTCCGTCCGTATGTCACAGCCATTTTTTTCCGAAACTATAAGAGCTATACTGTTGAAACTTGGTAGGTAGATGTATTCTGTGAACCGCATTAAGATTTTGATGCAAGAATAAAAAAATAAAAATAAATATTGGGGGCTCCCCATACTTAGAACTGAAACTCAATTTTTTTTTTTCATCAAACACATACGTGTGGGGTATCTATGGATAGGTCTTCAAAAATGATATTGAGGTTGCTAAAATATTTTTTTTCTAAACCGAATAGTTTGCGTGACAGACGCTTCCAAAGTGGAAAAAAGTTGGTCCTCCCCCCCCTCTAACTTCTAAAATAAGAAAATGAAAAATCTAAAAAAAACATATGATGTACATTACTATAAAAACTACCAACGAAAATTGTTTTGAACGAGATCTAGTAAGTAGTTTTTTTAATACCTAACTTTGCACCTAATTTATATGGGGCGCTATACATACCAGGTGCAAACTTAACTTAACCACTTAGGGATGGAAAGTGTTTGTATGGAACCCTCGGTGCGCGAGTCTGACTCGCACTTGGCCGGTTTTTTTAATAGCATCTTGTGATTAACTCATAAATTCATAAGTTGACACAAAGGTGTCACTGTTACAGGCATTGTGAAAAATAGGTTAAAATAATCTGCTCGTAACAATTACTAAAATTAGGGCCGAAATCACGTGCTCAATAATAAAATACTTATCGGAAAGATTTTAGCCTTAAAATTAATCCTATTGATTAGTAGCATTAAGTACCTAAGTGTTTTTGTTTTAAAAAAAAATTACACAAATCGACCTAGTCCCAAACTAAGCAAAGCTTGTACTACGGGTACTAGAAGACGACATACATAATATGTAAATACATAATATATATAGATAACATCCATGACCCAAGAACAAATATTAACAGGAGTTCATCACACAAATATTTGCCCTGGCCGGGATTCGAACCCAGGACCGCTGGCTCAGTACGCATGTGCACTACAAACTGCGCCAACCGCGTCGTCTTTATTTGGTTCTATTCTCGGTTATTTCACGCTCACGTAATTTTTTTTTATTTTGTGTAAAATTTCCCCTCAGGACCCATAGATTTTTCCACGGAACATATATTTCTTTAACCAAGACATACATGACGAAGTTCACCCACGTCCGTGACTGGCCGCTCCTGGAGTCAGCTCTCTTCGTGCTCATGTCCTACGCCGCTTTCTTGATCGCCGAAGTATGCGAGCTAACAGGTACGTGCGTTAATAGTGAAAATCCGATGTTTACCAAATTTCCACCAAGAGGAAATCAACTTTCTGAATAGCTAAAGGAAATGATAAATAGTACAGGTACATCTCGCTCACTCGTATGGCCGTCGCGCTTGGATTTCTCGCTCAACCGCTCGCCGTGCCACTTGCCGCCGAGGTCGTGGCATGTCCGATAAAACGCGCTAAAATAATATAGTCCGACGTGATGGCGGGATGACGGAATATATGAGCCGGTAGGCTATGTTTATAGGCTACCGCCTAGAGTTAGAAGGCCATAACCGACTTCAGCGAGAAAAAAAACACTGAAATCGTCATAGATATGCCTATAATATTTGAGGAGATACTTCAATTAAATAAAATAAAAAATAAAAATAAAATAAATTCCTCATGGATCTCATCATCAGATCTGCACCAAAATTCTATGGAACCAAATTGGTGATGCATACGCATGGACAAAAAAATAATACTTCTCGTCCGACGAAGTTTAGCAAAAACGTAATGATAAAACAGGCGTGTTTAACCTAATTTAACTGAGAGAAGTTTATCAGCTTAATTATATATGACCGCATTCGAATTACGCCGTTAAGGGCGGTTTACACGTATTAAGTTGTCAAGTAGTTAACTAAATTCTAAGTCAATTTTAAGCGACTTAATTTTAAGCAAGCGTTTACACGTTCAAATTAGTTAAGCTCTTTAGTTAGCCCGAGATGTTGATCGGACACTTTTGATCTTTGATTCGGCTTCCTAGATACCAAAATTAGGTATCGCCATGCCCGTATCGAAAAGTGACGCTGGTATTCGAATACCAGCGTCACTTTTCGATACGTAGGGTTCAAGAATGACGGATACTTTATCATTCGTCTATTGCAGACTTGTTCACCGCGCACAGGCCATTCTTACACCTATCAAACTTGTGGTCGCGTATGAGATACGAGAACGTATTGGATTACATAGCCACGAAAAGACGTTGTTTTGCAACATGACACTGCTTATATAGTCTGTAAGGAATTAAAGGTACCTATTTCATTGATTACAAACTAAGCACTACCATCATAGGTACGAAAGAGGTTGAAACGTTAGTAGATTTACCCGATTCTGGTATTTAAATAAAAATGACCTTTCACAACACACAGACCCAAAATTAGCTTTTATATCATTGCACATTTGAGAAAAGCACTATACCTCGCCGAGAAGAGGTATAAGCCGGTCCAGTCTACCTATACCTAATCAACCGGCAATCCCTATTTTCCCGGTCTGTGTAGCAATGTACAATGTTTATAACCCAGGCGTGGTAGCGGTGCTCTTCTGCGGCATCTGCCAAGCGCACTACACGTACAACAACCTGTCGTCGGACTCGCGCAACCGCACCAAGCAGCTGTTCGAGCTGCTCAACTTCCTGGCCGAGAACTTCATCTTCACCTACATCGGGGTCTCCATGTTCACGTTCCCTAAGCATCACTTCGATCCGTGGTTCATCATCGCCGGATTTGTATCCTTTTTTAACAAATATACAATCGTCTATTGACAACCAAACTCACTAATTAACAAATACCTACTTAAAACAAAGCTCGTATCTCAGTGTCAATTAACTTACTAGATACGAGGTTTTGGAGAGCAGTGACAGAAATTCTAGTGAGTTTTGGTTGTCACCGGGCGATATGGTAACACTAGATGGTAACAAAAAATAGGATTATTTAGACAGATCTAATATAAACATCGAGCTCTGTGAGAAAAGGAGATCGTACTTTAAAATTAAATACATTTATAATCACGAATTTTCATGCATAAAGTAACGATCCACAGAGAAAGACAGGTCATAATAAGAATCCATATCAAATCCATTCGTCCATAAAAATAACTGAAACGCTTGCAAAAATGTTTACGAAATTGACTGCGTTCTATTGAAACATCGTGGTATACCACATCCTCCATCCACAAGCTATAAAAATGGCGACCCAAGTTGGGTCCTTTCTTCCTTGTGTGAAATCTGAAAAACATAAAAATATTATCCTTAAACCGATAGCAGGTAACTTCAACACTGGGCCGAGCGGTGAACATTTACCCGCTATCATTTTTGCTGAATTTAGGCAGGAAACCGCCCATACCCATGAATTTCCAACATATGCTGTTCTTCTCAGGTTAGTACCGAATAAGGAGTTTACTTATTAACTGTATGTTTTTATATTACGTAATTAATTTTATTTTATTTATTTATTTTTTATTTTATTTATTTATTTATTATTATTATTGGATACCTACTATAATTTTATACCTTAATCAATACTACGTATACTTTAATAAAGTTTATAAAGTATGGCTGAGAATTTCTCTCTCAAATCGATATAATTTTACTAAATTGGATAGTTTTGACGACGCGGTTGGCGCAGTGGTTAAGCAACTGCCTACTGAGCCGACGGTCCTGGGTTCGAATCCCGGCAAGGGCAAATATTTGTGTGATGAACTCGAATATTTGTGCCTGGGTCATGGATGTTATTTGTATTTAAGTATGTATTTATCTATATAAGTATGTTTATCGTCGTCTAGTGTCCATAACACAAGCCTACTAGAGCTTACTGTGGGACTAGATTGATTTGTGTGAGGTTGTCCGATATTTATTTATTTTATTTATTTAGTTTGTATACATGAAACATATTTTGTACTATGGCATAGACGCTCGTATTTTAAACGAAATATGCATGCCATGCATATCAGAAAGTACAGGAACTTATGAGACAAAACTGAACATAAAAAACTTGATTTCTCAAATAGGACTCCGCGGTGCAATGTCTTTCGCTCTCGCGATCCGCAACACGGTATCAGAAGCGCGACAAGCCATGCTGACGACCACGTCGCTCATCGTCATCGCCACCGTGGTGCTTCAAGGGGGCGCGGCCACCCACGCGCTCGCCTACCTGAGGATACCTACCGGGTATGTTGGTTACGAGTACAAGTCGAAGTGGAGACACTATGTTGTGCCGTTAAAAACAAAAGAAAAAAAATAGTGCTGGGCGATGTCGTTCGCGCTTGGGGGTTCTTTAACAGAAACGTGACAATCATCGTCATCACAACGTTACGCCCTCACTATCTTGAGGATGTATGTGCACAGCGTCAAAAAAGTTTGAACCGCACTTATACGTTTGTAGCAGTCTAATCCTCTGTTTATTGTAAGCAAACTCCTGACTAAAGGTCCTCTCACGAAGGTCCCATAGAGCCTGAGTTTAACAAACTTCAAAACAGGTTTTCTATCCCTGCACCAGAGTTCTTAATAAAGATAGACATTTTTAATGTTAAATGTAACACTACTTGACAATGTGTAAAGATAAAATAATTATACAAGACTGACCAATTTGCAGTAGCACAATATGCCACTATAAGTACCTTTACTTAGTATAAATAAAAACAGTAACATGTACTTATTGAATGAACATCATGATCTATTGAATGTAACAATAAATTCCAAAGAATAAGCTGTAATCAATCAACTTTATTCATGTGATTATAAGGTCCACTTTACACTAATACTGGCAACAGACTACCAAATAATTGACATTCATGTTTGTGAAAAACAGGATGTATACCTCATTGCACGGCTATTTCAATATTTGTTTACAGAGAAGGCCAGAACGAAGAAAACGAGGCGCTACCGTACCGCGATGTCAGAAGTGTAAGTATTACTCTACTCTCTAAATTATGACACTTTGTAGCCAGGAAATCTGTTAAAGGTGCCTAATTTATTTAAAAAATAATTTGAACCACAGTATTCAGAGTATTTACAGTTAATTTATTGGACTTTGTGATGACAGTTCACGCTATGACGCTTCAAATCGAGCATATCGAATTGTGGAGTCTGAAAGTGACTTCCAAATATTCTAATTAAAATATTATAATAAACATTTAGACTTTCTTTCTTGTTGCCAGCGGCCCGATATGTGGTCAAAGTCTAAATTGTATGTTCTACTCTCCCTATACTACTACTTACTACTATCATGGTACTGCATATCACAAGTTCTCAAAGAAAAAAGTTTACTTTTCTACAGAAACTAGTTAAAGCGCCGAAACAAAATATTAAACAAAAAGGTTTGAGAATGTCTGGTCTATATGATGACGTGTCTGTACCTATGTCTGTATATTCGAACATCTTAATAAATTACCATCCTACAATATTTTAATTTGCTGATAGTTTGAATATGATACGGAAACATTGAAGAATACAACAGATTTCGATTTTTAACGGTGCTTGAACTCCGGAAAAGTAACGTTTAATTTGCTATTATCTCTGTCATAGCATGAAATTGAGCCAGACTTCAATACAAAGGACACTTAATGCCGTCCTCATTATTATAACAATGCTAATCGCATAACCCCCTGCATATTGTTGTTATCAAGATAATCTGGATACTGTAGTTGGAGTTATTGTACTTTGTAAATAACACGCGTAGAGGATTAGGTTAGGTGACACAACGCGTAGACAGCACTGCACCTATTTGATACTAAGTCATGCTAGCGTAAAATGTGTACATCTGGCGGTCTTATTTAGTAAATTAATACCTTTATTGTCTCAGACAGTCATTTTCTCAAATATTACTATGGCATTGGACGTATCATTGACATATAATTTTTTGCATATTCAGGGTACAAATTCGTTTACTTACTGAATAAGACTAGAAAGGTGAAAACGCGTAGTTGAGAGTAGAATGCGTCAGTACTTTAGTGCAATTATTCTAGAGTATTATCTGACGAGTAATGACAAAACATCTAACAGAATCTGATTGTCGTAGGCAAATAATTATTAGATATTTCATAAACGCTTCGTTCCCTCAGACATTATTCTCTTTACAGATAAAAAGCGTTATTTTACATGGATTATAATATAATCTTTGTTTGGATTATTTTAATTATGTTTATTCAATTAATGTCATGTGATTGTGCTAATGTATTATAATATTATAAACTAACCCAAGCATAATACACTAATCTTATTGGATGACTTACTTCCATTCATTCTAGAACGTAGGTACTTATTTTATTTCTAATCCATGCCTTTTAGATAGCTGTGACGACATTTTCACTATTTGAATAACCAGCGTAAAGTTTATTTACAGCTTTTTTTTTCTAAGCTTGTGAGCTAACGTTATCGCAAACGCTAACGTTACTAAGTAAGAATATAATAAAAGCTAACACGAGTTGCTAGTAGACAAGCGAACAGTCGTCTAAGTAAGCAATTGCTTACTACCCGCTTGATTGAGTCGCATTCGCATCTTTTCATAAGCTGCATAACAATTTTACGGTTTACATTCTTATTTACTAATACTTACACCGTAAAATCTCATGATGCGACATAAACCAAAAAAGCCCAATGTCATATCTATAGGACAAATCGTGGGTCAATTTTGTTCACTCATTCCGCCATTAAAAGGCACTACACAAGCCAGTGCGGCCGTGCCATCTCATTAATACGTCATTATTGTGGCAGCTCTACCAGGCCACGGAAACTGGAGGCCCGGTACGTATCGTAGACAAGTGTATGCATCTATATGGAGCCTTATATGCCTACTTATGTTCATCTACATTCTCTCGTAAACTTACATTCATAGTGTTACAAAGTTATCTCAACAAAAAGGATGTAGTCAGACATAATCTTATGATATATAAATAATATAAATATAAATATTAAGGGACAATCATACACAAATCGACCTAGTCCCAAACTAAGCAAAGCTTGTACTATGGGTACTAGACGACGATATACATAATATATAGGTATATACATATATAGATAACATCCATGACCCAAGAACAAATATTTGCCCCGGCCGGGATTCGAACCTGGGACCGCCGACTCAGTAGGCAGGTGTCTACAAACCGAGCCAAACGCGTCGTCAGATAGGAACATTTGTTTTTCAAATCCGGGGCTTTTATCTAATAAACTTCCACGATATCGCTTCACGTTACAGTAAGGGCTCATCCAGAAATCATGTGATCATATTTGGCCTACTTTTGACCCCCTCCCTCCCCCTTGGTGATATTTGATGATTTTAACGCTTACTTCAACATCACGTGTATTTTTGGGACTAAGTACCTATGATTCGGGTACCATAAGACGCTGAGTATACGTCTTATGTCGTTGGTTTGGATAATTACGCTTAGAGCGGATTATTTTCATATAAGTAATTTTTTGAGTTTTTTTGTTCCTTTTGGCTTTTCCGCCGTGTAAAAAAATTACACGTGTCATTCTTTTGGACACCCCTCCGCCATCGTGATCATTCGTGACATTAATCTGACCCCGCCCTAAACGATTACATGATTTCCGGACGAGCCTTAATAATGAAAATTTCAATAAGTCATATTTTGCTGTTCTATCCGTTGAAATAATAAAATCATCAACGCAGCATTGGAATTGGCGATTATAAGCAATGTTATGTTTATGTAACCAAAGATCAGGATGACATACGAGTCATAGACATCATTTTGTTCGATAACCAGCTCGTCTAGCAAAACTACATTTCACGACTCTTGTCGCGCGACATAGCATCGCCCGTCACTCCCTCACGGTACAGCTAAGAAAGAGATAGGTAATATTTCTCGCGCGGGAAAGAGTCGCGTGTCGCAGTTGTGTTACAGGTGCGGTTGAGATAAATTTGTGAACCAATTTCATTGTACAACTGTTGTCAAATGCGAAAATTTGGTATTTATTTTCAATAAAAAGTTTGATAACAACATGGTGTTGGTGATTTCAAAATAAATACAAAACTATCGCAAATTATATCTGCGATAGGTAACAGCAGTTCCAATTCGACCCACAAAAGTTTGCGTTTCCGAAGTTGCTGATCCGCTGCGCCCGTTGAACTATTTTGACACCAAAAAACAATTACTACGAGATTACTTAGTAAGTTCTGAGATGCAAACTTTATCTGGTGTGAATTGTATATCTGTTACTTTCGCATTATATGTGTGTTTCCCTGGAGGTTCCTCATAAAAGCCTCCTTACTGGCCGCCCGTCCTTCCTAAATGCCATTTGTTGTTCAGCCGGCAGACATTGCCTTCGGCCTCCGAAATCTGGACGCGACGCAACCGGCCAGTAGCGACCGGGCATCAGTAAGACTAATAGATACCTGCACGCTTGTTGGATGCACTTTACTAACACTATCTAACACTACGAGATGTTTCATGACGCAGATTGTTTTTATACTGTTGAATAACTTTTTATAAATGTCCGTGACACCGGCAAATATTTATGGGAGTAGATAATCTAGCTTCATGATTGCGTTTATTATTGCGGATAAAGCATCCCTCACACTCGTCGCTTTACTCGGTGCAGCATAGTGCGTGCGTGCCTTTATGTTGATAAACGTGACCATTTTATAGTCCCGCTGGTTAGGTAAGACGTACAATTATTACACACTATATATAGGCGGTAATACCTAAAGGAAGCCTTAGAACGTACGCTTATTTCCCTCGCGATCGACTCTACTGATACATTGTAGCCAGTAAGTGATAGCGTTTGACTCCGTGGAACCTCAGCTTATGATATGATTTTCGTACGTGTGATACATAATCTAATGAATACCTAATCTTCGTCGATAAATAAAGTCTAATAAAATATATAACACAGTGAATAAAGGATTTTGACCTTACAAACGGTCCGGTAGTTTTGAATTTTTGATATGTTGTCTAGGATGGTTAGTGAATGTTTAATTGCAAAATGCACAATTCCCCCCCCTCCGCGCCCGCCGCCATATTGAAAAAACCGGGAACTTCTTCACATTTTTGCTTAATTCTTTGTCTAGGAGCACTTGAGCTAGATAAAAGCTTAGACAATGTTGAAGAGGATAAAATTTACTATAATTTACATTTTAAATTTTGTTTCAAAAACTGATAGTTACAGAGATATGCACATTTAAAAAAACGTAAAAAATCGCAATTTCCAACTCAAAAACTAACTTCTGGATTATATCTTCGTTTAGGAGCATTTTAGCTAGACCAGTGCTTGGGCAATTTTGTAGAGAATTAAATTTACTATAATTTGCATTTCAAATTTTGTTTCTAGGACAGATAATTACGGAGATATGTAAAAAATAAAGTCACATTTTCCGAAAATGTATGTAAAAATGGACATGAGTTTTATAAGCAATTATATTTCCTACATGTTCTAATTTGTCCTAGACTAGTCCGTAACTGAATGACAGCGTTCTAAACCAAGAATTTTGAGAAATTTTAGGAAAATTCTACTTTTCCTGTTTTTTAAATGTGCATATCTCCGTAACTAACCGTCCTTGAAACAAAATTTGAAGTGTAAATTATAGTAAATTTAATTCTCTACAACATTGCCCAAGCTTTGTTGTAGCTAAAATGCTCCTAAACGAAGATATAATCCAGAAGTTTGTTTTTCAGTAGGAAATTGCGATTTTTTACGTTTTTTTAAATGTAGATATCTCCGTAACTATCTGTCCTAGAACAAAAATATAAAATGGAGAATGTAGTAAATTTAACTCTCTATAACATTGTCGAAGCTTTCTTCTAGCTAAAATGCTCCTAAAGGAAGATATGAGTAAAAATATGAAGAAAGTGCCGGTTTTTTCAATATGGCGGCGGGCGCGGAGGGGGGGGAATTGTGCATTTTTTATTTAAACACTGACTACCCATCCTAGACAACATATCAAAAATTCAAAACTACCGGACCGTTTGTAAGGTCACACATAGTACTTTAGTCTCTATTCACCGTATTAATAATAGGTACGGTATTATCACGTATGGCTCGTCATATTAGTTTTATTATCCATATTTTGTTCACTACTGAGACTTTATTTATTTTACGGCACTCTATGTGTAATGATTTTTTAATAGTTTCAAATCACAATTTTATATATAATTATATAAAAACAGTCTGCCGTCATCTCTTTATTTAAACGCGATACAACATACAGTAACAAACTACTTTTAAAAATACCTATCTCAAACAAAATTTACGTATCTAACTTAACTTTCCTAACAATTGAATAGCCTTTTCTATATCTTGTATCGCGTTACTTCTATTTGATATGGCATGTTTTAATTTTCACACCTCATTTGGTTTGATTTCGTCTATCTCTAGAGAGGCCGCATGGTAGTTAAGTGGGGCAATGGAGACAAAGGAGTGGTTATGCCTTGGCAACTAAACTATTACGAAGTATGTGAATTTATTTATTTTAATAATTAATTAATTAACTATTATTTCTTTGACAATTTATTAATTATATTTTATTGGCAAATTAACAAATAAAGGTCTATCGTTTAACTGAGACCTCTCGTATACAATCATTACTTAGCATGAGACTACTATCGTTATAATAAAAGTAATAATAATCGCTTGGCAGTAACTATAAAATCCGTAAACAGAATATCATATAACGCCATCTATTGGCATTTTCTCAGTTAAGCGATATTCCTCTTGAACGTTGCAATAATATCGTGCGTTCAGCACTCAGTTTTGGCAGGTGGATGGATTGATCAGGTACATCATAACCTTTTAACTGTCATCATTGTCCGATATACTTGATATATGACAACCTGCTGTTTCAGGACAACAATTTAGATATAGATCGTCTAGACTATGACATACACTCTATGTCATTCCGTATAATCCAAGCAATTGAAGTATCTATAATCAATAAAAATGCGATTAAAAGGTTATTAACACTATTTAAATGTTGTATGCAACTATATGTCGTATTGCACGTATCTTATAAGCATATCTGTACCTACCTACTATTTTCAAATTATAAAAAATCTAAAAAACTACAAAAAGCAGACTTGCTCGAAAAATATAAGTAACCTCTTGAATGCCTCAGTTTTTCCAGCGCGTCGTGCCCTCGGCGCCATGGCAAAAAAAAAGCAATTCCGTGACCGCCGATTTGCTAAACTTGATAATCGAAACAGAAATGTAGGCACCTTTTTCTTATCAAGTGTGGCCATTTTTGACGTGTAGGGCACTTCGCAACATAGCATTGGCGCTTAAGAGGTTAACGTGACGGTATCATCTCTCCAGCGAACAGCAAATCCAAACCCCGGTCGGGGAATGATTATTCCTGGGACACTTCTCTAAGTGTGATAAATTTCTACAAATATTCCTTGACTGCGATGTTTGTAGACAAAAAAACCGTATTATATATTTTTATTTCTTACAAAAAAAGCAGACCTCACAACCAGATGGGAATAATAATTACTCAGGAGAGAGAAATTTCTTACAAAAAAAATTATGTAACATCGACGCAATTAGAACCTGAATTTTTGAAATATCAAATGAAGTGGATCGTCATTTGCCGACCGGAGTATAGTGATCAAATATTTGACCTTCAGTATTTAACAGTTAAACATATCTACCATTGATACATGTACATCAGGAATCATCTCGCGCGGACGGCGGCGTCGGCGAAAAAGCTCGCTTGGCCAAGCTGTGGGGCGCCGTGGACTCGCGGCTCCTGAAGCCCCTGCTCACCCACGCCCGGCCGCCGCTCACGGAGACGCTGCCCGCCTTCATGAGCCCGGTGGCAAGATGGCTGACCACCACCCACCAATATACGCAAGGAGTAAGTATAAATTGACAAATATACAAAAGTATAAGTATCTTCTGCATCTAGCATCGATCGTTCCTTCGTTTTATATTAAGAGGCCTTATTCCTTTTAATTATTATTTTTTCATATTGTGACAAATATATTGATAATTTTAACCAACTTTCTGGACTGAATAATGCTTTTCCCCGAGTTCTAGGTGGTAACATAGCTATTTAATTTTCATTGCGGGTAGTCGAAAATAAGTTAAAAAACTAATTTTCCGCGTGAATTTTGTCAATTTCGAGTAGTTTTTGTAACAGAAATTATCAATAAAAAAATCAAACTGTAGGTTTCAAATATATACCAATAAATCCCAATAGCCCCGTTCTAGGTAGTAACATCAATTGTATTTCGCTGCGCAGTCTCTTCATGATAATTAACTCATGTAGTATACGCAGTTTATACGGCTTTTCATCACATAATTCAGAGAAAAATGTCTAAAACAATCAGCATTTTAAAAGGAATAAGGCCTCTTAAGCCACTTTTGTCATTACTGCACTTATGTATTAAAATAGCGAATGACGACAATAAAGGTCCAAAGTGCAAATTGTGCGATAGAATATTAAATTACTTGGGGAATATAAATCAAGAATGTCTTTTTATGGAACGCATTTTTTCGACTAAGACTGCTTTAACCTGTAGTCGAGATCCTCTAAAATTATCGACCAGTCAAATCACAGTACTATTCTTTCTTAACATCCATTCACCTATACTTTATTTAAGTTTTATTAATAGCCATTTTTTCTTGGGCATATTTTTTATAAAGTCGGTAGTCCCAATTGTGTAGACAACCTTTTCTTTTTTAATTACAGTGTCTGTACAATTACAAATTTGTCGTACCCGAAGCGGATTCTGGTTTGGCTCGAAACCAGGTACTTAGTAGACTTTACTAGCTCCATCGTCAGACTATCCGGTGCGCGGGAGGAAGTGTTCCTTCCGACCCGCTCATTGGAATTTCGTGTCGAAATTTTCATGCACGGTCACATGTCAATCGTCCTGAAATCCCATTTGAATAACAAACCAAAATAATTTCAATCGTGCAAGCCGTTTGACTTTTTGTGTTATATCCATTTATACCTAACCAAAAGTCCTTTAGGTTCACTGCTCACCCGCCGAAAATAGTTACTCAAATTGGTTGCTTCGGTTTTCGTTTTTCTGTGATTCCAAAATGTATAATTGCTTAGCGTTATTACTGGACTAGAAAACTGACACTAACATTATTTATACTATTTCAGGACAGTTCTCTGCGTCGAGCTGACTCTGATTCGGATCTGTGTATTGACGAACAGCAACCCGTGCCTACTACTATCGATCCTCAGGTAATTATATAGGTACAGAATTATTTTCTACATACAAATATTTATTTTATTTTTCTTCAATTGAGTACTAATGGACAATTCTATCAGCCTGTTTTAAGTTTTATCGTAATTTATGTACATCTATGAATACGCAATGAATATGTTATGTATTAAGTTTTATTTCCTTTTGGTTGCAGCTATCAATTAATGTTCGGAACGGATATGGGCATGTCTAAGCTTTGTTGCGTTCGTTAGACCATCGGCTGTGATATAAAATGGTTTAGATTAGATGATTTAAGTTAATAGGAACAAATGTTTAATATTGCACGCAGCAAATGTGGCCCGGACTCGTCGACACGCGGATCTCGGTCGAAGGCATCACGGGGAGTAACATCTAAAATTGTTGAGCTTTTTGTGTACAAGATTATATAAATGAGTGCCACAAGAATGTAAATTAATGTGATATAACTTTCCAAGTTAAGATGAATTTCTATTAGTATATTCAACTTTTGCATGTATCAATATTATCAATCAATATGTATCAATCTGCTTCAGTTTGCTTAGTGTAAATTGTAGTTTTCTATTCTAAATTTATACAATTTTGAACGAGTGGTACCTACTGATGTTGTGATTACTTTCGATTCTAAATCTTGTTGCACCGAAAGATGTATTTTCATTAAATAACTGCTAGAATTCAATACGACGTTATTGATCACCAATCCTAGCCATCCATGTGATGGTCTTTAAATGATAGCATTTTCTTGGTTTGGGTATTTTCTTACGAGATGCAATGGTGTACTATAATTGTTCCAATTTACCACAACTATTGTATTGTCAAAATGTTAAATGTTTGATCTATTTCTGGCGCTAAGTTGATTAGCATGTGTCGTCCAGTGACGGTTTTGAATCTCTGGCTGATAAGTGCTGTAAAATCATGTATATTTTAATGTATTCTGCCCGAATCAAAGTTATGTTTTGTAGCTAAAACTAAACTTTGTAGGAACTAGCAAAGTAGCGATTTGACATGTCGAACCAGCTTCACTTCCTGCTTCGAAGGTCTGCACCAACTTCCATATAACTTAGAAACAATTACAATTGCACATCATTATAAATAACAAAACGGGACTTAAACGCTTTTTAAAGCCCTGAGACGTAAACATGACGTCCGAAACGTGGAGGTAATAAATAAACACCTTTTAAACGCGATTAAGTCCCGTTTTGTCATAAAGTATGTGTGAAAATCGTCTAGTTTAACCCTTAAAAACATGATGATGTATATTTCTCGTCACTGAAATGACACAAGTCAAAATCTGAATTTGTCAATAAAGACTTTGTCAAGATTGTCCCGAAAGCTCAAACTGACGTGGATCATTGCTTATTACGTCATTTCAGAAATAAAATTAATGCATTTCAGGGGTAAATTAATTTATTTACTTACAATTGCAATATAACTGACGGCAAGACGGGCTCACTCACCGCGCCTCGAAGCGCGCGTAGTCCTAGCCTACACACCGGCGAAGACCTCCGCCTTTCACTTTAGTTTGATTTCGGCACCTCTTGTATAATTTACTTCCAGAGTCCACAGATTTCTACAAATTCCACAACGATATGTTCATGAGTCAAAAAGATACTAGCGGGCAGAAATCGGTTTTGGGTCCTGAAATTTAAACTCATGACATTTTTTAAGATTGTACAGCAGTACTAACCTTTTATGAATACAGGTTTATTTTTAGAGAAAGATGTGTGTGGCACTATGTATTTATGATCCCTAAAATGGATGTTATTTTTGTTATTGGTCAAGGGCTAATATAGTTTTTGAACACTATTGGAGATTCCTTGTATTTTTCGATTCTTCTAGGGTAGTTCACGTGATTATGTTGTACATAATTTATACTTCTTGTTGAGGTTTCAAAAACCATCCTTAAATATATAAATTTTTTTTTTTATTACACTTCTTTAATACTTTTTCGTTTTGTTTTTCATGGTTATATGCTTTGGTGTGCGCAGTTTGGCAATTCAAATGCAACTTGTAATTAAGGCATTTCAAGCTGTGTGTAAATGATGTATGTGATAAATTATAATTGTAATTTCTATGACAATGGAATAGGTATGTTCCCAGTGTTTATACCAGCACATGTTTTTTTTCCTACCCACATTATGTTACTTTATTAACCTTTTCCACTGTCACTTATTTACGTCAGTTCGTAGTGTAATGTTAATAAACCTAAATGCATAAAAACGGTAAAATTTGCAAGTTATTCAGAATGCGTGGCGGTTAAAGGGTTTGAAGTGTTTTAATCCATTATCATATTTATAGGTGTAATAAAATGTGACTTGAGATTTGTTTGTATTATTTATTGTCATAATTTATACAAAACTGATACTCACCCGATGTAATAAAACAAGAGGACTATCAATCAAAACTATGGATTGCACATTATGTATATAGAAACATTAATGTTGAAACTCTCAACTATCAGAATCTTTATTTGAACACCATACAACAAGTATTATTATAAAAACTATGCTAGTAAAATCATGATTATTTTTTACAATATACAAATTACATACTAAAGAAAGAGTTCACTTAGTAGCACAGTAACCATCAGCAGGGTGAAACACAGTCCTTGTTTTTTATTTCGTCAGCAATAATTTACACCGGGGCATTGCCGGCCTGTTTCCTCAGCAAACTCCTGATTTGTTCAGTGACATGAAACTTTGGCCCGTGACCTGGCACAATCCAGTTAGCTACCTCTGAAACTTTTAGACGGTTCTTCATTTGCTGCACAGGATCTTCACTGCCTGCTTCTAACCAAACATTTGGATTTTCTATGTCCTCGTAATTTTCAAATAGGTCACCTGAAAAATGGTCAAAAAGTAAATTAAAAATTTAAACTAACATACTTCAACCT
The DNA here is from genome assembly GCA_932273695.1 of Apotomis betuletana. Lineage (NCBI taxonomy): Eukaryota > Metazoa > Arthropoda > Insecta > Lepidoptera > Tortricidae > Apotomis > Apotomis betuletana. The sequence continues at coordinate 19,389,269 of OW026301.1, read as the reverse complement.
ACTATAGATTTCTAGAAAAACTCATGAGCAACTCAATATAACCTAAATTTAACATTTTAAAAATCCGTGACACAAGTTGTTTGTCATTATGAGACCCTCATTAACCCCTTGTATGCAATGTCAAAAATTTGCGAACCAAATTGAAACCAACTGATATATTTAACGTAAAGCTGAAATGTCCCGCATGGATCCGTGTTTAAACATACAAAGGATTAAATTAACCTCTTGGCTGCTCAGCTCGTCTACGAAATACTGTGTCCCACACACCAAGCTGACAGCAGATAGTATAATGTTGTATAGTGGCAAATGAACTTGTGGCGTCTGGGGCACACCTTTCTGTCGACGTGAGTTTTCGTTGGCACTCTAAAGGTTAATGATATCGAAAATGCTACTAAAACTGAATATAACTACTTGGGATTTTTAGCTAGAAAATGGCCACAGAGATATACACATTAAACTTATAACACCTATCTCTTGGACCAAGGTTAACGGTAGGTAGGTATGATCTATTGTTTAACTTAACATTTTGAGATGTTGGTGGAAAGCGGTGCTCCTATTTAACCTTTTGACCGCCACAGTCGGCTGTGGCCATCAACAAAAAATCGTGCCCCTGACGCCACGTCGGCCACAGCCGTCCAAATTTCAATGATCAAAAACTTTGTAATTCTAACCGCTACAAGTATTTTTCAATCCCTGTTGATTTTGGGGCACTTTTTTTTTTTTTTACTCTGGCGTCAGTGGCACGGTAAATTGCTAGACCGCTTGGCGGTCATTAGGTTAACATGCGCACACATAATTTTGTCAACAAACAGCCCTGTTTGTACTCAAGAATTTAAAACTGGCTAAACTATTAAAAGGTTATATCAGAACTCTTATAATATATTATGAGTTATAATGTTAACCTATTGACCGCCAAGCGGTCTAGCAATTTACCATGTCACTGACGCCAGAGTAAAAAAAAAAAGATGTGCCCCAAAATCAACAGGGATTAAAAAATACTTGTAGCGGTTAGAATTACAAAGTTTTTGATCATTGAAATTTGGACGGCTGTAGCCGACGTGGCGTCAGGGGCACGATTTTTTTTTGACGGCCACAGCCGACTGTGGCGGTCAAAAGGTTAATGTGTATATGAAATGTTTATACATACCACATAAAGCTACTACTCGTCCTTCAGCAGTGGTCACAAGCACAGTGACACAAGAGAGTGTATGTCCGGGAGTTGGAACTACTCTCACACTGTTGTTTATAACATATTCTTCCCCTAAAATCCAATAAAACAATATTGATTTTTAGTAATGCACAACATTAAATATCAACATACTGGTATACAAATACAAAAGATTTATGTAGGTTGTTACCTTTATCAAATGGATGCATGTAGTACTGTTCTTTGTAAGACACACTGAACCCAACTATGTGCTTTGCATTTAGAAACATGTTGTTATTTCCTATATGATCAGAGTGTCCATGTGTGCACACAACATAATTTATCTGATCAGGTGACAAACTGTGTTTTTGTAATGCTGTAAAGAATATGCAAGGTAAATTTAAAATCATTCAAAAACATATTAATAGCAATACTCTATCAGACAGGTACTAAACTCAAATTTTATAAGTAAGTAGTTAGTAGGTGCTAAATATTTACTCATAAAGGTTTGGAATGGTACTAACGGGTATTCTAATTAGCACAAAGCATTTAGTAATTCAATAACCAGTGATAATTTTCTCAGAGTCCCAGGCGGTCATGGTGTCAACAATAATATTGTGAGTGCCAGTAATCAATATACAGCTGCAGTTGGCGGTCATTTGATCTTTGCCGGTCATTGCGGAATATCCTTCATATAAAACTATAATGTTACTCATTTTTTCTTTTAATAAATTTATAATTCATCAAAACACCTTGAAAATTGACGAATAAACATTGGATTGGATTGATGGAATTTATTTATGACAGAACTTGATTACTTGAAAGAAAACGTCAAATAATGGCAGGCAGTAATGTAAAGGTGCGTCCACACTTGTATCATTTCGCCGATCCGATCCCCGTTGCGTATCTCCACCGCGTATCGTGCTGTTTGGACGCTCACTGCGGGCACTCCGTATCATTTGCGCCGTCGCGCGAAGAAACGCGTCCACACTTGCCGTATCGTATCCTCGTTGCGTATCGCCGCACCGATCATTTCGGCGTGCAGTAGTTTGGACGCTATCCGTATCGTAGCACCGTATCACCGCCCCGATCATTTTGGCATTTCGTTTTCGCCGAACATTTCATTTCGTTTGTGATCGTTGTTCTGTGCGGAGTTGCGTCCCACTTTAAAAATGTCGCCCGCTGACATCGCTCACTGAACCTTGGGACAGAAATATTCTTGAGTGGGGGCCGTGTACTGGAAGTCGCAGCGAGGAAGGCCTTAATTTTTGTCATCTGCTCATGGAGATTTAGCACATGACTGTGCTCGTTTCATAATACATAATGCGGCAGAAAGATTCTCGAGTGGAAACCGCGTGCTGGAAGACGCCGCGTGGGAAGGCCTTCGATTAAGGCACCCGCTCACGGAGACATGGCCTTCGTATGACTGTGTTTGTTTTATGGCATGCGGCAGAAAGGTTCTCGAGTGGGAACCGCGTGCCGGAAGACGCCGCATGGAAAGGCCTAACAAAGTAGACAGTCCATCAGTGGTATGGTATTTTTTAATTATCGTAAAGATTAAGGATTAAAAACCAATGACCGCAGCGTGGATCGATGACTCAAATAGCGCCTTTGATGATCGGGCAAAAACCCACTCGAGATGGATCACGGCCGATCCTCACCCCGTATCCTCACCGCGTATCATGAACGAAAGTGTGGACGTCACGCCGTCGCGATCATGCAATGCTTTCGTGATCGCGAGTGTGCGGGGTACTGAAGATACGCGTATCAACATGGATTTCGCGCGAGCGTTGCATGATCGCGACGGCGCGACGTCCACACTTACCGTTCATGATACGCGGTGAAGATACGCGACGGGGATCGGATCGGCGAAATGATACAAGTGTGGACGCACCCTTATGTACATTGTACAGCCAAGGTACAGCCACGGTAATGTCCGCCATGACCAGTCTGAAATGTACACTGCGCAGCCAATCCAATCATTGTGCATGTGAACATGATTATTTCAATACATATTTTATTTGGGCTGTATACTTTAAGGACAGAGCTACAGGAAAAGTACATTGAGATTTTAATAGTTAAGTTGTGTTATTTTCCTTCACTGCCTGTTGTAAAACTTGAAAAAAAATGGCACAAAAACTTTGCTTCTATGCACGGAGCAATAACCGAATGACTTCCTAAAACCCGCTCCAGACCTTCCGATCCGATCCGACTTATCGGAAGAAATTTCCTAACAACTGCACTACACATTATCCGATTTCTTCCGATAAATCGGACAACTGTACTACACATTATCCGATTGCTTCCGATCGGTCGGATCGGATCGGAAGGTCTGGAGCGGGTTGAACGATCACTTGGTCGGTCGGTTTGGGTATGAGTGAATAGTCAGCCCAGCAACAAACAATCCATACTATAGAGTAAATTATATATACAATCGAATCAATTTTATTAATAAGGAGATGATACAAAACAATAGAAAAAAAAAGTCTATAAGTAAACGACAGTTGCATACCAATTTTAAAGCAAACGTCGTTTCTGAACGAACGTGACAGGACAGCCGTCATTTCCCCGCCGCCCTTCTCGTCTGTATCCCACCCGCGGCGTACTCAGCTGTCTCTGCCGGTTATTTTTAGGTTAAATTCTAAAATAAATTCAAGAAACCAGCGGAGGTACTCACATGTACGTAGGTTATTTTAAAATTTCCAACGTGCGCATATTATCTTTATTTAAGAAAATTGCGCATTTGGTAGTGTTATACGTCTCGTGTCCTACATTTATTTGTATGTATAAGTGTTCTTTGTTTACTCAGGGTTATGAAACAATAAGAGGATCTCTGTCGCCTGCGGAGCGCCAGATTAAACGGAACCATGTCAGGCGACGTACAACCAAGGAAGCGTAAAGATAAGAAGAGGAAAAAAGGTAAGATTGGTGCATGGAGTGTGATTAGTTAGCATTAGTATTAGGAGAATTTTATGTAATAATTTTGGTCGTATTTGGATTAAAGATGATTTGGGAGTAGATGAGCCGCGCGGGACCGCGGCGGCGCTGGGCGAGGGCGACGTGTTTATGCACTCCCACCACGACCATGGCACCGGAGGGCACTGGTGTGCTAAAGTCATATTCTTCTCCCTTCTCTTCGTACTGATTGGTCTTATTGGACTGATCATATTGGAAAACCGAGGCCTGTCTGAATGTGAGTAATGTAATTCTTATCTCATTGTCATTCTTAATATTTATAATTTTACAACTATCTATAAAATTACATAAATAGAATTGTATATTGCATTGACCTTACATGTACAAAAGTTTATAATTCAACTTTGATGAATAATGTAACAATATTTTATTGAGCAGGTTTTTTTATATATGTATTTCCATCTCAACTTTTTTGCCAAAGTTGATAGAAAATACAAGCTTAAACAAAAATTTTGGACAAAAAAACTAAGAAAAAACAAATCTTCATTATTAGACCTTTCATGAAAAAAAATACTCTGCTCTGTCTGTATAACCCACCCATATTTTGAACTAATCAATATTTCGTTTCATTTACTTAGATTAAGAAATTGAAATTAAGAAAATAATTAATAATATTTTATACAGTGGAAGCAAATGCAGTACAATCTCAGTACTCTGGTGTGCTGGAGGGCTGGCTGGAAGATGCCCCGGAAGATGACCACCACGACGAACACACATTGGAGCTGACACACCATGTAAGTTTAGACTCATGTGTATGCGTGAAAAATTCACTTGTAGAAATTCACAGACACACATGAAAATGGAAACCATTGAGCAGACAGTTTTGTCACAATAAATGTCATAGGTTATTTAATTTATTAAGAAAGTAACTATATTTTATCTAAAAAATAGTAAATTAAATTTATTGTGCTTTAAAAATATTTTGGGTGGTTGCCAAATCTACCATGTTTTCTAAGCAACTAGGTAACATTTTTCTTGTCAATATAAAAAACATTTGAAAATAAATTTATTTTTTTAAATATTGTGTTGGCATTGCCTAGTTAATTAAATGTAGACATGGCATAGTTGGACTCTAAATCTCTGTTTAGCTAAGGTAAAGCTGCTTGTGAGTTGTAAATCAGTTTATTTCACAACTCTGCCTTGCTAAGCTTAAATGGACTATGGTCTTTCATACAAAAGGTTTAAGCCTAGCAAGGCAGAGCTGGTGGCCACAGTGTAAAAACTACAGTTCACTAATGTTTAGTAGCTTTGTGAATTAATTGTTTGATTTATTATGTTTATTACATATATTTTCATATATTTTTTGTAAAATGTAAATTAGGATGATGAACATGATGATGATGAGCATGAAGATGAAGTAGAGCATAGTGAAGAGGCAGAAGAAGACGATCATGACGATCAGGACGATGAAGAAGAACATGACGATGAATCTCAAGAGGATGAGGCTGATGATGATACCCAAGAAGACAACGATGATGAAGATGACGAAGGACAAGAAGATGAAAGTCAAGAACAAGATTTAGAAGCTAATGATGAGGTGACATAGAGATTCATTGCTTAATTTGTAATTTTTTATAACTCTAACACAAACTCATAGAGCTGTTTGGGCACAGACTTATATAAAATTGTGTAATGCAAAGTTATTAATGTGGTGTGCTTTAAAAATGTATAATATAATCCTAAATAATGAATAACAGGAGGAAGATCTACCCTATAGAAAATATTATCATGACAATGAGGCGGAACCCGATGATGATGACGACGACGAAGATGAGCAAAATAATGATTTAGAAAACGATGAAGAAGATGATGATCAAAGCAACGACGTTGATCAGAACGATGATGAAAATGAAGACGAAGATGAAGAGAATAATCTAAGTGTCGAACAGGATGATAATGAAGACGAGGATGATGACAAGGAAGCAGATAGCAATGAACAAAATGATGAGGTGCAAAATGATTTGCGAATGAACATTTTTGTTTGAGACTTGTAACAAACTTTTATGATTGGCACTAACAATATATAATGCTTTTCTAAAAACTTAACTTCAAGGACGAGTTGTAACAAAGATATCACTTCTTTGCTGTGATATTAAATTTAATGTGTAGCTTGTATTTTCATCATTAAATCGATACAGCCAACTGGCACTGTTAATGCTTTTAATATAATTATTTACTTTTACTTTTTTACATAGTTGTGATGTGTGTATAAATTGAATATCGATGTTTTCTTATAACATATATTTAGAATAGACGTAGGAAATCTTAGAGATTAACTGACTTGCCCTAAATTTACTCTTTCCGATCTCGCAAATGAAAAATACAAAATTAATTTAATGTAGAACGTATAGACAGATATTTTTTAAAGATTTAAAGTACTCTTCAGAAGTGAACAGTTATACGATTATATAAATTTGTGTATTAAATTAACAACGTAAATATCCGTCATTGCACTTTTATGTCTTAGAACCGTTTAAAATGTGAAAATATTCTAGAAAAGTTATTGTCTTGAGACTGTTATAAAATTACGGACAAAGTATAAAATTTACATAATGTGTTAAGCACTGACCACTTTAACACATCCTTGAAATATTATAGGACGAGGAAGAAGATCATGAAGAGGAGGAAGAAGACACTTCGCTAGAAGTGGAGAGGATAGAGAAGGAAGCTCCAGAAGACGAAGAACCCATCTCTGTCGAACTACCCGCCTTGGAAGAGCAGGACGACGATGATGATGAGAAAGCCCAGGGTACTATATATCTATAATCTATATATACTGTAAACATGTACCTACAAATGTAGTGAATAATGTATTCCCCTTCAGTATTTCGTCGGAAAAGTTCGTTTTAGCATATTATCTCTATTAACTTCAATGATAAACTTGAGATAGAAGTATAGAAACCTGCCTTCCCTACAAATTAGCTACGACCAGAAAATGTTATTCACTAGATCTGTAAATACTTTAGCATATTCCAGAGAATACACTCCTGGCTCTTTAGTTTACAAACACTAACCCGATTTTGCCAAAAAAAAACGCATGAAAAGCATATAAAATAATATTTAGCAGGTTGACAACTGCATGTTACAGAATCAGCAGAAGACGATACCCCCGATGCGGATGACGCAAATGACGGTGATGATGGTGATGACGACGTCAACGAACCTGATGATGACTTCCTGGAAGCTGATGACGACGAACCGCCGATCGAAAGGATCACCGCACCAGCTGGAAAACCTTTTGCTGAGGTACATTATGTTCTATGTAGTATTATTGTAGAAATAGATTACGATGGTTCTGACACAAAAGACGCAGATGAAACAAATAATGTTGAAGACGATTAAGATGACAACAGTGAGCCTAACGATGATATCCTGGAGGCAGACAACGATAACTTTCCAATATCAAGTTTATAACAAATTTTAACGTGTTGCTTGCAGGAAAACCATGTTCTGATGTACTCTCTCAAACCTAATAGGGACGCCAATGAAAGAGATAATGATACCAGCAAGCTTAGTGATGGATGACTTTTTGAGATATGAGCGGCTGGCAAACTAAAGTTCAAATTCTAAGAGACAAAAAAATATTCTTATGAATTTGATGATTTGCTACAGACACGTATGCGCATGCTCGTGTTTTTTGGTGGGGGTACGAGTAAATGACAATGACAACAAATTCCTAGTCGCAAACTATTTCCATAAATATATCAGAAAACTCAATCATACACGGGTTCGGCATGTAGGAATACAGCATTGTAGGCAAGCGAACTTCAACTAAAAACAATCTCTTGAGTAACACTAGCCTTTCGAACTAACTGATACCAGAGGTCGCTGCTAGTAACGTGTCAATGCAAACGACATACGAGACATTTTAGCCTTACTGTCAGGATGTTATTCCGGTAAAACAGATGCCTGCTCGACTCTGGTTTAAATTGAGTAGATCACATGATTTTGTAGCTAGACCATTATATCCATATTGTATTAGAAGTCCTCTTTTTTTTTATCACAGACAAACATTTAAGATTTAATGTTGGAGGCCCCGCAACTTCATACGCGCAAAACTTTTCTAAGTCTGTCATATCATTTCATCAATAAGTATCCTGTAACCGTCTTTAGATGTCCAAATATCCCTATACCAAAATTGGTACAAATCCGTCCAGCAGAAAATCTGAAATAATGACCATATACTGATTTTCAATACAATTTTAGAATTTTATAAGAGTATAGACGATTATTTTTATTAAAGCCGTAACGTAACCAAATGTTTACAATGAAGCGAAAAAATTAAAAATCTAATTTAACCGTTGGAGACGCAGGTGAACCAAAAAAAAAACCATCCTGCCTGAACCGTTAATTTTCTTCAATTTTTCGCTACTTTGTAAACAGTGTAGACGATATACAAAATTCACATAATAATTTCCATTTGTCAATCAGGTAGAGGAAGAGACGTCATCGGAAAAGCCCACCGACACGTTAGCCGACGAGGAAGAGTACGAGAAACGCCAGGAGGAGCTCCGCCGGCAAGAAGCAGAGGCCTCGCACAGTAAGTACCACTTTACTGGCCGTGTTACGCTTTACCACAAATGATCCGTCTGTGTCGCTTACGGCTTCTTACTTTTTTTTTCAAAGCGAGGCTTGTCTGATTGTTTTACAAGCTCCAGTAGAATAAACTTTATGAGATACAATTTTTTGCGTAATAGGCGCAATTATCAATTCAGCTGTGATAATTATCCTGTAAACGACAAAGCAAATTTACTTCTTGGCTAAGTATATATATTTTTTTACTGGCTTGTTTTTCAATTTAGTAAACTGATTTCCATGAGCCCTGTAAGACATAAAAATAGCCTGCATACGTATTTTATTAATAAATAAAAGAAACATAATGCTAACTCAGTAATAATGCCTTTAAAATACCATAAAAAGCATGATAGTGATAATTCCAACTAACATCATTCATAAACAAATGTACATAAATAAATAATACTAAACTTATACAAAAAAACGAAATAAATGTTCATTATATTCATATCTTTTATTTAGTCCCCGCATTTGCTCGCACGCTCGGCTTTTTTTTAAATAAGCCAAGAGGAAATAATACGGTTTCATGCGAAAGTGCATGTTGGGTCAATACATTACACTATTTTAGGTTTGTTTTAAATTTCAACAAATCGAGGATAAGTTTAGACAACTGTGATGTAAATGGAATGAATGTAGATGTAATGATTAGAGCATGGGTAACATGAATGAAAAAATATTGCTTCTTTAATACCAACAATCCTGACCAAATAGTAACAAACAAAGATATATTATTAACGGAGCCTTTTGTTTCTAGTGTCTGTTAAAAACTGTTTTTGATAATTAAGTATAATAAGTTTATATGTAAATTATGATTATATCAGGTAGCTTTAAAGTTTGTATAATATGTTATATGACCCGTATTGTATTTACAACATTGTAATATCACATAGTCACATTTAAATATTACATATTTAATAAATTACGGTTATATTTTAGATGCCAAGCTTAATTTTAGGGTACTTTCAAATGTTCTTTGTTTAGGGTGTTCTTTTAAACTGTGGTATCGAATATCAGATTTTGTTAACTCCGAGCCAAATTTCGCTAAATTTGATAGGGTGCCAAGCTTTCGTACTATAATTAAAATACTTAATCAATTCCAGAGTATTTTGGTTCAGTTCATACACCTGTTGTACGGTATCTTTTAATTTGATCTTTGTGCATACGATCGTAAAGCAGCAGCATAATTATTCTTTCTAAATATCGGAAGTCGACAATTGAGTATTTTTCAGATCATTTTCATTTTGATGTTGTTACACATTAAGTCAATGTTTGCTTACATGTGGTATAATACTGCCAGGCTTTAACATTTCAATCTTTCACGAAATAATTAGAGCAGTTTTCTCTAAATATATGTAGGAATTACGGACACATTCAACCTGGTATAGCTATGCAGTCCGAATCCATCAACAACATGAAAAGAAGAAAATATCTCGAGTTGAGTTTCATACTAAACTATTTGGATCAACAAACGACATTATATCAATAATATTGTAGTTTATATACATTTTTACTATCACCACCAAGAGTATAACTGAAAAGAAATTTACATATATCGAATCAGAATTCTGGTAAACACATTATGATAGGTACTGATTAACTGAACTTCCCATGTAAATCAGTCCGTTACGGGAGTATACTCCAATAGTCTAGATTCAAGACCAGGCTTAGGTAATGCAGATAGATAACTTTCTACGCCCTATTTATTTTATTTTGTATTATAGTGGTATTCCACTGAATCACCGGGGCCTGATTTTACCAATATAGATTAAGGTTTATTTCTCATTTCTCTCTATGTAATTTAGTCAATTAATCTCCGAGTAAGTCTTATTCCACTTTGGTTGAACCCAGACTTAAAGTTGTTTAAGTTAAGGTTTCACTGAATCACAATAACATCGTATTCCGAATTTGGACTGCATTGCTTGTACGGGATCCGTTAGAGAGGGGTGCTAAGCATGGGGCGTTGTTGCAGTGTGGCTGAAGCTGAGCATTGGGGGCGCCCTGCTGGTCGCCACACACGCTATCGTACGCCGCGCCACGGCCGCCAGTGGTGCGTACACTTTATCAAAAATACCGAATCATTATATTGTCTTACCACATGGTAACAGTTGTTCTTTAACAATAAAGGACCATAAGTCACGATCCATAAATAGATTTTTCAATGAAGCAATAAACGACAGCATTTGATTACATTTCGTTAAGATAGCGTTTTGTATAACAGATGCGCCACGAACGGAAGAACGGCCTAGTAGAGAAGCGACGCCTATAGAACGACGCATGACACTCATTCCAGAAGAACCGTCCGAACCTGGTAGGCAAAACAAAAATAACTATATTATGTGGATTCTATTCGATAACATGAAATTTATTGAGATCTCTTTACACAGTTCCGATTAAAAAGGTGTCGCAAGAGAGTTCTCGGCCCGTGATACAGACAGTGCCCAAACAAATACCTTCCATAACTAAATCTGCTCCTACCTTTGAGGAAACTGAAGAGGATGAAGAGGAAGATGAACCCGTAGTGGTATCTAAAGTAAGTTATTAACGTATTTTTATTGCATATTGGAAATATCCTACTCCGGAGCAGAAACTGAATGTAGGTAAATTTTTCGCAGGTCGCTCATCAGCAAGCTGCTAAAGAAGAAGAAAAGAAAGAACTTTACAGCGACGAAGAAGACGAAGAGGAAGAAGTAGAAGAAGAGGAAGAAGAACCAGAACCAGTGGTCGTGAAAAAATTAGCTCCTGCAGCAGCTAAGCCTCCGCCAAAAGAACCGACCCCAGAACCAGAAGAGGATGTTCCGGATGATGTTGAAATCATTGACGACGAGATAATCGAAGAAGAAGAGGAAGCCGAAGACGAGGAAGAGATATCGGACGTTGATGACGAAGAACTTCTCACTCGCCTGGAAGCTAAATACGGAAGACTCCCGGAGCCGGAGCGGCCGGAGAGACGCAGTAAACACAACAGCTTTGCTCGTGTGCCTGCTAGTGTTTCACGGGCGTTTGCTAACCGAATGATTTCTACATTAATCGTCTAACATTTTGAGCATGACTAACCTAATGTGAGTGGATTATATTGTATAATAGATATTTAACCAAATAATTTCCACAGGACTTATGATAAATATATGTGTTCGATTTTTCTTTATTTGCAAATGGCACATCCGTTTGTTCTGTAAAACCATGAAGTCATGGTTCTTTTTTTCCATCGTATCACGATTTTTGCTTTACAAGTTCGTATAGATATGGAGCCGTTGCGACAAATGTTATAACGTTATATATAAGTCCTATGACATCTCGGTTCTAAAGAATAAATGGGACACACAAATGTAAAATGGGGGTCGATCTTTAGAGAGAGAGTCTACTATGAAACCGTTTTGAACGCAATATTTTTTAAACGACGTCAAAAAACGAAGCAGGTTCTCAATTAGTCGATATGTTTGGTAATTTGTTGTTTTCCATTTCATGTAGGTATATTCTCCGATTACTCTAAGATGACTGGGCTGATTTGGAAAATTATTTTTGATTTGGAAAGGTATACTTTCTAGTTGGTCCGATTGTTATGGTGTTAGGATCTGATAATGGACTCCGAAAATTGAGGAAACTACAAAAATTATAGTTATACTTATTGGTTTTTTTTTTTTGTAACTCGAACAGTTGCTCTCTGAAAGCATAATTTCGCTTCGCTCACATTGGTAATTTTTTGTTACAAAGTGATACAATCTAGAAATTTCGTGCAATTTACTATTTTACAAACAGATACTCGCCTTAATGTCATCTGCCATCAACATCATTGACGATTTCCATCCAATCCGATTCCAAACCAAATTGGCAAACAAATATGTTGATAGGAAAATTCGCTTTCTTCTTCCCGAGTGCCTTAACCAAATTCTTTGATCTTATCTACGTTGGACAATCTTAGGCGCATACGGTGATATTGTATCAATCACAGCAGATATTGTTCCTTTCAATATCACTAAAGAGGAGTGTTGTTTTGCAGAGGATGGTGGGAACAGTATAGAGGACGAGTGGCCGGGCGAGCCCGCGGACGCGTACTGGCGCCAGCAGCTTGACGAGGCGGAGCGAGAGTTCAACCAGGTATTATTCGTACCACGCACATGTACAGTAAAATAAACTGAAATGCGCACCTTTTGACCCTTATTGTCATTACTTATTTTTATTAAAGCATTAACATCTGCTAACGTAAACTAAATGTTTACAAAGCGCTACGATGCCACCCTAAGGCATGTCGAAGCAACTGGTTGAAAAATTCAATGGCTCTGACATCTGATTCGGTGGTCCAATTGGGAGGACGCCCGTGTTGGCCCGGAAAGCCGTTGGAAACGCAGGTTCGAATCCTGTCCGAATCATTAAATTTTTCAATTTTCGCTTCATTTGTAAACACTTGTTGTCATTGTGACTAGAGCAGAAAAGGTACGTGTTTCAATGTCCTTGACTACGGTCAGCATTAAAACTACTACTACTGGCTTATATCAAATTGCATACTAAAATTGACAGCTACTTTTGATGCTGACTGTACCTACAGTTCACGAGCTGTTAGAATAGCCTTCAGCTTTGGGTGAACTCAGTGAGGTTCAAATCTCGATCTCATAAGAGCGAGACAGGTGTAAATCCGAAATTTGTTTCAACAGCTCGTGGACTGTATGTAGTTTATTCGGGTTTATTTATGGTGGCTCAGGTGGTTCGGTGGTTTCTAGAATAACGGGTTAGGCCTCAGCCATTAACCTTTTGAGCGCCACAGTCGGCTGTGGCCGTCAACAAAAAATCGTGCCCCTGACGCCACGTCGGCCACAGCCGTCCAAATTTCAATGATCAAAAACTTTGTAATTCTAACCGCTACAAGTATTTTTCAATCCCTGTTGATTTTGGGGCACATCTTTTTTTTTTTACTCTGGCGTCAGTGGCACGGTAAATTGCTAGACCGCTTGGCGGTCAATAGGTTAATGTTTTTCAATCCATCTGACACATTGTAGTTACCTTAGAGTTTGTATGTTTGCGGGTTCGAACCCTGCAACTATGGGTACATTGTAACAATCTAAGCGAGATCTTTACTTCTGAGATACTTCTAGCGGAACAGCTATTTAAATATTTATATTATAAGTTAGGTATAGTTACTAATTTTCTGTTTCGCCCTAATATTGAATAGTAGGGAATGCCTCATGACATTAAGTCCGCCTTTTGTACGATAAGATTTCTTTGTGCAATAAAGATTAAATAATAAATATTCTGGTGTATTCTTCATGTTTTAAAAACTAACCTGTTTTACTTAGAGCATGAATGCGTGACCACTTACAACTCGCTTGCATATTATTCTCAAGGATACACCAGCATATTGGGCTAATAGCACAAAGTATTCTAAAATTCTCCAAAGAAAGTAAAGCTACTATCAATTTTACAACAATTAACTCATGAATAATCATTCGATTCCAGGAATGGTTGGACTAACTGAATGCCTAGATTACTTTTTATTATAAACTTTGTTCGTTGTGCCATTTTCCAAGCTCCCCGCAGGCGACTCGGGCAGCGCCGCGTGCGCACCCCGCGCGTCGCCCCCGGCTAGTCCGCGGGGACCTAACCATAGACTAAACCATAGACCTAACCATAGACTAAACCATAGACTAGATTTTTTATAAATAATATGGTACTACCATATAAAAAAACAAAAAATGAATCGATAAAAAGATTCTATACAAATACATAGACTAGATTCATTTTATGACCAAGTGAGCGTGTGTGAAAGATTAATGCTAGCGTAGCTAGCCGACGGGCCTTTGTCGAAGTGGCGACGAGGTTTGTAACCAACCGACTGCGCCAATGCGCGCACCTACAGTCCCGTATCATTAATACGGCAGCTACGCTGAAGATTAATCTGGTGTGCTTAAGTAAACAGTATAACTCGGATCTCTTCGAGACAAGCATGATTCTACGAAATGCTTGCCTATTTTGAAAGTGTGTTGTGTACTAACGTGGAGGGCGCGTTCATGGCTGCGGCGGATCGAGCGAGCGCAGCGAAGCTACAAGCCAGCGGCCGCGCTAGATGGCTGGTGGCTAAATCCCTGGATGCCGCAGCAGAGAAGAAGAGAGACAACGCGTTGCTTGGCCGCGCTATAGCGGCGTATCTGGAATTGCTGAAGATGAACGAACGCCTGTCGGACAAGAAACTACTTGAGATATCGGAGAGGGCTATCAACAGGATACACTTTAGAGGTGAGGCACGTATACATTATTTCCACAGACTTCAAAAATAGGAACGTCTTAACTCAGTGTATCCTCACTTTTCGAGTATTGATGCTAAGAAATTGTTGTGTTGTGTTACTATTTGAAGGTTCTCGATTACTGTAGAGTTTCATCCACGGTTTATATTCGGTTGATTGAGTTCTAAACTGGAAAATGAAGAAGAAATCAACTAGGAATGTTTTTTTTGGAAATACCCTTTGTATACAAAAATACCACTAATTCGTTGCCTCTTTGACTATAGTGACGATTAGCCCCGAATAGAATTATAATGTGTTTTTTCTTCTAGGCACCTACCTCAGCGCGGAGCCTGTCTACCGTCTGCTCATTCGCCGGTTCCCTAACGAACCCTCGCATAGAACCAATTTAACTGTCACGTTCCTGATGGCCAATAGGTACGACATTTGTAATCGTTTACATTATATTATATTACATTTATTATTTGTTTGACGACGCGTTTGGCTCGGTTTGTAGACACCTGCCTACTGGTTCGAATCCCGGCCGGGGCAAATATTTGTGTGATGAACTCGAATATTTGTGCTTGGGTCATGGTTGTTCTATGTATTTAAGTATATATTTATCACAAGCCTTCTTGAGCTTAATTTGGGACTAGATCGATTTGTGTGAGGTTGTCCGATATTTATTTATTTATTTATTACATCGATTTATGTACAGCCAGCAAAGAAATCGGTCTACTATTTTTGAAACATACATGTGTATGTGTATTAATGTGTATGGAGTCCAAAAGTGATAGATCGATTTCTCGGCCAGTAGTAAAGGCCCGCAAGATAATATAACAAAAATGATTGAATGTTTAAATTATTTCAGAGGCGACCTAGCCGAAGGCGAACTCCAAGAAACTCTCAAACGCTGGCCAAACGATCGCCTAGCTTTAGCTCAGTACGGGTTCATACTGAAAACCCAACACAACCGGTTGGAAGAAGCGCTAGACCACTTACAAAGAGCGCTAGAAGGCGACACCGGTCCGGCCACCGAACCTAGATTTTACTACCATTTAGGAGATACTTTACTATTATTAGGAAGATTCAAAGAAGCCCACGAGGTCCACAAAAGAGGCGCAGCCCAGGGACACTTCCTCTCCGCCTCTCAACGCTCTCTTTACAACGTCCCGAGACTCAAAGGTCAACCATGGTGGAGAATAGAAGACACGCCATACATAAAACTCGCTCGATCTTTAGAAAAGAACTGGCAGGCTATTTTAAAAGAAGGCGAAGCGGCTAAAGCGCTTTACGAAAAAGAAAAAGAAGGTCTGAAAGAGAGAGGGGAATGGTCTCAGTTAGATTTGTTTGTAAGGGGGAGGGAAATACCGGAACGTTGTTCGCGCGCGCCGGTGACTTGTTCCGTAGTGAAGAGTGAAGTGGCCGCGGCCGGTTGTAAGAGAGGGCAGGTCAAGTTTAGTTTAATATCGGCCGGGACGCACGTGCGGCCGCACGTCGGCCCGACCAACTGCCGCTTGAGGATGCATCTAGGACTGAGCAATACCAAAGATACTTTTATACGTGTTGATCAGGAAACCAGGTAATTATGTGAAACATTGTGCTCGAAGTATGTCCCCCGTAACTGACCGAGCAGACTATTCTGCCTGATTGCGACAGAGACAACGGACAGAGATATGCATGTTTCTTTTAGTCGTAATAAAATAATTACCACTCGCGCTAAATAAATTCTGTTGGTAATTAATTAATTATATCAAACTACGTTCTAGCTGGCTCTCAGGCGTAACCGAATTCGTAAATCAATACGCACTTTAATCCAATCCAATGTATGTAATGTAGTTACATGCCCATGTTAGCATGTTTACATTTTCTATCCTGTCGGGTGAACTCTGGTTTGCTAAGTAAATTGAAAACGTTAAGTAACGTCTGACAATGTCATTCTGCAATCTAATATGAATTCTATCAATTTGCCTACTAACTTTAGGCCCGTCAAGTTACTTTTGAGTTTGGCCCTAGTCATGTTGCGGATTTTTACTGGTACTAGTTTCTTTTACTGGACAAGAGTATTCTCTTTGGTAACTGACGTTGCAAGTAATGGAGTCACTAATGTACCTAAATAAAGAGAAAACAGAGAAATACTCCACAAATTTCAAATAATTTTCCCATAATAAAATCGCAAATATCCACAGCGATACAAAAAAGTTATGACACTTATGACAGTATTCTACTTCTTGACATTTATTTAATTTCTACAGGCAATGGAAGACAGGCAAAGTATTCGTGTTCGACGACAGCTTCGAGCACGAGGTGTGGCACAACGGCACGGAGCCGCGGCTCGTGCTCATCGTGGACGTGTGGCATCCCGAGCTCTCGGCCGCCGAGCGTCGCCAGTTGCCCGCCATCTGATCACCTGTACCTAGGCCACATTGAAATTTTGTTCTTTGGCCACTGGCCAGTGGCTGAAAAATCCTGCATCCAGGACGCAAAACCTCACAAAAAACTTTTGGTGAACTTACAGTCTGACACAAAAGAGTAGAAATTAAAAAGTGGCAATACCGTCGTGTCGTCCCTTTCTAATCAATATAAGAAAACGGGGACGTCAATACAGTATTGCCACTTTTTAATTTCTACTCTTTTGTGTCAGACTGTACCTAGGCCACATTGAAATTTTGTTCTTTGGTCACTGGCCAGTGGCTGAAAAATCCTGCATCCAGGACGCAAAACCTCACAAAAAACTTTTGGTGAACTTAAATATTTGAAAATCGAATGGTCTCTTTAAAAAGTACATTTGTTTATGGAACTGGTTTAGACAAGAAATCGATTGTCATTTATTTTTATAGCTTTACTGAAGCTATAAATGAACATTTATTTTATCACGAATAGAACAAAACGTTCAGTTTCGCCATGTATTAAGTTGAAACTTGATAGGGAGAAAAAAACACTTTTCGCCCCATTGCTAATTAAGCAGGTTCGTTATTTTATTCAATTGAATTGGTTGAGGCGTTAGTTTCAACATAGATCAGCGATGGTCGAGATCGTTAGATTTTTTTTATTTACTGAGCGTGTATTGAACAAATCTAAAAAGCAATTCAGAAGTCTCATTTGTATGTTGGTTAGTTACAATTTATGCATTTGTCTTAGAAAGACGCTGATTATAAACTATATAATGTGATATGATTGTTTGCGCAAACGTTAGTTTATAAGGTAATTTAAGATTTATTTATTAATGAAGAGATTATAATTCCAATGCTCGATTACAAGTTCGTTTTATTTTCCTAACAAATAATTATGCACCATGAGGAACAACCAGGCATCGGATATTCGGATCGATATTTACCTAAACTTTGGCGGCGGCTTTGTTATTCGGCCGTAGGTATAGGCGGCTTTGTTTGACGTATGAGTGAGATAGCAATTGGATTTTGTCAACTTTAGGTAAATATCGATCCGAATATCCGATGCCTGGTAACGCCTGGTAACAACGCCTTAGGGTTACTCGGTGGTTCAAAGTTCGTGTCGCACCATCTGACATTATTTTTTAATTGGCAGCCTTCTATACAAAATGGTCATAGAGGAGACTGCTACAACGCGGTAGGCTTTCGCATATAATGTTCATGTAGAAGACTGCCTTTTTTATAAATAGAAACAGTCATCTCGTTTATACAAATACAATTTAACCTTTTTACCGCCCGTTATATCACGACATCGGCATTTGTGCCACTCACCCACGTCTAGTGACGTCCAATATTAAAAACTTTGTAATTCGAACCCCTGCAATTGTTGATTTTGGAGAACTTTTTTGTTTCTGTTATGACGTCAATGGCACGGTGACTTGCTTCACCGCTTGTACAAAAGATTAAAACAAATATTGGAGATAAATAAAAAAAAATGTTTATGTGTAAGTGTGTATTTGGTATAAAATTACCTGAAAAGTTTGCCTTAAAATAAACTAAAAATAATTACTCGTCTTAAAAACTAATAAAGCTCGTTTTTCTAGTAAATATTAAGTATTGGACCACATTTGTTACAAGTCGATTCACAACAATAGGAGCCATATGTATAACTACGCATATGCGATTCAAATCTATTATTACATTTCTTAGTTTTACTTTTTATGTATGCTATCGGACGGACGAAATTACATTACAAAGGACACTTGGCAAGACTACATTATAGTGGTAAAAATATTTGTATACTAAATATACTGAGATTCTTTCAGTGTTGTGCAAAATTAAGTAACACTTCATCCTTGTTAAAATCTTAAATTTAAATACAAATAGTGCCAGTTTTCAATTATCAACTGTAAATTATTACAATCTGGTTGGAATGACAGTTAAAACTACAAAACTAGTGATCGCACGGTGATAACCAAAATGAGACCAAACAAAAATATTTTTATCATTTAATTAGCGTTCAACCACAGAATCATTGCTTTCACTTGATTATCACCGAGCGAAATTCTATAAAATAAGTATCATGGCATCTATATCGTTGTAGATTCTGCTATTACGAGTATATCAATTAGAGTTCTATTGGAATGGATGGAAACTTTCAACTGATTGCAATAACAAAGAAAACTATACTAGATGTTAGTACATAAATTCGGTTTTTAAAGAACACGAACATTCCATAATAAAACAGGAAATGGCTAAATTCATGATTTCAATAAAAAAAATACATCCTGCTTAATCGAAAACACATGGGCTCTTAAATAAATCACTAAACACATCTTATAAACAAAAAAAATAACACGCGTTATGATCATAACAAAATCGTAACACAGTGTAACAGTGTAAAAGGAATGTATTTTATACATCACAACAAGGAGATTCATAGAACACAGAAGTCTTAACTTAAACAATACTATAAGATATGCAAATATGGTTTAGCGGTACGAAGAAACGGTACCACAAAGCCAATTGAGCTAGAAAACAGAGTCACTGGAATAAGGCACATAGGAAAACATCAACCATCATAATTATACATATACAAGCCCATTTGAGAAGCCATCCCAGTATATTTATCTTTTATGCGCCTCAAAATCATGCCAATTTATCTAGTATACTTTGTACCGCGACTAAATATCCTGATAAACGAAAGGATCACAGTCACAAATAGGCGACTAGCAGTCACAAGTCTGGATTGGAAATAATTAGTATTTTTTTTTATATTCAAATTAGTTTGTCGTTACTAGTAGCTATTCTGCCTGAGACAGACAATTTTATTTATTCTAACGTAATTGTCTTACATGGTACGACTGAATGGGACGGTTCATCAAACGGCTTAGTGTAAATGGTAGAGAGAATTTCATTGCATCATGTTGTAGTTGTCGTTCTGTTGGTAGGCGGGCGGGCCGGGCGCCTGCGGCGTGGCGCGCGCGCTGTAGGGCGGCGCCGGCGGCGGCAGCGCCTCCCAGCCCGCGCCGCCGCGCCCGCGCGCTCCGTACGGCGACTCGCACGGAGACACCGCGTCCGCTCTGCTGTCGTACCCGTCGTAATCCTGCTTCACGTTTCCGTACGTCGGGTTGGCGTCGTAGTTCGAGTACTTCTGGTGATCGTACGGGCCGGCGACGTCGTAGCCCGCGCCGGACCGCGGCACCGTGTCGTAGTCGTACCGGCGCGGGGCGACGGTGGCCGCTTCGGTCGGAGGCGGCGGTTCGTAGACGTCGCGCGCGCGAGCGTTGTCGGCCTCGGGCGCGTGGTACGACGCGGGTCGCGCGGCGTGGAAGTTGGAGTACGATGAATGCGCCGAGGCGGGTCGCGGGGTCCGCGGTTCGCGCGGCAACGAAGCTGTAGACGCAAGATACCCGTTGTTTCTATACGAGCGGCGCGATCGCCGCACTGATGAACCGGCGCCTCGCGAGCCGGATCGCCGCTTCACGCGACGCGGCGTCATCGGCTTTAGAGAACTTTCACTCACGTTTGTTTCCGTGGGACTGAGCTCTATTGTGTAGACCGGCCGCCGTGGCAGAGTGCCTTTAACTGTAAAGGCAAAATATAATAGTTTGGTTTAATTACCGTTCATTACAATTATTTAATATTGTAATTTATAATTGACAGGCTTTTTCCCGCGATTTCATTCGCAAGGCAAACACAAAAGATGAGCAATGACTTATATTTCGGAAAACATGCATTTAAAAAAAATACTTAAAAATGATGACTACGTCATCTTGTCGAAGCGATTACACCTAGCAAGAAAACATTATACTACAACAGGTGTGTCTATGCGCCGTTGCGCCCTGAAGCGCCGTGCTGTAGATAGTAAAGAGGCGACTGAAAGTTAGGAAACCTTTGGACTACAATATTCCAAATAACTCACTGTGATCACATCGCTAAATAGCTATGAATTTTAAACAGGTCCATGCCATATACAGGAAACTCGATCAATTTGACATCTAAAAATTCCTTAAACGGAAGGCTTTTAATGGATAATTACGAAATGCATATAAAAATCATTGACTATATTACCTGACGTCCCGGAAGGTTTCCTTCTGTTAAACGACTGTACAGCTAGGAGAATACACAGTGGCAAAGCAATGATCGTGAGGAACGCTGCTACAGCAGACTGCGTCAATTCTACATGATGCCATGGCAAGAAGCAGCCATCGACGCGGGTGGGTCGCCAGGAACCCGGGCCGTCATCCTCGCTCCAGACCGGGTGGCAGCCCCAACCATTGCCCTCCCACCAGCTGATGCTGCCCGTGCCTAAAGAGAGGAGGCCACTTTCCTAAAAAAATAAATCAATTCATTAAGACTGTGAGAGTTATTGTTATTTCATTGTTACATTTAATTTTATTTTGTAATTAAATAGAGGAGGGTTAGAATGTAAGTGGACATGAGTCACTTAGGCAGTAGTGATGACTCACTAAGGGCAGCATTCTTGTTATGTTATGTGTTTTAACATGATTATTCTAACAAGAATATTCTGATACCATTGTTATGTTAATAACATAATTAAATTTATAATATAACACATTTTACTATGGCGTAAACATGTTAAGTTTATAGAATGAAATAGATAGGTAGGTGTAGGTAATAGAATGTCTTACCCTATTTAATGTTCCGAGGTTAAGATAATAACAGATTAGAAATATATTCCATGTCAGCCACATAAAACTCCATATAGCATACTGAAAAAAAACACAATAATCATTCATTCAATTAATAATCACTGTGCAGTTTAAACTATGATTAGTGATTGGGCATGACCTGTTCTATTGTTTAATTAATTGTGTTTTTAATACAAAATTGTAAGTTAAGTGAGAGTTATAGCTGTTAACAACCAAATATGTGTCTCATTACATGTTGCAGGGTATAATTTTGCAAAAAATCACCCTCAGAGCAAAATGAGAGTGAGGAACAGTAATTCCTCACAAAAAAATCAGTAAAATAAAATCGAATAACACTTCACTTCAATGTAGGTCAGTAACATATCAATTAATCATATACACAAGGCAAGGAAATGACTCAGAAAACTTACCGCTATTAGGTATTTTGTAATGTATTGAACTGCTCCAAAAGATCCAAATATTATTAACAGGATATTAACGAAATTGGCGATTATGGGTAACCACATGAAGCCCAAGAAGTCAAATACTTGTCGCTGTACGGTGACGATCTAAGAGTAAACATTCGTTATTAGCATATTTAAGTATGAATATCATAGTAACATTAAAATACAATGTGTACATACCAATTCAATGATACAAACAGTCAATAACAACCCTCGTAATTCGCAAATAGCCATTTTATTTATTTATCACTTTTATCAGATACGTTTGTACTATTTTTCACAAGACTTCCGTTGTACTTTGTTGTAAAGTGAATATTTACAAATATACAGATCCATGCTCAGTCAGTCTAAGATAATTACTAATAAGTAAAGAATAATTTAAGGGTAAAAATGGGTATAAAATAGATCTAACGAAACGAAAACGAAACTAGGAAACCATAGACTGTGTCACGATTTTTTTTTAGGTGACAGTTATTGCATAGATAAACATCATTCAAATTACCTACTTCGTCTTTTTAAACCCGCTCCAGACCTTCCGATCCGATCCGACCGATCGGAAGCAATCGGATAATGTGTAGTGCAGTGAGTTTATTCAAAATATAACAAAACAAAATAAACAAGCAATTAAAAAAAAGTCTATCTAAAACTAAAACTAGTAGTGCAGTTGTTAGGAAATTTCTTCCGATAAGTCGGATCGGATCGGAAGGTCTGGAGCGGGTTTTATGGTACTTACACATTACAAAACGACTGCCGATTCCACAGACTATAGACCATGACTAAGCTTGAATTGACAGTTATTTTACAATCTGTTACATGGTAAAATTGAGTTGAGTGTCTCGTCGGTGTATTGATCCATCTTATTTTATAGCATTTTGAAGAATATTACAGGAGAGGAGAACCAGGTGGACGGGTCATTCAATTTAGAAGTAGCCAGCAACTAGTAAGTAACTATTCTTACCTTTTCAATTCTAAAAAATTGTATAATACTGGAAACAAACGAGAAACGCCGGTAACCTGACATCAAATTTTTCAGATCGCTGAAAAAATGACTACTGAGACATTAATTCCGTTGGAATCCAACCCAGAGGTTATGAATAAGTTCCTCCAGAAGTTGGGGGTACCAAGCAGCTGGTCAATTGTAGATGTGATGGGGCTGGACTCTGAAATGCTTTCATGGGTGCCTCGCCCTGTTCTGGCTGTGATGCTGTTGTTCCCGATTTCTGAGCGTTACGAGCAGCATAAACAGCAAGAGGAAAGTGATATTTCGGCTAAAGGACAAAAAGTTTCCAACAATGTCTTTTATATGAAGCAAAATTTAAGCAATGCTTGTGGAACCATTGCCTTGGTACATAGTGTTGCTAACAATACTGATAAGATTCAACTGACTGCCGGTGTCATGAAGTCATTCTTGGATGAAGCCAAAGGACTGGATGCTGCTGAGCGTGGGGCTTTGTTAGAAAAGACTGAGGGCATTATCAATGCTCACAAGGAAATGGCACAGGAAGGACAAACTAATACTCCTGGTGCTGAGGATCCTGTCAATCATCATTTTATTACATTTGTGCATAAAGATGGTGCCTTGTATGAATTAGATGGGCGTAAAGCTTTCCCAATTAACCATGGACCAACCACTGCCGATTCTCTATTGGATGATGCTGCCAAAGTGTGCAATGCTTTCATTGCCAGAGACCCTGAGGAGGTCCGCTTCACTGTAGTAGCTTTGACTGCTACTGACTAAGCATTTTTTAACTATCACATTTTAAACTTACCAAAATTCAAAAGACTATGTCATTTTTGAGCTGTGCTTCAAATGTTAAGCTTATAAAGTATTCTTGTAATAGTTTTAATAAAAGTGCAATGCAAGGCAAGCTTTTGTGATACCAATTAAATATTTATTTAGACATTGTTTTTTTTTATTTATATCCCAGTTTCAGAGAACTGCAAACCAGCTGCAAAATTGCAGTCTGGATGCAAATACACCAACTGCATCAGAACTGCAATTTTGCAGCTGGGTAGCGCTCCAATTGCAGTCTGTTTTAAGCCTAAGTGGAATTTTTCTTAATACTGCCAATTTAAATAATCAGACAGTTGCAACACGAGGATTAAATGTAATAATAAATGAAGGTGTTTAGAAATAAATTATTTACATTACTTTGGCACCACATTATAAGTAACAACAGGTCAAATCAAATTGATTAAACCAGGCCCAAAGCAATAATAAAATTAATAGGGGGGATATCTTATATAATATCAAAAACTGAAAGACAATTCACTTGTTAAAAATGTGCATGTATTTTAATAACATTGCAAGCCCAAACTAATGAATAGTCAAAACACATGAGAATACCAAGTTAATTGACTGATTTTCTTTGATTCTGTGCTTCTATAATTTTTTATGATTTTAAATATATTTATCAAACACATTTAACTCATTTAGAAAATACATAAAATACAAATTACTTTCAAGTCTGGTAATAATATCATAGTTCTGTAAAATTGTAGCTAATGTTTTTAAATCGATTTTTGTACAATTGTGTCCTCTCTGTAAATAAACTCAACTGTACTTACATTGTATGCGATAATTATTAACTAGAATGTCGAATATTAAAATATAATCGTTTAATCTTATTTGTTAATGTGTTTCCAATCTCTTTAGAGCACGTCACGTATATACCCATGATATTTGTTTTCGAGATATCTGTGTCCTGTACTCAGTCATATAAATAAGGATATGTAGATAATTGTACTACTTATAAAAACAAAGGTTATTTACTTATAATAAGAATAGTAGATATCACACCATTGTACCGTCAGCAGATGCAACAAATAATTTAACATTGTTTAAAACATTCAAAAGTTACGTATAAAGTCTACAGCAATTAATTACGTTATGGAATGCACAGATATGTGAGAATTAACAAGTTTAGGAAATACATAATAAATAAATAATAAATAAAGCTTTTTAAATATCAAGGGACAATCATACACAAATCGACCTAGTCCCAAACTAAGCAAAGCTTGTACTATGGGTACTAGACGACGATATACATAATATATAGATAACATCCATGACCCAAGAACAAATATTTTGCACAAATATTTGCCCCGGCCGGGATTCGAACCCGGGACCGCCGACTCAGTAGGCAGGTGTCTACAAACCGAGCCAAACGCGTCGTCAATAAAATTAATAAAACACAGTTTGAGTAAAAATCAATCCACAGTTTACTTACACAATGTCATATTTTATTAAATTCCCTTGATGCAATATAATATATAATTAAAAATTATTGAAACCTATTCTATCGCGATACTATGATTTACCTTCATTTGTCTGAAGTTTCAATACGGTTTCACGGCACGCGATCACGTCAGGCAATGAAGGTAAATCAAAATATCTCGTTAGACCCGGTTTCAATAAGTTTTAATTATGTGTTCAAACCGCGAGAGTATAAAGTGTTATATTGCAATATAATATACATACTTAAAATACAACATTCTATATACACTTTATTTAATGAATACTTTCAAAACATATACCTACCTAACAATTAAGAGCTTAGGCATGTAAAAGCGTAGTGATAATAATGCACAATTTGTTTCTACCTAGTAAAAGTAATAAATAATAATATACGATTTATCTATCACTGTCATAGAAGCTTTAGGGTTTATAGTATTTTATACTAAATCACAATTCGATATTATTATAGACATTTCTAAATAACGACAAAATCAATACTAATTTACAATTTGCTAAGAAATTTGTGCTATATGAATGAATATGTACTTAGATGAAAACAAAAGGGAAAGACATTACGGTCATAAAATACATGAATATAGGAGCCGAGAACCTATATTTCAATATCCCATCCTTATTGTTCTCATCGAAGGCATGTCGAATTACACTTATAAATATATTCATTCTAATTGTGCTGTTGAATCCTCCGACACGTTTTCAATATTTTCTGAAAAGAAAAATACTTAGTTAATTTCAACAAAAAATAGAAAGCAAGAAAAAGCTACATATTTTTAACCGGCTTCAAAAAAGGAGGGTTCTTAATTCAACTGTATTTCTTTTTATGTTTTGTTACCTAAGAACTTTCGACTGGATGAACCGATTTTGATGGCTCTTTTTTATTTGAAAAGGTGGTGCTTCCCGTGTGGCCCATTTAAATTTGGTCCAGCTCCGACAAAGAAATCCATGAGAAAAACATATAAGTGTTATTGTATGGTTCATTTCGCTCATTGAAGTCGGTTATTTTTTTGTGACAAAGTGATTATGTAATTTAAGCATCATTGGTATGATAACAAGTTCAGAAATAACAGAAGAGCGTTTAAAAAACGTTTACATGCTAAAATGCGACGATCTGGTATGGAAATTATGGGACATAATTTTTCTTGTATGAGGTTTGGATGTACAAACGATATGATATTGAGCACGATGAGCCTAAAAAGCCGGTCAAATGCGAGTCAGTCTCGCCCACCGAGGGTTCCCTACATTTGTACATTTACGGTATATATTGTATACCGTTGCTTAACCTCGATAATTGATGACGTACATTAAATAAAGATTATTATTTTTATGATTTAATAACAAATGTATAGTTTTCAGATTTTTACCCTAATCTTTAGTTAATGACGGTATTACTTGCCAAATTTCATAGTTTTAGGTCAACGGAAAATAAATACCCTATAAATTTTGAGAGTGGTGAAATATACGTTTTTTGCGGCATAAACGATCGTATCTTTCTTTGACGTTAAGAGGCCTTATTCCTTTAAAAAATTTTTTTTTCATATTATGACAAATATATTGACAATTTCAACCAACTTTTTGAAGTGAATAATGCTTTTGCCCGAGTTCTAGGTAGTAACGTAGCTATTTCATGCTTTTATTGCGTGCAGTCCAAAATAAGTTGAAAAAACTAATTTTCCGCGTGAATTTTGTCAAGTTTCGAGTAGTTTTTGAAACAATAATTATCAATGAAAAATTCAAACTGTAGGTTTCCAATATATTATATACCAATAAATCCCAATAGCCCTGTTCTAGGTAGTAAGTAACATCAATAATATGTAAAGAAACATGTTTGATCATAGAGAAAATGTTTAAAACAATCAGCATTTTAATAGGAATAAGGCCTACTAACTTAGAAGTCAATTTTTTTCAGAGTTTCAAGGGACTGTAGTAGACCTGAGTAGGTATATATAAATGACGGTATTACTTGCCAAATTTCATAGTTTTAGGTCAACGAAAAATAAATACCCTATAACCTAGATGACCTTTGAGTGTGGTGAAATATACTTTTTTTGCGGCATAAACGATCGTATCTTTCTTTTACGTTAACTTAGAAGTTCATTTTTTTCACAGTTTCAAGGTTTGGTTTCAAGGGACTGTAGTAGACCTGAGTACCTAGGACCTAGGTACATATAAATAGTTACAATTTTAATTCGATACCTCGACGGACAGACGGACGGACTATAATGTGGATCCTGTTTTATTCTTAGTAGTGATCCTCGCAACAACAGCGAAATCAGATGTAATCTAAAGTAACAACAGCGTAACCGCCAACCCGACCAACGGTGCGCCGTCGCACATCCATGATAGCACGTAGCAACAATACGATCAGCCGCCCCCCCCTATTTGCCATTCATATAAGCGTATTCGCCAAACCGACGTCATAATTAATGCACTTACCGTCATTTACCACGGCAACCAAATCAGACGTGATGTTAGGCAAAAACAGCGTAAGTGACAGGCCGATGAGGGCTGCGCCACCACACACCCACGACAGCACGTAGCGATAATACGATGAATCGGCCCCCTCCGCGCTGGAATAAACGTAATTGATATCAATTGTATTACATTATTTATGTACAATATACAAATCATGAATATTTACTATTCATGACAGTATTTTGTAGTACTCGACTCGACGAAAGCAATTAGCTTTTTCTGAATGATATATACCTAATTTGATGTTAAATAGGTAGTAAAAATATACCATCAAGGCTCTTTTTGAGTCAAGGTTAATGGAATCCTGTCATGCGCCTCCATAAAACAGATATTTATGCTATTTAATTTACAATCAAATAGTAATAAAATAACTAAATGTATCCTAAATAACAAACAATAGAATTTTGTTCCTAGCTACTAGATTGCCACACAGAGATACCTACAATTTACAATTACTAACGCCCAATTGTATTATTTATTTTTGGCATGTATTTAAATCGATATCTGTATATTCCCTTTTTTCGATCAAAATATTTGAAAGTTTCACCAAAAATACTGACTTGCACACTAATTATGCACACTAAATAATGCGAATTAAATATACTATTTAAAGGTATTTGCAAAACTGTTTTACTGGATATAAAAAAAAAAACTAACCCGGCCGAGTCGGATCTTAGTGTGCAGTGCGAGGATAATTAGTGTGCAAGTCAGTATTTTTGGTGAAACTTTCAAATATATCCGATGTACGAACCATATTTTTAGTGTGAATTCGGTTAAAAAGGTCATCTCGTTTTCTATGATGTTTAAGTTTTTTTTGTACGATATGTTCAGTTAATCAATTGTTTTTTTTTTGCACAGCATTCGTTTTTCTGGTATGCATTCAGTTAATTAGTGGAGTTACCTAGTGTACTGAAAAATTATACAGATATGCATTTAAATATATCCCGTTATATAATACCTACTACCTACTACTATAAAGAAAAAATAATTACGCGGTCGAAGTTGGGGTCACTTTCTAGTAGGTAATTTAAATGGCTCTCCTGTAAAGTTAAAAAAATGACAGTTAAACCAAATAGCCTTTCAACCGTTGATATAACAGTTATAACTACTTGGTCTAGTTGGTCTTCTCGTTTTGATTAGGTAATTGTGAGACAACTATGATGTTAGAACTACGCGCTTAAAACACTTGGAGATTGGGCCGAGTTGGCCGCAAATAAATAAATAAGTTTCTGTCAAAATTGTAATTTTTGTCTTTTATAGCCGCCTGTACTTTTCTTTGAACATTCATCAATTGCTCACAGAGACGATTCTAAAGAGCCCAAACTCGATATGATTGCTTTATTTATTACGGAGTTCCTATGGCCACCTTCCAGCTCCATCATCAGATCAGCTCCACGTCATCATAATATTGCATTGTCACGCGATTTGCATATTCGTGCAAAATTTCAGCTCAATAGGAAACCGGAAAGTGGGTCAAATTTAACTTGCAAAATTCCATTACATCAAGGGAGAAAAGCATTCGTAAAGTCAAACATAGTGTTTAACATTCTAGCACACAACTGTGAACCATGAACGTGAACCATTGTACCTAAGCGTAAGCCAACCAATACCTACTGCCTAAACAGTGTTGATAAGAAGCCGTGCATATCTAGAGCAGAATGAATAACTAATGTTTATCGTAATTATTTACACAAGTGGTTGTCAACTTATTGTTTATATCGCTAAATGAGGTATAATCGATTTTAATAAGAAAAATACTAGAAGGCCGTTTATTGCACATTAATATTTAAAGGTAAACGTTTGTGAGTGTGTATGTTTGTTAGTTATCTAGTTATTTCACGCTCAAACTGGCTATTCGGTATGGAGGTAGCTGGGGGCTATGCGTCATGGAGGTAGCTGGATTACACATTAGCTACTTCTTATTCCGAACGCGGGTAAAACCGCGAGGCGCAACTTGTTATATAATAAGATCCATGATGATACCTAGAGATTGACCCCTCAAATCTAAAGAGCATGATCCAAACAGTCATGATTCATCATAAGACAACGCTTTGTTCTAAACGTTATCAAACGTGAATACATAGTACTGTATACACGCATGTACAGTACAGTTATATTACCGATATATAATGTTTGATAACATGCTAATTCATTCAAAAATTCGGTAACTAATTTGTACCAATGTTGAAGTATAGTAGGCACTAGGTACAGTTGGACTTTTTAGTAGTCAAAGTCATTTGAACGTTATTGTAATAAATATTTCGTTATTCTTTTATGTTAAATGTGAAAATAAAGGTTATTGCAGAAATGGCAAAGAAATAAGAATACGTGTAATCGCTGAATTTAGATTGACTTTATACTTTGTTGCACAAAAAAAGTGTACAAATGGAGAACTTAATACATTAAGACATTCTCTACCAGTCAAACATTGAGCTTAAATGAAACAGTTTTATGGTGCCTTTGAATTTGAAAACTTACTAGTTCTGTATGACGACGATGGCGAGGCCGCAAGCCAGCTTGTCGGCGAAGCTCATGAGGCCATAAACAAACGCAGAAGCTTCCGTCTGCGAGCCAACCAGGTCCGCCGTAAGAGCCAAGCTGGTCACCAATAAAATCGCTCCACCAAATCCTGAAAAACAACAACAGGTAAATTTCCAATACTTTATTGATGCTTTTAGTCTACTTTAACTCATATGATTTTGTAAGGATGAAATGATAATTCCTGCATTGTTGCTAATGTAACGATCATCGTCAGTCAAAAGACGTCCATTGTTTAAGGTAGGTCCTTAGACAGGATGTTGTTTTTTTGGGGAACGCACAGTACTGCTCCTGTGCCTTGTTTTTCGGTAATTCTTAGAGTGTTACGCACCAATTCTCATTTCAAATTCAAGGTAATTAAATTTATTTTAACTCACCTATTAAAACAGCAACCACATAAATAAAGTACGTCTTATAATTCTCATCGAGCTCAAAATGGATCCATGTAAATCCAATCATAGCACACACAGTCCCGAACGCATAGCATGTTTTCCTGGTGATGGACCTTGGGGCGAGCCTCTGCACGCCAGCAGCCGCCAGACTTCCCAGGTACATGGCTAGAGGTATGACGGCTAGGGCCTTAGCTGCTAGACCCAGGGTCAGGTGGAGATACAGAGGTACGAGGACTTGAGAGACGTTTACTACTAGTCTGGTACTCATGTATATTCCGGCTACCTGGAAATAATCGGGAAAATATAACAGCAAAATACGTCAACGGCGGCGGCAAAGCAGCTAAGACAACACTGCGATATCAATAAACAAAAAATTGCTAAAATGGAGTCAGGGATAGAACTTACTTTAGTAACTAACTAGTTGGGTCTTTGGTATTCTTAACTAATACATAATAATCAAGGTATGCTCATAAATTAAGTAAATATAGTAACGGAAATAAAAGTTGGATGATAGATCTATGATATTGTTATGTTACTTCGACACAGTACTAAGAGAAGTACCTTTGAATGCTGCGATGACTACATTGTTGTTTGAAAACACTTTCATAATTACATAACACCAACTATATTGTCATTATTCCCTTTCATTCATAGTTGTACCATATTGTTGTCTCTATTAAACTATAACACTTTGTTTAATGACTCATAAGTAATATAAAGTCAAAACAAGACTGAGTAACAGGATTATTAAGAAACAATAAGTTATTACAATAGGTTATTAAGAAATAATTCATGACTCATTAAATTAACATTAACTTTGTGTTTTCAATTCATCTCAAAGTCGAAATTATTTTGATTAGATACGAGGATAAAAAACAAAAAAACTATAGGTAGTATACTAGTGAACTAAATCACACTAATATGACCGGGGCTTCGTCGTTTTTGTAGCCCGCTCACATAGACGACTTTTTGCACTAACGCGTAAAAAAGTCGTTTCTTTAATACGCAGAGTGAGGGGAATCCCCTACAGTGCTGTGCTTAACACTCAGAATAAAATGTTTATTAATGTATCTACTTGCACTTATAGTTCTAATTCTTTTTCTTAAGCGAATCCCATTAGCTTTGTACCCGATGAACAATACTCATTATCTGTATTGTTAACTGTGGCCACAACTGCCACTTCGAAATGTAAGGCGTTATAAGTGCAAATTACTTTTACACTAAATTAGTCTTTAAGTCAAACGAAATAAGGTTTACTCTTAAACAAAGAGAACACAGATGTTGGTCACTTCGTAAGTGAAAGAGCAGTGAAGTTCGTATCGATGCTTAGGATGACGATGAAGTGACCAACATCTGTGTTCTCTTTGTTTAAGAGTAAACCTTATTTCGTTTGACTTAAAGACTAATTTAGTGTAAAAGTAATTTGCACTTATAACGCCTTACATTTCGAAGTGGCAGTTGTGGCCACAGTTAACAATACAGATAATGAGTATTGTTCATCGGGTACAAAGCTAATGGGATTCGCTATAGAAAACAAATTACAACTATACTAACATTTTTCTTAAGAATTATCATGTGAACCTACAAACTATGGCCTATACCTAAGTTATCAGAAAATAAAGATATTTAATTTTTATTATTTATTAAATATTATTAAGTTGAAAGTTTGTGAGTGTGTTTGTTACTTCTTATGTATGTTCTAGGCTTCTTTTTATCCCGAAAAATGTAGTATCCCCGTGGGATGAGCGGGTAGCACCGCGGAGCTCAGCTAATGGAAAATAAATCTACAAAAACAATACCTGATACATGAGGGGTTTTTTCAAGAAGTTTATATGTGTTTGTGAGTGTGACTGTGTGCCATGCTCCAACAGTTCTTCCTGGCGCCTGTACGACGTCTTCTCCCGCACACTGAAGTGGAATATGAGGGACGCCAGCACTCCCACGCTCATCACTATATACACTATGTGACGGAACTTCCACGCGTCACCAGGGCCTACTTGCTGAAAGCAATAATTGTATTTCAAAATTGAACCATATAGAAAAAAATAATGAAGTAATTTGAAATCTAAGGTAAAGGATAAACAGGGGTGTAGGTACTGAAAGTTCAGAAGGTATTGTTAATACACCAGGGCTATCAGGAGCCACCTGTGGGGTTTAATAAGAAATATTTCAAGCTATCATGGGCCCCTATTTATTTTTATTTCAAGTTACACCACTGACAAGAGACGCTATTAAGAGGCCTAATTCCTTTTAAAATGCTGATTGTTTGAGACATTTTTCTCTTGTATATTATTGATGTTACTACCTAGAACACGGCTACTGGGATGTATTGGTATATATTTAAAACCTACAGTTTGAATTTTTCATTGATAATTTTTGTTTCAAAAACTACTCGAAAATGACAAAACTCACATGGAAAATTACAACTTATTTTCGACTGCACGCAATGAAACCATGAATTAGCTATGTTACTACCTAGAACTTGGGGAAAACTATTATTCACTTCAAAGTTGGTGGGAATTATCAATAAATTTATCATAATATGAAAAAAATATATTGTAAAACGAATAAGGCCTCTTAAGACTTGAACTATGAAAATAGTAAATTAATATTATATATGCAATTTTTTTTTCTTTTTGTAGAATGTAACATTGAATATACATATAACATACTTGTGTATCACACTCTCCAGTGACATGCAGCACCACCCATGTGACCACATATACAAACAGGTTGGAAAATACTGTGAATCCATATCTGGAAATAGACACAAATGATAGGTACCTTTATTTATCCTAATAGTATGAAAGTGAAAATAACGTGTGTGAAAATAACGTTTGTTTCTTCATCACAACAACGCTGGACCAAAACTTAACACACAGACAACTTAAAAAAAAAAGGATGGTGGATGAAGGACTGTCTGCTCTAATTATTTACTTAGTATTACAACAAACCTTAAGAAATAAAAACACACAATAAATAAATTAATCTGCATACAGTAGTACAGCCAGAAATAAATGTTAATTAAGTTAGAATATTTAATACTAGATTTCATACAAAACGGAAAAGAGGAAGACAAAGGAAACGTTGGTCTGATGAAATTAAAAAAAACAGCAGGTCCTTTATGGCAACGAAAAGCTACATTGAGAGAAGAGTGGAAAAAGTTGGAGGAGGCCTTTGTGTCGCAGAGACACGCAGACAGTTGTTAACATTAATAATAAGTTATATGTAGTGTGAAATGACTTTATTCGTTTGTTAACTTCTTTGTCAGCAATAAAGGTTTATTATTATTCCTGTATGTCGCACCCGCTCACGGGACAATAGTGTCCCGGACCTTTGGGAGGCGTGCACGGAGCCGAAGCCAACGCGTAGAGGCCTTTTCGACAATTTAATGAAATGCAAGGTGTACATCGAGCGGATGCTGTCCCTATCCGTGTCATGGGACGCACACAGAGACAGCGCCCGCTAGGTGCAAGAACTATTGATGGAGACATGGAATCTAAATACAAATTGGGCTATGGGGATGAAATGGAGGACTGGCTAATTGGGCTATGGGTTGAGACTATCGGGCGTCTACCAGCAAAAGTGTCTCATAGCAAAAATGGGACTGGTAGACGATGACTCGCCTCCCGCTAGATGGGCCCCCACAAAATAGCGACACATAAAGTGGCCTAAGGGCAACACCGGTGCGGAAGGCTAAGGGCGGAGAGGTGTAATACTGGGCTTTAAACCGAAGCCAACTAACCCCTTACGTTTCCACATCCACCCCCGAGCCGAAACTCTCGCGACTCCACTCTGCCCGGCTGGTTAAGGCAAGACAGAGGCGGAGGCCCCGACCCGTCACCCCCCGTCAGGACCCCCAGGAGCGCTCAGGTACGTGGGGTCGCTACCCCCCAACAGCTCGCCATAAGCTGCCCTGCGTGACTGATTGCGCTGGTAAAACCAGCGGGCGATGGGGTCGTCACATCCCTACGCCATTATTATTATTATTATTTGTCTCTCGTTATAGAGTCTCGGGCTCATACGTCCCGGTCTTTTGGAAGGCTTGCGTGGGGATATGGATCCAACACGTAGAGGCCCCTTGGAGAAATTTGCTGTGGTTGTAGCCCTGCTGGGACCCGTTCCTGATCATATCAATAAGATGATACATCCATGAACAGGTCCCAGCAGGTGATTGTACTATTGCATTGGTATGAAAAAGAAAAAACCGGGCTATTAAAATGGAGTTTGGATGGACTATTTATTTGGGCTATTGCAAAAGAAAAATGTCACCCGCCGTAACCATCAATGTGACTGTTACCTCTGGCGGGTGGTGACTCGCCCCTCACTAGGTGGGCCCCGTAATGCCATCGTGCAGACGGCCGGAAGCAACACGAGCGTGAGGGCTCAGGGGTGTCGAGAGGTGTGCTGCGCTTTCTCCGAAGTAACTCGCGGCGTGATGCCCTTTAACACTTCCACCCCTGGAGCATATAGCTCTAACGCTCCTCTCTGGACGGCCAATGAAGGCAAGCCAGAGCTGAGAGTCCTACGGGTCCTCTTGGGTTTCCACTCCGGCCAATGAAGGCACACCGGAGACGAGGACCCTGACCGACTCTCTGGAGATCTCGGGTCCGTGGGGTCGTCACTCCCCAACAGCTCGCCACAAGCTGCCCTGCGGGCTTATTATTATTATTATTATATATTTAATAGTAGAGGATATTACAAGACCATCAACAAACCCACATCACACAAATGATTACCCAACTCACAACAGTGCATTGTAAATTAATTTCTATGACAAGTTCGGGTTTATTATATGTATGGGTGATTCTACAGGCGTTTCAACCTCTGTCAGTCCGCTGTCATAAATAACAAAGCAACGGGCCGTTATATGCTTTCAATTAGATTAAGGATGGTAAGAAGTACGGATACAGTATATCACTGTTTGAAAGTTCGCAGCTTGGTGTAGCTCATACTTTCAATATTTATGACAGCGGACTGATGGCGGTTGAAACGCCTGTAGAATCACCCGTATACTTAAAATAAAATGAAAAAATATTGGTCCACACACAAATTTATTTAGTCCCACAGTAAGCTCTAGTAGACTAGTCTTATGGTCATGGGACAAGACAAGGATTTAAATACATAGAAAATATCCATGACCCAGGAACAAATATTCAAGTTCATTACACAAATATTTGCCCTTGCCAAGATTGGAACCCAGGACTGCTGGCTCAGTCGGCAAATGCTCCAACAGCATAGCCCTAAATAGTTTAGATTACTGCTGTATTCTAAAATAGTGGTGCTATTGTTGTAAACAAATTGGAACTAAAATTAATGAAATAAGAAAAGCACTTTACCTCACGGCAGTAAGATGTGTTCTTGTATGATCACTGTCAGCTAACTCCGGAATCAAGCTCAGGTGTGAGATTTGGACCGCTGCCCATCCAATTTGAAATATCATTATGAATGCAGCAAAATAAAACATCTGAGCCCACTTGTGGGTCATGGAACACCCAATGCATTCTGAGAATATAAACGGAAATGACCCCAGTACACATGCGGTTCCTGAAAAGAGTAGAAAACCATTGGTAAACTTATTTATCTATACAGTGATATTAACATTTTTTTTTTATAAAAAGACCAGCCAGACCAACTCATTTAAAAAATAAAGACTAAATTTAACTTACTCATGCATTAAACCTAATAGTAAAACTGTAACATTAAAATTTAAAATTATGAATAATAATATTTTTAATTAATTAGGATTAAGATTATGAGATAACAAGTATCCACCCACCAAATAGATGCCAAAGTTTTCTTCTGCCATATCGAATGCTTACAGTATTATCTGTCCGATCAGAACAGTAACCTACGAATGGGGTAGACAACGCGTCCACGATTTGCCCTATCAACATTAACTTTCCTGCCTGTGATGGGCTGAATTCAAGAACTAAATGAAAGAAAACTAAAAAATATGTAAACCATAAACTAGCACATACATCGTTAAGTACGTGCCCGATGCCATAACCAATTTGTAAACGGAAACTTGTAGATATATCTAAAAATTCATTATCCATTTTCTTTTTTGTAACTTTAATAAAGTATAACTGGTTAAGTAACTTGCGAACGCGACGGCCTTAATCGCAAAAAGCCTAAGGGCTTTTGAATTCCACTAGGCACTTGAAATAATATTCATGAGCCACTGATAACAATAAACACAACAAACAACACAGAATTAATAATATTATTCAATTTCTACTAATATTTTACCGCGACCGCGACACGTCCATTTCTGTTTGTTGTTAAATCCAAGTCAATGAAATGAAGTGACACGAACGGTAACCGTCAATGTCACTGTCACATTGCTGTTTTCTTTTTCGCTTTCGTGACCAAGATCTACTAATACACAGCCAAATAAACAGATTCTAGACGATCCGATTCAATTGGTTAACTAAAGGTGATAGGGAAAATATGTAACATATTCATGATTATCATCATCTATTCCCCCTCCACTTCTAAAACTAATACTTCAAATTTATTCAATGATTTATTTTAATGGAACATAATTGTTGTAGTTTTTTTTGCGTTATACCTTAATACCTTTCTTCCCTTACCTTAAATTGGCAAATGAAATCGAGACGTCTGGACGCTACTTAAGAAACGAGAAACTATTTAAGCTGCATTAAAAACCGCTACTGTTGGTGAAACAATTTGGTAAAGTAATTGAAAACGCCAAACGGCACTTGCACTTGTCACTTGTCATCGAACGAAATGAAGAATAGGTTGATACTTGATAAATGATAACAAACCTTAATTCTTAATTTGCTGTTTAATGGGGAATATAATATAATTAAATAATACAAATGGCAGTGATAAGACTTTTATTATTCTTAACATTTATCGCAGGAACTACCCAAGTTTTTGGAGATGACTTCAAAGAAGAATTATTTATTAAGCCACTGCTACCGACTCACCTTTACACATATTTCCAATTTATTACTGAAATAAAGGATGAATCCTCATGTAAGTAAATAAATTTCATATTTTTTTGCAATTCAAATAAAGATAATAGAAACATATCAAGTAATTTCGATGTTTTTTCTAGTCGAACATTCCCATCTATCACCACGATCCTTGGGCGAGATAATATCACGGTTCCATGTTGAGGAGTTGCACCTTACGTTGACAGAGGGCCAATGGAGACACAACCAATGGGGCTACCCCGTCCAGGACGCCGCCCCTGGGGCCGAGCTGTATGCTTGGTTCTCTAACGACGTCGCCGATATCGACAAGCAATGGCGTGAACTGAGCTCCACCCTCGCGGGACTATTCTGTGCCTCACTTAACTTTATACAGAATTTCAACACAGTTACACCGCAGATGGCTCTGTGGCCAACAGGCGCATTCAAATCCAATCAAAATGTCACATCACAACTACGGTATGCTTCTTTGCCAAGAGAAATTGTTTGTACAGAAAACTTGACACCTTGGAAGAAACTTTTGCCCTGTGAGTCTAGCCGTGGATTTGCATCATCACTCAATTCTAGAATGATCCACAATACCAATTACCACTCCATTGGAGTACATTTCAGGAAAATGTGCTCAAATAAAGATTGCCTGCAAACCCACCTGGAAATAAAACAAACTGTTGCTCTTGTTTATGACTATAATATAATAAAAACCAATGATTGGTCATTCCGGAAACTATTCGGACAAGGTTTGCCAGGAGCATGTCCTCTGTCTTCTAAAAGTTCGATATTTGTGGATATATCATCAAATGATACACGGTCATTCCAACTACTGACCCAACCTGATCGGATTCAATTATCACAGCGAGGTGGCAGTGAGACAAAGCTTGCAGTGTATGATGTAGAACCTAATGGTCAAATGATAAACATTGGTGTAAAACATAATGCCAATAGCAAATTAGTTGTACCCCTTCCACCACCATTAACTTTTACCCGATATGTGTTGGGATATGGAAAAGAATTTGGTGGTATAGTGACTGAATTCACAAATAACTACTGGGCTCCGATAAACATAGTATTACTAGAGAATGCACCATGGTGGTTGCCTATACAACTTAGTACTTTAAGAGTGAATGGAGAAGCAGAGAGCAAGCTAGTCAAATCTCAGTATTATTCACCAGGCCGCAGCAGGCAGAAGCCTTATCACTTGGAACTACTACTAACACTTCCTCCAAGATCAACTACTACTATCACCATTGACTTTGAATTTGTCTTCCTCAAATGGCAAGAATACCCTCCCGATGCAAACCATGGGTTCTACATTGGTTCAGCCCTTGTTTCTGCAAATCTGCCAGTGGCTAAAAATTATACTAGCCTGCCTATTACTGGAAGCTCATTTGATTCTATTGTCAATGCTTCTCAACCATGTAAGTATACATTTATGTATTTGTTTCAATTAACTTTTAATTAGATTATATATTTCCTATGATACAGGCATAATATGGGTTTTGGGCAAAGCTGATTTGCAGATATTTATTTATGTAACATATTCAAAATCCTTCTGAGAGCCCTGTGTGCCTGATGAGAGATAACAGGATACCATCATCATCATCATCAACATATTCAAGAAAAGATCCTTATGGCACCACCATAAGGACCCTTTTCTTACAGATTGCCACAAATATTTTTAGTTCTCTGTACAGAACCAAACTCATGGTAATATGGTATTTCATGAAATCATGAAAGATCAGCTACTCCGTCTCTGTATGAAATGTCAAAAACGATTCATTAGTGTGAAGATATGGGCTTGTGACGTCATAAAGAACAGTAATCAAAACCCTTTTTTTTGTTTTTGTCAGTTTAAAAATTGTATAATATCCAAAAGTTAGTGGTAGTTTATTCAATTCCGCATATTCTTGATTGTGTGTTTAGTGGTTTCAATAATACAATTTATTTTCACTATAGTCATACCATATTCGGTCAGGTTTTATTTTCATTAACAACAACAATCACACAATTTCAACATTAGCAAAAAATGTTTTTGATCAAAAAGAAAGCCATTAATCAAAAGAGAAAAAGCATTTCCCATTATCTCATATGTAATGGCAACCATTTTATCTTTTCAGGGTACCCGATTGTATTCCGGACCAACGGTGCAATGGTGTCGCTGCCAACTCCTGACTTCAGCATGCCGTACAATGTCATCTGCTTGGCTTGCACTGTTGTTGCCCTGGCATTTGGTCCCCTGCACAACATCTCCACAAAGGAACTTGTGCTAAAACCCGTGGGCACATCCATGTCTCTGGCTCAGAAGATCTTGAGCTTGTTTAGAAAGAAAAAGGACTAGT
This sequence comes from Apotomis betuletana, assembly GCA_932273695.1. Taxonomy (NCBI): domain Eukaryota; kingdom Metazoa; phylum Arthropoda; class Insecta; order Lepidoptera; family Tortricidae; genus Apotomis; species Apotomis betuletana. Next base: position 19,348,897 of record OW026301.1, on the reverse strand, counting down.
TACTTTTATTAAATCTATGTGTAATAGACTGATTAATAAATTAGGTTTAAATTAACATTGATAATTCATTCATCAATTATATTAATTCAATGAAATAAATATTTTAAATGTTTTACTAGTGCCAAAAGTTTTCAATCTAGCCTGCTTCACATTAGTAATACACTCTAATCTATGTTCACATTTGCCTACAGTGCGTCAGGTGTCAAAGAGGTCGAAGTTAAGGAGGTGATTTATTTCCATAGCACAAACAATTTTTTTTTTTTATTTTGACTTCAGTCAAGTGAAGTCGTTTTTTGGCAAAATGCCTAGAAGCAAACACCATAACAACATAAAAAAGTCGTTTTGACACATTTTAGTGATTTTGCGAAATATTTTTAAATTTACTTTTAGATGAGATTTATATTTTGGTTTTTATGAAAACTAAGTTTTGCGTATATTTAGTACTTGAAATCTTGGCTCGGGTTTGTCTTAACTAAATCGTAAGCACTCCACTGCAGTTTAGGTTATTAAAAAGAGCCCAATACAGGTAGCCTACTGGGGCTGCCTATTCAAGGGCCTTGTGAAGATGACTTAGTTACCAATAAGTTTACAAGAATTTATTTAGTTACTACTGTAAATGACCGCAACCGAAAATGTCGAAAAAACAAAAAGAAGCTCCAGTTAGTATTATATTATTTGAAGTCATTGTTCATAAAGTATATCAATATCTTCAAGTAGCTCCTTATCCGATTGTGGAGTCAGCTTAACGTGGTTATGGTTATGGTTTCCATTTTCGGCACTTATCCCGTGTATATTCGGGCCGTTGTACGTAGGGTCTAGTTTTGCCAGCTAAGGGTCTAGCCAGCCTAACTCCGTCTAGAAGCGAAGGATACACCTGGTGTCTCTGGAGGCTTCACGTAGTAACCTCGGTGCTTCGAGGATTTCAGCCCAATGTTTAGCTACGGCAATGCATTCCAGGTTCACGTGGGTAGCTGTTTCTTCGGCCGACAGGCATCCCCTACACAGGGGGCTATCGGTCATTCGTAGAACGTATAAGTGTTTGTTAAGTGTGCAGTGTCCAGTGATAGTGCCTATTACTACCCGCAGGGCGGATCTGTTTAGCGATAATAGGCGCTTTGTCAGTCCGGTTGCGGTACTGTTTCCCGGGACTGCCTGCATGTACTGGTTTCTGCCCATTGATCGGTGTGTTGTGCTAGTGTTCTGTGACGAAGCCATGTTCGTGAGCTAAACGTGGTACCAATCCCCGAGCCATCACAGTCTTAACTTTGAAAATAAGTAACAGATGTGCAGCGGTTTTAAACTGGGCATAACTACATACGTAACATTCTGCCTAGACTTGCCTTGGCAAAAATAGGTTCGATCATGATAAACCTACGATATTTCGCTTTCAGGCCCCTGACCCAGAGGCTACTAAGGGTATAATTCGTTATACCTTATCCGACCGCGCGTTTGTTGATAAAGGCTGGACCATGCTACCCACAGAGAAAATAGTTCGAAAAGTAGGTAAATAAGCTACAATTATTGATGGACCTGCAGTCTTTTGTACATTATTTATCTAAAACTATTATTGCTTTAGATGAACGTTTACCGCATGAGACCGGCTAAACCCGAATTCGACTGGTTCGAACACAATAAACACAAACGGCAAATGGTATACGACACAGGAGAAAAGTTGGCGGAGTTTGATGACAACGGGCGAGGACGCTGGTACTACAGAAGCGGGAAACTGGCGTTGGATTATTACGAAGCTGAAGGTTGAACATTCTGATATGACTGACCTAACTGCAACAGGACAAGGCCCTTCTTCCCATTGGGCACTCGGAGCACGTGCCCAGGGCCCCAAATCCACGAGAGCTCCCAAATTAAAGAGCGGGGGCACGACAAGGCATCTTTACTGTAGTTCCTAAATAATTTTAATAAGTATACTTACTAAGCCCGAAACGTTCATTTTCCAGCATGCCTTTAGCCTCAGCTCGCTAAATTCTCGACAGTCTTTTTTGCTCTGCTTTCAGACACGAATGCTGGACAGCGGTTTGTGGTCTACAGCAACGGACTGCCCGATGAACGGAACCGTTCCCGACCGAGGACTGTTCTAGCAATGTTCGATCACGCAGGCAATGGAATTGTATTTGATCACGCTGGCAAAATACGGTTATTTTTAATTACGTTATTTATTTACAATTGCAAATATTTGCGTAGTCGACGTCACACGTACCTACTCTGAATAATTAAATATTTGTCGGTTATTTCATCGTCGACCATCGTTGAAGAACCCGAAAAAGATACGATACCTACTTATTGGTTTTTTTTTATTGGCGCTATAATTGCGTAACAAAAACTAGTTTAGCGAGTGTTAGAGACTGCGGATATCCCCGTCTGCTCAGACAATCGAAAAATCTAGTTAGTAAGGTAATTTTAGTGAAACTCAAGGAATGTATCAGGACATTTATAGTAAGTAGGTACCTACCTATTAGAAACCTACATCTGACGATAAATCTTATCTAATGTTTAAAATATATGTTTAAGGTTAAAGTATAATCAAACCGAAGGGGTCGTCCTTGATCGCGGTATAGGACCCGTATCGCGTTGGAAGTGGCACACTCTTAACGACCCGCCAGTTTTACAGCAAGTCATGCTTGACACCGAAGAGCCATACAAAGATCCTAAGATCCTGAAATTGGGTGATAAGAATGCGGATAAAAAACGGCCTGACGACGAAGAAATGCTCGCAATAGAATTTGAAAACTTTCTAAAGGAGAAGAGCCAAAAGTTAACACAAAGGTTCAAGCCGTTTCAAATTAGAATGAAAGCTATGAAAATAAACGAGAACTTTTCGCTTCGCGTGCTAGATCAGGCTTCAGTGTATCTGATGTTTAGGGACGGCACAACTAATTTGAAAATTAACATCGGTATGGTTTTAAATCATATGGAGATTGTTGATACAGATACAGCGGATATCGATAAGGTGTCGACTACTCTGGATAAGCTGCCGGCTTGTTCGGATAGTATAGCAAAGATGCAGAGGGCCGTTGCGCAAGCAAAGGTGCAGGAACGCTTACACATGCGCCACGAGAAGTATGTGAGGAGGCCGGACGTAACCGCCAGCGTAGACAAGCTCCATGTCGGTTGTTCTCGACCCCTTCGTCCTCTTAATGTTACAGCGTCTTCTAGCGAAACAAACTGTTAGTTATTTATTCTATAATTCGAGTTGAATTTAAAATAAATTAAAAAAAAAAATTGTTTATATGCTTCTTTCTACAACTACAAATACTTAGATCATTATCTTAAGTCTGAGAGCAGTGAGTGCTGCAATGGTAAAATGACAATCACTTCGAGCAATCAGTTCTGTTCTTGGAAAACTCAGGTTACCCTGTAAGGCTGTAACAAAGAATATAATACTCACAAGGAGCCCTGTAACCGGAGAAGCAGAACCGCGGTCATTCACGAAATTATTTTTAAATAAAAATAAGGTTCTCCCTGTTTTGGCATAATGTTTTTAGTCATAATTTTGCATGGCATAATCTATGTAGGCATAATTGACTTTCCGCATAAACTGTTTTGGCATAATCAAGGTTCGCATAGTTTGATAACGCAGATATTCCTTTGTCATAATTTATTTGCGCATATTTTTGTTTGTCCTAATCATGTCTACACATAAAATAAATAGGCATATTTTCATTTGTCATAATTTATTTGCGCATATTTTTGTTTGTCCGGATCATGTCTACGCATAAAATAAATAGGCATATTTTCATCACTCCGAAAATTTTATTTACTAACGTTCCGAGAACCAGTAGACGAAGCCCCGCTTCACTGGGCTTCTAATTTTTGCTCTAAGGGACAAAAGGTAACGAACGAACCTACCTAAGTATTTGTAGGGATGAGTGTGGGTGTGCTCGCATTTCGTTTTTCGAAGGACGCAGTTCTAACTTAACGTAACCTACTTTTCTGCTAGCAGTTCGTTTTTTTAAGGGACGCAGTTCTAACCTAACCTACTTTTCTGCTAGCATTTCGTTTTTGCGAGGGACGCAGTTCTAACCTAACGTAACCTACTTTTCTGATAGCAGTTCGTTTTTTTAAGGGACGCAGTTCTAACCTAACCTACTTTTCTGCTAGCATTTAGTTTTTGCGAGGGACGCAGTTCTAACCTAACATAACCTACTTTTCTGCTAGCAGTTAGTTTTTGCGAGGGACGCAGTCTAATTTAACCTAACCTACTATTCTGATAGCAGTTCGTTTTTTTAAGGGACGCAGTTCTCACCTAACCTAACCTTCTTTTCTGCTAGCATTTCGTTTTTGCGAGGGACGCAGTTCTAACCTAACCTAACCTACTTTTCTGCTAGCATTTAGTTTTTGCGAGGGACGCAGTTCTAACCTAACATAACCTACTTTTCTGCTAGCAGTTAGTTTTTGCGAGGGACGCAGTCTAACCTAACCTAACCTACTATTCTGATAGCAGTTCGTTTTTTTAAGGGACGCAGTTCTCACCTAACCTAACCTACTTTTCTGCCAGCAGTTCCTCTTTGTGAGGGATGCAGTTCTAACCTAACCTAACCCGCTTTCCTTGTAGCAATTTAAGTATGCCAAGATAGATTCGGACAATAGATAATATGCCAAATACCATTATGCTAAACCAAATTATTCGTAAATATAATCGGGCTAAACAATAGTATGCGAATACAATTTCGGACAAACACATTTTCGGTAAGTTAGAACTTATGCCAAATAAGGTTTCTGCCACATTACCATTCGTCGAAAACTTAATATGCCAAGTCTGTTATGCTAAAACAGTTTCGGACAAACAAAAGTATGCGACATAGAGGGAACCCTAAAAATAATCACCGGCGACCAGTTGGCGCCACTTTAACGTGACCTACGATCAGAGATGGGTAAATCGACAAGGTATTCTATTAACGATAATCGTCATTGTAATCGATTAAAAGCTGGATTGGAACACGCTCATTTGTGCACGTTATAAAAAACTCAATTTGTTCAAAATAATTCTAGTGACTGTGTGAAATAAACTTGTTCCAGTAATACAAGGTGGTTTTTAGAGTGCAGTACTCTAGGGACTTACAGAAAAATATAGTCTGGCTAATGAAAGTAGAGACTAGAAAATAGCGTCAAAAATAAAAAACGCCGCAACACCGCGTTTAACTCGATAAAACAATATTGATACTTGGTATTTCTTTTGTACATCTATATTGTTACTAGTATAACGAGTTCAGATACTATGGTAAAGAAGATATAAGAAAGACCATCTTATTATCTAAGAATAAATAGTAGAAAAGAATTTGTTAGAAGATAAAGCCTATGGATTTAACTAATGCGAAAAGTGCAAGTTGTATTAGATAATCCTTCACATTTATTTGTGAACTTTGTAAGGGTAAAGAGGGAAGAAATAAAACTCATTGATTTAATTTTGTTGCAGTTTATGTAACCTCAAGTATTCAAACCTCTTTTATAATCATTCCGATGTTTTTATATTCTTAAATAGAAGAAACGTAATGTCACTAGATTTTGTCACGTCAAGATTGAAATACAAGAAAAATATTTAAAGCTTTATTTTCATTAATTTACTACGTTTATACTCGAATCTCCACTTCCACTGCTGAAACTATAACAGGTTATCGGTCCCACCCCACGACGAGATGGAGAGTGTAACGAAATTACAAATTGGTTTGTTACAAGGAAAATCGAACTGGGACACATGGAAATACAAAGCCGTAAGTTTGCTACGCACCGTCCCGCACGCGCTGGAAGTAGCAGAAGGCTCGTTCATGAAACCAGTCGAACCAGGTCCTGGCGCAGGAGAACCTGCAGTTGCTACTTATAAAGCGAACTTAGAACAGTTTGTAAAAGCAGACGCAACTGCTCTTCTCATAATAACAACCAATATGAATGAAGAGACACTAAGAAAGGTCATGAGATACACGAACGCAAGAGACGTATGGCTTGAGCTGCATAGACTATTCGACGGTACCGACGAAGATAAGTCTTACAATCTATGCATGAGCTTCTTTGGCTTTAGAAAGGATCCAGCAGATGACATAGCCACACACATGTCAAAGTTGAAAAACATTTGGACGCAGCTTAATCAGGAGTTAAGTAAGGACAAAACCGGTGAGCTACCAGAACTGCTACTTCTATGCAAGATCCTGGATACACTCGACGAGACCTACTTCTCCTTCAGAAGCAGCTGGCTATTGCTACCGAAATCCCAGCGAAATATAGAAAGTCTCACAAGCCATCTGTGTGCATTTGAACGAGCACTGCAGAGTAACAACGTACTTCAACAGGAAGCCCTCGTTTCAAATTCCGGCACCACGTCTACAGAGAAGAAGGACAGGAAGTTGAAATGCAACTACTGCCAAGCTATCGGCCATCGAGTGAGAAACTGTCAGAAGTGGATCAAAGACGGCAAGCCTCCGAAAAGCAGTAATTCGCAAGCGACCTCTTCTTCCTCCAAATCCGCGAACATGATCCTGATGTCTATAGAGAGCACAGAAATATTTTCGATCGATCCTGACACAGAAAACTGGTACGTGGATAACGGCGCCACGAGCCACGTGACGAACCGGGCGGATATATACCAACATTTCCAACACTTTGACGAGATCCGTACTGTAACAACGGCTAATGGCAATTCGATTCGTGCTAAAGGCAAAGGTTCAGTAATACTCGAAGCAAATGTAAGAGGGAAGCTACAACGAGTAACCCTGCAAGATGTTTGGTACGTCCCAGCCATTACGAAAAATCTATTCTCGGTACTAGCAGTACACGACAAAATTCCGAGCAGTCAATTCTCATCGACGACAAAAGAATGCACCGTCTATGTCAACGGAGAAGCCTGCTTAGTAGGAAAACGTCAGAAAGAAGGTGGATTGTACAGACTAGACGTCAGAGTCGTACATCCTGCGAATCCCGCCGAAGTCTATGCGACATCCGATACTATGCAACTGTACCACGAGAGGTTAGCGCATCAAAACAAGAGGCACGTGAGAGCTACAGTTAAACGCGAACTGGACTTAGACCTTCCTCTTGACAAGGAGTTGTGCGAAGGCTGCATATACGGAAAAGCTCACAGACTTAAATTCGGTACGAGGACCCGAGCTACCGCACCAGGGGAAATCGTACATACAGACGTTTGTGGACCCTTTCAACCAAGTTATTCAAAATTCCAGTACTACGTGTTGTTCAAAGACGACTACACAGGCTACCGTATGGTATACTTTCTGAGACACAAGTCAGAGGTTAAGGATAAGCTCGCCTTAATGTTAGCTCAGACGAAGACTGAAGGACATACCATAAAATGCCTGCTAAGCGACAACGGTGGCGAATTTGACAACAAGTCCATTCGAGAACTACTAGACTCCCATGGAATTCGACAACGACTGGTAATGCCATACACACCGGAACAAAATGGTGTCAGCGAACGTGAGAATCGAACTTTGGTTGAAACAGCGAGATCTATGATGTATGCACACGAAGTGATGCCACAAGAACTCTGGGCAGAACTTATAAACACCGCCGCATACATCCTCAATAGAACTGGTCCGACAAACAACAATGACAAGTCACCGTACGAACTTTGGAGTGGAAAGAAACCGGCTATCAAACATCTTCGAATTATAGGATGCAATGCCTACGTCCACATACCAAAGCAGAAACGGAAGAAGATGAATAAGAAAGCCATCAAAGGAAGACTTATCGGCTATGATGAAGATGGCTACCGCATCTGGATCACCGACGGAAACAGCAGCAGGCTCGTCCGTTCCCGTGATGTCACATTTGATGAAAAACCGCTTCCTAACAGCGATGTTCACCCTGACTGTGTAAAGAACGACGCAAATACGAGGGAGTACACATTGCGATTTCCGATGGACAACGCCATCAGCAACGAGGAACCGGCTCAACATATCGATGTTCATCATGCTCCAGTTCCCGAACCCGAAAGAGACCGTGAAGATGATCGGCTCTCAGTCTCTGATGATCATGAACGTGGCCTCGAGGGAGATGATTTGGAACCCGAAGTAGTCCAAGAAGACCAAGACCACGTGCATGAACCAGAACCACATCCCGAAAATCGAGAGGCAGACGAGTTCTATGACGCTGAACCGCCGCGCTACAATATGCGCAATCGCAACGAAACACGACGGCCCGAGAGATTCAACGACTACGTATGCATAGCAGAGACATACCCATCGAATTTTGCTGATGCGATGAATCGGAACGATAGTGAAGAATGGCGCAGAGCGATGCATAGTGAAATAAATTCTCTAAAGGATCTCAATGTGTGGACGGCATGTGATCTAACGAAGGGGTTGCCTCGTCCAAGATTTTGTACTCTCTGTTCAGCCCTCGGAATGCGGAAGTATTGAATAAGGGAAAGTGTTGCAGTTTATGTAACCTCAAGTATTCAAACCTCTTTTATAATCATTCCGATGTTTTTATATTCTTAAATAGAAGAAACGTAATGTCACTAGATTTTGTCACGTCAAGATTGAAATACAAGAAAAATATTTAAAGCTTTATTTTCATTAATTTACTACGTTTATACTCGAATCTCCACTTCCACTGCTGAAACTATAACAAATTTTACTTTATACTTAAAAATAATAATTAAAATCACTCTTCGAAAACACAACTACCATTGAATCACTCGATCTCTATAGTTACTGTTTCTTCCACCATAATATATATTTCTGAAAATTATTAGTTTCTTATACTTACATTTTGCACATCAAGGTATCATAACAAAAAAGAACAGACTTCAAAAAAACTGAAATGCCTGAAATAACCCAATCTGTACTGTACATGATCGGGGTATTGTTGGCTTTCAGTTTTATTTTTGAAGTCGGTTCTTTTTTTGTTCAAAAAATATTTCTTTATTTTTTTACTTTTTAAATATAATCACTTTTTCACAAAAAAATAACCGACTTCAATGAGCGAAATGGATGTCTTTGTCAGAACAAGACCAAATTTGAATGAGACCACACGAAAAGCTCCAGCTTTAAAATAAAAAAAGAATCATCAAAATCGGTTCACCCAGTCGTTCTGTTGTTTTCGAAAGTTCGAAGTCGGCTAAAAATAGCTAGGTACAACATACTAACCTAAGAACTTTTGATATCGTATGTAAGTACGCTGATTTCGTATCCGAAATCACTTCCCGCTCGTCTCGTTTTTCTTTATATTTATTGATCATGTTGAAAAGTCAGTGACACACAATGCTTTTAATGATTTTGTTCATGATTCACACTAATGCGTAAAAAATAACCGTAATATTTTTCTCAATTCAATTCAATTTTTAACTTAATGGCTACTGTCCATTGGGACAATTCGGCCAGCATCAAGAATATTTTTCACAACTGATACAGTCGTTTGACACATTTGACGTTTAAATTATTATTGCCATGTAAAAAGTTTTGAATAAAGCTCAGTCTCTATTTTCATTAGCCAGACTATATCTTATTTTGTTCCTAATATTAATGGAGAGAAAATTATTCAAATTAATTAATCGATTGAAAATTTCATCACTGGGCATTAAAGTACGATATAATTATTAATTAGGATTAAATTAATCGGAAATCGTACGGTTAAGATTAATTAATCATCATTTTTAATCGTTAATCGCAATTTAGTAGGTTAATCTTAATCGTTAATCGATTACATTTTGCCCAATGTACACCATAATTGGAATCGAATATCATATATGACGTCATATTTGACGACGCGTTTGGCTCGGTTTGTAGACACCTGCCTACTGAGTCGGCGGTCCCGGGTTCGAATCCCGGCCGGGGCAAATATTTGTGCAAAATATTTGTTCTTGGGTCATGGATGTTATCTATATATTTATGTATATCGTCGTCTAGTACCCATAGTACAAGCTTTGCTTAGTTTGGGACTTTATGATGACTGATTGTGTATGATTGTCCCTTAATATTTATTATTTATTTATTTAATCTTGCGTAAAATGAACCGTAAAACTGCTCTGACAAACTGTCTGTCCTGTCCAAAACCTATACTTCTGTCATATCATGTCATGTCTAGCTAACTAGACTTTGATGAGTTTGGTCGAATCGCAATATCTTCCTTTTTGTTTTTCTTTTTTATTAGTTAATTGTGTACTGAAGATATTTATGGTCACGTCCTAAAATGTACTGAAGAATAATAAATTTATATCAGATTACATACATGTATTACGATACCCGTCAAAATGGTAAGCTAAAAGGTTTTTGTAAAGTACATACGTTTATCTAACGGGGCTACACCTACTATAACTTTATGTGAGTCCCATTTTTTTAATTATTCAGAGTTATCAAGATGAACCCAGCGGCTACGACGTCGGATCATTTCCCAAGGACTTTAGTTATGGGCCTTTTGAACAGAATGGGGAAGGAGACAACACGTCATTACAAGAAGATCATAAGCCACGAATTCTTCTTATGGGCTTAAGAAGGTATTCCACTTTAAAGCAATGCGAAATAAAGTTTGTGTTGGGAAATCGCGACTATAAACTTATCTGATTTCCTTGTTCTAGATCAGGCAAATCATCAATCCAGAAAGTTGTATTTCACAAAATGTCTCCCAACGAAACACTGTTTTTGGAATCTACAAATAAAATTGTCAAAGATGACATAAACAACAGCAGTTTTGTGCAGTTCCAAATTTGGGACTTTCCAGGCCAAATAGATTTCTTTGACCCTACGTTTGACTCTGATACTATATTTGGTGGGTGTGGGGCTCTAGTGTTTGTTATTGATGCACAGGTTAGTGCAATTTTTTTAAAGTTGTGGTATTTGAAGCAAATGTATTTTTTTTTGTTATTCTTATTGGAATCTTTCTGATACACCAACTTGACTAATAATTTTATTTTCCAGGATGATTATGGAGATGCTCTGAATAAGCTTCAGCTCACAGTCACTAAAGCATATAGAGTTAATAGTAACATTAAGTTTGAAGTGTTTATCCATAAAGTAAGTTCATGACTTTGATACCATGTATGATAATGACACTAAATTACTCATCTGCTTAGCGAATGGTTATCTTGTTGTGTATTGAAAACACATTAATTAATAATTCATCAGACTTGCATGCAATATATCAGTATTTGAAATATCTGGACTGTATCGCAAACAATGTAATTAACATTTATTTGTATTCATGCACTACAGACTACTTGAAAAACAATGGTTACCAAATTGACAACATTTAATATTTTTTAATCACATCTTTTCCTGATGTGATCAAACAAAGGATGAAAAACTTAAATTGTTGCCACATTTTATGGGTGAAGACCAAAAAGTTTGCTACGTTATCTCACCCTTAACTCACTCAATAATAACTCAATAATATTAGTGTCAAAGTCTCCATTGTGTGACGACAGTTAACCTTTCAATAATGTACCTTAACGTTCTATTTTAAGGTTCCTTATTGTATCGTTATTTTTTGTCGCACAACGGAACTTTCTCAATTGTTTTTTATTCCTCGCTAACTACGACTTAATTTCATCCAACTTTTTGGCCCTGACCCTTATATTTTACAAAATATCCCAATTTATGATTAAAAAAATGCCTTTGAAAAGTTCCTCATTCAAAAAGAGCATAGGCAACAAGTAACTGGTCACAGTGGCAGCAGAAAACCTTACAGTCGGACTGTTACTAAGACGGATTTAGAATGGAAATTGTACCACTGTTCTTTTTGTAGTTTGCAACTATCATTTTTCCACAAATAAATAAATATATTTATCGGACAACCTCGCACAAATCAAGGTGACGTCATTTGAGTGCTGATTCTTAGACAATGTCGCTTTCAGCTTTTTTATATTTTCAAAACTAGTCGGTATACCAAATAAAAATAATGGGTTTGGGTTCTGTGATGATAAATGCTCCCATAGAAAATGTGTATAATGTGTGATTCTGTGTTTCTTTAGCTTGGCGTAGATGTAAACCTGTTATTGATTAAATTTTTCAGGTTGATGGTCTTAATGATGATTACAAGATGGAATCTCAGCGGGATATACATCAGCGAGCGACAGATGACTTGGCAGAAGCTGGACTCGAACATGTGCATTTGTCATTTCACTTGACCTCTATATATGACCATTCCATCTTTGAAGCCTTCAGCAAAGTAGTCCAGAAGTTAATACCACAACTACCGACATTAGAAAATCTACTCAACATACTCATTTCTGTAGGTATATCAGTGAACTAGAATTACTAAAACAATATGTATTTATTTTTTAGTATTATTTATTAATCAGTCACATCAATTTTTTAAATTAAAACGCCGCTTTTATTGGTTACTTGTTCTGTCTTACACAAAGTTAATTGCATCTAAAGACCAATCAAATGAGCCCATATACGATGGCTTTGTCTTGTGCAATTTAGGAGTTTCTATTCTATCTTCTGCCCCCATGACCAGATCAGTTTCAAGATACCAAATGATTGTATTGTCACGTGAGCTACATATACATCCAAAGTTCCATTATGATACGGCAATTAGAAGTAGGTTAAAATGGACTTGAAATTTGATTACATTGTTAGTTACTTAAAACCAAACAAACTTAGTTATAAACTGATGCTAATGAAAGAGTGTTGAAAAAAAAAAGAAAAAAAAAGAAAAAGCAAGCAATTATGGATAAACTCCTTGAATGTTGCTAAAGCCAGAGGAATAAAGTAGACGCGGTTGGTGCAGCTTTTACTGCAACTGCCTACTGAGCCGGCAGTCCTGGGCTCAAATCCCGGCAAGGACAAATATTTGTGTGATGAACTGGAATATTATTAAAATACATAAACTGGTTTACTCACGTCGTACATTAGATCCGGCCATATTCGATTCTATCACGTAAGTAAACCCGTTTATGTATTTTGTCTGAGACTCACTGTAGTTTTCTACGTAAAACTCATATTTGTTCCTCGGTTATGCATGAGATATACGAAAAAAATTTGAATGCAGTTTTTAATAAATCTAAAATCGAAGCCATGGTTCCTAAGAACAAATTTCCCTATCTCTTATAGTTTTCGTTTTCTCCCTACTGACCCATTTTGATTGATCACCCTGTATATTGTATACCATCGACTAGTACCCTTACTACAAGCATTGCTTAGTTTGGGACTAGGTCGATTTGTGTAAGATTGTCGCTTAATATTTAAATTTATTTATTTAAATATTTGTCAACTCTTCATTCACTTTCCATCAACAGGCAATGTGTGTGCTTTCCTTACAATACATAATTATTTTAGCAGAAGTTAAATTGTTCCGTCTTTAACATTTCAGAACTCGGGAATAGAAAAGGCATTTCTATTTGACGTTGTATCTAAAATATACATAGCAACAGACAGCTCTCCAGTGGACATGCAGAGCTATGAACTGTGCTGTGATATGATTGACGTTGTCATCGATATCTCCTGTATCTATGGGTAAGACTTCTTTGAATGTCTGGGACATTCTCACAAAAATCGAGTCCTAAACTTAGCTAGCAGTGGCGTGGCGTCAAGCATAATCTTGGCGAAGCAAATTTTTTTTTATTTTCTCCAATTACAGTGGAATAAGTTTCCGAACCCGTTAAAATAGGCAAGCAGATGGTAATCCAGTTGTATGACCACCATGCAACTTCCAGCTAGTCCAAAACGAATCAATGCTCGTAACATAGTACGCCCATATTGGTACAACGTATAAACAAATCTGGAGTGTTATGCGTCAAGTACAAATGTTAATCATCAATGATAGATGAGTCAACTTCGGTTTTGTATCTGTTACAATGTTATGAAACGAAATGTTACTTGATTGAAACGTTAATTTGTTTCTAGTGTGTACCTACTATACTACCAACTGAAGTTTGAAAGCGACGAATACGAATGCTTTTGGTTGCCTTAAAACTAACGCCTGTCGGTCACACATTATAAATAACATATCTATACAGATAAATGTATATTTGCCTTGATAGATATCTGCGTATATCATATATGTACATGAACTTGCGTTAATTGGGATCATTAAGTTCAGAGGTATTCATATTATGATTTGGTACAGGTGCTGGATTATTTTTACCCGATTATAGTAAAGACAAAAAAGGGTTACCCGGATGAAGCTCGCGGTGACCTAGTATTTCATAAATCAATAAGTCACAATTAAAAGACCTTCAAAAGCTACTAAAGGTATTCTAAGATCGTAGTCCCAACCAGCCAGCCAATTTGTCTCGTCTGAAAGCAACTTTAACCTTTTGTCCTTTTGAACGCCCCAATTACGATCACGACCACGACATCGGAATTTGTGCCAGAACGCCGACGGCGTGAGATTTGTGAGAGTGACGATAAATGATAATATTTCAATAATTAAAATCATTGTAGGTAATTCAAACCGCTACCTACATTTTTTTTTCTATCTCTGTTGATTTTGGAGCACCTCTTTATTTTTTTGCTGTGGCGTCAGGGGCACGGTGAATTCTTTCACCGCTTGGCATTCATAAGAATAAAAATAAAATGAACATCTGAGATGGTTCATGAATCGTGGCTGTAAAAGTAATGTACATATGCCTCACTTGAATGATTTCATTAACTATATTTTTTTATTAAAACTATCGTGAGACATCTTTAATAATTATAAAAAACGGTTTAAACTGACGTAAAAATTGTCAGGAACGGCCCGACATGTTTCGAACTCATTTGGAGCTGTTCATCAGGGGTAGCTATGTTGTCAAGGCCGGTGCGTCCCATTTCGTCCGTTTCGATAAGGCACTATTGTCGGTTCGTGAGAAACGTGTACAACGGAAGATAGATACGTGAAGCTATCGAAATTGGACGCCGCCCGAATTTCAACCGAGACGGTGGTTGGGCTCTACCTCCAGCATGGAAACCTGTGATTTCGGCGTTAAAAATATCTCGCGTTCAGACAATGTCGTTGATACAATAAGTCAAGTGGTGCGTGGTATCAGTGGGTAATAGTGAAAATGCAGTGACAGACAGTCCAGTAGTGACAGCGCAAGAGCCCTGGCCGCCTCCCGCCGCGCTATCTGCGCGTGCGCTGAGGGCGGCGAGGAGAGCTATTAAAAGTGCAGCGGGTCGCGAGTCGCGTAGCACCCCTGATGAAGAGCTCCAAATGAATTCGAAACATGTCGGGCCGTTCCTGACAATTTTTACGTGAGTTCAAACCGTTTTTTATAACTATATTTTTTTCTTTGTTTCAGGATGGTAGACGAGACAGAAGTTAACACATTCAACAGTCAAAGCTCAAGTTTAATAAAACTAAATAATGGTACTGTGCTTTACTTAAGGGAAGTCAATAAATTTCTTGCCCTCGTCTGCATTCTTCGAGAAGAGAACTTCCAGAAACAAGGTAAAATATTCTTATTTTTAGTTTACCGTTTATACATTGGTGGCTTTTTGCATTGCGAGGCATCTTTGCGAGGCCCTTGTTCATAGAGCAACTTTTCTACTTGAGTTGTTGTATGTTCTACTTCATTTAATTAGGGACCAAAATTACGTCAAGAACACGAACGATGTCGCCACGGTAATAACGCGAACTCGGAGTAGCCACTTGGAATCAACAGCTATCACCACATATTCAAGACCTATAGCACAATTTTATCGCGCTGCAATATTGCCTCTCTTTCCTTTCAATAACACGTAAGCTAGGCGGGTGATGCTAAGTCGACCGTGGAAGTAATATTAAAGGGGCGTTATAAATCGTATCGTAACAATTGCCTTATATTTTTAAGGCTTATTGTTAAAGTGACAGGGTTCCATTTGTTGAATATACTGTCGAGTGAACTTCTGAACAAAAATTTCAACAAATAAGTGAACACAACTCTATAGCTGACAGCGTACTCAGCGTAAGAAGCGTGATAGATAAATTTTGAATAGACGACTGTACATTAATTTGAAAAATAATCTTAAGAGACCTTAATGTATTTTTATATACGTTGGAATTTGTGTTCTTTTGATGCTACTGTCTTCTACTTTGAGCTCATGAGTATAATATAACAATAACATGCCATTTCCAGGTGTAATAGACTACAATTTCCTGTGCTTCCGCGACGCAATAACGCAAGTATTCGAGCTACGCAACAAATGTCAGAACGCCCAATCATCGACGCGAGCGGCGTCCACGACACCAGAGCCCATCCCCAACGGCGCCGCCGACTCCACGGAGAGCACCTCGGACCTCCCACAGAGTCCATAACAATAAATCCACAAGCTTTAATTTTTTAATATAGCAACCCAGTATCATCATCAAATTGATCACTTACACTCGTATATTTTTGTTTAAAGATGGTTAATTATCCGTTAAGTTACGTAATTGTATAATCATTTAAAGATGTAAATAATAAAAATATAATTACGTTTTCTATTTGTCTTCTTTTATTACCAATGAAGTAAATTTAAAATTGCAGCATTGAGGAATTCTCTTTTTGTATCTGCGCGTTCGGAGAATTGTTAATTTGCCTTAATTACCGCAAATACTAACTGAATTGGTAAAATCTTCAATTCTACATATTATGATTATGACATAAAAAATATTTATGCGATTCAAGGTTTTAAACCTCACCTAAGCTGAACCAAGCTCCTGAAGACACTTAAATTATATTTTTTCCGATAGCCCTTGCTATAAGGATCTACAAACTACAAGCTCATTTATTTTTGTTAATCACGATTTTTTATAATATTTTTTTAATTAATCGTCATGAATGACAGATTTCTTTTGCTGATGCTGATGGGCCATTCGAAACCCGTTTTTTTTTAATAAATAAATTAATATCAGACAACTTCACACAAATTGACCTAGTCCCAAATTAAGCTCAAGAAGGCATAAGTTAATACATATTCAATATACTCTATGGTATGGTAGGCAGCTGTTGCACCAGTACCACTGCGACAACCGCTTCGTCTTAAAATAAAAATAAATATCCGTTTTAAATAAAAAATCCTTATACCAAGATCTAACGACAAGGCCGTCCTCAAACATGCCGGGGCCCTGGGCAATTCATAATTAAGGGCCTCAAAAAACGTCATCCAGGTATGTTCTTTCGGAAGTTGTTGAAGAGGGTGTGACTAACTATTTATTTGAATTATTTGACTTCGAGAAATTGTACGGATCATTAAAGTGGCGCCGCCCTGCAGGCAAAAAAATACATGTTTTAGTGTTGCTGCATCAAGGTATTATTTTGAGCCAAATTTTAGTTAAACCCGCTCCAGACCTTCCGATCCGATCCGATTTATCGGAAGCAATCGGGTAATGTGTAGTACAATTGTCCGATTTATCGGAAGAAATCGGATAATGTGTAGTGCAATTGTTAGGACATTTCTTCCGATAAATCGGATCGGATCGGAAGGTCTGGAGCGGGTTTTATGAAGACATTAGTGGGTAAAAAATTTGTGTTTGTAGACTTTTTTTGATAAAATACTATACATAAATATACACATATTATTTTAAACAGCAGAAAAAACATTTGTTCAGTAAATATTTTTGTTTGTAGGTTTGCTAGTTTTTCTGTGATTAAAGATTTAAATGTTTTTTTTATAGGGCAATTAGATTTTTCGTTTGTCAGTGTAGTAGTGTCAAATAGTCATCGATCAGTCAATTCATTGTCGTAAATAAAATTGAATTGAATTCGTATTTTCTGTATATTTTTTGATCCTATTGTGATATTAAAGTGTTCAAACAGCTCTTCAGACCTGGAATATGATTTTGTAAGTACAACAAGTCAATTTACAAAGAAAATAATGTTTTGGTTCTGAAATTTACGCTCTTGGTTATTAGTTGTGTTTAAATTCGATTAAGCGGAATATTACCTTTGTTAGTCTATTAATAATCTTTAGCATTACATTAATAACCAAATGCTTACTAAAATATACAGTCACAGTCCTTTTCCTGTAAATATAAAATCCCGAATGTAGTGGTTTGCTTGCTTGACATTTGTGTAAACATTTATATTTTTTCTAGAGTACTGGCTTCGAAAGAGTAAATTGACACCCATATGACGAACTATTGTGTTCACGTAGAACTCTAGCAGTATTAAAAATATTCTTTATTTTATACCATATACACTATTACTTTGAGCTGTTATCACATCAACATTTTTTGTTGTTGTGGTAGTTACTTGTTACTACTAGACAACGCCGCAGCTATTAACCTATTGACCGCCAAGCGGTCTAGCAATTTACCGTGCCACTGACGCCAGAGTAAAAAAAAAAGATGTGCCCCAAAATCAACAGGGATTGAAAAATACTTGTAGCGGTTAGAATTACAAAGTTTTTGATCATTGAAATTTGGACGGCTGTGGCCGACGTGGCGTCAGGGGCACGATTTTTTGTTGACGGCCACAGCCGACTGTGGCGGTCAAAAGGTTAAAGCAGTCACAAGTCATCATAAAATGTAAAAATTGACATGATCTTAATGTGAAATCTGTGAATGATTCAATTCCATATGTCACTGCTACACAGACACAGACTGTGGTATTACCTAATCCTATGTTTCGGGGTCAGACACGGTGTTGGCCCTTCTCATTCTCATGCCCCATGTCTGTCGATTCTGGGTTCTCTTTGTTCAGCTGGGCCTGTTTCAAATACTTTGATATGGTGGACCACCACATAGCAAGCAGGCTCATGTGAGTCATTTTCAAAAAACATGTACATAGTTAAGTTAAAGGCTTAATAAAAACAAAATTATGATTGCGTCTTTTCTGTTATTAAAGTTACTCATACAAAATATATGGGTAACTATCGTTACACAAAGGAATCAATTAAGTTTGGTTTTAATTAAAGCCCTTAACTATGTACATGTTTTTTGAAAATGCTTCATGTTTATTTTTATATGAAATTATTTAGGATGAAAAATATTTTAACCTAGAATAAATTGTACCATAATCACTTTTTCACAAAAAATGACCGACTTTGACAGGATATCATAATCATACAACTAAAAATCTTAACCTACCTATAATATTTAAAGAATTATCCCCCAACTCCTAACCATTAAGGACTTGTACCTTCCATCATCAGCTCAGCATAATGCGATGGTGACTACCAGTTTCAAATACCTGAATAGTCAAAATACATGAAAAATAGCACCTGAATCATGTCATGATGATTGTTCAAAACTTAATTTGAATTTGTACCTTATGAAGTACATGGGAACTTAAGAGGATAAATAATATCTCCTGCATATATAATGCAAATAATATTTATGCAAGCAGATATATGTCAATAGTTAAGAAAGGTTTCTAGTTTAACTTACATTTTCCTTTGATAAGGAATCAGATAAAAAGGAATTTTGTTTCTAGGTTACATATTTCTAATCACCTAAAAAAATCACACTAATATGATAAAGGCGAAAGTTTGTGATTGTGTTTGCTATTTCTTCACGCTAAAACCAGTTTTGATACATTTTGGTATGAAGGTAGACACTTTGGATTAACATATAGGCTAATTTTTATCCTGAAAAAAAAAGGGTTCGTGTTTTTGTGTTTGGGTAAAACCGCGTGGTGGATCTAGTTATTGATACACAAGCTTATTTAACTGTTAATGCGAACAAATAGGATGTTTATTTAAAAAAATATACCTACTAAGTATATGAAATCGAATGTTTATTGTCTTACTACTATTTTTTAAATGAAATTATTATGGTAACTCTTTTTTGTTAGTGAATATTATCATAATCAAACTCTATAAATACATATTTGGAATTGTTTTATTGTTGGTCTAATATGTAAAGTAATAGCTTTTTACTCATACTTAAAAAAAATCCTTTTAATATTTATGTCAATTCTGTAATACTTAATAGTAATAGGCCTGGAAGAAAGTTCAGATAAGAGATATGAGATGGAGAGATTGGTAGAGTATGACATAGCATAAGTGTATTTTGGTGTTGGTTTGAAGTTTTAATTGGATTATGTTATTGTTTACCTCTCCTTACATGTCACTACTTTTTTTAATGGTTTTTAAGAGTTTATTTATATTTCTACAAATCCATCTCAATTGACATTATCGTTTGAATTGATGTGATATATTTCTGAAAGTATGCATACCTATAAATAACTTATGTATTTGGTTTATATCCTGTGTAATTATTCACATTATGATATGAATATCCCCATCTACAGTGATTTAGTATAAATAACATGTATCAAGTTAAGACTGATTCAACTAAGATCTTTTAAAATTCAGACTAGATGCATCTTGATCCAAAAAATACTTTCTGAATCAAAGATTTATTACTAACTAGCTGTGCCCCGCGGTGTTACCCGCTCATCCCACGGGAACACTAAATTTATTCAGGATGAAAAGTATCCTATGTCCTTCCCCGGCACTAAAACTATCTATATACCAAATTTCATCTAAAGCCTGACCAGAAATATAAGAGGATGCGCCATATTGCGGAATTTCACTGGAACTAATTTCTTACACTGGCAATGATTTTATGATGGTTTGTCAACAATGTCAATGTCATTCGTGGTGATTTCTTTAAAAGAAAAATATTTTAAATTGTTCAAAGAAAATGCCGAAAAACATCCACAGCTGTGAACGTTAGATTATAAATAAAGTGTACAAGCGTTTACTACACGAAAAACAGTTAGGAAAAGAGTGCATTCCATGAAATGATATTCTATTCTATTTTTTTTTTAAATGGCAACCGGTCACAGTTAAGCGACCATTACTGCCAATGTCTCGTTGCCAATCGCACTAGGCGACTAGATAGAGGATTGATACCACGTTGTACGGTGAGTTGAAAAAATCGTGCTTTTTGTAAAGTGATAGCGATTTACAAAAAACCACGCGGACTATCGGGCCTTGATATAGTGGGTTGTGATTGGTTGCAAAATTGTTGCCATATAAATCTTATAAATAGCGCCCTCTTGACAATCCTCCTATATTTCTGGTCAGGCTTTAAATCGGTTCAGCGGTTTAAGCGTGAAGAGGTAACAGACAGGCAGACACACTTTCGCATTTATAATATTAGTATGGATATGATTATTATTGCTAAAATGATTTGAAGCGGCTTCTGCGCATTATATTGCAAATTCGGTATCAGCTTGAGAATGAGACAAGTTACTGAATTGGACTTAGGAAAAAGGGGGCAGATAGCGAACAAGACAAATACAGAATGAGACGAAATAAGAATTGCACGAAAAACTAATGGGACGAATAAAGCTGATACCGCAAATTCGTATCACAAACATGACTCGTCGTCGTATTTTCGAAAACTATATATATAACTATACATTTGCAGCATTAACACTTGAGACTGTGACTGAGATGAACAAAAAAATAACAGAAACAAAATACGTAATACATAAGCATTTTATTTAAGGAGCAGTTTCTCTTAATACCTAGGATGATAAATACTAGTGTCCGACCAAAGTTCCGGTTTTGGTTTCGGCCTAAAGACAGCCGAACCTTTCGGCCGCGCCGAAACTTACACCATCGTACTTTCGGGTCGCGTTCGGCTAAGGGCCTGGCCACATGTCCACGACACGGCGTCGTAAACGTAAAACGACACGGTGTCGCGTCGGAGCGCGACACATTATCCGCGACCTGCGCGACCTGCGGTGCCCGGTGCAGCATGTGTTTTCACGACACGGCAACGTATATTCGCACGGTGGATAATGTGTCGCGCTCCGACGCGACACAGCGTCGTTTTACGTTTACGACGCCGTGTCGTGTGTTTTCACGACGCGGCAACGTATATTCGCACGGTGGATAATGTGTCGCGCTCCGACGCGACACCGTGTCGTTTTACGTTTACGACGCCGTGTCGTGGACATGTGGCCACGCCCTAACGTCGGGTGCGCTCGGCGGTTGGCACGGCTGGCAATATGGCGTTGCTCGCCTGACTCCGCCGGCCGCTGAAGCACTTTGCTCAGTGAAGTGATGTTTGTGTTTGTTCCCCGAATAATGTTAAGTAATTGACCGAGCGACCGAACCATTCTCCGTCTCAGCATGGCCCAAAATTCTTTCGTATACCCGGATGTTTGGATGTCCATGCGCTTACCGGCATTCTCGCCTTAAGAAAGAATTCGAAATTTTGTGAGTATGTTCCATAAGTGTATAGTATTTTTTTGTACATCGAAATTTTCAAAAAGCGAATATAGGAGGGTTAATAATTTCACTACTTAAGTATTTTATTTTGTTTTTGTTATTAATTATCATTTTATAGTGTAATTCTTAACGCTAAATTTCTTAATTTACAAACAGATTGACAGATATATTGGTTATTTAGGATAAAAGTGAGGTTTACTTATTTCATAAAACGACTTATTTAGAATTCGTCTTAGTTGCGTGTGTGTAATAAAATAAAATTAGTACTTTGAATTAGAGTTTAGAGGCTGCCTGATTGCAGTTATAAAAATTCAAACTCAGTCAATTATTTTGTTACTAAACTTGTTTCATTTTATACCATCTAGGTACAATTAACAAGTCGCTGCCTCAGAATTACAGCTGTTAATAGTGATGGGTAGCTACCGGTAATACTACCAAAGTGAGTATTTTCCCAGTAATGCTACTAGTAATATTACTAAAAATCGTAAATATACGGTAAGATTCAGGATTTTAATTCAAGGTTTTGTTTTGCGTTATATTGAAAATAGACAGTTTTGACATCATTCGTAGTGAAAAGAAATGCACGGCTCTCTCCAGAAAGTAAGTTACCAATCTTACCAGTAACTTACCCAATGTTACCAGGTATCTTACCAATGTTACTAGAAATATTCCCACCTCGTAAATCTACACACACCTTTTTTAGTCGTTCGAGATCAAGTTTGATAGGTCCGAAATAAAAAAATACATGGATAAATAAATAATGATATTATTATGATCTAATAAATAAAAATATGATATGATACGCAAACTTGGCAGCATTTTCAAAGTTATGCACCACAAAACCAGTTATGTTAAATGACAATACACTTGACTTCCTGGTTTTATTGTGACGCATTATATTTTTCACTCACAACAGTCACAAGTCGAATATTCGGATGCGTTAATACCTATCATCATCCCATGCGAGTAGTCTTTCTGCATATCCTCAATAAAAGGCTTGAAAGTTTTATCGGTGGGCAGATTACAAAGAACAGGCAGGTTTCGTCAGAGGTAGGGCCTGCAATTCGAATATTCGAATATTCGAATAGTACGAATATTCGACTCGTTTTGATATTCGAATACTAATGTGTGCGGTATTCGAATATTCGAATATTTTTTTATTAATGAAAAATGTAACAAATTAAATGTAATCCTTTCACTTCAGCAAAATAGGGTATGTATACCTATGTATAAAATCGTAGACTATCGTAAATAATGAATATATCCATAAAAATTACTTTCGAACCATGTATGTATATGTGAATATTATGATTCATAATTTATGAATGATAAATCTTCTTCTGCTGGTCCGCAGGATTTTATAGGGATTGAGAAACTTATTTCAGGGCTCTGTGGTTCTGCCTGGCCCTGAGCCTACTCTTCTGAAGGTTTCAGGATTGGAATGCCGGTTTCGAAGAGGGCGCAAGGTCATTGCTCATTTTCTGTACATTGACAACCCTAAACTGAGTGCCCCACAAGGCTTAAACGTGGTGGAGCTACAGAAAGTCACAAAAAGAATTATAGGCGATAGCACCTTAGATCTCTTTCCGAAATTAAATCTATGTACTACTATTTGGTATTGCGGGGACATGAAGCAGGCTTCAAAGAGGCGCTTCTTTTGTCGTTTGACAAAATTACTTAATTCTTGTCGGGTGGCTACAAGGTGTGTTTGGGAGATGCCTCTGATCACTTACTCCTTTGGCCTACTGAGGTGGACTGTGGACTCCTAAGCTAGGCGCTTTGGACAGGAAGGTGTTACTCACTACATATGGTATATGGTATGTTAAAGCCATCATTTATGAGACTTTTCATTCTGCGTAAGAGTCGAGGCCCTGACTTTAAACGCCAAGAATCTCCACAACCGCGAGATGTACTGTCTCAGGGAATATTTCCTAAACAACAAGTATGGAATTAATCGCAGTGTAGTAGTAGAAAATACGTGGCAGTAGACAAAGCCTTCACTTTTACCAGAGCTACGTAGCACCGATGACCGCAGGAACGTATGGAAGAGCAAGGAGCAGTACGGGTTGTTCTACAGGGTCCTTACAGGGTTTCGCTAAAACACATTAAAAGGATCTCGTTCTCGACTCGAGCCATCTGGCTGGGTCAAAGGACAGATACAGAAGATTTCACTTTTGGACACAGGGTATCGTCGATTTCGCTTTGCATTGTCGCGGCACCGTATGTTTAGGTATTCACGAATTGCTATTCGTTTAATTTTACCACAGGATTTTAAAAAAATTGGGCAAGTGCGAGCCCGACTCGCGCATAAAGGGTTCCGTACCTATACATATATATAATCTATAACAAGTTTGTTGTATGGGAGCCCCCCTTAAATATTTATTTTATTTTATTTTTAGTATTTGTTGTTATAGCGGCAATAGAAATACATCATCTGTGAAAATTTCAACTGTCTAGCTATCACCGTTGTTGAGATACAGCCTGGTGACAGACGGACGGACGGACGGACGGACGGACGGACGGACGGACGGACGGACAGCGAAGTCTCAGTAATAGGGTCCCGTTTTTACCCTTTGGGTACGGAACCCTAAAAAGCGACTTTTAATACATTTTAAAAATAATTTCAACTATTCGAATACTATTCGAATAATTCGAATATCTGCGAAAAAAAAAACGAATATTCGAATACCTAAAATGGTCGAATATTTGCAGGCCCTAGTCAGAGGTAGAGGTACACGCGAACAGATATTAAACATTATTGATTTGAACATTAGGCATCTCATCGAGAAGGCTTGGGAGTTCAACGTGCCAATGGCCCCATGCTTCATTGACTATGCGAAGGCATTTGACTGCATCGGCTGAAAGAACATGTTTGCAGTCATGAGAGAGATGGGTATACCAGATCACCTAATTTTCCTTGTGCAGAACCTGTACCTCGACGGCAATTCTAGGACCACAGTAGAAGACTCCGAATCAGAACCCCACTATAGGCTGTAACAAAACGGAACTAGCTGAGTTTTTGCAAAGGGTCCAAAAAGTGAACGTGAAGTTGGTCTATATATTAATTGGGCTAAGACAAAACTCATGTTTGTGGATCGGGCAGGCATGTTGCAACAAACGGCAGAACTATATCCGAACTCGATACCGAGGACAAATTTGTCTACTTGGATCTTTGGTTGCTGCGGATGGTGACTGTGAGAAGAGTCCAGATAGCAAAGGTAGCGGTGAAGGGGCTAGAGAAGATCTGGAGGAACAGAGGTATCAGCAGAAAAATTAAAACAACGCTGATGAGAACCCTGATCTTCTCTATATTTCTATACGCTTCAGAAACCTGGACCCTTAAAGCACGCATTGACGCATTCGAAATGTGGTGCTGGCGAAAAATGCTAGGAATCCCTTGGACGGCACGTTGCACAAATGCCGAATTGAAGATCAAGTGCCGCTTATCGATCAATTGCCTCCAGCGGATCCTGCAGTACTTCGGTGACGTGGCTAGACGCGAGACAGATAGTTTGGAAAATCTCATTGTAGTTGGCCACGTGAAAGGAAAAGGGCCCGTGGGAGATCACCAATCCGATGGACCGATGCCGTGAAAGAAGCCTATCAGGAAACTCTACAGGCGTCAATTCGGAAGGCGGACAACCGTGTGTCGTGGAGAGCTTCGGTGCAACGGATATAACGGCCTCAAATGGTACAGTCATGAGGAAGCGAGGAAGAAGAGAGAAGAAGAAGTTATACCTATATCGCTTGAATCGCGAAGGAGTTTGACATAAAACCGGTACGTTAAGAAGGAAAACTGAGTTTGATCATGCGGGATGAGTACAGCTCACGCCCGGGACGGACAGTTAAAAATATGAATTTTTCACGACACTGCTCGAAAATGTGGTTATAGATTACCTGAATCCAGTACACAAAACTGCCTATATATGTTCATTTGTAAACTGTATATCTATGTTAGCTCCCAACACGACAACAATGTTGGACCTTACGGTAACAGTTCGTATCTACACTTGAATTTCATAGTAAGATACGACTTTTTAGAAAATATTTCAGACTAATTTTCTCGGCCGGTTTAAACGACAATTTAACCAATCAAAGCTTAATCGTCTGCTGCATGTCAAATTAAATTGACCAATGAGAATGCGTCATTTATGAGGTGTATTTTTTTCTTAAACTTATGAATACCCATTAACGAGTTTATTTTCTTAAGTAAGATAATACTCCTCAGGTTTACTTTTTAATAAGTTTTTGTTAAAAAAAGGTTTTACTCTGAAAATCATGAACATTTATATTTTAAAATTAGTTATGGGGCGTAAAACAATTTCCTAATTTCTACAGTTACTAATTTCTCAACAAATAAACAGTTTTCAACAAATAAACGCTTTTAATTACCTAAGTCTATAAATATTGAGTTCATATATTTTTTTATTCGGCTGAAAAGCTATGACTCCATTGCGACGAGATGCGATGCGCGCATGCGCTACGGGTCAGCCGGCCATATTTAAAAAAAAAAAAACAAAATGTATTGTTTAGTAAATATTAAAATTGGTTTTGTAATGTGATAATGTGATTAATTTAATAATGTTCACATTGACTCACGAAATAAATAATATAAGGAACGTATGTTAATATTGCGTACTGTTACAATGACCCTTCAGTGTATAATGTATCGTAGGGTTGTTTACCTGAGTGTAACCTAGACTAAATGTTAAAATGTCTAAATTAAGTTGAAAGTGAGGTAAGTTTGAATATTTTTGATATTTCTTCATAACTGGGTTGAAAATCGTCTTTATGTCGTTTGAATCTGGGGGTACGATCAGCTTTATGTTTATAATAGCCCTGATTTTTACAACTCATTGTTGTAAAAATGCGCCGAGCGCCTGCAATAAGGCGCCGAGTTTAATGACCAATATGAAAAACTCCTATTATAATATATTTGCTCGTGTCGTGAAAAGCACTATGTTTAGTCTCGGCTGAAAGTGCAATAGATTAACTCGTACTATCGAAGGCCTCCCCTGCGGGTCGGCCTTCGAAATTTACTCGTTAATCTATTGCTTACTTTCCAGCCTCTACAACAATGTACTATAGATTGCAATCCGATTGTCCTATGCAAGATAAGAAATTTGGGTGATAGAGACAAAAGATGATAATCCATATTTGCATAAGGCTTATTGAACTCCGCAAATAACCAGTAACTTAAGTGTATTTCATTAGTCTCGTATCTTACCAGCTACCACCTTTTCGGAATCTTACTGGTAAGATTGGAAAGTTACTAGTAATATTTCCAAACAGAATGTTACTGGTAACAGGTAACTTACCGCGGCACATCACTAGCTGTTAATGTTACATTTTCACTTTTTGGGTAATTTAATTTAGACCAAGTGTCACTATCACAATGTTAAAACATTAATTAGACAAAAGTAACGTGAAAAGTGTGAAGTGTGAAACGTGAGTTTGAAGACCAGTAACTTAAGTGTATTTCATTAGTCTCGTATCTTACCAGCTACCACCTTTTCGGAATCTTACTGGTAAGATTGGAAAGTTACTAGTAATATTTCCAAACAGAATGTTACTGGTAACAGGTAACTTACCGCGGCACATCACTAGCTGTTAATGTTACATTTTCACTTTTTGGGTAATTTAATTTAGACCAAGTGTCACTATCACAATGTTAAAACATTAATTCGACAAAAGTAACGTGAAAAGTGTGAAGTGTGAAACGTGAGTTTGAAGAAAGAATGGAACGGCACATTTTATACAACGTTTTATTTAATCACGTTTATAAAAGACTAGTATTAACCCGCGGCTTCGCCCGCGTTCCTATACAATAAACATTATCCTACGGGAACGATGCTCTTTTTTTCAGGATAAAAAGTGGGCTATTTGTTAAAGTTAGGGTATAATCTGCTTATCCCTCATGCATATCCGTCTAGCCGTTTTATTGTTGAAAAGTTTGAATGCATTTATTACGGCTGCAGGAGGTTTCCCGATGACTACTCCAGTCTCGCCGCGCCACCCGCACTGGCCTTGACGACAATCGAAATGGCACCAAATACAAATTTAAACATCTATTAGGATAACGGGACTCATTCCATACCTCAAAAGCAAAAATAAATCCCTTATAGGATCACTTGTAGCTGTCTGTGAGTCCGTCTGTTACAACCGATTTGCTGCAAAACTACTGCACCGATTGAATTGCAATTAGGCACAAGTGCTTTCAAGAATTTTCATGTCCACAAATGTCCCAAAAAACCATGAAAATGACACCCATATTCATATCACCCACAATCATAACGTCATCGCACCCCCACAGGGGAATGGTATTTCACGTCCGCTACGTTGAGTTTTAAAATAATTGTTGTACCCGTAATCAGCGACCTGATAAATAATAAAAATAATACCCATGTTGATTTTCAGACTTTGTCAACACATTTCCCGTTTTAGGGGTTCAATTCTTGAAAGGCCTGAAAAGCGTGTTTACTCATATTCTTAAGTTTCGAATAAAATAGTCTAATCTTGTTTCCCCATACAAACTTTGGATCTCTATTTCACCCCCTTTAGAAAAATCGTTTATTAGTGCGCCCCTATACCCTATAAGGAACCTACGTTCTAAATTTAGACTCTTTAGAATCAGCGGTTTGGGCTGTGCGTTTAAAAACGACACCCATATGTTTAGACATATTTAGACATTTCTACCCCATCGCACCCTAACATGAGAGATGGTATTACACGTCCGCCATGTTGAATTTTAAAATCGTTCTTTTTTTAGTAATCAGCGACTCGATAATCCGTAGAAACCAACTCTTCCCTCTTCCCCTTCCGGGATACAGTTATCTAACTTTGAATCCCCATTTCACCCCCATAGGGGGTGAATTTAAAAAAAACCTTTCTTAGTGCACCCCTACACCTTATAAGCAACCTACGTGCCAAATATGGACTCTCTAGAACCAGCAGTTTAGTATTTAGACATTTCAACCCCATTTCACCCCAACGGGGAAGATGGTAATTCACGTCCGCCTCGTTGGATTTTAAAATCGTTGCGGTTTTGGTAATCAGCGAGCCGATAAACCATAAAAACAATACCCATGTTGATTTTCAGACTTTGTCACCACATTTCTCCGTTTATGGGGTTGAATTTTCAAAAATTCTGAAACACGTGTTTACTCATTTATCGTTAGAAAAATTTCAAAGTGTGAAGTTTCAAATAAAATAGTCTAACTAATCTTATTTCCCCATACAAACTTTAGACCCCCATTTCTCCCCTTTAAGGGGTGAAATTTGAAAAATTCTTTCTTAGTGCACCCCTACACCTTATAAGGAACCTACGTGCCAAATTTGGACTCTCTAGAACCAGCGGTTTATTATTTAGACATTTCAACCCCATTTCACCCCAACAGGGGAGATGGTAATTCACGTCCGCCACGTTGGATTTAAAAACGTTGCGGTTTTCGTAATCAGCGACCCTTTAAACCATAAAAACAATACCCATATTGATTTTCAGACTTTGTCACCATATTTCTCCCATTTAGGGGTTGAATTAAAAAAAACCTGAAACACGTGTTTACTCATTTATCGTTAGAAATACCCCTGTGAAGTTTCAAATAAAATAATAATAACCAATCTTATTTCCCCATACAAACTTTGGAATCCCATTTCACCCCTTTAGGGGGTGAGTTTTGAAAAATCCTTTCTTAGCGGATGCCTACGTCATAACATGTACCTGCATGCCAAATTTCAGCCCGATCCGTCCAGTGGTATGGGCTGTGCGTTGATAGATCACTATGTCAGTCAGTCAGTCACCTTTGAGTTTTATATATATAGATTTGGTTTCGGCCGAAACTATAATCAGAACCGAACCTTCGGTTTCGACAAAAAAAAACGTGTTTCGGTCGGACACTAATAAATACATCATAACAGGACACTAATATAAAAAAAAAAATATTGAAAAATTAAAAGTGAAAATTTCACTACTTATAAGGATATTTGGAAATCCATTTTTTTAATGATTCATCTTTATTACCTACATAATGTGTATAAGTTACAAAAAAATATGTTGAGTAGTTTAGATAAAAGAAAATGCAAACGAATTTTCGTTTTTTTTAATTTTCTCAAAAACCTGAAGTATTTCAGGGTGCTTTTTTTTGTAAAATAACATCTTACATCTGGGCTAATATATTAACAAAACGGCAATCGATTTGGCTTCTGGGGCCGATACAAACACGGCTATACCCTTTCATCTAAAGCGGTTCAACGGTAATTGAATTTCCATACAAACTTCCACTTCCCTTTTCACCATTTTAAGGGATGATTGCCGGGATTAAAACTATACTTTGTACTTTCGAGACTCAAACCATCTCTATGACACATTTCATCTGAATCTGTTCAGCGGTTATTGATTTCCCTTATAACCATCAATCATCTTTTCTCCTGCTTAAATAAAAGATGATTTCCGGTATATAAACTACACTATGTCCTTTCTTGGACTCAATCTCCATGCCAAATTTCATCTAAATCGATTTAGATTAGCGGTTTAATACTATCAACTATCGTTGTTTACTTCTTCCGTTCTTTCCGTCTGCCTTTATCAGTCGCTTAACTTTAATTTCAAATCTTGTCATGATCACGACCTTTGACCGTAGAGCATATAGGACAAAGATCACCAATAATAATATACTTTAGTAGAAAATTTTGCATTATTACTTTTGTATTTGCATAAAATATTTATAAATTTTCTTCCGGCTCTTGTGTTTTCCTGCAGTGTGTTATTCCTTTCTTGAAATTATTATTCTGCGGTCATATAGATGTCCAAATGATTTCATTTCATATTGTTCTTAAAAATAATAAGGTCAACGGCAACTTTAAACACCCAATACTTGAATACTATTTTAGTATATTCAACGATTACTACATAAACGTAGTCTTTACACATAACATAATTTAGTATCTCCCTTAACAATTGAATAACAACATACTTAGTTTTGATATCAATATTTCAAAAACATGTTTTTCTCTTCCGCGTGCGATGGCGTGACACGAGCTGTTTCATAATAAGTATGCGCATTTGTAGGTCACTACAACGATAACGTTTGTTTATGCGCTCACGCAGCTTTCGTTGCGTGTGCGCGCCGAGAGCGATTTCAGTTTCTAACGGGGTGATGATACGGTTGGATATAGGTCGTTGATTTAATTATTTTGACGCCGCCGCCGGCGGGAGACGGATGGCCTTGTTATTCGCAAAAATAATACGCAACAGTTCCAGGCGACGTCATGACACACCCATTTGCTAGACAAATAAGGCGCCTGTAGTTCGACAGATACTATAGTGTAGCTAATGTAAACATGGTAAACAAATTGATTGATATGTTTTGCTAAACAAGTAAGTAAACAAATGAATCATGTGCATCGTTGTTTAAATATTTCAAATAACTTTAAAGTGAGTAACTTCAATTTCGTATACATATCTTGCGGGCGATTCGTAAGTATTTGGTTGGAAATCGCAAAAATGAGAAAATAAAGATAGAACTTCAGATGGTCGCCATATCGTTTTTGATAAGTTTAGTTATTTGTTATACAATTCTAAATAAAAAGTTAGAGCCTATCAAGTGGAAATACGAATTTGACAAAATGTTCAACTTTAGATGAACACTGCTTGGTGTTATAGGTACTTACACGAAAAAAAAAAACATTGTGGTTCAGTACTTCTGGTATCACAAAGGCTATCCTCTTTTTCTTTTTTTATTAAAATCGGAGTTCATGCATGCACCGTACCTACCTACTTTTTAATTCTGATTAGTTGAAATCATATGGAATCGCCCTTGCATTAAATTAATTACATTGACCTACAAATTAACGCCGTATCGTCCACATGAACGAGAATTCGATGAAAAACATTTTCATTAATGATTTATTATTATTTTGCTCTTTCCACCAACAACACCATGCTTACGAGGGTGACACTGAAAGTTTTTAGAACAGGCCACTTGTAAACGATATAATAAAAAAATAAGTTCAGTATTAGAAAATTCATCTCTCTGCGAATATTATTGTATATGTATTTAATTCGTTTGTCATTTGTTTTACGATTTGGCGGTGAATTGAAAATTGTGTGTGTCACGTAGGCATAAATTTTAGGCGAGAAAATTTTCGTGCAATGATTTTTTATGACTTTCAATGTCATTAAAGTCAACAAGAAAGTTATGAGAGACTTCGATTGGCCTTTCATGATGAAGCCCCATTTCGTGCCACTGTTTACAACTGGTTTAATGAGTTTAACCGTGGTCGCACTAATTTCACCGATGATCTGCGTGAGGGCCGGCCTTCGACGGCGAGGACTGAAGACAATATCAGTATTGTGCGGCGTGCGATAGAGACTGACAAAAGAGTGACCTATCAGCGGATTCCGACGAGCTTAGGCATTGGTATGAGTCAAGTGCACAAAATCCTCCATGAACATTTAGCAGTCAGGAATCTTTGTGCCCGGTGGATACCTCATAATTTGACAAAGGCCCAAAAACTCTCTTGTGTTGATTGGTGCCGTGAAATGGTTCAAAGATTACCGGAGGTGACTCAAATGTTTTTTTCAACATGCTTACGGATGACGAAAGCTGGATTTACTGTTATAAACCTGAAACTAAAAAAAGTCTGCTCAGTCGGTGTTTCCTTCAGAGGAGTTGCCAACTAATGTGAAGAGAAGTCGAAGCGTGGGAAAAAAGATGGTAGTGTCGTTCTTCGGAATGACAGGTCATATCGCAACAATTGTTATAGAGGATCAAAACACAGTTTTCGGAGACTGGAACACTAACAATTGTTTACCACTTGTCTTGGAAAAAGTTCGGGAGAAGCGACCTCGCAGTAGGGTCCTCCTGTACCACGACAACGCCTCGTCGCACACCACCAAGCAAACGATCGACTATTTGGCGACGTCAGACGTAGAATTACTGGGTCATCCACCGTATAGCCCCGACCTCGCACCTTGCGATTTTTATTTAATTCCGAAAATAAAAGAAAAACTTCTAGGAAAACGTTTTATGGACGCCGAAGAAGCAGTGGCTGCGTGTCAAAGGGTAGTCGAAGAGAACCCTAGGGAGGAGAGGGCAAAGCGCTTTTTTCAGTGGTTCCATCGGATACAGCCATGTATTGATGTGAAGGGAAACTATTTCCAAAAGATATAATAAAACTAACAACTTGCTAGTTAGTTCAGTTTTTGATTTTCTAAAAACTTTCAGTTTGACCCTCGTACCTAGTGCGGTAAATTCTTCAATCTTCTGGATTTTATTTATCAGGTAGGTTAATGATAATGATTCTTTATTCAAAAATATAATCCACATATAAACCGACCTTTACCGGTCAATTGCCGTCCATGAATTTTATAACAGACATAAAAAAATAGGAGTCAATGTTAGGTCCTCCATGATCGAACCTGCGTCGTCACATGCACAAGTATATATCCCCGTGTCGGTGTCTGTCTACGTACCGACAGGCTCGTGATCACCATTCAAAAACTGTTCTGCTCTGCCCCTGATTTATACTGAAATTGTAATTTTCTTGAGATATATGTATTATTTCTACCGCGTGTCTCTGCAGTCTTTACAGGAAAACCCGAACATAGCCCTCCTGCATTGCTCTTAAATTGAATTTGAGGTCTTATCAATGAGCTAGTTTAGTTGGGCATTATCCAACGATACATAAGACAAATGAATCTTCGTAAGACAGCGGGATACTATTACAAATTATATTTTGTAGCTATTCGAAAAAAAGGTGGCGGGGGATACTTAGAATGGATAACAGAACACGTTCCAACCATTTTTAGAATTTTTGTCTGTTTGTCTGTTTATTTGACCGCGCATCACGTGAAAGGATTGGAAACACCTGGCCATATTATATAGGCTATAAAAAAATTACCTATAAAAGGGGATAATACCTATTGAGTTTGCACCTGAATCTTATGGCGCTACTTAGGAATGAGGTGCAAACTTTTTTCAAACATGTACTACGACTATCGAGGTACCCAGATTTGGACAGCACGGAACGGAAAGGCCTGTGTCTGCGGCGGGGTATCAAGAAACTGTAATAAAGCAAAACTGACCCAGACCGATTTCCACGCGTGCGGCGCCGCGGGCACAGCTAGTGTATGTATAAATTCGCAAGAGTTTAACCAAGGCCAAACTTCGCCGGATCAAAATAGAATTGAATTTTTCCGGTTTTTTAATTGACCCTGAAAATTCTAGGCAAACAACAGAAACTGGTGAGGATTATTTATTCATTTTGTGTCGGTAGGTATTTGCTCTACCCGTTGCTACGCCTGTATAGGATAAGTCACAGACCACTTAACCTATAGACCCCGCTTACAAGGGCGCCCGGGTGAGCCAAGCTTAAGCTCAACAAACATGTAGCGCTCACCACGCCCTCAAACGCTCTCTTAGTTCGCGGTCGACTGTTGACGAAGTAACATGCAATATTCCAGTGCTTACTTGTCTTATAAAGTGTTCAAAATATGCCTTATTGTATGGAAAATGCAGCAAAACATCTAGTCTTCAAAACTATGGGATTTCATTTCACAAATAAGCTATATTTTACTATTTTACAAAGAATGTAATAAGTTATAAATGTAGGTTGGTAACCTAGCGACGCGTTGATGTCTTGTGTCAACTGTCAACTGTCTCTTACTTTCGCTTGCTAATTTTGTGATTCCGTCTTTGTCTACCTTTGCAGTGTTTTTAGTAGTGATGTGACTTATTAATTATACTTACGTAGGTACGTAACCGATACCCGTTAAACAATATTGAACTTTTTATAGTAGATAAACTTTTTTTATTATTGAATAATCGAAATGTATGTTAAGTACATAAATGTACAATTATGAAACCATAAATGTCTAAACTGCTGAATTTCGATGAATTTTAGAAAACAGATAGTTGTGATCTTGGAGAAGGACTATACTTAATATCCTGGATAAATACGATAGGTACATATATACATAAAATGTTTGGGCTTTGTGATCCGCCAATCTAAATCCTTTAATTCACAAACCGCTCTTAGGATATTATGAAATGCATATGTTCGGAGCCGTCTTGAAATGAATTCCATTATATGGAACCCCCATGAAAAACGGCACACGCTTGTCTTAGAGCGAGTTCAAAAATCCTTTGTACGCTTCCTTTTCCTCAAAATCTACGGGTATTACCCACGTATGTACCCCACTCCATATGTTCTGGGAATGGTTAATTATAGGTACTACTCTCGAGAGTAGAAGAAACATATCTCTCGTAAAGTACTTCTTCCGTGTAATACGCGGACAAATCAGTAACCCATCGTTGCTCGCCCTCATTCCACTGCGGGCACAGTCTCTCACGTCCGTCCAGCTCCGGCGCCGGCCTGCACTCTTCGTTGTCCCAGCGGCGCGCACCCAGGCGCGCCCCCATACACCTCTATACAGAGCACTAACACTTCTCAACAAGATACTGGACAGTGACAGCGAACTTAATATTTTCTACAGTTCTGAACCTAGATTTCTTTCAGTTGCCAGTCAGTACCTTGAGTCTATTTCCACACTGAGCTCCATCATGTAACATAGG
The DNA here is from genome assembly GCA_932273695.1 of Apotomis betuletana. Taxonomy (NCBI): domain Eukaryota; kingdom Metazoa; phylum Arthropoda; class Insecta; order Lepidoptera; family Tortricidae; genus Apotomis; species Apotomis betuletana. Next base: position 19,313,286 of record OW026301.1, on the reverse strand, counting down.
GCTACTGTGCCAATCGAAAGAAAGTTTGCAAGCACTTTCTTAAAAACTCCTGGTATAGTTTAAAATACGTACCTATTTAATTTTCATCATATTTATTTCTTCATTTAATATATATTTTTTTAGTTCTGTAACTTTTTCTGACACCCCTAGCTAGCCATTCTTTTATTAGCTATAATACGCGTAGTTCTTATAGAATACCCATTAGTAGTTTATTTAAAATGTCATAAAAAGTCAAAAGCTGTCCTTTGATGTTCAAACTATTAAGATATCCCAGCAATCTATAGCAATTCGAGTGTTTGCTTTTACGCTTAAACCACACATTTCTCATTCTTTTTCGATATTATCAACATACATCTACATCGAGAGTGTGCAATGTTGAATCAGATTTCAATCTTTTAATAAAGAAATACCACCACCCTTAGTTATATGGCGGGAAGTTTCAGCTGCGATACAGTATTCATTTAGATTTATAGATTGAAACTCAAGCGGTTCAAGCCACATCTCCGTTAAATCAATAATGTCTGGTTTCATATTTATTGTTTTTTCTAATAATATGAGTAGATTTACATTTAATATTTTTAATTGAAACGCATTTTAAACCATTATCGTATTATTATTAATTCCAATTAAAAACATATCTACTTACATTCTGCAGTTTCTTTTTCGAGTGTGTCCCATCACTATCAAAAATGGCGCGCATCTTACACCGCATGCGTCATTGCTCGCTGACCTTGAACTAGCCAATCACAGTGCACTTGTTGCCCTCCTCACCCCGCCAATTTGGCAACATGAGATACTAGAGAAAGTTTTATGAAGCGGGGTCTATAGGGTTAAGTTGTCTGTGGGATAAGTATACAAACGTCTCAAACAAAAGCAACTTTTATCCCCTGTCTGTACCCTGCAGACCCAGAAAAGGAATGCCCATTCAGTTCTGTACACAAGCATATTTCATCATGTATTTGCTGGATCTGTGAATTAGCTGTGCAAATTGTGCAATAGACGAATAAGCAGAATTACTTCCGCATTTATATTCTTTAATAAATAAAATAAAATATGGACGCTCTGCTAGATTATTTTAGGATTTTTTAATGCAAAATTCGGGTTTTCAACTTACACGATGTTTTTAATAAGCGCTATGTCATACCACTTCATTCCTTTCCCCATATTCGGAACAAAATTACGAGTCTTACGAGACCCGCAGACATCACGCCACATCGCGCGACGCTCGCCGTCTCGTATCATACGATGTGATACTTTCCGACCACGTTTGACGCAGGCGCATGCCGGGTGTTTTTCCACACTACCAAAAACGACATAAGCGACATTAAAATTGGAATGTATATAATACCTTTTCGGTTTCTGTGTTATCGGTGGGCTCGTACGTCGAACCATTCGCTGACTGGCCAATCCTCAATCGCGCGTAATTCGATCGCCTTGAGTTTGATACAGCTGATTAAACGATTAGATTTTATTTGGTGAGGTCGTATGTTAAAGTTAGATAAATATGCACAAATACTTAACACAGTTTTGTAACATCAAGGATTTTCGCACGAGTCTAACATTGTCGCTGCAGGGGCCGATTCAAAAATAACAACATTATTAGAAACACGTTCTCTTTAACTTTCTGGATGATGTCAGTCCACTCCGCACAACTAAATATAAATGGCTAAAAGCCCTTACTTACTCTACTGTCATGCCATCATCATTATTCGCTTTATAATTCGCGAAACTTTCTCCGCGCACACGTTTCCTGCATAATGTCGCTTTCATTTTTATCCCCGTTCTATTTTCATCATTATCATGAACTAGTTTCTCATCATCTCGGTCGATTGGTGTAATTATTTGCGCCTGCTTCGTAATGAAGTAATTTACATTAGTTTCTATGTTCGACTTCAAAATTAGCTATAGGTTTTTCATATTTGATTCTCCAGTACTTATCGGTGGTGATGGCGTTACAAAAACTCCTGGGGTAAGCCAGGCAGCATCTAGAGCAGGCAGGTTTAGCTTAATAGATGTTTCTTCAAAGACAGTAAAGTACAGTGCATCTCACGACGTCCAAAGCAGGAGACGTTTATGATTATGAAGCACCCAAGCCTTCCTTTAAGTATCAATCTTGAACAATTCGTTCATACTTGGTCGGTTGTGCTTCTATATTGTGTACGTGAACGTGATATCTACATCCGTCGGTCGACGTCACGACGAGCTCGTGGTTCGACGACGGTTGATTTTTTTTTCGCGGTCGGTTGCTCACTCGATTCGCGATCAGTGTGTTGGTAGAGTCGACGCGGTCACTACGCGTCGAAGTGCTACTTTACCGGTGCAGTGCGCGAACTTGCTAACACAACGACGGCAAAACACGTCGGTTGTGGAGAACAATATACTGTTTGTGCCTTAGGAAGTTTACTGTGACATTGTTTATTTATACCAAGCTGGTTTTTCTAAGGTACGTATGACTAATTATATGATAAGCACGTGTTTTTGCATAGAATAACGGCGGTTGTAATCGATTGTTATTATCGTAATCCATCTATTTTTGATAATACCTATAGGAAAATAACTCATCGACGCAAAGTAAATTAAACAATGGGCGATTTCTTGTTACATGATGAATGACATCTGTTGTGATAATTTTCTACAGATTACAAGGTAGTTTATGCATTAACGGATACTTTACAAAACATATAGTTTACCTCGCGCAGCCCAGTTCGACGTATGTCCCGGGAATTTGTACAGTTGAAAAGCGATAGCGTCCGGGTATTTTTACCGTAACCCTTTGAACTGCATGATTCATTGCAATTATTGCTCACAACTTCATTGTCCTCCTTTGTCCAAGACGTTCACATTGCAACTCTGCATCTTACCATCAGGCGGGCCGTACGCTTGTTTGCCAGCTCTGTAGTATAACGAGATCTTCATTCAACGTTCGTAGTGCATTGACCAACCTGGATGAAAATATCTACATTAGGTACTCGATGTTTCAAGACTCAAGTATATTTCTTTAGTGCCATTCCCTATAAGCAACTGATGTTTAGTTTTAACAGTTAAACTTCCTTGATGTGTCTTACGTGACCATCAATAACATAAACGTTAAACAGCTAAACGTAAATGTCTCGATGTCCATAGTCCATTTAGTTAATTCAATTATCATCAATACAATAACATTGCAGGCAAGTACGAATAATAATACCCTGTACCTATATAGCGAAATTGCAACGTTGTAACACACCAGGTGTTGTTTTCACCCGGCATGATGATTATGTCACTTTGTTATTATATTGCAAACATCGATGGAGCTATTTCAATTTTGCGAAATGCACCTACTTCTGTTATGGAATAGCTGGTTAAATATACATACGTGGAAACCCCTCCTCATTATCTCATTAGCAACAACCATATACCTACGCATGTTTTTCTCACCTGAATGACCTGTATGTAAACTTGTTGGTGAAGCTAGGGTATAATCCACCGGGTCGTGGTTAAGTTCCTCAAAGGTGAGACTCAATAGGCTCACGTGCGTTCTGCATGTGTTATTCTCCACGTGAAGATCGCTACCCCTGCGGCTAAGATAAGCGTGCGTATAAGGTTTCAGATGGATATAAATACCATGCCCATTCTTACGGAGTGCAACAGATCAGAGGGGAATCATGGGGCCTACAGGGCCGGCTCCAGTCAAACAGTGGGAATCGAGTTGATGGACGCCTTACTACTAAAATGATCCATATCGTATCCATAATCGAACACGGCACCCGTATCGGATAATTTTCCCTTCGGCTCAATTGTTAACTAGTGAATAAATATTTAGAACATTTTAGAACAACAAACATTTCAACGAGTCGCAGATGGATGAGAGTTACGTGTACATATAATATGCAATGATAGTTAAATGTAGTTCAACAACCTCGACTTCCTTATAAGCGCACAGCGGGTACAAATTTGTCGCTCGAACTCAGTTACTTCGAGTTATGCACTCGAAAAATTCTTGGATCCACCAAACAAGACCCTTGCATTATCCGGCATTTGTTTAACTTCCTACACTTGAACAAATGTTTGTTATCTGTCACCATGTTTGCTAGTTTTTTTGGTACTTGTAACATGGAAGTTTTACTTCACTAATTCGGTATACACTTCTGTTTTGTGTTCCCCTTGAGCCGATTGTTGTGATAACATTTGCCAACTGACAAAGAAGTTCGCTTTAGTAAACAAAAACAACTTCCTACGTGGTTTTATGTCACGCGCTGAATAGATAGCAGAGTTTTATTTTCTGGTTGCATTTAACCACAATGAATATAGGCCAATGCCCATCATAAAATTGTGGAACAGCTTGTAACGTTTGTACAGCATTACAAGGCTAATATTTATTTTAGTTTGATCGACGTTGTAAGCTGTAAATACTTTTGGCAGAGAAAAGTCCATAATGCTAATTGAATTTTAAAATACATAGTTAAATACACATTTCTCTCTAATAGTCTTTTCGGTTTTGTTTTAGTTGGTCTATTATTATAACTAATTTCGCTCGGATTTCCACGTCTTCGTATACATTGAACTTGACGCCCTTGGTGCTAAAATTAGGTCTGGCTTCTGGCAGCTGCTGCCATTCAAGTTTGCCGCACCCGTCCGTGTCGCTGGACATCTGCCACCGTCCCTCAAAGATGGCAAAAGTCTAAACCTAACACTTTCTCTACAACTAATAATACTATTTTGAGAAATACATAGATAATCGTTTCTGCGAGATTCCATCTAATTAATATGCGAATACGTAACCCAGATGTTATTTACTTTTAACATTTAAAACCTGTAACATACTGTGTTTATTTCGTTATTGATCCCGAATTATCGTCTTACGAAATATTTACTATCGTCCGATACGATCGATATTGATACATACTGGTATGATGAAGTACGCTTGACAAAAATAGTCAAACTTAGCGCTAGTCTTGCTCAAACCCGTATGTCGAAAGGTGGGCAACATCTCAAAGATTATGTGACTAAGGTATTCGTCGAGTGTTTGTGTATCCAATTTAGTTGATTATACACATATATAGGTATGACTCATTAGTGTAGATTAGTAGCGTGTAACAGTTTTCCTAAGCGGATTAAGCGGTTGTATTATACGTATGTTGCTCGGGGGCAGAGTCCCCAAACCGCCTCGCACGTAGAGGCCGCATGCTTTTCACGAATCTCGCTCCAATGTCACCGGTCCTTATACTATTGGCCGGCGGTAGGCAAACAGCGATGACCGAATCTTATAATTAAACTTGCTCTATATTACGGACATTTCCACAATTTCAAATACTCATGAGCTTGTAGATGGAATAGAATCGTTTCATGACCAATCCACTGACGTTTTACACAAACAGTTTTAATATATCTGGACTATGTAATGTAGTATGCAACATTGAGCAACATCCTGCGTTGCCTGGCAGTGCATCGACCCAGTATTTCAAGTGATATTTACTTTGCGTCAGTGCTTTGGAAGTCATGAGAAAACTGTTTACAATTTCAATTAACTTTAGAAATAGAGTGAAGTAACGCACATGTGTAATTATAAATCGAATTTAATTGTACCATTCATAATTCTCAAATATTTTAGGTAGGTACATGTCTGAATAACTTCTGACGACAAAATGATCGCAGCCGCTGATCGATTATCTAACATCGTTAGGTACATATTCATATTCACTATGTTTCTTATCATCACATTTAACATAAAAGTGTGTCACTTGTTTGTTTCGCCTACCCATTATCTCTTCTTTGTTATACCAACTTTTTAATGAAAACTAGTGATATCACAAACAAAGACTTAACGTCTTTGTATTCAATAATTCATAACCATGTAATTTTCGATTCATATGTATGTCTTTTGTTTCAGGAACCGAAACAGTAGTTCGAAGACCTCGAGTGGCACAATGGGGTAAGCCGTGCGAAGCGGCGGGTTATTGGACTGATTGAGTATTTAGGACATTAGTGCTAGTGTGTGTAAAAATACCACGAGACTATCTGGGAGTGTTAACAACAATACGCCAAGATGTATTCTATGAACTATATAGGGAAGTTCATCGCGAACTTTAGGGAGTTCTACAACGAGATCAACGGGGCGACCCTGACCGGCGCCATCGATGTGGTGGTGGTGGAACAGCCGGATGGCAGCTTCACATGCTCCCCGTTCCACGTGCGCTTCGGGAAGTTAGGCGTACTGCGCTCAAGATTCAAAGTGGTGAGTTTTGATCTTGAAAATCTCATACCATTTTTTTTTTGCAATAATGTTATTATTTTATCAGATACAAAAACTACTTTAAACCCAAGTAAAAATACGGCAAAAAATATATAAAATGAGGCGGCCGTGTAAATAAGCCGATTATAAGCTTTGTGGTCATTATAAGGTCATTATGCGTAGGAACCTTCATGATGTCGATACCCAGGCGCTTTGTGATGATATTTCATGTGCTGATTGGCGTAGCGTTGAGCTTCTGGATGACATTGACCTGAAGGTGCAGGCTTTCAATGGCATATTGCTTGCGATTTTTGACAAACACGCTCCTTTGAAACCGACGCGTGTAAAGCACCTCCCTGCTCCGTGGCTTACGCCGGATATTAAACAACTCATGGCTAAAAGGGACCGGGCGCGTGTAAAATCACGGCAAAACGCTGATTACCAACAGGCATACATTTCTTTACGAAACCGCTGCAATAAGATCTGTAGGGATGCCAGACGCCGCCATATCCACAATTGTATCGAAGACTGTCCTCCTGCTAAGCTGTGGAAATTTCTGAAGTCATTGGGAGTAGGCAAAGCTCAACATAATTCTTCTTGCGCTCTCGACCTAGATGCCATCAATATGCACTTTAGTACTTCTCCGGTTACTCTCCACCCTTCCATTAAACAATCAACACTATCACTTCTTGCCAATACTACACTCCCCGATTCTCCTCCCTTTGAACTTGGTAAAATTTCTCCGCAAGAGACACTTGCTTTTCTGAAAACTATTAAGACGAAGGCCGTCGGTGAGGATAGCCTCAGGGTGGACATGCTTATGCTCGTAGCGGATTCCATTGCCCCGATCCTTTCTAATATTATAAATTTTTCATTGTCCTCGGGCACGTTTCCTTCCTCTTGGAAACTTGCTCATGTAATTCCTCTCCCGAAAAAACCCAATCCTACTGAATTTTCGCAATATCGCCCTATTTCCATACTCCCAGTTTTGTCCAAAATAATTGAACACTTTGTCAATCGCCGTCTCCTGTCTCATCTTAATAGGTATTCATTATTCAATCCCTTCCAATCTGGTTTTCGCCCCGGGCATAGCACAGTTACTGCGTTGGTTAAAGTCACTGATGACATTCGTCTTAATATCGAACACAAAAAACTTACAGTCCTCGTTCTTCTTGACTTCAGTAGCGCTTTTAATACGGTAGATTTTGATATCCTTCTCGGCATACTTCGCTCACTAAATGTGTCTCAATCATCCTTATCTTGGTTTCACGACTACCTCTTTGGTCGACGCCAGCGGGTTAGGGTCGACGACAAAATGTCGGAATGGCGTGAACTTTCCGCTGGTGTCCCTCAAGGGGGGGTCCTTTCTCCTCTTCTCTTTTCGATTTTCATTGGTGGAATCACAGAGTGCCTAAGATCTTCGTTCCATCTTTATGCAGATGACCTGCAGATCTATGCAGCGGCTAGTATTGAGGGTCTGCCATCGCTTATTGATCAAATCAATGCAGATTTAGAATCTATTCACAGCTGGGCTAATAATTTTGGTTTAAACGTAAACGCACAAAAATCGCAAGCAATTGTCATCGGTAGTCCTCACTTTGTGAACAAGCTGGCGGAAATGGTGGTGCCTGATATTCTTTTTGGTGGGATTCCTATCCCTCTTTCCTCTACTGTTAGGAATTTAGGTATCATCATGGACCAGACATTGTCTTGGTCTCCGCATATCTCGGAGGTCAGCCGGAAGCTCTTCGCATCTCTTCACTCACTTAGGCGCCTGCAGAACTTCCTTCCTATGTCCACCAAGCTTACTCTTGCCAGTTCACTCTTGCTGCCCCTTCTGGATTATGGTGACATTGCTATGACGAATCTCAAAGAGGAACTACTTGACAAGCTCGAGCGCTTACAAAATGTGTGCATAAAATATGTTTTCGGACTGCGCAAATACGATCACGTGTCCGCCTTTAGAGCGCAGCTGGGTTGGCTGCCAATACGTCAGCGTAGAGACCTGCATGTCCTGTCATTGCTTTTTAATGTTCTCTACAACCCTGCTTCACCTCCTTACCTCAGTGAAAGGTTTAAATATATGGCCGATGGCAGTGGTCACCGCTTGCGGTCGTCTGCCAATCTCACTTTGGCTGTACCGTCTAACAAGACGCGTACGTACGCCAAATCTTTCACAGTAAGCGCTGTGAAGTTGTGGAACGAATTGCCACTGTCCCTTAGGAAGTCGCCATCTGTAGCATCGCTCAAGACGAATCTTAAGAAGTTATGGCTTTCCAATGACTTGTGAATTGGATCTACAATGTATTTATATTTATGTGTATATTTATATTACATTATATATATATGTATGTATGTATGTATATATGTATGTATGTATTAATAGTTTATATGTGTAATTATTAGTAGTCTTATTATTTTTAATACCTTTTTGTACACGGTGTTAGTTTGTCTATCTTCTTCTCGTACTCACTCAACTGCTCAAAGGTTAACTGGAAGAGATCCCTTATAGGGATAAGTTCGCCTTTGTACCTATATGTTAATTGTAATAGATGTATTTTTTAACTGTTTTTGTGTACAATAAAGCGTTTACTTACTTACTTACTTACTTTGTATATATTTAAAATATCTATTGTGTTAGGTTTATTGTAATCTTTGAGCTAAAATCCTATTAATCGTTCATCAACCTACTACTCGTATTTGATCACGCGAGAAACACGTAGGTATGTTTCTTTTTATTGTCACGGAGGGTAGGGCACGATGTAGATAGGATGTCTTTATTTACCCAACGACAGACAAGTGTTAATATCGTACGAAACAGAATCGCCAGACTGTAGGTAAATGGATAATTACATTAATTACTTTATTTTGTTAATATGTAGAGACTCGAGACATGTAGGTATGATCTGATGAGATTAAGAGCGGTAGCAATGTATGCCATGTTTGTTGGTCAGATTCCTATATGTTGCAAATATAAATATCAGCGACATGTCTAAAGAAGGAAACGCACTTATAAGTAATAACTTAATGATAGAAAATAACGATGGCGTTCGTAACCAGCTTTGCAGCATGCAGCATGATCTATGTAGGTATGCATGCACCTTCATGAATAAATCTCCAGTAACGTATAGCCTATTGTGTTGTTTATTTTGTGGTGCCGAAACCAGGATCCGTTACTGATATAGTCTGGCTAATGAAATATTGGTCAAAGTTTTGGCGGGAAATATAATAAATCTGCGGCTGGTCACACTTTGTGTAGTAGGAATTATAGTTTTGATACTAGAAAATATTTTTGATTTTCTATGCACACGTAAGGCGCCTAAGCAAATAAGTTTAATATATGTTGACGTGCACTCATAGTCAGGTCACATAATTTCTACCACTATGTACAGTACAGTTAACGACAAACACATATGTTTACACTTTCTAACCATATACAAGGCGAAAAATTAAATGTAGTGTAAATAAGACCTAGCTCCATAATACCATAATCCATAATATTAATCCATCAACAAAAAAATATATATAAGTACTATGCCAAATTTCAACTTAATCGGAACTACAACTGGTACGTAAAGTATCAAAATTATTTATAGAGGACCCACCTACTTAATTGTTTAAATCATAGACAATTGATGATGCCACGAAGAAATATTTGTCAACATTATTTGGCTAACCAGACTAAGAAATCTATGTTTACTCTTGAATCTTGAAGACATTTAAAACCAATCCTGACTTTTATTGACGAGTCATCAGCAATGATCAGTACTTCGTACCCTTTTCTGTCACAATTTCATTACAAATAACATTTATATTGGATTTGTAAATAACATTTATATAGTAATAGTCCTTCGCACCGGATAAATAAACAACACTATTCAAGTCCAAAGTCTACGACGCGAAGTTGGCACAGGATGAGCGAAATCATTGTATAATATCTGCGGCGATTTCTAAGAACTGATGACATGACGTGGCAGCATACCTACTACTGTCACAGTCTCGTATTTATTTTCAAGTGTCTACTAATGGAGAGCATGCAAATATAAAACAAGTCAGCTTTTTGGAGCGAAGCATTTTAGCAAGTAACTAAGAATTAGGTAGGTATACTAAATATAGGTATTCCACGTGTGGTCGAACACATTAGGAGATGTGAATTCGTATAACGGGTGATAACAAAAAAATGAGAATAACTTTCTATGGACCTCAAAACAAGACTATTCACTTAGACAAAAAACTTTGTTTATGAAGTTGTTACTACTTCTTTTGAGGTTCTTAAACTTCATTTGATTTTGTTTTTCAAGCATTAATATTTGTCAAAATGGTGTCGAAACAAGAAACACTGCGAAAACGGTTGAACATTTTTATAATTCAAACTATAACTGGGGGAAAAAGTCTACTGTAGATAATTTTAGTAAAGAATATGTACTTAGTCTCCACTATTTATAGAATTCTTGCATCCTTGACGATAGATCACAAAAGTGGTAGCCGGCGACCAGCGAAGATAATGATCAAGAGAAGGATGAACCTACTCCATAGCACTTTTAACGATAATAATCCTATGAGCCAACGAGATGCCGCGAGAAAAAATAAAGTGTTCCCAACCGTGCACTTGTTCGTTCTTGAAAAAGATAGGTCTGAAATGCCGCAAGAAGGTGAGAGCACTGGAATACACTGAACAGCAAAAACTGACTATTATATCACAGTGTCGCTGGATGATCCGAAATTACAAAGGAAAATCATTCATTTTGGACGATAAAAGTTATTTTCCTTTGAGTAAAACACATATACCTGGAAATGACCGATACTACACCAGCAATAATTTTACAACACCAGACGATATAAAACACAAGTATAAGCACAAGTTTGAGCAGAAAGTTATGCTTTATGTGGCTATATCCGACAAAGGTCTTTCGAAACTGTCGTTCTAACCGAGTGGTTTAGCGGTCAACCAAAAAGTGTATGAGAGCGAATGCTTGAAAAAAATACTGATAGCATTTATTCGCAAACATCACTCAGATGGAGAATATGTTCTGGTCGGATAAAGCATCGTCGCATTATGCCAAAAAAACGACACGTTTCCTAGACGCTAATAATATACCATTTGTACCGAAAATCCGAAACCCCATAAACCTTGCACAATGTCGGGCGATTGAAGATTTCTTAGGTTATTTGAGCAGTTTAGTATACAAAAATAATTGGAGAGCTGAAAATTGTACCCAACTGATATAAATAATTAAAACATGTGTGCGGAAAATGGACAAGAATTCCGTCCAAGAGTCTTGTTCCAACGTCATGTTTATACTGAGTGGAACAGCTGACCACGAGTCCTATTCTAATGTGCATTGATGATTTTGTAAATAGTTTCTATGTACATATTTTCCAATAATATCAAATTGTGCTAAAAAAATACACGAGTATTTTTTTACACCTCTGAACGAATTCTCATTTTTTTGTTATCACCCGTTAAGTAGCTCACCAATTTCCCGCCCCAAATTGGTTAAACGTTTGATTGATTTGATTTATTAGCTGAACGTGGTCATCATTTATCTCGCTGTGTAGCAAAAGGTCACTACACTCCATTTAGTATTTACCGCTGAATTTTTGTTGGTATGTTTAAAAGTAGGCATATTGTTTTCTGAATTACGCCACCTTGAAAAATCCTAAGGTTGCATATTTACACTGGTCTTAAAAGCTTCGGAAAACGGTGTAAACAGTACAACCGTTATAATCGTCAATGTCCTATAAACCTTAATTTTAACTGATTTGTTACTCTTTTGTTTTACATATAGCGGGAGACCGTTGAATAATCGACAGTGACATTTGACATTACCTAATAATTTTCGTATTACAGTGCGATGTAATCGCTCAGTTCAGTAGGCACACCGATTACTTATGACGATCATAGTTTTAGTATGAGTTTCAGTTTTCTCGATTGCGATTCTGTGTGCACTATATCTATGTATGTATTTAGGATTATTATTATCAAATATCGGTAACTAATGCCAGTTCGTGGTCAATTCAGGTGATGTAGTTGGGGATGGTCACAATAGCAGACTTTATTATATTAATGGGCAAAGTTGCACGATCGTTACCAATGTTTGATTATAATTAGTTAACATTTATCAAACCCTGCACCCACGCAAGAACACTGGGGGACTCCCTAGAGAATGTCATGCATAGTTCATTTATAACCGGTTTCGCCGGGCTATAAGGGCAATTGTTAGCCTTTCGTTGTGTTTATATACATGTAGATACAAAGGCATCTTATTTAAAGTATATCGTTTTTACCGGTTGCGTTATTTAGAATGCACAATTATAACCGTTACTATCTAGTTATATTTATGCGCCAGCGGAAATTTACTCGACTCATAAGTACTTTCCGTTTGCAACAAACTGCATTTAACTTTTTGTATAACATGCGGTTAGCTGTTTGGCTTATACTTTTTTATTCTGAGCACAACGCCACATGCGAGTCGCCAGTGCGCCTGAATTCTATCCAAACGTTTTAGCGGGAGGTCGGTGCTCGCACATTCAGACGGATTTACTAGAACGTTCTTTCATGAAACAAGCATTTCGCTCACATCACTCCGCTCCGCGACGCGTATTTACCGAATTAACGAACAGGCATAAAATAGAAAGTTAGGTTTTACATGTTACCAGAGAACCGACGTCTACATATAAAAGAAAATTTATGAATTTAACGTAGCCAATGTGAACATTGAACTAAGCCGGAAGATCTCAAGATGGTATAGGGTAATAGTTGCCAAAACTAAATGGGTAGGTATTCTTCTGTCGCTGAATCACTGCGAATATTGGAGTATCGCCAAACGTGGGATATTATTTCACCAAGAATGTGAAAAATATTGGCACAAATATAATTTCTGATCCTGGGCACCTGTTATTTAGCGGAAGTTTCAAAGTTTGCAATTCTAATAAATGCTTCCGAAGAGAGTATGAGAAACATAATATGTGTACGTAATAGATCTGTTTGTTTGTACGTCCAAAGATAACCTCTGCTCTTTGATCTTGTCTGCGGTTTGCGTCTTATCATATGATCTGTCGCAAAATTAAATGCTTATCTATAACTGACGTGTGTTTGTTCAGGTGGACCTGGAACTGAACGGCGAGTCGCTGCCCATACATATGAAATTGGGAGAGTCTGGGGAGGCGTTCTTTGTGGAAGAAGTTGGTGAGGACGAGGCGGGCTGGTCCGCGCACCTCGCCACCTCGCCCATCCCGGCCGCGCGCTTCGAGCAGCTGTACGAGCCGAGACGGCGCAACTCCCTCTCCGCAGTCGAGCCCGACCATGGGCAGGCCTCCGATTACACCAAGCGCAGGTAAACTATACTCACCCACGCGCACCGTGCCTCGTAAACGGTGGTTTACGTAAGCCGTTCATTCATATGCAACGCGGTTTAGAAACAAATCTTTTTGTGTTACACATAGAAAGTGAGGGGGTTTGTTACCTATTAATTTACCTATTTACATTTGCGTGCAATTCGAAAGCGAATCGTTGTTTACGTCCATGATTATGTTAATGGAAATTGCACCGAGTCGTTTGAAAGAACGGCCCGTAATTAGCAAACGGCCAATATTTGAGATTTCCACATGCGCTTGCAGGTACACAGCCGATGGCCAGTTGATGCAGAAACCAGACATCAACAAAGTTAAACTGGCTAAAAAAGATGTCAAGCCAACTAACGATCATGACAATGATGCGTTGTTCGAGATGGACGGCCTGGACGGCCTTGAAGAAACGCCGACGAATTGGAGCGATTCACGAACTCCCAAAACGTTTTCGGCGATGCAGCTGGAGGCCGGGAGCGAGGCCAACCAGGCCGTGCAGATGATCAGCGCCCACAACGACTTCCGCCCGATCGAGGCGGCTCCCAGCCTTGAAGAAACTAAAGTCAACGGAAACGGCAAGAAGAAGAAGAAAACTAGGAAAGTGAGCTCTAAGAAGAAGCACCAACGGAAGTCTTCAACTAGCTCGATCTCCAGCCAGTCGGACCGCGCGGGTTCCGAGCAACGACTCTCGCAGCCGACGGCCATTCCTAATGCAACAGATATCAACTTCTATAGCGACAATGAAGTTGTTAAGGCTACGACTCTTAGGTAAGTCAACTTATTGTTTAACTGGTGTTTGGTTTGGATTCAATTCATATAACTTTATTGTGTGATTTATTTTTAAATTTTCATTTCCATTACAACCTCAGTAATACGAGGTTTGATTTAGAATACGATTATTCTAACTTATGTTGACATAACTTACGTCTATGAATAAACTGAACATTAGATATTAGGGCAAGTGAATGGCGGATCAACTCCTTAGGACCCGTGGAGCCCGTTACATTCCTAAAATGAGTAGAATTAATTATTACGCCACTGGTGTAGGGTTAGCATCCCCATATTGAGTGGTTCTGTTTGTCTGAGCGCGTACCTGGTTGCAGCGAAGAGATGTCCAACCTGAAGCTCACCGGAGACAACCGCATCCCGATGGCGCTCTCCGACACCGCGTTCGAGGTGCATGCCGCCTCCAGAAACGCGTAAACATTAACAATATACTACTCGATCACCGCATCTAGCTTGCACTACTTTACTCACCTCTGTGATCGTCTAACGCCCTATTTTGATGGAACACGCGGGTCGGCGCTTTAGAATAGACGCTTTAGTTATCACTAGATGCATATCATGCTTTTAGTACGGCAAATAATGATATCGCATAATCACATTTTAGGATAGTACCATGTCAATGTCACCTGTACCCCCCACACTTGTTTCCTCATATCCTTCAACCTTTCCTCACATATTTCCACCTATCTTTAGTTAGTTTCCCAATGACCTTATCACCGATTAGTTTGGTAATCTAATCTCAGGCTTATTCGTATTAAAATATTTTGAGCTGACAGCTAACAGTCCTTCACGACGTATTCTATTATGTTACGCAAACGCTCATATATTTTGGAAGAAGCGAAGATAACGCGTAATTAATATTGTCGCGCTTTCTAAAGGCCTGCGTAACAATAGTATCTGTACAACTAAAACATGTTGACGCATCGTTGACGGTATTGGCTCGTTAAGCTTGGCGTCCACTAGGTCCACCGAGACGAATCAAATCTCTTCGCCAGTTCGCCTCAGAGACTGGCGTCAAATTCCACATACTTTGTTAGGCGAAAATCAGAATCGCGGCGATTAGTTGGTGTCGAAGATGTGACTCGATTCCTCAGTAAGCCTCGTGGATGCATCACACGCTTCAAACTATGAATAAGAGATTAAACAAATGGTTTTCTATAGGGGATCGCGCGGAGGCACTCCTGTTCAATCAGACACAGAAGTGGAACTGTCGCGAACTACGAAGGGCGATAAGTCGTCGCAATCCTGGCGATGGGGCGAACTGCCCGAGCCCCCTGTCCGCACTGAATGCGCGAGCTCGCCTACAGAGCTAGGGTCCTCAGATACGCCTGGGTCCCCGGCTTCACCCGGCACTCCAGGAACACCCGGCTCGCCAGCGGAGCCTCTGAGCTCTGATGAAGAACGTGCAAACCGCTCGGGCGTCTTCGGAGGAATGTTGAGCTTCATATCGACGCGGGAGGTCACCGAGGCCGGCGCGGAGGGTGTGTACCTCGACGACTTGGACCGGGGGCAGGTCGACCCGGACCTATACTTCCCTAAACACCACGGCGGGCGGCATCGGAATGGTGAGTAAAAATAAACGCAGAAAACGTCACGCAGTAAAAATGGGAACACGTTTCGCACTATGTCTGCAAATTTTAAGAATGTGATCTCTTTGAACTTTCTTATGGCATATTAATGTCTTGTTTCTTGAAAATAATTGTTACTTCCTTTTATGTTGTCTACAATACGATTAAAATCAGTTAATGATTCGGCTTTTCTCGGGTATCATCGCCTAAATCCGGAGACGGAAATGACACGAAATACATTACCGCGATTTCTTTTAGGTGGCATTAAATTTAAGTATCATAAACGCAATGTGCACCTGCCAAGATGACATTACTAACCGGTAGACCAAAGAAATTTATTATGCAGAAGCGACATGAATTTGAACATTCATTATTTATTAAAGCTATACTTGTATACAGAATAATAGTCTATTATTTTTCATTATTTTTCTTATTTCAATATAAAGGTTGTGTTAGTTTTGAGCTACAAAGGAAGTTTTGTGGCTCATATCGTTCTTGTATTGTATTCAATAAGACAACGAGTAATATAATTAAAGAGGTCATATCTGTAAATTGATAACTCTATGTGAGAGATGAGGGATTCACGACAATTACCGAGGTTGGCCGAATCGTTAACTGATTTTAATCGTATTGTACCATATTTTGTAGACGCTGCTACTCTAACCTACTTGGCTTGAGTTAAGTGACACAAATGTTACTCACAAAATACGTGTAAATGCGTATTTTACTTAGAATGGGAGTTAAGTAAAAACAGGTTTACACGTAATCAAGGACTGTCTACCATACCATCAATAATAAATCATCAAAAATAAGATATATGTGTAATTTGTGCATTCGCATACCGGGGTCACTAATAGCTAAGTAATTCACGGTCTGAGTAACGCTGATAAAGAATGACAGCCGAGTAAAACTATGAATAATTGCAGCTTTGGCGAACACCTCCCATGAAAACACGGGGCCCACGGAAGAGGAGTACGAGTCCGGTAACGGGCCTTCGCTACCCCAATCGCCGGCCTCTCTCGAGCCGCCGCAGATGGACTCCGATGATGATGAGAAACTGCTCGCCAGGTAAGTTTACCGATCCTATAGAATCCTACTAGCGGGGACACTGGGGGCCAGTGGGACTATGATGGTTGTGTTTATAGCGTGATAAAATTATAAAGCATCTGTCACTTACCAACACGTATTAGGGGTGCGAGAGCGACTTATGCTTTATCATCAACCTTTCGTCTGACAAATGTGACTACCATAGGCCCGTCGTAGGACAAGTGCTTTCTCGGCAGGAATTAAGGAAGTGCCCCCATCGCACTTTAAAAAAATAAAATGCGATACTGATAAGATACATTTCCTGAGATAAAATAACCAAGTGAATAATGTGTTAATTACACGATCCAATCCGGATAATTCATTCCTGACCATAACTATTTTCAGTAGAAGTCATATTTCTGCGTTTATATAGCAGGTGCGATGTGTAGAATATTTACTAGTACGCCTTTTACATTTACAGTGATGTGTTAACAAAATGGTCGAATTTTTGTCTTTTATTGTGTATTGACCTCAATCCTTGCGGTAGTCTATTGGTCATACATTCTAAAATATGTATTGTCACAAGGTTTAGCCTCGTCTAAAGTGGGTCAAAATATGAATCAACTACGAAGAATAGATATTCTTCTTAGAACTATTATATTTGTTATGAATTATGATTTGAATAAAAACTGTTTTGACGTCACATTTGAATATTACGCATTTGCTTACTTTCATTTTTCCGAGTAATTTACTATCAAATATGATTAAGGTACCACATTTTAATCATTCCGGATTCGTATAGCATCGTCGATAACGATAATCAATTGAGTTAAACAAAAATATTTGGCACTGTCAAGTTCATGTTAAATGCCCTCTAGATACCTATTAAATGTTCCCTAAATGTTGATGTGAATCGCCAGTGTTGTTACAGTCGAGTTCATTTACATCTACACACTTACGAGAACAAAAATATCTGAACACGACTTTGTGGTCCTGACAATAGGGTCGTGTTCAGATATTTTTGTTCTCGTAAGCGTGTAGATGTAAATGAACTCGACTGTACATAATTGATTAAATAATAATATCTAACCGGTCTGGATTACATTAGCATTAGTCCTTGCATAAATATTTTATTTGCTAACGAAATAATCGTCACTATGTCTATAACGAATTATATATAACTTGTTTTGTTTATAAAATACTACCGACCCGCCCCGGCTTCGCACGGGTGCAATGCTGATAAATTATGCATGTATTATACATTTATACATATAAACCTTCCTCTTGAATCACTCTATCTACTAAAAAAACCGCATCAAAATCCGTTGCGTAGTTTTAAAGATTTAAGCATACAAAGGGACATAGGGACAGAGAAAGCGACTTTGTTTTATACTATGTAGTGATGTAGTGATAGTGATTAATTGATGTGTTTATTGACCAAGATAGGTTACAGTCATTAAAGATAGATCACCACTGAAAAAACTTGTTTCTGAAACCAAGCACAGAAAAACCTAGCTTTTTATTATTTTTTACGCATTGGGGTAAAAAGGTAGTAAGTACTAGTGGTAAGATAGTCAATATCGGCGATTTCAATTTATTTACAACAGCATAATTTGGATTAAATGGAAGATCGATTCAGTAGGCCAGGAGACTCTGGTTAAAGTCCAATAAAATCGGTGTTTTAAATAATGTTTGAATGTGATTGATCTTAAAATTGACTGATGCGTTCAATTGAATAAGCGCTTCCGCTACCGAGCATAATGCAATTGAGTTCTACTGAGTACCTAGTGTAGGCAATTGAGTTTCAATAAGAGATTAATCCATACCTACTAATATTATAAATGCGAAAGTGTGTCTGTCTGTCTGTCTGTCTGTTACCTCTTCGCGCTTAAACCGCTGAACCGATTTAGATGAAATTTGGTATATAGATAGTGTCAGTCCCGGGGAAGGACATAGGATACTTTTCATCCCGAATAAATTTAGTGTTCCCGCGGGATGAGTCCATACCTACTAATATTATAAATGCGAAAGTGTGTCTGTCTGTCTGTCTGTCTGTCTGTTACCTCTTCGCGCTTAAACCGCTGAACCGATTTAGATGAAATTTGGTATATAGATAGTGTCAGTCCCGGGGAAGGACATAGGATACTTTTCATCCCGAATAAATTTAGTGTTCCCGCGGGATGAGCGGGTAACACCGCGGGGCACAGCTAGTAAGAAATAATAACTTCTGAATCCATTCAAAGATCTACAGGTAAGCCCAATGTATCATTCGTTTTTTTTTACACTGAGGCCAAATCGGCGTCTACGTTCGCGAGGATCAAGTGTCCCGAGCGCTGCCGTACGAGGAGTTCTGCGGCCTTTGTATAACTCGTTTTTTTTTTCACGCAGAGGCCAAATCGGCGTCTACGTTCGCGAGGATCAAGTGTCCCGAGCGCTGCCGTACGAGGAGTTCTGCGGCCTTTGTATAACTCGTTTTTTTTTTCACACAGAGGCCAAATCGGCGTCTACGTTCGCGAGGATCAAGTGTCCCGAGCGCTGCCGTACGAGGAGTTCTGCGGCCTTTGTATAACTCGTTTTTTTTTTCACACAGAGGCCAAATCGGCGTCTACGTTCGCGAGGATCAAGTGTCCCGAGCGCTGCCGTACGAGGAGTTCTGCGGCCTTTGTATAACTCGTTTTTTTTTTCACGCAGAGGCCAAATCGGCGTCTACGTTCGCGAGGATCAAGTGTCCCGAGCGCTGCCGTACGAGGAGTTCTGCGGCCTTTGTATAACTCGTTTTTTTTTTCACGCAGAGGCCAAATCGGCGTCTACGTTCGCGAGGATCAAGTGTCCCGAGCGCTGCCGTACGAGGAGTTCTGCGGCCTTTGTATAACTCGTTTTTTTTTTCACGCAGAGGCCAAATCGGCGTCTACGTTCGCGAGGATCAAGTGTCCCGAGCGCTGCCGTACGAGGAGTTCTGCGGCCTTTGTATAACTCGTTTTTTTTTTCACGCAGAGGCCAAATCGGCGTCTACGTTCGCGAGGATCAAGTGTCCCGAGCGCTGCCGTACGAGGAGTTCTGCGGCCTTTGTATAACTCGTTTTTTTTTTCACGCAGAGGCCAAATCGGCGTCTACGTTCGCGAGGATCAAGTGTCCCGAGCGCTGCCGTACGAGGAGTTCTGCGGCCTTTGTATAACTCGTTTTTTTTTTCACGCAGAGGCCAAATCGGCGTCTACGTTCGCGAGGATCAAGTGTCCCGAGCGCTGCCGTACGAGGAGTTCTGCGCGCAGGGCGGGAACCTGGCCGCGCAGGGCCGCCTCGTCGTCCGCCTCGGCGACCGCTGGCTTCCGTGGCGCAGCGCCGGCCCGCTGCTACTATCCTTATTGGCTTACAGACGCCCGCTGCCTAACGTGAGTTACTTTTCTCAAACATGCAATGAAATATTGATGTTATGTTCCTTATAAAAGGCTGCGAAGTATGACGTTTCCGATGCAGCTTGACGAGAGGTCGTTAATGGAATTTCATACAAAATTGGAGGCCTAGGCCGGCAACATGCTCTTTTTTAATTTCTATTCCACTTAAGTTTGTGCCATGGCATCCTGTCGATCAGCCATTAAAAAAAAAACAAAGCAACATTTTGCTTTTTGGTTAACTATGACATTCTGCCACCATGCTTATTAAAAAAAAAACAATTAGCGATTTGGTATCTTTTGATCAACTAAGAAATAACACATAATTAACTAGTTCGATTACTTTTTAAAATATAAATTGAAAATATTTCATCTAAATATTAGCGATAAAATTGTCTACTCAAACCATAAAAAACGCGTAGGATTTTTTTTTATCATTTCGGAGGGAAACTTGAAATATTTTCTCTGTAATTGTTTTATGAGTTTTGTTGAAATGAAATAAAATGAATATGAGTTCCGACGAAAATACCGACAAATAAATAGTGTTAATACGTGTTAGTTATAGTTTTTCGTAACTTACTTATAATGTCTAGAAATAAATAAATGATCTTTCGAAGTTTTTTTTATTTCATTGCGTGTTTGAGAAAAGCACTATACATACCTCGGCGAGAAATGGGGTTGCCAGCCTCATACCTATCCGGCCTCGCTTCGCTCGGCGGTCTATATGTATTCGGCCGGCAACCCCTCACTTCCCGGCCTCTGTAGTAATGTACTATTAGTATCACGAATGTCACTGCTTTTCTCATTAACTCGTCACCGCATTTTCCACGGGGCCGCTGAATAAAATAGTTCAGAAGGCCGTGGTTTCTTAGAAGTTAGAACAGATTTTCATCTCTCATAGTATCTGACTTCTCGATACTGACCCATTTAGATTTACAGCCCCGTATATTTAGTACTTACGTATCATCATCACATCAACCGATATACGTTCACTGCTAGACAAGGCCTCCCCCAAAGTTCTCCACGAGGACTTCGGTCGGCTTCGTAAGCCGCTAGAGAAACTGCACTGGTCGTTGGGCGTGTCGCCCAGACCAAAAGATACGTGATCAGATGTGCACTGCTAACGTGGAAGGGCAAATTCAAGCGCGCTTGCGTAGGATATTATCGCTGCCCGTATTAAATTCGCCTGTCTATTTGCTGTCATTCAATTGGAACAGTTTTCCCAAAATATCCTAGTCGCTGCCAGCGGGTGAATGTAGCGGTCCATTCACTGGTTGCACCGTCACTTAGTAGACAACTTATCAGCGCTACTCTCATTAGTGGGAAGGAAGTACTTACCCGCGCCAAATATGGTTTGGAGAGATTAGTTTAAACGCGGAATGACAAGGTTTGTCACTATTGAACTTTAAAACCATCACATAAAGTCGAAAAGTAACGAACCTTTTTATTCCCCGACACATACGGTACATATCGATGTACCGTTGCTATTTTAATGGCAGTCGCACAGCCGTCTCGAACGTTACTTCATTGCCTTCACTGTCGCAATTTCACATCGATGTCCACTTGTTATTTGACAAGCATTATGTTATCTTCACACTTCTATCATGTTTGAACACGCCTACTCTTATATGCCCATCACATCAGATAGAACACGAAGACCCGAAGTGACAGGTTGCGTGGGTGGAGTATGTTAAGTTACATATGAGGAAATTATTTTCTGCGTTTTTTGACTTTGAAGCAATAGATTGTCCATAGATTTCGGTTCTCGCTATATGCATAGGTAAATAAGTTAATGGTATTAAAACGGGGCAATACAAAGTAAACTTTGTACCTCCCTGCTACATAGCATGAATGAATGAATGTTTTAGAATGTTCATTTGGCCAAAGCGGTGCGGAGCGAAGCTGTGTGTGTGAATGTACATATTTTGGGCTTCACAAAGACGCAGCCTGATTGGTTTAATTTCGCCGTTCCACTTCAGCCTTACTGAGAGAAATACCCTGTCTGTATCGGTTTAATTTGAAAAGACGCTTGCACCCATTTCTAAGATACAGCCGATGCAACCATATCTGCAGTCCATTTTATAACTTACATTGTTTCTTTTGTCATCAAGCGGTGGTAGCCTAGTGGTTAGGGCATGTGACTTTCAATCCGGAGGTCGCGGGTTCGAACCCGGCCCGTACCAATGAGTTTTTCGGAACTTATGTACGGAATGTCATTTGATATTTACCACTCGCTTTTCGGTGAAGGAAAACATCGTGAGGAAACCACCTAAGCCCAATAAGGCCTAGTTTCCCCTCTGGGTTGGAAGGTCTGATGGCAGTCGCTTGCGTAAAAACTAGTGCCTTGGGATTTAGGTATAGCCGACCCCGATTGAGAATTCACTCTCTACAAAGATATGGGACAAAGGCTAGGAGGATGATGATGATGTTTCTTTTGTCATCAGCGAGTGCTGGAGTCCCTGGAGAAGGGCATGGAGAAGGAAGGTTCGGAGCCGCCGGCAGCTGACGCCAAACCACGCGGCTATTCGTGGTGGAGCTGGCGCCGGTCCAATGTCGACCCTAAACGGTGAGTACATCTGTGTAAAGGTACACCATAGGCTGCTCTGTTCAACCCACAGACAACCCCCACTAGACGGAGCATGTAAGGCGACCCGCGCGCACCAACGATACGGTACGGCAGAACATTAAAGTATCAACACGGCGGCCACCGTTTAGATGCGTCCATGTTTATGAGGTCTCTCTACACCACTTAACACTACAATTTACCATGTTATTTATTTAATTTCTTTTTTCGTTGACGTACGCATGGATCATAAACAAGGACGCAACTAAACGGTGGCCGCCGTGTTGATACTTTAATATTCTGCCGTACCATATCGTTGGTGCGCGGGTCGCCTTACATGCTCCGTCTAGTGGGGGTGGTCTGTGGTTCAACCACATTGACGTGCCGAACTCTTCACCCCAACAATTACAATTAGAGGGACGCATCTATCAGTTACAATGTTACACGGTGTTGGACTGGTCTATTCAACCGTCAGACTGACATGTTTGTCTCTTCAGTCGTGTAAGGAGATACTGCGTTGCAGAGTTCACAACCTGTTACACAATTGCACAGTGCGTGAGCTGTCAGAATGCGGTTCGCGTTTTATACCTGTCTCGCTCGCTCTTACGCGATCCTGATAAGAGCTTCTCAGTTTTCACCCAAACCCAAATCAGAGAGCTCACAGACTGTACTGAGAAGCTCATTAACGGCCTTCCCCTCGTAACCCCTTGGACACAAAAGGCTTACATTTTGCATTAGATCCCCATTGTACATAAAGAATAAGCAAAATATTGAAATAGAAATGTACGAGCTCATTCGATACAAATTGCAAAACATTATTCACTACATCTGTAATTCTGTACGCATAATACGCATACAAAACGCATAATTAATTTCGTATATTATGCTTATGCATAACGAGCCAGGATTTTGACAAAGATCCGTAATAGGTACTGTAAACAGAAATAGATGAATAATTATCTCGTGAAAGGTACTTTGCCGGCCGGTGCTGGCTCTTCTAATTCAGCATTACATACTTGGCGCGAGCCGTCGGTGAATAACTCTTTTTGGCAATCTGTCAGTATTGGTATAGTAATAATAAGCTTATGTTTTTACACTGTACGCCAAAACGAAATGTTGGCAATTCGAGTTAATTCGAAATTCTCGATGACTAAGATCAAAATTGACAGTATATTATAGTAGAAAATATAAGTAGTATAATGTTACTGTTAGGCTCAATGGGACGATTGCAAAAAAAATGTACATAGTTAAAAGTTTAGTTAACAAAAAATCACGATCGCTTCCTTTGTGTGACGAAAGTTAGTCATACAAAATGTATGGGTAACTTTCGTCACACAAAGGAATCAATTAAGTTTTGTTTTAATTAAAGCCCTTAACAATGAACAATTTATTTGCAATCGACCCCAATCTCACCTCGCTCTGACAGATATTAACAGGTAATTACTGATGTCAATGTCACCTATGTGATAGGCATAATCAGCTGGTTATCAGTTATTTATAGCAGACCAAAGAAGTGTAAACGGGCCTAAAATTTAGTGAAAAAATTCTGCTGTAATAGTTACATACCTAGGGCGGTGAATTCGTAAATGTCCCAGATCACAGATGTTGCCATAAAAAAGGAAAAACAAAGAAACAGTAAATAAAAAGCTTAAATACTACTACCAACTATGTACAAAAAACCTAAAATTAAAATAAACTAAAACAAATTCATAAATACGTGATGCGGGGCTTTACGAATTCGTGGTTAGTCTAAAGTTTTTCGCCTTGCCTTGGCCAGGGAGTGAGATTTTCTCCGCGTAGCGGGCACAAATCCCACTTACGTCAATGAATACATAGACATTCAATGCGCAGTTTGGCTTTTCGGCACATGGAATAAATGCTATGCAAATCGTAATTTCACGTATCACTTACCGAATACAAAAATAACATACATGACGTACATTTAACCAGCTGTTAAACAGACGTAAATAATACGTAACCACACAGGTATAATTGAATTATTTTACCTTTTTTAGCGTTGGCACGATTCCTTGTGATAATTATGCTAAAAATAATACGTAATTCTATTGACATACGTATTATTTGCATGAGTGCACCAGAATGTCTGTGAATCGCGAGAAATGGCGTAAAATCGTACAGCGAACAATATCTGCCTCTAATAGTACTACGAGTTGATCACGACCGCTCTGTAAAGAGTGAAACGACTAAGAAGAAAAACGTATTATAATTGAATTATATCTAAATTCTCTAATCATTATAGCACGGAGCCCACAAAGGATGAGTTCAAGAGCGCTAGTATGCCAGAAAGAGAAATGAGTATGGATTTGAAGTCTGAGGCAGTTGAAGGAATGGTCGCTGAAGAGGCTCTCTCCCAAGAGCAAGAGGATGCCACCGAGGAGGTGGCGGAAGTCAAAGAACCCGAAGATCTTGTTGGAGCCTCGGAGCCGCAGGACGAGGAGGGGGCTCCTGCCGACAGCGTAATGCCGGAAAATAAACCTCATGACCAAGGTAACGTGATGTTTAAATCTTGTATTGATTCCATGTCAAATTGTAATGTCATGCCTTCAGGTTACCTCAGAAGAAAACCCCCAAATTATGCTGGCATATAAATAAATAAATAATAAATAAATAAATATCAGACAACCTCACACAAATCAACCTAGTCCCAAATTAAGCTCAAGAAGGCTTGTGTTATGGGTACTAGGCGACGATATACATACTTATATAGATAAATAAATACTTAAATACACAATACACAAATATTCGTGTTCATCACACAAATATTTGCCCTTGCCGGGATTCGAACCCGGGACCGTCGGCTCAGTAGGCAGTTGCTTAACCACTGCGCCAACCGCGTCGTCATCGCGTCGGAATATAATTATGTCATATCATTTCGTACGAAACTCATTAGTCGTATTACCTTGTGTAGTAATTTTAAATCTGCATTACCAAGTGGGGTTGAATGATTATGTAAAAAAAACCGGTTCATTAAAAAAAATGTTAATTTAGTTAAATCAAACAGTTAAACAAAACAGTTCGGTTAAATCATAGAGAAAAAGTACACTTGAAAAGACGATGAGCGGTTAAAACGTCAAAGACCTCTTAAAACGGCCCTCCAAGTCACGCAATTCCCTTTTGAAGATGACTCAATAGTTTTTGCACAAAAACTGCTCTTCAAGTCAATACCCGGGCGTCTAAAGTCCGAGTCGGTTTTTTGCGTCAGCACGTGCGTCGCGCGTGGTTTCGTATCTTTGTATCTTTCACACTTTCGTATTTTTGCGGTTATTTTTATCGTTGAAAGCGTTGATAGCTTCGATTTTCTTTTACCATTGCAAATGTTATATAAATCGATCTGCTCTTTTACAACTTTGAAACTTGGTGAAGACATTCTAAACATAAGTAGTCTACACCGATACTATTCTCACGAGTAATGAAAACGGGTACCAACCAAGCAGTATTTATCGAATAAAAAATACTACTATTCACTTTATTTTTTTTAGTGCTAAATTCGAACTATGCAATTAAACAGAGAAGATGAAACGAAAAATACTTGTTACCTTTTGACTTTTCGATGTCCAGGGGAAAACCTAACATCCTAAAATAAGTTTACGAGTTTTTCTTCAGAGTAACAAGTTTTCCGTGAGGGAAATTACCAAATAGATTATACCTGCCATCCTATCCGTCGTGAGTGTTATTCTGATTATTTAAACAGCGCATTAGAGAAAACCAATAACCCTGAGTGCATAGATCTTTTTTTCTTGTCTTGGTTCGGATACGAGTAAGAACAGAAATATTTACGAATCTTCGGTTCTGGGTCTTGGATGTTTTCTTTGTAATTTGGTACATTAGTGAGCAATGGTTAGTTTGGGTTTAGATAGATATGTGAAGGGCCAAAGGGAAGAACTAGCTAGTTCACATTAACAAAATTTAATAGTACAGACAGTTAAAGTTCTGAAATCACCTTACAGCTGTATGGCGTAAGTATATAGCAAAATAAATCGGGAACCGGTTTTACCCCTGTTTTAGATAAAAAAAAACAATACTAAGCCAGTTTTTTGCCTTCAAGTGTATTGTGTAAGATACGTCCAACATTTATTTTTGTTTATTTTTGTATTTCGTCGTTACCCATTGTACAAGTTTTGCTTAGATTGGGACTAGATCGATTTGTGTAAGGTTGCCCCTTAATATTTGTTTATTTATTTAAATTTTCAGTGGAGCACCCGGAGCCGAGTTCATCAGACTCCGAACAGGAAGGTGCGCAGCGACCTTCGCGCCGCCACTCCACTTTCCGGAAAACTCTGCGGCTGTCTTCCGAGCAGATCGTTAGTATTCCGAACATACATTTTTATATGTTGAACAAGGTTTACTAACTTTACATCAACTGACTTTAGATGTGTCCGACAAAGGTCATGCTATCTGTAATTCTTAGAGCTACGATTCACCTTCGTTTATTTTCGTCCTCGGAAATGTATTCTCGATCTATAATTACACATTTAAAATTCACGGAACTAAATAAACTACCACTAACTTTTGGACATTTCACGATTTTTAATTCGACAAAAACTGATAAGAAGATGTGTTTTGACTACTGATTTTTATGACGGCACAAGCCAGTATCTTGATAGAAAAGATCGTTTTTGACATTTCAGAAAGAGTAGCTGATTTGAGCTGTCATCAAATACCGTATTTTAAATGCCCATAGAGTACATATACATTGATGTCTAATACGTCTATAGACCGCTATAGGCTAAGCTGTTTGTTACAGATTCAAATAAAATTAAAACTGATAAAAAAAATATTCAAGCAATAATGCTATTAAAACGATGTATTCTGGAGCGCAAATGTTTGTTTAATTACTATTAAATAGCTGATATTAAACGTCTGTCCGTGTCATAATTTTCAAATCCTTATCTCAAAATGTAGCTGTACTATCCTAAAATGTGGCAGGTAGTCGAATACATCAACAGCTCTGTTGCATTATTAATATCCTTAAATGAAAAATGAAATATTTAATTCCTGTTGACAAAACACATCTAGACTCCCTTATCAAATAAAGATGGCATTCGGATCTTGGCGACCGTGAAACGCGACCGGAATAAATCTGACGAATACAAGCGTCCAACTCACTGGTCACGTGAAACGGTCACTTACATCCATCAGCGTTTGATAGAAAGCAGTGGGTGGTTGCCAATATCCGATAACCCATATTAAGAGGCCTTATTCCTTTTAAAATGCTGATCGTTTTAGACATTTTTCTCTATGATCAAACATGTTTCTTAACATATTATTGAAGTTACTACCTAGAACAGGGCTATTGGGATTTATTGGTATATATTGGAAACCTACAGTTTGAATTTTTCATTGATAAATTTTGTTTCAAAAACTACTCGAAATTGACACTTATTTCCGACTGCACGCAATTAAAGCATGAAATAGCTATGTTACTACCTAGAACTCGGAGAAAGTATTATTCACTTCAAAAAGTTGGTTGAAATTATCAATATATACGTCATAATATGAAAAAAAAAAAATTTAAAAGGAATAAGGCCTCTTAAGACATTGGAAATTTGTATTAAAGGCCTTGTAAATTTCCAGAAAAACCTGAATCTCCGCGAGGGCATGAACGAGATGGTGTTCAGCGTGACGACCGCCTACCAGGGCACCACGCGCTGCAAGTGCAACGTGTTCCGCTGGCGCTACGACGACAAGATCGTCATCTCGGACATCGACGGCACCATCACCAAGTGAGTCGCATTCACAGACAACCCCCACTAGACGGAGCATGTAAGGCGACCCGCGCACCAACGATATGGTACGGCAGAACATTAAAGTATCAACACGGCGGCCACCGTTTAGTTGCGTCCTTGTTTATGATCCATGCGTACGTCAACGAAAAAAGAAATTAAATAAATAACATGGTAAATTGTAGTGTTAAGTGGTGTAGAGAGACCTCATAAACATGGACGCAACTAAACGGTGGCCGCCGTGTTGATACTTTAATGTTCCGCCGTACCATATCGTTGGTGCGCGCGGGTCGCCTTACATGCTCCGTCTAGTGGGGGTGGTCTGTGGTTGCATTGCAACTAGGAATCCCTTCGTCCTTCTCGCTCCGTGATAATAAATAAATATTAAGGGACAATCATACACAAATCGACCTAGTCCCAAACTAAGCAAAGCTTGTACTATGGGTACTAGACGACGATATAAATAATACATAAATACATATATAGATAACATCCATGACCCAAGAACAAATATTTGCACAAATATTTGCCCCGGCCGGGATTCGAACCCGGGACCGCCGACTCAGTAGGCAGGTGTCTACCAACCGAGCCAAACGCGTCGTCAATGATGAATGATCGTCAATTGTGATGGATTTGTACGATACGGTGTTTGCCACGATCCCAGAAGTTGCTTGCCGAGTGTCAAGGCCCACAAAACACGTGACCCCGATGTCCACATTCTACCATCGTGGCCGATGTTTTGACGGCCATGTCGTAAAGGGCCTCCTAAACGGGCCATATTTTGCTGCAATTTGTGGCCCGGCCATTATTTGCATCTTGCTCTAGCTTAGGGTGTTAGAGAGGGATGGCCATAGTTGCCGGCCACAAATTGCAGCAAAACATGGCCCGTTTAGAAGCCCCTTAATGACAACTTATCCATTAAACTAAAATCAGAACCAGTTGCATTAATTTCTACGTCACCCTTGGCCTTAAGTGGGATTTTCTGCTCGCTTATGGGGAGAAAATCCCACTTTCTGGACAAGGGAAGGCCACAAACACCTGCGATCTGCGACATTTACGAATTCACCGTACTGGGTATGTAATGTACTTACTATAACGGACGTATAGTAGGTAAGCGTAATTTGCATTTATAAACACACACCTTACAATCCACAACACACCTTGTTTTTGTGTATTAAATTAGATAACACCCTACATTATTCACTTAAGAGGTTTGGATGTTTGGACATAATATGGACAACAGATAAAATGTTAAATGTATAATTATTAAAATGAAGAATTATAATTCAAATACTAATAAAAATGAAACCTGTAAATAATTGAAATGAATAATAATTTAAATGAATATTAATAATCTCATTGCATAATATAAAATTTTGTGAATGAAATTACTTATACTATTTATGTTAAATAATGAAATGACATGTAAAATTCTATAATTTTATCAATAAATATCTCAATCTCAAAGACTGTTTGAGATAAGTAGCCCTTATTTTGCAACGTAAAGGCTGATTTAGACGATGCCAATTTTGAGACGCCTAAATTACGGCGCCAGTGATTACCGCACAGCACACCTCCGACCGTTTAGACAATGACTATGTTCAGCCGCCTAAATCTCGCCGCCAGTCGTGTTTACACAGTGCTTTTTTTCTGTACCAGTCATTAGTGGCAGCGAGAGACGCGGAGGGGGGGTCACTGGCGCCAAAAAATAGGCTCGTGTTCTATTCCGCGCCAGCGCTGGCATGCGGCGAAAAAATGGCGCGGAAAGTGTTTATACGGTGCCTTTTCGAGGCGCCGTAATTTAGGCGTCTCAAAATTGGCATCGTCTAAATCAGCCTTAACGCTTCACAGGTCCGACGTGCTGGGCCACATCTTTCCCATGGTGGGCAAGGACTGGGCGCAGTCCGGAGTCGCGCAGCTCTTCACCAAGATCAAGAACAATGGCTATCAGCTCTTGTATCTGTCTGCCAGAGCCATTGGACAGGCTAGGGTAAGTTGTAGTTTCACTCCTTAAACACGCTGATACTTACCGCTTATTTATTTTGTATACGGAGTCAAAAAGTGGATTTAAAATCTTATCGGGTTACACATAAAATTAAAGAAAGGGAATATAATACTTGTGATCGATCTGTCACACTGCATACAAAATATATGCGCCGTGTTTTACTAGCATGGCGTAGAACTATAAACTACACACATTAGAGTTAATAGTGGTTAGGCGCACTTGAACATTAAGTATTCATGCAATGACATGTAATGCACAGATGAAATGGCTCGATCCCTTCGCGCATTATATTACCGACGTATGATGTCGATAGATATAGTTCCGATGTCGGTAGATACTTTTTTTTTGCGTTTTATAATAAACAGATGATGACTGACAGTATTCAAATTCGTCTTGGAACTTTCGTAAAAATATCACACTAATATTATAAAGGCGGAAGTTTGTGTTTGTATTTTTGTTACTTCTTCGCGGTCAAACGGTCGGACCAATTTTTACAAAATGGTATGGAGGTAGCTGACGGGCAAGACATCTAGCACGACTATAGTTCGCGACTCATGTTGCGCTACATAACATCACCCGTCACTCTCTCACAGTATTGTACAGAAAGAGATAGGTAGTATACCTCCCGCGGGAAAAGTCTCGTGTCTCAGTTGTGCTAGAGGTGCTGGATTAACACATAAACTGCTTTTTCACTTCTCATGCTCCAAAAGTTCGACTTTATGCTGTGCGTAGGCGACATAAAGTCGCTTTTTATGCTCTAGAGCATAAAGTAAAATCGTCGTCGAAACCCAAGGCGATCAGTCCAACAGCCACACGTACAACTTTAAACTAAGCTGACATAATAATAACAATAAACGTCTCGTGTAAAATGGTGCGTTTTATGCACTTGTTGTACGATCACTATTAATCCCGTGCAAATGTGTGTTGCCGTGGGATGAACGATTAACACCGCAGGGCGCAGCTAGTAGTTATATTATAAGGATACATTGATTGGCCACTACGTGCACTTCAGCTCGTTTGTGGTGCGCCACAGACAACCCCCACTAGACGGAGCATGTAAGGCGACCCGCGCGCACCAACGATATGGTACGGCAGATTAAAGTATCAACACGGCGGCCACCGTTTAGTTGCGTCCATGTTTATGATCCATGCGTACGTCAACGAAAAAAAAAAAAAAAAAAAACATGGTAAATTGTAGTGTTAAGTGGTGTAGAGAGACCTCATAAACATGGACGCAACTAAACGGTGGCCGCCGTGTTGATACTTTAATGTTCTGCCGTACCATATCGTTGGTGCGCGCGGGTCGCCTTACATGCTCCGTCTAGTGGGGGTTGTCTGTGTGGTGCGCGTACCGCGGCCGCTGCAGGACACCATCGCAAGTGCAGACTTCTGGCCGAAGGGTGTTGTGTTTCGGCAGTTCCGGGGCAATCTGCCGAATCCTGCGCCAGATCAGACGACGCAACGGAGCCACGCTGTTACGTCGCCTAAATCTAACTAGATTTAAGGTTTTATTGTATTTTATGTATGATTTTTAACCGACTTCAAAAAAGGAGGAGGTTCTCAATTCGAACTAATTTTTTTACTCGATATCTCCGAGAACCGTGAACCGATTTTCAATTATTTTTTTTTAATCGAAAGGGTATAACTCCGAGTTGGTCCCGTTGGCACTACTAACTAAGTCGGGATCTGATGATGGAATCTTGGAGAAATCGAGGGAACTCTTCAAATGTTATAGGGACATGTACAGCGCTTTCGGTAATTTATTGATAAAGTCAAGAATTTACATTCAGGAAATTTGGTGTAAGGAAACTGATGATGAACACATATACGAATCACTAAAAAGCAAAAAAAAAAAAATTTTTTAACAAGAAAAGAACCGACTTCAGTAAAACTAAAAAGCCAACAATAACCCGTTCAAGTACAGATTACATTTGACTCACCCTTCGAAGTCGGTGCCAAACCTCGCGTAAACTATAATATATAAATATAAGAACTGAGTGGTTTGGGATCGACTTCGAAGGGTGAGTCAAATGTAATCTGTAGGTACTTGAACGGGTTATTGTTGGCTTTTTAGTTTTACTGAATTCGGTTCTTTTTTTTGTTAAAAATTTTGTTTTGTCTGATTTAGTGGTTCACATTGACTTAGTTTAATTACTGTAATGCTGTGTAACTAATTTGAATAAATAAATAAATAAATTGGCAGGTGACTCGCGAGTACCTGCGCTCGATCCGGCAGGGCGAGGTTTGTCTGCCGGACGGGCCGCTGCTCCTGAACCCCACCTCGCTGCTGCGCGCCTTCCACCGCGAGGTGATCGAGAAGAAGCCCGAGGAGTTCAAGATCCAGTGCCTCGCCGACATCAAGGCGCTCTTCCCGCAGGGCTCCAACCCCTTCTACGCGGGCTACGGGAACAGAGTCAACGTAACTAACCTCCTCATTTCTGACCATTACAACCCCTTTTTATAAGCTTTTATTTAACTTGCATGGTATGTTTAGGGCCGAAACACATAACCGCGTTGCGGCGTCGCGCCGCTATAATTGGCGGTAGCGTCAGCCCGATTTGTATGAAAATCGGCCAACGCTCCCGCCAATTTTAGCGGCGCGACGCCGCAACGCGGTTATGTGTTTCGGCCCTTAAAGTATGTTTGTTCGGGTGAAATTTTGCAACTCAATTTTGAAGCAGATATCGTCAACCGATTGAGCTGAAATTTTGCATACTTACTTAACTTTGATGACAATACAATAATATGGTACCATGGGGCTGATCTGATGATGGAGCCGGAAGGTGGCCATAGGAACTGTATAATAGAAAAAGCAATCCTACCGAGCTTGGGCTCTTTAGAATCGTCTCAGTGAGCATTTGGTGGATATCCAAAGAAAAGTACAGTCGGCTATAAAAGCTTGCCACTAAAATGTCATTTTTGACAGAAACTTATTTTCCTTAACCTTTAGAGCGCCAAGCGGCAAAGCAATTCACCGTGCCACTGACGCCAAACCAACAAAAAAAAAGTGCTCCAAAATCAACAGGGATCGAAAAACACAGATAGTGGTTTGAATCAACATGTTTTTGACCATTGAAATTTTTGACGTCAGTAGGCGTCGTTGGCGTCAGTGGCACGAATTCCCGATGACGTGATTTGCCGTCTTTGGCGGTCAAAGGGTTAAGACCTTTTTCCTTCTTCTTCAACTCGTCAAGTGCGTGTTAACATTCAGCCGGCAAAATTCCTTCTTCTTCCTTGCTTCCTCATGACTGAGGGACGTGGCCATTTGAGGTCGGTATCTTTCGCACCAAAGCTCTCCACTCCACACAATTATCCGCCTTCCGGATTGACGCCTGTAGAGTTTCCTGGTAAACTTTCATATATTTCACTTAAGGCTGAATTGAACCAATCTGGAATAAGGATAATTCAGGGAAGAAGTTACCAAATTACATTCGTTTCGTCCTGGGATTTAAGCCTTTAGCATCCCAGGTTTAAGCAGTACATTTAAGCAGTCTAATTTAATAGGGAACATGAACTTTTTCATATTAGATTTTTTCCCAAAAGTACATATTCGTTATTTTGAAAAACAATAATCGTTCGAATAACCAAACAGAGGACCTAACATTTAAAAATAATAACTAGTAAGAATTCCGAAAACTAATCTCAAGATTTTGTTTTACTTATACATTACTTTTTAATGTTATTAACGATTTTGATGATATATAAAATAATAACAATTATATTTTCAGGACGTGTGCGCGTACCAGGCGGTCGGCATTCCCATCGTGAGAATATTCACCATCAACTACAAGGGCGAGCTCAAGCACGAACTGACACAAACATTCCAATCGACGTGAGTATCCACACCTCTTTAGTAAAGACCGCGAGACAAGATAAATAATGTAAAAAACGTTCCAGGTATTCATAACATTGTTTTGTTTTTCGGTGCAATGCCTCTGTACCACGAAACGAGTAACGACAGCGAACTTTCGCGAATTACGTGTGATAGTGCAGATACTATTGACTTTAGATGTAATACAACTTAGTACTGGTGGTCAGTATTTATCTTGCCTCGTCTTTATAATTTATATCTTTAACTTTACAGTGGACCCTCTACAGAACTAGCGTTTATTACAGCCTTATATATTATTAATCTCTTTATTTACGCGTGATAAAATGGGAGGCAAAAAATAACCGCTAATATGCTATATAGGGCCAGCACAGCCCACTCCGCTCACCTATCACTAACCTAACACTCCGCTGTAATAAAGAGGTATATTTTTATTTCAGTTACAACGTGCAAAGTGACATGGTCGATGATCTCTTCCCGCCACAAAAGTGCGATAAAGTTGTTATAAGCTAGCTCTCAAATAAAATTAGTCTAAATAGCCGTGGCGGGATAAACGCGCATCGCAATGGTAAGCCGTATGGCATGAAGTAAGGGCTTGGTCATCGCGGACACCTCATCAACACGATACTTCCTAACGTCATAACGTAGTCCAATCAACGAGCTTAATGATCCTGAGAATAATTTCGATATATTGTCGAGTACGAATATTTTTTGTCAAATCCATCGGAAATGGCGCAAATGTATTCTTACACGGTGTGTGAAATTTTGCAGTATGATTACCCATAGAAATATAAAAATGTCTCGGGCAGGGCTGTAAAAGATCTACACATATTTTCATTCTCAACTAGCTGACCCGACAGACATAATAAAAAAACTGGAGTATTCAGTTTACCTATTTATTAAAAAATATCATCGTAAGAACCTTCGAACTTCAAGAAATAAAATAAATAAAAAAAACTAGATTGTTCCACCCATTCCCGCGGTAGCAACAGATTGTATACTTAATTTTTATTTAAACTATTCTATAAACAGATTTTATTTATAGAACTCTGATATTATAACGTTGGACGGGATTATTTATTCAGAAGAGTTAGCTCTTCACATGAAATTACCTTGATAATTCTTTAAATCTATATTCTACTTTATTATACTGCAAAATATCAGGAATTAGACTCGGGGTATCATTTAATAACTTCTGGTTGATTGGGATAATAATCGCTCATCGCTCGATACTGACTAATGACAAACTGTTCATCGACAAGCCATTTGTTCCGTTTTGTTTCTGTTTTCAGAGAAAATTTCAGTAATTATCGCTCACGTGTGAATAGACATACAAAACTCCCAATCAGGGATGATGTTTTAAACCTAACTTTACTAAAAAACACTCTATAAGAGCTTTTATCTTTTAGACTTCTAAGAATGTTTTAAAATATCTTAAAATTCATATAATACATTAACACACTAACTCAAAAATAACTATAAGATACAAGCTTAAAACATAGTGTATTTTTGTTATATTATTTTACAGTGCAGCGCAAAATTTCGCGTTCCTAGATAAAATAGAGTCATGGCACCAAAATAGCTGTTTTTACACATGTGAGAACTAATCATTTCAATATACTATATTCAATGAATATCTTTATCTTGGTCACGAAACCTATAAATAAATATATGAATGAAAAATTACACATGCACTACTCTGTCCATCTTGTTTCTTTGGTGATGGATTTCTAATTCTCTTTTGCACTTAACATTTCTGAATAATGGAAATAACACAGGACTATAATTTACACTGTAGTTTTTTCTGCGTCTGTCTTTTGTAGCCATACGATAAATAAAAAAAACCGGCCAAGTGCGTGTGTGACTCGCGCACCGAGGGTTCCGTACGAATTTTCACTTATCCCATCTTAATTGGCCTGGTTGAGTTAAGTTTGCACCTGAAATGTATGGCGCCGCATACAAACGAGGTGCAAACTTAACGCAACCGAGTTCTCCAAATATGATGTTGTGTTTTTTTCACGTAACGTTAACGTAGAAGTTTGATTTTTTCACAGCTTAAGGGACCGTAGACCCGAGTATATGGTGTTAATTTGAACTCGATACCTCCACGCGTTCTCGAGATAAAGGGTCTTGACAGACAGACAAACAGACGGACGGACAACAAAGTGATCCTATAAGGGTCCCGTTTTTTCCGATTGAGGTACGGAACCCTAAAATAATTCACTTAAAATGTAATATGGGATTTAAACACGATTAGCCGATCTAAAATAATAACTTGTATACTCTCAATAATCTGTTTAAGTATGGCAGTTTAACAAGAGTATTAGTGCCCTTTCTCTTATAGATCCGGTCGTTTAAAAGCAACATACAAATTAAAACGTCTGAAAAAATTATATGTACATCTAAAAACAAAAGAATAATTAGATCAAACAATATGTCACCTTTAGTATCATACGAGCAAATCATGACATACCTACTTCAAATCAAGGGAGTCTGTGTTCCACGTAAATGTTCCGCACGGGTTGTATCAGCCATGCCATAAATGTGTTTTCAGTGCCGTAAATATTCCATACGTCATTGGGCCTATTGTGATGTCAGTTTGAATAGTAGAAATAGCTAAAGGTTCTATTATGTGGGGAAACAAATACTTAATTCTCCGTTGAATGTATAAAACAGTGCCTAAAGATATGACTTCAGTAGATAAATAAAATAACAAGACTAATTAATTAATAATAAGCAACCCATTGGAAAGCCATTTTGTTTTTCGGCTAAGCATTTCAAGAAGATAGATTTTTCTTCACTGCAACTACTTCACCTTTTTCCTAATAGTATCTATTGTAATATGTGATATATAACTTCCTTTAAATCACGCCTCATAATAATGGTGTTTATTTATAATGAAATGCGTATGCTTTCTTTTGGCGTTTCGCCTGTTTCTTGCCGATAAAATACAAATTTGAATGACAATTTGTTTTCATTCGTGCCAGAACTTGCTGCAGGAAACTGTGTGAATTGTAGATAAATTCACAGAATTGAAAATGCTCAACTACCGCCTATTGTCAGTTTTATCGAGTGCAGGAGTTGCTCTTTGTGCCATTGTAGAATTTATGAGGGAGTGGAAATCATGATAACAAAACTCGAATAGCAATTTATTGTTAGTAGAAGTTGCCTAAGTAAAATTGGTAAATTGTTAGTTTTCCCTATTTAAAATAAATATAACAGATCCTATACAGAACCTATCTGCAAAATATAATAGAAGGACAAAAGCCCTGTGTTAGTAAAACGCTAAAGATCGAACGGCTAAACACTTCGCTTAATAGTCTTGATCACGTCAAATTAAAAAAAGTCAGGTGCCGTAAAGCTCCCCTTTTAGCGTTGAGAATTAAAACGCAAGTTTCAACCGTTTCGATTTTACAAGCTTTTATTTAGCTTGCATGGTATGTTTAAAGTATGTTTGTTCGGGTGAAATCTTGCTACTCAATTTTGAAGCAGATATCGTCAACCGATTGAGCTGAAATTTTGCATACTTACTTAACTTTGATGACAATACAATAATATGGTACCATGGGGCTGATCTGATGATGGAGCCGGAAGGTGGCCATAGGAACTCTATAATAGAAAAAGCAATCCTACCGAGCTTGGGCTCTTTAGAATCGTCTCAGTGAGCATTTGATGGATATCCAAAGAAAAGTACAGTCGGCTATAAAAGCTTGCCACTGAAACGTCATTTTTGACAGAAACTTATTTGTTATACGAGTTCCATTCCCTGTTTATAAAGTTCCGTTGTATGTGAACGCGCCCGTCCCGCAGGTACTCGCACATGACGGTGCTGGTGGACCAGGTGTTCCCGCCGGCGCTGTGCGAGCCGAGCGACGAGTTCTCGCAGACGGTGTTCTGGCGCGAGCCGCTGCCCGCGCTCGACGTGCCGGCGCCGGCCGCGCCGCCCAAGCCCACCGTCAAGACCAACTAAACCGACACCCGGACCAACAGACAGTTGTGAGTGTGAACACACATCCGATCGTGCAAGTTGCGCCAGTTACAAGGGATATATCACAGACAACCCCCACTAGACGGAGCATGTAAGGCGACCCGCGCTCACCAACGATATGGTACGGCAGAACATTAAAGTATCAACACGGCGGCCACCGTTTAGTTGCGTCCTTGTTTATGATCCATGCGTACGTCAACGAAAAAAGAAATTAAATAAGTAACATGGTAAATTGTAGTGTTAAGTGGTGTAGAGAGACCTCATAAACATGGACGCAACTAAACGGTGGCCGCCGTGTTGATACTTTAATGTTCTGCCGTACCGTATCGTTGGTGCGCGCGGGTCGCCTAATACTCGCCTTACATGCTGTCTAGTGGGGGTGGTCTGTGGGATATATAGAGTTGGACGTCTCTACGAATTCCAACTGTTGTAAAAATTGTAGGGACTTCCAGCCCGTCTAGCGCAACCACGTTTCGCGACTCTTGTCGCGCAACATAGCATCGCTCGTCAATTTCTCGCTGTATAGCAAAGAAAGATAAAGGTAATATGTCTCGCGCGAGAAAGAGTCTCGTGTCAATGCTGTGCTAGAGGTGCAGCTATAGACTGTGGCGCGAGTTGCACTATTGTTACTAATGTTTATACATCGGAAAAAAAGTTGTGAAGACGTCAGTACGATTTACAATACAACAAGCAATGTTGATGCAGACTATTAGATAGCTGACGACAGGCAGAATTGCGACCTGGTGACTCAGGATCAGCCATGGTCCATGCCTCCTGTCAGGTCTGCGGTCGGATAACGATCTCGTATTTGCTCTCTTTAGGCTGGCTTTGACCAAACTTTTATTCCAAGAATAACGCTCACTCTCGGCTAGTAATGTCAAAAATTCAGGCCTGTGTTCGGTACGCATCGAAATCTCTAACTTGTTTTATTTTGATCACCCGTTCAATCCGAAGCCGAATATTTTATATCAGATTCATTTATCTTTGGCTAGCCTCGGATAAAGGACTAAGTGTAAACGCTGTTTGGCTTTGAGTTTAGACATGATTTTGATGCGTGCCCAATAAAAGCCTATGGTGTGATGTCAAATGTAACAATAGTTCAGCCTAAGGCGATCATATTTTGAAGTGTTTCTCGGAGTAGATTCAGCCATTAAATACGCTAAACTGTGTTACAAAAATATGTACTACATGATACTGACGTCGATATCTGTCTGTATATAAAATGTCAGGTTTAAAGGAGTGTTTAAGGTTCTTGGTAAGCGTGCCAAATTAACTAATTGTTGCGCCGTGTGATATCAAACATTTATGAAGTGTGAGCTTACCAAGAATCTAGACTTTTTCATCTTGTTCCTAAGGGATACTTAATGAATGTTGTACTATTGGTTTTTCTGGAGAGGCCTCGGCTTGAAGAGTTCTGTAATTTAGAAATTCAGTCGGGGCTATTGCTTCATTGTCAAACTCAAAAGAAGCATTTGCTTACTATGACGCAATCATCCCGACTAACCTTAGTGTATCTATTACCGGCGGTATACCTAAATTCACGTAAAAAGAGCGCTGTCATGCTGTCAATCTTTCTGCGCAGTATATGACTACTGCGCAATGAGATTGCCAGCGCTCCTTTTACCTGAATTGAAGTACCTATATATACGCCATATATGTGTTTAGGTAAGTAAGAATGTGCACCAAGCTAATGTCGTTACCCGCCATTTTAAGCGATCACGATTTAAGATCTAAGGTTCACTATTATTTGTCTAAGCAGTGTAATTAACGATCGTGTTTTATGGCACTTACGTTTTATTTGTGTGGGTACGCTTGGTTTACCAAAAAAGTATACAGCAAATCTATATTTGATGAAGTTAAGGTGCTATGATTTTAAAATTTATTAAGAAAAATAGGTTTGATAGACCAACGAGTATGCTTGTCTTGTTGTTAGGCGACTTAATCGCCTTTGAGATATCGATCATACGAATTTTGACTTTAAAGTTCCTGTGATTGAAGTTATAGACGGGTGACTTAAAGTTTTAAGTTACAAATACAGGCAGCAGCAAAAGTATCTACGCAGAATAATATGAGTATCTTGAACAGGAGGCTTCCTGTGGCCCATTTCACGAAATTACGAGTTACAAGTTACAACTGGAAGTCTCTTTCTAATATAAGAATTTGAAAAGGGACTGCTGCTTGTAATTTGGTACTGTGCTTGATAATAAAGTCGTGTGTTAGTGTGCGTAGCAATTTCTGCTGCTGACTGGATGCGAACTTAATAAGTCCATCACTCCCTTTATTAGTTCAATAAAATTAAATGAGAAATTACCTAAGATGTGTTGTTTCGCTTCCAAAAAGGTTTTCTGTTTTAAGTCGATTTAAAAAACAAAACGGTTACGTCATTTACTTGTTTTCTAAATAAGCTCAAAACAACTAATAATGTTTGTTATTGAAGTGAAACAATTAATTTTAAGTGGCATATAACCTCTAAGTGCCCTCACATGCAGTAGCGCTTTGACATTGCTTTGCGTCAGACCACGGGCCGCTAGGTCACTGAGTAACGTATCTTATCCATACTAGATACTCTTATCAGTTTCACGTCAGTTGTGGATTACTGACGTAAAAAATCCACAAGTTTTATCATTTTCAAAGATTAATGGTACAAAAGCCACAGAGATTATTATTAACTATTTATTTCTGAATCAAATTATTATGACATGTAATTTATTGTAGGCAAATTTACTTTGGGAGCGTTTTGTTTTTTGCCGATGACTATACACGATTGTCTCCTAAAACAACGGAGGTTACGTTGATCGTATTTGTATGAGTTTTACTATTATTGAATGTTGGATTGTTGTTGATCAACACGACTGAGTTAGATACTTACCAGTTGCAACTAAACTATCATTGTGCTAATGTGCTAAGTTTTATAATAAAAATACCCCACGAAATAGTTCCATAAGATACTAAACTAACGTTGATATCAATTGGAAGCAAGATTAGTTATTTGTTGACTACTGCGTTTCATAAATGCTGTGATACAGTGATCTCTATTCGTAACTCCAAACATTGCGAATGTTGCGATCACCCGAGTAGCTTAATCTGCTAGAATATATGTCCCAGCTCTAAATAGCCTATTGTGCCGTCTGCCGCATGCTTGCTTGCCATCGGGCAAAAACTTTTCACCGCGGTCATTACTTACACCAAAGTGTTATTAGAATATCAGAATATTATCTATCTTATATTGTTTATCTGAAATATTGTTTCCAAAATGTTTGTTTGTCACCGATAGCAATTTTTGTGTATTCATCACGTTTTCGGGATTGCTATAAAATAATAAATTCAAAGAGAACCCACTAAACGGCACGTTGGGGAAACAACATTAAGATTACTAATCAGTAGCTTTGAGAGAAATACTCAGGGGTTACTCCAAAGATCAAACTTCTTATCGTTTGAATGTGATCTAATTTTGTGCTTCGGAGTAATTCAAGAATGTACAGTCAAGGAATTTGAAACACAAATACAAATACAAGTACTCTTTATTGCACACCTCATAAAATATACAGGAGAAATACAATGCAAGAAATTACAATTAGAGGTAAACAACAGGCGGTCTTATCGCTAAAGAGCGATCTCTTCCAGACAACCTTAGGGTAGTGGAGAACTTGAAAAAATAAGACTTTGTTATTAGGTTAAACACTTACCTTATTCTCCCTTGTCACAATGACAATAAGGGTTAAAAAGGTACGCGTTACAGTTTCCTGTACTGTACATGATGCGGCGGTGAGAGTTTATAAAGCTAGCTACATAATACACTCTAGGTTCAGTTCTTGTAATAGTCAACCGAGCAGTAGTCGTAAGCCGTTGGAAGAACGTACGATTGCTTTCATATACAGTAGATATGCGTCTATATACCTACACATAGTTTTAGTTGAGAATATTATAATTTACAAAGACTGGTATGGCTCCATGCTTGATTTATAACGTATCATGAATTTGTAGATGTAAGTCATGAGTTTTGGTTTGCT
This sequence comes from Apotomis betuletana, assembly GCA_932273695.1. Classification (NCBI taxonomy): domain Eukaryota; kingdom Metazoa; phylum Arthropoda; class Insecta; order Lepidoptera; family Tortricidae; genus Apotomis; species Apotomis betuletana. The sequence continues at coordinate 19,270,820 of OW026301.1, read as the reverse complement.
GATCGTGTATGCTGTGATGTCGTCGACTGATGAAGCTATGCTTTATTTTTGTACTGTGATTACTTATTTGTATGTATCATTAAGGTTTCTTGTTTAGAATACACACTCAAACATCCATAGCAAATGTCGGGCATAGCCCATTTATGATTTGTATTTGACATGTTTTGTAGAGAATTGATTAGTGAATCATTATTTTTTGTACTATTATAAGTTCATTGAAATTGTTTTATAATGTTTCGTCTGATTAGAATTTGGTATTTTTCTTTTAAATTAATAGATAATTTATTGTTGTTTCTGTGATTATTTTAATAAACATTTTAGTAATATCACGTGTTTTATTTGTTGATGATTAGCCTTAAATATTTCATTTTATTCTAGTTACTAAAGTTGTGCCATTGCATCGTAGGCCTTGTATTACTCGGTCGGAAAACCTCGTATTCATATTGAAATAGAAAAGAAAGCTAAATAGAAACCTCTTCTTCTGACAAAATACGACGGAAAAACATTAACTATATCTGTAAATATGTTTCCTACCCATAAAAACAAAAATTAAAATGGTAAAGCGTGTTGAGGAAAGCTAATCTTAAAGTAAGGTAAGTATATCGTATGTCAGAATCGTCGCGTGTTCCATTAGAAATGGATAAGCTTATCAGCATTTTGGCAATAAAATCCTTTACTTTGCATACCAGAGTGCATACTGCATAGGCATCTCCTGGGTAAGTTCTCTTCGTCATAGCTGTTTCGTCAGGTATGATTGCAGTCAAGAGCAATATAAAAGCCTATTGCACATATTTGAAACCCCCAACAAAATATAAAATTATGACCTTAATTAAGGGTGCTTTTAAATGTCTGACGCCAGTGTGACGGTCGACGTTTTGGAAAGAAAACAACGATTGTCAATCACAAAATAAAAATAATAAATTAATTAAATAAAAAGGTCGTGAATTAATTTTAGCCCGTCTGGTATCGCAACGCAGGCCGGTACTTCCCTGGTGGTGGCGAGGTCAGTTGTGCCGGTCCGTGGAACTCTACCGGCATTTCACAAGAGGAGACTAGTGTAAATTATTTCAAAGGCATATTTTTCTAATAAAGTTATCACAAAGGTGGTCTCTAAAGTATACCTACGCTACGTGTGTCTGTCTGAAACATCATGGCTCAGACGGATAAACCAATTAACGACTCTTTTTGTAATCGAAAGCCTTTGTGTCGGGAGTTCTTTTAATTTTTAGGGTTCCGTACCTCAACCGGAAAAAACGGAACCCTTATAGGATCACTTTGTTGTCCGTCCGTCTGTCTGTCTGTCAAGACCCTTTATCTCGAGAACGCGTATCGAGTTGAAGTTAACACCATATAAAGTTGCCGGCAAACTTTTTGAACAAAAATGGCGTATCTGCGCATGTACATTTGTACGTAAATCGGCTACTGCGCAGTCAAGGTCATGCTCAAGAAGTTTGCTGGCTACGCTACTGTAAAAAATATAGTCCTTTTCAACCATCATATTTGGATAACTCGGTTGCGTTAAGTTTGCACCTCGTTTGTATGCGGCGCCATACATTTCAGGTGCAAACTTAACTCAACCAGGCCAATCAAGATGGGATAAGTGAAAGTTAAGCAGGTAAAGCCGTCCACCTACAAGATGGACGGATGACCTTATAAAGGTCGCCGGAAGGCGCTGGATGCAGGTCTCTCCCAACCGGTATATATATATATATATATTCCATATGGAAGTCCAAAGGGGAGGCCTATGTTCAGCAGTGGACGTCCTATGGCTGAGATGATGAAGTGAAAGTTTGTACGGACCCCTCGGTGCGCGAGTCAGAGTCGCACTTGGCCGGTTTTATATGTATATAGGTTATTAGTAAAATATCTTCAATATTGTCAATGTTCTGAAAATTCAATTTGCATCTCTCTAATAGTACAAATGTGAAAACGTGGCGAATGGCTGTGTGCTGTCCATAATTTATGCCGCGTGGTCTTGGCTCCACCCCAATTTATTCATGTGGGTGAACTTGGCAACACCGGATTGCTAAAACTTTAATTTGATGACGCAGAAGGGGCAGACTTTGCTATCGACTAGTATGTGCCTAAGTATGGGTACTTATAGTATGAACCACCCGCTCGCATTATTTATACTGTCCTCGCCCAAGGACAATGCCTAATGATGAAAGCATCAAGGTGTTATTTGTACGTATTCTATATAATGTAAACGCATATACAGCGGTATAAAATAAATGATGTATAGTATAAATTTTCTAAGCTAAGCTTATCCACTTAAGAACTGAATACCATTGAGTGGTTGACCACAAATTAAGATAGCGAGCTCGTAGTAAAAGCAAATTGTAACCACCTAATGTTAATATAGATTATCGACTCCATGAAACTACAAAATACACTAACAGAATAATGGTAATCATAACTTTTTTGGAATTTTACAACCGTCCGACTCTCCACAACTTCCACAAGAACGTATTCTCTTGAAAAAGGACTATGAACTCTCAACATCAACCATTTTAAACCTATTCAACAAGGAATAAGGTTGAAAATTCAATATCCACGCAATGTAGTTCTAACCTTTTTTTGTAAGTAACTGGTTGGCGCTTACAAGAACAAAAGCAGATAGGATTGTATTAGACACAATGCCATTGTGAATGCAGGTAAGTGGATAAGCTTAGTTTAAAAAAATTGTACTATACTTATTTAAAGGCATAAGTTATACCTAGGCTAGGCGTCGGTTAAACAAGATAGAGACAAACGGGATGTCTACTGCTGTCCTGTCTGCTGCACATGTGTGTATCGCAATGATTTTATCGCAAAATCATATGGACATACTTGCTATAAGGGTCCTTTTGCCGTAGGAATCCAACACACTGAGATAAGTATCAGAGGCGAGGCGTCCATAAAACACGATTCCCACTAGCCTGCCTCATTTACATTTTTTCTATTTTATTCCTCTATTAGTCCACGTCTAACTTCATATTATTAGTATTTTGTATTTTATCAGTCCTGCTCTCCCACTAGCACATCTTGCCGCTGCTTCGTTTTGTCACGCGACGCAGCGTTTCTTGCTCGCACGACATTGTAAGGAAAGAGACAGGCAATGTTTGTCACGGGACAAAGAGTTGAGTGCCATAGTTGGCCACAGATGCTGAACCGGCTTTTCAAACGGCATGATGATGACGATTTCCAGAGTACTATATTTAGGTTTGTCAAAATGAAAGTCGTATAACATTATAAACTAAGCATATATTTAAAAAAAAACAAACAGGTTCTTAACAAATATCTATGTTTCATCTTCTTCCATATCTTCATCTTGAAGAATATTTTCCTCCTTTTCTTCATCATCTTCTTCATCTTCGTTATCACTAGGACCTTCAATATCTTTGTGGAATCCCTTGCCCTTGGACCAATGGCACTTTATTGACACTTTAAATGTGGCCAACTGTATCCCTAGCAGCTTTAGTATACTCGCCTGTTCAGGTGTGAGAACAGCTCCTTTTTTGCACACCTGGAATAAATTATTTTAGTTGATATATCACACAATTTTATTAATGTTATTTTGATGAGAATGTCATGTTATGGGCTATTATTTATAAATATTAATTTACTAGGTGCCCGCAACATTGTACGCGTATTTTTTTTTTATAACTGACTCGGGTAAAAGGTATCCTATAGCCATTTTTGGATTTAGAATTTTATAATAGTATATACATTATATTTAATTTAATATGATGGATAGCATAAAAGTTTAGTGAGTACCTGATACTCCTTAATAAGTGTTACAACACCCTTCTCCAGAGAAGTAGGCAGACCTAATTTTCTTAGATGGGGTTCGATTGTGTGTGAGAAGTCTTCCAAAGGCCCCTGCGGCAGGACTACATCTCGAGTGGCAACGAAACCTGACCGAGCATATTCCTCCTCGCTGAAGTCATTGAACCACTGCAGCACATCCAACACATCTCTGTTTGTCATCAGCAAACCACATTGGCCTTTTATTTTCTTTGATAGCTGGAAAAGGAAAAATCAGTATTATTCATCAGTCATCACATCAAATCAAAAATATTTATTTTCAGGTAACTGTGGCCCGTAAGACAAATACCTTAAAACTAACATACATAGATTATACGAACAAAAGAAGACCCTGATAACATGTTCGATTGGCAACATTCTTCTATTATAAGGACTTCATTGTCCGTCTGTCTGCCACCATGCCGTATCTCATGAACTGTGATAGCTAGACAATTAAAATTTTCACAGATGATGTATTTCTGTTGCTGCTATAACAACAAATACTAGAAACAGAATAAAATATATATTTAAGTTGGTCTCCCATACAACAAATGTGATTTTTTGGCCATTTTTTTTTTATTGAGTGTATGGAACAATTTGTGCACTATTATGACTCACACTTATTTACAGTTTGGGTCTGTACTATAGACTGGTGAAGAGATACACATGCGAATTTCAGTAGCATAGCGTGACAAAATTTTATATTAACCCTTTGACCGCCACAGTCGGCTGTGGCCGTCAACAAAAAATCGTGCCCCTGACGCCACGTCGGCCACAGCCGTCCAAATTTCAATGATCAAAATCTTTGTAATTCTAACCGCTACAAGTATTTTTCAATCCCTGTTGATTTTGGGGCACATCTTTTTTTTTTACTCTGGCGTCAGTGGCACGGTAAATTGCTAGACCGCTTGGCAGTCAATAGGTTAAAGAATACATAACACTAGAAAACATTATAATATAAAAATAAGGCCTTAAGTTCATGAAAGCGATCAAAACAAAATCATAATTTCACTGTAAGTAACCTAAATATTTAATCAGTGGCATATACAACAAATGTAAACAGAAATAATAATAGTAATATTTAATGTTAATTATGTATTCAGACCCATGGGAAAATGGGGATCTTTTTTACAATCTAAAAAAACATCACGCAAATTTCATGTTCACAACGACCAAAGACCTTAGATAATTAGAAATATTTTTAATTTAGGCAACTGTTTCATAAAATACCTACCAAATTTAACTGATCTTCCACTTCATCACTTTTAGTGCGTCCTAGAGCTATTGCCATTACTTTGTTCTTGCCAAAAAAGAATCTGGAGTCTTTCCATTCATGGCGCAAATCCTTGAGTTTTGCATTTCTCATGTTATCAACAGTAAACAGAAATATGTGTTCATATTTTGTCAAGCAATTTCTTATTTCTTCTATGGTTTTCTGTTTCAGCTGCAGCCCTTTTTTGTTTGTTTTGGTGAGTGATACTGTAATATTTCAGAAATAATATTAAATAACGTCAATAAAATAAGACTATAAAGAATACCTGAAAAATTTGGTTGTTCGTACAAGCAGGCCTACATAATTACCTTTTTTATCTCTTTTGGATTTCGGCATTTTGTTATTTTACAATTACACGTAATTATAGTTTTCAACAGATATACCCTGTATATCTTAAGTATTTTAACCACGTTTCTGAAATTGACTTGAAAGAACGCACGTGGTAAACAATATCTGACATAATGACATTGACATTTGGCATTGGCTGGCACTTGACAGTACCATGACAAGCTGTCAATTGTCATGAGCTAATTTTTTTTTTGATAAAGCATCTTGCGGCTACACTACTCGCGAAACTAACCGAGGTTGGGCTAATATGATAGTGTGAAGGGGCACTTCACTGCTCGTTCCTAGATTTTCTATCAGACCTGTGGTAATAGTCATAAAGAAAAGAAGCAAAATATATAAAAAATAAATACTTGTATTATATATTACATTAATTCAAAATAATTGTAACCTCTATTTTCGACTTTGTAATCCAATGAGTTTATCAAGTTCTAAAAACTGGCGTGGCATTTTTAGATTGGACTCAAACAAACTAGGCGTATATTTTGACCATTTATTTATTTAATTAGCTTATACCTTCTTCTTGAAAATATTAATTAAAATCAGGGTAGATAATCTCACCATGTCTTAGATTTAATCATTTTATCAGATATATTGTATATCCTCATAAATTTTAATTACCAAAATATTGACATTATATTATACGTATACGTGCTACCGTAATAGTTAACAAGATTGTAAGGATATTTGTATAATATACAAATATATTATATTTGTATTTATAAGAAAGTAATCCAAACGCCATAGAGTAATATTATTACTATTTTTATTGAATACTATTTTTTTGTGTTAAACTAAAGTTTTAGCTTTTTTAATATGAGCATCTTTTTTATTAATTCTGGTGAACTAAATTATACTACTTCGTAAAAATAATAATTATGTCCAAAGTATCGTAACTAGAAAAATTCATGTTTTTAAAATTCCCGCGCAAGCTATCAACTTCCTTCTTAGTCATTTCAAGATGGCCGACTTGCTGTGAGAACCCTGTTCCGTTTTTTGTTTCCCCTCTGGCCCCGCCGCCGTCAGTGTAGTGTATCGTTCGCCGCAAGAGAAAAACTGATATTGTGCAGCTATTTGCTGTTTTTATTACTTTTTTCCCTTCCAACAAGTAAGTGCATTAAATTTATATTGAGTGGTAATCATTTTATGTGTTTTGTAACTACGGGAAGTGTCCATGTTGGGAATTTACATCTCCATAAATGTGACTGTGACGCATAGAAGGAGTGCCCCTTGCAGCCATTTTGCCTGAACCGGCGACACGATTCCGCGGCGCGGTTAGCTATCATTCCAAATTATATACTCAAAATTATGTGTTTCCATTAGTTTATTCCAATATCGATTCTACAGTTTCTGCGTCAGGAGTTGTTCATATTAGTGAGCTGAAACAATCCGTAAGTCATAAATTTGGCCCGTGTACATGCTTCTAAAGTCTAATTATATTTTTGGAGCCTCAAGTAAATTAACTTTGAAATATTTTGACGAAAATACCTTATTTTAGTAATTTACTATTGAAATATGTTATTTTTTATGGGATTTTGTTTAAATCTGGCAGCAGGATTATTGAACTTTCCGCAGACGTAACCCTAACGAGCGCTCATACTAGTGCGTCGTAATTTCGCTGCGCGTAGTCGTGCCGTTATCAATGTCGATTCGATAACGAATGAAGTCACCGCAGTTGCTAAGAGTTTAGAGATACAGGACCTTAATCGCTCTCATTCAACTCATTTTAAATTAACGGTGAGGCGTTTTTGTTCTGAATGATTCATTGCGACCGAATTTCCGTTGTGTAACTAGTAGAGGTTGTTGGGTTGAGTTTGGTACCTACGATGGAGCGTTGGTGTGTCACGGCCCTTGCCTGCGTTCACCTCTACGAGATGGACACGTGCGTGACATTGAGTCGGGAGCACACTACGCATAATATAATGCCATTGTCTGTCAGACAAACACCTTTTCAGATAATGGAATTATGTTATTTTGTGGTCATTGAATTAGGTATACAGGTACCATTCCTATAACTTGTGTGTCTAGTAGTACTGGCACTGGTAGATAGGGTTGTTAACAATTTTATGTATCAGTTTACCTTGGAACCTTACCTTACACTCGAAACATACTTATGTCAATATATCATAGTTTTAGTGAGGTCCAATTCACCCATTAGGACCACATATCTTTTTAATCTTTCAACTTACTTTCAATTGTTCAAGCTAGGATGCTTTAATATAATGTGGTATACATGTTTTAGGAGTAGGATCATTACCTACTTGTTATATTACATTAAACTATGGTTACATGTGTCATTAATATGAGTCATGCTCTTAAAGCTGTTAGAGCTTGGCTGGTTTCTAAAGATACGGAAAAGAAGAACTTATTTAAACAAGTTTATTGAAATGTTAAATTATCTACTTGCAGTACAGTAGAAATTGACAGCCAGCCATTTTAGTTGAGTTGAAACCGCCATCCGACAGTCAAGATCGTTTGAGCCATAATTACCACAAAGCAATATTATCTCATTTCACTAACTGATTCATTTGCCTAAAATATGTAATAACAAACCTGGGATTAAACATAGATTTGTTAATAGGTCAAAGTAAGATTTACTTTATTGGTTCTGTTCATTAATAGCATCTAGTTAAATTTGAAACAGAAGTCTTTATTAAATTAAAAAGATTCAATAAGTTCTCCTTGTGTTGTGACAAGTGCATTGTCAATTTTTTTAAGGGTCTTTGTTTGAACTTTGCTTATAGTATAATTATATTAAATGCAAAGTTCAGTCTAATCATCCCCTGCTCATATTTTCTCCACTTCAGTTCTTTTGAGAATTTAATTTATTGGCTTTGATAATGAAATGGAAGCTTGTCATCAAAAATCATCATTCACACCATGATCATTTCTAAGAATATTATGTGTGTAAATTAGGGAGTGGCTTATTCATATATTTTAAATCAAATTTTAATACCACATATAAAACAAAGTTAATAACCATTATTATCGGAATATCAAGATCGCATTGCAATTTGATTTAAAATGTAATATTAAGCCACTCCCTAATTTACAATATATGATATTCTTAGACCTGGTCATGTTGTGAATGATGATTTTTAATACAGTAAAACTGTATTATAATAAAATTAGAAATAAAAAGGTAAAATAGAAAGGTATCGAAGGCAAATTCAGTATGAAGACATTCAAATTCATGTCATGGTTATCTAGATGATAATGATAATAGATACCACACATGTTTCCCCTACATATTTCAAATTAAACATTACCCTGTTCTTAATATTCATATAATGGGCTTCCTCCAATTGATGTTAGTGCAATATAGCTAAGCAACACGACATGGGTTGAAATACCTATAACATAGATGGATTGGAAGGTACCTAGAGCAGGGGAAGGAGGTAGGTTGAGGTTGGTAGGTAGGCGCCGCCGGGCCGCCGGGCGCGGTGCACGGGAGCCGGGGCGCGAGGGAGGGGGCGAGGGGTGTGTGCAATCGTCGCGCTAGTCGTATTTCGTCTGGAGTGTTTATCCCGCGTCGGCGGATCAATACCGGTGGCGCAGTGGCGGTGGCCGAGCGACGGCGCGGCGGCGGCGCGAGCCTCGTCGCCTCGAGTCTGTGAGATGCTGTCGAACCGAGCGGACGCCGCGTCGATGTCGCGTTTGGCGTGAGGGTTCGCTCTTTGAGCTACTGAGTCTTCACTCACTGCGCCAGTGCGCTCGTGGCCTCTGTACAAGGTGCTTCTACATTCAATGATGACAAATACCCTAAATGCGATTCGCTTCGGTGAAAGTGACGCCTAACGATTAGTCTTTCTGAACGATCAATCTTTTACGCGAATTTAACACAGTCGTATTTCTAGGTAGTTGAAACAGACTCGTAACTTGATTGCAGGGGCATCAGTGAAATAATCCTCTTTGCTCGTCCACGATGTCCGTCGACAAGGAGGAACTGGTGCAGCGCGCCAAGCTCGCGGAGCAGGCCGAACGATATGACGACATGGCGGCCGCGATGAAGGAGGTGACGGAGACCGGCGTCGAGCTCAGCAACGAGGAAAGAAACCTCCTCTCCGTCGCCTACAAGAACGTGGTGGGCGCCCGACGGTCCTCGTGGCGCGTCATCTCCTCCATTGAACAGAAAACCGAAGGATCGGAAAGAAAACAACAGATGGCTAAAGAATATAGGGTTAAAGTAGAAAAGGAGCTCAGAGAAATTTGCTACGATGTATTGGTAAGAAATACTTCTAGACGCTTCTATTTGTCGACTCCATTAACATTTCATTAACTTTGAGATCACGATTCCGAGAATCTTATTTATCATATCGGCCAATTAGCGGCAGTTACGGAATTTGTTCCGAAATCGAGGAGGATTAGCTCGAGTCGTCGCCTCCTACGCGGGTGACGTCATTTGCGCGTCGCCAATTCGAGGGGTGATGCAAGCGACAAGTTGTCGTGGTCATTTCCTTCGCGACCGGTACGTTTCGGCGGCTCATGGGCGTTATAACGCCCGCGGCATGCAGGGGCGCGGTGCGGCTTTTCCGGGGAGGGGGGGTGGGGTGACGTAGTGCGCCGCGTCACTGCGCGCGCTCCTATCCCGTTTTCGTTCGTTGCCCTGTCTCACTACTATGCGCATTAATATTAATTTACGATTTTAATAATCAATTAAAAATATTTTTTGTTGAATAATTTTAGAATTTTTGTATAAAAGTTTACGCGTTTATAAATGGAGTGCCTTTGCCCCAAGTCATTCATTCAAATTAAATTAAACTGAATTCGGAATCCTGAAGTAATGAAATGATTAAATATATCTAAATTTGCCCCAAGTCATTAATTCAAATTAAATTAAACTGAAATCGAAATCCTGAAGTAATGAAATGATTAAATATATCTAAATAATTATTTTATACTTTTTAGTTGTTATCTGAATTATTGACAAACTTTTTTTATTTTATTTTCAGGGTTTACTTGACAAGCACCTTATTCCTAAAGCTAGTAATCCAGAAAGTAAAGTATTTTACCTTAAAATGAAGGGAGATTACTACAGGTACCTCGCAGAAGTGGCCACAGGAGAAACCAGAAATTGTAAGTTATAGTCATTACAAATTTCCAGCAATATTTTCACCTTAATAAATTTAGGGAACAAATATAAATTCAGATTTTCTTAAATACTATATCACATATTTGCCCGTTTGAATAGAAATTATTGCATTTCAAAACTAAATAGAAATTACAGTTTTTTTTTTTCAATTTACTTGATTTTTTCTAAATTAGTTCCCTTGTAAACTTGAATTTGTATTACAGCTGTTGTAGAGGACTCACAGAAAGCATACCAGGATGCTTTCGAGATCAGCAAGGCGAAAATGCAGCCCACACACCCAATAAGGCTGGGTCTGGCGTTAAATTTCTCCGTCTTCTATTATGAGATATTAAATTCACCAGACAAAGCGTGTCAGCTCGCCAAACAGGTCATTATTGTGTCAGTTTAAGCATAGGCACTGTGCTGGCTGGCACGAGTGTAGAGGTCTCGGGGCGTAATAACATGCTCGCTTGTCCCCAGCTGTCGTGGAAGACTCGCAGAAGGCCTACCAAGAGGCGTTCGACATTGCGAAAGCCAAAATGCAACCGACCCACCCCATCCGGCTCGGTCTCGCGCTCAACTTTTCCGTCTTTTATTACGAGATTATCAACTCCCCTGCGCGAGCGTGCCACTTAGCTAAACAGGTTTCTTAACTGAACACATTGGTTTGCAGTGTGAACACGTCGGATTCATAACTCTTTACTAACAACTTACGCGATAAAAAAATCTTATCTGCATGGTTTTTTTTTTTCAAAAATCGTGAATCGTAAAATTGTATGAACAACTAATTATTTTTAGCATGACCATGTTGACAGCAATTAACCTCTTAATCCTCGATCCAGCCAGTATCAGTGTTCTTGTTTTATTAATTTAATTCGGTTGTGCATTTGTTGAAGTGACAAGTGCTGCAAGAACGGAGACTAACGTAAGTTTGTGTTGCAGGCGTTCGACGACGCGATCGCGGAACTGGACACATTGAACGAAGACTCATACAAGGACTCGACGCTGATCATGCAGCTGCTGCGAGACAACCTGACGCTGTGGACGTCGGACACGCAGGGCGACGGCGACGAGCCGGCCGAGGGCGGCGACAACTAATCCCGCGCAGCGCCGCGCCCTCCCCAGCATCCAATGTTCTCATCGGTGTTTTATAAGAAAACGAGTAACATTCGAGAACGCCGCGCGGGGCGGACTCACCGCACCGTAGCGAGCCGTCGCTTGTAAAAAAATGTTAAATGTCGTTCGCAGCGGACCTTCACGTTCCGTCTAAATGTTATGTGTCATCTTTGACGGTTTTGTATTTCTGTATTTACACTGGATTACAGATATCGAGCTGACCTGATGAATATAAATATTTATAACTTAAGTTATTAAAATTACGGTTTCTTAAGTTAAAAGTGTTTTCCTTTCATATTATTAAAACTTACAGCCTGGTCGGCCCCCAATGAAACATTCCTTTCGCCGCATGTCCGCAGTGAAATGGAGTTTATGATGGTGAATGTTATTTTAAAAGTAATAGTAATTAAATTTGTTAAAGTGCGCCCAGTGACCCAATAAAGTTAGATTTCATTATCAATCCACAAACTGTAATGGCTGTATTGAGTAAGGGCACAAAAAACTTGTTAGTGTCTTATGTGGTTTTGTGATGTCCTCTAAAGTTTTAATTATTACCAAAGGAAAACTAATTGTTGTTGACATTAACCATTTTGTTGTGCCCATCACTGATTAATAATTAGCATTCTGAAATTTTCAGGCATTTATTAGCAACATAGTCTTGTGATGGACATATAATTGTAACATTTCTGCTGCATTTTATCAGCCATTAATCTATTATATTTTTCATGTTTTCACCAATAAACTTTTGTATTAAATACACTTTTTAGTTTTAGAATCATCAATGAAATAAACCGCCACCTATTAACCCCTAAGATGTTTGTCTTATATGATTAAATCTCTCAATTTTGCAGTGGGCGCCTTGCGGAGCATATGGTTACATAACGAAATGCCCTTTCTCCATGATAGTTGAAGCGTGTATCTTGGCATTCTGTACAGTTTGCAACAAACATTTCAACTTCATTTGCAATTCTTCAAAACCCTTTTTTTCTCTCAAAAGCCCTTTACGCTGCACATAGTCTGTAGTCCCTGTTCCCCACATTTTGAAATTGTAAGAACCTTACTAGGGTTCCGTGCCGTACTCAAAGTTTAAAAACGGGAGCCTATTACTAAGACAGACACCACTGTTCGTCCGTCTGTCTTTTGTTTGTCACCAGGATGTATCTCGTGAACCATTATGGCTAGACAGTTTAAATTTTCAGATTATGTATTTCTGTTGCCATGATAACGGAGATGCCACGAATTCGCGCGACAGCTGCCGTTCGTTCACTCGTTCTGCCGCCGCTCTCGGATTCCCGCTCAACCGCTTGCTGCGCCGCTGGTCGCGCAAAGTTGTGGCATCTCCGTAATAACAAATAGTAAAAAACAATAAAAAATCTAGTGGGGCTCCCATACAACAAACGTGATTGGATGCGTTAACTTTGCACCTCATTTGTATGCGGCGCTATACATACTGGTGGTAGGTAGTATGGGATAAGTGTTTGTACGGAACCATCGGTGCGCGAGTTAGACTCACACTTGGCCGGGTTTTTTTCACTATTTAGTTTTGTCTATATATATATTATTTGAATTTTATAATTCTAAATAGAAATTACTTGAAATATCCATATTTTGAAGGAAGTGATGCTACATTCCTAAGAAGCCCTTTTCCAAGGAAAAATTATCAGCTTCTATAATAAAGACAAGGTCTGCTCAGTCATTCACTTATGAAGGGAAGGTTAGTAAAAAAATCAAGGCGCAATCGATTGCCTCTGATGTCATTGGCTTTGGGACGCATGCGCTAAGCTCTGTATCTTGGGGCCTTCAGAAATATTTGATGCTGCTAATGCTCCTATACAAGTCTAAAACTTTTCATGTACATAGAACAACATTGGTTAGCGTTCTTTAGCATAGTTCTGAGAAACTTCAACTTCTAATTGCAATGGTAGTAACTGCAGGGCCACATAACTGCAGCATTACACGCAACAGTCGTATTTCTGGAGCATGCTATGCTATTGTATAACTTTAATGTAATTCAAAGTTAAGACTAGAGTACTAATGAAGAATAGTTAATTACGATACAAGTGTGTAAAGTAGGTGATTTCAGACGAGTGTAATTTTTATTCACGAGCGAGTGATTAAATAAATATGAGTCTGCAATCATCTTGCACACGAGTTTCGTACAAAACTTTACTATTCATGTACGAGAAAATAGAAAATAATACTAACAAAGACTGTTTACATTGGAAAAAACCGGCCAAGAGCATGTCGGGCCACGCTCAGTGTAGGGTTCCGTAGTTGCTCGTCCTTCACAATAGACTTAAGTTACGAGAAAGATTTCAAGCTATAAAAAGGTCGTAAACGGCAAAGTAACTGTAGTTACTTATTACCTTCTGGAAGTCAACATACGTCCTTTTAATAAAATTATGAAATTTTGCGATAACTCAAAAACTGCTCGACCGATTTTGTTCAATATAGTTTTCATTGAAAGTACTTATAAGGCCTCATTTTCATGATTTTTTCCATAATTTTTTGACCCGTGGTTGAAAAGTTAGAGGGGGGGGGGACGCTATTTTTTTTATTTTCGGAGCTAATAATACAAAACTGCTGACTACCAAACAATAATGTTTGGAGACCCCTATCATTTTTAAAAGACCTTTCAACGACACCCCACACACTAGTGTTGAAACGAAAAAAAAAAAACACCCCCACTTTAGGTGTTCGAGAGGTACCCGATAAAACAATTTTTGTTTTTATTGTACCGTTTTGTCGGCGTGATACATACACATACTCATACCAAATTTCAGCTTTCTAGTACTAATGATCACGGAGCTAAGCCGCGGACGGACAGACGGACATGGCGAAACTATAAGGATTCCTAGTTGACTACGGAACCCTAAAAAGTATATTGATTTCATTTATCCAACAAGAGGCCGTTGTCAATACCGTCTTCACCATAAGGGCACACGGGGCCCGTGCCCAGGGCCCCCATTCTCAGGGGGCCCCGAAGGACCGACAATTTCTCTCACAATAAATGGTCATGCTTAGTAAAAAAAATCTTATTAAGTATACCTAATTAGCTTTTTTTACTTTCCAAAAGGGCCCCAAAATTCTTGTGTGCCCAAGGGCCCCAGCATAGCTTAAGACGGCCCTGGCAGTTTTTAAATTTTTTACTTCTTCAATAAAATTTTATGGGTTTCAATTTATTGATTCGTCCCTTTATCGACATTATTTTAGCAGATTTGCACAAATCAACTTCGAAATAAACAATGGGATATTATTAATGGCACAGCAAACAAATAATCGCCTATCAATTTATTTTCATCAATTATATACTTTTTACATCAAATTAATTATTGCACAGCAAATAAAATAAATGCTTAGCAAAAATTATTGTACCTACTGCAGATAATTAGAAAATACACATCAGCACGACATTACTTTTCATCTTTAAGAAAGAACCCAGTAGGTTAGGTTTGTTTCATAATTATTCTAAAAATAAACAGTTTTTGAAAAAAATGACTTTCGGACGAATGAAAATTTGGCGAAACGTTACAGATGGGAAACAAAAATTAGTGCTTCAGATAGGTGACCATCTAATCCTGATCACCTTTCAGAGCAGAATACGTAGTATCTCTTATTAGGGCGATTGTGCACTACAATGAATTTTACTGTCCGGCAGTCCGATTTTTTACGGTCCGATATGGCACGCCATTAAATGTATATAGTAGTTTGTGCACTACACGTAATTTTACCATCCGATATTTTACTTTTCCCCATTCCGGACCGTTTTTTTCCACCACCACCACCGTCGCCACTACCACCATCACCACCATCACCATCACCACCACTACCACCAACACCACCATCATCATCACCACCACCATCACCACCACCACCATCATCGTCACCACCTTCGTCACCATCACCACCAGCCCCATCATCATCATCACCACTATCACCATCACCACCACTACAGTTGTCGTGTGGTTGTGAAATAATGAATAATGAAATAATGAACTTTATTCTGCAAGTAGGCCACAAGGGCACTTTTACATGTCTGAGTCTACCGGCATTTCACAAGAGGAGACCACTGTTGAGAAGTGATAAATTTCTATCTTATTATGTCATATTTCATCATCATCATCATCATCATTTCAGCCACAGGACGTCCACTGCTGAACATAGGCCTCCCCCAGTGACTTCCAGATCGGCCGGTTGGAAGCGACCTGCATCTAGCGGCTTCCTGCAACCTTTACCAGGTCGTCCGTCCACCTTGTGGGTGGACGTCCGACGCTGCACTTGCCGGTGCGTGACCTCCATTCGAGAACCTTACTGCCCCATCGACCGTCAGTTCTACGTGCTATGTGCCCCGCCCACTGCCACTTCAGCTTGCTAATCCGTTGGGCTATATCAGCAACTTTTGTTCGTTCACGGATCTCCTCATTTCTGATTTGATCTCGCAAAGAAACACCGAGCATAGCCCTCTCCATAGCGCGCTGTGCAACTTTGAGCTTCCTTATAAGGCCCACAGTAAGAGGCCACGTTTCTGTTCCGTATGTCATCATCATCACTGGTAACACACATTGATTGTAGACTTTCGTCTTTAGGCATTGAGGTATGTTGGACGAGAAGATATTTTGTAGTTTCCCGAACGCTGCCCAGCTGAGTTGGATTCGTCGAGTGACCTTCCTTTCAAAATTGGACCTACCCAACTGGATCATTTGTCCCAGGTAAACATATTTGTCAACAATTTCGAGGGTAGAGCTCCCAACCGTTACTGGGTAGGGTGCAACATGGGCATTCGACATTGCCTTTGTTTTGTCCATATTAATCCGAAGACCTACCTGTTGGGGAACTCTATTAAGGCCATCGAGCATTGTGCCGAGGTCCTCCAGAGATTCTGCCATGACCACAATATCGTCGGCAAACCGAAGGTGAGTAATGTATTCGCCATTAATGTTGATGCCGAATTGTTCCCATTCCAGGAGTTTAAAAGCATCTTCCAATGCGGCGGTGAACAGTTTCGGAGAGATAACGTCTCCCTGCCTTACGCCTCGCTGCAGAGGAATAGCTTTCGTGCTCTGCTCCTGTACTCGAACCGACATGGTGGTGTTTTTATATAAACACTTCAGCACCTCGATGTACCGATAGTCAATATGGCACCGCTGGAGAGACTGTAGCACTGCCCAAGTCTCGACCGAATCAAAGGCCTTCTCATAGTCTACAAACGCCAAGCATAGTGGAAAGTTATACTCTTCGGTCTTCTGTATAACTTGTCGCAGCGTATGGATGTGGTCTATGGTACTAAAGCCTTTTCGGAATCCTGCTTGTTCGGGAGGCAGGAAGTCGTCGAACCTACGCGCGAGACGATTCGTGATGACCCTCGAAAACAACTTGTAGACATGGCTCAGAAGCGAGATGGGTCTGTAATTCTTCAACAAGGTATTATCCCCTTTCTTGAAGAAGAGCACCACCACACCTCTGTTCCATGCCTCTGGCGTTATTCCCTCGAGCAAGACGGAGTTGAAGAGTTTCTGAAGGGCTTTCAGTATCGGTGTTCCACCCCCATTCAGAATCTCTGAGGTGATTCCGTCATCACCCTCCGCCATTTATTTATTTATTTATTTATTTATTTATTCAAATTAGTTACACAGCATTACAGTGATTAAACTAAGGCACTGTGAACTACAAAATTAAACATAAGTTTTTATTTTATTAAAATAAAATAAAAAATCTAAATCTAGTTTGATGTAGGCGACGTAACAGCGTGGCTCCGTTGCGTCGTCTGATCTGGCGCAGGATTCGGCAGATTGCCCCGGAACTGCCGAAACACAACACCCTTCGGCCAGAAGTCTGCACTTGCGATGGTGTCCTGCAGCGGCCGCGGTACGCGCACCACAAACGAGCTGAAGTGCACGTAATGCAATGTCATATTTATGTGCAACTAAAACACCAAAACACCAACTAGTGGTTGCAATGCGTCTGAGGCAGCCCTGTGCGTGTTACCACAGACAAGATTGTCTGTGGTGTTACACACACACACATTGACACTGACATTCAAGTTCAGTTTTTAGTAGGCAGTGTCCGCCCTGTGCCTATACTCAATAAACAACTCACTCGCTCACTCATTGTATTAAATACTGTATAAACTTACCTTAACGTTACTGCAAGCATTTCGTTTGGTGGTACACCCAGCCTAAATTTTGTATCTTGCCTCTTAAATAAATAAATAAATATCGGACAACCTCACACAAATCAATCTAGTCCCACAGTAAGCTCTAGTAGTAGGTTTGTATCATGGACACTAGATGACGATAAACATACTTATATAGATAAATACATACCTAAGTAAGTACAAATAACATCCATGACCCAGGCACAAATATTCGAGCTCATCACACAAATATTTGCCCTTACCGGGATTCGAACCCAGGACCGCCGGCTCAGCAGGCAGTTGCTTAACCACTGCGCCAGCCGCGTCGCCTCTTGATCCATGTGCTTAAGCGGTATAGCAAAAAAGATTTTTTTCATGCCATATCGACCATGAAAACTCGTCCGAGTTTTCATGCCGGACAGTAAAATTCATTGTAGTGCACAATCGCTCTTACCGGTTTTTTCATGCCATAACGGACCGTAAAAATTCGGACTGCCGGACAGTAAAATTCATTGTAGTGCACAATCGCCCTTAGTCTGTGGCAGATCCGATCCGACTCGGCCGGGTTAGGTTAGTTTTTTTTATATCTCTAAAAACGCTCCATAGGTAATGTGCGGTAGTCATTATTAGCTATGCTTTACTTTTAAATAAATAGATGCACGCCACAAATATAAATTGTAGTATATTTAGTAACATTTTGAGTGCAATATTTGCTGTGCAATCAGTAATTTTGATATACATTTTGATATAGTATTTTTGCAAAGAAAAAGGTTTTTTTTATGTGCGTTTAAATACTACCCATAAACAATACATCAAATAAAAATGGCAGGGTTATTTGTTAACCGCGCTCGGCTTATCTACAGTCTGACACAAAAGAGCAAGGAGCTTATATTTAAGACAACAGGAGTGCGAACTCAGAATAAGTGTTCACACAAAATTAAATCTTATTATAGATACATAAAGTATATTTTACGGGTGAAGGGGTCACGGGAAGACAGAGACAGCTCGCAGATAGGTAGTGTGTCCCTTTCTAATATTGCCAGTCACAAAAAATAGTAATAATTAGTAGTTTTCAAATAAAATGGTAGTTATTAGTAGTTTATACTTTTCTTTAAATTAACACTATTCACTTCAAATAATTAAATATTTTATTCGCTAAACTTTCTTACGCGTCACCAAAGAAACTAACGGAAAAAATTATGAAAGTTATACAATCCGTTAGTATATAAAAATAATTTTATGTTAGGGCAGGATAAAACCTTTAAATTTGAAATCTTATTAATATAATTGAAAACTGTCAGCATTTTTGACAGTGCAGTGCTTAATGGTATCTTTTCTGATTATTTAAAAAATTACATACTTATAATTGCATCATGGTAACCGGAATTAAAGGTTGCAAAAGGAAATCTTTTGGTGGCTATAGTATATTTTTTCAGGTAATATATGGTATCATATATTAATATGAAAGCATGTCAAACTTTGATAAAGTACTAAAAGAGTGACAATGAATTTACAAAATTACCGGATAATTCCGATCTATGTTTTACTTCGAAAATATTATTCTTACTAAAAACAATCTGAGCATTGCACTATTGCAGTAATGTCGTTTTAACTATACTACGATAATCCTTCGCTATCTAAGGATGGTTAATAGGTGTCGAAATTTCAAAATGGTCGTAGCGAGCTGAAATTTGGTATGTAGGGGGCTTTGGGCCCCCTGATTCCAAAAAAGTTTTTTTTTCTATCATAAAAAAAATGTATGGGATTTTTTTTAAGAGCCCCGTATCTCGTAAACGGTTGGCTCAGGTGGGAGGTGCTCGACCAAATGTCATAGGGGGCCTCCACCCGAGTACAGTCGTGAAAAAAAAATCGAAATGGCGACTTTTTTTTCTAAATTTCAAGTTGGTGCTAGGGGGCTGAAACTCGATATCGTGGGGCATTTGGGGCTCACAAATATGAATCTGGAATCGGTGTCCGAAAATTCGGTCAAATTCGGAAAATATCGGAAAAACAAGATTTGTATGGAGAAAATTTCATATTGGTCCGAGGGGGCTGAAATTCGGTATCAGGCAGTTTTTGGGGCCCCCGAGTCGGAATCTGAAATCGAATTTAAAAAATTCGGTCAAATTCAGAAAATATCGGACAACAAACTTTAATATTTTAGTTCGACCGAGGGCCGCAGGCTTAAGGGCGAACGTCCCCCCACGAGCCCGCAGGCCGAGTTTCGTGTAGCACCAAAGGTGCGGAGCGTCCCAGAGACGGCGTAGCGCGCGAACCCAAGGGCCCGCAGGGCGAGCCCACCTAGAACATTGCTATTGCTACCCGCCTAAGTAATCGTAGTAGTACTCGTAGTAGCAATCGTAGAACCGAAGTTAGGAGATAACTCACACGAGATGTATGCCTTTAAGACCTCCCAGATCACCCCGCCATAAGTATTTTATATGAATCACTAAAAACAAAAAAATATACTTATATAATATAAAAATATAATAAATGAGTGGTTTGGCATCGTCTTCAAAACGTGATTCAAACGTAATCTGTACTTAAATGGGTTATTTTTAGCTTTTTAGTTTTTTTTTGAAGTTGGTTTTTTTTTGCTTTTTATTTCGCCATATACTTAGTAACCGTTAGTACAGTAATAAAAAGTATTGCGTAGTCTTGCATTGGTAGAACAGAGTTATACAGGTAGTTTATAAAATAACGGTATACTTACAGTTTTACCTCCCTAATTAATTTATGGTACCCTACAAATAACCACTTTTTTATATCCTCATAAATGAGTTCATGTCCACGTACATCAGAATATGTTTTTTGTTTGTTTTGTTTTTAAGTATGACTTAACGAAGTTTGTCATTTATCAAATCAAATTAACAGTTACGGGATTGCTGCGTTCTGTTAAAATAACAGGAGCCAAAAGTGTGTTATTGCTGGCATAGTAGCTAACATTCACTATATTTCTTTATGAGTTTCCATAGGTATATATAAAATAAATTATAGCTACAGTGCCAGCCAATATACATTTTTAGACTTTAATTTTTTTCATTTTTTTTTTATAAATATCGGACAACCTCACACAAATCAATCTAGTCCCAAATTGAGCTCAAGAAGGCTTGTGTTATACTAGACGACGATATACGTACTTATATAGATAAATATATACTTAAATACATAGAACAACCATCACCCAAGCACAAATATTCGAGTTCATCATACAAATATTTGCCCCGGCCGGGAGTCGAACCCGGGACCGCCGGCTCAGTAGGCAGGTGTCTACAAACCGAGCCAAACTTGTAATAAAATGGAGTAAGGATGAGTCCCTCTTTATTGCTAAATATTTGGTTACCCCAGCAGAGTGGGACAAACTGCCCCCTTGGCGGCTTTCTTACTTGGCTCGTTCGACCGAAGCAATGAGCAGTCCAGGTATACTATAGTATTTACTAGGTCCATGCAAAAGAGTAGAAATTAAAAAGTGGCAATACCGTCGTGTCGTCCCTTTCTAATCAATATAAGAAAACGGGGACGTCAATACAGTATTGCCACTTTTTAATTTCTACTCTTTTGTGTCAGACTGTACTACTGCGCATGTGCAAAAGTATTTTTTTAATATTCGTCTTACGTGAAATGGCACGAGCGCGTGTACATTCAGCCAAATGTATTTAATGAATAACGATTTAAAGTTCCTTTATCAAATTTTATAGTCTGGCCATCGAAACGTGATACTGAAAATGACCGCGAAATTTTAAAATTCTAGCTCTAGTATCGCTGTACAAACTATAGGACTAAGCAGTTTTGGTACTTTTGACATTAATCTTTTCATCGTGCATCGCCAATGACTGATAATAGTGATAATACTTGGATAATACTGATATATCTGCACCTTTGCATTGGTATCAGTTTATTGCTCATTGAATGCTCATTGACGATGAAATATGTGCTAGAATTTTAAAATTTCGCGGTCATTTTCAGTATCACGTTTCGATGGCCAGACTATCCAATGTAATTAATGATGTGTTTAATGAAGTATTGGTTTTATTGCACTTTTATATGTAATAATAATCGGTATTTGACAAATTTATCACTAAATGCCTAGAAAACGCTCTTTTCGAGCACATGCATTGTAAAGTTATATGCCAGAGAGCCACACAGACAGTACATAAAAACTCGCCTCGGATAGGCGATATAGTTTTTTATGGACTGGACGCCATTTATGTAATTGATTAAAGTTATTAGATAAATCTTTTAGAGTTTTATCGAAAAACTAGCCGTAGAGACGTTAAAAGGTGGCTTTATCTACAAAAAGCTTACAAAAAGAAGTGCTGCACTGTAACCCCACGTTACCCTATTTTTGTTCATGACCCCTACCGCTACAGATTCGCTTATCATTGCACCTCGATCTGTAAGTTCAGTGGCCGCAATCGGCTAGACGCTAGGGCATCATCTTCCCCACCGGTCATGTACTTACCCACAGGGCCTCCAGTCTCACAAGGGCCTCCAATGTGACGTGACGTTTTGTGAGGCCCCTATATCGAGTGCCCAGGGTCCCGGCCTTGTAGGGAATACGTTTCCTAAGGGGGCCTATATCCAAATCAAAATATTCGTCACAATCATAAAAATATCGATTGGCACGCACCATGGAATTAGGGCTGCCGTCTCTGATGTGAAATGTTAAAAAAATTTATTTATTTAATAATTAATTAAACATACCCTGGACTAAAATTTGTTAGGCAACCCATATGCAATATATTACTGCTTTATAATTTTTTACTGCAATCCATTTTTAACTAAAAGTTTTTCCGATAAATATTTGAAGTTTATGTGAATAACCGGCGCCGAAGGAATCAATACTTTTTTTTTTGTTCTTTAAAAACATACACGTTTCTCTAAACAGTTTTCAATCGATTAATTTTAATAATGAGCGGGTAAAGAAAATGTATGGTGATGAATTCAATAAAAAAAACAACCCGTTATACCACAAATGAAATTAAGTTAATACATTCATTTTGTAGCTTATTAAAGAGGCCAGTTTTGGTGAAAAATCTGGAGGTGTCGCTGTCGAGAAAATGCAAAAAAAATAATAATAATAATAAATACAATTTTTTTTTCACGTTTTTGTATGGCAATATGTATTAAAATTAATACCATATAATTGTCTTTATTATAAGCACAATATACGTGACTCACGTCAAAATCGGCCGGCTAGAAAAAAAATATCGAAGAAAGATCAGATTTCGTTTTTTTTTTTAAAGAAAAACGGTAAGGTTTGGGGAGCTGTAATTTGGCATACACGATACTAATAAAAAGACAAATCAATCAAAAAAATTACAAGCCAAAACTCGCTGGGGGCAGATTCACTTAGGTTATCCTGGCATGGCCTTTTCCTAAAGTAACTCCATTTTACGGTACTAGAACGAAGTGAAAACACGCGCACACTATACGTGTAATAGTACAATATTAGTATTGCTTAGTACCAAATAACCCCTTGGATTCCAAGTAGCCTCCATCTTACGGTAGGTTGGTAGGTAGGTAAAGTTCCCTCACTGAACTTTAGGCCATATGTGTCCATCTGCATTGTACCGGCTGTACCTAGTGTACACTGTACTACAGCTACCTACATTTACTTACGAAAGGCAAAGGGGAAAAACTGACTAAGTATTTTTTTTTATTGTTAACGTTTTGTCTACGGCTACAAAATAAATAACCCAGTTCATCATATAACTATTTAAAACTGGGGTAAAATTCGATGGATACAGATTTTTAATATATTTATATTAATATAGAAGTTCATGTAGTTACCTAATACCTGCGGTGAATTCACAAATTCAATTGTCTATAGGTACCTACTGTAAAAATTTAAAATCTGACTTATATAGTTCTTCCCTTTGCCTAAATCAGTTTTCAATTTGCTCCATTTTTAGAGTCCCGTACCCAAAGGATAAAAACGGGACCCTTATTACTATGTAAGACTCACCTGTCTGTCTGTCGTCAGGCTGTATCTCATGAACCGTGATAGTTAGACAGTTGAAAATTTCATAGACGATGAACTTATATCTGTTGTCGCTATAACAACAAATACTAAAAACAGGATAAAAAAATATTTAAGTGGGGCTTCCATACAATAAACGTGATATTTTAACCGTTTATTTTATTTTATTTGATGGTACGGCACGCTTAGTGCGCGAGTCCGGCTCGCACTTGGCCGTAAAAACCGGCCTACGATACTTCGATAATCCCACTAATAATAAGTAGGTACTTAAGTAACACCACGCAACACATAGGTTTTTAATATTCTATTTATACATATGACACGCACACAGTCTTGATATATGAAAATGCCCTCTGCATATACATATGTAGGTACCTACTGCTTATTTAATGCAGTTGTTGGTTTATCCTTCTCTCATTTTCTAACGTAACAAAGGATTGACTTAATTTTGCATACTGTTTAATTTTAAGATCGGGGGCCCGTCACACGAAGCTATAAGTTACAAGCGGAAGTTCCCTTTCAACGTCTTATATTAGAAAGAGACTTCGCTTGTAATTTGTATCTTGTAGCTTCGTGAAATGGGCCTCGGGCACACATTTTTTTTTTTACAATAACACCGCCATATTGGCGTAGATAGTATAGGTACATAGACACAGCTAAATACCTGTACCTATAAGAAACAAATGAGCCTTACGTACTTATGCTCTAAATGTTGGGTTTGCTAGCAGATAGCTTGGTAACTTAACTTTGTGTAAGATCGAGTTGTGTTTGCTTTGGCAAGGAATGCGTTATCAAGGCGAGTCACAAAACGCGGGAGTTGTTTGCATATATACTTATCCCTCTGTACCTTCACTTCACATCAATTATCACTATTATCAGCCGCGATTTTATTAATTAACTCATTAACTTATTATTATTGTTTGTTAGAGCTCCGTAACTGTATTTTTTATCTATCTATTCTTTTGTTTATATGCTTATTGATACTTTAGGTTACCTAACTCCTATAAGCTAGGTCACTTCGTCAGTCTTTTTTTATATAGTGCGTAAAGTTTTGATAAAGGCACTTGACAAGACTAGGTATTAGATATTTATACATAGTATCCTTATTTGCTCCAGGCAAATAAGGCCTAAAAATTCTTTAATTCAGTCTAATTTCAATTGTCGCATACAAAGTTTTAAACATTTTCCACGTTGCTAGTTTTACATCTAAATGTAAACTGTTTTCTTAAAAATGGCATTAAAATTATGCATAAGACAGGGCGTAATAGAGTCGCGACTAAGTAAGCAGCACTGAACCCTAAATTCAATGCGGCAATCATATCACTAGGCTGAGAATGTTTAACAGTCTCCAGAAAAGATTCCGAATCAAATCCGTCATAAGATGCAGAATATACCGAGTAAGCATTCACAAACGATCTAGGCGTACACAACACCACATACACTATGATTAACCACAAAGATAATTTTAACGCACACACTACATCCTCACTAATTTCACAAAGTGTTCTCCGCGCCTTAAGTCGCACCACAATTAACGCAAACGCAAGGGTCATAATGAACATCGGTAAAAACAAATTAAACAATGCAATCAAAGAATGCATGTAGAATCTGTGATTGGAATCGATCAGTGTGCACACGAATGTGTCATTTTCTAAATGAACTGTCGTTGCTAAGGTGAACTCGGGCACGCTCAATGATGCAGATAGCACCCAAACGAAGATGGTCGGTCTGGTAACTAATATTTTGGTATCGGGAAGTTGCCGGTAGTCCACGTTCATCGTGCGGGGCGGCGTGGAGGAGTCGCTACTGGCTGCGACTAGGCTGTGTCGCGATGACCTTATTTCTTCGTCTTCCTCTTGAGTGCTTCTCTTGGCTTTCCAACGAGCCGCTTTTACTTCTAGGTTAACTGTAGCAATAGCGTGCAGCGCTATCGTAGTAACCAGGTACAGGGACACCGTTGAAGCAAACACGTTCAGTCCTTGATACACAACACAGAGACCGTTCCCGAAGATCCACGACCTCAGGTTGTATGACCACATTTCAGGCCCGATCGTGGTCACGAGCAGGAGCAGGTCTGCGACAGCTAACTGTATAATAATTGCGGACAGACCTAAAAAAGAAGACGTTACGTTGGGTTTAAATGTAAATTATTAACTGTTATCTGTTTTAAGGGATATAAAATGTAGGTACCGTTTATCGTGCGTGTGAGGAGAGTAGAGAGGAGGGCGCAGTTGGCGAGGGCGGCGGCGCCGGCGACGCACGCGAGGCCGGCGGCTAGGGCGAGCGGCGGGAGCAGCGTGCGCGCGGGCCCCGGGACTGGCTCGGCCATGGCTATGCCGCGCGTCGACACTCCGGGAGCGTTTCGGGATCAATGACTCTCAGACACTGCGTCACTCGCGTTCTCCGCCGCGCCGTCCCTCGGTATGTTTTTTTTTCAGTAGTGAATCACCGCACATGTGTATGCGAGAGAGCGCTCTCCTGCGACTCTACATAAGTTATATTTTTTAATTTCACTTTTATCTTTAACGGACACATTTAGTTGTTTAGAGAAGTATGCCGCGCTGTACTCGCGCTGTGCGAACTCGGGTGTGAATGTGCGAATAACGTCGATGCCCTGTACTGTAGTTAATAAAATGAAGGAAGCACTGTATAGCTGTTTCTGCTCATTACTATTCAACGGTGGCAATCGCAATCGACTGTCGGCGCCGGTATTTTACTACTTACCTATTATGTTGACCAGTGAGTGTACGCAAACATCGCTCTCATAAAACTTGAATATGACATACAAACTATAGTTTTTTTTAAATACATCATAAACGATCTTCGTAGTTTCGTTACAAAAGATGACATAAATTGCTTTTTGTTTTTCCCTTCGGTAAGGATAAATATTATTTAGGTACCTGCTTAACCCTTAATTTGCAATGTGTATCTGGATCAACATTTTATTTGAGCATCTTTTTTAATATTATTTTTGAAACAGAATTGTTAGCTCTATTCAAGATAAGAGTGAATAGGCTGTTGCTGAACTAGCGAGCTACATCTTAGACTCCGTAGCGTAGTCACTTACTATCAGGTTTTACTGTGAATCGCTGGTCAGAAATTCATCCTTAAGCGAGGCTTGAATTATTGACCTCCGTTAGTTTTTTTTCGTCAAATTAAGTGTAAGTAATTTTTAACGTAGAGTACTTACGAATGTAGGTAAGAAGGACTTGGAATATTGTCAATTTTATTGAGGTGACCGAATTATATTAGTCATCGAAACTGAGACCCGGTAGTTATGACAAAGGGTTTTTTCACCGTTATTCAATTCACCGCCGCCAGGCAAACGGACTGCATTGTAATTAGTGTGCTAACAAACCTTACTGGATTTTCCATACAATAAGCAAGCATGTTTGTCCGGCGACCCGAAATACTTCGAATAGCAGGCTAACGCGCGTGCTTATTTTTTATATTCTCGGAATGAGTCACGGAGCCCTTGGTCGATAAAGAGTATGCGGGCAGATTGGACGTATCTGTTTTCATATAAAGAACCATTCAAAGCGATAAATATCAGTATCGGTTAGTTATACGATTCGGGGATGGTTATAGTGCGGCTTTCGGAGCGGATTAAGAGTGGGCTTTACGAGCGCTTCCGTAATTCCGCGGCATTTCAGTCCCCAGCCTTGCAGGCATTTACTTGGCTTTCAAGGTTACACGGCAGCTAGAAGTCTATAAAACCAGAACTGATATCGAGCGTAATACTCATATGGCGTCCAATTACATTGATTATACGAGTCATAGTACTGTGAAGACTGCTGGGGGATAGCTTCAGAGGTTGAATAATAGAGCACTAGAGGTACTTCGTTGTATAACTTTATTGCCCGGAGGCTAGCACTAAACTAACTATACATTTAATTTTTATGACTAATGTCATACGTCTTATTCTAAATCTAAAAACTACTTTATTCTTAAGTTGACGGCCAACCACCTTCCGTGAAGCACAACCTTCACATTTCCCGCCGTCTCGGGGCGGACGAGGTGGTGGACTATACTCGTACAATATCATAATATAAAAATTCGATTTAAGTTAGGTATTTACTACTCAGTTACTGGTAGAGTTACAAACCTAATAATTTCTAACATGGTGAATTAGTAATGTACTTATTCGTCAGACATTGGCTAAAAACGAACGCATCAAAGCCTCAAATCCATTAAAAAATACCGTACTAGACTAGTGGGACTTGGGAGTCGGACTTGCGCACCGAGGGTTTAGTATATTACTCCTATTTCACGTTTCTAATGGATATCATATTCGTGTCTCTGTGCATTTTTAATAGTTTTGCCTATCTTCTTGGATCTTCTCTGTTCTCTCTCATTTGCTCAAAGGTTAACTGGAAGAAATCCCTTCCAGGGATAAGTTCGCCTTTGTACATATCATTAGTTTAATGTCCTTATAATTATATTATAATGTACAATAAAGAGTTTACATACATACATACATACATATTATGTCCTCTTCGCTGGGATATAGCGCTGTGGTTGAGACGGACTGAAGTCGCACATATTAGGCTTTCCTTCTGCGTTGGGGTTAAAAATGGCAAAAACCGTACAAGTAATTATAAAATCGGTTTAAACTAACGTAAAAAATTGTCAGGAACGGCCCGACATGTTTCGAACTCATTTGGAGCTCTTCATCAGGGGTAGCTATCCGTGCTGCTACGCGACTCGCGACCCACTACAAATCCTTTAAATCTTGGTAGAGCACTTTCGACTAACTTGCACCGTAACGTAACTTTTAGGGCCTGGAGAATAAGCATCGCGACGAAAAACAAATACTTTTCTTTTACACTTCAAAAGCAGTATAAGTATACTTAGTGCTCAAACGTCCAGAAATAGACAAGCCGGTGGAAATCATTTTCTAATGGGCGACTAGCTTTTCTTTTGGTTCTGATGTTTTCTGCATAGCTGAAATGGTTTTGAAGGTGTAGGCTTTTACATTGCCTCGTGAACTCTTTGATTGACATTTCCGTCATTGGCGCTTAGTGGCATACTTCGATATATTATATCTTCAAGAACTCTTTGTATTCCATTTCAAAGGACACTGTGATAATGCTCAATGCCCGTTTTGCCCGTTGCCAATCCAAAGTACTTGGCATTGAAATAGCAATGATATGCTATTCCTGTACATAGACATATACCGGCTAAAAGCTTACAAAAAGGCTTGATTAATATTATATTTATAGGCACTTATTTTTGGTAAGATAATAAATGTCTATCAATCTACTGTCACTGCGTATCCCCTTAGGTATTCTCTACGGAAGCCCATTAACATAGAAAGAGAGGACTGGCTTAGTCACGGGCTTACTCATACTTTTTTCTTAAAACAACAATAGGAAATATAGACCAATGCTTTAGGAAGAAAATATGTATTTCTAGCAGCGGGTGCGAGTAGTTTTTGAATGATACACATATGGAGGGAGTGGGAAGGAGAGACACTTATGCAGTAGTGAGTTTGAAAGCTTAGACAAAGACACAATTATTTATTACAAATAGATTTGAAATAAGTACTATTTGGGAGTTGTTCGTAGTAGAGTCCTTTCCCAACTGCTAATCTACCTAAATATAAAGGAATTAGGGTGCCAATACGTAGAGGGGTGATTTTCTGAGCGTTCTAACCGCGCGGTTCTAGCCTTTCTGACAATTAAGATTGCTGCAACGGAAGAGCCAGCTGTTTTGATTATTAATGTAACTATGATCGTGGCTTCGGGATAAATAAAAAATCGAATTCCAACAATCATCTATTTTAATAATTTTTGCAGAATTGGGAATGACGAAAATAAAATACGCCAACGCCTTACAAACGCTGAATATTCACCCAGAGTATTTCAATAAATGTGGGTTGAGATATCTCGAGACGACACTTTAAGACGAAATACCTAATATCTGTTCTATATTAAGATTATGATTTTCTAAAGAATATATTACACAATTTACACAAATGACATAGTCGATGTTTAATAATTGTGTAACTAGAATTTTCTTTACCTAAATATAAGTAAGCCATAACAGGTCCGTATATTTCACCTATTATAACACAGTAAATATAGGTAGGTATACCTACTGTGTGTTTGCATTTACCAAAACCACAGTTTGCTTGCATTTTTCTGTTTTAATTTTAACTAAGTACCTGTCTTATTCATATATTTATTTTTGATACTACTACTTAAGAATTGCCGTTATGAGTAAGTAAATAAATAGCCGAATAGATTATAACACACACACCTACTAATTGGTATATTGCATCAAAATGCCTGAATACACTTAACCCAAGTTAAATAAAGTACTCAAAAATTAATTTAAAAAAATCCGTGATGAAAATCGCTTGCACTTGCTTATCACCTTTGTTATAAAAAGGAGGTCAAGTTGACCTTACTTGTTATCGCTCTCAGCCAATAATACCACACTGACGATGTATCGGTTTGATAATTATCTCAAATTATGTTTAACACCTACCCAACACTGTATATTTTTGGATTCCTGCGAAAAACATTTTATGACTTTATTTGCAGCGATCACAAAGATTTCAGAATTACTGTTTGTAGCATGTGATGAGGTTCGATATATATACATATTACATACTTATAATAAAACGAGGCCACAGGCTGAGTCAGATGTCAGTAGCCGTAGTAGTCCTATATATTGACACGTTCGCCAATGAGGGGCATCTATGAGCCTTTGCCTCGTGCCGGGGTGATGGATGTGTCGTCAATGGTCCTCCGGGGAGCGTAGGCGGTATCATGACAGCCAAAATCTGCACTTTCCTCCAACTTTCTCTCGGAGGTGCGAAAGGTGTGCTGGGGCTCGATGGTTATTCGGTAGCTGGCGCCGCATAAGTATACGCGCTCTAATCGCGGTAACAACGTCGGGTCCGCACGGTGCATCGCGCTGATATTCAAAGTACCTGCATGCCGCTTCCGAGTGTCAGTTTATAAAGTAGTGCGTCGGAGTGGAAGATCAGTCGGCGAGGTGTGGAGTGCAATGCCAGTGCGATGGCGGCGAAGGTTCATCTAGTGACCGCGGCGGTACTGTTCGTGCTGCGGCTGCGCGCCGGGGCGCCTGCGCATTTTCCTGTAAGTCGCTCTAGGGCGGGCGGGATTTTATACTGCGCACACTACAGTTTATTATGATTGTTATATGATGATCTTTTCTATGAATTAATTAAGGATCCTTAATTTAGCACACTTTTATGAACTCTTATGCAAAGGATGGTAATTATTAATGGGTCTAATTGTTAATATTAATTACTGTTATTTACACACAATTTGACTGTATCTAATTTGTGATGAAAATGCAATTTACGCAAAATACTTATAGCGTCTTCAAATTTATTAAGACATACCTAGTTAAAAGGATATTAATAGAAATATTGTATTTGACGACGCGTTTGGCTCGGTTTGTAAACACCTGCCTACTGAGCCGGCGGTCCCGGGTTCGAATCCCGGCCAGGGCAAATATTTGTGTGATTAGCTCGAATATTTGTGCTTGGGTCATGGTTGTTCTATATATTTAAGTATATATTTATCTATATATAAGTACGTATATCGTCGTCTAGTACCCATAACACAAGCCTTCTTGAGCTTAATTTGGGACTAGATTTATTTTTTTACTTCGTACATTTTATACTTTATTTTATTATATTTACAAGAACTTAACAATAAACCCATCCTAAATCTTAGTAATTTCTAGCTAGTCCATACAGTTGTATCATAATAGAATATTAAAATCTACATGTGTGTATTTTATACATTTCGTCGGATAGTATAGCAATGGTTGTCATTGTTAAACATATTATTTATCTGGTGGTTATCGTAATACGATATTTGATGACAGTTAAAATCAGCTACTAAATCTCTAGTCAAAACAAGACCTCTTTTTTTTTAATAGTATATTGTCAAAGGTGGCGATAGTTTATTTTATTCCCTGTATTTGGGAATGTGTGATTAGTAGTGGAATACGAGAATTTATTTTCACTATAGGTACATATAGTTAAATAACGCATTCTGTAAAGCTAACAAAATAGACTATGTACTAAATATTGACATAAGTAGGTACACCTCTCATTAAATCTGGCAAAACGCTAACTAAACCGCATCACCAATAACATATCGTATTTTCTTTACCTACTAACTTCGTGGCTTTAATAAGTAATATAGTTCCCAGAAGCTTGAGATATCGGTAGTGTTTTCAAGAGTTCTCGAAAGCTAGGTTGTTGAAGATATTGGATGGGTCATTGTTCAAAAGTATCTACTAAATTCCGCAATAAAAAGTGTACCGCAAACTAGAGCGTTTTTCAGAAACTTGAATGAACTACGTAACATAATGAATTAATGACACAAAAGCAATAAAAATCGAAGCTATTTGAAGTAAGTAGTAAGCACGTCCGTAACCATAAACATTCCTTAGTAACGAACGTTACGCAATACTAATTCGTGCGGGGTGAAAGGGGGTAAATATGTTGCAAACCACTTTCGCAGAATTGGTTCAAAAGTAAGTTACATAACGTAATTGAGTTCAGGCGATTCGGCGCGGCATCACGTAGGTACGGTACGCGCAAACGTCACTTAGAGTTTTTCAATCGGCTGTCGATGATTCACGATCACGCTGAGCTTTGGCGGCGCGGCGGCTCCCGCGCGATGGAGATCTATGCCGATGTCGATGCGAATCACTTTCATTATCCATCACATTCAAACGTAACAATCGAGTTTCGAAATTGAAGTAATAAGTTTTAAGCTCGCCGATTGCGTCGCAGAGCAGGCCGATAATTCACCGGCATTCCATTGTCTAGCTTTAAAGAATAAGAAAAACAAATAGTTTTACTTTCCCCTTTACTTCGCTCGCATCCGCTAATGTCGAACCTACACTTAGCTGACTCACGTGGTGTCGATTTCGGTTTCACTAACCTCCATCATATGGACTGACTTGCCGAAACCATTTTACTCGGTGACTCTCAAATAAACCGTATGAACAACTCAAAATTATCGTCGAAATCGTCAGCCTCTTAGAAATGAGGCTCATCAATCATAGACCTTGGTTTTTTATATGAGGATGTCAGCAGAAGAAAGTTACGTTTCGTGTTAAGAAGTCATTAAACATTTGTTTTGTAAACACGTCATTGGTGTGTGAAACAAGAGTAAATAAGCAGTTGGCGCCGCCGCTAGTTGAGGATTCGATTAAGTCGTTTAGCGAGGGTTTATTTTATTAATTAAATGATGTGAGGAAGCGTGGGAATGGGCGGGGTTGGGGGTGCGGGGCGGCCGGCAGCCTGGTAGTGGCGCCCACGGCCCGCCCCGCGACGTCTTGTCACCGGCCGACCCCGATCACCGCCGCATTTATCAATGGCTTGTTGACTAGTTTGACGCGTTCCTGATACCCACATTGATTGCATTGTTAAGCAAATACCCGGAATATTAGACTCATCAAATAAGATCTGCGATTGAAAGTGAGTGAGCCAGATCATCGCATAATCTACCATTGAATGCGTAATTAAAAATGTACATCTTTGATCTTGAATTGTACTTAGGTATTTAGAAATGTAGCTCTCTAATGTCACCCTTACATTTCCAGTTCTCTTAACAATTCAAAGCACGTAACGTTTATAGACTCGGCGAGTGTCTGCGTAGTCTTCACAGAAATAATACAAATGCTAACAACGATTCTTTGTCTCGTCACACATGTTATATGTACGTATAATCGTACATATTGAAAATGCCTATACAAGTATACATACATATATCCACTGAGTTAGGTGTCTATTACAATATTACATGCGGAACGTTACTACCCAGGGGGGATATTCGACCAATTTTAGAGATATAATGGAGATCTCTCCTTTTCATCGCCATCCGTCACTTTTGACGTGTGCCTACTTGACAAGTGGCGATATCCCTAGAACATCGCAACTTCGTCAATTCGGACGCGCTAAATTTTCGTTTCCTTTGTAATGTGACGGCATAAATAACAGGCGCATACTTTAAATTGACCGCGTAGTACGTGAAATTAGTCCGTTACGTTTCGTTCAAAACAGAAATTTATATACATGAATAACATTTTTGACAATCATTATCGCCTTCGTATTTCCAAAATTGAGATGAGGTATGTTATTTTTAAGCTCATCGCATTTAAATGACAGTTCTATGGCGATATAACTGTTATCTAATAGAGATTTGACGTTTGGCGATCACTCAAATGTCAATCTCGAATTAGGTCCCTGGTTTCTTAATGGTGACCACAAATTAATCCAATAAAGCGCGCTCCTTCAGTATAACATTGTTATCCTTTGATGTCATTGTGTAGTAAATTAATTTTGGCCGTAAGCGATTTTGATGTCATGTCACTTAAGATTTTGGTGTTACGTTACCAACCGAACTTAAATGTAGGTAAGTACGCATATACCTCTAGTAGCAGTAGTCCGGTTGACCGAACTAGTGCAACTTTTCAGTAACATCGTTTTTAGGGTTCCGTAGTCAACTAGGAACCCTTATAGTTTCGCCATGTCCGTCTGTCTGTCTGTCCGTCCGCGGCTTAGCTCCGTGATCATTAGTACTAGAAAGCTGAAATTTGGTATGAGTATGTGTATGTATTACGCCGACAAAACGGTAAAATAAAATCTTAAAAAAAATGTTTTTTTTCGGGTACCTCTCCAACACCTAAAGGGGGGGTGAATTTTTTTTTACTTTCCTACACTAGTGTGTGGGGTGTCGTTGAATAGCTCTTTTTAAAATAATAGGGGTCTCTCAACACTATTTTTTGATAAAATCAGCAGTGTTGTAAATATTCGCTCCAAAATAAAAAAAATTGCGTCCCCCCCTCTAACTTTTCAACCACGGGTCAAAAATTTATGGAAAAATTCATGAAAATGAGGCCTTATAAGTACTTTCAATGAAAACTATATTGAACAAAATCGGTCGAGCAGTTTTTGAGTTATCGCAAAATTTCATAATTTTCTTTAAAAGGACGTTAGTTGACTTCCAGAAGGTAATAAGTAATTACAGTCACATCGCCGTTTACGACCTTTTTATAGAGCTTGAAATCTTAGTCGTAACTTAAACCTCGGGCTTAATGGGCAATCGGGCAATTGGCTGTTTTAAGCCCGTCTATTGTGAAGGATGAGCAACTACGGAACCCTACACTGAGCGTGGCCCGACATGCTCTTGGCCGGTTTTATAATAATAATATGAACGCACTACGTTAATAGTCATCAACTCATCAGCTCATCACGAGGCTCGAGCCTGTAAGATTTTGTGTAACCCAGTGTATATGCATTTCATACGCTTTTCAACACCAGAGAAAAAAGAAATACCTAACACATTATATTCTATGACATGGAAATAAACGAATAATATGGCGATTTAATAAGTTAAATCTCGCTACGGAACGCGAAAAACTACAGTTATAATGGAAGTCACATGACAAATAATGTCAGAAGCCGCATCAATAATTTTTTAAGGTGCAAAAAATATTGGAGCCCTATATATGACCGTCCGGTAGCTACAGTACCTACTTGATTGTCCGATAAGTCTCAGTTGAAAGGGTCATAGTTACAGCATTGTCGGGAGAGCTGAAACATTTATTTTTTATTCCCGATGTTCACAGCGTTGAGTTGAATGTTGAAATCAGCAGTTTAGTGATCAGTTTGAACTAGAGAGGTCATCTTGTAACAGTCTATTTTATTTTATCTATCTATCTCAAGCGTGATTCTAGATAACTAGTGGGTTAGAGTAGAAGATGATGATGACAATGACGATGTAGGATGTCGATGTCTAGAATATACCTACCCATGAAAAAGACGATGTCGATGATGGTGTTTCCAGGAACTCCTGCCACTCCCAGGCTGGTTGTCCAGCTGGACAGGCTCCGGGCCGGAGCACCCGAGCGACGTGCAGGTGGTGTACCTGCCGGCGCTCCTGCCCCGCGAGGCGCAGACGGCTGACCGGCACGCCGACGATGTGCCCGTGCCCTACAGCTTCGATGCTTTCGGTCGGTGAGTACATCTACAAAAACCGCTTTAGGGTGAAGCCAGACGAGCTTAATTTGAGTCGCGTAATTTCGGTCGCACTATACTTTTGTGACGTGATCACGTGACATGATGTATGGCGCGACCGAGATTACGCGACTCAATTTACGCTCGTCTGGCTTCACCCTCACCTGTTACCTTGCTT
The DNA here is from genome assembly GCA_932273695.1 of Apotomis betuletana. NCBI lineage: Eukaryota > Metazoa > Arthropoda > Insecta > Lepidoptera > Tortricidae > Apotomis > Apotomis betuletana. Next base: position 19,234,916 of record OW026301.1, on the reverse strand, counting down.
AATCCTTCCCTACAGTTGACGTTATTATCGAAAACCTTGAAATTGTGTTAGATGAGCATCAGATAAAGATCCCAATGCTTAATACCGTAATTCCAATATTGATACCATCTTTCGGTCTAACGGGGGCTACTACAGGCTTAAATGGTTAGGCTAATAACGGTTCTACTCTATCTACCGAGCCTTTGCGCCTTAATGACATGCTAAATTGTAAGATTTTCCGACATTTCCACTTAATACTTCTTCGTATCTAGTAAATGAGCTTTGTAAGTTTCATAATTATAATTTTTGATATGACAGGGCTTTATGCTCTCTTCTCAATATTCTAAGATACTACAAAATATCATCAAATTGTAATACGAGTATTTACTACTCGTACAAAACGATTTCCTCAAGCTTGAGAAAATAATTATATACTGTGACGTGATATAATAAAAAAATATATGAGTATTTTATGCAACCGTTGTATAAGAGGGGGCAAAAAACGCGAGTGGCATGGGTTACGATGTGAGCGTAGCGAACATCGTAAGAAAGATGCCACGAGCGTTTTTTGACCTACTTATACAACGTTGCATACAATACTTTTTCTACGACTCGACATTTCATAAATAAAATGCAAATAAACAACAAAGAAAATAATTACACGTTCCCGCTCGGAATCCACAAAATTAAAATAAAAATAGTCACTGATAAACTTTTTTTTTATTGACGTCCATCTGTCAAAAACATATGAACTTATACATAAAGGTATACGTTCACTATACTAAACATCTGTCAAAAAAATATGAACTTATATATAAAGGTATACGTTCACTATACTAAACATCCATGCACTGAAGATATTTTTTTTTTAAGTTGGCAGCAATGCTTAGTACAATAAGCTTTTTTTTTATCGCAAATTGTGTGAATGCAGCTGTTTATCTTGTAATCTGTGGTACTAAGTGATGCTTTTTTGGCGACATTATAACTTCGTTTAGCAGTGTTTTTTTTGGGCAATAGAGTATAGACTTTTACAGACTTTCATAATTTATGTCTTTATATCAGAGTTAGTAACTATATAAATGACAGAAAAAAGTACCTACTGGAGTAGAAGAGCATATGAAAGAACCGCCTTCAACAATAACCTGAAAAGCCAGAAGTAATCCGTTCATGTATGTTCCCACGGATTCAATTTTAATCAACTTTTCAAGTTGGTGCCAAACCATTAATTTATTTGTATTACTTAATACAGATGACACGCGTGAAGCCTAAACCTTTATTATGTATTACTATTTGTATATAACCAAATAGTAATCCATACTAATATTATAAATGCGAAAGTGTGTCTGTCTGTCTGTCTGTTACCTCTTCACGCTTCAACCGCTGAACCGACTTAGTTGAAATTTGGTATGGAGATGGTTTGAGACCCGGGAAAGGACATAGGATACTTTTCATCCCGAATAAATTTAGTGTTCCCGTGGGATGAGCGGGTAACACCGCGGGGCACAAGCTAGTACATAATAAAGGTTTATACGAGTGTCTCAGCATCATGAGGCGATGATTGAACTTTAGAAAATATATTGAAAACACTGTTATTACTTTTATATTTGAAGGTTGCCCTCGATATTCTTGGGATCTCAGTATCAGATCCCGACTTGGTGGCAATGGAACCATCTCAAGAGTATAATCTTTCAATCAAAAATATTTTTTTATAATTCGGAAAAAAACGAAACATACATAGATACATACAGTCGAACATATAACCTCCTCCTTTTCTTGAAATCAATTTTTAAATTACTCTACAGTCTAGACTAAATGACATCGAATTCGTTTACTTAACAGTAGAGTCGTGATATATTTTAGAATTGGTGTCACGACACATAAAGCACATTTCAAACTTTCATCCTCATAAATATGGGACAAGGTCGTCAAGGTATTGATGAGAGTCAAGAGAGTATTTGGTATAAATACCTGCTCATTAACTCAATGCAAATACAACCCGTATCATGCCTACATATCATGTAAAGTAATAAATCTGTTTGATGTATTTTCTATTTAAGTGAAATATTGTGTTTGATATAAAATAAATAATACACGATCTACTTACATACGGCCCCATCCTACCATTGTACAGTAAATGTTTTACGTCACTCTACGCCGTAAGTGGCATTTACTGCCCGCTACGCGGGGACAAAATCTCGCTTCCTAAGCCAAGGCAACCCGTTAAACTTTTGACAAACCACGGGTGGTAAGTGAAGCCCCAGACCGCATATTTATGGCCTGCGATCTTGTAAATTTATGAATTCACCGCCCTAGGTTTGTAATATACTATTACATTACGGTATTTAGATAAAATAGTATATAAGTAAAAATTCGTACTTCGTACTAAAAAAGTAAAAAAGTACCCTTATGGCGCTGTCTGTCTGTGTCTCTCAGGACTGCTCGTTTGCCTCGGCGCTTGATCTTGGAAATTATATAAGCCACAGGGGCGCCGCCACATGTAGAGCGCCGCCGCTCAACTTATTTATTTATTTATTTATTTATTTATTTATACATGGAGAACCAACAGCTTAACTTACGCTAATAGTGACATAACTAGTAATACACTTAAACCAATCAAAAGCAATTATAACAATTCCCCTTGTCATGTTCGGGTGCATGTGATGTATGCTATGCGGATATTTTTTTGCCAGCGGATATTGTTTTTTCGATGGCACAAGAACACGCTCACCGCGAATGCGAACTTTTAGCGAAATCTCCAAACCGCGATCAAATGAAAAAATGTTAAGGGCTCGCTGACTCTCGTCTCTGGGCTATTATTTTATATAATTGACAAGATTACATATTTAAAGACTACAATTTTATTACTACTAGAAAAAGGACGTAATCACTGTTTTTAATTTTTTCCTTAGATTACTAATTATTTTATTATTATACGTAATTTATTAAAATCTACTCATTCTACTCGTTCTAAAATGTATAAGTAACTCCAGAACCCGGTACCGGCACCGGCAGGCGGTAGGTACCGGCAAGCGCAGCGTAGGACGGCCACCCGCAAGGTGGTCGGATGACCTGGTCAGGGTTGCGGGGACACGCTGGATGCGAGTCGCTTCTATCCGGCCCATGTGGAAGTCAATTGAGGAGGCCTGTGTCCAGGAGTGGACGTCCTATGGCTGAAATGATGATGATGATGATGATGAACTCCAGAACTATGACACAATGCACTGTAAGTCTGCTGTGTAATTAAAAAAAAAGAATGGCGTTGAGCTTGACATTAATGACAGCTTATTATTTTTTTTGCGGATAAGTCGAAGACTACAACTTTATGCAGGCATAGTTGTCGTAAATTTCGTATTTTATGTATTTTCTTATATTTCTTTACAGAAAACTAATAACAAATATGTTTTTAGGATGCTAACGACGCAAAGCTCTCTCGATCTCTCTATATATATTCATTTCCACTTGTAAGAAATATGAAATGTTGTCAATTGTAAATAACTTAAAAATGTAAACCTACGGGAGCGTCCTCACTGGGAGCATTCGCCTGTAATTCGCCTGTAATGTCATTCATGCATGTCATCTATAGGTACCTACTATTATAAAATTCTAGATTTGTATTGAAAATAAGTTTTCTATGGAAAGAGGTCATGATTTCAGGAAAAATCTTAATAGCGTGATGCAGGATCGTCATTTGTTTTGTATGGGCGTGCGGCGCCATGCCAGTCTGGCGCCATCTGTTGGTGACGAAATTTAGCCAATTTTGGTACAGGGATAGCTGGACATCCAAAGATTTTTATAAAGATTGTTATAGGATACTCTTTACCCATCTATGACAATGAAAATAAATACGCTCACAATGTTGCGGGTGCCTCCTAGTTGTCATATATTTTTTTCACTTCTCCTCCTCAAAAAGTACGTCGTTTTAAGTTCGCAAAGCGGGGCTAAAATAGTACATTTAGCCCCTAGGGTTTAAAAGGAAACCATATAATCCCATACAAATTTCTATGACACTGAAAAAAAATACTTGTTACCGGCCAGCTACATACTATTTACTAATAAAATAAACCAACCTGCAACCTGATCAGATCGACCCAATTAAAAAAATAAACCAAAAAGTTTTTATTTGCAATGTACTGGAATATTAACTGAAATTTTATTTTAGCACGTTTTATAATCGACGAAAATGCTGTAACATTAAATATAAAAAAATTGCTCAAATTGTACTTTTAATTTTTCTTAAAATAAATTAGGTAAGTATTTTAAATTTTAAGTTTTTTATTTTTTTCAGTCGAAGTGAAAAGCAGTGTGTTTAACACGGGGTTACAAGCCATTATGAATTTATGACACTCAGATATATTTGGCCTACTAATAATTACCTCGTGTCATAATGGCTTGTTTTAGCCCCTTGTCAAACAATCTACTATTGTTAAGTACCTACATTACAGGCAACTGCTCCCTAACTACCCCCACTTTGTTACAATATTGTAAAAAAAACAATCGTCATCGTCTCACGTGTTTAGTTTGGATTTGATCTTGGCCAAAATATGCGACAGTGAATCCGTGAAATAACTCGCTTGATTCAGATTTAAGAATGTGAAAAAGCTTATCTCATATTTTTAGAAATTACTTCCTCATCTGGGTGTATAATACTGGATGATTCAGGAGTCATGACTTCGTGAGTGACTGGGGTGGGAGAGATTCACACTGATCAACTTTTACGGGGTAAACCACAAAATCGCAAAAGAAAAACAGCTAATTAATAAGATTTTATCGATATCTAACTATCCGAAATGTAACAGCCCGTACACCGAACAATGCATAGTCGAAATTAGGTAGCTATTTAAACGTAAACCGCCGAAGAGTTCTATATTACCAATAAATAGCATGTAACAAAAAACAGTCGGCCACACTTTTTGTCGTTTAGATCAAACTAAATGCCAACCAAAAAACGCACCGAACTTTTTTACAATGTACAGTTTAAAGGCCATAAAATTGTTACAAGCAAGCAACCTTAATTTATTTTTATGATTGACGAGCTTTGCTGTACAAAACAACGTGTTTTCTTTTATTCATAACGTAATATCATTGCAGTTAAAGTTTACGCTAACGATAACGTAGAGTTACGAGTCCGAAACGAGTCTCTTGTTTACGTTCGAATGACGAATGAGTTACTTAACTAATGAGTAGTCTCACGTAATTTAGTTAGTAAATGTCCTTTCTAATGGCGAATACGACTCAGCCGGGTATAATTATTGCCTAACAAAGAATTGCGTAGGTATCTGCATTATCTTTGTTCTCTTTGTTTTGGGTATAATTTACAAACCCCTCGAATGCGATGTCAAAAATTTGCTAATTAAATTGAAACTCACTGATATTTTAATGTAAGGTTCAAATGTTTCGGACGGATCCGTTCCGTACCTAAGCGTGCGCGGAGGTACAACAATCCAAGGATCACTCCTGAATTAGGTATTTTTAGGATTCCGTACCCAAAGGGTAAAAACGGGACCCTATTACTGAGACTTCGCTGTCCGTCCGTCCATCCGTCCGTCCGTCTTTCACCAGGCTGTATCTCAAGAACGGTGATAGATAGACAGTTGAAATTTTCACAGATGATGTATTTCTATTGCCGCTATAACAACAAATACTAAAAATAAAATAAAATAAATATTTAAGGGGGGCTAGAGTTGTTAGTCCGCTGTTTTCTAACATAATTGTGTGCATCGGGTTACAAGCATGAAATTTCTACCACAGATAGAGTGTTTTCCGGTGATTATTTTCAGATGTGGAGGGAAATCAGATTCATCCCTGTCCTGTGAGGCTGAGCGGAGTGGAGAGGACCAAGTTTACCTCTTTTCTTTCTCTATTGCTGGTCAGTTAAGTCTATACTAGGACTTCCCTCTACATCTGAAAATAATCACCGCGGAACGTTCTATGTGTGGTAGAAATTTCATGCTTGTAACCCAATGCGCACAATTTCGCGGCTTAGCAACTCTACTATAACAACAAATACTAAAAATAAAATAAATATTTTGTGTGGGAGCCCCCATGCAACAAACTTACAGATAATGGTACGGAACCCTTACTCGTGCGCGAGTCCCACTCGCACTTGGCCGATATTTTTTTTTATGTCATAGGGCGCAAACGAGCTAACGGATCGCCTGACAGAAAGCGATTACCGTCGCCCATAGACACCTGCAACACCAGAGGAGTCACATGTGCGTTGCCGGAATAATAAAAGCGGCGGTAATAGTTATGTGAAATCCCATAATATATATATATATATATATATCATGTAAAAGTATTTACGTCGAATACTTCCTCTAAACAAGATACTAGATACGTATACGTACCGTACGTACTGCTGTGTATTCATTGATCGTACATTACATAGATCCAATCAATAAATAGTATTTCCCGAGACCTTGGACGTAAAATTACGAGGTACTTAAATAAACACTTTTTTCACGTGATTAAGTCCCGTTTTGTTATAATAATGTGTGAAAATCGTATGTGTTTAAAATTTAAATCAATATAGTTAATACATAAACTATCTTCTTAATTATTTGTTCAGCAAGAGTGTGGGTTTCTGGGTCAATACTGGTTCCGGAAAAAAATCTAGCACTATTTTTGTTTTGTTCTTTACAAGCTTTTATTTACTACAGGCTGCACAAATGCATGGCCCATTTATGAATGAATTCATTCATAAATTCTGCAGTTCACGTACCTACCTATCTTTTAAGAAAAAATTTAACCACTTCATGCGGACACCGATTGAGCTGAGATTAAGTATAGCTACGCAACTTCGATGTCAATACAATAATATGGCATGATTATGCTGGTCCGATAATGGAGCCGATCATAGGAAAACTGTACCTAACACCAACCGTGACAAAAAAACCTCTATCGAGTTGGGGGTCTGTAGAATCGTCTTAGTGTGTAGATAAAATTACAGTCAGCTATAAAAGCTGGCACAAAAATGAAAATGTTGGCTGAAACATTATGTATTTATGTAGATAGAGACATTTCGCCACAAAGACTAAAATGCATATTAATTATTGCATACTAACAAGTCGTCCTGGCGAAATGTCTTTTATTGAATGAAATTCAGCGAGAATCTTTCCACTTTCCATTACGCAAGTGAAGTTATCTTCAATTCGCAATGTTCGATAACATCTCATGATCATAACATTGAATTCATCGATTGAATAATTTCAACAGTTGCGGTCGCACCAATTCACGTCCATTGTTTCGTGATCATAAATGACGATGTTGAAGATCATTTTGGCAAAGTAGAGTAGAAGAAAATAAGAATAACAAAAACTTCAGTGGAATGCAAGATAACACGACCATAAAAAGCAGTGACCATAATTGTCTGCCCAATAAAAAAAAAACGTTTTAGTGTGATCATTTTTTGTGTCTCCATGTATTCGTTCGATGCGATCGTTGTCAGTAGAGTAAGAACACGTAATACTGATATAAAAATATTTGTTTCTGGCGAACGAACTCGAGTAATAGGAGTGAAATTTGATAAGTCACCTACATGACTGTTTGTAATCAGAAATTCAGAAGTAATGCCTCCTGCCTAACCCATCAGTTACTGAGATTTTTGAGCGGAGATAGAAACATTTTACCTGGCTCTTCGCGCGACAGCAAGTAGGCACGGGTCCTAGCAAGGACAGCAAGTATTAGGCACTTTTCCTCGCAACGATTGCACAGCTCAAGCGTGCGCTGGCCCGTATGATTTGTTGCACCACACTCATGGCACCTGAGCCCCATCTTCCTCCTTACGCATACGCACACACGTGGGCATTTCTCAGGAGTGGCATTTTTAAGTGTCCGGGCTTGAAAATGGTTAAATTTACCATCGAATATTTCTGAATAAAATCAAGCTCGCCAGACGAAACGGTTTGTTTCGTCTGGCGAGCTATGTAACCATTTCATGATAATTCATTAACATGACAATAAAAAAAAGTTATTACAAAAATTTACGTTCACTGGGAGCGTCCGCTTGCCAGATTTGTTGAAATAAAAAATCATAACTGGATATTGGGTCTGGATACTATGATTTCAAATGTGTTCCCGTATTCAGCATTAGTTTATTAATCATTTTGTTCCTATAGATATAATTTATCTGCAAAACATTTTAAATAAAAACTATTTTTCGGAGCGTCCGAGGGTAACTAGTGATTTCAGTGTAAACTTTAAAACACGTCAGCACTGCCTTAAAGAAGTATACTTAGAAACCCGCAGCTCGCAAGCAACTAGCTTCAGTTGTGTTCTCACCGCCGCCGAGAGTAGACGTCGGCTCAATGGCTTGTAGGTAGAGTTTGTGTGGGTTTGTTCGTCATTCGGTGGATTTGGTTACGTGTTTTGTTGAATTCGGTGGAACAATTTGTGTTGTTCAGTGATTGTGTATCTGCAATTTTATAAGTAAATAAACTATCTCCGGGAGAATGTAAGTCCATAATAATTGGTTCGTGTCTATATTACTTTTAGTATTCCTTAAATCGATAAAAAACATTAAATTTTGAAATCAGTGGAATTGATTTCCATTGATTCGGTGTAATTTTTGACCACTGAAGTCAATAAAAATTGCCACCGCTATCAATTTTTACGATAAAACCAACTGGTTTTACATTATTTCTATATTGCCATGCCCCTCAATCGGTTCCTCAATGCTTAATAATCGTGATTTTGTTAATGCAGCATAGTTCTGACTGTGCTTCTCTTGTTTACTAATTTCGGTGGGTTGCTGTTCGTTAGGCTGCTTTCACCGGCATCTCATTGGCATTTTAGCACATGGTATACCCATCTCGTTGAACTGGTGCATCAGGGTATTATGCCTCAACAGCCTGACACTACAAATATTCCTAAGGGTCGTCATTTCAGCGAGCTACACATCGAAAACTCTGAAGTATTGGGCCTTTGATTTCGGTGATTGTAAAATCTTAAATATCTTATGAACCACTAAGTTCAGAAGAGGGCCTTTGCTACCAATATTTTTTTTAAATTAGGCCGTTTTCATATATTAAAGTCACGAATCAAAAATATGAAAAATAAAATTGACCACCGAAGTCAAGCAAAATAGCTCGGCCCGGAGAATCGCCCACGTATGCCCCGTCCAGTGGCCGAGCGAAAAGTGCCCATAGTTGTTGCTACACGTCGTTCTTCCACCGGTTTCTCAGAGGCTCTGATGCTCCCAGCCATTGCGAGTTTAATCTACTTTTTGGGAGCAGTTCGTGTCTGTAAAGGGTTATCCAGGGTGACAATTCCAACTTGACCTACTTTTTTGTGCAGTGATTTGTTTCGGTTGAGGTTGAAGACTCGCAATTTTGGCCTAACGTAGGATGTTTTTACTGGTAACAATTATCCCATCAAAAACATAAATGTTAAATTAGAGCCAAGTTCAATATCGCGTGCAACATTGTCGACTTCGCCGACAAAAGAATTGAGATCTATATGGGCGCCAAGTTCTTTGCCCTAAAATTTTTAGATACAAGGACATGCGACATACTCAATGCATTTATTTCACTTGGGGTGTAATCAATATCAAGACTTGACTTGGCTAGTTTTTACATATAAATTTATATTATATTTGTCTAATCATTAACATCGTAAAGGTAAGTACGCAAATTAGTGTACGTCCTGTTACTTATACTGTTAGCTTGATAATAATACTATGTTACTTTTATAAAATTTAGTCAGTTTGTGAAAACTAGCCAAGTCAAATCTTGATATTGAATTACACCCCAAGTAAAATTAATGCATTGAGTATGTCGCATGTCCTTGTATCTAAAAATTTTAGGGCAAAGAACTTGGCGCCCATATAGATCTCAATTCGTTTGTCGGCGAAGTCGACAATGTTGCACGCGATATTGAACTTGGCTCTAATTTAACATTTATGTTTTTGATGGGATATCATTACTTTTTGTACAGAAATTATTATGATGTGTAAATTACTTAATTATTAATTGTTAATAACTTGTGTGTGAGCTATTATTCTATTACATCTTTTAAACAAACAAAGAATTTTCCAAATCGGTTAGTACGTGTTGGATTCTTGTGTGTGTGTGTGTGTGTGTGTGTGTGTGTGTGTGTGTGTGTGTGTGTGTGTGTGTGCGTGTGCGTGTGCGTGTGCGTGTGCGTGTGCGTGTGCGTGTGCGTGTGCGTGTGCGTGTGCGTGTGCGTGTGCGTGTGCGTGTGCGTGTGCGTGTGCGTGTGCGTGTGCGTGTGCGTGTGCGTGTGCGTGTGCGTGTGCGTGTTCCACGACACGTTCTACGACGGTCGACGCGAGTAAACCCGTGTATTTTATTTTAAAGTCAAAAATGTATAATTTTTGTAAAGTAAAATGAAAAAAAAAAAAAAAAAAACAGTTTTTCGGGTACCTCTGCTACAACTAATTAACGTATCTAATGTGTCTTTTTCCTCATCCTTCCCGTGAGATATCATTAAATAGGTCATCAAAAATTTCGAGGGATTCATTTCGATTATAATTTTTCTAGCCTACATGTGTGTCGCAATGCTGGGCATTCTGGAATGCAAAGTTAGCTACTGAAAACTCTGGAACGCGAGATAGCGTGACAAATGAGCAATTTTGCATGCCATAGTGAGAGCTCAACTTCATTGGCTTCCGATTCGTGAACGTTGGTCAATAAGGATTTTGTGTAGGTACTTTCCTTTGTACTCTTTATAACCCTTTATAACCCTGTTGCACCTGATTATCTTATTAAAAATTAGTTCGTTATAGTGCCCGGCCAGGCGGCGAGCTCAGTACCTGTCGTAAACTGTTACTCGCAGCTCCTTCTCATCGGTTTGGTTCCATGGGCATTATGGGCAATTCGTTCACAGTGCCGGTATTTTGTCTCTGGAATGTCCTTCCCCTCTGTAACATCAAGCTGAGATCAAGCCCTCTTTCAAGCGCATGGTGCGCAAGCACCTTTTGGAGAATCTTCAAGATTAAATCTCTTCGTAGTCATTTCATAGCAGGCACCCTATAGGTATGTATCCATAGTAATATATTATGTAGACCCACAGACAACCCCCACTAGACGGAGCATGTAAGGCGACCCGCGCGCACCAACGATATGGTACGGCAGAACATTAAAGTATCAACACGGCGGCCACCGTTCAGTTGCGTCCTTGTTTATGATCCATGCGTACGTCAACGAAAAAAAAAATTGGGCATGTGCGAGCCCGACTCGCGCATGAAGGGTTCCGTACCTATACATATATATATATATAATCTATAACAAGTTTGTTGTATGGGAGCCCCCCTTAAATATTTATTTTATTTTATTTTTAGTATTTGTTGTTATAGCGGCAATAGAAATACATCATCTGTGAAAATTTCAACTGTCTAGCTATCACCATTGTTGAGATACAGCCTGGTGACAGACGGACGGACGGACAGCGAAGTCTCAGTAATAGGGTCCCGTTTTTACCCTTTGGGTACGGAACCCTAAAAAGAAATTAAATAAATAACATGGTAAATTGTAGTGTTAAGTGGTGTAGAGAGACCTCATAAACATGGACGCAACTAGACGGTGGCCGCCGTGTTGATACTTTAATGTTCTGCCGTACCATATCGTTGGTGCGCGCGGGTCGCCTAATACTCGCCTTACATGCTCCGTCTAGTGGAGGTTGTCTGTGTGTAGACCAGACATGACCAATTGACCATATATGTATATGTAGTATAGTATTTTAAACCATTGATACAAATATCAAAGCTCAACTCAAAGAAAAAAAACAGTCAAGTGCGAGTCGGACTCGCGCACCGAGGGTTCCGTACAAACACTTTCCATCCTTAAGTAGTTAAGTTATGTTTGCACCTGGTATGTATAGCGCACCATACAAATGAGGTGCAAAGTTAACGCAACCAATCCCTTTTGTTGTATGGGAGCCCCCCTTAAATATTTATTTTATTTTATTTTTAGTATTTGTTGTTATAGCGGCAATAGAAATACATCATCTGTGAAAATTTCAACTGTCTAGCTATCACCGTTCTTGAGATACAGGCTGGTGACAGACGGACGGACGGACGGACGGACAGCGAAGTCTCAGTAATAGGGTCCCGTTTTTACCCTTTGGGTACGGAACCCTAATAAATGCGTAACCTGGTGGAAGAGACCGGGAATCGAACCCGGTACCTGTGGATTACTGGTCCAGCGTGTTAACCTTTCCACCACCCTAACGCCCAGATAACCTTTTGATTTTATCCTTATGCCTTGTGTGACGATCTTTGCATTGTTTATTTGAAAGGCTTTTACACCTTGGCACCAGGTTACGCATTCAATTTTTTTCTCTGAGCTTTAATCTTTGTAATTTGTATCAATGGTTTAATATAAAAAAATAGGCAAGTGCGAGTCCGACTCGCGCATGAAGGGTTCCGTACCTATATATATGTATATATAGGTATAACAAGTTTGTTGTATGGGAGCCCCCCTTAAATATTTATATTATTTCATTTTTAGTATTTGTTGTTATAGCGGCAATAGAAATACATCATCTGTGAAAATTTCAAGTGTCTAGCTATCACCGTTCTTGAGATACAGCCTGGTGACAGACGGACGGACGGACGGACGGACGGACGGATGGACGGACGGACGGACGGACAGCGAAGTCTCAGTAATAGGGTCCCGTTTTTACCCTTTGGGTACGGAACCCTAAAAACCGGCTAATAGCATGTCGGGCCACGCTCAGTGTAGGGTTCCGTAGTTGCCCATCCTTCACAATAGACGGCGGTATAAATTACGAGAAAGATTTCAAGCTCTATAAAAAGGTCGTAAACGCCAAAGTAACTGTAATTACTTATTACCTTCTGAAAGTTATCGCTAATACGTGCCAGATTGATCGGAATGTTTTAATTTTTTCTTACATAGATTAATTATTTCAATTAAATCCACATTCCTCGAACTCTATGTATATACATATATGTATTCTATGAACGATATGTATAATAAATAACTGAAATAAAATGTGATCATTTTGATTTCCAGAAGCTTCTCATTGCGCTTGGTGCCAAACCGACGTCTGGTGGCGCGCGCATTCGGCGTGTGGTCGGAACATGGACGAGACACTCCCCTCTCGACCGTGGACGCCTCGTGTCACTTCCAGCACGCCGGGCCGGACGCCGTAGCAGCCTTCTCGGCCTGCAGGGACCATGCTTTGGTAAGTGTCCTTACACCCTTACTTTGGCAATGTCCAAATACTGGACAAAACCTATGTCTTTTTGTATGTTTTCTGAACCACAAATGTTTGAACTATCGAACCCCGATGAGGCTCGAATTATGGAACTTTAGTGTTCTCTTCCAAATTAGGTTTAATTACCGGTATCGTATGGTTGGGTTGGGGCCCGGTTCAGGTTGTGGCCGTGGACTCCTCTTGCAGCCGCTTCCAGCACGTTATATGCTCGCCTATTGCGCATTTAAAAAATTCTTAAGCACTTTAGAGAAAATAGAAAGAGAATCTACTGCCGAGATCTTTGCCCGAGAACTGTGTGCTGAATATCGTATCGTATTATGGATTTGATTGGACCAGTGTTGTACATCGGGTACGACGGCAGTTCCGGCATCCACCATCCTTGATCGGGCGATTAGCGAATTCCCGGATTCTGTAGCGATACATTAGAGTTTTCAAAATCTATAACACCATATTCTCGTAATTTATTTACCATTATAGCACGGGTTGATAGTCGTGGACAACTCCACTTACGAAGTCCGTCCACTGCCGGTGGGTGTAGGGCGCGCAGAGGACGGCGGGCGCACGGCGCACGTGATCCGCCGCGCTCCTCCACCCCGCGCTCCCCGTGACGATGACTTGCCCCTCCGCCCGCGCCCGCGCCGCCCCCGAGCCTCCACTTACCCCCTGAAGCCAGGCCTGCCCGGGTACACCATCGAAATCGCGCTTTTCCTGGATGAGGCAGCGTATAAGATCTTTAACCCGTACTTCAATTACAAGGAGGCAGAGTTAAGGGATATGCTGCTGGCTTATATAAATGGAGTAAGTAAGAGTTATTTATTTACTTTATTTAAACTTTATTGCACTAAATAAAAAGTCAGTACGAATGGCGAACTGAATGTTACAATATTTACACCTTTCTTAGTTCGGCTACGGCTGACAGGTTATACGTAACCTGATTCCTGTTAACAGTTCCTGCTGCATTTTTATAACAATTTCAGTGACTCCAGTTCCTGAAGTTTAAAGTGATGTATAAAAATCCTTATTTTCTGGTTTTCAACAGTCCTAATTTTATAGAAATGTAAATCAGGGGTTATGGATGTATGACCCTCTAAAGGAGTTCAATCATATGTACTCGTATTTTCCAGAAAACACGGAAATATAATTTTCCTGGACAGAATTCACTTGCATCCTTTAACACCGTGAAGGTGTCATTTAGTTATTTTTCATTTAGCTGTCAATACCATAATATACGAAACCTAATACCTATTTGAACCTAGCTTGAAATCAACGCCACAATGCTTGTACGTTTCAGGTACAAGCGCTCTACCAGCACTGGTCCCTCGGCACTCACATCCAGTTGTCCTTGGTGCGCCTGACGTTACTCAGGGTACAACCGCCAGCACTGTCCAGGCACGCTGAACGCGGGAGATTACTCGACTCCTTTTGCGCGTACCAACGGTCGCTGAATGTTGAAGATGATAACGATCCAGAGCATTGGGATATGGCTTTATTACTGTCAGGGTTAGCAACTATTCTTAAATATTTTTTTAGGTACCTACCTTCTTTGGTATATACATTCAGTTGCCAGCGGCAAACTACTCCATTCCGAGTCTACTAAATATTGAGGACAACACAGACCCAAAATGTAGAGAGATCATTTGCTTTTATTCAGTTATTATAATATAAGACTGCATCAAATCGGACATTGAATGTGGAAGCTGATATTGTATTACTGAGCTATTTTGCTAGAACATAAAACTTAGTTTACGATCGGAAGCTTAAGGGGTGACTTTACATAGATAAGGCTAAACAGGCATTCTTTGTTATTTGATTTAAATAGTCAACAAGTACAAGAAATAAAAAACCGGCTAAGAGCATGTCGGGCCACGTTCGGGCTTAAAACAGCGGTTTTAAGCCCGCCGAGGTTTAAATTACGAGAAAGATTTTAAGCTCTATAAAAAGGTCGGAAACGCCAAAGTACCTAACTGTAATTACTTATTTATTACCTTCTGGAAGTTATCGATTATACGCGCCAGATTGAGCGGAATGTTTTAATGCAGTATGGCACTTAAGTGTAACGTTCGAAGTATAAGGACACCGGCACTTACGTCATTTTAAAGAAAATTATGAAATTTTGCGATAATTCAAAAACGGCTGGACCGATTTTATTCAATATAGTTTTAATTGAAAGTACTTATAAAGCCTCATTTTCATGAATTTTCCCATAATTTTTTGAACCGAGGTTGAAATGTTAGAGGGGGGGACGCTATATTTTGGATTTCCGACTGATTACAAAACTGCTGATTTTATCAAAAAATCATGTTTGGAGATCCCTATTATTTTTAAAATACCTACCTATTCAATGACACTCCATACACTAGAGTTGGAACGAAAAAAAAACACCCCCACTTTAGGTGTATACGAGAGGTAGGTAGGTACCCGAAAAAAAGTTTTTTTTTTTTAGTTTTTATTGTACCGTTTTGTCGGCGTGATACATATTTAAAATTTCAGCTTTCTAGTACTTACTAATGATCACGGAGCTAAGTCGCGGACGGACAGACGGACATGGCGAAACTATAAGGGTTCCTAGTTGACTAGGGAACCCTAAAAACTGTCATAGGTGCTTGTTTTATATTGTTCCGAGTGCTGAATTTTTGCCTTTAGGTACAAGTCGACCGTGCTCCACTGTTCAACCGTTAGGTGACTTCTGCGGTTACCAATTGGTCTCACAACGTTGAATATGATAACCTAAAAAAAGCTGTACTTAAATTACTTTACATAATATTTGATAAGATAAGATATTTATTGAATGATAATGATAACTTACTTTACAGTCATAATAACTATAGACTAAGACATTCTATTTGACAAAATTTTACGCGCGCGTGAATTAGGATTCCCTGTGTTTCATGCATAAATAAAAAGGACTAACTATTTATTTCTGCTTGAAATTTTGATCAATTCACCTTGGGGCTAATTGGGGCAGCCGACTAGGTAGAGACCTACAATATTCTAAGACAAGGATCTGTCACACTCGTCACGTTCCAGGCTGGACTTCTACTCCGAGGAAGGCGGCCGGCGCAGCGGCGTGACCATGGGCCTGGCGCCGGTGGGCGGCGTGTGCCTCCCCGCGCACGCCTGCGTCGTCGCCGAGTTCGGCGCGGACGACATGCTGGGCCGCCCCTACCCTTCCGCCGGCTTCACTTCTGTCTACATCCTCGCGCATGAGATTGGACATAAGTCTGTCACTGATGATATGAGTGTTTGTGTGCTAATGCTAACCTTCACGATAGACTTTATCCTTACAATTCAAACTAGTTGTTAAATTCTTGTTTTTTGTAGCACAGGTAGAGTCAGCAGCAGAAGTATTTAAGCGCACCATCCCTTCGCGATTGCACTATGGAGAGAATAACGCTTGCACAGTTTTTTTTGAGCGTATTTATTCTGTGTATTTACTTTTGCTGCTTAATGTACCTACTATATTTACGGATATTTTGCCTATACCCAATTCTGAAGTACAATCCTCAACACGCAATTCTGAAAATCTGTCTTGAGTGAGAACTAATTTAATTATCAAGACGAGTCCAGTCCAAACTTAGTCAAAATAAGAAATAAATAAGTTGTACCTTTTAAATATAATAATATACCCGAGGAAGGGAAATATAACATACCTTATCACCCGAAAACAGAACTTTAGATTTTTTTTGCTTTAAGGTGGAGTTAACATCTCAGGTCTCACTTGGCTTTAGTATAACCTTGTTACGCTTGGTGTTCCAGCCTGGGCATGCACCACGACGGCACGGGCAACAGCTGCGCGCGCGACGGCTACATCATGTCGCCGTCGCGCGGGACTCACGGGGAAGCCACCTGGTCGCCGTGCAGCGCGAGAGTCGTCGCCGATCTACAGTATGTCACTATGTCTATAGTATGTCGCTCAGCTGTAGGGCCCCCCAATATTTTTTACCTTCCGACAGGTCAAACTGACGTTACAATGACGTGAAATAACAAAAGCGGTTTCCTCAAAGATGAAGAGTTATAGAGACACACTACGGGACACCTACGACGAGGTCACCTGATCGCAGTGCAGCCAAAGTCGTCGTCGATGTACAGTCTGTCACTCTTATGTTATGATCAAACATTCTAGTGTCTTGGGCGTCTAACACGGTGACATCGTGTCGCCGTCAAAGTCGGCTGCTGTCTTGAACTTTTGAGACGCCTGTAAGATGAAATTAGCAATTCTGCGATCTGGCACAAACTCAGTCACCGTTTCGCAGAAAGCGAATCCTGAAATTGCATGTTAGCATATAATCAACTCGTACTTTGTCTACAGACATCGTAATCCTTTTTGGATTATAGTCAGAAATATGTTTTTAGTAATTATCATTAGCAACATTTTCAGACGTTGGCTGTTTGCTACGCCTGAATTTTTGCCAATTCCTATAACAGTGACCTAAGTTGAATTAATGTGGACAAAGTGTTCGTGTCCGGCAGGTGGGCGACGTGTTTACTGGACGGCGAACCGGACGCGGCGGACGTACCGGACGAACTGCGGCATGAGCGCTTCGGCGGAGCGCCCGGACTGGTGTGGGGCGCCAAGAAGCAGTGCGAGGTAAAAGCCGCTTGTTGTGACTAGGACAAGTATCCCCATAAGGCAAGAAGTTAGGACAAGTAAGGGGAGGAACAACCTTATTAGTGTCCGTGGTGTTGAAACCATGAATACCTAAGGGCGAAGTGTTGGAACCTGATTGCACATTGCACGTTTATGTCTGTCGCCTAATGAACCTGTGACCAATAGGCAAAAGGCATGCTGGGTATCCGATGGTTGGATGGCTTTAGTCATGCTGTAAGAAAGTACATAATATTGTTTGTGTGTAGATCCTGCTGCGCGACGCGGACGCTGCGCCGACGCCGGCGTCGCCCGCGGCGGCGCACTGCGCGCAGCTGACGTGTCGGACGCCGCATCGCGCCGGCTTCTATTATGCCGGCCCGGCACTGCCCGGGACGTCTTGCGGCTTACATATGGTTCGTATAATAACTTTCAAAACAAAACATCTCCACTAATATGAGTCATTTAAGTAAAACAAATAAAACTGATTATTTCACACACCTAACATCACATTTGCTCATAGTGACGCACATAAGAAAATTTACATGGCTCTGATTTTCTAAGTTTCTGAGGATGTTTCTTTCTTATCCATTTCCAATTTCAAGTCATTAGTAACACAACAATATTTTTGAATGTTTCCTTTCAGTGGTGTCAAGGCGGCGAGTGCGTATCCTCAGGCGGTGTTGAAATTACGACGAAGGCTGCTCCCGTCACGACTAGTACACCCCGTTACGGCGGAAGCAATGGAAATGGTCCGACCACCGCGACGGGTGGTGGACAAATTAACGATTCAGGTAGACCACGTGGCGTCAAGAATAGTTAATTGCTAGGAAAATCGGCTGTCGTATGCGCTGTGTATAATAGTGCCCCGCCATTATAAAAAAAAAAACTAAAAAAAAAAAAGATAAAACCAGTGTCAGCCATAGCGAATGATCGGGTGACCGTATCATTATACAGCTGCTGCCCCAGACTTCTCAACTCAACTCAACCAAAGTTCTCAACAGCAACTTCTCTCACTTTGCAGGCTTACCTATGAGAAAACTTAGCTTTACTGCCATCTGCATAGAGTAATATTATTTAATGGACCTGACCGTCAAAAATGGCACAGATAGCTGTTCGACCAAACGAAACGCCCAATTTCATAGCGATTCTACTAAAAAATACAGGCGTTTTAAAACTACCGGTACTTAATCTGATTATAATTCAGTCTAACTTGTTCTGATGTGGTAATTCCAGTTGCAGGAAGTGGAGCTGGTGGATGGGGCGCGTGGAGGGAAGGCCTGTGTCGTTCTGGCTGCACGCTGCGTTCGCGCGGCTTCCGTGAGCGTCGCCGCGCCTGTTCTGGCAGCTGCGTCGGCGTCGGCTACGACGTCGTTATCTGTGATGACTCTAAGGTACTTGGATTCGATCGATGTTGCCTGGTATCGGATCCTTCACTTTTAAAATACAATACAAATTCTCACCTTAAATACACAGAGAAACAAAACATAAAGGGATAAAAAAAATAAAGGCAGAGGTAAACAACAGACGATCTTTTCGCTTAATAGCGATGTTTTCGACGACTTTTAGGTAGGGGAGAGTTAACGAACGTTTGAATTGAAATTTTTTTCCTTCTTTCTAATGGAAAAGAGAAGAGGTTAAGCCTCTAGGAAAGGAAATATAGTACCGCAACTTTTCTAAGGGTCTTTGTCTTCAGGAAATAGTTACAGAAAAGATCGCCGTGAGAGCATTGCATAGCCGCTTATTCAATGCGGCATTTGCTCTCGATAATTGACGATACTTCAAGATACTTACTCGTATTCGTAGGCATACAACTATAAATACTAAAGTGAATGAGATGAGTTTTGAGACGTGTGATGAACAACTCCCTATCCCTACCCCTTTTGACGATTGATGTTTACAACAACCTAAACTTTTTGGAGATAGGTTTTCAACTATCCCCGAAAAGTGTCTTGTAGCTGAAAACCTCAATCAATCAATCAATCGCTAGTCCCCAAAATTATGGTGTACAATCCAGAACCCAGGCCTGTGGTTATGAGCCGCTGCAGTAATTTAATTAGTAATATTGTGAAGAAAAAAGTCGGAGAGAATTATCCAAAATGAATTAATCTTGCGGCTACAGTACGTCACGGGTTTTGAGTCACTTACACAAATAAGTAAATCACAGCTACGTAAATCGACCGACACCACAACCTGACTAATACGATGAATGAAATCGTCCAATACCCTGCTGGGTTTTTCTGCAATTAAACAAACTTGAATAATTAAATAATGATATTAACATGTTAGCTGTTCCTGGGTAAAAATATCTAGACAAGCCAAAAATTTTGTAGTACGATTTGATGCAAAATATGTATAAATGGCGCCTACTGCTTTATGAAGAGCAAATTTCTTAGTGTGTTTGAAACTTGATTTCCTACACATGTTTTTTTATCAAAGCTCATATTTATGTTTCTGTTTTAATTACTACTACTACTTATATATTACTATCTACTATTGTATACGTAGGTGCCGAGTATTTACTCAATTCGACGTTTTCATTACAGATTATGCCTAAGCTAGGTATGTCTATTTTCACTATTGACTATGGTCTGTTTGTTATTTAACTGTCGTTAAATTCCTATCAAATGGTCGATATTGCTGAATTGTGAAAAGTGACAATTAATGGGATATTTACAAAAGTTAGGGAAAGAGATTCTCGCGACTTTTATTAAGTTAAATCAATAATTTCGTGCACCATCCGAATTTTTAATGGAAATGCCCACAGCCAACAAAGTTTTATCGCAATAATATAATCAACAACAACAATAACACACTTAAATTGAAAACCAGTAAAAATTTACAAAAGGAAACAAAACAAATACATACATACAAAATGAATTCCTGATATTTATTTTACACGAAAACGATACCATACAAGCCCTAGTAGACTTAACTGACCAGCAATAAAGAAAGAAAAGAGGTATACTTCGTCCTATTCACCCCGATCTCCCGCCTCACAGGAGACGAATCTGACTTCCCTCCACATCTGAAAATAATCAACGCGGAACGCTCTATCCGTGGTAGAAATTCCATGCTTGTAATCCGATGCGCGCAATTACATTAAAAAACAGCGGATTAACAACTCTACTAACTAATAATTTGCCTCTCAAAAAAGCCTTGTTTTTGGCAGGTGTGCGGTAAGAAGACGCGGGTGACGGCGAGCGAGTTAGCGTCCCGCAAGTGCTCGGAGTACGCAGCGCGGCTGCCCAGCCTGGACCCGCGCGGCGGCGGCCTGCAGGCGCCGCACGACCCCAGTACGACCATAGATACGACCTGTATACTTTTTGAAAACCCCTAGCAATTGATGATATTTATTTTATACCTAAATAATGCCTGTTCTTCGAAGGCTGTTCGAGCTTTAAAATGACGACACTTGCTTCTTGAATGTTATCTTTTCGTATTGTCAGCTCGTATGTGGATGGGCTGCGCGGTGTTCTGCCGACGAGCGTCCGGAGGCGGTTTCTACGCGCCTCGAGTGGAGCTCAACGACGCCGGCCTAGATCCTTACTTCCCGGACGGGACATGGTGTCACCACGACGGAAATCAGGACTATTACTGTCTGCAGCACCACTGTTTGCCAGAGGTGAGTACATACACCTCGGGAGCAGTGCTGAATGATGTTAAGCTGGTGTTCTACCCACGAGCGGCGGGCGGCGGCTTCTACGCGCCTCGAGTGGAGCTCAACGATTCCGGCCTAGATCTTTAAGTCCGGGACGGGACGTGGTGTCACCACGACGAATCATCGGACTATTGATGTCTGCAGCACCACTGTTTGCCAGTGGTGAGTCACTTCACTACATACCTAAAGCATCGACGAGAGCTCACCGATGCCAGCCAAGAAGCTTAATTCCCGGACGGTAATAGGTGGTGTCATCATAACAGTTCGCGGGACCAGGAGGTTACTGCATGCAGCACCATTGCCTGCCAGAGGAGAGTCGTAGTGGCACATAACCACGAGTAGTTGTCTTAACACGTGGTGTGTAATGAGATCCGACGATGTGAAAATAAATAAAACCTATACATATTTAGAAACAGTTTTGGTTTTGTGTGGTCAACTACCATAGGGCTAAACAAAAACATAACTTACTCGTATTATTGTGCATGGGCTGTAATGTATGTAAATATTTTCTATTTACAACTATTTAACCTACATAATGTTTCTCGCGGTAAACGTGTAGTTTTGTAGAGAGCCTTTACTGGCACTCGCAAGAGCCTGTGTTCTACCTGCCGTCTATGATGATACATATGCGTCACCTCACGTGCTCTTCAATCAAGTTGAATAAAATTTACTGCATGAGATAACGCTACTATTATATTAGACATTAGACCAGATGATAAATAAATATTGACGTCCTAGAGCACAAACGTTGTAATGTAACCGAGTATGGGTATCGAAGTTATATACCCATACCCATCAGCACTTGTACTGCACTATGCAGCTGATTAGACTGGAAAAATAAAACATAAATACATAAACCAAAATTTGCAATGGTCACCATGGTTGAATAAAATTTTGTTAATGCATACTTAGATAGACTTTTGTATTTTCATTTACCCAGATTTTTTGGAAGTATTTGAATTCACTGGTCAAACTATCATACTGGAAGTATAGTGAAAATATAGAAGTTCTAAAAATACAGCATGAAGGATAAAATGAAGTACTTTGTCTATTTCAAAATCGTAGCGCTGAGTTAGCGTTAGCGGCTTATCGGAGTTATCAGCAACAACCCCAAACCAACAACCAACACTGCGCACGATCAGTCTCCGCTGTTTGTCTGTCACGGCAGCCGTGCGTCACTTTATGATATTTGCGGTGATCTCGCTAAATCGTGCACCAATTTGTCATGACTTATCTAAGCGGCTCAAAAATATGCCACAATTTAGACAAACACATTATCCTGACGATTGACGTCACTGTTTACTTTTGATAATGTGATTATGATTAATAAACACAGTGTCCAATTTGATAACGAAACTCTAAATTATGCACTCTAATTTGTCTCTTGACTTATCAAGGGGCTCAAAAATATGCCACAATTTTGTCAAACACATTATTCTGAAGATTGACGTCACTGTGTACTTTTGATAAAGTGATTAATAAATACAATGTCCGATTTAATCACAATATTATCATAAGAGGTGTTGCCGGGTACATGCGCTTTCCTACGCTTAGTGAGATCATACCGTTGCGTGTTTAATTCATATGTATATGCATGTGCGGTTAAAAGGTTTGTATTATTATATAAAATATAAGTACTACAGTTAGAAGCGGAAGCATGCAAGGGCATCTGAGGATCAGGTTGATTGTGGTTTCATCAAGGCTTGTCGCGGATACCGGCGATTGTGACGGCAATTACTCACATACTACCAGTTTACATTAAATGTGGAAGCACATACTTACTGCTTTGCTGGAGGAAATGTATTTTTTTTCTATAGGTATTTCCTCTATTAATTTTCTATATTCATGTATGTTGAGTTTATGATCATATTATTACTTAATACAAAAAACTTCGTATAATGACGTTACGTAGATAAACCATTATGTACTTAATAAGGCGGAGGAATAAAATACTCTATCTAAACTTGTTTCCCCATACAAACTTTGAACCCCCATTTCACCCCCTTAGAGGGTTGATTTTGAAAAATCCTTTCTTAGTCACCCCTAAACCTTATCAGGAACCTATGTGCCAAATTTGGACTCTCTAGAACCAGCGGTTTGGGCTGTGCGTTGATATGTCAGTCAGTCCGTCAGTCAGTCAGTCAGTTTCTTCTTTTTGCTCTTGTGCTTGGGTCATGGTTGTTCTATGTATTTAAGTATATATTTATCTATATAAGTACGTATATCGTCGTCTAACACAAGCCTTCTTGAGCTTAATTTGGGACTGGATCGATTTGTGTGAGTTTGTCCGATATTTATTTATTTTATATATTTAGATAAAATTCTAGATTTGTATCGAAAATCATATTTCTATGGAGAGGAGTCGTGATTTCAGGAAAAATCTTAATAGCGTGATGTAGGTTCGTCATTTGTTTTGTATGGGCGCGCGGCGCCATGCCAGCCTGGCGCCATCTGTTTTCATCAAGTTTCTTTGTCCTCTCATCACGCCGAAACGGCTGGACACATTTTAACCTATTTCGGTCTAGGAATAGCTGGACATCCAAAGATGGTTATAGAATACTTTTTACCCGGCTACGGTATTAAAAAAATTACACGTACGAAGTTGCGGGCACCTTCTAGTACATATATAAAATCAATATTAGAAAAAAAATACTAAATATATGGGCTGTATAAAAGATTTGATCCTAGGATTTTATAGAAGGGTCTACCAACCACGAGCTAATCGCGACATAGGGTAGGTACTAAAACATCCTGCCTATAATGGATGCTGTTGATTAAAAAATAGAGAAAAAAACGTTAATACTTGAAGAATAACATTAAACAACTTTTTCGACAGAATTTCAAGATGACGGCCCAGTTTCACATATGGGAGCTTCCCAGCGAAGACGTCGGTGGGCCTTACAACGCGCGCGCGCGGACGGCGCCCGAGGATCCTGCGCTCAGCGGCTACCTCTCCCTCAACGACGACGGAGTGCCCATCACGCGCTCCGCCTTCCCGCCCGAGCTCCCGGAGGAGCCAGAGGCCCACTGGGAAGTCATGGACTACGTGGAGCTGCCGGCAAACAATGACACGCTAAAGTCATGACACCGCCTCGCACGGATGAATGGTTCCCGATAATAACACAGCTAATTAGCTGTTCATTATTTTGCATTGATAAGACCCGATATCTTGCCCAAGTAAGAATAAGTTAGTTTTCGTTTGGGTTAAGTACCTCATTTAAATAATGTTTTTTGATTAGTGTAATGTTAATTTAAGTTAGATACCCTATTATATTACGGATGAAATGTGAGGTTGCATTTATTAGTTGTATGATTTACAGTATTAGTAAATTTAGCTAATTGTAATAAATATTTTTTACTTTTTTTACTCGAATGCTAGTCCCTTCATTACAATAGTAAATAATTAGTTGTATTGTTTAGTAAATTAAACATAGAAATAGAAAATTAATGATGAAAAGAAAATGTATCGTCCATGAGTTTCAGACTAAATAAGCGCCCAGTGTTTTTTTTATTTTTATTTCAGTCTTACCTGGTCAGACATTTTACTTAAAGGTCACCGTTTCTTAAAGAAATCACAAAACACGTATTTTATTGTTTAATGACCACGTGGGCACAGATATTCAACAAAATACCTATTAAAGGATATTATTACCTTATTGTGTGCATTAGGTAGTAGTTAATTTAAATAAATCGTTACCAGACGTGCCTAAGCGACGCATTTTGTTTTATTTTTTGTTCCCCAAACAAGTAGGTAAAGTGCCTGTCTTCATAAATTAAACATAATTATGTACCTTTGTTCTTACTCACTGCGAATATTGATGACTTTGACGAGGTTATAGAAAAGAAATCTATAGCTATGACAGTGACGGTTGAAGCTTAAATCAGTAGGTAGTTTATAGAGGACGTCGGACCTGGCATACATGATGCCGGGATTAGCTTGGACATGTTAATGAGTGCCGAGATACGTAGGTACTTGATAGTACTGTTAGCAACCAATAAAGTCATTAGATCTAGCATGAGTAACATAGTAGTCACTTTTATTATATATTTTTTTTATTGTTTGCATTAAGTATGCAGTTAAAATTACTGGAAATAATTTATTTGGCATATATACCGTTTTTAGTATCGGAGTAAATGAAAACCCTTACCGACTACACTACACATGAAAACAGTTCAAATTCTTGTAGTTGTAGTATTGTCAGTCGATAATAAAATGGATTGGTCGACATCGATCCATAGGTTCTATAAACTTCTATTACAGTCAAAGCTAAGTACTTACATACAAAGTTAAGTACACCTATATCGGTCGATGGTAACAATAACGATCGGTATTAGCGGCTGGCGCCTCTATATTTATACGATACCTTTTGTAAAATGTTCGACGCGTGCTCATCGTGGTCAGTGGCGGATTATCCCTAAGGCAAAGTAGGCACGTGCCTAGGGGCGCAAGGCCGCAAAGGGGCGCAAAGGGCCGCAAAGGGCCGCAATGGAGCGCAAAGAGACGCCGATGGCGTATATATATCTCCTATTTATAACTTCGTTGGTAGGGTGCTGACGTGTTCACAGTGTGTTCGTATCTTTATCGCAAACATTGGGTACCTATGCAAGATGCAAGCCATCAGGGAGCGCACCATAGGGCAGAACATCGACAACATTATTTACTCCAGATTAACAGTCGCTATGATCAAAATCGGTCAGGATCAGAAAGCCATCATCATCACTTCTGCAGAGTGCTTATTGGAAAACTGGTCTTACAAAGAACGCTAATCAATAAAATTGCTTTATGTGATTCTAATTAAGTAGGTATGATAAAAACACGTTGTATACAATGATAAAACTATCCTATATTCTACAAGCACTTTTATTGGTGTTTTATATTGTTGTGGCATGCCATATGCTGACTGTACGTAATAAATCCTATGCTTGACGCTACGATCGGAATCACTTTACAAGCAATGTGGATCTGATCGACAGAAACTCGAGAATATTAAGTCGACTTCATCATGAGTTGCCGACTAGACGGCGGCAGAAAATAAAGTAGGTTTCACCCGAATTGCAATCGAATCGAATTAAATGTTGCCATGTGTTTTCAACCTATGTACTTCAAAAAACCGGCCAAGAGCATGTCGGGCCATGCTCAGTGTAGCTGTAGGGTTCCGTAGCTGCCCATCCTTCACAATAGACGGGCTTCGAGGTTTAAATTACGAGAAAGATTTCAAGCTCTATAAAAAAGGTCGTAAACGCCAAGAAACTGTAATTACTTATTGCCTCCTGAAACTTATCGATTATACGCTCCAGATTGAGCGGAATGTTTTAATGCAATATGGCACTTAACTAATATGTGTAACGTTCGTAGTATTAGGGCACCGCGTGGCACTTACGTCATATTAAAGAAAATTATGAAATTTTGCGATAAATCAAAAACGGCTCGACCGATTTTATTCAACATAGTTTTCATTGAAAGTAATTATAAGGCCTCATTTTCATGAAATTTTCCATTTTTTTTTGACCCGTGGTGGAAAACTTAGAGAGGGGGGGGGGGTTATTTTTTATTTTCGGAGCGAATATTTACGAAACTGCTAATTTGATCAAAAAATTATGTTTAAAGACCCCTATTATTTTTAAAAGACCTATTTAACGATACCCCACACACTAATGTTGAAACGAAAAAAAAATCACCCCCACTAGGTGTTCGAGAGGTACCTACCCTACCCGAAAAAAAGTTCTTTTTTTAGTTTTACTTTTTATTGTACCGTTTTGTTAGCGTGATACATACACATACTCATATCAAATTTCAGCTTTCTAGTACTAATGATCACGGAGCTAAGCCGCGGACGGACGGACAGACGGACAGACGGACAGACGGACATGGCGAAACTATAAGGGTTCCTAGTTGACTACGGAACCCTAAAAAGGAGGAGGTTCTCAATTCGACTGTACTATGTTGGGTTTTTTTATATGTATGTTACGCGTTCATGCCGCTACGATTCGTTTCTGTTCAGTAGATCATACTTCAGATGTGGTCCCATATAAATTTTAGTTTTGTTGGTTTTGTCAAAAAGGTTTCGGAGGTGATCTTGATATAGGTCAAGAGCGAGTTGGACTTACGCACCGAGGGTTCCGTTACGGAACCCTCAGAACCCTTCGTACGGAACTTCCGTACGAACCATGAAAACACAGAATGCACTGTAACTATGCGTGCTGTGAGCGGTTATCTAAAAATCCTTATATTTTCAGTATAGGTATTTCGGTGTTATTGTAAAACAAAAGCTATCAATAAAACCTATTGTTTTGTTTCACTTGTTCGAAATTGACCTATGACTGGTAATTATCGAGTGTTTTGACTTGTAAATGATGTTAACTTAGTCATTTAACAGGTTGCCACCTCCTGTAGGAGCAGATAAAAACGGTAAAAACAAATTAATCATGTGATAAAACATAATGTTACAATAACCTGCCATTACAAGAAAAAACAAACTATAAAAGTGATAATAGGTACCTAAGTACATAATTATATTTAAATGCATACCTACCTCAACCAGCGTGTTTCCGTCTTTACCTAGTAGTTAAGGACTGCATGAACAATTGGTACATTTTACTTAACACAACGATTCTTGGTTGGAATGGAAACCACAAAATTTTTTTGAGGTACGTATTAAATAAATATCGGACCACCTCACTCAAATCAATTTAGTCCCACTCCCACAGCAAGCTCTAGTAGGCTCCTGTTATGGACACTAGACGACGATAAACATACTTATATAGATAAGTACATACTTAAATTAAATACAAATAACATCCATGACCCAGGCACAAATATTCGAACCGAACCCAGGACCGTCGTCGGCTCAGTAGACAGCTTAGCTTAACCACTGCGCCATCCAACCGCGTCGTCAAGATCTATTCTATTTTTAAGTATTTAAATACCACGGTATGAAAATTACTCCCAATACCAAAGTCACTGAAGTATATCTTACTTCTATTGTAGGCTAACTATATACATATCAGTGCCGTCGTGCTGTCAAACAAAAACTCAGGGTAAGCTGGGTTAAGATTTCGCTCACTTTTTCATCAGTAGAAATAGAGAATTGTGCCTTTAGGACAAAAGTGGGCAAGCCGGTGGGAATCGGGTTCTACGGACGCCGTACGCTGCCGTGTCAAACCTATGTCCGTTATCTTAACATACATGAGATACGCGTAACAGCTCTAAATCGTATTTTTTCGAGTACCTTTACGGACCCCCATACCATTCTCTACCAATCAACCGTAATATGGCCAAACAGGGACGTGATTGGTGCGGAATGGGTGTACAATGTACAACAAAACGTGTACACGATGCAAAATTGTATTTTGCATCGTGTACAATTTTAATAACGTAGACACAACAGGCGGTCTCATCGCTAAAGAGCGATCTCTTCTGACAACCTTAATATTGTGTAGATAACTTAATTAAATTTAAAAGTTTAATTTGGAATTTTGGATTTAAAATTTCATTCATGATTTACTAGTTACACTGAAAAACAGTAAAACACCTACATACGATACATTCGCAAACCTCAATAATTTCAAATACGAGTTACTTCTTCAGTAGCTAACAGGTGTGCAATATTTTCCTTAGACCTTGAGAATGAGTGTATAAAATAAGCAACACTAAATCTCATCGCTAAAGAGCGATCTCTTCTGACAACCTTAATATTGTGTAGATAACTTAATTAAACTTAAAAGTTTAATTTGGATTTAAAATTTCATTCATGATTTACTAGTTACACTGAAAAACAGTAAAACACCTACATACGATACATTCGCAAACCTCAATAATTTTAAATACGAGTAACTTCTTCAGTAGCTAACAGGTGTGCAATATTTTCCTTAGACCTTGAGAATGAGTGTATAAAATAAGCAACACGAAATGTATTAAAGAAAATTATTTAGCATGACTAGATTTGTAAGCAAACTAGATGTCTCTATAGTTAGCACTCGTACTACGTACACGACGTCAACTGTAGGTACATATTTGATCTACAATTTAGTCGGAAAAGCCTGCATTTTAATACGATTATTGCGTAATACCAGTACTATAAACTTAATCGTAATGTTATCAATACAGAAATTAAGTAAGTAAGTAGATGACAATGACGATACAAACATTATTACAATGTAAGTGAAGGTTAACGTATTGACTGCTAGTATTTATTAGAATTTATTCCAGTACGTCTAGCATAACCCTGACAGGCGACGTTTTGTCGCGCGACAAATACTACCTGTCACAATCCTTTCAATACCGTGCGAGCCAGACAGAAGATGCTTACTCGCGCGACAAACAAAGTCGCGGCTAGATATTATGATGGCCCTGCAGGAGTCGAATTTGCGCAGACCCTCATACTACATAATATAGTAGTTGCCTCTACCCTACCAAGTACCTAACGTATTCATAGTACATATAGGTACACCTGAATGGTTGGAAGAAAAGTAAGTACAAAAAGTCGAATTATGTTGAGGTAAAATGTTGTGTGTGCTACATGAGAGCAAAGTTTTTGCATCTCGTGCTGCTGAGTCCCTCGCTACACTCAGGATTCTAACTTAGAATCCTTTCCATGCTGCGGACTCAAAATCAGCACTCGCAACAAAAAACAACTTTGCTCTCTTGTTGCACAAATAACTATTTAAGACATTTATTTGACATCTGTTTTTAACTTCTTTTTCTGTATTTTAGTTTTAATTAATTGTACATATTGTTTTATATATAAAGATTACTCATAAAGCAAAACATATTTACATTACGAGTAAATAATAAATATTAATTGAAACAATAACTATTTCCGATAGTCCTTGTGTGAGACCTGCGCCGGAGGGGCAGGTCGCTTGTAACTTTACTGAGGATAGTAGTTACCAGGGCACGTGGAGTCGATACCACAAGAAGACATGCAGAAGTTCCCAGTAATCTTTTATTCATAAAAGACACGGGGAAAAACAACAATTACTTTACGTACACATTATGACTAGGAAGGTTACGTTTAGATTATATAAAATTTACATTATTAAAATTACATTAAAATTATTATATCACAGAGCAAGAATGTATGTCAGCCATGTTAAGGTGACGGGGAACAGATTGGGAAGAGGGAATGTCAAAAATAGACATAGATAATAAATGTGCTACCATAACCTATATAGACGGATGGTTTGAGGAGATTATACTTTCTAACACCTTGCTATATGTACACCCAGTATTACATATTAAATTGCGCTTGTTGTTACCATGTTACCAAGCGCCTTTGAACTTAAGACTTCGTCAACCGTTTTTGCATGCTACCCTTAAGTGATTTACGTAAATCTTTTGAGAAACAAATGTCTTAAACCATATAAGGATCTAAAAACTGCAGTTCTTTAATTTCTCCTTACCCTGGTTTTTATTTAACAAAATCATTTTTAAAATTTTCTACATCATCAGAACCCCCGATACGCCTGTGTATCACGATAATATTACGTAATAAGTTATTATGTAGTCTAGGCAAGAAACCAAATCATTGGGCAATTCGTTTTGCGCGGACGTCCATGGCAATGACAAAGAGACCATAAATCTCTCGGGTACCTTTAGAATCCGCTTAGCATTCCGCGCATGTCACATGGTAACTTCATTAGAGAACAAGAGGTTGTATGATTACCATTTTTAGCTTTGCAGAATAAATTGATGCTAAGTAATAGGTCATAAAATCTACGCATGATTAGGAATACGTAATGTGTTGTGAGTGTCATGTCGATTAAGTTAACGCGTTCAAAAAGAGGAGGTTCAAGTATCATTGTATGTCTGTCGATGTTTTCACCGACTACGAACCCATTTAGATGTTTTTTTGTTGTTTAAACAGTGGTTCCACGGTCTCCATTGGTCTACGACAGTCATGTTCACGTTATGTAGAGTCTTAGACCACGCGATACATAAACAGGGAAGCATTTATTACTTTCTGAAACCTATATGAGAACGAGAGTAACGGATGCTTTATCAATTATCATTTAACAAATGCGTCATAAACGCAAGTTTCTGACGATAAAACCATGAAGATTGTCATGAATGAAAAGAATGACAGAATTTCTTAAATATTTGTATAATTTCATATGGCCGAGCTATTATTGGGAGCTGTTGGATACTGATGATAAGACGTCTGAGTTGGTACAAAGACACAAAGAATAAATATATAAGAAGTCAAAATTTCATACGATCCACTGAAGTCCAGGTGTGACTCGAACACGACCTCAGTTTAACTGGGACAGTTCTCTTCCAACTGAGCTACAGAACCGCGGACATTCGGACAGTATGAAATAATGCCTTCTTATTTCACTTTTTCACAGCGCCCCATTTCATGTTTAAAATGTTAAGCGTAATATGTTACCAAGCTCCAACGCACGCATTTCGACGTAAGTCGTAGGTAATACGTATATATATCTATATAAATATAAGAAGAAGTCCTTAATGACTCATCGACGCACAGCCAAAACTACTAATGTAAGAGAGTTGATTATTTTTTGCACAGTAGGTTACTTTTATAACGTGGGCTAAGGATAAGAAGCGATTTTGAAAAATTCAAACCCTAAGGGGGTTAAAAGGAGAATGAAAGGTTGTATGGGATACAATTTTTTTTAAAGCTAGGAGTTAGAAACTTTATTATTAAAAAATGATAAAACCAATTTCAGCGTTTTTGAAAATTCATCCCCTAAGGTGGTAAAAAAGGGGTTGAAAGTTTGTATGGAGATTAAATATTTTTTTGAGCGCGGGATTTGAAACTATATATAAAGGCATATCAATGGAATACACGAAAAGCAATTTCAGCGTTTTTGAAACTTCAGTCCTGAAGGTGGTGAAAAAGGGGTTGAAAATGTATATGAAGATCAAACATTTTTTAAGCGCGGGACTTGAAACTTTGTATAAAGGCATTATTAATCGAATCCAAGAATTTATAAACGTATTATTCTTAAATTCATCGAATTTAGTAATTAAAGCGTTCGTAGATGTACCTGATTTCATAATGATACCGCGTAATTAGAGCAATTTAGCCGAAACAAACTAAAAAAAGGCCAGAGCGACTCGGACTCGCGTACGAAGGGTTCGTTACTATGACGTAAAAAATGGCAAAAAAACACGTTTATAAATTTCAAAATTGCTTAGATCTGAAAATAATAAAGATGTAAAATTTTCAAGATAAGGTTCCACGCGGACGAAGTCGCAGGCAACACAGGAAAGGTATTAAAATAAAATAGAAGAAAACTAATTTCATTTCTAAAAGGGGTTAAAAGTTTGTATGGAGATTAAATATTTTTTTGAGCGCGGGATTTGAATCTGTGTGAAACGGCATATTATTAGAATTCAAGAAAAGTGATTTCAGCGTTTTCAAAAATTCATCGCCTAGAAGGGTTAAAAAGGGGTTGAAAGTTTGAATCCATTACAAATTCTTTGAATCTTCCTATAAAGGCATATATAAGAATCACAAAATAACATTAATTGAACGTTATTAAAAAGTCAACCTCTAAGGGGGATGAAAGTTTGTGTGGGGGTTCAAATTTAATTTTAAGGTAGGAACTTGAAACTTCGTAAAAAAGTATTAAAATAAAATGGAAGAAAACTAATTTCAGCGTTTTTGAAAATTCATCCCCTAAAAAGGGGTTGAAAGTGTATGAAGATCAATTTTTTTTAGTGTGGGACTTTAAACTATATAAAAGCATATTATTAAAATACAAGAAAAGCAATTTCAGCGTTTTTGAAAATTTAGCCCGAAGTGGTGAAAAAGGGGTTGAAAATTTTTGAGTGCGGAATTTTAAACTTTGTATAAAGGCATATAATTAGAATACAAGAAAAGTAAACCTCTAAAGGGATTAAATAGAGGATGGATAGGTTGTATCAGGTATAAGTTGTATTTTAAGTTAGGAATTAGAAACTTTAATACTGCTCAGTACGAGAGGAACCGCAGTTTCGGACATTTGGTTCATGCACTCGGCCGAGCGGCCGGTGGTGCGAAGCTACCATCCGCGGGATTATGCCTGAACGCCTCTAAGGCCGAAGCCAGCCTAGCCGAATCCGGCAAGGATATGCTCACTGTGGAGCCCCGAGAGTCGGGAGGCTCTAAACAATGTGACTTTACTAGTCGCGCTTTATTCGTAAGGTACGACGTCGAAGCCCATTTGGATCTCGGAGATCGGTGCAGTACGGTTTAACACGTGCATCACGGCTCCGCGGGTCCTAATATAACTCAGTTCGATGTCGGGGCTCGGAATAGTCTGTAGACGACTTCCGTTCGCTTGCTTTTGACGCGGGTAAAGCTATAATTTTGTTTGTAATTAAAAAGGTTAAAGTAATTTTAATTATCATAATTTTTCATGTAATTTATCACCTAGTTTACTTTTGACGAAGCGTTACCGCGGAAATATTACAAATGTTTGGAGATCTTATCTTGTGTACCTATTAAAATTTTGTGTTAATGTTCCATGTATTCAATGACGATGCAAAAGTGGTTCCAGTGAATCCCAATTGATTAAACAATTTTTTATCTTTTTATCTTTTTTGTAAAAAAAATATTAAAAGATAAGAAAATAAATATCAGCGTTTTTGAAAATTCATCCCCTAAGGTGTTGAAAAAGGGGTTGAAAGTTTCTATTGCGATCAAACATTTTTTAAGCGCGGGACTTGAAACTTTGTACGAAGGCATATAATTCGAATTCAAGAATTTATAAACGTATTATTATTAAACTCATCGAATTTAGTAATGCTATACGTTCATAGATGTGCCTGATTTTAATAAAAATTCCACGTATTTAGGGCAATTTAGCCGAAAAAAAAACGAAAAAGCGGCCAAGGGCGAGTCGGACTCGCGTACGAAGGGTTCGGTACCATTACGTTATAAATGGCAAAAAAATCACATTTGTTGTATGGGAGCCGCTCGCACTTCTATATTTATTATTTGAATGTTATTTATTGTTTGAATTACAGCAACCAACATCAAAATCCACTTGACTTAAATAGCAAACAACTTTCCAGAAAGAAATTAAGTAATTTCAACATTGCTTATATCTGAAAATAATAACGATGTAAAATGTTCAAGATAAGATTCCACGCGGACGAAGTCGCGGGCAACACAGCTAGTATATATATACTAGTTTTTGCCCGCGACTACGTCCGCGTGGAACTTGGAAGTACGGAAGTAACCTCGTACAACACCATAGATATCCACCTAATCACCTTAATTAATAAAAGGGATTATTAAAAGGGATTATTAAAAAAAAATGTGTAAGAGCAATTGTGCTTTTGGTCTAATAATTACATTTCCTACAGGGTCATCAATGTCATCATGAATTACTTACTCACTTTTCAATCTTTCTAGGGATAATTTCCAGGATGAAAACTATCCTATGTCCTTCCTCGGATCTTAAACTATCTCCATGCCAAATTTCATCAAAATCGATTCAGCGGTTTAAGCGTGAAGAGGTAACAGACAGACAGACAGACAGACACACTTTCGCATTTATAGACAGGAGAGCCCCTACTGCGGCGGTATTTTTCGACATGAGTAAGGCGTTTGATTTTGTCTTACATGACCTTCTTTTGTTAAAATGTGACACCTGTGGGTTAAGAGGTCATGCCCGAAACTGGCTGAAGAGCTACCTTAGTGATAGACAACAGTATGTGGAGGTTACAAATATCAACGCGGATAAAGAACTGGTTACGTTCAAATCAGAGAATAAAGTAAATAAAGTAGGCGTGCCCCAGGGAAGTATCCTCGGCCCACTTTTATTTTTGATATATATCAACGACCTACCTCTTGCTACAAAACATCATTGTACACTTTTTGCCGATGACATATCTGTAATAATTAAGAATAACGACACATTAAAACACAGTGATGATATCAACGCCACAGTTGCTGACATAATAGGGTGGCTGAATAAAAATAATTTACAAGTTAACCTCCATAAGACTACATATATGCAATTCTGTACTAAGCTAGGAAACAAGGATAAAATCACACTATCTTACAATGGACATATCATAGAAGAATCCGAACAAGTAAAATTCCTTGGAATAACTCTGGACTATAAATGTACCTGGACACAACATATCGAAGGGGTATGCAACAAAATAAATAGGTTTGCATATGCACTTTGGCGCTTAAAAAACCTTTCGAACGAGAAAACGGCCATCCAAGCATATCACGGGTATGTGGCGTCTATCATACGTTATGGAATAATATTATGGGGTAACTCCATCAGTATAAATAGAGTATTCATAGCTCAAAAACAGTGTGTGCGAGCTATATGTAATGTTCCACCAACGACAACATGTAAACCATTATTTAACAAACTAAAATTAATTACCTGTACCTTGTATGTATATATTTGAGATCTGTGTATTTGTCAAAGCAAATCCGAATCTTTTTGTAGCAAAGGATAAATCGTGCCATTTTAATACACGCTACCCAAACAAATTGGTTTACCTTAAAACAAACACGGACCTATACCGCAAAAACTGCTACCCCATGTCAATTCGCTTATTTAATAAATTACCAGAAGCCATAAAAGATCTTCCGTTTAAACAATTTAAGCAACACTTATTTAAATGGCTTAAGGAAAAAGCTTTCTATTCGGTTAAGGAATACTGTGACATTGGTTAAATTTGATTATATAATTTGTTCATTCATGTTTGTAATTTAATTGTCTTATAATTATTATGTTTTTTTTTTACTCTTGTATATTAAATTGGAATTTATAATTAATTAAAACGGAATAAAAATGATACTCTAATAGCCAATGACGAAATGATATTATAATAGATTTAATTTAATATATTATGTTATATTAACTTTTAAACTTATAAATATGAATATGGTGTGTGTACTTTAGGTTTGATTTATATTCAGTTTAGTCTAAATTGTAAACCATTTCTTTTTCTCTTCCTAAAATTTGCATGTCACTGCGTGACAAGATAGTTGGAGCACAATATTTATTTATAAGATCTTACATTATGTACCCTATCTTGAGCAAATAAAAAACTTATGACTTATGACTTATGACTTATAATATTAGTATGGATTAGTATGGATTAGTCTCGAATTTTGTATATATAGGCAAAGGTTAAATTTGACTATTTTGTAGTTAGAGACTGTTGTGGTGTTTGAGTTGATTATAAAACATCCCGCTTCGATATGGAACCCTTCGTGCGTGGTCCGTCAGGCACGTGGCTGCTTTTCTATAGGTACTCCTCGTCCACATTCGTTATTATAATTTTATTATGATATCTAAAGGATAGGTAAGTACTTATGTTTTTATTCCATCGATTAGTTACTAAAGAGTACTAAAGTGTCTGCAATTATCGTACATAATACAGTTACGGAGCTGCTCGAGCCTTATAAGCCAGAAAATAGCCAGTTCAAATTAAACAATAGCAGTCAGTCATAGGACCAAGTTTAGCGGCTATTCGGCGGATGTTCTTATTGTCCGTCGATTGTCAGACTGTTTGGTTTGCCTGGAGGCGTTCGGTAGAGTTATACTTACTTACCTACATATGTTTATACATTTTACATACAATATATTTAAACATCAGAGGCATCATGGCGACTTTGCTTTGCATTAATATTTTAATCGTTCTCTCAAAATTAGTGGGACAAAGTTGTCATTTCGGTACAACCCCGTCAACATTTTCCCATCCCATGTATTTTGTCAGGGTTTCATTGCAATGAAGAATTTGAGCATTGATGAAAACATGTAAAAGTGTTACTTTCGTAGTCTCCGAATGGAAAGAATCAGAAGCGCTATAATATTTATTCGTTGTATTGGCCATACAAACGTAATCCTATAAGTTGTTGTAATCGTTTATTAAAGGTGTGCATGAGTGATTAAAATGATAATGTTCTTCGTTCAAACACTTCAAACATTTGTGTGGAAATCGTGCCAGATCTACAAAATTAAGAACTTAATGGCACAAAAGAAATATATATATATATATATACAACGTGGGCCCTGCAACATAAGCAAAAAATTAAAACATTGATTTTACTCGTTAAACTGAACAACATTTGTTCAGCAACTTTAAAAAAAAAACAGAGTTCAAAATTTTATTATTTCAAACAAAGTAAATAGTATTTTCAATGTATGTCGTCCAACGTTGACATTCTTTGAGCATTGACATAGCTGTCACTCTACTAATATCGGACATTTCGCAATACATTGCTTCTTTGTCTAAACTTTATTCTACAAAATGTCATTTAATACACGTTATTTTCAGAAGTTGCTTAACAAATGTTGTTTAGTTTCAAGGGACGAATCTATGTTTTAATTTATTGCTCCTGTTACAGGGCCCACCCTTTATATATGTTATCTATTTAGAAGATGGCAAACATATGATGGGCCAGCGGGAATTCGTGAACCTAATACAAAATGTTGGTCCTATTAAAAAAAACGTAGATGGGCCATTTTTTCTAATAGTAGAGTTGTTAGTCCGCTGTTTTCTAACATAATTGTGCGCATAGGGTTACAATCATGAAATTTCTACCATAGATAGAGTGTTCCACGGTGATTATTTTCAGATGTGGAGGGAAGTCAGATTCGTCCCCTGTGAGGCGGGAGAGTGGAGTGAATAGGGCCAAGTATCCCTCTTTTCTTTCTTTATTGCTGGTCAGTTAAGTCTACCAGGAGGTGTTTAGTATCGTTTCCGTGTAAAACAAATATCAGAAATTATTTTTTTATGTTATTTTTGTATAGTTCTATATAAAAATATGGGTGTATGACCGAAAAGGTAAAAAAAACAACAAGTTTTTTTATTCAATGAGGTAAATTAGTTCAATTTCGTGAACATTTTCAAATTATTATTATTATTTTAAAAAGCTCATTTAATCTAGTTTCTAAAAATATATGCATGTTGGGCACTTCTCATACAAACAGTAGCTTAAAATATATCTTTACGTCGGCGTAACCAACGTAAATCTCCAAACGCATCCTATTTCGCTTCATTAAATACATTAAATAATTATTTTTAACATGCTTTTACATATAATATTTACTATATACGTCCTAGAAAAACAAATTAATGCAATTAAAAAAAAAAATTTTTTGCTATCGTATCACGAGCACACGGGCTAATCTCAACATCAACAATTTATTTAAGTTACTGTTTGTATAAAAAGTGCCCAAAATTTATATGTTTTTAGAAACTAGATTAAATTTTCTATTTTGCAATATTTTTTTTTGTTGTAAATA
This sequence comes from Apotomis betuletana, assembly GCA_932273695.1. NCBI lineage: Eukaryota > Metazoa > Arthropoda > Insecta > Lepidoptera > Tortricidae > Apotomis > Apotomis betuletana. The sequence goes on along the minus strand of OW026301.1, from coordinate 19,196,259 downwards.
TTCAGGAAATATAACTAATTTATCTCCCTGAATAAAAAAAACTGGTTGTGATTTTTACAATTTCGGAAATACAAACATATTTTTATATGGTACTATGAATAAATAACATGAAAAATAAATTGCTGATATCTGTTTTACACGAAAACGATACCACACAAGTCCTAGTAGCGTTATCTGATCAGTAATATAAAAAGAAAAAGAGAACTCCTTTGCCCTATTCACCCCGCTTTCCCGCCGCACAGGGGACGAATCTGACTTCCCTCCACATCTGAAAATAATCACCGCAGAATACTCTATCTGTGGTAGAAATTTTGTGGTTGTATCCCGATGTACACAATTTCGCGACTTAGCAAAATGTACTACGAAAACGATACCACACAAGTCCTAGTAGCGTTATCTGATCAGTAATATAAAAAGAAAAAGAGAACTCCTTTGCCCTATTCACCCCGCTTTCCCGCCGCACAGGGGATGAATCTGACTTCCCTCCACATCTGAAAATAATCACCGCAGAATACTCTCTGTAGTAGAAATTTCGTGGTTGTATCCCGATGTACACAATTTCGCGACTTAGCAAAATGTACTAGAACACGCAGGCTAAGCTTAACATCAACATTTTTTCAAGGTACTTTTTGTATCAGATGTGCCCAATATGTATACATTTTTAAAAACAAGATTAAATTTGCTGTTTCGTAATATTTTTTTGAATTGTAAATATTCAGGATAGATAACTAATTTATCGTTCTGAATAAAAAAAAAACTTGTTGTGATTTTTACCTTTTCGGCAATAAACTCAAATTTTAATAAGAAACTATTCTTAAATAACATAAAAAATTAATAGCTGATATCTATTTTACACGAAAACGATGTCGCACAAGCCCTAATAGCCTTTACTGATCAGTAATAAAAAAAAGAAAAAGAGCAGTACTTGGTCCTCTTCACCCCGCTCTCCCACCACACAGGGGACGAATCTGACTTCCCTCCACATCTGAAAATAATCACCGTGGAACGCTCTATGTGTGGTAAAAATTTCATGCTTGTAACCCGGCGCACAATTTCGCGGCTTAGCAACTCTACTATAAAGTTGTACACCCCACTTTTTTTTAAATTTTCGATATTTTGGGTATTTTCTACTCAGAATCCCGAGCTCTTTCGATCTAATTAGGAGAAAAAAACTGTCCCAAAATATTCATACATTTTTGTTTTTACATTCCGTTACCGCTGTAGTATTGGGTTATATGGAAACGTTAAACAAATGTTTAACGTTACTAAATATTAAATAAAATTAACGTTAATTTTGACTGCGTCGATTGTTTTTTGGGTTATTTATTTATAGCTATCTCACATAGCAAAGTCAAGTATGGCCACAATGAAAGAAATATGATTATGAGTAAGAAACATCTATTCTCATAAGTTTTTGAATGCCTTTCGAATACTCCTCATCCTCATCCTCAAGGCCCCCCACCGTACTAATCGTATTTAAGTGATAACTGTTCGCTTAAGGAAAAAGTGTTCAAAAACCTAGTAAGACCAGTTAGTGGCGAACTTATTATTAAATGATGGAACGTTTTCATACGGCGCCAGGCGGACTTCCCCGAACTTGCCGCAAGCATTGTTTATTGAGCACTGTCATTACAACTTTAATTCGTTCACAGTGCAGGTAATTCATCTCTGGAATGCCCTTCCCCTCTGTATACGTCAAGCTGAGAACAAGCTCTCTTTCAAGCGCAAGCACCCCTTGGAGATCTCCACGTATACAGAGGGGAAGGGCATTCCAGAGATGAATTACCTGCACTGTGAACGAATAAAATTTGTAATAGATATATATTCAAAATTGAAATTGAAATTCAAATTGTTTATTGTCAGAAAGTGAGTATTTGTAAAGGTAACAATAATAGAATGTTCGTCACAATCAGCCAGAGTTTGGCGCACAAAACAATGGTAGATATAAGCGCACACCACATGTCAATTAAATAAATTATACAATAATACAATAGTCAGAATAGTATGTAGTCAAATTGGTATAAGTAATAATAAAGAAACTATGTAAGAATAATTAAATAATGTCAATTGTAGGTACAATACAGAATAAATAGCGCCGGTTGTATGAGTTACTAACGTTACATATTTTAAATTACCAAGACGCTTCAAGAAATTCCTTAACATCATAAAACATTTTATTGAGGCACCATTTATATAATTTATTCTTAAATTCAGGTAAATTCAAAGTCTTTAGTTCATTCGGCAGATGATTAAATAATTTGACCGACATATGTAATATGCTTTTACTGAAGTGAGCTGTATTACATTTTTGGTAACAGAGTCTAAGTCCATGCAACTCGGATGTTGATCTAGGGTTTGATGTCATGATTTTATAATTGTCGATATTGGTTCTTACAAAAATACATACCTCATAAATATAGTGTGGGCAAAGGCAGTATGTTTAATTTCCTAAAGAAGGGTCTACAGGATTCAGTACCACTGGCGCTGCAAATCGCCCTGAGGCATTTTTTTTGCAATGTGAATACTCGGTTGGCAGTTGTTGCATTTCCCCATAAGATAAGGCCGTAGCGCAGATTGGACATGATGTGTCCGTGAAACGCCAGTAGAGCTGATCTCTGCGACACCACTTGTGTTAGCCTCCGCAGAGCAAACACAAACCTATTAAGTCTACTAATTAGTTGGTCAATATGCGCCTCCCAGTTGCAATGACAATCCAAAGTTACTCCAAGGAATCGCATGGTGTTAACGCTTTCTATAGGTATTTGATTATGTTCAATCATTATGTTCCTCGATTTTCCTTGGGGAGCAAAGAATTCCATTAATTTAGTCTTGCTGATGTTAACATTTAGTCTGTTTATTAGTAACCAAGCGATAATCTTGTTGAATGCCAAGTTTACCTCCGACTGGTAAGTTGTAGGGTATTTGCTGGGAATGACTACTGTACAGTCGTCAGCGAAAAGAAGGACTTTGTTTTGAGTGACATTGGGGAGGTCGTTGATGTAAATTAAAAATAACACTATGTATGGACCCAGTATGCTCCCCTGCGGTACGCCTCTACTGACGTCTGCCTGTTCAGAAAGTACTTTAGTTAAGGTTTTTGTGTCAGCACGGTAGGAACTCACTTCCGTTTTCTGTTTCCTGCCAGATAGGTATGATCGTAACCAATCGTAGCAGTTTCCTCGAATCGTAGTGGTGCAGCTTCCGTAAGAGAATGCTATGTGAGACACAATCGAAGGCCTTGGACATATCCATAAAGATCGCAGTTACTGGGGTCCTATTGTCTCGACAGCTTGTAATATCCTTAATTAATTCGTATATAGCCAGAGTGGTGGATTTCAGTTTGCGAAATCCGAATTGATATGTATTCAAAATTTTGAATTTATCCAGGAACTTCAGAACTCGACTGAATATGATTTTTTCATACACTTTTGATAGTATAGGTATGATGGCTATAGGTCTATAGTTGTTACATGTTTCCTTGTCCCCTTTTTTAAATAACGGCTTGATGATGCTCATTATATATAATATGTATTTTGTAAAATAAATATTTAATAGACTTCGCGACATCAATTTTATGTGTGTATTTAAAATTGCATCTTCTTATGCACGTGTGTAATTAGCATGTAAGTTACCTACTCGTTAAATTGTTAATATAAATGATTTCAGTTTATCTTTAAGGATAAGTAACTATGTTTAGATAATATTATTTTTAACATAAGCACAACTTGGATGAAAGAGCGAATTCCTCCTAATACAAGTTTTTAACTTAAAAGGAGGATCGACAACTTTGTAAACTCTGTTGAAAATAAATAATATTTGATTTATTTGATTTATTTGATTTGAATACAGTCCAATAACTCTAGCTGCATATGTAGCTTCTCTAGGTAGCGCCAATCATGGATATCTTCCAGACAAATACTCCCAGTCCCATGCAATATCGATCGTGTTCCGGCGTGACGTCGGGAGTAGCCATCTGTGAAAACGGGCTTGAGAAGGTCACACTGCCATCTTTTCATATCATCTGACAACGCAATCGCTCATGAAACAAAGAACCGTTAGCGCAGCAGCACTTTTTAATGACGTGGAGTTAAAATAAGCTTAAGAGGCCTTATTCCTTTTAAAATTTATTTTTTTCATATTATGACAAATATATTGATAATTTCAACCAACTTTTTGAAGTGAATAATACTTTTCCCCGAGTTCTAGGTAGTAACATAGTTATTTCACGCTTTCATTGCGTACAGTCGAAAATAAGTTAAAAAAACTAATTTTCCGCGTGAATTTTGTCAATTTCGAGTAGTTTTTGAAACAAAAATTATCAATGAAAAATTCAAACTGTAGGTTTCAAATATATACCAATAAATCCCAATAGCCCTGTTCTAGAAAGTAACATCAATAGTATGTTAAGAAACATGTTTGATCATAGAGAACAATGTCTAAACAATCAGCATTTTAAAAGGAATAAGGCCTCTTAAACTGTAATATATATATTTTATGTAAAAACGGATACGTCCCGATTTAGATCGCTGCACCGAAATATATTTTTAACCGACTTCCAAAAAAGGAGGAGATTCTATATTCGACTGTGTGTATTTTTTTTATGTACCGATTACTCCGCCAATTGTGGACCGATTTAAAAAATCTTTTTTTATTTGAAAGAGTATACTCCTGAGGTAGTCCCATTATGACCGAGTTGGGATCTGATGATGGGATCCTAGGGGAATCGAGGGTAACCCTCAAATTTTATAGGCACACATGTTTTTCATATATTTTCTAAAGCTATTTAAGTATTTGCACATGGTAGTCACCATCTCATCATGCTGAGCTGATGATGGAAGGTACAACTCCTGGTTAAGAGTTAGACGATAATTCTTAAAAAATACATGTATTATAGGTAGGTACGTTAAGAGTGTTAGTCATATTCTATATCGTGTGTTCGTGAGGTAGTCCCCTTGTCACCAAGTCAGGATCTGATGATGGAATCCCAGGGCAATCGAGGGAAACCCTCAAATATTATAGGTACTAACAATATTTTTAAAGGACTTCCAAAAGAGGAGGAGGTTCGTCCACCGATTACTCCGCTAATTGTGGACCGATTTTAATTTTTATTAGAAAGAGTATACTCCTGAGGTGGTCCCATTATAACCAAGGTGGGATCTGGTGATGGGACCACAGGGAAATCGAGGGCAACCCTCAAATTTTATAGGCTATTTTAGTATTTGCATATGGTAGTTATCATCTTCTTATGCAGAGCTGATGATGTAGTAGAGTTGTTAGTCCGCTGTTTTCTAACATAATTGTGTGCATCGGGTTACAAGCATGAAATTTCTACGATAGATAGAGTGTTCTACGGTGATTATTTTCAGATGTGGAGGGAGATCAGATTCATCCCCTGTGAGGCGGGAGAGCGGAGTGAAGAGGACCAAGTTTACCTCTTTTCTTTCTTTATTGCTGGTGATTATTTTCAGATGTGGAGGGAAGTCAGATTTCCCTCCACATCTGAAAATAATCACCGTGGAACGCTCTATCTATGGTATAAATTTCATGCTTGTAACCCAATGCACACAATTTCGCGGTTTAGCAACTCTACTAAGGTAAACCTGGCGTAAACTATAATAATTTTATTAAAACTTTCGTGAGACATATTTAATTATTGTATTAAGCGGCTGAAACTCACGTGAAATTGTCAGGAACGGCCTGACATGTTTCGAACTCGTATGGAGCTCTTCATCAGGGACGGCTGCCCGTATACCGCCGCGGCAAACTCGTCACTGACGAGTTTCAGTTTTTTTGAAGTCGGTTCTTTTTTTGTAATGATTTTTCTCCTGCATGCGGATTAAATAAAATTGGCACTCGTTTGTTGGACCAAAAATATGAGTATCATACAAATACAAATACAAATACAAATACTCTTTATTGCACACCTCCAACATCCAACATCATTCAAATAACAGGCAGAGGTAAACAACAGGCGGTCTTATCGCTAAATAGCGATCTCTTCCAGACAACCTTTAGATAGCGGAGTAGTTGAAAATTAATGTTTGAAATTTAGGTGGTGCATAATAATAAAAGGACAAAATGAACGACTACCATAAAAGACAAAGGTAATAAACATACATAAATAAAAATATACAGATATACTTACATAAATACTTAGACATAATAAATAAATATGTTGTAAAGTAATAAATAAAACAAAAACAGTATGAGCCACAAAGTTAAAGGAGCGATTATTATTGCAGTGTACTAAGGGAGAGACAAGTAGTGTTTTTTGACGAGGGTTTTAAATGTTGCAAGAGATTGGGCACGCCTTATATCCAGAGGAAGCGAATTCCACAGTAAAGTAGCCCGGAAAGTGAAAGAACCATTATAAAATTTAGAAGATGAAGGGGGAACAGTAAGAACTAAGTTTTGTGCAGAGCGAACAGAACGCAAATAACTGAAGCGCTCCTTGAGGTAGCGGGGAGTTGCGGGGTTGAATAGTACATTATAAAGAAGAGACAGAATATGGGAGTGACGACGAGAACGGATTGAGAGCCACTTGAGCTGAGACCGGAAGTCGGATACATGGTCATACTTGCGTAACCCAAATATGAACCGAATGCAGATGTTTTGGATACGCTCAAGCTTAATAAGCTGCTCCTCCGTGAGGTCAAGGTAAGCTATGTCAGCAATGCTGACTCAGCATAGCCCAATATAGGAAGAAGTAGAGTTTGAGAGAGCGCAATTTTGGTGGCAATGGGCAGAAAATTACTGAGCCTTCTAAGAGAACCGACTGCCGCAAACATCTTTCTGCTTACTTCATTAACCTGTGGCACCCAAGATAAAGTGCGATCAAGAATGACACCGAGGTTTTTTACGCAGTGCGAAAAGGGTATATGAACTCCGTCAAAGAATACAGGTTGGACATCATCCTAAGTATCTATAGTTATTTATGTTACAAGTGTGTAAGGTAGGTTATTTCAGACGAGTGTAATTTTTATTCACGAGCGAGTGATTAAATAAACACGAGTCGGAAATCATCTACGCGCGAGTTTCATACAAAACTTTACTACATATGTATGTACGAGAAAATATAAAATAAAACTTAACTACTCACAAAACCAATCTCGAGTTGCCGAGTTTTGTAATTCTATATAGTTCCAAATTCCACAAAGAAAATTGGGAGTTATTGCGGCGTATTCATTCTGACTCTGCGTACCCAACACCGATACAGTTGCAGATGAGCTGAGTCGGGCATTACCCTTCTGACCTGAAAACGCTTATCCCAAAACCAAAAAAGCACTTGCATGCGTTTCCAACTGGCACGGGGACATATTTAAACCAGTCTTTCAACATCGCTCTCAATTCCTTTATTAAAATCCTCTCACAAGAATTTACAAGAAGCTTGAGTATTGCAAAACTTGCTTATTTTATTTAATGATAATAATAGGCGACAAATGAAGCGGCGATGTATCTAATTGGAAATAGTCTTCGTTGCCTACTAGCACCAGAAGAGCTGCGTATGCGTTGCCAACGTTGTAGTGTCCGTTCACTGTTTTCTTAAAATAAATATATATTTATTAAACTAGCACCTCAAGCACAACTGTGTCAAGTAACTCTTTCTTGGGCGAGAAATAATACTTGCCTCTTTCCTCACAGTACTATGAGACAGTGACGAGCGATGCTACGTCACGCGAGAAGAGTCGCGAGCCAAGTTCTGCTATAATATATTATAAACGGGCAGATGATGCTGCCCCCATCAAAAATAATTTAAAGGCAAGTACCTACACACTGTGCACTGATGTTTTTGTTTTTGAAAATCGAGGAAAATGCATAATTATAACTTATTGTTGATGGTGTTTTAAATAGTCGTCTATCAGGTTACACAATCGTAAACACTCAAAGCAATACCAATGTTCTGTTAAAAAATAAATATTTTCACAATAGATTGTCTTACTCTACTTTTGTTGTGTTATGCGTTTAACACAACAAAAGTAAAGCAATAATTATAATTATAACTATTATCATGCAAAATACCGAATTGTCTTTCACGGTTAAATGGTCTTCATGCCGCTCGCAAATTTTCTGCGGATCGATGAAAAACCAAGTTCAATGTTTTATTGTAAAAAATATAAAGTTTTGCCTACTCGAATGACATTGAATTAACTTAATAGTTTCTTTATATTAACAATCATTATAGCTCCTCACAAAAATATCTTCCTTCTTCAGCTAATTCTTACAGCTAAGTAGGTACCTACTCCATACGGAGTCATCCTTAGGGTAGGGTCTTATACATATATATATAGTACTACCACAGATCGCAATGGTTCACAGACTGAAGAGATTTCTGAAAGTTATCTTTAAGTATTCCTTGTTTACTGCAGATAGAGGAGAGGACAGTACGGTACGATGCGCTTTTTATTACAACGCTGGTGCAAAAACGTGACGCTTATAATGTTGTTTACGGCAAGTTTACAAATCGGCACCGATACTCCTGTATCCATGGCCGCTTGGCTGTGGGCGGGGGTTATTATAGGTCAATGTCCTGGCTTATAAATAAACATGTGCTGGTATACTAAATAATATACAAGCAAGGCTTCAATAACGAATCATTGTACGTTATAAAAGACTTGCAGTTGCATTTAAAGCCTACTCCTTTTTGAAGTTGTTTTTAACCAACTAGGTATTGATTTATTGAGATACTGAATTACTAACATATTTTATTGTTTAAACTGGGTTAGTATTTACGCGTAACAAAAATAATGATCAGCCAATGTTTAATTAATTAACTTTACACGAATGCAAATAAAAGCGCTAGGGAATGAACTCTCGGGTGATCTGACTCCTTGCCAAGTTCCTGCTTTGTCCAGGTTCAAAAACCCTGTGTATTATCATTGATTATAAAAAAAAAAAACTTATTACTGAGGCGCCGCGAAAAGTCAAGACTTGTGTAATAATAACCGGTTACTTAACCGAGCCCGAAATAACAACCCTGAAACGCGCGTGAATAATTCAACTTTTTTTTATATTTCGTTTCTGCTGGCTGAGAATACTGTTATCGTCTAAACCAGTCCATTAGAAGTGAGATAAATTTATGGGCATTACGTAAAGAAAAAAAAAAAAAAAAACAAAACCAATCAAAAAATCTTTGTGATGATGAACTTTGAAATGTCAGTTTCTAATTACTAAGTACCTACTATTCGACGAATGTCAAATTTATTTCGTGAATCATTAATTAACGAATTTACGTAAGCTAACTTATTGACAAGTGGTATTCCCTACCAACGAGATCACCTTTGTGGAATAAACATTCTTGTCATAAATTTGATTGTCATAACTCATTTCGCATAATGGCTTTCCTCATACATGTTATTTGTCATAAATAATTCTAGGCATAACATTTTATATGTCATAATTGTTGTTTGGCAGGCTTTACATAAGCATAATTTAGTAGGTAGGTATTGCATACAATTTTAACTCATATTATTGAACGTCATAATAATTGATAGTACGAAGAAGGGCAACGCATAAATTATTGATACAAAACTTACATGAGCAGAAAAACAAAAGGGGGGGGGGGGGGGGGGCGAAGGTTGATATGCCCTAAAATTATATGACATTCCTTACTTATGCGTAAAATCATTATGGTCATTAAATGTATGCGGATCAATTAATGTGTGTAGTCATTCACCTTATGCGTACCTACGGACTTCTATGACAAAAGTGGGTATGCACACCGACATTATGGCTTTAAAATTGATGCAACCCAATATGGAACCCCTACCAACTACCAATCACCCAATCAACCACGGGTCTAGATTATCATTTTCTGTCCTCATATACCTTTGATTTGAAGGCTTTCACGATGTGATGGTATATCTAATCTCGTCCAACATATAAAAGAATTCAACGCGCAGTGGGGAAAAAAGTTGGCAAATTGACCATTTCATTTGACAATGTGCAATGAGATTTTATGCTACGTATTTCATACGATAAATAAATATAACTTACAAATACTCTTTAAGCTTTCTCCAAAATTAACTAGGTACCTAATCACAGGGAAACATGAAAAGCATGCCCTTATTTGGAAAAACATCACATTCTCTAACCAATCGTAAAGGTAACCACTATGTATAAATAAGTAATGTTTATTACTTTTTTAACACAATCAACTTTAGAGAGTAATGTAAACAAAGGGCATTTGAGGCGAGCGCTTACCAATATGGACTGTACAGTCAGCACCAGAAGTTGCTACGCACGCCAAGTACTCAAAGTTATTTGCAAACGGACTCAATTAACAAGAGAATAAGTGTTGTATAGATCATTAAGTTGTTATTCTGTTTACCTACTTCTGCTGCTGATTGTACCTATTCATACTCATGATCATGACTTTACTAAAAGCATTATTTGACTACCCATAGGTCAATTTGGCGTATTTATTTACATGTATTTACGTATTCTCTGTAACATTTGCAGCAACCAAATTATTTATACCTACTTATAGCGGCAAAAACTTTGCTTACTAAAAATATACTGACAGATTGCAATTCATAGTTTATTTTATTACCACTGGGTATTTTGGATATAATATAAGTGGCTCTATATTGGCTCCTGGAATTATTTTTTGTCGAAAGTTTAATTTCGCTAATATAAGTATAACAATAGGTTTGAACATTATGCCTTTTATTAATGTTACGAGTAGGTAATTTGTTAGGGTAAGCTTTGATCTTATATATTCAAAATTTATATCACAATAATTCCAATTATTGCAATCAACCGGTAGTATTTTGTGTTTGTCCTCTGTTACATTATTATTTCTGGCCGGCTATCGGTTCAGTTACTTTGATAAAGTAAATTACATGTTTTTACGAATCACAATGAAGGTCAAAGTTAATTTGTTTGCTTGGTGAGCGCAAAAAGTATCGATCTCAGTGATCAAGCTATTGTTGAATGAACGGTATAACTTAAAGCGCACTCAAAAACAATCTTGCCACATTTTAGTCCAAAATTATATTAATTAAGTATTAAAAGATGCCCGTAATTTCCAGTCGGGTACAAAGTATCATATAAACATCTTTGGATGTCCAGCTATTCCAGTACCAAAATTGGTTACATTAAAATCCGTCAGGCCGTTTCGGCGTAATGAGGAGATAAGGAAAATTTTACCAACAGATGCCGCTGTACAGCTAGCGCCGCGCGTCCTTACAAGTCATAGCGCGCTGTTAAGATTGTTCCTGAAATAATATAACCCTTCTTCATAAAAACTAATTGTCAATACATTTTTTTAATTTTATAAATGCATAATAGAAATCATAAGAATAGGTGATGATAGTTCATGGCACTTTTACTTTAAGACATAGACAGATACATTTTGTTTTTAAATGGGCATAAAAAATAAAAGAATAAGTATTCAAACTTTTTACTATCCTAACTTGAAAAAATTACTTGTCTCGATTTAACCGTCAAAATTACTTATATACATTTTAACAAACATATTGAAAATATATTACAATTATTTTCCCCTCATAAACAATAGTTTTCAATAACACAAACACAATTTCCTCTTATCACTTATAAACAAACCTTTTCAAGGGAGCAGACGTTTCATGACATTGACATACTCGTACAGTGCAGGGCTTTCAAACTGTAAAGATTTCAGTAGTGCACAATAGTCGTAGAGGGGCGAGGCTTGCGCGTCGCCGGCGCAGCGAGCAGTGGAGAGTGGCGCGGCGGCGGCTGCGCCGGTGACGCAGGCCAGCACCCGCGCCCGCGCGTCGCTCCAGCCTGTACGTACTGTACGTAGCCGGCCGCTCATTGCAGCCGGCTCCCTCGTATAAAGCGGAGGCCCGCGCCGCCCGCACGCAGTCACGACTCACGACCCGACCACGCTCTGTGCACTCCGACCTCACACGTGCTATCTATACATACTTACGTACTTTACAGTGAAGTGACAATGGCTGAACACGAATGGGGATACACCGGCGAAAATGGTGAGTTCATCCCTTGACCTTTGCACGGGTTTCGCAACCGGTTTGTTTACATCGCGGCACGTGATCCTTGTAAACTATAAACAAAGCTTGTTGTATCAACTTAAAGGCTAAAGACATCTATCAAAATGACTACATTTATATATTTTATTTTAATAGAGTTATGCGAATGAATGGGTATGTAAAGTGACGTAGTTTCAGCGGTTTTGTCATGAATGAGCTATCCAATTTCGTTCCGTTAATGATACACCTGCTTATTTACATAACATACAAGGCTAACAACGTAAACGTTTTGTTTAGTTATCTTTTTGAAATAAAGAAATATTATACTTAAATGTAAATAATATGAAAGCCGACTGATTTTAATATTCTTTAACTGGTTTGTGTACTTACCACATTACTGGGAAGTTAATCCGTGGTATATGATCTAGGTAAGTATACAAGAAAAAAAAAACACTTTTGAAAAATACTCAAAATTTAACAAGCATTAAATGGGCATCACGTAGAAGTGAATACCAAATTATTATTAAGGTTCGCCACAGCGAACATCGGTTCGATTTCCGGGCTAAACCATTTTGTATTTCAGAGAGAAATTCTCCTGTTCCTAAAACTATAAGAGTAATATAGTGTATCCAGTACTAAAAACTGAAAATAGCAAGTGTTGGGCTTGATTATGAATTATTATTTAGAAATTCCGTAAATGTACCTATCTAATTAATTGAATACCTGTAAATTATTTCGTAATCCTTGCCTAAAAAGGTAGATATGGGTCGCAATTAAAGACAACGCAAATATGTAAATAATTAGAATTCTTTTATAAATAACTAAGAATGACAATATGGTAGATATAACGTTATTACAGGGTAAAATACGCTTACAATATCGGTTTATAATTGAGTGATTAGTAAATTACGAACTGAGCAAAAGTAGTGCCAAATTAGCTGGTAGAGATTGCGTGCGCCGAGCGTTGGCCTAGATCAGTCCGGTGCCGGCCTTATAAATGAAACTTCTTCCATCGAACACTTTTTGTGCCTAACATCGCACTCGTACAGGCACGAACTGGCAGACCTCAATTGTTATAGAACAAGAAACTGTACTTAATGATTTCTAAAACAACTTTCGGCGTACGGCAGTAGGCGCGACCCCAGATATGCACTGACGCACAATAACGTGTAGTTGGTTACAAGATGCGCTGAAGGCACTGATTTATTGTGCGCCTTAGTTGTCCTCTTTTATTATTTATTATTAGTAGGTATTAAACATTGCAAAATCAACCTTCCATGTCTAGGTCATGATTCCGAGAAAAATCTTTTCCATACGACGTATGATTTCCTTATCAAGTAAACAGCGTGATCTTAGGGATCATTTGCACACGAAATTATTGACCGATTCAAGTACTTAAGATACCCTATTACTATTAGACGCACCCTATACTCCCTACAGAAAACTTACAGAAAAGTTACTCAGTAGCCAGACTCGTGCTTGACCGATTTTTTCGTTTGGGTGCCCACAACCTTACATAGAGATAGGATGTTCTAAGCATTGGGTGATGATAAGCTATATTTCAAACTTCAAACCCTTTATCACACTTATCAGCGTTACAACATTTCGAAACACTATCAAAGTTTAATCATGCAAGCGCATCACCATTGAAGAATTCTATTACATTTGATTAAGTACCTTATAAAATGCATCATGCAGAGTTACTGGAACTACTTATAGATAAAAAGATAAATAAATACATAAAAATACCTACTTTGCTTAGTGGGGTGCAAAGACGTTTCGTTAAAATATAAATAATAAGTAAGTACACCTAAAAAAAAACCATAAATCTTATTTTACCACCCCATGACCACGACTTCAAAATCTATTTAAATTATACAGGTATGAACTTGTTCGTCTGTCTTGCAGAAATGTAGTAAGATTTGTAGGTTACCTAACTGGTACTCTGGTACTAAAAAGCTAGCATTACCAATCAACTGCCAGACATAAATTGCCTATAACCCTACGCCATGTGCGCAAAAAAGAGCCTCCGACTGATCTGATCTGAGATGCGCCTCGAAAAACATTTTCTTTCACGCTCGCTCTATTTAGACAATTAGCCGTGTAATCATCTTATCTTGAGATTTTCCACATGAAGGCATGCATAGCGCCGAGCACACTACGATTAATCATGTTGTTATATTAAAGTGACTAAGAAAATTTAAAAATAAACGTAAACAAAATATATATATTGTGAAATACGAGTTAGGTACTACATTGTCCAGCCAAATTGTAAAATTAAATTTTTCGAGAATTTCCTGATTTTTTTCTTCTCCGCAGTCGGGTAAAATGTTCCTATTCTCATTAGAATTTAAATCTACAGAACTACTAAATTATTGTTTTTTATACAAACCCGCGTTCTCTTGTAGGTACAGGTCATGGTTATAGTGTTTTGTTTTGTTCTGTGGTAATGGTAATAATGCTGAAGCATGTATGCATTTAAGCATTTAATTACAAAGATCAAAGCTTAAAGAAAAATTGAAAAAGGAGCTACCTGGGGGAGGAATCGAACCCGGTACCTCTGGATTGCCGGTCCAGCGTGTTAACCATTTCGCTACCCTAGCTCCAGGAAGAGCTGACGAATGTTTCCTTATGCTTTGTGTGTCGATCTTTGCATTGTGAAAGGTTTTTACACCTTAGCGACCTCTATGTGTATACGCTATTTTTTTGTGGTGTACCCACATAAAAAAAAATTAGACATTACATGTTTCATAAATTTATAAAACTAACAGCGCCCTCTCTCGCTTGCTCGGTCACCACTGTAAAGTGGTGCGGTAAGATGTGAATATTAACGTATTCACATAGCGGTCGCTAAGGTGTAAAAACCTTTCAAATAAAACAATGCAAAGATCGACACACAAAGCATAAGGAAAAATTCGTCAGGTCTTCCTGGCGCTAGGGTAGCGAAATGGTTAACGCGCTGGACCGGCAATCCAGAGGTACCGGGTTCGATTCCTCCCCCAGGTAGCTCCTTTTTCAATTTTTCTTTAAGCTTTGATCTTTGTAATTAAAGGCTTAAATAAAATTGTGGTGTACCCACATAAAATAAAACCGGCCAAGAGCATGTCGGGCCATGCTCAGTGTAGGGTTCCGTAGTTGCCCATCCTTCATAAAACCGCTGTTTTAAGCCCGAGGTTTAAGTTACGACTAAGATTTCAAGCTATATAAAAAGGTCGTAAACGCCAATGTAACTGTAATTACTTATTACCTTCTGGAAATTAAATTACGTCCTTTTAAAGAAAAATATGAAATTTTGCGATGATTCAAAAACGGCTCAACCGATTTTGTTCAATATAGTTTTCATTGAATAAGGCCTCATTTTCATGAATTTTTCCATAATTTTTTGACCCGTGGCTGTGCCCGTGGTTGAAAAGTTAGAGGGGGGACGACGCTATTTTTTTTGTTTTCGGAGCGAATGTTTACAATACTGCTGACTTTATCAAAAAATTACGTTTAGAGACCCCTATTATTTCTAAAAGACCTATTCAACGACACCCCACACACTAGTGTTGGAACGAAAAAAAAATTCACCCCCACTTTAGGTGTTCGAGAGGTACCCGAAAAACATTTTTTAATTTTTTTATTTTAACGTTTTGTCGGCGTGATATATACACATACTCATTCCAAATTTCAGCTTTCTGTACTAATGATCACGGAGCTAAGCCGCGGACGGACAGACGGACATGGCGAAACTATAAGGGTTCCTAGTTTACTACGGAACCCTAAAAAATGAGACATTACATGTTTCATAAATTTACATGTACCTATGCATCACTTGAGGCCGCTTTAATGAAATACAGTATAGGCACAGAATAGATAATAGTACAAGTATAGGTATTCAATGGCAGCTAATGATAGTAATGATACCGGTATTATTTACTTTTTGACGCACAAAAAGATCTACATACTTACATCGTATTTAGACTTCCAAAGCATGTCTAATGATCTCTGAAAAAGTATATTACTGCTGACAACCTTGAAATATATGATAATTTTATTCTTCCAAGACTTTATTATGTCGTCAAGTCTACTTAAATTGTAGCTAATTATGTAAGCATTGTTTGCGGCATATAACCTAACCATCGCAAGACATGGTACCAAATTTTTCAAATTTACCTGCTGAATGCATTTGATTCAAATTGGATGACTGTTTTGCTTTAGCTCATAGTATTTTAATGCGATCATAATTACTTGCGATTGTGCTTTTTGTTAACCGCAATCAATTTAATCTCATTGTACAAAATTATTATAATGACAAACTATTAACGTGGCCTTGAACTTGCTTAGATGAGTACCAAAAAATCTGAAGAGGAGCGCAATGAACTCTCTATAATATGACACTAGACGTAACATTAGTAAACAATTTCATTATGGCTGATCGGATACTTAGGTTCGATGAAGTTCAAGTCTTATTAGTTTATATCGGCTGTCGAAGGCGTTGGCCCAACAATAGTCTCTGGTAATGAGGAATTATTGCAATGCCGATAACTTGCTTTTATTGAAATTACCCGCCGTGCGAGATCGCATTATGGAATACTCGGGTATTATCTGCGTCAGTGAGGAATGCTCCCGCGGCCTCACACACGCGGTCTTTTAATTACTTCTCGCTTTAGGTGTGCTTCATCTTGTTGCCGGTATAATACAAAAGTAGTGTTGTTTTGACTATAATTCAAGATTTATGTCTTAAACATTAGGTTGGACGGAGGCCTTTGTTCAGCATTGGTATTTTATTCGGCTGATACTTACCTATATTATGAGTTCCATACCTACTAGCTTCCGGGCGACACGATTATTTGGCCATATTAACCCTTCGTATGTGAGATAAAAAAAACTTGCGTTCAAGCCTCATTTATTGTTATTTATTTATTTAAGATAAATAAGAATCATCTAAGATTAATGAGAATCATGAAAAAATTGTTTCCACGTATTGTTCTTAAGAAATAGCTCAGCTAGCGAGTTTTAATGAGATAATAGCTACTTCGCTATACAAGATGCAACTGAAGCTATGAATAATTGTTTCAGCTTTGAGAAACGTGTATTTCCGACGTTCCAACAATTATATACCTATTGCTACCATGTATAACATAAATTCATATATAAGAGAGTGGAAATATTTTAATAAATAATGACATTAAATACAAATCGCATATTACGTAGGGTATACCTACTGCTCAAAGGAAAATAAGGGCCACTGAAATTTTAGTTACTTTACTTCGTTATTTTCATATACAATATATCACCAAAGCTGGCAGGAAGTTGCTCGGGACCGGGTCACGTGAAAAAATGTGAGGGAGGCCTTTGCCTAGAAATATATAATAATCTTAGAAACAACCGCGAAAAGGTACATCACATCACAAATTGTGAGTTAAAACGACGTAATTTGGAACACCAAATTAGGTAGGTAATCTGTATTTCTTATTTATGACAATTAATTAATTTTGTATTTAAGGAGTTTATAATCGGCATCAAATCTCATCAAATTTAAGTGGCCCTTTTTTTAGCAGCAGAAATTTTAATATTTTAGACTAAGTAGACAAATAATAAAGATACCATTCACAGAAGACATTTTAACATCAATATCAAAAACCGGCCAAGCTGCGGCCAAGAGCATGTCGGGCCACGCTCAGTGTAGTGTTCCGAAGTTGCCCATCCTTCACAATAGACGGGCTTAAAACAACGGTTTTTAATTACGAGAAAGATTTCAACGATAACCAACTCGCTAGTGTTGGGACGAAAAAAAAATCACCCCCACTTTAGGTGTACGAGAGGTACCCGAAAAAAGTTTTTTTTTAGTTTTCATTTTACCGTTTTGTCGGTGTGATACATACATACATACACATATACCAAATTTCAGCTTTCTAGTACTAATGAATAATGATCACGGGGCTAAGCCGCGGACGGACGGACAGACGGACATGGTGAAACTAGAAGGGTTCCTAGTTGACTACGGAGCCCTAAAAGAGCCAAAATGTTGACAGCGCACTTATATTTATCTGTGACCCGTTACAGCAGTATTTACCTACGCCTTTTTTTACAAATTACATGAATTAATTTTTGATAAGATTTCCATGTCAAATCTACAATGTTCAATCCGTAGAGATCAATTAATCAAGGGTGGTCATTATGGGTTTTCATATTGAGTTGCATAAAATTTTAAGTAATAATTAGAGGCTGGAATAAAGTTTAATCTTCTTTTATATGTTGTGTACTATAATGTATCGATATAATAATACGTATTATCTGAAGTTCATAAACGAGAAGTCCCTATTACGGCTCAAAAGTGCCACTAGAATTCCGGTTTCTGGACATAATTGTCATTTGACGTAGGCAATTTTCATTAGTTATAATTCTTACCTTTCCCTGAAATGGGTTAATACATATTGCCATAAAACAAACCTGACCTAACCTCAACTAACTAAGCTAATGGCTTTTAGCTTTTGCTGCGAGATAACGGTGAACAAAATACGATTTTGATTCGATCGAGAGAGACAAAAAGTAAGTTTTTAATTACAAATTTATGAAACATGTAATTTCTAATTTTTTTTTAATGTGTGTACACACCACAATTTTTATATTAAACTATTGATATAAAGATATCAAAGCTCAAAGAAAAATTGAAATGATTTGCCTGGGGGACGAGACCGGGAATCGAACCCGGTACCTCTGGATTGCCGGTCCAGTGTCTTAACCACTTCGCTACCCGAACTCCAACCAACCTTTCGAATCTTTCCTTATGCTTCGTGTGTCGATATTTGCATTGTTTATTTGAAAGGTTTCTACACCTTAGCGACCTCTATGTGAATACGTTAATATTCTCATCTTACCGCACTACTTTACTGCAGTGAACGAGCAAGCGAGAGAGGGCGATGTTGTTTTTTATAAATTTATGAAACATGTAATGTCTCTTTTTTTAAAGTGGTTACACACCATAATTTTTATATAAATCTATTTTTTTTTCTTTGAGCTGATATCTTTGTATCAATAGTTTAACTTTTTAATTGTTTCAATCTAGAGTGCCACAGATTGTCATTTCTCAGCCACAT
Source organism: Apotomis betuletana (assembly GCA_932273695.1). Lineage (NCBI taxonomy): Eukaryota > Metazoa > Arthropoda > Insecta > Lepidoptera > Tortricidae > Apotomis > Apotomis betuletana. Next base: position 19,177,205 of record OW026301.1, on the reverse strand, counting down.
GTATATAAAATTTGAATTATTGGAACTTTACTGTGCACTGTCTCTTTTATATTTGTGTAAAAACAAGCGACACAAACAAGCGCATTCGAAATACGATTTTCGAATCCGACCTCCAAAAACTACTTCTACTCTCTGATACGCAACAATTTAAAAACACCCGAAAAAGTTTTTAGTTTTTAAATTATTTTTTAAAGCGATTGAATTTTTTTGGTATTCTTACTCGAGATTTCAAGTTTAATTACACGTCGGTTTCGGTATGTCTTTTTACGATATATAAGAAATAAATCTTTATTAATATACATTTAAACATACTTTATTAGTCATTAGCAATGATTTATTCGTATTTAACAAAGACACTGAAATTAACTCTCGTGATTCACATACATAAACATGTAAGTACATAAATTGTAACAACGTTATGAGAAATTGTAAAACTGAAACATTGCAATGAAATCCTCCCAGCCTGAGCTAGAGTCACTAAACAAACAGTCGCAGCAACCGCATGACTATTTGCTAGCATAGAGAGCGAATGCCTTTACTAATCCATCTTATCTAATCATACCTACATATAAATAAAACATCCAATCTTCTGTCTGCGAGACGCCATTACCTAAGTGCCTTCACCTTACCATCGTTCAATGGAATAACATAAATAATATTACCATTTCCCATCATGAGATGACTGAATGTATAGGCCATTGTAATTGTTGTTTTTGTATCGACGACGATTAGAAGCGTTTCCAAGTAATTGGGCTGCCGATGCCGGGAAATTCGTATCAACGCACAGGTCAGTCAGGGTCAGATTCGCTTCCTTTTTAACTTTCTGCTAGTGACCGCGAACTGAACCGCGAACAGTGGCGGAGCATCTAACATTTTCCTTCTAAGCCAGAAGAGATGTGGTTTATGTTTTCTTAAACAGCAGTCAAATAAAGTACGACATTCTAATAGTCCCTTAAAATATGCAAGCCGAACCTAGGTTCCATGATCGCTGCGTCACTGCAGCATACTGAAGATGTTTAAGGAAACTTTGTATATAGTTATTAGTGTCTTAGTCTTAGGTCTCGCAATATTTGCTTTATCATTGCCATGTCAGTCGCGTGGTAGCACCACCTTGCACCGACTACGATGATTAGAGCAATCGTTCGTCAATTTGCCGCCGCCAGTTAAACCACGTGACGTCAAGAATACATCTGTAATCTTGCATATTAAGTAGGCAGGGATTGTCGAGTATATTCGATGTCAATGGGGTTAGCTGGCTACGTATTGTTTGCGTGCAGATAATAAATGGTTATTAAGTCGGATAGTCTATTGGCCACGGTAATGACATCTCTAATGTGACAGGCGTCTCCGTCTTGCACCCGGTCTTTACGCGGTTGCTTCCTAACAGCCGAGTGTGAATTAAATGAGACGACCCTGGTCTGTGGTCAGCCCACTATAAACTTAAAATCACGTGTCCGCTATGTGCAGCGTCATACTCGTAGTTCATGACAATAGTGAGAAAAACACAGTTCTAAATATCTCCCAGTCGAATAGGAAGTCAATTAACGCTTTAAATGTTTCCGGTGTTGCTAAATGTAGGAAGGCGATCAGAGCTTAATAATGTTGGACTGAAATGGAAATCATAGTTTTAATGGCTCGATTATGTAAATATAGATACCTATATGTGACAATAGTGAATATGAAAGTGGCAACGCCTTCGGATCGCATGTATATCACATCGAGGAGGCCACCTAGCCCCCTCCGTCGGTGCCGGTGCACTTACATACTATTCATATATACTCAAGTGATAAAGAGCACCGATTATTTACACATATTCATAGTAGAATACAATAGAAAAAAACCTTATTCAAACTAATTAATTACCCATTATAATTTTACAAATACCGAACGGTAACAATACACACGGGAGATGTGCATTCTAAATTGTCTCAAATCATTATTGATGCTAGTATTCTGCGGAACCCGTGGATCAGTTGTGTGGACACCAATACCCAATACTTCCATACCATGTTGTGACTTACTACCACTTTATGTCGGTTTAATATCTACATGTAGGTACGCTAAGCTGCAAAAATTATAATAGATTCATAAGCATTTTGGCACGAACTCTATTTCTATAATAATATAAAGTTTATGAAAAGGTATATTATGTAAGCATCCATTATTTGCATACTTTTGCCAGCTAACTGTAGATTCAAGGATTACAAAATGTCCAAAAGTGTGCTCATACTTACGGTATGTGTATGTTAGCATTCTACGGGACTCACGTAGAACGGAAGGTTGTAAATCAATTTGACATGCGTACTATCAAACAACTTTCTCAACAAGATAAAAATGACAAAATTAAGTATACCTCACTGCTAAGTTTTTCTAAGGATATCCCGCCGTACCGTAAGTACTGACGCGTGGTGGTGATAAGTACGGACGTCTGCACAAATAAATAAAATGCGTATGCGTACACTTTGCATAGAAATTCCAACACCATGCATATTGTGCATAACGTTTTTTCTTTCGAGTGTACCACCATAGATACGACGCATAGTTAGATTCATAAACCTGAAACGATTAACGTGCAGTTATATTAACATTAAAATTATATTAACATTCAAATTCATACAGGCATTTTAACTAAATTGTCTATTATCGTGTTCATATATATTCTCCGAAAATATAAACATTATAGAAATCTTACACGTACTACGCTAATTTCGAAGATTTTTAGGATTCCCTACCCAAAGGATAAAAGCGGGACACTATTACTAAGCCTCCGTTATCTGTCCGTCTGTCTGTCTGTCATCAGGCTGTATCTCTTATTAACCGTGAAGACATATTTAAGTGGGGCTCCAATACAACAAACGATATTTTTTTGCTCGATACTGTCACCAGGTACAGCCATCTTATGAACCGAACAACAAATACAAAAAAAAACAACAAATAGTTAAAAACTATTTAGTTGTATGGAACCCTCGGTGCAACTCGCACTTCGGTTTTTATTTAAATCTTGACCCTGACACATAAAATGGTTTTTTACTGTTGTATATGTATAATAAACAAAACCGCGCTGGACAACCAAGGGCGGTAAACGGGTCAGAAAGTGGCATGAACAAAAACAGGTATCCAAAAAAGGACCAAATCGCATCGCCGCCGTCGTCTCGAGGACGCCTGCGCACGCTGGACAAATAAATCTGAAGGGAACAGCAAGGCAGGGTCAGTGAATGCCAACTGAAATCTTCAGTCTTGTTGTTTATTAAGTCCGGACATTTAATACTATTATCGTTGCTAAATTAATAAACACCATAAATTATAGTTATTTTATTACAATATAATTAAATGATAGTGTCTCTACAATTAAATTGACAGTAAACAAAAGAGATAAAGGACAGCACTGACATTCATCAGTGAACAAATGAGCCGCATTTAAGTAAACAATACAACAATTATATAGGGTAAATCGCCAATTTTTGGCCACCGTTCAATAACTGGCCACCTCATACTAAAAATTAACTCTGTTCGCTTACAAACGTAATTCATTTTAGTATAAGGTGTTAATCCCTTCAATAACTGGCCACGGTATACTAAAATGAATTCAGTTTGTAGGTGAACAGAGTTAATTTTTAGTATGAGGTGGCCAGTTATTGAACGGTGGCCAAAAATTGGCGATTTACCCTATAACAACATGAACTCGATGAACTTAATCCCCAACAAAAGCACTTTGCCTTGTAAAAATGAGCATGGTATTTTCGGTTTAAATGTGACAATGGTCAAATAAAGATGTTTGCACCAATAGCGTGTGCCGTGTTGATGTTCGTACAGCACTCGAACAAACTGCATCAATTTGTAGTCAATGCATGATAAACTAGATCGAGTACGATTTGAATTGAGTTGAGTGCCCACGTGTATATTAGGTCGGGCCATGGCACCCGTTAGTCAACGTGGTTACAGTCCGCTGAACCTTCAATTGACTGAATTGGCTCCAAACCGGCATGGCAATACCGGAGCAATATTGTTTTTAGCTTCTGCTATTTACATTGCGAACATCCGGTACAGAAGCGACCTCAATTGATAAATTGCCGCATATATTTCCATCAACGCCCACCGTTCATTGAAGTGCTATATCAAAACCGATCAGTGCCTAATGTAATAGTCTCCGTTAAGTACTTGCACTCAGCGGCGGCCTTACCCATTGCGAGGCTCTGGGCGGCAGGTCTTTGCGAGGCCCTATTGTCCTTCGTGAAAAGTATGAGATGCGAAAGTAAGTCTGGGCTGGTCGTTAGGTTTAGGTATTTGTCATGTTTGAGAAGAAATGCTAAATTTATACAAAAAAAAAGAGATAAAATATTTTACATTGAAAGATTTACTAAATTAACAAATACAGAGATAATAAATTTTAAAACTGATGATAAATTTTAAGTTAATAACAGCTGCGACATCAAAAAATGTTTAATTAGAGAGGCTAAATATAAAGTGAAAATCTGGCTGAGCACCTTAAGTTATACTGAAACAGAGACAATAGTATCACTACAATAGACTCCACTCACGAATTCCTCAAATATGTTTTAATAATTTTAAGCCTCGAAAAACTCCTTTCAGCAGACGCAACTGTAACTGTAACAGGTGTGGTGGCAATAATTCTCAGGACTATTTCGATAGTGGGGTAAACTTCAGTTTTTTTTTCTATAATGTATTTCAGCACCGAGATAATGTCGTCGTTTCCTTCATACACACGGATGAACATATTCAGTGACATAGATATTTGCAAGTCGCTGCATTGCTTCAAAAGTTAACTATCACTAATTTCCTTTAATCTTTTTATATTAAACAATAAACATGAAACCTAAATATGCAGGCAAGCATTGACGAACAAAATGAAACACGGGGATTCCCCGAGCAATAGAAGAGCAGAGATTATGTCCCGACTCCTGAGGTGACCCGAGTGCTATACGATAAAAACCGATCTTCAAGTATTTCGAGGCGCGATATTCAAGTAATGATTTTTTCAAATATGTTTTGAATTAATCAATTAGTAATAAACTAATTTTATTTTAATTTACCGTTATAACCTTAATAAATTATTATGGATCAAAATCAAAAGTTTTATATAAAAAAATATAGTTTTGGTCTAGAAAAATATAGTAGTCTTGGCTTGTTGCGCGAGGCCCCTGCAAGAGCGAGGCCCCGGGCGATTGCCCCGTTCGCCACCCCCTAAGGCCGCCTCTGTGCACTTATGTATTGATTTACCAATGACGTTAACGCCCATCAAAAGATTGATCAAATCTAAACAAATCATTCACACTTCTGTTTCCAGATAGCGTCCTACCTACAGAGATCAGAGTAAAAGATCAGAGTAGACATACTTGTTTTTTTTATCACTTTAATTATCAACTCAAGTACTCCGAACCTATTTCCGAATGTACATGTCACCACAGAATAGATAATAGTACAAGTACAGAAGTCGTCGTCCCCAGCGCAAGCCAAACGGAACGTTAAAGCTGCGTGCCAACGGTGAAAATGAATTGGCTCGCTTGCCGCGTCGCCGAGAGCGAGGGCTGTCAACGACTAAAAATAAAAATGTATTTCCTATTTATTTCTTGCATTCAATATAGAGAGCAATATATTTATATTCTTCATACATTATATTAATTATTTCATTATTCAACTATAAAGTAATCAATCTCAGAATTTGGACGAATTGAATCCACCACCAGGCTGCAAAACATTTTAGCTTTATTTTTAAACATTTTAATACGTATAATATAATAAAATAATGCAACGAATGCGTTACCTTAACATGCAATTAAATTCTTGAGCTTCATTTTGTTTTTGCTTGGTTGTCCGATATTTATTTATTTATTCATATATATATTCATCACTACACACCTAGTATAAAACAAAGTCGTTTCCTCGTCTGTCTGTCTGCCCCTATGTATGCTTCGATCTTTAAAAATACGCACGGACGCACCGTGCCGTGCCGTGCGAAGCCGGGCGGGTCGCTAGTAACAAATAAAACATGTACAAAGGCGAACTTATCCCTATTAGGGATCACTTCCAATACATTTCTTTTAACTCATTATTTATATATTTTATATACTTACTTATCAAACTATCACTCAATCGTTTATTCATTACTAGTAATTTTACAAACTTCATATCAAATATTATTATAAAAACCTCTATGATTGTTGATTTAGTAGTAGACATACTTATTTTACTAGAATTTAAATTGACAAATATCAGTAAATAATCAATTCAAAATTACATAAGTACTTAACAATTAAAATTGATCTGAGTAACCAGTGTTAAATATGGAAGTAGATACACCTGCAATATGTTTTTTTATTATTATTCAGTAACTACTTATTATATATTTGTATAGAATCTTTTTATCGATTCATATTTTTTTATGTGGTAATACCACATTTTTTATTTTTATAAATAATGACACAAAGGTAAATTAAGAAAGAAAAATTGAATGCGATCTACTACAATCGAAGCGGGATCATTGTTCCTACAACCCGCTGCGATACAATATCTTTTCGCTGTCTTTTTACTCATTCAAACACTTTATATTATAATATAACACTGGTATCAACAGATGAATGAGGAACGTTCACTTGCGACGTACATAAATCGGAAGAGCGTGCGCGCGAATTTCGTGTACTGTGCGTTCCGAGACACAGCATGGCAGCCACTGAATAGTCCCCATGCATGAGGCCACCGGCATGTACTTGTAGCGGGAAAAGTTTATCGCGGAGTGCGCCCCGCCTGATGTCACTAACGTTAAATAAATGGCACATTTGATTTGACCCATTGTCTTCGATTTTTTGTTCCTCGACTACAGTAATAAGGCGTGTTTTAAATTGGTCCAGCCAGCGTTGTTTTGAAATAATGATAAGTAGAGATACAAGTGCGTGGGATTGTAATACTTATATTACCGGGCTGACTCATCGGGTCTCCCTTCTGTGGCGTCCCTTAACCCGAATTACAAGCCTATGTTAGACATTCTGTATTCCTTGGGGTGATTTGGTTTTCCATAATAATGACTCACAGCATTCATTATTGCTAAAAGGCAGATTATGTATATATGTCAGAGTAGGTACACTTACAAAGTATTCATCAAATAATCATGGACTTCCGTGATTAATAGGTTGTTCATAGAACCTGGATTCCATAGTTCAACTACTGACAAGAAATTATGCAGTAGAATTAACGTAATTGAATTGTTTTGAAACCTGATAATATGTTCTAAACTGTTTGTGGACAGATTTAAAAATTAAATTTCCACTTTAACAGGAAAATGATTTGTTATTTGTCGAGTCGTTTCTTGAAAATGTAGAGTCGTCTTTCTCAATTATCCATTCCATAGATTATGCAAATGGACTGTTTGTTCTTCAATGCTTGATAAACGGACAACAATATTTTACTAGGTTTTACATGATATTGGTAATAAAATTCAAGAATAGTATTTTTTATAGAACAATCAACATTTAGAGCTTTTAGTGAGACCAGTCGTTCGAACCTCCGCATCGATTTAATCATTGAGTACCAACTGGAAACCATCTGGCCAACGATCCAGGCCAATAAAAATAAAACTCTTTTACGATTATTTTTTATGAATACAAAGCAGCATAAGATTCTCAGGATTATATTATTTTTATGTTCTATTTATTTTTTGCACTTCGAGAATATCAGTATACATTGAGAGCTAGTGACGTGAGTACTTAGCTCTTTATTTATAATGAGGAAGTTGTAAATTTGGATAGTTATCGTTATAAAGTTTGTTTTGCCAAGTTATCCCATCTCTCCACTCGAGCGGACGGCGATAAGATAAGCGGCGCGGGCGCATGCCATGTCAGTGTCACGCCGCCGAGCCGCCGCCAGCCACTCAAGTGAAAACGGTCACCGTTTGGCGACAAAGGCCGTCACACGCGGCTTGCCATCCGTCTTCCGAGTCGGCAGTCGTGTCACACAACATTTCACTTACGGATAGATCCGGTCCTTTTATACTTAGGTTTTAGGGCTCAAAAATAAATTACTCTGAACTAAATAGGCGTAAGAGCCATAAAGGTAATCTTAAAATTCAGTTCCTAAACCTACTACCTACTTACACTGTTGAGAAGGGACGAGAAGGGACTCTGGACCTTCTTTTGATTCTCTACCTTTTTTACGAAACGAACAAAGCATATTGGAAATTCCGTTTTACAATAATACTATAAGAATGCTCATTGTTTCTCAATTTTCACGGACCATCTGTGTTTATTTAACCGCTACAGTTATAGCTAATGGTGCAAAAATCACTTATTGCCTTATTACATTTATAAAAGTATTTTAATGTCTTGCGCAATAGTCGATATCAATCGTAGATCGCTTAAATTATGCATGTTTACTTACCTATATGTTGTTTATCCTTCACCTACTCTGTGCACATTTTATCACTCCTAGCATAAGTAGCTGTGCAAATTAGTGCAGTAAATTGGTTCTTTGCCGCACAACTAAGTTTTTAACTAATTCTAATAAAAAAATAACATACCAACTACTACTAGACTCTTATTCACATTTTAGAAACCTTCAAGTGTATAATTTTTATAATCTCACTTGACCTTTATAATCTCACCTAAAATAAATATCATCTCAAGTAAAAATAAATGAGATAAGCGACATTTTTGGTGATAATTAGAATAGAATATAATAGAATACACTTTATTGCACACCTCAAGAAGAAAGAAATACAAATACAGATAACACTTATCATTACAATAGAGTAAACAATAGGCGATCTTATCGCTAAAAAGCGATCTCTTTTAGACAACCTTAATAGTCCGTAAGCCCGCTCCAAGATTGCCTACGTAACATGACATCACGATGAAATGCATGGCACACGGTCGAAAAAGTTGTGCTGAGCGAGAATCAAACGATTATCGCACAGAAAATTGGCCGGAAGTTTGAGAAAATCCTTCACTTCCGGTCAAAATTTTAGGGGTGTACTTACGTCATGTGACATCATTACGTGACAGATGGCATCATGTAGCCCTTTAATCGTCGAGAGTGTCAACATAAGTCTGCCAGTTCTAAAATGGCCGGAAGTGCTTGGCAGACGAGGTCAAAGATGGTCATCGGGTACGTTTTCCTACGTTTTGTGGTAAATATCTTGACGAAATTGATTATAAATGTTTTAAAGTAATAGTGTCTCTAAAAATAAAAAAGTCTACAAGACATATCTGGCCGGAAGTCCTTCAAAAGTGATTTTTATTAGGGTTCCGTAGTCAAACTAGGAACCCTTATATATTTGCCATGTCCGTCGGTTCGTCTCTCCGTCCGCGGCTTAGCTCCGTGACCATTAGTACTGGAAAGCTAAAATTTGGTATGAGCATGTGTATGTATCACGACGACAAAACGGTAAAATAAAAACTAAAAAAAAAAAATCGGATAGGTACCTCTCGTATCGTACACCTAAAGTGGGGGTGAATTTATTTTTCTTTGCAACACTAGTGTGTGGGGTGGCATTGAATAGGTATTTTGAAGATAATAGGGGTCTCCAAACATTATTTTTTATAAAGTCAGCAGTTTTATAAATATTCGCTCCGAAAATCCAAAAAATTGCGTCCCCCCCCCGTTACTTTTTAACATTGAGTCAAAAAAATATAGAAAAATTCATTAAAATATGACCTATGAGTAATTTCAATGATAATTATATTTAATAAAATCGGTTGAGTCGTTTTTGAGTTACCGCAAAATTTCATAATTTTCTTTAAAATGACGTAAGGGCCGCGCGGTGTCCTTATACTTCGAACATTACACATATTAGTTAAGTGCCATACTGCATTAAAACATTCCGCTCAATCTGGCGCGTATAATCGATAACTTCGAGAAGGTAATAAGTAATTACAGTGACTATAGCGTTTACGACCTTTTTATAGAACTTGAAATCTTTCTCGTAATTTAAACCTCGGGATTTAAGCCCGTCTATTGTGAAGGATGGGTCCCTACATAATGGCAGTATTTGCAAAGTAGTGCACGAGCAAGTTCTAGAGGAACCAATTCCAATGAGTGCAGGAGTCAAACAGGGTTGCCTCCTGTCGCCGCTGCTCTTCATAGTCCTGCTCTTCATAGTCCTGCGGAAAGTAACAGAAACACCGAGGGGCATAACATGGAATAAAAGCATACATCTGGAGGACCTCGACTACGCAGACGACATAGTGTTGGTTTCGTCTTCACTGCCCGATTTAGGGATTAGGTTTAGGGATTACGAATAAACGCTAGGAAGACCTTCGAAATGCAAGTTTAGTCGTGCGAAAACCGACCCATAAGACTCAATAGGACACCGCTGGAATCTATCGCAAAGTTCACATATCTCGGCAGCACCGTGACCAACAGCGGTGGTTCAGATGACGACGTTGACGCGAGGATTAGGAAAGTTAAAGGCGCCTATGCCCAGCTGAAACAGGTCTGGGATTCGAACGTGCTCACCCGGCGGATCAAGATTTCCCTCTTCGATTCTATAGTGAAGTCTGTTTTGCTCTTAGGCTGCAAGACTTGAAAAGAGACAAGGGTCTGACGAGCAAGTTACAAGTGTTCGTCAACAAATGCCTTAGATCCATCCTGCGCATATTCTGGCCGAAAACTATCAGCAACGAAGATCTTTGCAATCGATGCCACCAAATCCCGATCAAGCGATAAATCGCTCAACGGGAGTGGAAGTGGATAGGGCACACCCTCCGAAGACAACACCAGAGGACAACATCGGCAATGTTGCGTTCACGTGGAGGCCGCGCGGGAGCAGACAACAGGGCCGACCGGCGCATACGTGGCAGTGCACCGTCGACAGTCTCGACACCGAGCTGCGGGCGGCCGGGCTGAGTTGGAGTGACGCGGAGCGCGAGGCACAGGACAGGAGCGGATGGCGACGTCTCACGAAGGCCCTCTGTACCACTGGGGTACCATAGGACAGCAACAACATTATGAAGGATGGGCAAGTACAGACCCTACACTGAGCGTGGCCCGATAACCTATTAAACGCCACCCCACACACTAGTGTTGGAAAGAAAAATAAATTCACCCCCACTAAGTACGATACGAGACCGGTAACTATCCGAAAAAAAAACATTTTTAGTTTTTATTTTACCGTTTTGTCGTCGTGATACATACACATACTCATACCAAATTTTAGCTTTCTAGTACTAATGGTCACGGAGTTAAACCGCGGACGGAGAGACGAACCGACGGACATGGCAAATATATAAGGGTTCCTAGTTTGACTACGGAACCCTAATAAAAATCACTTTTGAAGAACTTCCGGCCAGATATGTCTTGTAGACTTTTTTTTATTTTTAGAGACACTATTACTTTAAAACATTTATAATCAATTTCGTCGAGATACCACAAAACGTAGGAAAACGTACCCGATGACCATCTTTGACCTCTTTTGCCAAGCACTTCCGGCCATTTTAGAACTGGCAGACTTATGTTGACACTCTCGACGATTAAAGGGCTACATGATGCCATCTGTCACGTAATGATGTCACATGACGTAAGTACACCCCTAAAATTTTGACCGGAAGTGAAGGATTTTCTCAAACTTCCGGCCAATTTTCTGTGCGATAATCGTTTGATTCTCGCTCAGCACAACTTTTTCGACCCTGTGCCATGCATTTTATCGTGATGTCATGTTACGTAGGCAATCTTGGAGCGGGCTTACGGACTATAATAATTAATGTTTTATATCGCGTTATAATTAGCTAATAATGAGCTAACTCAAAATCAAAATAAAAAATAATATTAATATTCGCGTCCTGACCTAATGATGAAGTCACACTCTGATGGCGTCCCTCGCAAGGGGACCCATAATCCATATATCTCAATCATCAAATTCCATTTCACACGCCTCATTGACTAAGTGTTGTATCCTGCCTGCAGGCCCGGCCACATGGACAGAGAAGTTCCCGGAGGCGCGAGGTGCCCGACAGAGCCCCGTGGACATCGACACTACCCTGGCCAGCAGCGGCGGCGCCACAGCCCCGCCCCTGGCCTGGCGGTACTCCGTCAACCACACTCGCTCCGTCGTCAACCCTGGCTACTGCTGGAGGGTGGACGAGAATGGGTATGATTCAGGTAATTTGCGGGAAATATACGCAAGTCCTTACAGAATTAACACACGGCTAATAACGAATTACTTAAAGCCAGATGCGCTGCCGTTGTCTAGGTACCTATCCTATATTTATGTTTCTGTATTTTTTCACTACGAATAAGGTACTATTCTATCCAAATTATAGGTATACTACAAAATGCGAGCTTTCATATAACTATTGCCTAGGTTTGATTAAGTATGTAGGTAGGTATGTTAGGAATAAGTTAAGTTAGGAATAACTAGGATTCTACAAATGCCACGCCACCGATACACTGTTACTTAACTAAGTTATCATTCAATGTTAGACAGGTTAGAATATTTATCCTCACTTAGTCGGCATTAGCGCGTTCCAAGCTTCGTTTGCTTGCTAATGGAATTCTAAGAATCTAATAGCGTATTTTATAAGGTTTTATTTAACTTGCAATGTACCTATGTATGTAAGAAACCTACATCTATATATATAATTCAATAATATTAGCTGAAAATTTGGCAAAATGAAAGGACAACTTTTATCTATCAGTGGTATTTTTAAATGTAAGTAAATATTTAGTTTAATTTTTCCTCAATACGAGCGGATCTAATAAAACAGGTTGGTGTTACTCGGTTAATCGTAACTTCCAAGTTTATCAACACCTATCTTTCTGCCAAGAAATTTGTGAATTTACGAATGTATTTTGAATTGTAAATATGTCAGGTGCATTACACCGGGTAATTTGCATATATCCAATCCATCGCTCCGTCCCCAGTCGCCGAGCTCGTGACTCATTCCGGCTGTTCAATCTGACCAAATATTATTTATTATACTCGTAAGGTCTACGACTGCTACGGGTTTACAAATGAGTTATATAATAAATTGACTGGATATCCTCGCACTTTCAAACATGTCTGACACAAAACCAAAAGTAGGTACAACAAAGCAGGTACAACGTACAACAACCATTTAACTTAAAACTTAAAAGTACAGTATATTAACTAGGTATGTAAATCTGAAGCTAACTTGTCCTAAGTTTTTATGGAAAATAAGTATTATGGAGTATTACTATACGAGTAAACTAGTGATGTAACGCTAAAAAAATCGTAAATATTTCTGTGACGGCAAATTAAGAACAGTTGAAGTCAAACAAGTGACGTCAGATGATCAAACAAAGCAATACTGCTTTATCACTTTTCTTTGAACAGACTCGATTGTTTTTTTCACAAGAAAACATATGAATTCGAATGATCAACTAACCAATTCTTCCAGAGCTCAGCGGTGGGCCGCTCGGCACTGATGTGTACAAGCTGCAGCAGTGGCATTGCCACTGGGGCGCCAAGGACGGCGTGGGCTCCGAGCACACGGTGGACGGCCGCTCCTTCTCCGGGGAACTCCACTTGGTGCACTGGAACACCACCAAGTACAACAGCTTCACAGAAGCCGCCGGACAGGCTGATGGACTCGCCGTGCTTGGCGTGCTCTTGATGGTAGATATTCAATTGATTTTTAGGTCCGGTGTTTTCTTTTTATTTACAAAATTCTGCGTACAAGCTACTCAAATCCACTTAGAAGGCTAGAGTAGGTACTGAATATCTAAACTTTGACTCCCTCACTAGTTACGTTAAAAAGTAGATACTATTAACCTGTAGGTTAAGAGCCCCACCAATGCATTCCGGTTCGAGCGATCTGGTACCCCGACCCCTCTGCGATACATCGCGAAAGAACAAATACGTAATCATGAGAGATCTAGGTAGACGAAGATGCCAAATTTTGCATAGGTATGTGGGCCCTTAAACAACGCAATTGTCCAGCAACTCCTGATCATGCCTCGGAGAACGGCGAAACACGTGTCAAGTTTTGTATTTTTTTTTTGCGCATTTACGTTTTTTTCCTTATATATTTTTAATGCGCGAATGCAGGAAAAAATACGCTAGTAAGTATAACTGGTTATCTATTTAAACTATGAATACAAAGATCAAAGCTTAAAGAAAAATTGAAAAAGGAGCTACCTGGTGGAAGGGACCGGGAATCGAACCCGGTACCTCTGGATTACCGGTCCAGCGCGTTAGCCACTTCGCTACCCTCGCTCCACGTAGACCTGACGAATTTTTCCTTATGCTTTGTGGGTCGATCTTTGCATTGTTTATTTGAAAGGTTTTTACACCTTTGGTTGGTTATCTATTGTTTGGCATGTTATAGTATCGCGGATTTTCAATGTTTTTGTTTTGTTTAAACAACGCATCTATCAACAAAGTAAGATTTTACAAAACAGTGCAGCTAAAGTACAAGGAAAAATCTTTTGTGGTTAGTCGCAATGGGTTTGAATCGGAGCCGGTTTTACCAAGACATCCTCGTATAATGGCATGGCATCAAATTTCTAAAGGTAGGCTGAAAACCAAAAGAGGTTTTGTACAAAAAAAGTATTAACTAGACTAAATTGAACCATAAAAATGTACTTCCAAATCTTTTGCATAATACCATGTATTATATAAGAATTGAGTTGCCTTTAGTAATATCACTCGAGGCCACAGCAAGCACGATACGCAGCGACACGGATGGTAATTTTCGACAACGTTGTTTGTCCAACAATTTGACTCGGAACGATTTTCGTGGATATCGAATTACCTGTTCCTATTTGGAGAGTCATATCTATTAGAAATACCAATTTACGCGATGCGGAGTAGAGTAATACCTACATATCAGGCGCTACGCATTCGGCGCTACAATTACATTCTTGACGCGAGTAATCCACGAACGTTATTTTTTTTGAGCGCCACTTTTTGTATAAAATGCTTTCAGTGAGGTGAATAAAGTGAGCCTGTACTTTGTTCAGTCAGTATGAAAAGTAGTTGACAATTTTAGTAGATAAGATATATAATTTGAAATAAGCTTCTATATAATAAATAAATATCGGACAACCTCACACTAATCGGATAATCGATCTAGTCCCACAGTAAGCTCTAATAGTAGGCATGTGTTATAGACCCTAGATGACATGCTGATGATGCTCATATAGATACATACTTACTTACCTAAATACAAATAACATACCCAGGCACTCGAGTTCATTACACAAATATTTGCCCTTGCCGGGATTCAAACCGAAGACCGCCGGTTCAGTAGGCAGCTGTTTTACCACTGCGCCGACCGCGTCGTCAAACCGCATCGCGTCGTATATATACCTATATATATGTACTTGAAATGTAATATTTACCTTTTCTGTGGTGATATGTATTTTTTTAATTTTTTCCCACCCACACCTAGTGCATAAGTCGTTGATTGCGCCACATTACGCGAACCGAACGCAGCGTTGCGTTGATTGAAATTTCCGCGATGTGGAGATCTACCTACCTATATTATACGTATCTGCGTCAGCTCCGTCGATCTCGCGTCAGCTGCTTAACGGCAAATTTGGATGATTGATTTATTTATTTAAACTTTGTTGCACGAATTCAAAAGTAAAAGTACAAGGTGGACTTAACGATTAAAGGGTGTCGAAGCTTTCAGATTATTGTTTTGAGATGATGTAATGTGAATGGAATTGGTGGGAAATAAGGTTTGAAGCTGAAGAGGGTCGAAAGTCTGTACATGGAAGATATTCGAAAAAAAGATGGCGGGGGATACTTAGAATCGATAATACGTTCCAACAGTTTTTTATAATTTTTGTCTGTTTATCTGTTTGTCTGTTTATCTGGTTGTCTGTTTATTTGACCACGCATCATGTGAAAATGACTGAACCGATTTGGATGAAAACTTCATCAATCTGTCGAGAAAATCTCCGGCCATGTAATAGGCTATTAAAACAAGTGCGAGCCCGACTCGCGCAATAAGGGTTCCGTACCTATACATATATATAATCTATAACAAGTTTGTTGTATGGGAGCCCCCCTTAAATATTTATTTTATTTTATTTTTAGTATTTTTTGTTATAGCGGCAATAGAAATACATCATCTGTGAAAATTTCAACTGTCTAGCTATCACCGTTGTTGAGATACAGCCTGGTGACAGACGGACGGACGGACGGACGGACGGACGGACGGACTGACGGACGGACGGACGGACAGCTAAGTCTCAGTAATAGGGTCCCGTTTTACCCTTTGGGTACGGAACCCTAAAAATGTAAAAGGGGGGTAGCCACTACATTTGATTGAGTTAAGTTTGCACCTGAATCTTACGGCGACACTTAGGAATGAAGTGCAAACTTTTATTAAACATGTGCTACGACTATCGAGTACCCCGAACAGATGGCGGTTAAATTAATATTTTGTGACATGAGTAAGCCAGTGAGGAAGGATTTTGTCAAATTAATTCTAAGAGCCTTATCACACTTGCGATTTGCGAGCGTATTTTCTATACAAATAAGCGACGCGGCGAACACGCTGCGCGATCGCCTTCATACAAAATACGCTCGCAAATCGCAAGTGTGATAAGGCCCTAAGTTTAGAAGAGGGGGTACGGATACCAACAAAAAAATAATAATCGCTTCTACGTTGCTGCCAGGTGGCAGAAAGGCTCGCACAATTTTCAAGATCCCAATAGATTTGGACAGCACGTTCCCGTCTGCGGGGTATCAATAAACTGTGATAAAGCAAAACTGACACAGACCGATTTCCACGCGTGCGGAGCCGCGGGCACAGCTATATACACAGCTAGTTATTAATAAAGACATTTCGCTTCATTCTTATTTATCCACATAAACCAAATTAAAAACGAATTACATATTGGGTTTCCTGTAAAAGATTTATTCTTATGCAGTTACCTAGCTACTTATAAAATATAAGCATGAATTTCATGCATGCGCTACAGAAAAGCAAGGACACAAAAGTCAAAAATCAAAATAGGAATAACTAATAGTATAATATTTTAAAATCTAGTTGTTGCTTGTGGCTTAACCCATTATGCTAAAATAATTTCTTTTTAATTATCATAATAAGTTATAATAAAATGTAATATAAAAACAGTCTATCGCAATTAGTTCATTATAGAAAGAGAAGATCACCAAAGTGGAGAGTGGCGCGCTGTCGGCCAGCTTCCGTCCGTAACTTTCACCATGCGTCTCACTTCGTGCTCTCTTGCAAAAATGCGTAATAGGTATTTTATTATACTTAACTATAAAAACACGCTTAGAGCGCTCTTAACAAAGGTGTCGACACTTTCTTATCTTTATATCTACAACTTTAAACTAAATAAATACCAATAAGTATCATAAACCTGATTTAGTCCGGTGCCTAAGTCTGATTCTTCTGTATGGCTTATTTTTTTTAAACAGTCGCTTAAATTTCTTATCCTGAAATAGATCCAGATCGCATCCAGGATATGTCACGCCCTGCTTGCTACCACTAAGGCTGCCTGTCCACTGACGCGGAGTGAAGACATTTAAATCTGAGAAATGTGACTGGTCCATTTTACGGGAGCCCTTTGTTTCCTAGAAACTTATTTCGTCGAATGTTTAATTTCGTCGAAATTTTTTTATTCCTCTGCAGTCATACATTTTTCATAATTCTTGCAAAATATCATCTTATTGATTAGGTTAGGTTACTTAGGTTAGGATAGGTTTGTTTTAAACAATACAAATACAAATACAAATCATTTATTTCGGACTTTAAATCCATAGTATTAGTGGTACAACTTAGGGCTATGGTTAGTATTATTACTACAATCCCAACAACAATTCCAAACAGTTTACGGTTGCAAAGAAAAATGATTTGTACGAAATGATTTTTCGGCAAATTTAAACATTCGACGAAAAATCATTCTATGAGTCAATATAGACCCCCATTTGTCGCTGAGTAACCTTCATTTTGAAATGAATATTAAGTAAGTAGGTATACTCAGGAGTGTTTAAAAAAAAACAGTAGGTACAATTTCGCACCAGTTACGCACGCACTATGTCTTATTATGTTACATTGATCTCGTTACACAAGAGGCTTCCATCTACCGAGAACTAAGCCTTTAGCGTTGTGCAAATGCACAGACAAACGTAAATAGATTATATACGGCGATGAAGCCTCGCAGGCACCACTCAATCCTTTTATAGCGACTCGCAACTAATTATTTCTATGTTTGCTTGCTCGCCCTTTGTGTGAATAACGGTTCTCTGCCTTTTCGCCGAATTATTTTTCGTCGAATGTTTCATTTAGTAGAAAGCAATTTTTCTATGAAACAAACATAACCTATCCTAATGAATAGGATGATAAAAATGTATATCACTTCAAAGGAAAAAATCGCCGAAGTGAAAATTCAACGAAATTACACATTCGATAGGTTCCGCGGCCTGCATTTATAATCAAATGTACATGTATAATGTTGTTATTAACGACAAAGTATACTGCTGGAGCTGACATGTTCATTTTGATCTATGTATGCTCCTTAATTATAAGAAAAAAAAACGACAATATGAGTCGCGATTGGTTGGATGCCATTGGTTGGAAAACCATGCTTAATTCGTACTTATAGGTCATCTTCAAACATCTTTAGGTATTAGATAACAGCATTAAAAAGTGATGTACCTAAGTACCTTTTTTAAATCCTGCGATAATTCTTAACTATTTCGAGGTATAGCGTTTTTCAACCGCAAGCAACTTATGATCCCAGTGAAAACCAATACATCCAAAAGCATATCCAAATTGTGGAGCGTTATTCGATATGTTAGATATGGGAAGTGAAGTAATATAAATGCCTCCGTAAAATCTGGTTTAAGATAATATTTTAGGAGTTGATTTCTCCGAAAGTCATAAAAGCTGCCACTGCTTTAATTAAGTAGGTACCAAAAGATATTACAAAAAGACAAGGTAGCCAGCAGCCCCAGCCTTTTACTATCAAGTTAATAGGTACGGCATATCAAGGTACGGAAGAACTTCTTTACCTTATTGTACACAGAAATGAAAAACAACGTCCTGTCTCTCTGGGTCGAAATCTGAATACAATAGAATTACATCTGAATAATATTTGCATCACAATACGTACGTGTGTATGAATAAGTCTTTACCCATAAATAAGTGAGTACGAAGATGATCACATACATAAAATTTACGTAAAAACGGATTCACTTCGGTTTAGTACAAATAGGTTCGTATGCGACCACACGTGTCTTTCAAATACCCGTTTAGAGGTTTTGTGATTTGAACGAAGTGTACTTCGAGACATTCATGATGGATAGTCACAATACTGGCTTTATCCGGTTTCTATTTACAGCTGTAGCGTAGATCGTAGAATCCAAGGTAAAAAAATAGCAATCCTCTTATAGACACGAACACAAGATGTAACTCTATTAGTAGCGGAGTTATAGCGTGTCGAGTATTTTTGAACACTTTGTTCTGACAGTATACTTTACATAATAAAACTGTTCCGTTGCTGGCATAATGATTGACTGACAGACAATTCGATACATGCAATTTGGGACACTGGTGTGTGTGTGTGTGTGTGTGTGTGTGTGTGTGTATTATTAGATTAGCATATTGTTAATATTGCAATTTCTTTCGGGTCTGTGCACTCTACATAGTTAAACATAGTATTATAGTTTCGCGAATTTCTCTAGTAGGTATATCTAAGAAACCTGTTGCCGCCCAGCCAACTTTGCCATTGTATGCAACTTTCTCCGGTATAGTGTCACCCACGATCTGACTCTTATGTTCGGGTTATAGTTAGGTATCCTCATTGTTCTTAGACATGCCGAGATATTTATTTTAATAATACATATCTAAAAAATATTTTTCTCGATTAAACCTAAGATATATAGCAACAATACAGCATGATAATCAATATGGTCATACCCTGAATTTTATTATGATGTTATACAGAGATTTAAAACGGTGAACTCAAAAAATAAATGCATTTAACTTGCTTAATTCTCTTTTCAGGTCGGCAGAAAGCACCCTGAGCTCGACAAAGTGGTGCGCCTTCTCCCGTTCATCCGGCACAAGGGCGACAAAGTGACGATGTCGGACCCGCTAGACCCGGCGCAGCTGTTGCCCGCGCGCGCCGCCTACTGGACCTACCCTGGCTCGCTCACCACGCCGCCCTGCACCGAGTGCGTCACCTGGATCCTCTTCAAGGAACCCGTTGAAGTCTCCGGCGAACAGGTACGCGTTATAAACCAGTCACTAATATCAACACATTATCAGTCAAAGTGACGATGTCGACCCTTTCGACTTTACTGGACGTACCCCTGCAGCTCGCTCACCCCACCGTCCTCGGTGCACCCAGTGCGTCACCTGAGGGCCTATGATAGTTGCGTTTATCGCGTGATACTTAAATAAGTGATAAATTGATAATGCATCTGTCACTCGCACTCCCATTTTGTCAAAACGTGACGGATGCTACGTCACTTATTTATCGCATGATAAAAGCAACCATCGTAGGCCCCTGATGGATCCTCCTCTTCAAGGAGCCTGTTAAAGTCTCCGCCGAACAAGTAAGCGTTCTTCTTCACATCGGTGTTAAGTTATGAACCGAAAGACGTCCGCTGTTAGAATAAGGTTCTTCCTAAAGAATTCTGCTGTTTTGGGTTCACACTTACGTAGGTATCTACGCTACTATACCTAGTCTAGTAGTACTTAAACCTTCAATAGCTTTGCTTCACAATTTTAATCTGACATGGTTTAATAAGTTTCTTTAGTTGTCGTTTCATGTTTTAGAATTGCACCGACAAAATTAGCATTAAGTTATCGAGATCACGTACAGTCATTATAAATAATTGCTCATGGACTTATGGCTGTGTACGTTGTTGGCTGTGCATTTTGTTTACGTTTCCTATGTACCTAACTAATCAGATAATTTTGAATCCGTCAACCAGTTAGCGATTTTATTTCCTTCAGATAAAAACCAATACCGCAAGGTCGGGTTACTTTAGCCCTGGGGGGTAACATTGCCCACCCATTAGAACCGACTTTATTCAATTATTAAATTCTGAAAAACTATATCTTATGACATATCCAGTTTTGAGTGATCGCTGTTGCTGTTTTTAAAAGTTTTCTTGGGAATTGATATGGATTGAAATGGGTGGACAATGTTACCCCCCAGGGCTAAAGTAAACCTTACGGTAAAGTTTTTTTTTACTGATCGGATAGGATGAGCTGTTTTAAGTCCGATTCAAGAAACTAAGTTTTATACTTTAACAGCGTCATCATAAAGTCCACGGCCAAAAAGATTTCAGCGTCCATAACGGCCTCCCCAATAATTGCTCCAATTAGAAAGCTAACTTTTGCATTAAGCAGTGTTTAGCCAAACCAGTTCCTGCGTAAATTTACTAAGAAGCTGCTTACCGGCGGCGCCTACCGGTTCCAGTATTCATTTGCCTGTTTACTAACCGATGTGTACATTCTTTACTTTCGAAAACCTCGTTAAGATAAGCGCGTGGTTGACTCATATCATGTTCCAAACACGTAAATAGTGACGTTTCAATTCGTCCCAAGTCGAGGAATTTGTTATCACAACAGTAGGTTTGATGTCCACAGTAGGCTTTATTCGTCAGGAAGCAGGTACCTACTCCAGATACACGAAACCAAACGTTCCGTAATCCATTAACTAATATTATAAATAGATGTCGGCACAATAATAAACGCCAAACTTTTGCGATAGTCTCGAAAGTACTTATATAATACAATCATTTAAACTTACACGATTTTCATACATTATTATAACAAAACGAGACTTAACCGCGTTCAAAAAAATGTTTATTCAATTACCTCGACGTTTCGAACGCGATGTTGCATTCATGGTCTCGAAGGGACTCATCCCGTTTTGTTATAATAAAGTACTTATCGTGTCATTTCGTATGATGTCCGTCATGGTCCAGTAGTTCACATTAGTTCCTACGTCATTTGAAGCACCGAAGACTTCGACACATAGATAAATAGGTACGTAACCACTATAGACATGGACTTACGAGTAGCATGATACTCGCAAATCACATGCGAGTTCCGTCTATTTATCTACACCACAGATCCTATTTAGAGGAGTACGGGGTATCAAAAAGGACAGGACATGATCTGTAATAGAGCGAATAAGCCTAAATTGTTCATGTAAACTTGTCTCGTTTCAGTTGGCGCTGATGCGCAAACTGCGTTGCGGCGAAGCGTCAAGCGGAGAAGAAGCCATGGAATTACTCCACAACTTCCGACCCACATTGCCGCTGGGAAATCGCGAGCTGCGCGACTACGGCGGCAACTAACATTAGCTTCAGTCAGCCCCAGAGCCGCCCCACTGACAGCTAAAGCGATGCAACTGATGAGGTTCACCCGCCCCGCCCCGAACCATGTTCCCCGACAACGGTACCAATTCCACAGGGTCCATGACATTATCATAACAAGCTATGGGCATGGCAGAAATGGGCCTCTTCTTTATTCGCCGGGCCTGGGTGAGAGTGACATGCCTGAGAGAAGCAGGATGCACACTGAGTTAGTTGCACACAAGTATTGTATACCGTTGTATTATTATAGTCGCCTCAGGTACTTACAGGGTGTTTTATCCGTGTAGTGAAGACGGATTATACTAACGTGTCGAAGGTTAAATCGATAAGTGGAAATCATATTATGAACATTCAAGTGCCTTAGGCTATCAGTTGTAATCTTAACAAAATAATTGTAAGACGTTGTAGAATTCTCATTTTATGTAAGATTTGTTTTTAATGACCTTCCTTAGAAGGAAAACGCTTGGTTAGCGCAATTAACCTGTATATTATATTTAGGTATATGTAGCCGCGAATTGGTAGATGTTGAATGTTATCACATATTTACAATAATACTTTATTAATTATAAACTATACTAGAGCTTATATCACATTCGCGATGTTTGATGGCTGTTACAGTCTCATTGTGTTTTGGGCTATTCATATTTAAACACGAATATTGTGTTTTTGATTTACAAAAAATTACAAATTTCGTAATAGTTATTTTTATATAAAAATTGTCGTAGGTACTTGTTAGGTACTATGTATGCCTACTAGTCCATATCTCGGAGCGCTGTTAACCATATATTTGCTAGATAGTTTTACAATCTTGTAAGTGATATATACGTGCATTAATTGTTACATGTGTAGTTGTATGCTAGACCGTGCCTCGAATAGACGCGACGCAGTTATGTTAACTGTTTCGCTAGTGAGTTTTTAGACTCTGCCTGTTCCGAGATCGTAGCGCGTGATTGGAAATTTTTACAACAAAAATACATATATATATGTTACAAGTGAATATGTTATTTTATTTTAATCCTTATTGTCCTACCGTACCCTTAAAAATCATGTTATAACAGTTCGCTTTAGCAGCGTAGCGCCATTTGAATCGCGAAAAACGCAAACCGTATTGCAGGTTTATAGGCGGTTTGTCTATCAACAATACTGAAACAACAGCTGTTAACCGCAGTCCGCACTTGGTGTTGTCGCTATTTTATGAATAAAAAAACACAGGTTGCGATCCAACAATCAAGCAGTTAAATTGATGCCTTTTCTCAAACCATAACTCCGCAACAGTGGCCCCGGTATTTGAAATTTTAGAGCCCTTCAAGAATCAAGGGGTTTTACAACATATTGCGGATTTTCAGTGGTACTGAATTATTTTACTGGCAACGACAAATTTTTGGTAACTGACGTTGAAAGCCGGTGAATGTCACTGATGTATAAAGAAAGAGGAAACAGGACTAATTATTCCGCAAATTTCAAGTAATTTTTGCATAATAAAACCAAAACTATCCACAGTGATGAAGGTCAAGTTTTTTCGATAGGATTCAGTATTTATTTCGCAAGAAGAACGAAGGATTGCGCCGCATTCCGATAAACAATGTTTTGAATTTTGATAATGACGAATCCTTGACTTTAATAATGCAAATATGACGTAGGTATGCACATTATTACCATATGAAAGCTGTTTGTAGCGCCACTATCTATCCCTGGGCCGGACCGACACTCGCTAGGCTATGTCCTCATTGACGCTGACGTTACACGACGTCAGTGATAATGTTCAAAGTGAGTGCTCAAGGGACACCGTACAATCACTCATCTCCGTTATCTGTCCGATAGATTAAGACTTGAGTAAGCGTCCAATGTTTGATTAGTCTTTGGCAAACGGAAGGACTAATCGGCACTGTTAGATTTTCGGCCTTGGGGCCTATTTCTTCAAAATCTTATAACCCTTGGCCGAGCTCCCATTTCATCTCCCAATTATTTGTAGTCCCGCGTTTGCTTCCGGTACCTAAATGGTAGGGTAGGTACCTAAACCAAACAGTTTTGTTTATGAAACCTAGACTGACAGTAAACATCATGACCGCCAATTAGTTTTTTTGTACAAAGTAATACATAATATGACCTTTCAAAACCCTAATAAAATGCACATATACGGTCCAGTTGATCAGTTAATTCAGTGACGTAGACATAATAGTTTAATACTCAAATAGGAATTCACCTATCTGACGATTCCCTCACAGACCGTGGGTGAGCACTGATACTGGGTTTTTGAAAAATATGCTTCATGGCCTAGAATAGCTACATTTACCAGCGATAAAAACAGTTTTACGTGAATGTTAAGTTAAAACACATCATTGATATATGATAAAATATATATTAATATTTTGTTACAAAGGTAAAAACACTTAAAAATTCTCAATGTCGGTATATTATATAATTTAACAAATGTTTCATTTAGATTACGTATTAATTTTGACCACATCCCATTATTACATTAAGAACTAGAGATTGACCGACTGGTCGCTAGCTAATCACCGACTAGTCGGCAAAAAAACCCCATAAGTCGACATTCCTGACTAGTCGGCCCATTTCTATTCGGCGAAGGTCACCTTTTTTCGTTGTATGAGAAAATTATTAAAATTTTATTGCTTTTATCTCGAATAGGCAATACTTTGGGCTAAGATCGCGACAATTTTATACAAGTTACATTAACTCGCAGTCAGCAGCATAATTTGCTACTTGATGCATTTTGCGTTATAACAATAACTTATGTTACTGACTACAGAATACATTGATTTACATATATTATCACTAGGTACACATTATTATTAGGAAATAAAAACCCCTAATTCTGATGGGGCGTACCACAATAACGTCAACTTTGTCGGGCAGGTGACGGCTATGGTAGCTACCTTGAAAACGTACAGGCAGGTCCACGAATTCATTTTATCAATATAAAAGCAAGTTACAAAATATTGACATATCCAAAATTACGTAAACTTATTAACCCCATACATTTATTAGTCAATATGAAATAGTTTTGTGTTTTATTTTCATGTACCTATTGGTAATAAAATAAGTAGATCAGAGACCAGCTCTCGTTCCTAACGAGATTTATTTAAGTCATTCACGTATGAGTGTTCGACTCTGTCGCAGGAGCGAACTATTTACCCGTTATTCGCGGTATAAGAAAACAAGGTATTCTACTCCGAGTACTCCGTAATGACAGTTTCGACGTCATCACAATGTGATTGGTTCTGTCAATCCGTTTCTGTATTGTCAGTGGTGTATCATAATACTCCCCAATTCCCTTGTTACCTGTATGAATTATTATGACAAAATAAATAATTTGTCGAAGAACATGACAATTGTATAACGCGTAAACGCAATTTTTTTTTGTACGACTGGCGGCAAACGTTTTTATTTTCCTTATATTTATTTTGTTACTATATCGTCAACTAATCAGTGACGTATAAAGTGTCACTAGCCGGAGTCCCATACCTTGTTTTCCTATACCATTCTGAGTTATTCTTGGTAGAATAATCTACCAAGAATAACTCAGAATATACATTGGTGGTACCAAGAATCGGCGCACTGGAGCAAATAATAAAATTAAAACAAGAGAAACCGGGTATGAAAGAATCCCACGAGGACTACTATTCACCTTAGTACTAAAATGCGTCCACCGAAATGAAAACACCATCGCCATAACTTAGTGAGTGATTATTGAGCGTTTTAACGGTCTCATTGATGTGTCCGCAATATTGATGAACTCCTTATTATTAAGGCGCCATTTTCAGATGTCTTGTAAAAGTCGCAGACTTTTCAAATTCCTCTGAAAATTATGTTGATTGCATTTACGAACACGAGACGTTGAAACGTTCGAACAATATCATATAATCACCCAAGTAATGCTCCGTAGACATCGGCGCACCTTGCATACTAAGGTATTGAAAGTCGTTATATAATTCTATCCAGACATTACCGTGAGTTCTACTAATTAAACAAGACTTTGGCTCTCAAATAAAGGTACTTACTTTAGCCTACACAGGCATGACATCCGATTGGGCGTTTCAAGAAATATACATTTAAAAAATAGTTCTCGAAAAGATTCTAAATGTCTTACTGTTAAATAGGCTAGGTACAGTTTAATTGATAGGTGGCATCGTCATTTTTTTATTGGGGTTTGAAGGCATAGATCCCTTCAGCCAAAACTAAAGCACTGTCAGGACGAACATTTTTTTTTAATAACCACGGTGAGGAAAAATTTAAGAGTTGCCGTTTTTATATCCTTATAGCAAGGACTATCGGAATCGGAATAGTATATTACTGCCGAGGTCGGGAAAAGTCAGTTCGTGGATGAGTATGATTTTGAAGGACGAGGCGTAGCCGAGTCCTTCAACAATACGAATCTGCGAACTGACATTCCCGCCGAGGCTTGTATAGTGCTTTTCTCCAAATATGCTTGGAAATAATCACCAATCTACATTTGTTATTTCATATATCAGTACCATGAAGTTCATTTGGTACTTATTTTTTTTAGGAATAGGAATAAAAATTCGGGTCCGAATCATATGTTTGATTAAAAACAAAATATATTAATAAGAATTAAATATATATGAAAACACAATAACAAAAAATATGCACATAGGTAATTATTAATTTTAGTTAAAGTAACAACTTCTAAACACACTGTCTTTTTTAGAAACCATACCATATTTATCATTCGGAGAAGATCATAAGTTCAAAATAACTTTTATATTGATTTGGACACAATCATTTCTGTTATATTTTTAATTTGTTTACGTTTGGTACACTTATTAATTTTCAACTCACTCATTAAATACCATCATATTATTATAATTAAAACTTTCTTGAGAAATCTCTAATAAATAACTAAGAATCATGAAAATAAATTAACCGCATATAAGATTATTATTTAAATTGTTTGTCCGTTATTCGAAATTTGTCGTAATTTAAAATACATTGACAGTAGCAGAGCAGAAAAATGTTCAGTGCAAGAACTAAACGCAGAGAACAATTAAAAAGTTTATAAGTTTTTATTTTTTAAATTTATTCGACAATTGGCTGTATGGTGAATTATCAAAGTCTTTGAAAAAATTAAAAGTAAAAATGTTACTGCATTTTTACCGGCCAAATTAAGATTACCCTCATTTGTATGAGACGTCATAAACGGAAGGTGTGTTTTTTACTTAATCGTCTTATTTAAATAATATTGATTTCCCGGCTAAGGCCAATAATATATATTTTTTTTAATTTGTATTAACGCCTTCTAAAAATAACGAACGATTTCGCGGTCCAGTTTTACTACATTAATGGGAACATTTCCAAGCAAGTTGGAGAAAAAAAAATTATTGTCTTCCAAAAACTGTACCTAGCTGTTGAAATATTCACACAATATCATAATCTAAGATTAGGACATTATAAATTTGGAATATTATGAAAGTAATCGGACGCAATTAAATATGTAAATCTAAGTGAAATTAGGTAATTAGTGCATTCTTGACTAACCACGAGCTATTAAAGAGTATTAAGTAGTCAATAAGAACTAAAACTTAAACTAATTGTGATATTGTCGTGTATTGTCACAAGCAAATGTAGTTGAAGCATGATACATGAAAATAATATTAAAGAAAACGATCAAATGTTACAAAAAAGAGGTAGGAACAAAATAAAACTAAATTATGAATAATGACAATCACTAAAACTTGTACATACGATTAACAAGTGTCTGATAAATGCTTCAAATACTTTTTAATTATAATTTAACATTAATCATTATAGAGCAGGCAGTACATTACTCACACATGTGTCTCAATTAGATTTATTACATTGACTAGAATCCTGCATGTTCCTTCCCTTTGGTCCTGACGGAAAACCACTAACAATACCTGGATAAAATGCTTCTACGAAATTGAATCAGGTCCTTATTATCTCTTCATTTTATAAAAAGTATAGAAATACATTTCTGATACAAAAATATTAATTTAAAAATCTTTTGGTCTATTTATAAAATGCACAAAGCCGTCCTAAACATGATACAATATATTTAAATATCACAAACCTGGCAAAAATACAATCTCATAACAATCCTTATGCTCCAACATACTTAACGAAGCCTGCGTGCCATGATTGAACTAGGTGGGCTAACATGTAAACACTGCGATTAAACTAAAATTGAATAAGATCTTCTTCGGATTCCTGAGAAATCCTACTGCCGGCATCGCCATGGACGGCTTGTTCTATGGGTTTCGGGGAAGTCTTCCGTCGCGGGGGCACGGGCATATCGCCCAAGATCCCCGTCGTCCCCAGGAACTTCCCATAATCCGTTAACATTTTGACATCGTGCCCGACATCAGCCCGCCGGCTGTTGGGCGACAGTTTCGTGCGCACCGGCGGGCTGGGCGCAGCGCTAGCGCTCAACCTACCATTATCGAATATCGATCCCTCCAACGACTCGATATGGCTTTTGAACATAGCTGAAGTCTTACTTCTCTCTAGGGAGAAAATTTTGGAAGGATCACTTTTTTGCTCGTCGGCTGTAATCGTTTCGTCGGTGTAGAAAGTAGCTTTGTTTGTACGGAGGTGTCTGTGTGTGTTGGCGTCGGACTTGCTCCGCTCGAGCGTGAAGGCGCTGGTGTGGAGGTGGCAGCTGAAGGAACTGGTGTTGAGGGTGCACGCGGGCGCCGTGGAGAACGGCACCGAGGGCGCCCAGAGGCAAGCGCCCTCGTTGCGCGGCACTAATAGTAGGGGGTCCTGGAGAATTATATTTCATGTGTTCAAGTAATATTATAATTAGCAAACCGTACCTGGAAAATAATGTGCTAGGGTCTCAAAACAACAAGCGTTAAAAAATATCAACTAGCTAACAAACCAAACCGACGGAACTAATTTTGTTTATTAATGTGCCTAATATCGCACTGTTGGGCAAATAACCCCTCTCATTTTTACAAAATTGAGGTATGTAGCTAGTCCGGCACAATATTTTTCGGTATGTCTCTGTCTACAAATTATCATGGGCTAAAGTATACAATAGCCGAGTGAATGACTATTTTTTTTAAATTGAAGAACGTGTCTGCTAGGGTAAAACAACTTTACAATGAAGTGAAAAATTAGGGGTTCGAATCCGCGATTCCAATGGATTTCCGGGCCAACACGGGCGTCCTACCTATTGGACCACAGAGCCTGATGTGAGATGATGTTTCGTAAATGACTTCCTGCAAGGAAGTCTTAAACACAATTAGGAAGCATAATTATTATCTTTAATTGGATGTTGAAGAATATTTATTATTATTACTAATAGACAAGTCATTCTAAAGGTAATATTTTTTACAATCTAATCTGTGAAGCAAATCATAATCAAAACTGATTTACAGGAAAATAAAATCCAAATCAAATCAGATACTGAATTATATAAATAAATAATAATTTGATAGGTATAACCACAGTTGGACGCAATTACAATTCCTTTAGAGCCGTGAATACGAACTGAATACATTTTATCTAAGATGCCTTTTAATATTTTTGTCTTATTTAAGATGAAGATATTATCATATTTTATGGTAAAGTTACGTTAAGTCACTATTTCGGAGGTACGGTACACCTAGCGGCAAAGATAAAAAAAGCTAACCTTGCCGGTGATGGAGTATATCTTGGACTGCAAGGTGTGCAGCCGCTCGCGGAGGTACTCGTAGGAGCACTCGCGCAGCTTGATGACCCACTGCACCACGTTGTCCTCCGCTCGCGCCGCGAACACGTGCCGCTTCTCCGGCTCGTCACTGCAAATTTACAAACAAAGTACGATAAATAGACATAAAAAAAATTGGGCAAGTGCGAGTCCGACTCGCGCATGAAGGGTTCCGTACCATAATCTATAAAAAGTTTGTTGTATGGGAGCCCCCCTTAAATATTTATTTTATTTTTAGTATTTGTTGTTACAGCGGCAATAGAAATACATCATCTGTGAAAATTTCAACTGTCTAGCTATCACCGTTCTTGAGATACAGCCTGGTGACAGACGGACGGATGGACAGCGAAGTCTCAGTAATAGGGTCACGTTTTTACCCTTTGGGTACGGAACCCTAAAAGGTACTTTTTTTTACATATTTACAACAGAAATTTGTTATTGTTTTTAGGGTTCCGTAGTCAACTAGGAACCCTTATAGTTTCGCCATGTCCGTCTGTCCGTCCGTCCGTCCGTCCGTCCGCGGCATAGCTCCGTGATCATTAGTACTAGAAAGCTGAAATTTGGTATGAGTATGTGTAGGTATGTATAACGCCGACAGAACGGTAAAATAAAATAAAAAAAAAAATTTTTTTTCGGGTACCTCTCGAACACCTAAAGTGGGGGTGATTATTTTTTTCTTTTCAACACTGGTGTGTGGGGTGTCGTTGAATAGATCTTGTAAAAATAATAAGGGTCTTCTAACATTATTTTTTTCGCTCCAAAAACAAAAAAAATAGTGCCCCCCCTCTAACTTTTCAACCACGGGTCAAAAAAAATCGGAAAAATTCATGTTAATGAGGCCTTATAAGTACTTTCAATGAAAACTATATTAAACAAAATCGGTTGAGCCGTTTTTGAGTTATCGCCAAATTTCATATTTTTTCTTTAAAAGGTCGTAAGTTGACTTCCAGAAGGTAATAAGTGATTACAGTTTCTAGGGCGTTTACGACCTTTTTATAGAGCTTAAAATCTTTCTTAACTTAAACCTCGTGCTTAAAACAGCAGTTTATTGTGAAGGATGAGCAACTACGGAACCCTACACTGAGCGTGGCCCGACATGATCTTGGCCGGCTTTTTAAGAAAAACGTTGCCAATAAAATGCATAAAGAGGAAGGAAGGACATTGCTTAAATTTGCCTTTTATGCTATAGCCCGATACGGGAAGGGTATAATTACACCTTAAACTAAAATAATTCGCATTGTACGTTTTTTTTCTTTTATCAGCAAATTTATATTGAGTACTAATGGGTATGAACATTTTCTAACGGATTTTGAGTATGCGTTAGGTATAAAAAAAGTTTTTGTAAGCGACCTCTGTAAATCTTAGAAAAAAAAATTCAAGTGCATTTCTTCTGCACTAGGGCATCGCATTTTACAGTTTTAACATTTCGTATTGTTGTCTAACAGATTTGTCGAGAGATTATGTCAGCGCGATACGAAACAAATGAAAAAATTATAAATCCCTGAAAAGATTATACAAGTGACTTTTGGCAACGAAAATGTGTTTAGAACTATGAAATGTAATGACAGTTTTAATTTATAACAGATTTATCAATAGCTTTATTTTATATAAACGATTGAATTTTTAAATCGTTCTCTAGGTCACAAAATTTTACGCAAAATTGTCTAGTCGGCGTAGTGAACTCATTTTCATAAAAGTAATCTATAACATAGAATTCTAACCAATTTACCCACGGGAACCAGTTATATTACTTTATTAGTTATACGCCACATTTAAATTTGAGCGCGAACGCTTTGCATCAAGTTAAGACTGCGCCGAACGTTAGCGACTGACCCATAGAGCGCGAGGAATGCGTATTTATTTAGATCAGCGCGCGGCCGCCATTGTAAAAATGTAATATGGACAGTTAAAATATTTTTTTGATAAATCTGGACCTTTAATACCAAGCAATAATTGAAATATCTGATGCGGACAAATTGTAATGTAAACATTCATCTTTCAGAAAGATAACCTTCATTAACAAAATGAATCGGTTCTTGGAAATATAAATTTGACTTTAAGGTTGTTTACAAATATTATCCCATCATCTAAATAAATAGGTTTGAGAAGTTAGTTCTATTCACATTGCACCAATACAATCTCGAATTATATTCGGGTAAGTAATTCCAAACGTCATGTCATTCATAATTTCAAACAAGAGCTTTATTGCCTTAGGTTAAGGCGAGTAGATACGTGAAATGGTGAATAATACATTTTAAGTCCTAAGGCTTGTAATCTAGCCAATGTAAAATTATGATAAAAATATGTTACTAGCATTTGCTCGCGGCTTCGCCTGCGTTAAAACCTATGTATACACTATCCTACGGGAACGATGTTTTATTTTGTCAGGATAATAAGTAGCCTATTTGTTAAGTTAGGGTATAGACTATCTCTGTTTCAAATTGCATACATATCCGTTTAGTTGTTTTATCGTGAAAAATAAACAAACATACACACATACTGTCACTTTTTATAATATTAAAGGGAAATTTTACTCGCCGTACGGATACTGTTATCACAATATAGTTGTATCTTTTAAATCTATAAATAGTATTTTAGATTGCAAACTCCCGTGAGGCTCCATATGAAACGGGTTCCCTCACGTCATTTAAGTCGAAAAAAAAATTAAAAAAGGAAATAAAAGAAGTAAGAAACAAACAAAAAGAAAAACGATTGTATAGTCACTAATAAAGCATCGAGTGCTATTTACTTTTACAAGTCTCACGAAATGTATGTCTTGATTTGGTAACGATAAAAAAACTGGAGGAAATAAATAGTACATAACTGCAGAGGCCTGGAAAAGTCAGTTCATGTTTGAGTATGATTTTGGAGGAAGTCCGAGTCCTTCAATTAATACGAATCCACGAACTGACATTTCCGTCGAGGCCTGTACGTTCAATATTTTTATTATATAATATAAATGGGTGATGATATTAAGTAATCAGCAATATAATATATTTTTTTTTGTTGAAACTGATTATTTTACTTGTCCTTTTTAAAATGCCTTTAAACAAGTTATACGGTCGGTTGATCTCCATTCGTCACTCGCACAACAAGTACGTGTGGCGCAACCCAATGAGTTTTATTGTAAATTAATTAAAACATCATAGTTATGGTTTTTTGCTTAAATTGATACATCAAAATGGTAATTTTACCATTCCGCATAAAAAAGGCCATAAGATAGGTTTTTATTGACTTGTACAGTAAGAAAATCTTAAATATTTCGTATTATATTATATTTGTAGTATTAAATGACAAAATAAGTTTATATATTTGAAAAGAATGATATACACTCATATTCATATACACTCCAGTTCAAATTGGAAAAATTACAAAGATAACGTTAGGTCCAAGGCATTTTCGTAATCTTTCAATTGTTTATGGGCTCTGGCAAAAATTGTATGCCGGGTTGTGATCTGACACAACAATTTAATTTTTTAAATTATTTTTCATTTCCTCGCAGTCGCAGTCGCAGTCGCAGTCGCAGTGAAAAGCGATATTAACACATGGCTAAAAGCCATTATGACACTTAGGTTATATTTGTCCTCGCTTACTTTGTTCGCACGTCCAAATAATCACTTCGTGTGACCATGGCTAATTTTAGCCCCTTATCAAACAATCTACTATTTTAATAATTTTCACCAATACCATTTTTGGGGAGTGAAAATCTGAATGCAAAATCAATGTGTTTCTTAAGGCGAGTATGGCTTTCTTAAGGCGATTTGGGTGGAGACTAACGTTATTCTCCCCACTGACCGCGCGCCCCTGGAACGATACTTCGATGGTAAAACTCATACTGCTTCATGCGTTCTTGTTGTGCGTGACTGAAGTGCCTATTTGCATTCCGGAATTCCGGTATTTCGAAAAACCGAAATTCCGGTTGATTTCTCCGATATTACAATTCCGAAATTGAGCAAGCTCATTATTATCTAATATTCCAGATTTCGTATTGTCTAATATTCCGGAATTTAAACGACTCTATTTGATGTAGTTTCTAGACAGTAATAAGAGATATTTTAGGGATGGTAAGTTTGTTTAAGCATAACTAGCTTAATTTGTATTCACTTGTATCTTCAAAACTCTCAGAACGATTCAATTTCTACTCTACAGCTACACCCACTTGAAGTACCTTTGCATTGGTCCAATGGTTGAAAGGTGGAAAATGCCATTTGGCATTAAATTCAACATTTGTACTTGACTTTTGTTTTATACAATAAAGTTAAATAAAGACAAAAAGCCTTGTTAAATTTCTCGACCTCGGAAACGTCTAATCAGTATATCGATTTCCGCCTTTAATAGTAAAAAAAATGTTAAAATTCGTTGTTTGTTTACTTTGGTATGGTAAGTCAATTCCGGAACCAGTTCTGGAATTCCGGAATTGAGTGCCAATATCAGTTAATTTCAAAATTGGAAAACCTTTCCGATATTGCAAGCCCTACGAGTGACGAATGGAGATCAACCGACCGTATAACTTAATTAAAAAGCTTTAATAAAAATCGGTAAGTAAAACAGTTTCAACAAAACATGTATATTGCTGATTAATAAATATCCTTACCTATTTATACTCTAAAAAAAACATAAAAATTTAATATCTGTATGTTGAACGTACAGCTTTTTGAAAGTCACAGTATCGAAACATACTTTTCTCCGACTTGCTTGGAAATTTTCCCATTAATGTAGTAAAAATAGACCGCGCAATCCTTCGATATCGTATTAATACGTTAATGAAATAAAATAACATTGTTGGCCGTGGCCGGGAAATAATACCACACGATTGAGTAATTAGAGTAAGTTAATAAGTATACCAAACGTAGGCAAATAAAAAAAAACAGAAATGATTCCGTCCAAATCAATATAAAAGTTCTTTTGGACTTGTGATCTTCTCCGAATGATAAATAGGGTATGGTTTCTAAAAAAAAATCGTGCGTTTAGAAGTTGCTGATTTAACTCGGACTTCCTCCAAAATCATACTCAAACACGAACTGACTTTTCCCGGCCTCTGCAGTTATGTACTATTTATCTCCTCCAGTTTTTTTATCGCTACCAAATCAAGACATACATTTCGTGAGACTTGTAAAAGTAAATAGCACTCGATGCTTTATTAGTGACTATACAATCGTTTTTCTTTTTGTTTGTTTCTTACTTCTTTTATTTCCTTTTTTAATTTTTTTTTCGACTTAAATGACGTGAGGGAACCCGTTTCATATGGAGCCTCACGGGAGTTTGCAATCTAAAATACTATTTATAGATTTAAAAGATACAACTATATTGTGATAACAGTATCCGTACGGCGAGTAAAATTTCCCTTTAATATTATAAAAAGTGACAGTATGTGTGTATGTTTGTTTATTTTTCACGATAAAACAACTAAACGGATATGTATGCAATTTGAAACAGAGATAGTCTATACCCTAACTTAACAAATAGGCTACTTATTATCCTGACAAAATAAAACATCGTTCCCGTAGGATAGTGTATACATAGGTTTTAACGCAGGCGAAGCCGCGAGCAAATGCTAGTAACATATTTTTATCATAATTTTACATTGGCTAGATTACAAGCCTTAGGACTTAAAATGTATTATTCACCATTTCACGTATCTACTCGCCTTAACCTAAGGCAATAAAGCTCTTGTTTGAAATTATGAATGACATGACGTTTGGAATTACTTACCCGAATATAATTCGAGATTGTATTGGTGCAATGTGAATAGAACAAACTTCTCAAACCTATTTATTTAGATGATGGGATAATATTTGTAAACAACCTTAAAGTCAAATTTATATTTCCAAGAACCGATTCATTTTGTTAATGAAGGTTGTCTTTCTGAAAGATGAATGTTTACATTACAATTTGTCCGCATCAGATATTTCAATTATTGCTTGGTATTAAAGGTCCAGATTTATCAAAAAAATATTTTAACTGTCCATATTACATTTTTACAATGGCGGCCGCGCGCTGATCTAAATAAATACGCATTCCTCGCGCTCTATGGGTCAGTCGCTAACGTTCGGCGCAGTCTTAACTTGATGCAAAGCGTTCGCGCTCAAATTTAAATGTCGCGTATAACTAATAAAGTAATATAACTGGTTCCCGTGGGTGAATTTGTTAGAATTCTATGTTATAGATTACTTTTATGAAAATGAGTTCACTACGCCGACTTGACAATTTTGCGTAAAATTTTGTGGCCTAGAGAACGATTTAAAAATTAAATCTTTTATATAAAATAAAGCTATTGATAAATCTGTTATAAATTAAAACTGTCATTACATTTCATAGTTCTAAACACATCTTCGTTGCCAAAAGTCACTTGTATAATCTTTTCAGGGATTTATAATTTTTTCATTCGTTTCGTATCGCGCTGACATAATCTCTCGACAAATCTGTTAGACAACAATACGAAATGTTAAAACTGTTAAATGCGATGCCCTAGTGCAGAAGAAATGCACTTGAATTTTTTTTTTCTAAGATTTACAGAGGTCGCTTACGAAAACTTTTTTTATACCTAACGCACACTCAAAATCCGTTAGAAAATGTTCATACCCATTAGTACTCAATCTACTCTAACTGACTACAAAAAATCACGCACTTGTATTTTATTGAAGTTCAGAACTGTTCCCGTATCGGGCTACTATTGTTAGCACTGGGGCAGAATGAGTAAATCATTTGATTATCCTGATTGGATTGGCATAATACTTGTGACCTACTTATTCATTCAAAGTTACATATTACGTTTGTTAATACATTTTTATTGAGTACATCAAGCAATTTTTCTAAATGACTTATAAGAGTTATAAGAAAAAGTGAATTCCATCATTAGGTACACCCCAGGCCAAAAGTATGGAAACAAGCTTATATTACAATACAAAGCTGTGATTTCCTTATGTAATGATTAAATTACGAAATTACACAGTAAAAATTATAATAAATATATTACAAGTAAATAACCTAAATTCTGCTTATTGAAATTGCCAGTGTATTTATGTTATGTATATATGTGCCTGGGGTGTATATATGTTATTTCTGCATTTAACATATTTTTCCCTGATCCCAATAATAATATATACCTTATTTTATCAAATAAGTAAGAACAGTATTAATGAATAGTTACTACAGTAGTGGCAAAAAATCTATCATATTGAAATCTTTTTACTTTAAGTCGAATTGGATCCAAGGATAAGATCCGAATGAATATTGCCAGTAGCGTAATAAGTAACTTGTTGCATAATAAGTGTGTAACGAATAAAAACATATGTATTTTATTAACGTAGTTGCAAATATTAACTGAACGGCAAATTGGTGTAAAACATGTTTTTTTTTTTAATAAGACACAGAATGTCGACAACGTTTTTAAAATTACAATTTGTATAGAAAAATAGATGTTTTATTGGTTAAAAAAGAAATCTCAGGTCAGTACTTTGTTATATCACCATTTGCATCAAGTTTAAAAAAGTTAGTCTACTTGCGTACAAAATACACCAATATGATAGATTTATTTCTGCTACTGTATATGAATGTTTCAAATGTAAAATGGAACTCAATATTTCTGGCTTATTTCATGCCTATTTATTAAATTGTCACAATTAAATAACTTACATTATTTTAGAAGTACGCTTTTAATATCATGCTTTCAAAAAAACAGGCTCTTTTAACCTTTTGAGCGCCACAGTCGGCTGTGGCCGTCAACAAAAAATCGTTCCCCTGACGCCACGTCGGCCACAGCCGTCCAAATTTCAATGATCAAAAACTTTGTAATTCTAACCGCTACAAGTATTTTTCAATCCCTGTTGATTTTGGGGCACATCTTTTTTTTTTACTCCGGCGTCAGTGGCACGGTAAATTGCTAGACCGCTTGGCGGTCAATAGGTTAACACTTTGACTGTGGATCACCCACAATCGGCCCACAGCCAAGTATGGTTCATTACAAATTAACTTAATTTACACAGCCAAAGTGATAATAGTATTTTTGATGTATATGTCTGGAAGATTGTACTTACATAAAAGATATAGAAAAAGAAAATGATATATTTGGTCCATGCTCCATCTGAATTGACGAGTTCTCCATAACAAACACACCAGCAGGGTTTTTTGTGTCAAATTTGCCCATCTCGCTTATTTTGAAGTAAAATAGGTAATTGTTGATGAGCCGGAACCATCTTTCCTTGAATACTAAAAAGATAATTTATAACATTATTACAAAAGCTTAGAGGACAATGACAGATACATAAAGAACATATGTAGTAATCAGTCTTATTTTTAGCATAGCATATCGTTTTAGTTAATGTTAATGAAAATCACACATGAAAGTACTAATAAGTGATTAAATTTTAGGGTAGCGAATTCACGTAAATAGCTCTGATTTATGATAAACAGTTGGAGCTAAAAATAGTAGAAGGTAGTACTGTCTAAACCATACTTGCAGAAGATTTTGACCTATGAAACAAAACTGATTTTCGTAGACAGCTAATAGGAATAGAACCTTGTGATTTTTTGGAATGAACTTAATTGGTATCTTTACCTGCTTGATTCCGATAACTGCCATTGGAGACCTTTTTATAATTTAATCTCCCCTCGATAACACAAGGCTGGTCGCTCAAGTGAGCGAGCTCGCGAACGTTGCATTTCATTAGGACGAGTAGTCTAACACCACAACCAACTAAGTCAAACCTCCAGAAACTAACCCCAATTCATTTTGATACAAAAATACTATTCAATTCGTCACAGTATACAGGCATTTAGACCAAGTTTCACATATTTTTATTTTTTCAACACAGTATTAAGGATAATAGATAGCAAACTGACAGTGACAAGTAAAAATGTTGCCATACCATATGTGGGGTGGGTAACTGCTGGGTAATTCCGGGACATACTACTCGCGAAGTTGGCCGAGGTTGGGCGAAATGGGCGAATATGATAGTGTTGGGGGGGGCACTTCGCTGCGGAAACCCATTTTTTATTTATTTATTTATTTAGAACCATTAAATGAGTAACATTACAGATTTCTCCATTGCGTTACATCGATTCTTAATCTAGGCTAACACTAATATTTAAAACCCATACTTCGGCCAACTTCGCCTTGCCCAACTTCAGTTAACTTCGCGAGCAGTGTGGGCAAGGGTAAAACAAGTTCGAAAT
Organism: Apotomis betuletana; assembly: GCA_932273695.1. Taxonomy (NCBI): domain Eukaryota; kingdom Metazoa; phylum Arthropoda; class Insecta; order Lepidoptera; family Tortricidae; genus Apotomis; species Apotomis betuletana. The sequence goes on along the minus strand of OW026301.1, from coordinate 19,138,053 downwards.
CCGCTGCCCAGAGGCGTTATTCCATTGTATTTTAGCCATGTCGACATGCGCGTGACATCACGAGAATATTTTATTATGACGTCATTGAGTGCATCAAGTTTGGCGCCAATTCTAAAATGTGTATTAACCGTATTGATATTTCACTTGTTGGGTTGCGACCCCATAGTCGTATAATACTCGGGAGTATTACGGTATAAATTATTTGAGACAAAAAATAATACATTAATCATGAATACCGAAGAGACAGGGTCGTTAGTCAATAACACAATAACATCCTAGCATTATTGCGCTGACCTATTTTTTTTATGTATGCCTAAGCCTTAAAACGTTCATTTATGATTTTAGCCAGGGCTTGGAATTAGTAACTATTTTGGAGTATGTGTATATTTACTGACCCTAATCATGCAACATCTTTGGAATGGGCTTTATAGTAATTAGTAATTGAGCGTTAAATGCATAAAAAAAGGCAAGAAATATAATTATTAATTTATTTTAACTTTTAGTACAAAATAAAACTAGTACACAGGGATACATCTCAAACCTAGCATTTGCAATGTTGAATAGTCCGAGCCTTACCACAATAAGTCTTCTCATTTGTACTATTTTAGACACTATGACCTCACACAATAGCTCATTTCCCCATCAAAAAATAAAACTTAGTCAATACTGAATAATGTTATCACTCTTCGAGAGTATACGGTCAACATACGTTGACATAACACTACCTTACAACACACTTCCGAATCGATTTTAAGCTTACAAATTATTAATCAAATACATAATTGAGGTTTGGAGCGGCATTAATGAGTTTTTTCAGGCACATTCAAGCCGGTGCAGTCCAATATTCGCAATACAAGAAACGACGCTTTACCGTGATTTCAATGATACTGTTGTACTCATTAGATACCTTCGTCGTTATTGTATTACAAACATTAAATCTTGAAAATCTCATTTACTAAGCCCAACATCTTTCATGGTCTCTGATTATTACCAATGCTGTACATGTTAATAATTATTCATAACACTACACAACAACGTTGTGGCATTTCTTATCCATAACGATACATACAAGAGTGCACAATCCACTTTACAATCAAGTTATCGTAACTTCCACAATAAGTTTGTCACATAAATATGAAATAAATGTTAAAGAAAATTCAACTTCCGTTATTGTAACAAGAACTCCCGCCCCATCCGTCACACAAATTGGTTGACTTCTATGAAAATATTAAATTCTTAAAATATTTTGCTTGATAGACATCGTACCTTTCAGTATGGAACTCTTAATTCTAGAAGGCGGATTTAGTCCAAGTGGGCGAAATTACTAACTGCGTCTGTCCATTCAGTATATGACCCATTACTTAGCGTTTAATCGTGAGAACGTCCACCGAAGGCCGCAAGGCGGTGTATAAACTTATTCGGTGAAAGACTCGAGAGCCGAAAAAAGCAGCGTGGTCCTGACCTGTCCATAAACAATAAACACGTAGAACGCGAAAATAGCCGTCTCGTTTAAAGTTCAAAAAGTGAAATAAGATAAAGAAAACTAATTATTCTAACTAGATACAAAATAATCTGTCATGTTTTAATATCAGCGCGGAGATTCGTAAGATTATTAAAGGATTTGGTTATTGTTTATAGACAGGCGTACATCGACTCCATTGTTACATTAACAATCTGTAACTACAAATTGTTCGTATCTCCTATTTATTTATGAAAATAGTTGTATATTACTTAAATAGTTTTGCTAGCCGACTCTATTTTGCGAGCAGTCCCAGAAATAAGTACAAGGTGACAAATAATAAATTACCTACATAATTAAATATTTTCCTAATATCCAATAATGGCAGTGAATTAGCTTTAGAAACATTTATGTACATTTTAGTAAAAAAAACACATACTAATAATTGCTATTCTTAAACTACCAGTGATGTTGATACCGAAAAATATATCAACAAAGTGAGACACCTACAATGTTACTTAAATTCATTCAGACACATTTATCGAATTACAACTCTAGGGAACATGACGATATGAACACTTAGGACCTTTTTCTTACCTCTGGGATACCCTTACCTATTGAACAATATCGGGTTTGAATACTCCCGACTAATTGATATATTAATGTGTAATTCAACACACGCACGACTTGACCGCTTACAAATCTAAGTCATTGCGAGTACAGACTATCTTTAATTGAGGGTACAAAAATGGCAGTTACTTGAATAGTAGTTAGTCCCTATGCGTAACTAATAAGTTAACTCTAGGAACCGTAAACAAACACTAAATCTCTAAAAGATCTAGTGTGAATCGCTCACTGCAAATACTTTTTCCTTCTTGCAGCACTGCATGGTCGAATTAATAAGTATGTAACTAGGAGTAATGCGATTGTCGTTCCGTACTCACACGGCATAACTTTAGCTCGTCTAACATAACACAAAAATTCATTAATACTTAATAGGATGCTTCTTATTTTGACGATATATTTTTTTTGGGGGCGCTTCATTTTGTTCTAGGACCCGAAAAAGCCTTTTGATTATTTTTATAAGCGTTTGGAGTGTGCCTCGAGATAAAAGTCGTCAAAGTAAGAAGCATCTTATTACATAATCACGATTTGTAGAGTCCTAATCTGAAAACCAAACCTAGTAAAATTGTGCGTTTCCATGCAAAATTAACACATCAAATCAAAATGTATAATTTATCGTTTATATAAAAAATTCAACCTTTTATATAAGACATGATCATTTGGCACTATACAATTTAGACGTAATCCTAATAAATAAAGAAAAAACAGCACCACTATAATGCTAATTTAGCTGTAAGATTTATTTAAAAATGTTGAACACGCACGTAAAGGAAACTAACTACATTTGCTACCAAAATCTCGCTGCCCGCCGATTACAGCTAATCGTCTAAAGATCTATCCGATTTTATGTATAAAAAAATCACAGTTCTTATGTCAGGCCGCCCGGGGCTACCGAATCATAGAATCTTCTGGGTGATCGAACACGTCGTGAACTTATTAACGAACATACTAGCTAGTTATTTTATTGTTAATTGCGCTGACGTGTAACTAATTTTCTACTCGACCCATACCGAGGTACATAAAAACTTAGTTCGCGTAATTTATTGCTTCTTTGTAATAAAAGTGAACGTGCAAAATCACAAAAGTCGTCGCGGTGTAATAACATCACGAATGCGGTTAAGGCAACAACTGCAGTTTCAGTCAGTATTTGGCGCCAGTCGATTGCGTTCTACATGCATCAAATAAAGTACACAATGATCCTTCACATACGCCACTTACAATATCTACATTCTTAATATGTACAACTCGTTATCGATACAAACTATTCCTCTTAAGACGTCCCAAAGAAATGATCAACATTATTCAGACTGAGCCATCCGTAACGTCCAAAAAATAAAACTCATAAAACAACAAACTTCCATCGAACGACCGGCGAAAAACGAACCGCCGCGTCCCGGCGAAGCGCGTATTTCAGAATCTAGGACCTAAATGAACACATGAAATACAATCCGTCCCGGTGCTGTCGACCCGCAGAGCGCCCGAATGGAACGGCGGCGTGAACTTATAATTATAATTACAATTCTTAAACATAAGATAAACTCAATAATATACATAATTACATTATAATATATTCGAAAAAAAAATAACAAAAAGAACCGACGCAGACGGCGTCGGAGGGGTCGGCGTCGTCGGAACCGCGAGCGGTCGGAGCGCGCCGTGCTCGCCCTCCGGCCGTCGAGGACATTAGTCACAGACAACCCCCACTAGACGGAGCATGTAAGGCGACCCGCGCGCACCAACGATATGGTACGGCAGAACATTAAAGTATCAACACGGCGGCCACCGTTTAGTTGCGTCCTTGTTTATGATCCATGCGTACGTCAACGAAAAAAGAAATTAAATAAATAACATGGTAAATTGTAGTGTTAAGAGGCCTTATTCCTTTTAAAATAGTGATCAATTTAGACATTTTTCTATATGATCAAACATGTTTCTTTACATTTTATTGGTGTTACTACCTAGAACAGGGCTATTGGGATTTATTGGTATATATTTGAAACCTACAGTTTGAATTTTTCATTGATAATTTTTGTTTCGAAAACTACTCGAAATTGACAAAATTCACGCTGAAAATTAGTATTTTCAACTTATTTTCGACTGCACGCAAAAAAAGCATGAAAAAGCTATGTTACTTCCTAGAAATCGGGGAAAAGTATTATTCACTTCAAAAAGTTGGTTGAAATTATCAATATATTTGTCATAATATGAAAAAAAAAAATTTCAAAAGGAATAAGGCCTCTTAAGTGGTGTAGAGAGACCTCATAAACATGGACGCAACTAAACGGTGGCCGCCATGTTGATACTTTAATGTTCTGCCGTACCGTATCGTTGGTGCGCGCGGGTCGCCTTACATGCTCCGTCTAGTGGGGGTGGTCTGTGACATTAGTCTGCGCGGAGGCCCGGGCCGGCGCTCGCGCACAGGCGGTGGACGAAGCGGCAGACGTCGCAGCGCTAGGTGCGCGGGCGTCACATCGCCGGCCGCTCCCAGTCCACGGCGGCGGGCGGCGGCGCGGCCGACCACGCGTCCCAGCGCTCGCGCCGGAAGAACCGCTTCTTGAAGTGGTGCGCCTGCGCCTGCAGCGGGGACGCGGCGGGCGGCGGCGCGGGCGGCGCCGGGCCCGGCGCGCCCGGAGCGCGCGCCGTCTCGCCGTGTCCGATTCCGGAGTCCGGTGACGTGTTGTACGCCTCGTCCGACCGCCGCCGCTTGTCCTCGATCGCGGTCGACGCGAACGATATTATCTGGTCGAAGCGAAAGTCTATCCGGTCCTGCCATTTGCTCTCCTCGACTTCCTCCCCGCCTTCGCCTTCTAAAAAAAACGATGTAAATTATGATTTCGCCGAATTTGTTTGTCGTCCTTGTCACGAAGACGACGACGACGCCGCCGAGACATCTCGGTCATTAGGATTAAATTCGACGCTGTATTAGCTGTTGGTCCTCCTAAATAAATAAATCAGTTTATAACCGAAATGCTTTTCGTATGTGGAATCAAAATTTTCCAATCAAATGAGAACTTTGGAATGTAAAAAATCGAATGGTTTGTCAGGATCCTTATCAATCACAGATGAAAGTTTAAATTAGTCGAAATCGAGAAGTGTAGGTGGGTGGATCAACTTTTTCTTGTTGTTATTCTGTCCCGTCATCCAAGAGATGGTGATTAAAATTCTTAGAAAAATGTCGATAATTTTTCATACTGGTAGTTTCATGAGGTAGTCTTAATAAGGCTTATAACTGCTGCAATTGCAGTTTTTGTTGAATATAATGCCGCCGAAAATCACGTCATCGGGAACGCCAACAACGCCTATTGACGTCAAAAATTTCAATGGTCAAAAACATGCTAATTCAAACCACTATCTGTGTTTTTCAATCTCTGTTGATTTTGGAGCACTTTTTTTTTTTTTGGTTTGGCGTCAGTGGCACTGTGAATTGCTTTGCCGCTTGGCGCTCAAAGGGTTAGAGTGACCCAGGGGACATCACCATGGCAACGAGCAACACAAAAAAGTAGATGGTCACAGGTACGCACCGTTGGGTCGGGGCGCGTCGGGCAGCTCGTCGACGAGCGGCGTGGACGAGTTGGAGTGCGGGTCGGGCGGCGGCGTGCGGCGCGCGTCGTCGGCGCCGCCGCCCGCGGAGCCGGAGCCGGCCGAGCCGGAGCCGGAGCCGGCCGAGCCCGGCGTGCCGGGCCCCGGCGCCACCGCTATTGGCGTGCCGCGCCCCGAGGCCCCGCCCCCGCCGTTGCGTCCGCGCCAGTACTCCGACGCCAGCACGCGGGCTTGCAAGCACGCCGCCAGGCCTGCCGGGCAATCTTACGTCAGCCGTATGTCCACGGGTACGGACGGTCCGCTGCGAAACTATCTAAATGAACGCGTACATAAATATCTTGGCATAGACGTATACGCTGGTGCAAAGCTTAGGTCTAAATGATTAAATTTAGCGTTCATAACTTAGATATTTTTGCAGGTGACTGTGCCACAGGCGATTTATACACGGACGAATAGGATTAACGTTAGATCTTAATATTCTTAAGTCCGTCATTTCGTCATGTCCAAAATCGTGGTAATTGCCGATCCTCTAAGGGCGAGAATCATTCGTTTTGTAGCAATTGTGATGTAAGCGACTTAAAAGCACTAATATCGCTACAGATGGAACTTGATTCGGTTATAATATCTCTGATAAGCTTAGATTCATTTGTATGTGAATTAGTGAACAATATGAACGTCGCACAAGCTAGAGCAAAAATAAACAATCATACAATCACATTAACCCGGCCAGTTATTTTATTTGGCGGTACGGAATCCTTCGTGCGCGAGTCCGACTCGCACTTAGCCGGCTTTTTTTGCTGCATCTTCTCAATTAAAGGTGTACCGAAAAAAAACTGTAAATTTAAAATGAAAAAATCTGACAACAGGTAGCTTTATTTGTTACATGAAACAATGAAGAGGCATTAAAATTAGCTTATTTCAAGCTGTTTTTGTCACCACGGTACTTCATGTAGGTACTCATTATACAGCTCACCCCTTGCATATTAAAGGCTTTTAACGAGGTTTTATTCACTTTCCTGGCTGCAGCACTTCACTTCCTGCGGAAATCGTCCGTGTCTTTGGCAACTCTTCCCGTCTTCCTTAAGATACCCTTGACTTGGGCCCAATAATGCTCGATTGGGCGGCACTGTGGTGCATTAGGTGGGTTAATTTCTATGGGTACAAAGTCTATCTTGTTATCTTTTAAGGACTTTATAGTGTCCCTTGCATAATGAACTGGAGCGAGGTCAGGCCAAAACAAAGTAGAAATTTTGGGCGCGAGGTCAGGCCAAAACAAAGTAGAAATTTTGGGCTTTTTGACAAATGGCAGCAGGCTCTTCCTGAGGCATTCCTTTATATAAATACTAGCTGTGCCCCGCGGTGTTACCCGCTCATCCCACGGGAACACTAAATTTATTCGGGATGAAAAGTATCCTATGTCCTTTCCCGGGTCTCAAACTATCTCCATACCAAATTTCATCTAAGTCGGTTCAGCGGTTTAAGCGTGAAGAGGTAACAGACAGACAGACAGACAGACAGACACACTTTCGCATTTATAATATTAGTATGGATCTCGGTTGACAGTACCTTTTGTTACAAAAATAGAGTTTTTCGCCACATTCGCAGATGGCCTGCCACATAAGGATTTTTTTTATCGAACTTTCCAAGGCAAAAGGTCGTCTCCGAGTCTGGGAGTTTCGTCCTTGCTTGCTGTATAATATTGCGGGCCAGGAAGCGTTGTAAAATCAACTTTATTGTATGTTTCATCGTCAATTATTCTATGCGGCTTTTTTGTACCAAGGAAATAGTATAGTTTTCGAGCACGGATTTTTGTTACATAACGCTCCTTTTCAGTAACTTTAGCGGTTTTGACTTTCTTGCGTGTTTGCATACCAGCACGTTTTTTAGCTCGTTTCACCATGGATGCATTTCTTCCACATTTTTTCGCGATATCTCTGACGGATATGCTTCGATTTCGTCGAATGCAACCGATGATCTTTTTATCAAGTCTTGGGTCGCTTGGACCATGAGGGCTTCCACTTCGAGGCTTCTCTTCAACAGATAAGGTGCTAAAACAGTTTTTCAATACGAAATCCACAGAGCTTCAGGGTAGATTCAGGTCCTTGGCGATCAAAATTGTTAGACGTTGCGGATTTTCACGCCATTTGGAAACGATCACTTGTCGGCGTTCACTTCTGTTCATTGTATCAGCCTATTTGGTTCTACTATCCGGATAATTAATACAGGAATCGCTACTATAATAAGGAGACTTCTTAATTTCACTAGAAAGAGGCAGCCATCTTATTTGGAAACAAAATTACAGCAGTTAGAATTCTACAGTTTTTTTTCGGTACACCCTTTAGACCTCAAATTATACGATCGAGCGAGATAATTAGGTGTAAACGGGCTATTTTAACAGTTCACAACCTAATATCGTTTTAACTTGTTTTTTGTGTTTTCCCGCCCTTATAGCATGCTAAACCAGTTGATCATGGTACAGTCATATACATCGAAAAAAAAAAAGCATGATCGTCCAGGTGTTTGTGTTGTGCATTCCCGTTTAGTGCTGTTTATTAGTAAGCATGCGACACATGTCTATGCCCAAAAAAATTAAATCCCGAATCAACTTTCTATTTCACATAACTAATTGACCGAGACGCTTCGCTCGCTCGGTCAATATGGAAGTAGGGTCTACATCAAAGATAATAATACTATTAGATCTCGTGAACTTTACGTCGACAAATGCCCGGACGAGGTACATACAAGTGGCACAATTCCCAGTTCGATAGAGCTATATGTTTCTATGAAATAACTTAGTCATTTATACGAAACCTCGCAGGACCGTCCTCTATCGATCTGGGCCTTCAGGTACACGAGGTCCACTTTCCTAAATGGACCACTTTCCCAAATGGTCCACTTTACCGAATAGTCTACTTTCCCAAACTGTCCACTTTCCCAAATTGTCTACTTTCACAATCAGACTCTTCAGGTACATTCGGTCCACTTTCCCGAATTGACCACTTTCCCAAATAGTCCACTTTGCCAAATAGTCTACTTTCCCAAACTGTCCACTTTCCCAAATTGTCTACTTTCAAAATCAGTCTCTTCAGGTACATTAAGTTTTGTCCTGAAATTACCACTTTTTCAAAGTACCCACTTTCCCAAATTATCTCCTTTCACAGTTAGCATCCTCAGATACTTTAGGCCTACTTTGCTAGCTGCATACACTCTCAGCGCCATATAACTAAACATTTTTCTGTAGCGAACGATCTCTTCAAACCCACGACATAGATTGAAGCAATTCTTTTTACATACCTAATATTTTTTTTATAATATTATTAGGATTATTATATGTTGATTATCCTATATCGGTATCTGAAGTATCAGGATCGAAAGGTAGTAGCATAGACCGCGGGGTTGCAGACGCGGATATATTTTAAGAAAAATAATTTCGATCCCGGAAGAAAACACGTTAACCAGTGTATTCTTCCTCCACTTTCCATTATAGGTGGTCAACGGCTGGCGTGACGATGGACCCAGCATTTCTGGTGTATTCGGAACGTCCACCATTTGTCAAAGAAAACAATGATTTTGACACAACATTAGACTTGGATTTTTGTAATATATCCAGTTTCCCTTAAAAATCCAAATATTTTCACATACAAACAAATATTTATTCATTGCTTCTAATGATCATAGGAATAAGCTGGTAAAATTATTTGGATGTCCCCAGAGCACCTGAAAAACGTATATTACTACCTACGGGATAGTAGACCAAATGGACAAGTGGACCATGCGGGAAAGTGGACCAAATGGGAAAACGGACCAAATGGGAAAGTGGACCAAATGGGAAAATGGACCATACGGGAAAGTTGACCAAATAGGAAAGTGGACCACATGGGAAAGTGGACCAAATGGGAAAATCAAGTAGACCATTCGGTAAAGTGGACCATTTGGGAAAGTGGTCCATTTAGGAAAGTGGACCTCGTGTACCTGAAGGGATCTGGGGGCCATATAACTGCCGATTACGCCGACTAAAACCGAACTTATCCCCGATATACGGGGGCGAGTTCAGTTTCAGTCAACACGGCACAAGATGTAACAGACAATAACCTTCGAGCGGCTGGTGCGGCTGGTGCGGCGGGTGCGGCGGATGCGGCGCATGCGGCGGCTCCTGGTAGCGCGCGCTCATGTGCACGGCGGCGTTGATGATGCTCTGGTTGGAGATCTCCAGCGTGCGCTCGATCTCGCCGTTGACCAGGTCGCCGATGGTGCGCGCCGGCGCCGGCGCGGCGAGACGCTCCTGCGACAGATGACGCCGCAATGCTAGCTTCGCTGGCGATACCTGCGCGCGTACGGGCTTTGGGGTTTTTTAATCGAGCCTAATCGAGGGAGCGACCAGCTATTAGCGACTAGTCTCGGGAGAAAGAGTTTACGTGCAAAGAGAGACCATATGATTGTATTCGGGTTATTGCTTAGCGTGGGGATGTTAGAGATAGAATGTCGGTGGGTGAGTTAGATAAGTTTGCGTGTTACCTGTGTGTAGTCGGGTTGCGAGTGGCGCAGGTCGGGGCGGTCGAGATGCGCGCGTCTCTCGTACTGCGCGTGCGAGTAGCGCTCGCGGCGGTAGTCTCGCGAGCGCGCGAAGGCAGGCGCCGCGTGAGCCGCCGGCCGCACGTAGCCGTGCTGCGAGTGATGCCCGTGCTGCGGGTGCGGCTGCGAATGTTGCGAGTGCTGTGAATGCGGCTGCTGCGGGTGCGCGAGCGGCTGCTGCGGCTGGCGCACGTAGCCGTTGGGGTACGCGTGACTCGGGGTCGGCGGCTGCCGGGACGCTTTACGCTGTTCCTGTAATCGATTAACGGGTGATTAGATATTAACATCTAATCGCCCGTTACTCTAGTTTTGGGATAAATTTCGTCTAAAATGAATAATTACCTGGTCTTCATTGAGCACCGAGGTTATTATACTTTTGAGGCGGTCCTCGAAGTTGATGACTTTGGGCGATTCCTGGACTTTGCCGACTACGTTTAGGGGTTTCTGGGCCTTGACGGGCGAGTGCGAGTGGCGGTGCGCGAGCGGCGGGGCGGCGCGCGGCGGCTGCGGCTGCGTGCGGTGGACGGGCGTGGCCGGCTTCTGGCGGTGCTCGAGGTGTCTGTCGTCCCGCGTGTACCCGTTCACTATGACGTTGGGTTTGTTCTTGCCCGCCTCTATCTGCCGCCCGGTCTCCAGTATCTTCTGCGCGAGTATCTCGGGGTTCTGCTCCTCTATCTTGCCCATGTCGGGCACGTCGGGCCACTCCTGCGAGCGCGAGCGGTGTTCGCGCGACTTCCTCGGCTTGGAGTTGACCGTATGCGGCTTGACGGTGGCGACCGGCACGGACGGCGCGCTGACTTTCTGATGTTCGCTCGCTCTCTCCATCTGTATGATCTCGCCCTGCAAGTGCCCGACCTGAGCCTGTAATCTCTTTCGATGCGCTAACGTGGCCGTTATCTCTTTGAGTATGCAATCGTGTGCTATGTTCTGAGTGATTTCGACATCCAGCGGTATATGTCCGAGTTGGCGGTACTTTTCTGTTATTTCAAATGTCCGCTGTTTAACGAGCATCGCTTGTTCTGCCTCTATGTTGTTAACCTGCAAAAATGTAAACCGTACGTTATTGAAAGTGACATTTGAAGGGACAACCTCATTCAGATATGTCACGTTCTTCAGGAGCTAAAACATTTGGGACTGCTTGCTGAACTTTCTTTCAATACTCCATCCAGGCTTAAAAGACACTACCCTCCCCTCTCTGTTCCCTTTTCCTCGCGTAAATATAGGAAGAATAGTTTTCTGTTGCGTGCTGGTAAAAGTCTTAATAAAGTAGCAAAAGAGCTGGATATCGACATCTTCAACAGTAATATCCCGTCTGTAAGGCGTAAGATAACGAACGATTTTTTTAAGTGAGCGTGCTTTAACCGAATCTGCTGTCTGGTGCATTGATTATGTTAGTTGTTTTTATTTAAATTAGTTCTATTACACTTAGTTTGTAGTCACAGGTAGTTGCGATGTTGTGCATTGTGCGAGCACTTTATTTTTGTATAAAATGTCACTACCGGTGGGAACCTGTAATTGGCTTTCCATTAACTATTTCTAAGAGCATTATATTGTATGTAGCTGTTGGTTCTCCTAATAAATAATAAATAAATAAATAAATAAATAATGACCTGTGCCTGCAGCTTGCTGGCTTTGCTCTGCAGCTCCTTGTGTCGGCCGACGATCTCCTTGGCCTTGGCCAGCAGGTCCACGGTGTTGTTGGCGTGGATGCCGAGCTCGGTCATGCGCGCCTTGAGCAGCGCCACGCTGTCGCTGATGAGCACGTTGATCTGCTTGTCTAGCTGTGACGCGCGCGACTTCAGCTTTTGGTTTCGCTCCTGTGTCAAAAGACAGGAAAATCTGATTTAGCTACAGGTAAAGTGATCTGATACACAAATTTGAGGGTTATAAGTAACTACAAATATTGATGTTTATATGGTTTTGTGGTTAGAAAATTCGAAGTGTGGACAACTACTGTCTTGCATCTCGCAAAAGGAAGCTTAGTTAGCAAGGGTGTAGATCATAGAGCGTGGTAGGCGAGCGCAAGATGACAAGATCCGAATTAACACGCTCCACGGGGATAGCAAACCCAGTGGATCAAATATTAGTAAGTGTAAGAGCAACAACAGTACCTTTTCTTTATCGATTTGATGTCGGATCTCATGAGCGAAATCGGGCGAGTTCATCCTCTGTATGAAGGCGAGGTACTGGTCCCGGAACATGTCAAGCAATAGTTGTAGACCGTAGGGCGTAGTGGGCGAGCGCGGAATGTCAAGTTCTGAGTGCAGACGCTCTGCGGGCTGTAACACGCCCAGGGTGGATAGCCGCTGGCCCACGCAGCCCGGCGGCGGCGCAGTTTCCTGCAAGCGAGAACAATTAAAGACTTACTCTTTTTGTGGACATGGCACATGTCAAATCAAAAATCAAAAAATCAAAATAGTTTATTTAACAGTGGAAAGACTTATAGGTACCCGGTTTTAACAAATTTAGTCGATATCACTGTAATGTAATTGAAAATATAAAGTTACCCGTGTCACCTGCACTAGGCTACGCCTGTCTCGCAGGATGGCACTTTGTGATGATTGCCCATCAATTTTATTGCTAGGCGCTAAAGAATTTTATTTATTTACAAGAATTTTACAAATAAGGAAAAAGATAAAATGTGCTACTAGTGTTAGATATCATTGAAAAGAAGAAAAAGCTTAAAAAAATACATTTTACTTTATTAAAATTTAAACTGTTACCAAAATGAGGTATGTTGGGGTACTCAGTGTGAGAATGCATAATGAGTAAGTGTAAACTTGTGAGAGTGTGTGTGAGTCTATTGTAGTGATACTATTGCCTCTGTTTCAGTATCTTAAGGTGCTCAGCCAGGTTGTCACCCATGTGACCCGGGTCCGCAGCAGTGAGCAGTAGAGGGGTCGGACGGCTCGCTCACCTTGCCGCTGCGGCGCGTGGAGGCGAGCGTGGTGGAGTGCAGCAGGTCGAGGCCCGCAATGGGCTGGGGCGCGGCGCGGCGCCGCTTGCTGCTGCGCGCCGCGCGCCATGGCAGCAGTGAGCAGTAGAGGGGTCGGACGGCTCGCTCACCTTGCCGCTGCGGCGCGTGGAGGCGAGCGTGGTGGAGTGCAGCAGGTCGAGGCCCGCAATGGGCTGGGGCGCGGCGCGGCGCCGCTTGCTGCTGCGCGCCGCGCCCCATGGCAGCAGTGAGCAGTAGAGGGGTCGGACGGCTCGCTCACCTTGCCGCTGCGGCGCGTGGAGGCGAGCGTGGTGGAGTGCAGCAGGTCGAGGCCCGCAATGGGCTGGGGCGCGGCGCGGCGCCGCTTGCTGCTGCGCGCCGCGCGCCATGGCAGCAGTGAGCAGTAGAGGGGTCGGACGGCTCGCTCACCTTGCCGCTGCGGCGCGTGGAGGCGAGCGTGGTGGAGTGCAGCAGGTCGAGGCCCGCAATGGGCTGGGGCGCGGCGCGGCGCCGCTTGCTGCTGCGCGCCGCGCGCCATGGCAGCAGTGAGCAGTAGAGGGGTCGGACGGCTCGCTCACCTTGCCGCTGCGGCGCGTGGAGGCGAGCGTGGTGGAGTGCAGCAGGTCGAGGCCCGCAATGGGCTGGGGCGCGGCGCGGCGCCGCTTGCTGCTGCGCGCCGCGCGCCATGGCAGCAGTGAGCAGTAGAGGGGTCGGACGGCTCGCTCACCTTGCCGCTGCGGCGCGTGGAGGCGAGCGTGGTGGAGTGCAGCAGGTCGAGGCCCGCAATGGGCTGGGGCGCGGCGCGGCGCCGCTTGCTGCTGCGCGCCGCGCGCCATGGCAGCAGTGAGCAGTAGAGGGGTCGGACGGCTCGCTCACCTTGCCGCTGCGGCGCGTGGAGGCGAGCGTGGTGGAGTGCAGCAGGTCGAGGCCCGCAATGGGCTGGGGCGCGGCGCGGCGCCGCTTGCTGCTGCGCGCCGCGCGCCATGGCAGCAGTGAGCAGTAGAGGGGTCGGACGGCTCGCTCACCTTGCCGCTGCGGCGCGTGGAGGCGAGCGTGGTGGAGTGCAGCAGGTCGAGGCCCGCAATGGGCTGGGGCGCGGCGCGGCGCCGCTTGCTGCTGCGCGCCGCGCGCCATGGCAGCAGTGAGCAGTAGAGGGGTCGGACGGCTCGCTCACCTTGCCGCTGCGGCGCGTGGAGGCGAGCGTGGTGGAGTGCAGCAGGTCGAGGCCCGCAATGGGCTGGGGCGCGGCGCGGCGCCGCTTGCTGCTGCGCGCCGCGCCCCATGGCAGCAGTGAGCAGTAGAGGGGTCGGACGGCTCGCTCACCTTGCCGCTGCGGCGCGTGGAGGCGAGCGTGGTGGAGTGCAGCAGGTCGAGGCCCGCAATGGGCTGGGGCGCGGCGCGGCGCCGCTTGCTGCTGCGCGCCGCGCCCCATGGCAGCAGTGAGCAGTAGAGGGGTCGGACGGCTCGCTCACCTTGCCGCTGCGGCGCGTGGAGGCGAGCGTGGTGGAGTGCAGCAGGTCGAGGCCCGCAATGGGCTGGGGCGCGGCGCGGCGCCGCTTGCTGCTGCGCGCCGCGCCCCATGGCAGCAGTGAGCAGTAGAGGGGTCGGACGGCTCGCTCACCTTGCCGCTGCGGCGCGTGGAGGCGAGCGTGGTGGAGTGCAGCAGGTCGAGGCCCGCAATGGGCTGGGGCGCGGCGCGGCGCCGCTTGCTGCTGCGCGCCGCGCCCCATGGCAGCAGTGAGCAGTAGAGGGGTCGGACGGCTCGCTCACCTTGCCGCTGCGGCGCGTGGAGGCGAGCGTGGTGGAGTGCAGCAGGTCGAGGCCCGCAATGGGCTGGGGCGCGGCGCGGCGCCGCTTGCTGCTGCGCGCCGCGCCCCATGGCAGCAGTGAGCAGTAGAGGGGTCGGACGGCTCGCTCACCTTGCCGCTGCGGCGCGTGGAGGCGAGCGTGGTGGAGTGCAGCAGGTCGAGGCCCGCAATGGGCTGGGGCGCGGCGCGGCGCCGCTTGCTGCTGCGCGCCGCGCCCCATGGCAGCAGTGAGCAGTAGAGGGGTCGGACGGCTCGCTCACCTTGCCGCTGCGGCGCGTGGAGGCGAGCGTGGTGGAGTGCAGCAGGTCGAGGCCCGCAATGGGCTGGGGCGCGGCGCGGCGCCGCTTGCTGCTGCGCGCCGCGCCCCATGGCAGCAGTGAGCAGTAGAGGGGTCGGACGGCTCGCTCACCTTGCCGCTGCGGCGCGTGGAGGCGAGCGTGGTGGAGTGCAGCAGGTCGAGGCCCGCAATGGGCTGGGGCGCGGCGCGGCGCCGCTTGCTGCTGCGCGCCGCGCCCCATGGCAGCAGTGAGCAGTAGAGGGGTCGGACGGCTCGCTCACCTTGCCGCTGCGGCGCGTGGAGGCGAGCGTGGTGGAGTGCAGCAGGTCGAGGCCCGCAATGGGCTGGGGCGCGGCGCGGCGCCGCTTGCTGCTGCGCGCCGCGCCCCATGGCAGCAGTGAGCAGTAGAGGGGTCGGACGGCTCGCTCACCTTGCCGCTGCGGCGCGTGGAGGCGAGCGTGGTGGAGTGCAGCAGGTCGAGGCCCGCAATGGGCTGGGGCGCGGCGCGGCGCCGCTTGCTGCTGCGCGCCGCGCCCCATGGCAGCAGTGAGCAGTAGAGGGGTCGGACGGCTCGCTCACCTTGCCGCTGCGGCGCGTGGAGGCGAGCGTGGTGGAGTGCAGCAGGTCGAGGCCCGCAATGGGCTGGGGCGCGGCGCGGCGCCGCTTGCTGCTGCGCGCCGCGCCCCATGGCAGCAGTGAGCAGTAGAGGGGTCGGACGGCTCGCTCACCTTGCCGCTGCGGCGCGTGGAGGCGAGCGTGGTGGAGTGCAGCAGGTCGAGGCCCGCAATGGGCTGGGGCGCGGCGCGGCGCCGCTTGCTGCTGCGCGCCGCGCCCCATGGCAGCAGTGAGCAGTAGAGGGGTCGGACGGCTCGCTCACCTTGCCGCTGCGGCGCGTGGAGGCGAGCGTGGTGGAGTGCAGCAGGTCGAGGCCCGCAATGGGCTGGGGCGCGGCGCGGCGCCGCTTGCTGCTGCGCGCCGCGCGCCGCCCCCCGCCCCCCGCCGACGCGCTGCGCTTCGTCGTGCTGCGTCGGCTACGGTCTACACAAACCAACATTCACTAATTAAGAGGCCTTATTCCTTTTAAAATGGTGATCGTTTTTGACATTTTTCTGTATGATCAAACATGTTTCTTTACATTTTATTGGTGTAACTACCTAGAACAGGGCTATTGGGATTTATTGGTATATATTTCAAAACTACAGTTACAATTTTTCATTGATAATTTTTGTTTCGAAAACTACTCGAAATTGACAAAATTCACGCTGAAAATTAGTTTTTTCAACTAATTTTCGACTGCACGCAAAAAAGGCATGAAAAAGCTATGTTACTTCCTAGAACTCGGGGAAAAGTATTATTCACTTCAAAAAGTTGGTTGAAATTATCAAATATATTTGTCATAATGTGAAAAAAACAAATTTCAAAAGGAATAAGGCCTCTTAACAAATGTCGTCACCGACTACTATGATCGGATGTTCGACACGAAAAAAATGACCAAGAAGGCAGGTCGATTGACGCGGTCGATTACAAAAAAATATGTTTGAATGTGAATTCGAAAAAAATATGTTTAAATTGCTTTTAAATGAATGTTTTTATACTGTAACAGATTTTTTAAACTATGACAACTCTGACTATGGTAAATAAATTTCAAATGAATACATGTTTTATAAGGTACTTAATTTTAATTATTTTTAATATTAATTGACATATTAATCGCAATGGTTCTTTAATTGATAGAAATTGACATAATTTTCGGAATCTATTAATTGACACGTGCAATATTAACTTTAATTTAATTTAATAATAATTTAATTTTATAATTTAATTGACAGCAATACTATAATAACATTTCTACGCCAATACTGGCCGAATATGTAGCACTAAGACACTTTATAATAACCAAATGTACCATATTCTTGGAAATAAATAATGATGAATTATGAATATAGATAGTGTGATCGGTACTGACTGGAGTCGGAGCTGGAGGCCCAGGGCGCGCCCCACTCGCGGGGCGCGGGCTCGGGCCCGGGCGGCGCGTCGTCGGTGCCGCTGGACTCGTCGCTCTCGTCGCTGGAGCGCCGCGCCGCCACGCGCCGCTTGGCAGCGGCCGCGCGCGCCCGCGTCCGCCCCGCGTCACCCCTACACAAGATAAACAAGTATTAGGAGATAAGCTTTCACAAATCGATCTATAGTGAATGGGTCAGGACCAAAAAGTTGGATGAAATTAAGTCGTAGTTAGCGAGGAATTAAAAACAATTGAGAAAGTTCCGTTGTGCGACAAAAAATAACGATACAATAAGGAACCTTAAAATAGAACATTAAGGTACGTTATTGAAAGGTTAACTGTCGTCGCACAATGGAGACTGACACTAATATTATTGAGTGAGTTAAGGGTGAGTTAACGTTGCAAACTTTTTGGTCTTCACCCGAATCTCATTTTAGCATGGTGCGTGTGAAATCTATCCGCACAGTAATACTTTTGGCTTTAGAAAGTAAATTTTCGACTGAAATGACCGCTTCCCCACGCACCACGCTAAATGAAATATATATACTAGGCCCAAAGTAAGTAATGCTTGTTGTCGCGATAAAATATATCAGAGCGAACAAGGCGTTCTTAAATATTTACAACGACACCTAGTGTCGGAGCGTTTGAGTGCGTGTCCAAAGATTTGTGACCACCTCATTCGCTCCAACTGTACATCTGTACTATATACACTACAAATCAATATGTATACATAATATTTGCAGCACTATCGAAAACCCCGGCCCGGGGTGACCCGAAGTCTTTATATTAATTTGTTACCTCAGGAAACGAATAGGTTGCTTAGGCTGCCTGCTCACTGCACTGAAACGGAGCGGAGATGTGTAAAATGGACCAATCACATTTTTCAGATTTACATTCACTTATTTTGGGCATCACAAAGATGCTGCCCAATTGGTTAATTCTCTCAGCTTAGCTTCAGTGGGCAGGCAGCCTTAACCTGGATATAAATATTGCTGGCAACAATGATATCCAACCAACACCCAAAAAAAAGTAATTAATTGAATCAGGCGTTACTTTGCGGAAATCCATATTAATGAAAATAATAATATTGCTTTGCTATTCCGCGATAGAAAATCGTGCCAAATAATATTATATTTATTTGCGTATTTATTTTTCTTATCGTGGTGGGAGGGTGGGACCATTAAATGCATATATGCATGAAAAAATACGCAAATAAGTATAACGGGTTAGCACAAATTTAACTGGCACGATTTTCTATCGCGGAATAGCAAAGCAATATTATTATTTTCACCCAAAAAAAAAAAACATTCGAGCCGCGCAGCACAGTCACTACACATTTTTGCCGTCAGCCGCGGTCAAGTTCACGTGAGACATTCTGATATCGTTCCTAATTGTTTGCGTGATTTAGATCGTTACTTGACCTGATTGTAATGTGCTCTTTGATTTGCTTGTAATGTATACTTCTATTGTTGAATAAAACGGCTATAAATTGTTGCATCGAGTTGAGTTCGAACTCCCCTTCTAGATTTCTAAAATAATATAATTTCGTAACTTAATAAAGAAAAGGATGGTACTGTATCTCACCTGACGGCCCTTGGGCGGGTGACCTTGCGGCGACGCTCAGGCATGGAGACCGAGCTGTGGTTGCTGTTCCCGTTGAGCAGATCAGGTGTAGGTTGGCGTGTTGGCGGCGCGCTTAGATTCCGCTTGCCCGCCGTGTCTTCCTCCGCCACGCCCTGTAAACGCAACACTAACAATACCGGACAAGCGAAACGTGCACTAGGGGTTTGAGAAGTGAGTATTACTTATTTAACCTAAAATAATACCCTTCCGCATCGGGAATCTATTAGGTTCACAGATTTTAATGCGTTTTTTTCTGTTATATTACTGGTTTTCTTATGGTAGTTCCTAAATGTCTGATGATAAAATGATTGGGACAGCCAAATCTTGAGGTATTTTTTTTAATAATGAATATTAACTATGAGCCTAAATCTAATTATTTTGACTAATATTTTTTATTATCAATTTCTTGATTGTTCAAATGTCCTGTAATAAATAGTATTCTTTAGAGTTAACAGAATAATGCGACACTGCAAATAGTATATTAGTAAGACGTTGTACCTACTTAATTATATTATGGAATCATTGTCATAATATTGTACGAATTTATTGTATTTATAATTATACCATAAAGCATTTGTAGTCTCAACTGGAACAATCTTAATCTAACTGTGTCAGTGTTTTATAATGATTATAATTTATAATCAAAATAATATAATTATATCGTAACTTATATGTATAGATATGCATTATATTCAGACACTTGAAATTTATTTATATATAGTTAATGAGTGTAATGATAATAATCGACAATGAAAATAATAAAATTTTATCTACATAAAATATATTATATTGATTACCAAAATGTACGTTCAAAATATTATAAAATATTACTTCAATAAAAAATGTGAATACGGACATGCATGAAGTGCATAATAAATTACAAAAAAAAAACAAAATCATAAAAATAAACTACATTATGTAATATGTGATTGGAAACAGACCCTTTTGCTGACCTTGAGTTTCGGATTTTTCAGTCTTTGAAAGTATCTCTCCAATTTGGTCCTATCTATAATGTGTAAATAGTAAGAGACTGGTTTGCCGGTCCAGGACACGGATCCCTTGAGCGGCGACATGACGCTGACGTGCATGATGGTTCCGATATCGCTAAGGTTCCTGTCTGTTATCCTGAAATTCAGTGGACAGAAACTTTTCGACGATACTATCTTAGCGCCGTCCTTCAGATCGGCGAATCTTTCCTTTAGCTGGTGGTCCACGTGGGGGCCGAACGCGAAGTTGTTCACGAACACTATCGTCGCCGCGTTTATCTTTTCTCTGTGCTCGTCCATAAGGAAATCGCCTTTTATTAACTTATACTCTCCGTACTTTTTCCCATACCACCTCATCCACATTTTGAAGTTTGAATCCATATTCTGGAAAATAAAATAGAAGTTATTGTATTTCTAGGCTATTAAAAAGACATGATTACATAGGTATTATCGTATATCTCGGCACGGTTCTCGTAGCATGCGCATATGGAAGAGTCTCTTCTTACACATTCAAGGCCGTGGCCTTATTATCGGTCCCGTCAGCAACTTTTAAGAAGGAACGGTCAAGGTTTTCTAATAAATCGAACGACACTGTTACGTTCTTGACATAGACTCGTTTCTTACACATTTGGAACGTTTACCACTCCCTTAATTCGATGTTGAGAGTTTATGTCACTATAACGTAATACTGTGACCCTCACCTCAGCGTATTTACTCGGCACCTCCGCCTTCTCCACGCCGAAGCAGATCCTGCAGGGGGTGGCGGCCGCCATCTGCAGGACGACCTGACCCACCCCCGAGCCCAAGTCGACGAACACATCTTCTGCGGTGATGTCGATCTGGTCGATCATCTGAGCTATGAGCTCGTACGACGTCTCACCGTACACCTGCACAATTATAAAACATGTTATCATCGCATCTACATTGTCATTCATGAAACGTCTTATCGTAAGGTCGTCTCTTACGTTAGCAAAGAGATGACTGAGTGAGACAAATGAATGACCAGAAACAAACGGCAGTAAAATGTTTATGAGAAGGCATTGGCATTTTGTTGTTTGGGGGATGACTGACCTCAGGTGAGAAGGGTTCGTATTGATTGAGCTTGTCTGGATCCGCGACAGCTTGGTTGTACGTCTGTTGAAGAATGTGTTTTAGAAGCCCTCGAGATGGATATTTGTTCAGACGCTGAACTGGTAACGACGTCCCCTTCTCCTGGAATTGACAAGTAAACAATTATATTATATTACAATTATGACGACAACAGAAATACACTTCATAATAATCATACTTTATGAATTAAAATTACGGCCACTGACGACATTAAATGAAATACCTATATTTATTGATTTATTGCAATGCCGCTACTGGGGCTTTACTTAAAAAACGCTTTGCTGCCTTGACATTGATATTGTGACGATGCAAACCAGTCTCGGTAAAATAAATTATTTCGAGAGCAACGAAGATTACCTTGAATGCTCAAGGCTAATCGCAGAATCTTATTTATCATTACTGACGTTTATATACAGATTCATAAAAAACACAGGTCATTAACATTATCTCAAAGGAGTGGATTCACGCTGCGACGCAAATGCCAGACAAGCGATGCGTGTTTTTTAGCCCGGATCGATAGATTTGAAAATTTTGAAGCGTTACAGCATTACTGAATTCATATAATTTGGATCTGTATGTAGTATAAGAGTTTGTTATGTTATATGAACGACTGACGCACGCAAATGCTGGTATCAACACCTACCTACAAGCGATCGTGACCCGGGTTCAGGCGGGGCCAGTGGGACACTTGATTTATTCGCGAGGCGGATGCTTTAACGCTCAGGTTAACATGTACTTATCAAAGTACAACAATCTTCTGTATAACGTACCAAAACCGTAATTGTTGATAAAAGTACTGAGTGACTGACTGATTTTTCAATCTTAATTCTCAAACTCTTGAAGCTAGAAATCTGATAGCTTGGATACATATATCAATTTACGCCTAGTTTCTTTTTTTGCGAAAATATTGGACGAGAAAATAATTACGTAATTACTTAAACCTGTGATTAGTAATAAAAGCAGAAAGGACGTTAAAATCCGAGACGTCGTCAATGACATGTATGTTTTATTACAACCTATCGATCGTCATAGTCATACATGAAGTCGAAGTGTTATTGTTAACACACCTTAAAATATGTTATTGTAATTAGGTGTAAAGTCACACAATCGATACAGGAGTATATTTAGCCAAGCCTGAAGAAAATCAATAACGGCCTCCATAAGCAGCGGGCGTGTGGCCGCCGTTCCTTCCTCCCACAGTGGCGCGCGGCCTTGTGATATTCTTTGTTTGTTTACGTTCCGCGGGCATTTCATTCAGAGCAGCGCGGCTACCTATATTGTACATATAATATTAAAATACTACATTTATATGGGACGCACTGAAATTACTGAGCTTCGGTAACTTCGAGGTATCTAGTTATATTTAAAAAAAAAAGCTGACGTTGAAGAGAAGAGATGGCTCTTTGATTTCAATGGGTAGTGAGGGATTCGCTCACAACTTATTCTGTTATGTTTTTCCTGTCCCAATTTCAGATAATTTGAGAACTTTCATTAACGCCGTATTGTATATGAAAGTAAGTATCAGTAAATGGAAATGATTTTATTAAATCGATTCCGTAGTTTTTTGTATTTTATGTGTCTGTGATGTATTTTAGAATTTCATTATCATCGGATCAACAGACGAGGAAATATCGAGGTAGGCAGGCAGTTTTTAAGTTTTAACAAGCCAAACTGATCAAATTGTGAATACATATCTAAAGTGTGTAATCCCTTTACAACCCCACATCAATTTGAGCGTAGAAGGTTACGTAACTAGGTTAGGGGTTCTCGTGTCATTGACAAATCTTAGCGATGGGAAACGAAACTAGGATAGAGCTTCAGGTTTGCTAAAACAACAGTAGAGGCAGTTTGGAAGTCGTGTAGTTCATTAACATATTTGTCTGTGTGTTGTGTGTGCGTTACCGTATGCATCGGCCGATGCACGTAGGAAGCGTGCTATGTTATGTAAGTTCCACTAGCTTGTTTAATACAAGAATAGTTTGACGGTAAGGCGGCGCTAGTTAGTGACGCAACCAGCCCGTAGTAGGTACGTAAGTACTCGTAGGGCCGTTGCCCAAATAGCCCATTCTGTATGGTTGGCGCTAAGAATTGCGTCACAACTTACCGATCAAAATTAGAAAGCGGCTCTCGCGTCAAATCATCACTGCATGCACAACAGCAAGGTTATAGACATTGAATGCAGGAAAATATAACGGGCAGGAAGTGTGGTAGGCAAGTATCAACACATTTTAACACACGCATGACTCCTATGTGTATTTATATCTGATGGACCTCGTTTGTATATTTGGTTGTCTGACGTTATTCACGTCTGAACTATGTGGGGGATATTTGAGATATTCCTGAATTAAAATTGGATTTTTAGATATTTTTAACATCATAGTGGGGAGATTCAGAGTTATTATTAAGATTGATTTGGTAGCAACATTGACTGCTTGCAGTGTGGAGAACCTAAATGTGCTGTTGCTTAACGTTACTGATCCCAAGTGAACAAAAGATAGTTCAACCACATCCTACGCAATAAACATTAAAAATCCCACGTAGCTACACCTTGAATTATTCATTTAAAAGCAAAGAAACAAAAGTAACGAACTCTAAAGCGACTAAACCTCTGGCCTAAGCTACAATGGCGCATTCAAAAAAAAGGTCATTAACACTACGTGAGACATTCGCGTTCGCTCAATATTGCGGTCATCGCCCCCACACGGCCCACAACGAAATCAAGTCTATCGATACCGGCACACTACTTTTAATTCGATTCATTATTCATCTACCCCTCACGTGAAACCACTTCGGGCAGCGCACATAAACATACACAACGTAACTCAATATTAATAGCGATATACATGTGTATGTGGCACCAAAGCATGACGAAGACTCTCAAACGATTACTGTACAAACTTTCTGCGCAATAAGGTCACTAAACTTGAAGATCGACAGCTAAGTCGTCGCGGAGAGTGCACTGAATAAAACCTAACTGTTATGGCTCGCTGAGGTAAATTCAACTAAATGACAAAACCTTGCCAGACAGACTTTGTTGGTGACCAAAATCGGCAAACAGACTGTTAGAGGTACTCAACGTAAGGATTTTAGTTCATAGAGGTAACTCGTATGTTTCGAAATTAGAGTTCATAGTTTAAACTCTTCCCATTAATATTTCCGGTTCACCGGCTTCATGTTAATGTTATCAAAATATGCACGCAATTTAAATTTAGTAAGTTGTAATTAACATTGAAATGTTTTGAGTCTTTGTTTTTACTATAATAAGAGTTATAACTACCGGTTTACGGAAAGTAAAAGTGTATCGCTTAATCAACAGGTGCATCACTTTATGTGAAACTAGTTGTGTCAGGCACCTTCCTGCCAGGCAATTAATTGGCCATTCCTACCTTTACGTACTAATTATACCTAAAATACTTAACATTATTGCTAGACTTTCATATCCGTGTTTATGTGTTAGTTGACCTTAGAAAATGTCAACCCACTACAGGTGCCTAGGCAACTAAGTAAATACCTAGTAAATATACATATTATGTAGAAGATAATTGTTGACAATACTTCTAGGAGTAGGCACCTACATTGTGTTGAGAGTACAACATTACGAGTATATATTATTGTTATTCATGGTAGTCACGCGTCTGAGCGCGTTATGCGTTAGCCCAGAGCAAGCCGGAGTTCATAAATCGGATGCATAGGCAGGTACGGTTGTAATTTTGGGCTATATCTAGAAGTTCCATGTCACGATGAGAAATGGTATGCAACGTGTATAAATAGAGTTGCCTCGCGCGTCTGCAGCGGACATCGATCGCTGCGTCGTCGCCGCCATCTTGGCCCTCGTGTCTCCCTCCCGCAGCCAGCGCCGCGCCCCGCGGCTGCCCCTCACTGCCCCACATTCACCGCATCGTTTCGCATGGCTATAGGCGCACGGCGGCGTGTTTGTTGTTTCTTGTTCCTAGCTTTACGATAATTGCTAACTATTTTTACGGGCGCCTATCTACTAGGCTTTACTTCCTTCTAAGGATATTTTATAGTCCCATGAGCTGCCAACAAGAATCATTAAGCGGCAGTTGTTTTTATACCTGAAGTTTTTGCCACCTGCATGTTTTATTTTATTAAATTGAATTTAAATAACGGAAAGTAATCTAATCTACAGTTGCCAGAAACACGTAAACTGAAATAATAGAGCTGAAATTAAGCCATTACCAAATATTTGAATACATGAAATGTGTAAATATTACACTACAATAGTCGTCAATTTGCTGAACTATCTTTAAATAAAGAGTAACAAAACTAACGTTGTGAAATGTGTATGTGTGAAGTCTGTAAATAGATGAAGGTGACATTGAAGACGTTTCCGCAACGCGCCTAGGCATGCCAACAGGACAGGACAGTGTTGCCACTTGATAAACTAGCCTACTTATTTAAATCACGCTACGTCAACGGATGACGCTATTGATCATCAAAACGTTAATATAACCGTCACAAAGACTTCACTTAAACCTGTACCTATTCAAATGCAATCAAACCTGTATTCGATATTAATTGTATCTAATATAATGAAACCAAATTATCGCCGAATTGATACCGGAAGAAGCATTGACATTGAACAAGCCCCTACAACTCTATAATATACACATCTTCCTCATTGTCACTAGTGTTTTATTTTAGTAAACCAACTGCGAACGTCGAAATGCTGTCTTGTTTGATAATATAGTTGAACCATGAAGAGTGGATTTTACAAGTAGACTTTGGGGAAAATAAATAATATAAATTCTCAATTGGTAATAAAATTCAAGGGGTTCCGGTTTAGGGTGCAATATCATGCAGTGCGCGAATTATTTAATGGGATCAATCATTGCATCAACTAGCTGATTCTCGCTAGGGCAAACTACTGGGTACATTAACGGCTGCGAAGGTGAACGCAGCGTTAGTTGGCTCGACCTTCTGCGATAACAGCGTTAATTCACGATAACACCCTAACAGCCACGCATCACAACATTGAAACATGTTAACATGATAACTTTGAATTTAAACGTCAGTAAAATAAAGCTTCGCAAATGACGTAAGAAGTGTATTTAAATGAATGAAAACTACTAGGGCCAATGTGATCGTAACGTAATCGACGGACCTGTTCATAAGAGGCACGTGACGAGAATGACAAGGGGTCGGTGCCGGCTGGACCAAACGGGCCCTCCTGATCAACGCACCCGGCTTCGATCGCCTCATTTGCGCGGGTACAACTTATCTCTACCTCAATAAAAAAATAATTAATAGGACCTTTCGACATAAAAAGTAAGATATCATAACTTTATCAAAGCGGAAATACTAATGAGCCTTTTTTGGATGCATGATCGGATATAATGGGCAGGTTTGCGCCCACAATGATTACATTTCACCCACAACGATTTAACACAAGTACTAACTTAAAAGGAGAGTTCAACATTATCTATAATCTTGTTGAAAATAAATATATTTTTGATTTTGATATTTTTGATTTCGAATTAAACACGGAACAGGTGTCGTTTGAAACGGACTAGAGCTACAAATTGTTTGATATAGCTTAAAAGTCGCGCGTACAATTACTTCAAACGTTTCAGAAAGATTTCGAAAAAGATCACGTAACTTGTTACACAAATTAGCGCAAGTACATATGGCGCTCCACAAGGGCTTCTCGTTGCGTAGTGACAAGGTATCTTTCAATACAATTCTACCTGATGCCGGTAGCACACCTCCGCCGCGAAACCGCGAAACGCCATACAGAGCGCGCGAAACTAAAGCGAAACTTCCTTGGGTTTGACGTTTCGCGGCGGAGGTGTGCTACCGGCATGAATCATCCATAACGGCTTATTGCCCAACCCAAAGCAAAATAGGACCCACGAGCAGGTAAATCCTTTTCAATTACACTCGCACTAGATACAATGGCGCCAAATGTTTGTTTTTTATTGTACCGTAGTTGGCAATGGGGAACATATGTTAAAAACATTTTATTAAATATAATAACTGTGATGTCAGACAATGCAGTTTCAAACGATAATGCAAGATCAAATATTAGGGTTTGTCGTCAAATATTAGCGGTGAACTGTCCGTAACATCGTCGTCAAATGAAAGGTGAAAAAGCCACGAGCGTCCATTAATTATAAATGCTATAGTTTCAAGTTCAGTAAAAGTGAATAATTAAAGTGGTGGTAATGGGAAAAGCCCCCGGGTGCAGCGGCCGACCGCCCGCCGTCTGCTGCCCTTAGCTTATAATAGTACGACGATATCGATCGCGCCGAGGGCGTAACCCCCGTCCGTCACAAGTCAACAGAATTACATAAATGACTGATTTGCACGCACAGTAATTACACTTGTATTACTTTTGTGACTAGGTGTGAATATTTAGTGACATTTTATCAGTTCACATCATGATTCAGGCCAAATAAAGTCATACAATAAAAATATTGTGCTATTCATATTATTTATCAAAGCATTAGTTGACTGACTGATTTGACTTCAATGACCTGCTTCGTCAACACGAATATATTACTTAGAAGGTATTTTATCACATCGTTGTTGATAAGACCGACAACAATATTATTTGTATAATTTTCTATCTACTTTATGTCTAGTAGTCTTCAAAATTAGGGCAGAGGGAAACATTACGGAAACGGCGAAAGAGGATGCTGTGGCTGCATTGAGCGAACAATTGCGACGTATGTAGGTCAAGCAAGCGTGAGCTCCGGGGTGAACCCACGCCCTATTCGGTAGCTTTTCACTTTCGATAGCTGCCGCGTTTCCAGTGCGGGACGAGAGTAGGTGCTGCTCATAGCTAACGCCTGAAATATGAATCGAGTGGAATGCGGAGGGGGAGTGAGGGTGGCGCGCCGGAGCGGAGGTGGGTCCGGCCATTGGGACAACTGCGCGGAGGTCAGGCCGCGAGTGACGCAACGCACAACATAGCTGTAGATTAGATTATACAATCAACTACCTAAATTATGCCAGTTTAGACCAGTAATAGCCTGTCACGTGCAGCGCTGGTTCAACGTACCTTACCTAACTTTCATGTTATGGTTCATCACGAAAGTTTGGTATGTTACTGACTTATCAGTAATAAATGAAGGCGCTTGCTTACCAATGCGACGACAGAGTCGATGGCCCGGTTGAAGCGGTCGCAGAGAGCACGCATACTCTCGTACGAGTGGGTGTCGTAGTCGCTCAGGATGTTGTTCTCGAGGGCAGCCTTCATGTCCGGCAGGTCGTCGCATACCCACCTAGAAAAAACAAATTAATATTCATGTAAATACACTGACATTATGTGTATTATAGGATGAGTAGCCAAAGGGAGCCGAGAATAGATCTGTTTACCCTAGATATTTCACACTTTACACAAATAGGTCAATCAACTTTTTGTTTTGGATTGGACTCGCCCAGCAAGAAGCATAAACAAGTGCATTGAGTGTCTGTCTTGAAATACAAACTGACGATAAGTGGGTACAATCTTCACATGCTTTGACTGACAACTTGTGTCTTATTCTTAGCAACATTATATTAGACTCCGAAGAAATAAAAGTGATGCAAATCGTCAATGACATCAAGGTCAAATTTTGTAGTCTATTTGAAAACATAATTTTAATTTGATGCCTGTTTGAAACAGTTGTGTGCTGTTGCAATTAGTTCGTAGCAATTCAAGTGAATTCTTCTATGAAAATTGGCATTAAGTCCGCCTTTTGTACGATAAGTTTTCTTTTGCGCAATAAAGATTAAATAAATAAATAAATTTATAAAACTCTGCTCGTTTGTAATATTCAATATTCATATATTTGAAATGAAACCCGCCGCATGACAAATTAGACAAGACCAACGAAAGCGAATGGTCAGCCCGGTTGACGGCTTTTGTCGGCCGACGCAGATCCGAAACATTCCGAAATAATTTATTTGTAGACATTTAAGATTTGCACGTTCTAAATTAACTGCATTTAACGTACCTTCTCTTTCTTAACGTGACATTCCGCATTTCGCAAATTTTTCATTCCTCAGCAAATACGTAATAAAGTAGTCGGTTTTTTAATTAACGGGGTTAAGTCGAGTTGATTGATGTAGTTTTAATTTATTTAGTTATTATTTCCAAGCGCCTTAAAAGGAACAGGTTCCCAAATTAAGTTTTTCGGTATTCAAGTCAGAAACCTAAGATTAGTCCGGGCGATCGGGATCGAGGACAATATCAAGGTCGGCGAGGGCGAACGAGCGCCGAGCCGGTCGAGAAGAGGTCACGCCGTCTTCGGCTCGGTTCCTAAACGCTAGCTCCGAAAACTGGTTCCCTGCTTATTTCCGACGTGGGATATCGCAGATATACCTGTAACGTATCCTATACATTTCGTATAGGTTTATGCTTTAGTGATATCTTCCTTGCCAATATTAAACTGTTTAGTCCTAATATGTACATAGATTCATTCATAAATGGGCCATGCAATTCTGCAGCCCATTGTACGTAAGGTGACTCGGGGCTATTGTAGCTATGGGGTTATTGTATCTTATTACCATTATAATGGTCTGTGACCATTATAATAGTCTGTGTATATATAGGATACACAGACCATTATAATGGTAATAAGATACAATAACCCCATAGCTACAATAGCCCCGAGTCACCTTACCTACATCTAAAGTCAAAGACAAATTATTTATTTGCTCAAATTGTGGTACCTACATAGAGATCATACAAACATGTTTTCAGAACGGCACAATTTGCCCACATGTGGCATGCAAAATAAAAATAAAATATGTGGATCAGCCAGGCTAGATCCATAAAATATGTAAGTATGCAAAATTTCAGCAACCGATTGACGATATCTGCTTCAAAATTGAGTTGCAGGATTTCACCCGAACAAACATACTTTAAACATACAATGCAAGTTAAATAAAAGCTTGTAAAATGGCAAATTACTTATTGTCTCTGTATGCAAATATTGGTTCCAATAACATAATAAAGACGATTAGGTGGCCAATTGTATGTAGCGTTTTTAGCGCTCCGTAGGAATGTTGAACTTCTTAACGCGGAATTGTGACACAGCTCGTATTTAATATGTGCATATACATTATGCAAGGTGTGAGTATTACTAATCGCAGCAAATTATGTGGCACAATACGTGTATTTAGAATCACTTTCTATGTAGGCACCAGATACAATAACTATATTACCAATTTTCTGGCCTCGTCTGAATTTAAGGTATTACGTCCTTCAGGAAACGTCCCCTTTTTTACAAGCTTTTATTTAACTTGCATTGTATGTATGTTTAAAGTATGTTTGTTCGGGTGGAATCTTGCAACTCAATTTTGAAGCAGATATCGTCAACCGATTGACCTGAAATTTTGCATACCTACATAACTTTGATGACAATACAATAATATGGTACCATGGGGCTGATCTGATGATGGAGCCGGAAGGTGGCCATAGGAACTCTATAATAGAAAAAGCAATCCTACCAAGTTTGGGCTCTTTAGAATCGTCTCAGTGAGCATTTGATGGATATTCAAAGAAAAGTACAGTCGGCTATAAAAGCTTGTCACTTAAATGTCATTTTTGACAGAAAGTTATTCATGATAAAAGAGTCCCCTGTGTGACTTTCCAGTCTATTAATTACCTATCTGCAAAAATACGGTTATTGTTACGGTAACGAAGAACAAACCAAGATGTAAGTAGATTAACTTCCGCATAAATAAAAGTATATATTATTTAACTTGTCTGTTTAAAAGTATAAAA
This sequence comes from Apotomis betuletana, assembly GCA_932273695.1. NCBI lineage: Eukaryota > Metazoa > Arthropoda > Insecta > Lepidoptera > Tortricidae > Apotomis > Apotomis betuletana. The sequence continues at coordinate 19,107,381 of OW026301.1, read as the reverse complement.
TGGTAAAGATACAAATAAAGCTTTTATACGTCATTTCATTACCGGCTATATGATTGATAAATAGGTACAATGTAATAATAACAACTCAGACCTTGTAATTTTTTATAGTCAAGGTCAAGGGTACTTACGGTCATTATTCGAAACCGTTACTATGAGCGTCTACAATAAATGAAATATATAAACTACATTCAAGTGAATGTAGTTTATGCAGGGTGATTCCGGGGTCATGGAGCAGGAGTGAACGGGGTACTGGGGAGAGTCATACTAAGCAACTTTTACTATGGGGACAACCACGAAATCTCGGAAAATAATACTATCAATTAACTATTAATTGATACTTACCAATCAATTAAGTATCAATTAACTCTTAATTAGGAGATTTTTTTTCGAGTTTTCGTGGTTGTCCCCATAGTGAAAGTTGCTCAGGGTGACCCTCCCCAGTACCCCGTTCACTCCTGCTCTATGACCCCGGAATCACCCTGTATATCTCAAAGGTTTTAAACTAACCACCTACTAACCTATAAGAATTTTTCACCTATGAAGAGTTCTGTGACACCTGTCATCACAGTACATTTTCCGCTTATAGGTTATAAAATGTACTGGGATGACAGGTGTCACAGAACTCTTCATAGGTGAAAAATTCTGTAAATGCCACCTTATTTGAAAAAATTGGGCAAGTGCGAGCCCGACTCGCGCATGAAGGGTTCCGTACCTATACATATGGGCGAATATACAAAAGTTGGGTAACTTTTCGGGATATTTTGTTTATGATAGTTTTTTAATCAAAATGCTACAAATTCGGGTATATAAGATAGGTAATGTAATGAATATATTGCTCGAGATTGGGCCAGTCACTTTTTTAAGTAGAACCGGAGAAATTTCGGTTTTTCTGAATTAGACTGCCAGGGGACTGACGAGGCTGACAAAGTACTGACAAAATACACAACTTCATAACATATGCTTGATATTTATTAAAATTTAGAAATAAATCTCTTAGGAACTAATCTATCTATTAGCCACAGACGTCCACTGCTGAACATAGGCCTCCCTCATGACTCGACACAAAGTGCGATCCCGTGCAGACCGCATCTATTGATTCCCCGCTACCCTCAGGAGGTCATCCGTCCATCTAGTCGGGGGCCTTCCCATGCTGCGCTTTCCTATACGTGGTCGCCACTCTACGACTTAGCTGCTCCAACTGCCGTTAATTTACCGGGCTACATGGCCTGCGCATTGCCATTTCAACCGTGCAATCCTGTGAGCTGTGTCGGTTACCCTGGTTCTACTGCGGATATCCTTATTTCTGATTCTTTCGCGCTCAGAAACTTCGAGCATAGCCTTTATTGAAGAACTACAGGACCATCTCACTGCTGAGCCATATTCATCAGCTGTTCTTCAGAGTCATTACCAATCGTCTCGCGCACAGTCGATTTCCAACCTCCCGATCAATCCGTATTCCGAAAAGCTTTAGCACCATATACCAAATTCATACACTGCGGCAGGTTGTACAGAAGAGAAAGGAGTATAACCAGCCACCATGTTTGTGAACTATGAAAAGCCTTTGATTCGATCGATACATGGGCTGTGCTTCAATCTCTCCAGCGGTGCCGTATCGACTATCGATACATCGAAGTTCTGAAGTTTTTGTACTGAAACACCACCATGTCAGTCCGAATCCAAGACTAGATCCTATCCAACTGCAGCGAGCAGTAAGACAGGGAGACGTTATTTCTCCAAAACTGTTTACTGCTACACTGGAATATGCCTTCAAGCTACTGGATTGGAACGGACTTGGCATCAACATTAACGGCGAGTACCTCACTCACCTTCAATTTTCAGACGATAGAAACTATTTTTAGTCTTATTCTTATGTTTTTAGTCTTATTCTTAGTCTTCATTCACTGAAGTAATAATTGAAAAAAACTGTTTAACGTGTAATACTGTGAGAAAGATCTATCTCCACCATTCAAACAGCTTTTTAATTGGCTTTACTACTTTGAGGTAGTTTAACAGTATACATTTTCTAAGTAATCATCCCTGTTTTTTTATAAGTCACTGCTATTTTTGGTATCAGTACTTAAATCTTTAAAACTACGCAACGGATTTTGATGCGGTTTTTTTTAATAGATAGAGTGACTCAAGAGGAAGGTTTATATATTATGTATAATACATGCATAATTTATCAGCATTGCACCCGTGCGAAGCCGGGGCGGGTCGCTAGTTCTCTATAATTTTGTATTTGTTGTAGCTTGTTCGAACTTTTTTTTATCTCTATGTAGTTTCTTTTAATTTAATTTAAATAACACTTCCGCAAAGGCCCTTCTTCACTGTTTCCTTCTTTTCCTTTTAGTAATATCTTCACTCATTTCTCCAATTCTGGTTTATGGAGTTTCTTCCATAGATTCGACAACTTACTTAGACTGCTTTTTGACTCTCCTATATTTTAGTCGATGATTTTTCAGTCTAGTTCTCAGTTTTGAAACCATTGCTTGGTTCAATATTTTTTAATTGCCTATTTCTGGACTTTTTCTGTCTTTCGCTTCATTTGCTCTTTGGTCGTCGTTTATAATAGGTCATTTGTTCACCATCTATTGATTATGCTTGGTGGTCAGTAGTTCTGGCGAACAAAGATATAAGTAGTATGATTCAGAAGTTGTTTATTTTTTTCGTGTACTCAGATGATTTTTTTATTTTTTTTTTGTGGCTAATCGTTGCTCCCAAGGTGTTATTTCCTTAACAAATGTCTTTACCCCTGTTCCTTCTTTTTTTAAGAAGCGGCACGATGGTTTAAACTGAAATAAGTAAAAATATACAGCTTCAACACGCTACAAATGTCAGTACCCTGGAAACCCGTCAGTCCTTTGGCGCAATATAACACAAAGGACTGACGCCAACGGACTGATGAAAAAGACATGAATTCGGGGTTATCTTTAGAATCAACATTTAATTTGATATTTTCGGACATGAACTAGCTACATTTTAACAAAACAAAGTTGACTGTGTATAAATTCAAGTATAATACAGATTAACAAGGAAATAACGACTTACCATAGGACTGATTTTTTGACTGGATCGGCACGTGTTCACATGACAACCACAACTCTGGTACAGGCTCAGTAATAGTGGCCGTAAAATGGCTCGACCTGCAGCTAACTTTACTATCAACTTTGAAATTTAACGCGGATTTGAATTTGAGTCGCCGATATTTAGCGCGAAATTCCAATTCGAACAACAGACAGCGGACTGACGAATAAAACTGAACACAAAGTTTCTTATATTTTTTACAACAACAGTGAGAATATTATATTATGAAAGTAGTGTTATACATTATTAAATACATCATAGATTGTATTGAAACAGTAAGTTTTCTTACATTAGAGGTAATATTTAATACACAGCCATTTGATTGCCCACTTTTGAGGTTGTGACATGCCAAAGTACTGACGTTTTAAGGATAAATTGTGGAGTTTCACAAATTTTTATTTAAAATGAATAGCTGAAATTGGGTGACCAAATAAAAGGCTTTTAGTAGTATTCAAATAAAATTAAAAATATAAACAAAATATAACAAAACATTATTTTATTGCCCTATGACATCGAGTTACCCATTTTTTGTAGAATCACCCATATATATAATCTATAACAAGTTTGTTGTATGGGAGCCCCCCTTAAATATTTATTTTATTTTATTTTTAGTATTTGTTGTTATAGCGGCAATAGAAATACATCATCTGTGAAAATTTCAACTGTCTAGCTATCACCGTTATTGAGATACAGCCTGGTGACAGACGGACGGACAGCGAAGTCTCAGTAATAGGGTCCCGTTTTTACCCTTTGGGTACGGAACCCTAAAAATTAGGTACGCCACTGTACCGTCGGTGGCGTTATATAAAATGGAGATGTGAAGAGCGTGAAAAGATGGGAGTTAAGGTAGTAAATCCAGCTCAGGTCTCTCTTTCCCAGAGGGTCACTCCTGAATTATTCTGCGTTGATTTATGTTCAATGCGTCCATAGGACGTTTATGCACGCTTAAGACCCATCTTTTATAGGACGTATTACATTTATATGGTCATAATCATAATACGCAAGAGACGTGTCGACGTGTGGTTTGGAGTGAAGACCAGTCGGGACCTAACTCTTTTATTTGTCTTTATTGTGATATAACATCAGTTCAAACATACACAAGCGGACACTTAAAAATATGGGATGGCAAGTAACGACTACTTTGAATGCAATATATATTTTTTTGACAATATAATTTTATTTGGCTAAATGTTTTTAAAACGAATAACACAGAATAATATTTAATATGAAAATAAGAAAGAACTTAATTACATCGGTTAAATTTTCGGACTTTTATCCGGATATGACGCGTAAGTGCTTGCACATCGCTTTTTGTTATTTTTCGGCAAGCTGCAAACCACATTCGTTTGAATTCATCCAGTGATTTAGCTTCTTGGCCACCCTTCTTAAGTGCCTCTTCACAATGTCCCAGTACCGCTCGATAAGACAGACGGAGCTCCGGGCAATTTGGTGGATTGTCTTCTTTTTTAACAAATTCAATGTTTTTAATATTTTCGTACGAGTAGCTCCATGGTAAGAAATAAAACTTAAAAAGAAAGCGATGGATTCAGTCATCACTCCAACTCTTATCTACGGATGCCAGACCTGGGCCATAACCAGGGAACTAATAAGTAAAGTACAGGTATTTCAAAGAAGCGCAGAACGCAGCATGCTTGGTATCAAACTAGTAGATAAAATTAAGAGCGCCATCATCTCCCTGCCCTTATCCCACTTATGTAGGGTCGGCACAACATGTTTTCTTCTTCCATTCATCTCTATTATTCGTTATTTCAGCGCTTACTCCTTTCTTTCTCATGTCCTCTCTCACACAATCCATCCATCGCTTTCTTGGCCTACCTATCGCTCTTCGTCCTTCGACATTCATTCCTAACATACTTTTACCAATATGACGTTCATCCCTCCTCATTACATGCCCGTACCACGCTAACCTACTGCTCCTCATTTTGTCCGTCACAGGTGCTACTTTCAAACTTCCTCTTATGTACTCATTTCTAATCCGATCTTTCCTCGTCACTCCACACATCCATCTCAACATTCTCATCTCGGCTGCGTGCATTCTTCTTTCATCCGTCACTTTCGTTGCCCAACACTCTGATCCATACATTACGACAGGTCTTATGATCATTTTATAGATTTTCCCCTTAAGTTTAAGGGGCATTCGTGGATCACAAGCTGTTCCAGAGACCTGTCGCCATTTCATCCATCCCGCATTTATTCTATTTTTCACGTCACGGTCTATATTACCGTCATTTTGGATTAATGACCCGAGGTACCGGAAGTCGGAGCAGACTGGTAGGGATACACCATCCAAGGCAATATGGGAAAAACTGGATAAGCCGCTGAAATCGCAGAACAAGTGCTCAGTTTTGGTTCTACTGATTTTTAATCCTACGTTCTCCAGTCTTTCTTGCCATTTTCCCAGTCTGCTCTGGACCTCAAGAGCATTATCCCCGACAAGAACAACGTCGTCGGCAAACAGCATGCACCAGGGTGCTTCCTCCTGAATGTCTGATGTTAGAGCATCCATAACTAGGAGGAACAAATACGGGCTTAAAGCCGACCCCTGGTGCAAACCTACAGCCACGTTGAAATTGCCAGTTACTCCAGCTTCGGACCGGACGTGAGTACTAGCTCTATCATACATCGCCTGAACAATTCGAACATACTTCTCTGGCACCCCTTTCCCTTTCATAGCCCACCACAGAACCTTACATGCCGCCGAATTAATTTGTCGACTAAAATGGAAATGGGCCGGGCACACAGCGCGAACAAAAGATGGCCGCTGGAGCGAACAAATGCTGCAATGGTACCCGCGCGACGGACAGAGGCCGCGGGGCCGCCCGCGCCGCCGCTGGCGGGACGACATTGTAGCCGTAGCTGGCATCACCTGGACGAGACTTGCCGCGGATAGAGATACATGGCAAATGATGGAGGAGGCCTATGTCCACAAATGGACATCCCAATAAATATCTGTGATAAGTGAAGTAAAATAAAATAAATGTTTAAAATAATGAATCATATTATCAATCAAAATTTAATATATGCATGGAATAATATTTTAAAATAAAGATATTTATATTAGTTATTATAAATTGAACAAATTATATAAAATGTATAAATATAAATAATAAATCAACTATAGAATAATGCATGTACTGTGAATTAATGTAATATTTATTGGATTAAATGGCTCTATTATTATTATTATTATTATTATTATTATAGCTCCATGGTGGTACGTAGTGGGCACTTGCCAAGTCAGGCCAAAACAAAGGCAGGGTGTTATGCTTCCGCTAGATGGCAAGTAGTCGTTTTTAAATGCATTCTTTTCTGTAAATGTCGCCACCGATGGTTCCTGTTGCAAATTAGGATGCACTTTCTTCCCGAATTTATCATTTTTTGTGGTTTTCCACTAACCTGGCACATGCTGTCCAACGACGGCATTGTAGTACTGGGGTCTCGGTAATGTACTACAAACTAATTTCACGTACGTCTCGTCGTCCATTAAAATGCAACGAGGATCATCCTTTAGTAAGATGTTATACAGTTTTCCGCATCTTTTTTTTGACCGTGATTTCTGATCTGCACTTCTCTTCGGCATTTTTTGTTTTTTATAGGTCCGTATATTATTCTTCTTTTTACAACTTATTTAACTTGCAATGTATGTATGTATGTAAGTACCTACGTTTGTTCGGATGGAATCTTGCAACTCAATTTTGAAGCAGATATCGTCACACCGATTGAGCTGATATTTTGCACACTTACATAACTTTGATGACAATACAATAATATGGTACCATGGGGCTGATCTGATGATGGGGCCGGAAGGTGGCCATAGGAACTCTATATTAGAGAAACCGGCCAAGTGCGAGTCGGACTCGCGCACCGAGGGTTCCGTACAAACACTTTCCATCCCTAAGTGGTTAAGTTCCTGGTATGTATAGCGCCCCATATAAATTAGGTGCAAAGTTAGGTATTAAAAAAAAACTACTTACTAGATCTCGTTCAAAACAATTTTCGTTGGTAGTTTTTATAGAAATGTACATCATATGTTTTTTTTAGATTTTTCATTTTCTTATTTTCGAAGTTAGAGGGGAGGGGGGGGGGGGCAACTTTTTTCCACTTTGGAAGCGTCTGTCACGCAAACTATTCGGTATACCCCACACGTATATGTTTGATGAAAAAAAAAATTTTGAGTTTCAGTTCTAAGTATGGGGAGCCCCCAATATTTATTATTTTTTTTTTATTTTTGCATCAAAATCTTAATGCGGTTCACAGAATACATCTACCTACCAAGTTTCAACAGTAGGTATAGCTCTTATAGTTTCGGAAAAAAATGGCTGTGACATACGGACGGACAGACGGACAGACAGACAGACGGACAGACAGACATGACGAATCTATGAGGGTTCCGTTTTTTGCCATTTGGCTACGGAACCCTAAAAAGCAAAAATTGAATTGAATTGAATTGAATCCTACCGAGTTTGGGCTCTTTAGAATCGTCTCAGTAAGCATTTGATGGATATCCAAAGAAAAGTACAGTCGGCTATAAAAGCTTGTCACTAAAATGAAATTTTTGACAGAAACTTTTTTATACTTAGTAAAAAAGCAAGCGTAAATGTTGTTACTTACGCTTGCTTTTTTAGCAATTTCACGAACTGATAGATAATTTCGCTATTTTAACAGCCGTATGACTTTTTCGTCGGCTTGAGGATTTGCCGGATCGCTTCTTTGCCTAGATTTCGGTAAATCTTCAAGCGTATTGGTACCTACCTACTTTCGATTTTTTTTTATGATTTGGAACACCGCGGATATTAAACAGCTGTACATATTTGCGATTTTCCGCAGAGAACACTGCCCGGTACACCACGTTTGCACAATTGATTTGCGATCTTTCAAATTTATACGCTCTATCGTGAAAAATAAATGGCGGTCGACCAAATATGTAGTAATTGTCATTGATAGCTTTTCTGATATCCTCGCCGTTAATTGTTTGTCAATCGTTTTTTAGGGTTCCGTACCCAAAGGGTAAAAACGGGACCCTATTACTGAGACTTTGCCGTCCGTCCGTCCGTCCGTCCGTCCGTCTGTCACCAGGCTGTATCTCAACAACGGTGATAGCTAAACAGTTGAAATTTTCACAGATGATGTATTTCTATTGCCGCTATAACAACAAATACTAAAAATAAAATAAAATAAATATTTAAGGGGGGCTCCCATACAACAAACTTGTTATAGATTATATATATGTATAGGTACGGAACCCTTCATGCGCGAGTCGGGCTCGCACTTGCCCAATTTTAATTTTAAATCAGTAGTTTCAATTCAATGAGGTTTTAGTGTGTCCGCTAGTAAGTAGTTTCCAGGGTAATTATTTAATCACATTTCACAAATGCAATCAAGCAGAACAAGGTGAAATTAGGTCTAAACTAAATATTTAACTTTCGAAACTAAAACGGAAGCAAAATCTAATTTCAGTCAGAAATACGCACAACCACAGAAAAGCTCTGCAGTAGTATTTTATGTCACCGACTTACCAAGTAGAGTTCAAGGTCGCGCGGCCTACTCATGTTGAATGATTTAAGGATTCCATAATACGCTAGGCGTAGTGTAGTAGGTACGAGGATCGATATAAAGTGTATATTTTCGTTTTATAATATGTAAGTATTCAATTATATCAATCATCGACGACTATTAACTAACATGACTGACAGACTTAATGCGCGCGCACACGCGCGTAATGAAAACAAGTAGGCTTCATGGCATTGTACAACTTTTAGAATGTGTCCTAAATGTTATGGGATTTTACACATACCTATAACAAGTTCTAGCAAATATAAATAAAAACAAATAAAATTTGTATTTTTTCTATTTGATATTTTTCTTGTGGCGCGGCACGATGACATTTCGTGAGTTCGCTTCGGATAGGCGCAAGTGCGCAAAAATACGCTTTCCAATACTTCGAATACTGTTGGGTGATTCTTACAGGCGTTTCAACCGCTGTCAGTCAGCTGTCATAAATATCAAAGCAATGGACCATAATATGCTTTAATTTAATTAATTATGGTAAGAAGTACGGTTACAGTATACCACTGTATGAAAGTTTGCAGCTTGGTGTAGCTCATACTTTCAATATTTTTGACAGCAGACTGACGGCGGTTGATACGCCTGTAGAATCACCCAGTTCACTTTCACTTTTTTGTTATTATCAATCGATAATTATACATCTGTTATTATCATTTATCACAATAATTATCCTGATAATTATTTTTTCGATCTCTGGTTTACCAAATCCAAATAAAATTGTAATCACAAAAAATATATTTATTGTTATGTACACAACAAAAAAAAAATTCAATATATGTGTAAATATGTGTATGTATCTTTGTATACATATACAGTAATCATATTTAGTATTTACTTGTACCCTAGATGCTCTCTAGATTTCCGATTTCCACCAACTCCTAGTAAGTATCTCTGTTTGGCCCTATGGTTGACTGGTCGATAATGCCATTTGGCATTAAGTCCGCCATTTGTACTGACTTTTTTTGTGCATTATTCGGATTTCACTTTATTTACTTTTGCTACCCTTCGAGACCTTGAAAGTAACGTTACGTTCGAATCGTCAGGTAACTTTTTGAATGCGATTAGGACCCGTTTTGTTATAATATGTGAAAATCGTGTAAGTTTAAATTAATATAGAAGCTAAGCTTAACGCAAATAGAAAAAAATTGATATCATGAACTCATGGCCTACGTGTAAAGGCCAAGCCACACCGAATTCGTGCGCAGTTCTCTGCAGCTCGCGTGTGCGTCGTGCCGTGCGCGTGCGCAGCACCCCTGTCACACCAAGCACACGCACGCCATTTTGCTTACAATAATTCATTTCATCACAACTTGTGTCGCAAACTGGAGTATTATGTTATGAAGAATAGTTTTTCCGTTATTTCTACATGTCAAGAACTTGTTTTTAAGAATTACACGATTTATTGAGGCCTTGTATATTAAAAAGTGATACCAACTACGGGAAGGCTATTGGAACGCGAGAACGACAAGCTGTTTGTTATGGTTTGTATTTGGAAGGAAATATCAATTTACATAAACAAGTTATAGTTTGTGGCTGTTTATGCATTACTTTACTTTCTACTAGTTACGTTACGTAAATGTACATTCCGTATTATTCAGGATTTCAGGATTTTCTTCCCGTTCCCTATTATTTTCAATTTTCTTGCAAACCACAACGTGTGTTAGGCGCTCGTATTGTAACATTTCTATAATGCACTCAAAAAGTCGGACATTGCTATTAATATGACATGTATTCACTACACAAAATACTATAATTGAAAAAAATTCTTCAAAAATCAAAATGAATGAATGTAAATAAATACAACAGAACTGTACGCCGCACGCAGCCGGTTTATCTTAAGGGAGACGCAACGCGAGATCTCATACGTATACTACGCGCAAGTCATGCACACGTGCTGCGCACGCATCCGGAGTGCCTAGGCCTTTACCGATCAAGACCGTCGCGTGCCATGCACAGACAGAGCGTTAAAATTGTCGACGGGAATTTTATGCTAGTGTGTGTTGACACATTCTAGTGTGCGTGTTCTGTCACATTCCGTGCCGTTCACAATACGCTCATAGTATGGCCACAGTATAATAAAGAGTACTAACGTACAGTATGGACACTCCCTGCCTCCCGCCGAAAGTGCCGCCCAACCGCGCTCGGTTACCTCGCAGTTACCGGCTGGCAAGGACGCGACGACGCGGTGCCACAGATTATATACAAGTTACTACGTAACAGATACACCACTTGTTTGGACGGAAGGCGTTGCCACCGCTATCGATGCCCCCTCCATTGACTCGCTCTTATTGGACGCGGGTGACGCAACATCATTGGAATGTGCGCTAGGGTTGCCTCCGTTATGTAAACGCTAGTTTTTTCTCGTGCCTTCGCTCGTTTGGTCAACCAGTCTAGTCAGCAGAGGCGTGGCGTCCATACAACCCGATTCCCACCGGGTTGCCCGCTTCAGGGCGATTGAACACCATACTCTATTGCTTCCGAAGAAAAAGTAGCCCAAAATAAGTTCCGGCTTGTCTAGAAATTTGTTTGACGCCACGCCACTGCTAGTCAGTTATGTTTTTTGTAAACATTCCTTCAATTGTACATGCATTTTATACATGGAGTTTGGTAGCTAGGTGCAAAGCTTTAAGAGGGTGATAGCCGAGGTTTTTTTGATCATTTTCAGCCATATATGCCTTAGACGAAAGTAATTTTTTTTTATTGTAAATTAAGAGGGCGCGGGGCTTTGGTCAGCTCCCTCTCTCGCTGAGCGTAAGCGTGAGCGAAATGGAAGTGCGTGCCAAATCATGTTTTTACGGTTTAATTATTAAAAGGCATATATTTAAATCGATATCTGTATATTCCCTTTTTTCGATCAAAATATTTGAAAGTTTCACCAAAAATACTGACTTGCACACACTAATTATGCACACTAAATAATGCAAATTATACTATTTAAAGGTATTTGCAAAACTGTTTTACTGGATATAAAAAAAAAATTGGGCAAGTGCGAGCCCGACTCGCGCATGAAGGGTTCCGTACCTATACATATATATAATCTATAACAAGTTTGTTGTATGGGAGCCCCCCTTAAATATTTATTTTATTTTATTTTTAGTATTTGTTGTTATAGCGGCAATAGAAATACATCATCTGTGAAACTTTCAACTGTCTAGCTATCACCGTTGTTGAGATACAGCCTGGTGACAGACGGACGGACGGACGGACGGACAGCGAAGTCTCAGTAATAGGGTCCCGTTTTTACCCTTTGGGTACGGAACCCTAAAAACTAACCTAACCTAACCCGGCCGAGTCGGACCTTAGTGTGCAGTGCGAGGATAATTAGTGTGCAAGTCAAGTACAAGTCAGTATTTTTGGTGAAACTTTCAAATATATCCGATGTACGAACCATATTTTTGGTGTGAATTCGGTTAAAAAGGTCATCTCGTTTTGTATGATGTTTAAGTCTTTTTTGTAGGACATGTTCAGTTAATCAATTGTTTTTTTTGCACAGCATTAGTTTTTCTGGTATGCATTCAGTTAATTAGTGGAGTTACCTAGTGTGCTGAAAAATTATACAGATGTGCATTTAATAATATCCCTTATTAAAATAATACAGATTTTGGAAATGTAAGACGTACCTATACATTATAGATAACATCTCGATATGTTTGTTATTAAAAAACTGATAACTTTCCCTGCAGTATTTATGACATACTTAGGGTTTATGTTGCTTTTTTGAGGTACTTAACTTTAAAAAAAAAACTATCGAGGAAAGTACAAGTAATCATGTTTCTAAAACATAACGTATTATAGAGTGAATCCTTAAATATTTTACATATTGATTGTATAACTAAATCTTTAGTAATAACAACACAGCATGGAATCAAACCAACGCAATTATTTCGAAAAAAAAGCTACAAGCGCCCCCATTAAGAATTTTAGAGAAATACCCAGACTTTAATAGTTACGCGTCAATAGCGCCCCAGTAAACGTTAATTCCTAAACAAATAATTCCGGAGAGTTTAATGTATTCTGGAACAAATAAAATCATTTTCGATCGTCTTTGTTGCCACAAAAACAATATGCCCGACTTTCATTTTTCGACATCGTACAGCACAGGTTGTGCGGGAAACGTTAACTGTACGCCGTCCGCTAGCCGCGAGGCGTGGCAGCCCAGACATGACATTTTGTCCCGCCGGGTAGCTACTTAGAGATCGGAATTTTTAGCGCGGCCGCAACGAGTGGGGATAGCCTGCCTACACGAGCTTAGACTGTGTGCGTAGCAACGCGTTTCTTTCATACATTTGATCGCCATTGTCCGAGGTGTGGTATGGCACTGTGTAGTGGGTAGAGACCTTAAAACAATACCAAAGCAGGTTAGGCAGACGTTACATAGTTTACGTGATAGCATAGTTCTTCCAATAGGGTCAGCACGTTGTCTTGTTCAGTTGTTTAACCGGGTTACATTTATTTGATAGCATGTTCAACTCCTAACAATATTTTATTTTAATTTTAAACGAGGCTGTTTATTCTTCCAGTATCCAGGCCGTTTTTTTAAACAGTGGCAGCAAACTTGTGTTTATCCTTCAACGTTTTTTTGCGCTAAAAGTTTATTTCATCACCAATGCTATTTGGCATCGGTATCGGTTTTAACTATAGATTTACATTTCGCGTGCTATGTCATCAAAGACGATTGTTATAATTTAATTCATCAACATCCTCCTAGCGTTTGTCCCGTCCGGAGACGGGATCCGCTTTCCTGCATTTTTGGTTCCACTTCGCTCTATCCTGGATATCGTCTTCGTCTAACCCGCAGCTGTTCAGTTCCTTCCTTATAATATTGAGCTATCGAAGCCTAGATTGTTATAATTTAATGAATATAAAATATAACCGTTTAACTTAACTATTATCAGGTTAAAAGTATCCTACGTATGAAATGTAGCCTATGTGTTCATCCTGCCGTTTGATTGTGAAGAAGTAACAAACATACAAACACACTCGCAAACATTCGCCTTTATAACATTAGTGCGTTTTTACTGTAAAAGTAAATTTAGAGACCAATTGCCTAGATGCCTAGATAGGTCATTGACCCGACGAAATCCAAGCGACCTCAATGACCTGAACGTTTATAAGCACGATTTTCAAGGGCATCTAGTAATATTTGTAGCTCTCACAGCATCGATTTTCCGAGGCAGAGGCGTCTGGTGTCGAAAACGGTTGACCTCGTTTCGTCGCTGACTACTGCTGTGTGGTCTTGTTTTGAGTTACAAATATTACGGGTTAGTGGGTTGCTTAAACACGTACTATCTCAATATCGTTTAAATTGCTATCAATTGTAAGAAACGTTATTAAAGACCTACTTTATTACAGTCTACTTATACCTACCAAACATGGAGCTTAAAACGCAAATAAGTTTCATTTCTGTGACAATCTTTTATAGCCTATAGGTACGTTTCTTTGAACATCCATCAATTGCTCACTGAGACGATTCTATAGACACCATACTCGGTAGGATTGCTTTATATATTGCAGTTTTTAGGGCCTCCTTCCAGCGCCATCATCAGACCAGCTCCATGGTATCATGTTATTGTATTGTCATCGGATGAACATATCTAATTCAAAATTGAGTTGCAAGATTCCACTCGAACAAACGTAGTGACATTGCATGTTAAATAAAAACTTGTAAGAAATAGCATTAATTTGCGATGACCGATCGCTTGATAAATTAGTTTTGTTGTTACAAGGTTAACCTTGGCATCTTTCGAGATGTCACTACTTTTGGTAGCATAATATGAGAACTTAGCTCCATTTTCCACATCTTTTTGATGGGATAATTTTATTTATAATAAGGTAAACCACCCAAAAGATAATGATAATACATAAATGAAATGGTTCAATCTGAATTGACTAAGATCTTAAAAAAGTTAATCATTACAATGATTTTTAAAGATTACAGTTTACCACAACCTCTAACTTTGTTCCAATATTTGACAGACATATCATAATTTTTTCTCCTTTGTATTGGAATATGGCAAAGCGAGACCATGGCACAGTACATATATAATCTAAAGCAGTATGGAAACTAGGCCCTTTTTTTAAATGAATACCTACGCGCTAATCGAGCGGTAGGGTTGTCCTCTCAATTAATGTAAAATTGAAAAGTTTTTTGTTTAGTTTATCTGTATCTCAGCTGTTGCTGTGCATTTTTTTTTTTATTTTTTTTTATGTCATAGGGGGCAAACGAGCAAACGTATCGCCTGATGGAAAGCGATTACCGTCGCCCATAAACAACTGCAACACCAGAGGAGTCACAAGTAAAATTTTAAGTAGTGTCTTTTTCTACGCTAGATAAGTACCTACCTATTATAAATTGCTGGCCGAGAAATACTTTCGCCTGTTACGACATATTCGGAAAGCTTTATCCCACCAAGAACATTTCATGTAAAATTGGCGGCCAACTCACATGCTCATAACGCTTTCGCTGTAAAAAAGTTGTCAGATCCCTCGAAAAGCCAAGCCCCTAAGCCCTGAGTTTACTAATCCTACACCTCGGCTTCGAAAGTATGGTTTGGCCGTTTCATAGAGTAACGTGAATAGGTCCAACGGACCGTCTGGCCCATACGGTATCGAGAAATTAAGTTTATGTCTTCATGATAAAATATATAATAAATAAATATAAACTTAATTCCTTACCATACAGTCCGTTAGACTTATTTACGGTACTTTATCCATATCTACTTTCGAAGCCAAGGTGTAGGATTAGTAAACTCAGGGCTTAGGGGCTTGGCTTTTGGGGGGCGCTCTGGTGTTAACTGGGCCAAAGCTATGAGGGTTTGAAAATTAGACGAAACGGTTCGAGAAAAGGTAGGTAGTGCCCCGCTTCTTTTTTGCTCGTCTTGGCGGGGGCACTACCTTGCCCCCAGATTATTAAATTTTATAGTGTAAAGATTCTCATTCTAATGAATAACTTTTTTAAATAAATTATCGGAAAACATGGACACGGCACCAAGTAACTGATTTTGTCTGTTTCTTGATAAATTCATGCAGCTACTTTACAAATTTCATTATTCTCTTTGAAAACAACAGCGAAAAGGTTTGAAGAAGACGAGTTCAAGCAGCCGTATACAACGCAATACACTCGTGGCATATTTAAATACGGAACCCTAAAAATCGCGGACAGCGCACGCGGCTCTCGCGACTAACAGCACTGCGAAGTCCACTTCGGGGCCTCGTTGCGTATGTGTGTGTGCGCTGTTTCGACCGTTTGTACGTAGTTTCCACACTGATTTAGCTTATATATCTACTGTGACCATGGTATCAAAAATATAGTTAGCGTTATGGTCGAAAACAACTAGCTCACGTGCTTACGACTGACTTCGGTCGCTTGAATTTGATCAACATAATTTGATAAAAAAAGCTAACCAGTTTGTTTACACATTAACCCTCCCGCTTCCCGCGTCGAATGCAGATAACATATTATTTTTTATTTATTTCCACATAAAACACAGCATAACAGTTAAAACTAAATCACTGTGCATTACAGAATATACTGCAACATATGTTATATTAACTACATTATAACTATCACAGGTGTCATATGTATGGTAGTCTTATTATTTTTGCAAATAGCCATTGAAAAGTCGAACATTGGGACAGCGACGAGGACTGGTACGTTTATATGACACTAATATATATTATAAAGGCGAAAGTTTTATATTACTTCTTCACGCTCAAACGGCAGTACCAATTTTGATAAAATTTGGTATGGAGCTTGGAAAAAAAAAATGTAGTGTTTCCGTGGGATGAGCTGGTAACACCGCGGTAATACATACGTCTCATCTTTGATATCATTTTATATTCGCATATTTATATGGCTGTAATGCATACTTACAATTGTTTCAGAGTCAGTTGGAGTTATTTGTTCGTGTATAGGTCTTCGCACATTATAACAACTCAACGGCGACTCGATTCTATGCCAAATATTGAAATTTAAGCCCTATGTCATATTTACTAGGTTTAATTTCAAAAAATGATACTAGTAGTGGACGACGAGTGGACGACGCGTCGTACATTTGTTGAAATTAAACCTAGTAAATATGACACAGGGCTTAAATTTCAATATTTGGCATAGAATCGAGTCGCCGTTGAGTTGTTATAATGTGCGAAGACCTTATATGTACACAGACGTACGTACAAATGTATTATAAATACATGTATATAAGTACATATCTACAATACAGGTACATATGTAGTGTTTTTAGGTCGGACTCGGGCAGTAGGGCGACACTGCAGCACCAGTTGTTTGTACCTACGTACCTATACCTATTCGGCGCGAAACTGCCTCGGTCATTGCCCCCACGTCCTTCACGCTTACACGCACGTCATATCAAAACAGCAAATAACGCTACATAAGTACCTAGGTTTAATCCACTCGACAGCTAAATTCGATAACGATAATGTATTCAAAACATGTTAATTTTCGTGTACCTTCGCTAGTTATTATAATTGTGTTTAATAGCAAATTGTCGTCAATCTATTTGAGATTCTTACTTGTATCCTATGTTTACACCTTACCATTGATGGTAGGTGTTGTTGAAACAAGTTTAAGGCTGATTTGCAAAATAATGCAAAGTTAATTGGGTGCCTTTGCTTACATTTACTTATGTCTCTATATTATATTTTTAATTATAATTTTATCAATTATATAGGCAACCTATACTGATCTTGCTCTACTTAATCATCTTTAGGTAGTAATAACAGTACTTAATGCATTCTGTTGTATCAATCAATTTATGAAATGACGACTATGCTTTGATCAGTACAAATACAAATACAGGTAACTGGAGCGTTATTGAACGACAAAACTCTGTCCACAACTATTTTGCTGTAGAATTATATCTTTAAATAATGGCTTATGTAATTAAAATGAATACATTAAAACTTTCAATGGCTCAACTGTTAAACCTAATACACATAAATAAGTATATAAGAAGCACAATTTCTTGGTATCTCGAGAGACATTTTAAGTTATGAAAGAGACAGTCAATGAGTAGGTTTGCCCAAGTACCAGTAAGTTTGATGAGGATATTAAAACTTCATTTTCGCAACTTTAAAAAATTAAACAGCAGATCATGTATACAATTACATGTTTGAACCTATGGTACTAAAACTTATTACATCAAAAACATTTCTTACCTTATTGTTTCTACTATTTCTAGAGCCCCATCGTGTTTGTCCTGTAAAAAAGAAAATCCAATTTAACTCTAATTTACAGCAAATTGCAATTACTGCTAATAGACTGAAGTTTATTGCTACTAAGCTAAAATATTTAGTGAAGTTGAGTGAAACCAAACAATGGGCAGTTCACACACCTGTTCATTAAACTGAATAACTTGTAGGTAGGATATGTATATCATTTACAGTCGTGGCCAGATAATTAAGAACACAGTTTTTAGGGTTCCGTACCCAAAGGGTAAAAACGGGACCCTATTACTGAGACTTCGCCGTCCGTCCGTCCGTCCGTCCGTCCGTCCGTCCATCCGTCCGTCCATCCGTCCGTCTGTCACCAGGCTGTATCTCAACAACGGTGATAGCTAGACAGTTGAAATTTTCACAGATGATGTATTTCTATTGCCGCTATAACAACAAATACTAAAAATAAAATAAAATAAATATTTTAGGGGGGCTCCCATACAACAAACTTGTTATAGATTATATATATGTATAGGTACGGAACCCTTCATGCGCGAGTCGGGCTCGCACTTGCCCAATTTTATTTTCTTCATACAACTGCATACAAATATGACTTTGGAAATTTGATGAAAAATGCTGGATGCTGTTGACCAATTTTATTATTGAATAATACAATGCACGGGTGTTTAAACAAGGTTTACTTTAGTACAAACAAAGTTGATGTAAAACTTGTACTTTAGAAAATATGGATGGGTCCAATCAACACGTTTTATAACTCCATACTTAATTAGGAACGTTCCTAATTAAAGTATGGAGTTATAAAACGTGTTGATTGGTGTTGACACGTTTTATAACTCCATACTTAATTAGGAACGTTCCTAATTAAAGTATCCAGTTATAAAACGTGTTGATTGGACCCATCCGTATTTTCTAAAGTACAAGTTTTACATCAACTTTGTTTGTACTAAAGTAAACCTTGTTTAAACACCCGTGCATTGTATTATTCAATAATAAAATTGGTCAACCGCATCCAGCATTTTTCATCAAATTTCCAAAGTCATATTTGTATGCAGTTGTATGAAGAAAAAAACTGTGTTCTTAATTATCTGGACACGACTGTATGTAAAACAACATGTTTTGCATTAAATAGTTCATAGCCATTAAACATTATTATAATATTACTGGGAAATAAACCAACCATAACCTAAATACGGAAAGTGAAAAAATTAGAATTTTTTAGCATGTGATGATTACTAAAGACTGTTTTGTAGTTGTGTGGAAATCTAAATACCATTCATAATATCCCCATTTTAAAACCATTAAGACTTTATTGCAGGCATATAGCAACATACTCAATACCAAAGTGTTACTATGGTTACACTATATACATGCACATCAAATTATTATCTTTACAACCTCACATAAATCGATCTAGTCCCACAATAAGATCTAGTAGGCTAGTGTTATTTGACACTAGATGATGATATACATACTTATAAAGATAAATACATAGAAAATAAGCAGGAACAAACAAACGCAGGAATGGTTTATAATATAGAATATAGAACTATATCATTTGCTCGAAATACTTGATATAATCTTCATTTGCCATAAATCTGTTTTTCTTGTATGCGAAACTTTTCGGGATTGTTATAAAGCAAACCTAACCTATACTTTGGTTTCGGAGCGGTCGACCCCAGTGAGGACTCAGATACCTTCTGCTTGGTTGTGGGAAAGTAGATATACATGACGTAATATATTAACCTTAAGCATGATTAATATAAAAATACTGCAATGTTTAAATTGATTTATTTTGATAATTAGCCTTTGTTTTTGATAAAACCCCTGAAATATGGTTACTTTTACTCACATACAATGAAACATTTATCAGTTGTTTATTTGTTGTTGGCTCTATCCACCCTACTAGTACTAACAGAGTTGTAACAATACTCCTGAAATTAACCGCAAGGTCAAGAACTGCCAGTGTACTCATAATAATTAATAAGGGTTTAATAATAGCAACCAAATAGGTACTTATTAAAAACTGATAAATGAACCAAATGAATATAAAAAGTGGCATTAACAGTTGTATATAAATGAGTCAATGGGGTCAATACACTTGTACTGTGTGGAATGTAAACAAATTTTATAACAGCCAAAGCCTGTTAGTGTTATAAATACACATATTTTAAGTGCTAGACTGGGATCATGTGAATGAGTTATAGGTATATTCATTTCTTAGGTGTTAGGGAAACGAAATCAAACTAAATGAAGCATACAGAGCCAAAACATAATAAACCACTTCTTTAAGGCTTAGACACCTACATGTTTAAAGGAAATGTTTCTACTATCCTGAAATTAGTTGTTTATTGTTTTATAAACAGTATAAAAACAGCTATAACCTAAAAATTGTGGACATAACGACATTTACCGTATATACATATATAATTTGCTAATAACTAATATTCTCTATTCTAATCATAATTAAAGATAACAATTCAATCATAACATGTTCACATACTGAGTTCGCAAGCAACATGAGTTACGAGATAACAATGTTTTTCTATCACTGTACATTCTACTTTGTATGCGCTTAAAATGAGAATGACGATGATCTACCTAAAAAAAGCCGACACCTTGACAAAACACGAGGTCAATACACTCCGACCCGACTGCAAGACCCATGTGATAATAAGCAGCACCATGCTACATTTGTCATTAATTTTCGAAAAACATCTTTAGTTATTACTGATGATTAAGAAGCATAATATTATTATAATCGATATGTTTTTTGATAAATGTCTTGACCACATTTTATGGCGGAAAATTAGTTCTTGCGAGCAATTTAATTATACCATAATAATACGAAGAATGAGAAACCGACCTCTCCTAGAAATTACTTAATATGAAACTAAACATTACAATACCTGTCATACCAAGATACCAAAGTGAAATATACATGATTTCCTTACCGAACCATGACCTGAAGTGAGGGGCCATGTATAAACAACAGGTTCTGCGCCTGCAGGAGAGTGCAGGCGTAAATCCAAGGCCATCATAGGAAAACCGCTGCATGAATGCACACACGTTTCACTTAAACACTAAATTTATCACTAAGAACACTTGATATTTTAACATAATTTCACTGCACTTTCACACACACACACTTCGCACAACCGGGCGCCATGTTGAAATTATATTAATCATGGCGGATGGCGGACATTTCGGTGTTGTCGTATAAAAAAAATACAGGTTGTATACCACTCAATAATTTTCACAACATTTACACATAGAAGCAATTCACAAAAAGATAAAAATGTTGTGTTAACATTAACTAAAAATTACAAGATTTACTTAACTAATTTTGAAAATATGTAAATAAATATTTCATGGTAAAGGTGAACACGCACTACGCGTCCCGCAGTTCCATTGCAGCACAGCATCTCAATTTTGTATGCAATAAAATACATGGTCGCTCCATTACGGCATCGGCATTAAGCGCATTCACCTTTATAAATATTGTCTCTGACGTCACATTTCTTGTCTTCTGTATAATGTACTGTGATAATGGTAACGTAGTTAAACACTGAAAAACGTTTCAAGTTATGACGTCCTCTGATGTTACCATTATAACTAATAAAATTATGAAGAAATTATTCTGCATCGAAATTACAAAATTCTGTTATACAAAGCTACATTTCATTAAGTAAATTAGTAAATTAAACCCACTTTTAGAGACAATCAGCGATACTATTTATTAAACACATTTTTAATTTTTAATAAGGGAATTTGACTTTACTTGTTGGCAACTTGTGTCAGTTTAAAGAAGTTCGAAGTTAGTTTCTGTTGAACGTTGGAAAAAACGATTTTGAATTGAATTCACAGTTACACAAACAAAATTATATGTTCATGTTTATAACTTACAGTGAGTGTAGTTCTCATCATGTCTATCATGCATTCAAGGTTGAAAAAGATTTCTAGTTTCGATTTAGTTAACGCTCATTTCATACACCCGAAATTGATAATACAAGAAGATACTCAAAAAGTACGAATATGTGATCTAACTGTGCGCAATGATGAAAGCGACGACAACGACAAGGTGTATAACTTTGATGCAAAAATTTCAAACACGCACGTTCACGGGCAGTTACTGTGGGTTCTTCTGAGATCAGGAGAGATAATTGCAATAAATCCAACGACGGGTTCTCAAATCACGGTAACGTGTGAAAAGCTGGCCAACTATAAAATCCAGAAGTTAAAAAGCAACGATAAAAATGTTATCCTTACTACTAAAAGTGGAGAATGTTTAATTGTGTTATTCTCTAGAAAGGACCTAGAACAAGACTTTCTGGATGGCAAACTTGAACATGTAGTATCAATCGAGAAACATACTGGATATTATTCTGCTGCAGAGTCTCATCTACTCACTAGTGGGTTGAATGCGTATACAGAGGGAGAAGCATTAGTTTTAAAATGCCCCATAACCGGATTGTATGAAGTTATGAACTCTAACAAGAAAATTCTTTATGTGGTGCCATGGCTGGATTCCCTGATTGTTTCTGGTGGTGCTACAATGTGGCTTGTGGATGTAAGAGATTCTCAAATTGCATTTGAGTTCAAAGAAGATGGAACTACATATTATCCATTGGGATCATTTAACAATGACTTTTACTACTTGGTTTGGGACCAAATGCAGGTGCGATAAAGATATACTTATGTTATTAGAATTTTTTGATTGATATTACTAGGTTTTTCTTGCAGTTTTATTGGTGTAGTTAACATACTTTGTTTTCATTTGGAGAATGTTTTGAGAATGTAGGTTGTTACGCGTCTTATGCACACTTTTCTCCATCTTATTCGATCCAGCTGCTCTTGTTATCTCAGAACCAAGTTTCAATTTGTGACTGCTCAACCAAGCTGTACTCTCTGCACTTCTCGTACTCTCATGCTTATTATTCCCCCCCATCGCACTTCGTTTTTGTCAAATTCTGTTACTATTCAGACAATACGACTGGAATGATCTTCCACTCCCCATCAGGCGAGCACAAAGCAAACCTATTTTCAAGCACATGTTACGCAAGCATCTTTCTGACCTGTCTGTCTGACACTTCTGTTTTAATATAAATTAGTGGTATAATGTTTTCACTGGTTACATGAATTTATATGTATGTGGTATATCATAATTATTTATTTGTGTAAATTTAAGTATGTATACACACTACTGTGATGTGTTAGTTTTTAAGTAAATCGTGTATAAATGTAATGTAATACTGTTTTAGTTTCGGCATTAAAGGCTATTATGATTATGAAGTATGTATATATTCGGTATTTATTTCTAAAATTCTTTGTTAAAATTTTCTCCAAACATTATAGGCCCTGCACCAGCTCAATGTTTCTGTTTAGCCTTATGGTAGACTGGTAGAGAATGCCTTGCGGCATTAAGTCCGCCATTTATACTAGTTTGATCAGTGCAATAAAGTTTTAATATTTTTTTTTTTTTATATTATAGCCTATGCTTTTATATCCCCAGGTCAATTCTATATCTATTTAATTGTGAGGCATTTAGTCAATTTAAATAAAAAAAATCTTTTCTTATTTCAGGCATACATTTGCTGTGCTTGGAATGAATCACTCTCACTGGATTCTACCAATGGTGACCAACGTGATAACAACTCTTCCATTCAAAAACTTTCATCTCAAGAAACACTTAAAATTCAATTAAAAACCATTATTGATGGTGTGACATCAACAACAGATCCTGAACAGGTATTACCCCAGATTCAGCCATACTTTGAGAGCATTGAAGACTTACCCTTCCTCGTTAATACTGCTCTCAAACTTTGTAAGCTGAACGTAATATTCAAACCACTTGCCTACCAGTTACAAAAGAAAGTTTTTGCATCAGCTGATGACACCTTGATACAATCATTATGCGATATTATGAACAAGATTGACATACTGGAGTACATTCAGTTTAGGGGAAGCAATTTATATGAAGACCTGAACATATTTGATCTGAATTTTGTAGAACTATGCATAACATTTGTCTCAAAAGGTGATTTTGATTTAGCTTCAATATGTTGGTTAAAATACTCTGCTGTTAAACAATCAATTAACTCTCATGATATTATGGGAATATTAAATGCGGTACCCCACAATATCAAGATGGGTGCATTAATTAACTGGTTAAGAAATTTTCTGCCACCACTTCTAGATGAAAATCCATTTTATATTGATTTATTTGTTCGGTGGGTGACAGAAAGAGTATTTTTGCTGGAGAAGTCTGGTTACTGGCCGAAAATAGGTCTCAAGTTTATAGACGACATAGGTTTGGTTTTGGAAACATCCTTAAAAATAATTCCATTGCGACCAATATCAATGGATGACCTTGATATGCTAAAAACCCACATAAAGAATATCATGGAACTAAAAGAGAAGCATAAGATCAATATGTTGCTGGGTGAGCTCAGTTCTCAAAGTCCCAGTGAGGTGGCGTTGATCATGTTGCGCCGCTGCTACACGGAGGATCTGGAGCCTTTCTTGCACATCTACTTACCTTCATATAGCGCAAGAAACAGTTTTGAAATTGACGACACTCTTCGCTCTTTCATTGAAATCGAAGCCGCTAGCAGTGGTGGTGATGTAGATGGAGCACGTTTGAAAATACTACTCAGCTCGTTTCGGCTTCATACAAACAAGCTCGAGTGCTTCCTCCAAGTTTTAAGAGTTTTAGATGTCCCATGGAACCCCATAGTTTTAGACCTCGCCATAGAAGCCGCAGCTTCAGGTACTAAAGATTTCACAACCACTGCAACGGATCGTATTCTAGCTGAGGAAATACAACGAGAACTGAACTATGCTAACGTGAAAGTAATTTTAAAGAAATATAAATTTTCATTAAAATGTACTGATTATAAATTGGTTTTGCATAAATTGATGACAGCACCAAGCATTGATTTGAACGACTTGAAAGTCATCACTAGTGTGGTGACAGAATATCCAAATTACGGCAGCTTATTATATTTAAATAGATGTCTATGCGATTGTGAAACGAGAGCTGCATTGGAATACTTTAATCAATTACGAAACAAGGAAAAGAAGATTTTGTTGAAATCCGTTATGATAAAATACGAACAGATCATTACAGGAAGTACAAATGATGCGATCACAGAAAGAAATTACGTCGATTTCTTAAAAGGCAGTAAAATGCTTAATGATTTAGAAATTAATACAATCGAAAATATGTATTACCTGAAAAACTCCTTTGATACAAAACTGAGCATAAACGACATGTACTGTGAAAGAAGTCCGAACGAAGCAGATGTTACTATGAACGTTACTGACGCAGGAATGAGCGGGTGCGTGGCCCAGCTCACTCGAGCACACCGCACTCAGCAATCAACGTTAGTTGCATTACTACATCGCACTTCTTCAAATCATGAAGTACGCAAACTAGTAGAGGCTCTCGTAACTGCTGATTCACACGAAGAATGGAACACACAAATCGCATCAGTATTAGCTAATTTCAAAGATGGTTACAACACCTCTGTTCTATTGGAATGCTGCCTGGTACTGACAGAACTTATCTCAACTTGCACTGAAGAGCATATTCATTGCATTGTCAAATATTTATCAATGCTAACTGCTTTAGTAAATGCAAATGTAGTCGTTAAAAACCTGTCCATAGCTTGGAAATTCCATTACATGTTCTTACCCATGTCGTCACTCTCAACATTGAACGATTTAATCGAGTTCTATATTTCGCCATACAACTATTTGGCACGCAATCCTGGAATCTGTCATAGTAGAGGCGATTTTATTCCCATGAGAATAATCGTAAATATCTGGGAAGACATTGTTTCTTCCAGAAAGGATTTACCTAGTGAATTAGTTAATATAAGAAACAAAGTTGCTAAACAAGTTTTGAGCAAAGTGGTCGCGTCTCAAGAGCTCGACGAACTGTTGGTAACATCAATGTTAGATCTCTTAAGCAAAGATGAAGAAGACAAGATGTGGATTATAGACACGTTACGAGGTCAGAATGAGTCGTTGCCGCATGCTGTTGTCACATACCTGTCATATCCTGTGATAAGGCGTACATTTGCAGCCTTCTGTTTATCACAGAACACGGTGGCGTATTCGCCACAATATATTTTGAAGACGAAGTTCAACTTCAACGTGGCAGACCTGGCATTACCAGATATTAACAATGAGGATACTTGGGACATGAAAGTGGTACTATTTTACTTTTTAAAACAGTACCCAGAAATTTCGATTGAGCGGTTAATTGAATTGTGCCGCACGTTGCACATATCAGTCAATGAGGGATTATCCTTCCAACTTATAGCTTTGCTCACTACATGGGATTTGAAATATAAAATACTGAACAACGACATCGGATGCTCGCAAACGCATTTTGAAAACGATGAAAGCCATTTGCTGCCAATTTGTTTAAAATTATGGGAAAGCATAAAAGATAAGGATTTCGTTAAAGACGTTTTAACCGATTTTTGGAAAAACGGTGAAGTCACGTTACATGGCCGGGTTGTTTCAATAAATCCTTACTATTACGAAGTTTACTTATGTATATATCATTTGCTATATGGTTCCTCCGTCGATTCCGAATACGTGAAGGAATATTATCTTTTAAATTTCCTCAAAAATTATAACAGAAAAAGTACTCCTAAACAGCACGAATTTGAGCTCTTTTCCGTCAAAGGTATGTTCCCAGAGATTGGACATCACCGATTACCTTTCCATCTCTTCATGCGTGAAGATATGTGGGCGAATTTAAAATCGGAAATCACACTAGAAACCTACGAGCAATGGGTGCCCGCCGTCGCTTTACTTTCACTAGACGCTGATTTACAAACCGCGAGAGATATGATTTGCAGTAACGCTCTCAAACAAACCATGACGTCCCGAAAGAAAAGTGAAGGGACAGAAGCTGAGCAAAAAGAGAGTGAACCATGGCGCCTAACTACACGTGAAGAGCCTTTGCTTCGCGCGGCACACCGGTGCGTCAAGCACATAGCAAATATGGAATGGGCAGGCGCGTGTCTCTTTTATGTTCTTCAAGGATGTGCTCGGGGAGCAGATCAAGTCGCAGCAGCACAGTTGTGCTATCAATTCGCTCAGCGCTGGTCTGCTGTACAGCCCGGTAACCGAGCAGTCAGGCAAATGGAACGCTTGCATTCCACACTCTCCACACGTCACATTTTGCATAAAATAGAATGGGCTTGCGAAGAATTTGTCCGCCTTTCAACAGAACCTACTCAACTTATAAGGGCCTTATATTTGCATTCAAACTTCGTTGAAAAAATTTCACGGCACGACATAAATCGTGCTGCAAATGAAATCGCCGATAAAAATTGTATCAACATCAGTTCTATACGTATAGAGATTTTGGAAAATATTCTGGAAAAATCTAGAGAAGAAAACAAAAACAAAGCGTGCTTTGGTCTTGATAATAAAGATTTGATGACGGCAAAATACATATTAAAAGCTACCTGTCCTAAAATGGGAGCATTTTATTTATCTCGTATTGCACTTGACGACGATAATGATTTTAATAAAAGCAAAAAATTAAGAGCTCTACAATGTCTCATGAGCATTATCGAATCGGACACGGCGTTAAAGGTCACGAACAGGGAACGAGACTCTCTATGGGATACGCTTTTAGAATTTTTATACATTGTTAATCTGGAACATATTGACATGCCCTGGATTGTGGCGACATTTATGAATGATAAAGTTGGCGCACTTGAACAATTACTACAAGCAGCAGCAGGCAATGTAGAAGCTTTGAAAATAACGTCAGAGCTCGCGCGAAGGTTTGGTAATATTGAAGTAATTCAAAAAGTCATTCCTCCCTTGTTGCGTGCTGGCCTCCACGACGAGTTAGTTCCATTGTTGCTGAAAATATCATCTGCCCCTGACAAAACCGTATACGAGGCGTGGCGAGCTGTTCTTTTGGCGCCTTTCCAGCAGGCAGACTACCCTATCACTGAACGCCAGAGAGCGAAATGCATAAACGCTGTTAACTTATTACCTGTTTGCCCAGTTATTAGAGATGTAGATCTAATAGAAATATGGAAAAATTGTGTTAGATGTAAGTGTTATGGCATAGGTTGCTTATTATTGCCATACATGACCATTGAATCAAGACAGATATTATCAGAATTGCAAAAAATAGATAGAAGAAATCTAATAGCTAGCCTAAAGAATTTGCAAACTGAGACATATCTTGTGCCTGGTGCTATGCATGTTGTTGAAAGTATGGCAAGCAGATCATATGGAAAAATTTAAAAACTTAAATATACAGTTATATATGTTTATTTTTGAGATTAAAATTTCATTCAATAATCTTCAAATAGATAAATGTTGGTGTAATTGAAAAAACAGGTGCTAAAATTAAGATATTTGCTTTTTTCTTTTAATATGAATTTAAGTATAAATTGTGTCAGGATGGTCATCTGTATGATTCATTTTGCATTATGCTTTATCTCTAAAATATGATTTAAATTCGGTTTAAGTGTATAATTGTATATAGCAAGCATCTTACATTATTATTATTAAATATGAACATACTGAACAATTGAACATACAATTACTTGTATTTTTATATTCACTTTGTAATTTTACTGATCATGATTATTTATATTAATTTCCTACATAAAGATCCATACTCTGTGGCCATAAATATAAGCAATTTTTCTAATTCCGTAGTAATTGTACTTTTAACATTGAGTTATATTTAAACTGTGCATAGTTAGTAGCTATGGGAATAAACTGACTTCAATAAAATAAAGTGTCATTTATATCAATACCCACCATCAACCAATTAACTCTGTTTCCAATTGTTTTTCCTTTCTTAAATATGGATTACAAGTAAATGCTATGGATTTAATATAAGATGCAGCTGGCATAGCCATCTCAAACAACGGGGCATATATACCATGGCCTCGAGCAAGGTCTTCAGGCTTTTCTCCTACATTATTGACTTTCTGAGCGACTTGTACACTGTTCTCTTCCAAGAGTAAAGTGATTATAGTAGATCGGCTGTGACTCTTTGCTGCTGTTAAATGTAACGCTGTTTGTTCTGAAACAAAGATTTCAATAAAATATAATTTCATTAAGATACCGAGTGTACACCAAGAATGCAAATGAGAAATGCAATAAAATCAATTTTGTGTCTTACCCCCTTCAGAGACAGCCATTGGGTCTGCACCAGCTGCCAATAGCCGTGCAACAGCTGCATAATTATTCCAATTCGCTGCAGAATGCAGAGGAGTCCAGCCAAACTCAGTTTTAGCATTCAGCTTAGCACTTACACTCAAGAGATAACAGATAGTTGTCACATGGTTCCCATAAGCAGCACGATGGAGTGGTGTGTATCCATTATTATCTGTTGCTTCTATTAATTTTGGTTGTGCAGCTATTAGTTCCTTGAGAACTACAATATCAGCATTTTCTGCAGCCCATAGGACATGGTCAACTGGGTCAGCTGTTAAAAGATATACTTCATGATAATTACCTAATTCTTAGAAGAAAATAATAATAAAATGATTGTTTTTCCAATTTTGTTTTCATGGAGAAACTAGATCAACCTCAAAGACGATGCCAACAAATGGCTAAGTCTCAAAATTAATAGCTGTATTCAACATATTTCGTAAAGAGTATCCCAGAACCATCTGTGGGTACCTACACAGCAAGCTGAATAGGTAGTTAAAATCCATTTTGTAAGACTTACTAAACCAAGCAAGTTGAATAATGTGTTATGTATATACATTACACAATATTCAACCTGGATCTATTGTTGTTGTTCAGTGGACAAGGATTTGCTTTTTAATTCCAGGATAACTAAAAATATTTCCAGTTTGCAGGTCAGTTAAAGAATAAGTAATTAAGAGCTAAGACCAATACCTTTTGGATCCTTTACTTCTTCCACATCATCGTCAGGATCGTCCCACCCAGATACAAACATACCCGAAGTTGCCGGGTTTTTCTTACATCTTTCTATCTCGTCGTTAATTTCATGGAATGACCTGACTGGTGATTCATTAAATTCATCAGATCCTTCAGAGTCTGTCATAGTATCGGCGACTAAAATCTCAGTCAATACTTTAAAAGATTCAACAAGTAAAAATGGGGTTAAAATATGTTTTGGCTGTAGTTTCCGGAGTACATCAAGCAATCAAGTACAAAACTTGAAACAAGTAAGAGTTTTGACATTGACAATGACATTTAGTTACTAAGTTGCTATCATAGAATAAATGTTGCCATTTGAAACTGTCAAGTGTCAGAAATTGTGGCCGATTCGATATTTGATCAAAAATTTTGTCACAATAAAATAATGTAAATAATAATAGAACAGTATAGGTTGCTAATACGCTGTTCAGTATGAAATTTCTGCCATACATCGCAAATAGATAGTGTTCTGCCGTGATTATTTTGTGGAGGGAAGTCTGATTCGTCCCGTGTGCCGGGAGAGCGGGGTGGTTAGGACCAAGTAGTCCTCTTTTTTTCACTGATCAGTTAATTTTACGTCCAGATTAAAAATAAATTTGTGATTTTTACCTTTGCGGAAATGTATCCACATTTTGGCAAGGAATCATACCTAAACCATGAATGAATTGCTTTTATAAAGCCTGCCCAGAAATATATGAGGATTATCAAGAGGGCACTATTTATAAAAATGTATATAGCAACAATTTTGCAACCAATCGCAACCGCACTATAATGACATTAGTTTTAAATTTTAAATAACTGTCAGTTCGTTAACCTTGTAATATCAATTAATGGAATGCACTCTTTTCATGACTGTTTTTCGTGTAGTAAACACGTGCACACTTTATTTATAATATTACGTTCACGACTGTGACTGGTTTTCGGCATTTTCTTTGGATATTTTTAAATACCTACTTATTTGTCTTTTAAAGAAAAAACCGCTAAACTCAAGTAGGACTGGACTGGTCACGTTAGCCGCATGCACCCAGACAGGTGGGCTCATATAGTCACAAAGTGGGTGCCGCAAGATGGGAGGCGACGTCAAGGCAAACCGAGACGGAGATGGAGGGACGATCTAGACGCATTCCTGGTCGACTGGTCGGAAGCAACGTCTAACAGGGAGTTGTGGAGATCAAATAGAGAGGCCTTTGCCCAGCATTGGGACACTAACAGGCTAATAAAAAATAAAACACCACGAATGACATTGACATTGTTGACAAACCATCAACATTGGGCAAGTGCGAGTCCGACTCGCGCATGAAGAGTTCCGTACCATAATCTATAACAAGCTTAAATATTTATTTTATTTTTGGTATTTGTTGTTATAGCGGCAATAGAAATACATCATCTGTGAAAATTTCAACTGTCTAGCTATCACCGTTCTTGAGATACAGCCTGGTGACAGACGGACGGACGGACGGACAGCGAAGTCACAGTAATAGGGTCCCGTTTTTACCCTTTGGGTACGGAACCCTAAAAATCATTCCGCAATATGACGCATCCTCATATATTTCTGGTCAGGCTTTAAATATTTACACAAAGATAAATTATGAAAGAAAAATAGAATGTGATCCACTGCAATGTAAGCAGTAAAAATATTAAAAATGAATTGCTGATATCTGTTTTACACGAAAATGACAATACACAAGCCTGAGTAGGTACTAGGGCTTAAGTGATCAGTAATAAAAAAGGTGACTACTTGGTCCTATTCACCCTGCTCTCCTGCCACACGTGGGACGAATCAGACCACAATCCGACTTCAATCCACACATGAAAATAATTACCGCGGAAGCTCCACGGTAATTATTTGCGCGGCGGAACACTCATCTTTGGTAGAAATGCACAAATTCGTTGTGTAATTTGTAATGTTTAATGATATCAATGTTTTCGACTGGAGGACACTGATGAAATAAAAAAAAAGGACTGCACATGCACAAAAAGCGGACTAAAAAAGATGGGAACAAGACGATATAGAATGTTAAAAGGCGAAATCTAAACAAAAATAACTAAATCATTAAGTGTATTTAGTCATTAAATTTACGCTGGTCCGGTTTAACTGAGTCACTTAATTTTATTTTGCCTTTACTTTGAAATCAAGATTAAAATGGATGATGATAATGATGTATGTCATCATTCATTATACTTATAAATAGACATTTCAACTGGGATTACAAACTAACATTTGCATATTTTTATTGGGTACCTACACAACTACATGTATTATATTATAAAAATAATAGTTTATGAAATCAATACATTATTTATTCGCGTTTCCTTTTCTTACATCCTTTCTTTATTGCCACAGATTTTTTAACTTTAGTAGTTATTTCCGTATTTATTATATTTTTGGTTTCTTCAATAGCATATTGATAGTCGGTCGATAATCGGTCGAACACGTCATTTTGAATTTCGATCTGTTTTAACTCGGATTTTCCTCCAGACTGCAGCAACTCCTGTAACAATTGCAATACACAGCGGCTATTAAGAAATTCAAAATTCAAGTTACACCATCCCATTCATTCAAATAGTGTCTCACACAAGAGCAAGTGGAATAGCACTTTGAACTTTAGCATAAGCCCTCAAGGTATAGAATAATAAATCTTTTCTGGAAGAAGCAAAATCTTTTTTTTTTACTATGACAAAGTTGCAGAAGAAACTAGTTTTACATACATGTTATTTGAGTAATAATAAATGTACGCAGGCTAGCTCTTACACTGCGGCTAATTTGCATCACACACGCAAAGCACTAAACTATCACTTTTTATTTGAAAATCCGATAATAATCGGTGTTTAACACATGTAGTTCATTTAAGATTATATTTATTAGTAGTTCCTAGTGGTGCAAACCATTTCAACAATTATGAGCTGGCATGCAAAATGAAACTGGATCCTACTGTACTTTTTCAGGGTTTATATGACATGTACTTGATGTAAGTAACAATTACCTTGAATAAGTTAATTTGATTATGTTGTAGAATAGTAACAGCATGGCCTATCCGTCCAGCTCGCCCAGTGCGGCCTACTCTGTGTATGTAGGTTTTGATGTTACGTGGGTGGTCGTAAGACACGACATAATCACAGCTGGGAATGTCTATACCTCTAGCTAAGGCGTCAGTGCTGATCAAACTGAAAAAAAAAGTGATAAAAGTATAATAATGTATGCATTTGAATATTTAGGTACACAATTGGAAAGAGCAGATATGTTTACTTACACATTGATCTCTGATTGAGTGAATTTCTTTAAAACCATGTCTCTGTTTGATCTATCTAATGCTGCTGACAATTCTGCAACCTTAAGTTTGCCTTTTGCCCAAACATCTAATAGCACAGTAAGTCTATGTGCTGATTGTGCTGCATTAGTGAAACAGATGACTTTATTCCACTTCTGCTCAACTAAGAAATGATAAAGGATAAGAGGTTTTTCATCTGCATTGCAAGTTACATATTGTTCTATCAGCTCATCAGGTGTGGTATATTTTCTGATACTGTCTTCATCTTCATAATCGGTAATAGGTGCAGCAGAGAACAGTTTTGGCTGGAACAAGCCCCATCTTTCTAATTTTTCAGGGTCCTGTGAAAGTGTTGCGGAAAAAAGTAATTTGTGAGGAGGTGGGTTTTGTTCATTTAGGCTGTTCCAGTTTAAATTGGCCACTTTCCCTGTCATCAGCTCATTCTCCAACTTAATATGTTTATCAAGATGATACAGCCAGTCATTTTGAATGTGATCCATGATTCTATCAGCCTCATCTATGACAAGGAATTTCAGATGCTTCAAAGAGAAACCTTCTGTGTTTTGGATGTGTTCCACTAGTCTACCAGCTGTGCAAACTATGATGTCGGCTTCACTGATCCATCCTGAGGACTCAGCTGAAATTAAAAATATACATATAAACATTGCAATTAATTTATTATACATGTTTTAAACCATAACTGCTGTGTCATGAATTCGCGCGAACAGCGTAGCGGCGAGTGGCGGCCATAGGTAGGAGCGGTGTCTTGCACTCTCCTATGGGTGGCTCACCTCTTCACTGGTCGCAAGAAATCGTGGACAAGCCGTAAGCATAGTATATAGCGGGTATAGTTATACATACTGTATTTAACAATCTGTTGCTGTTCCTTGCGCAGTGGTGTGGATGCACTCAATAGCACAACTTTTAGTCCTGTATTAGTGCAATACTTTTTGAAAACTTTTGATACTTGTATGGCCAATTCTTGCACAGGTAAAACTATCATTGCTCTCACATGGTGACCAACACTAATCATTAAAACCTGAAAAATATTTAATAAAAGTAAATATACTTAGTCACAAATTTTATCCTTTTATTGTTTCTTCATTATATCATGTGACATCAGTGTTTTTCTTTGAGACCATTCTGCTATATTTTATTGAGCCATTTCAAATATTTGATGACAATATTGATTCCAATGGTATAGTTAAAAAAAAGTGTCTTGAAGAAAGTTTTATTTAAATGAATATCTTTAATTAGGATCATTAAGTTTTTCAGAGGTATTCATATTATATATTTTTTAACAGTATATGGTATTTGAATTCAGTTTCTTCAATTAGTTTATTTTTACATCATTTACAACCTACACAAACTATACAACATAAAAATATACCGACTGTAGATTCTGAATCCACATAATGTATATTATTGGAAAAAGATTTGAAAAATGTCTATTCATTAAAATAAAAATATGTAATGGTTATTTTTGTCTCTTGTAGATAATTACCTGAATAATGGGTAAGACAAAAGCCAATGTTTTACCACTCCCTGTAGGTGCAGAAACACATACATCATGAGGCCAAAATGGAGGAGGCAATCTATTTTCCTTAATGATAAAAGGAATTACTTGCTCTTGCACAGGGAATAGATGAGTGACCCCCTCACTCTGTAGAGTAGCTTTTAAGGTTTCATTCAACCAGTCTTGTTCATTTGCAACACAAGCTAGCTTCTGTAGGTTTGTCGACAAACTGTAGGGATGAGATAGCCAGTATGGTAAAACTCTCTTGACCTGGAAATCAATATCAAAGCATTGTTTTAAACACATCGAACTAACAATTGACAAATACCCTCTTTTTGCTGAGGCAAATACCCTTTTTGGGCTACTAATTCAGATTGGACAGTTTTGAATCTGAGTAATATAGAAAACTATACTTTTCTTACCTTTGTCTTCTTCTCAAAATTTTCTGTTCCCAAAACTTTGAATTCAAATGGTTTATCTTTCACATTTTCCTGTGGTTTAGGTGCACTTTCTTGCAATTTGTTATCAAGCAACTCTTTTTCATCTTGATCGACTTCTATGCTTATTGCTGGTTGTTCATTTTTAGGGATTACTGGTGTAACTTGTTTTAAGGTGATAACTTCTTGTTGTTTAAAACTGCTTTGTGCTTTTCGCCTTTCTTCAATTTTTTGTTTTAACTTTTGCAGTTGTTTCGTTTCCTGGGTAACTAAATCTATGTCCTCTACTGGATCTCGATACCTTTTTAGACAGTATTATTAATTTTAATAGATTTAGAAACGGGTAAATTTCATGCAATTGAGTTCATACTTATTATGTATTTTATATGACTTATTCGTAATATTAACTTACCTATTAATAGTAAATAAGTCCATACTGTTTTTGTACACTTTTTAAGGTAATGAACTGTATTTCTAAACTAAAAATATTGTTTTTAAATCAAAAACATTAGCAAATTCCTTCAGGCTAGGTTAGGTTATGTGTCAAATTGTCAATTTACATACACGTTTATTTGACGTTATTATGACAGCTACACAAATTTGCAATAAATTAAATGCGCGTTTTAAACATTGTCTTGACTTTTCTGCCACAGATAAGACAATTGTTTCTCAATGCAAAAGTCAACTGACGGACATGTCACTTGCATTTTTATTCTGTTCATTTTCATTGGTCATTGGAGCATCACCAGGCGGAATCTTTATTTTCGGTGGTTTTCGACTGCTATTGAGTAAATGTTCAAATGTTCCTTCCTCGCGTGTGTTTAATGAATTTTAGAATTTTTTGTTAGTTATTTGGTTGCTGAAGTAGTTAAATTTTCTGTGGGAAGTGCCGCAAACTTGTCAAAATGGCTATTGTATCCTATCAAATTGCGAGTCTTCTGGAGAAGGTAAGCCGGCATTCTTTGAAATAGTAACAAAATTATCTTTATTTAACACCGACGGCTTACAAATGATTTGTTATTCTACCCTTAGATGACGTCCAACGACAAAGACTTTCGGTTTATGGCTACAAATGATTTGATGACAGAATTGCAAAAGGACAGCATCAAGCTGGATGATGACTCTGAGAGGAAAGTCGTCAAGATGCTGCTTCGTCTGCTCGAAGACAAAAACGGCGAAGTTCAGAATTTGGCTGTGAAATGGTGAGTCGGAAAGAATAACCTCTGGCAGCTGTAATATGGGTTGTTTTGATAAACTATGTCAAAGTCATAAAACTGATTAAAAGTACACTATATTAGGTTCACACGTTAGCATTTGTTCTTAAACAATTAAAATAGCATAAGTATTCTACTTTTAATCGGTTCCTACAAGCCTGCATGAATAAAATTTCTCTTTTCAACAAAATGATCCCAAAATGCTCTAAAACATCCCTTTTTAATACTTCACCACTATGTAGGATCCATTTCTTGCATAGACAATAAGTACTTACACCTATGGTTATATGGGTCAAGACTAAAAAGTTTTACCACATTAGCTCACTTAATTAATATTTGTATTTAAGTCTTTGTGCGATGACAATTAACCATCAAACCTTCTTGTTGCATTGATTTTTGTCAGACAATAGAACTTTTTTCAAATGCTTTTTTTGACTAAGCCTTATTTTCATCTAGGTTTTTGGTTCTTACTAATATTGGTTATATTCTGACCTTTCTCAGGAAATTCAAATATGCTTATTCTTATACATATGTTAGATGGATATTATTATGTTAGACGTCTCGATCTCACTACTACATTATGTATTGTTTTGTTACCTCTCGTTTTCAGTCTTGGCCCTCTTGTCAATAAAGTAAAAGAATACCATGTGGAGGGTATTGTGGAGACCCTGTGTGCCAATATGCTGTCGGATACAGAGCAGCTGCGAGATATCAGCAGCATTGGCCTGAAGACTGTCATATCTGAATTGCCTCTCGGCTCCAACACACTTGCTGCCAATGTGTGCAAGAAGATAACTGGTAGATTGAGCAGTGCTATTGAGAAGGTATTCATTACTTTATGGTTAACATCCTTGGTACAAGGAATTTATTCATATTTTACTTTTATGACACAGTTGTAGTCCTGCTCATACAGATTTTAAAGGGGAGTTTTATTTTAAAGTGAAAATAACTCATTAGTATTATTTAATATGTAATGTCAGAAATTAGATATCATTCTTGAATCACCTTATTCTTTATTATCAGTCCAGTTGTATGTTTTGTCTTACAAGATTCCTTATCAATGTTATTAGTGTTAAATTTTTTGTCTGGTTGTGAAAGTTTTAAGCTGCCTAAATGTTTCTCATGAACCTGAACTTCAAATAAGTTGACCTATGTAAATTAAACTAAAATTTAATTTATAATTTAGACAATACTTTCAAATTGGGTAGCAAATGCATTAATAACTTGTAATTTTTTTTGTGGTTGATGATTACATTTACTTTACATAAAACTGTTTATTTTTAGCAAGAAGATGTTTCAGTCCAATTGGAAGCCTTAGATATTTTGGCGGATCTGTTGAGCAGATTTGGCGGGTTGTTGATTTCATTCCACCCTATGCTGCTGAATTCTCTGCTACCCCAGTTAGCTTCTCCACGTCAGGTAAAACTAGTTTGTTATTATTTGCATAGAATCTTTTTATCGATTCATATTTTTTATGTGGTAATACCACATAAATATATAGTATATAGTTTTTTATTGTTGTTTAATGTGAATAAATATGAGGTTTCAAGTTGTATTCAATCAGCATTTAAAGGAAAAATTTACAGAATAATAACAGTCTTGCTGAGTTTTTTTTTAAATGCCAAGTTCACCTAGCATTAAGTAAATGCATTGGATAACTACTGTTACCTGTCACTGCTCTTATCTTATTATATATAAATAGAGTTCAACGCAAAATATTAAGCAAGTAAGTGACTAACTGTCAAGGATCAGTCATTTTCTGACCAACTTTTCAGAAATGTACATTTGTGAAACATGTAGTGTCTATTATTTTATAATGTGGAAACACCACAATTTTTTTATTGCAGCATTGATACAATTGTGGTGCTTCTGTATTAGAAAACAATGAAACATTAGCATTAGGTACATATATCACAAATTTATAAGAACAGCACCCTCTCTCGCTTACTCATTCACTACTGTAAGATGTAAATATTAATGGGTAATACAAGAAGCAAAGATCAACACACAGCATAAGGAACCATGCTAGAGGTTACCTGTATTCAGGTGGTGGAATGGTTGACATGTTAGACCAGTAATCCAAAGGTTTAAATCCCGGGCTATTTTATCGCAATGTTACGCATTTAAATTATTCTTTGTGCTTTGATCTTTGTATCAATGGTTCTTATCTCTTTTTTTATTTCAATTTACATTGTTCCCAGGCTGTTCGCAAACGCACCATAGTAGCGCTGTCCCATCTGGTGATGTCATGTAATGCGTCTTTGTATAACAAGCTCATTGATCACCTGCTAGAGGGACTTAGCTCATCTACATCTTCAAGTGTCAGTCGCACACACATTCAGTGTATCGCATCTGTGTGGTAAGATACTAACATGTTACTATCATAAATGTTTATAGATGGTAAAGTGACATATCCCTGGCCGAATATTACAGGGTTCTATGTTCCATTTTCAGAGTAGTTAAAATTACACTTCATTTTTATAAATAATGACACAAAGGTAAATTAAGAAAGAAAAATTGAATGCGATCTCTTCTTTTCTTTCCTAATTTACCTTTGTGTCATTATTTATAAAAATAAAAAATGTGGTATTACCACATAAAAAATATGAATCGATAAAAAGATTCTATACAAATATTACACTTCATGTCATTATGACAATGTTCAAATTTAAACTTGTGAAAAATTAAACATAGAAAGAAAGAACCCTGTAATATTGAGCCACCGATATGTTGCAGTACTTTTACAGTAATATTATGGTTTACAATAGATTAATAAAGGAGAAGATTCTCAGGCAACTCAACTCATCTTAATAATTGAGGAAAATTATATGAACATGCGTTATGTTATAATGAGCTTCGAAGTATCACGTTTCGGGCGGAACGACACGAGAGAACTGTAAAGGAATTTTAATACAAAATTGAAAGCCTAGGTTGGGAAGTATTTTTTTTAAACATGGCGTGTGTTCATTAATAGGGTAAACAGCTGAATTATATATTTTTTTGAGTGATGTATTTTTTATTTCATTGCATATGTTTGAGAAAAGCACTATACATGCTTTAGCCATAAAAAACGGCTTGCCGGCTTCGTATCACCGTCCTTTGTATGTGTATACCTACTCGCCCGGCAACCCCTTATTTCGCGGCGTCTGCGGTAATGTACTATATCTCCAGCCGTCAAGCCGGACATCGCTTTGGTGAGCAGCTGTGGCGAGTCGCGCCGAAAGTTCTCGAGCACTCGAACGACGCCGACGAGGAGCTGCGCGAGCACTGTCTGCAAGCCCTCGAAGCCTTCGTGCTCAAGTGCCCTAAGGAAGTGCAGCCCCATATCCCAACCGTACGTATCGTCATTTCATAAATCGTTTATTTGCAAGAATGTAGTAATACATACGTATAACATGGGGGTAGATATTGGGGATGTATACATTCTGCTTCACTAAGCATGCAAGTTTAAATAAAACACTTTAAATGGATTATATCGCGTATATTAATTATTTGAGCCTCCCTGACGTTTCGGTAGCTTTACAGTTACCGTTGTTAAAGGTTGAGTCAATCGAGGCTCAAGTAATTAATATACGCGATATAATCCGTTGAAATTGTTTTATTTAAATGTGTGTCAGTCGCGATAACCGAAGAAAATAAATTAACAAGTGTTTATTAAAACACGCATTAAGAGTCCGCAGCAAGGTCCGCTCAACTCCGCGTTGAGATCGCGCGCTTACGCTTTAAAATGTTGTTGTTTCACCTAGAGGAAGACAGGGCGCTAGCAGTAAAGCGAGAGCGCGCTAGGAGCAAAGAGTATGTAATCACTACGTTTTAAGAGACGGGAGTGCCATACAAAAAGCGTGAACTCGCATTAGTATGAAACGGGGGCGAAACATACTGCCAATATGAAGCCGCAAACGATATCAGTGTCAGTGTCAACTCATGACATAATGCCAACATCAAGAACAAAATAGGGATGTCACATGTTACACAAATTATCGAATTATCGATATCGATATCGGTATTTAAAAAAAATGGTTCAGGCGGGGTTCGCATTCGCACCCGCGTCTCCAACGGCTTTTCGGTAATTTAAATCATTAAATATTTCGCTTCAATGTAAACATTTGGTTTACTTTAGGTTACTGACTTCATAAAAAAAAACAAGTGTGCAAATAATTTTATTTCGTTCAAACTTTGCTTGGCTTGCTGATAAACATAGACGAAAAAAGCCGTTTCATCACTCCAGTCTGTGCTCCAGGTTGGAAGTTCTGCAACACAAATAATACAGGGTAAACAGAAAATTACAGAGTAAAAATGAATCTGTTTGTCCAGATGAAACCGTACCATTCATAGTCCATTGAAGATTTTTCGTAAAATATTTCTGTGACCATAATCTAACTCAAACTGGCATAAAAAGTAGTGATAATAATGTCTTATCCTCTCATCTGAGACGGCTTTAACAGCTGTATTCAAGTGCACACTTTTGTATAAGTACACATACCAATAGGCTTTTGCTTGAAGAAAGATATTCCGTGTTTACCCAGGTATTTTTCACTTCAAATGAAAATTATCGATAAAACTTACATACAGCACTATTGTTTACATACGTATAAGGGTATGTATTATTTTACCCGAAATACCAAGTTTTCAATTAAACTTACGATTAACATGGTTATAACACGCAGTAATTAAGTATATTTTTTACTTACCGATCTTCGAACGGTGGAAATCTTGCCATGAATAGTCTTTTTTGACCGTCCATTCGACACGTTTTCATTCTGCATATTTCGCACTTTTTCCTTTTCAATCCACTCATTTTTGCAATTGTGATTGTCTTGTGTACCTTCTAGACGACCACTACACCCAAAGAATGCAAATTATTAGATTATTTGTGAAATTTGAATTATTTGAAAAGATCGCAGAACCTTGACAGAAGTGACAGACTACACAACAAAATAGAAACGTCATCTAACATAGCATGGCGGACAAAAATGGCGGCTGAAGTACAACCCGCCTAAATTCGATTGTCGCCAATTATCTAATGCTTTGTAGGTTTCAACGTTCTTTCAAACTTAGGTAAAAAATTCACCTCCGTTTCATACAGCCGTTGTCGATCGTTTTTTACCTTGAGAGTTGCGCGAGGCTGGCTAGGAGTAGCTATGATAAGGGCGGTGCTTACCGCCGCCCCCCCGGACCGTTCCCCGCGCTAGAGTAATTCGCTGCAGTTTCGCAACAATTTTTTGTAATTTATTTTAAGGTTTTCGTAGTTACGCTCTTATTTTAAAACTACGAGATCAATTTTGATAAATCTTTTTTCTTATCAAACTGCATAGTTTAATCGACACCGGAAATAGGTTTTGACTTCAATCTAAACTATATTTTGGTCGTAGTATGCCGCCAAACTGAACAACTTTCTGGGGTCTAAAAATGCAAAACTTGTACTCGCTCTATTTTCTTTCTATTAACATTTCAAGAGTCATAAACTAGTTTTAGCCCTAGATATATCTTATCTCATTATATTTAGAGAATTTCATGATAATGTGACATGTTATATTAAAATAAGGACGTAACTACGTTTGTATGAAGAATCGAGCTTGCTGCGGACTCTTAATTCACATATTTAATATCAACGACAAATATAATAAAATTTCCAAATAAAATAATAAAATTTAACAGTGAATGAAACTGCTAATGTTTGTGCAGGTCTACTCAGGGAATAGATTTTTAGGATTCTGAATCCTACTCAAATCGAACGATATACCAGCGTTATATTTATATACAATCTCTTAATTGTTAT
The DNA here is from genome assembly GCA_932273695.1 of Apotomis betuletana. Taxonomy (NCBI): domain Eukaryota; kingdom Metazoa; phylum Arthropoda; class Insecta; order Lepidoptera; family Tortricidae; genus Apotomis; species Apotomis betuletana. The sequence goes on along the minus strand of OW026301.1, from coordinate 19,065,352 downwards.
GGGTTTGAACGCTAACTAAAATGTTTCAGTTTCAGTAATAGCTATGGATAAATCGTCCGTAGTCTGTAAAAATTGCAGTGTGTAGGCAATGCTCACATTTGAACATGTTTACAGATCATTGAGCTGTGCCTAAAGATGATCACATACGACCCGAACTACAACTACGAGGACGAGGAGGAAGGCGGGGGCGGGGAGGACGAAGAGATGGAAGATGAGACGGCCGCACCCGACGCCGAGCCGGAGTCTGACTCTGAGGAGTACTCCGATGATGACGACATGTCCTGGAAGGTGAGCATCACGTGATCTTCTAGTAAGTAATGTATCGTCTCAGTTGACATGAAATACATTCACGGCTGGATTGACGTCTTTTAAGATCCTTACGTCTTTGACTTCCGAATATCGAACTGCAGCGATGCTTAGGGTGGGGTGCATCCACACCGCGAGCCTTCGCCTGTAATATGTATGTCAATGTTTTGCAATGAGAGACATTTACTCGATTTATATTGATTTAAATTTGAACTTCACTTGATTGTTCCGAGTAAGTAATTAAAAAAAAGGTTGATTATTTATTTAGATTATGACAGTACCTATAATAAGTTGTCCCTAAAAAGTAAGTTCAAATAATTAACTTATTATAGAAGTTAGTAGTTTTGTTTTTAGTTGGAATTTCTATTTAATTTTATCCAAAAGTTAAATGTAATATCAATCCCTTTCTGTTTTAGGTGCGACGTGCGGCAGCGAAGTGCCTCGAGTCAGTAATTTCTACTCGACACGAATTACTATCGGAGATGTATCAAACCGTGTCACCTGCCTTGATCGCCAGGTTCAAAGGTAAAATATCAACCAATTTTGGCCACAAAATGGAGTGTGAATTGTATTCTGATAGAAAATAAAAATGTGGAGAGGTATGGGGCACTTCAATAATTATAAATAACAATATTTAATGAATATTATCCTTTAAGCGTTTTGAACCCCACAGTTGTAATATCCCGACATCCAAATTTCACGGATCGAGAAAGCGCTACTAGTATGTTGAAACTACTTTTTATTGCTGTGGCGTCAGGGGTGTGGTAAATTTGTTCTTCCCTTGGCGCTCAAAAGGTTAAGTCGTTTAGTTGCCTGCGATAAAGAGACTTTGAAGGGTAGTGAAACTGCAGGTGTTTCAGTAACTTCTACTCGACACGAATAGCTATCGGAGATGTATCAAACCGTGTCACCTGCCTTGATTGCTAGGTTCAAAGGTAAAATATCAAACAATACGGTATTTGACTATATTGAAAAATTCCCCTCTCCCTCTGATCCCTGTAAACCTCTGTGTCTGTCTGCGGTTGAGCGAGAGATCGGAGCATTGCGGCATAACGAGTGAGCTAGACACACGCACCTACACCACTGTCGCGCAAAGTCGTTAAGCGCCCTTATTCCTTTAAAAAAAAATTTTTTTTTCATTTTATGACGAATATATTGATAATTTCAGCCAACTTTTTGAAGTGAATAATACTTTTTTCTCCAAATTGCTTGGAAATGTTCCCATTAATGTAGTAAAACTGGACCGCGAAATCGTTCGTTATATTTAGAAGGCGTTAATGAAAATTAAAAAAAATATATATTATTGGCCTTAGCCGGGAAATCAATATAATTTAAATAAGACGATTAAGTAAAAAACACACCTTCCGTTTATAACGTCTCATACAAATGAGGGTAATCTTAATTTGGCCGGTTACTGCATTTTTACTTTTAATTTTTTCAAAGACTTTGATAATTCACCATACAGCCAATTGTCCACTAAATTTAAAAAATAAAAACTATTATAAACTTTTTAATTGTTCTCTGCGTTTAGTTCTTGCACTGAACATTTTTTTGCTATGCTACTGTCAATGTATTTGAAATGTCGACAAATTTCGAATAACGGACAAACAATTTAAATAATAATCTTATATGCGGTTAATTTATTTTCATGATTCTTAGTTATTTATTAGAGATTTCTCACGAAAGTTTTTAATTTAATAATATGATGATATTTAATGAGTGAGTTGAAAATAAATAAGTGTACCAAACGTAAACAAATAAAAAATAAAACAGAAATGATTGTGTCCAAATCAATATACAAGTTATTTTGAACTTATGATCTTCTCCGAATGATTAAATATGGTATGGTTTCTAGAAAAAAAACAATGTGTTTAGAAGTTGTTAATTTAACTAAAATTAATAATTACCTATGTGCATATTTTTTGTTATTGTGTTTTCATATATATTAAATTCTTATTAATATATTTTGTTTTAAATCAAACATATGATTCGGACCCGAATTTTTATTCCTATTCCTAAAAAAAATAAGTACCAAATGAACTTCATGGTACTGATATATTAAATTAAAATATATAGATTGGTGATTATTTCCAAGCATATTTGGAGAAAAGCACTATACAAGCCTCGGCGGGAATGTCAGTTCGCAGATTCGTATTGTTGAAGGACTCGGCTACGCCTCGTCCTTCAAAATCATACTCATCCACGAACTGACTTTTCCCGGCCTCGGCAGTAATATACTATTCCCGAGTTCTAGGTAGTAACGTAGCTGTTTCATGCTTTCATTGCGTGCAGTCGAAAATAAGTTGAAATAACGAATTTTCCACGTGAATTTTGTCAATTTCGAGTAGTTTTTCGAACAAAAATTATCAATGAAAAATTCAAACTGTATGTGCCAAATACATACCAATAAATCCCAATAGTTCTAGGTAGTAACATCAATAATATTTTAAGAAACATGTTTGATCATAGAGAAAAATGTCTTAACAATCAGCATTTTAAAAGGAATAAGGCCTCTTTACCTCCTAAGACCCAATCTATTTTTAGGACATTTGTAATAGCGACCCAGTGACCTAATTTTAGGTTTTTAGTCTGTGTCATAATGCTAGGACCTTGGGTGGATATTTGATAAATTCATATATGTCATTGAGCCGCAAATGAGTACGATCTCTGGTCTTTAACCCTTAAATGCATGATGATGCATATATACACGTTACTGAAATGACACATGTCAAAACCTGAATATTGTCAATAAAGACTTTGTCAAGATTGTCCCGAAGTCTCAAACTGACGTGGATTTCATTGGTAATTACGTCATTTCAGAAATAAAATTAGCGTAATTGTATGCATTTAAGGGTTAAAATAGGCCGTTGGGTCTTAGGAGGTTAACCCGTCCGCCCGTTACAGAGCGCGAGGAGAACGTGAAGTGCGACATCCTGAGCGCGTACACGGCGCTGTTGCGCGCGACGCGGCCGCCGCCCGCGCTGCAGATGACCGTCACCCCGCTGGACAACTCCCCGCAGGCGCTACTGCTGCAGAGGGTATGGTTTCTTTGAAAACGCTTCTCCTCGCTACGTACAGTCATACATGCACCCGCCGACATAGCCAAGCTGTACGTACAGTCGCCATCAGACATATCGAAGCATATAAGGCGTTCATAGCTCAGCTTACCTCTGAGATACAGGCAATTGCCTAGTTCAGGGGTCAGTATCTGCGACCATCAATTTGACACTATTCGTGCAAATCTGTATTTTCACTGTCAATGTAACACAACGCTTATTGTACAGTAAATACATTATTATTAAAATACATTATTATAAATATGTGAACATGTACTGTATCGCCCAGTCAATAAGAGTCGTGTTCACATATTTATGAACGCCTTATACGCTGCGATATATCTGATGGCGACTGTACGTACAGCTTGGCTATGTCGGCGGGTGCATGTCCTTGCTGTGCACTATGCGCTGTAAACACGAAATCAATAAGTATTTTTACCTCATCGGCTCAGACATGCTGCTTTGGCTGGGAGATAACAGTGAACCAAATGCGATTTTGATTCTAGCGATAGTTAAAGTAACTTTTTAGATATTAATTTCTTATTAATAATATCACTAAAATCAGCAACACACAAACAATAAACATACAATTGAATGGTTGAAAGAACAAGTACAATAAATCTAATAGGTTCTCGTTGCTGAGGGGGAAAGTTCTGTGTGCTACACTAGAGCAAAGTTTTTCCATCTCGTGTTGTTGAATCTCTCACTACGCTCAGGATTCTAACTTAGAATCATAGTGTCTCTTGCTTGCTCAGGATTTAAAACCCGCACTGGAAGCCGAGCGCTGCCGCGGCCGAGCCGCGCGCTGTCAGTTTTTGTCCGTGCTCAAAGGTGCCTCGGTCGTTTGCCGCGCGCAGTGTGGACGTACACATTTTTGCTTCGGTGAAATTGTGACAGATAAAACAAAATGGCGTGCGACACTTACGTATTACGCGAAACGGAATAACCGTAACTTGACATTATGTGCTATTTGTTTGTTTTAAACATAAAATAAATATTGAATTTGCTTTTTTTGGAAAATTCTTTGTAGCAGCAAGTCAAAAGCTGATTGCGTTCGGCGGCGCCATATTGTTTTATCTGTCAATTCGGTGAGCGTAATTTCATCCAATGCCCGAGGCATGCGCCGAATGCCGCGCGCGGCAATTGCCTCGCGAGGCCGCTCGCTCTGTGTGGACACGGCTATTGGAATGTGCGCTAGGGTTGCCTCCGTTATGTTTTCTTTATTTCTTTATTTTATTAGGTATGTAGGTAAATAAAAAATAACCATAATCTTCTGGTTTTACTAGATTTATCTAAAATTAACAAGGTTATTTACAAATGACGCACTTTAACATAATGATTTATTTGATTTTCCCCTGCCTGAATTCTCTATTATTAAATCGAATTATACTAAATATTCTAAATCTAACAAAAAGCTTGATTAAATAAATAGACGGGAAACAATCACACGGTTGTTTGAAATTAATTTCATCTTTTCATAAATTGAATTGCCTGGCCGTTTTGTCATTCTAAAACTTGTGAACATAGGAACAAAAAACTACCGTGAGTCTCAGACATATAAAAATGCATTTGAAACGGGTATGAGAGTAATTCGACTTTTAACATACGAATAGTAAAATAATAAATAACTCTTACCTTTCTTCATAGCGCGGTAGTTTGAAAAAAGACAATTTTGCATTCAATTGCTGGCTGGTGCACTGGTGTACTGCGCAATATGCCCGACTTTTATTTTTCGACATCGTACAGCACAGGTTGCGCGGGAAACGTTAACTGTACGCCGTCCGCTCGCCGCGAGGCGTGGCAGCCCACTGACATTTGTACACCCGGGAATACACTTAGAGATCGGAATTTTTCGCGCGGCCGCAACGAGTGGGGATAGCCTGGTGCTGGTATATTTTAAAAATAAAAATAATAAGTTTATTCTAAAGATGTTTTGAAGATGTTGTCATTTGTTCCTTATAGGTGAGCGGCGTAGTCCGCGGCGCGCTGCGCGTGATCCGCGGACGCAGCGTGCGCGCGCGCGGCTGCGCGCTGGCGCTGTTGCGCGAGCTGCTGACGGCCGCGCCCGGCTGCCTCGCCGAGCACGCGGCGCGCGTCATCCGCGCACTCACGCCCGCGCTCACGTAAGCCTACACCCGAGTGCCTTTCTTACATACCTACATGTACATTCGCACATACACTACATACAGTATGTGATTTGACATAATGTCATCGTGATAAGAACCTCTCCGATTTCCTCCAAATTCGAATCCCAGTCTAAGAGCTCCCGGATTGTACGATGGCCGCACTCGCAAAATATGACAATCTGCTTCAGAGTGAGGAAATGTCTGAAAAATCATCGCTGTCACGCGGAATAATTTCGGTGGACAATAATGATCAATACTGTCACTTATGTTAAATTCTACAAAAGTTCTACTATGTCAAAAATAATTTAGTATGTCACGTGATGAAGAAAAAAATATCAAAAAGTAAAGGGACTTTGAAATATGATATTCAAAAGGTTTCGGCGCCATTTGTATGAAACGTTTTCAACGCTCCATTTAACGGTCATTTCTGACTTTTTGAACAACTAAAAGTACTCCCATACAGACATTTGATCGCAATAGGATGAATGAAACCTGAAAAAATTGTAAACATACCTATTTACTAACATAATGATCTGTTCCTGCTTATTCCGTGTGCTTATTTTATTTTTGTTGTGGCAATAAACATTCCTTTTTTTGTAATAAGATAATGTGTTCACAGTGACAAGAGCACCGCATCGTCGATGAAGATAGAGACGTTAGTGTTCGTGGTGTGCCTGGTGCGCGGGCACGCGGCCGACGCCATGCGCGGCCACGTGGCGGCGCTGATGCCGGCCGTGCTGGGCTGCGTGCACGATCCCTTCTACAAGGTCACCGCCGAGGCTCTCCGGGTGCTGCAGACCCTCGTCAAGGTCATGCGCCCGCTAGGTAAGTAAACGGGGTAACACCATCCATAGAGTCATGGACTGCATTCACGACCCCTTCTACAAGGTCACCGCCGAGGCCCTCCGGGTGCTGCAGACCCTCGTCAATGTCATGCGGCCGCTAGGTAAGTAAACGGGGTAACATTATATAGTCATGGACTGCATTCACGATCCCTTCTACAAGGTCACCGCCGAGGCTCTCCGGGTGCTGCAGACCCTCGTCAAGGTCATGCGGCCGCTAGGTAAGTAAACGGGGTAACACCATAGAGTCATGGACTGCATTCACGACCCCTTCTACAAGGTCACCGCCGAGGCTCTCCGGGTGCTGCAGACCCTCGTCAAGGTCATGCGCCCGCTAGGTAAGTAAACGGGGTAACACCATAAAGTCATGGACTGCATTCATGATCCCTTCTACAAGGTCACCGCCGAGGCTCTCCGGGTGCTGCAGACCCTCGTCAAGGTCATGCGCCCGCTAGGTAAGTAAACGGGGTAACACCATAAAGTCATGGACTGCATTCACGACCCCTTCTACAAGGTCACCGCCGAGGCTCTCCGGGTGCTGCAGACCCTCGTCAAGGTCATGCGCCCGCTAGGTAAGTAAACGGGGTAACACCATATAGTCATGGACTGAAGATAGAGACATTAGTGTTCGTGGTGTGCCTGGTGCGCGGGCACGCGGCCGACGCCATGCGCGGCCACGTGGCGGCGCTGATGCCGGCCGTGCTGGGCTGCGTGCACGACCCCTTCTACAAGGTCACCGCCGAGGCTCTCCGGGTGCTGCAGACCCTCGTCAAGGTCATGCGCCCGCTAGGTAAGTAAACGGGGTAACACCATCCATAGAGTCATGGACTGCATTCACGACCCCTTCTACAAGGTCACCGCCGAGGCCCTCCGGGTGCTGCAGACCCTCGTCAATGTCATGCGGCCGCTAGGTAAGTAAACGGGGTAACACCATAGAGTCATGGACTGCATTCACGACCCCTTCTACAAGGTCACCGCCGAGGCTCTCCGGGTGCTGCAGACCCTCGTCAAGGTCATGCGCCCGCTAGGTAAGTAAACGGGGTAACACCATCCATAGAGTCATGGACTGCATTCACGACCCCTTCTACAAGGTCACCGCCGAGGCCCTCCGGGTGCTGCAGACCCTCGTCAAGGTCATGCGCCCGCTAGGTAAGTAAACGGGGTAACATTATATAGTCATCGACTGCATTCACGATCCCGTCTACAAGGTCACCGCCGAGGCTCTCCGGGTGCTGCAGACCCTCGTCAAGGTCATGCGCCCGCTAGGTAAGTAAACGGGGTAACATTATATAGTCATGGACTGCATTCACGATCCCGTCTACAAGGTCACCGCCGAGGCTCTCCGGGTGCTGCAGACCCTCGTCAAGGTCATGCGCCCGCTAGGTAAGTAAACGGGGTAACATTATATAGTCATGGACTGCATTCACGATCCCTTCTACAAGGTCACCGCCGAGGCTCTCCGGGTGCTGCAGACCCTCGTCAAGGTCATGCGCCCGCTAGGTAAGTAAACGGGGTAACACCATAAACTCATGGACGTCATTCACGATCCCTTCTACAAGGTCACCGCCGAGGCTCTCCGGGTGCTGCAGACCCTCGTCAAGGTCATGCGGCCGCTAGGTAAGTAAACGGGGTAACACCATATAGTCATGGACTGCATTCACGACCCCTTCTACAAGGTCACCGCCGAGGCTCTCCGGGTGCTGCAGACCCTCGTCAAGGTCATGCGCCCGCTAGGTAAGTAAACGGGGTAACACCATAAACTCATGGACGTCATTCACGATCCCTTCTACAAGGTCACCGCCGAGGCTCTCCGGGTGCTGCAGACCCTCGTCAAGGTCATGCGGCCGCTAGGTAAGTAAACGGGGTAACACCATATAGTCATGGACTGCATTCACGACCCCTTCTACAAGGTCACCGCGAGGCTCTCCGGGTGCTGCAGACCCTCGTCAAGGTCATGCGCCCGCTAGGTAAGTAAACGGGGTAACACCATAAAGTCATGGACTGCATTCACGACCCCTTCTACAAGGTCACCGCCGAGGCTCTCCGGGTGCTGCAGACCCTCGTCAAGGTCATGCGGCCGCTAGGTAAGTAAACGGGGTAACACCATAAAGTCATGCTTTCCTTTCCATCTCTCAAAAATTATTTAAAAAATCTCTAATGTCAAAAGCATATTATACAGTAGAGGACTATCTGACAGACAAAAATGCATGGCCCGAACCAGAAACCGAGTAACCGACTCCTTAGATTGTACCTGGCTAGTTTAAGGGACACAGTTCTAATAAGAAAGCATATCAAACGTACATAAATTGTGTTAAACCGTCATACTTTCTTGTAGTTTCTATATTTTATTCTTACACTAGTCCTCATTTATATCTTAGAATACACTTTTAATATGTTTTCTTCGAGAGCTACGTATAGTTAAGTTCATATTACTGTAATAGTTAAGTACTTATCCTTTATGAAAAAATGACCGACTGTTGAGTTTCTTTCGGCGTTTCTTCTCAACAGTGGTCTCCTCTTGTGAAATGCCGGTAGACTCAGACATGTAAAAGTGCCATTGTGGCCTACTTGCAGAATAAAGTTCATTATTTCATTATTTCATGGACTGCATTCACGATCCCTTGTATGAGTCCCTGCTGAGACTCGCCGCGTACCGGGAACTTATACGATATATAAAAAGCCGAACGGCTCGTTTTTCAATAAAAGCATTAAAATTACATCTCACCATATATTTTTTCACTTAATGTAACGTTTGATATAACGCGCTTTTTGTTTTCTTTTCAAATCAATGAACTTTTAAATTGTTACACGAGTTAGGTTAAATTGACTATAGGTTAGGTTAGATTAGAAACTTACAAAATTTAAAAAATCGTTTTTAGATGAAATATAATAATATCAAATATTACGGACCCAGTATTTTGAGTTATACGATCAATTGTAATCTCTTATTTTAGTCCTATGTCGCAACCAAAACAAGTGTAATACAACAAACATCCTCATTTGCGAGAAGAGTTTGAGGCCACTAGTGAGGTACTAATAGTGAAACATTTGCATGTTTGCGGAAGCCCGCACGGACGGTTTTCCAGCGCTGATGCGCAAGAAAATCGCCTCGATGCTGAGCGGGCTCAGAGGGAGCTCCAACAGCATCCTGTGTGTCATTGCTGATAGGTTTGACTGTCCTATACTGTCGTACTGGATCAGTCAGATAAAAGGGGTTGCATTGTTTAGTGTTAAGTGATAGTTGTAAGTTACATATATATACTATACTGCGATTTCTAATTCAAGACCAAAAAAACTACCACAAGGTTGCCACTACAATAAAATATTTTTACAATAGTAAATTTCTTTTTATTTTTTAAACACGCTAAGATAATTTATTTATTGGTAACTTTAACTCTATGTTTTAACAAAATAACTAGAAGTATATATTATTACATAATTACGAGAGGAGATAATAAAAACTTAAACATCGCAGATTTTTGGTACAAAATCTGGTATTGTACTTGTAACATTGTCCATTCGGTGCAAGCCAAGAATCAAACTCAGATGTCATTTAAATGTTGTCAATTTTGACAGTGACGTATCTGTCGTAGTTTTTTTGGTCTTGAATTAGAAATCCGAGTTAATATAGAATAAGATTTACTAACACCGTATGGATGTAAAACGTCTGAAATAAAGATTTATTTAATTTAATTTAATTTTAATTTAATTAAAGATATCACTGAAGACTCGGTGATCGAGCCGCCGCCGGAAGAACTGCAGCAGTTCATCCTGCCCATGTACGAGTGCACACTGGTCCGACTCCGCGCCACAGACATGGACCAGGAGGTGAAGGAGCGCGCCATCGCCACCTGCGGCCAGCTGCTGTGCCACTTCGGGGACTACTTACAGGTGTGCGATACTTAGGGTCAGTTCATCCTGCCCATGTACGAGTGCACACTGGTCCGTCTGCGCGCCACAGACATGGACCAGGAGGTGAAGGAGCGCGCCATCGCCACCTGCGGCCAGCTGCTGTGCCACTTCGGGGACTACTTACAGGTGTGCGATACTTAGGGTCAGTTCATCCTGCCCATGTACGAGTGCACACTGGTCCGTCTGCGCGCCACAGACATGGACCAGGAGGTGAAGGAGCGCGCCATCGCCACCTGCGGCCAGCTGCTGTGCCACTTCGGGGACTACTTACAGGTGTGCGATACTTGGGGAGCCTCACCGCGACCTTTCCTCTGCAATGTCGTGTCATTTTCATATTCTTTTTTAGGGTTCCGTAGCCAAATGGCAAAAAACGGAACCCTTATAGATTCGTCATGTCTGTCTGTCCGTCTGTCTGTCCGTCTGTCACAGCCGTTTTTTCCGAAACTATAAGAGCTATACTGTTGAAACTTGGTAGGTATTCTGTGAACCGCATTAAGATTTTGATGCAAAAATAAAAAAATAATAATAAATATTGGGGGCTCCCCATACTTAGAACTGAAACTCAAAATTTTTTTTTTCATCAAACACATACGTGTGGGGTATCTATGGATAGGTCTTCAAAAATGATATCGAGGTTTCTAAAATATTTTTTTTCTAAACCGAATAGTTTGCGTGACAGACGCTTCCAAAGTGGAAAAAAGTTGGTCCCCCCCCTCTAACTTCTAAAATAAGAAAATCAAAAATAAAAAAAAAACAAATGATGTACATTACTATAAAAACTACCAACGAAAATTGTTTTGAACGAGATCTAGTAAGTAGTTTTTTTTAATACCTAACTTTGCACCTAATTTATATGGGGCGCTATACATACCAGGTGCAAACTTAACTTAACCACTTAGGGATGGAAAGTGTTTGTACGGAACCCTCGGTGCGCGAGTCCGACTCGCACTTGGCCGGTTTTTGTTACAGTACAGACGAATGCTTTACAGACACTATACAGTTCTTATAGCAATCTATATTTCTGGTGTGATTCCGTTAACTATTACTATTATAAAATTCTAGATTTGTATCGAAAATCGGTTTTCCTTGGAGAGGGGTCATGATGTCAGGAAAAATCTTAATAGCGTGCATAATTTTCAACTACTCCGCTACCTAAAGTTTGTCTGGAAGAGATCGCTATTTAGCGATAAGACCGCCTGTTGTTTACCTCTGCCTGTTATTTTAATGTATCTCATGTTGTGTTGTATATTCCTTGATGTTGGAGGTGTGCAATAAAGAGTATTTGTATTGTATTGTATTGTAGCGTGATGCAAGATCGTCTTTTGTTTTTTATGGACGCGCGGCGTCAAGCCAGTCGGGCATAATTTCCTTTGTCCTCGCATGACGCCGAAACGGCGGGACTTTTAACCAATTTCGGTACATTGATAGCTGGACATCCAAAGATGGTTATAGGATACTTTTTATGCGACTGCAGTATATAAAAATTACGCGTACGAAGTTGCGGGCACCTTCTAGTATTAGGGTTCCGTACCCAAAGGGTAAAAACGGGACCCTATTACTGAGACTTCGCTGTCCGTCCGTCCGTCCGTCTGTCACCAGGCTGTATCTCAAGAACGGTGATAGCTAGACAGTTGAAATTTTCACAGATGATGTATTTCTATTGCCGCTATAACAACAAATACGAAAAATAAAATAAATATTTAAGGGGGGCTCCCATACAACAAACTTGTTATAGATTATGGTACGGAACCCTTCATGCGCGAGTCGGACTCGCACTTGCCCAATTTTGATTATAAGAGGAGAACATACGCACCAGATTGCGGATCACGACATAGGTAGTTATGGATCCCCGCAGAGATAGCCCATACATTTACAGCCTTTAGGGAAAAAAAAGTTAAATCGTTTGGTTTTCTTGCGAGTGGAATCACTGTTTTTAACGAACTCGTTTTGTTACAGAATGAGCTGCCTGTATGTCTGCCGATATTCTTGGAGCGTCTGCGCAACGAAATCACACGCCTAACTACCGTCAAGGCTTTAACGAAAGTAGCTTCCTCACCGCTGAGAATCGACTTGAGGCCTATATTGGTACGTTATCATTTTAAACTACAACCATATTAGTTCAATGGCATTGCAAATTGTTGAGTTAAAAATAATATTAAAATTGATTCCAAATTCAACCACAGAAATGATAGGAAGAGCAGAAATTATCCAATTTAAAACTTGCCTTCATAGTTATAGTCTATCCGGAATTATAAGATCAAATAAATGGCACAAGTGAAAAACGACCTTTAATTGACTGAGGTAAGGCGAGTAACTTTGTGCCAAATAGACTTAGTTTGTTTTTAGGTTTTCGAATAGACTATACACATGTATGGCCCTTGTACACACGTATTGCTTTTGAGTTTTTTTTTAAATACTGTTTTATGTGCAATAAAGTGTTTACATACATACAAAGGTACATACTATACCACTTTGTCGCGTATCGTAAAGCCGCGTTGATAGGTTATGGGCATAATAGGATAGTAGACCCAGATTTGAAATATATTTCAAATGGTTAATAATGATCTTACTAGCTCTAAAAAAAAATGTCTTGTATTTTTGTGAAAGCTAGAAAGCTAAATTTTATCAATTGAAAATTAGAAATTTCATGAACAGTCAAAAACGCCGTCCGCCATTTTTGCCTTTTGTGGCGTGACGTAGAATTACCTGTAAATATTCGAAATTCGACCGTCGTATAGTGCCATTCCGCTCACTCCAATATACTTTGACAGGAGATCGAGAGGGACGGCACTATTCGAAGTCGTCAAAGTAGACTTTCAGTTTTGTTTACATGACCGATGTCGTCACTATCATAAGCGAAAATGGCGGACAGCGTTTTAAGCATTTCAAAATACAGATTAAAAACCATATTTTCAAATTAAATTTTTTCAGCCATCTTTCACTTTTATTAATTGAAAAATATATATTTAGGTTTCCTTTGCTAAATACTATACGGAATAAACATTAGTTTATTACAATTTGATATGAGTAAACTAGCCTAGTATAGTAAGCGACAAAGTGGACCTTTATGGTTGAAAACGTCATATAATGTCTTTAATATTATTAAATACTGTTTCAGGCCGAGGCTGTGCCAATTCTAGGATCGTTCCTAAGGAAGAACCAGAGGGCATTGAAACTGTCTACGCTAGTCCTACTTGACACATTGGTGCAAAATTACAGCAACGACATTAGCATAGAACTTCTTGCAAAGGTGAGTTATGAATTTAAGAATTAAACGTGTACGTAGTTCCGGCTACGCAAGCTTCTTTAATTAATAGTACATTACTGCAGACGCCGTGAAATAAGAGCTTTCCGGCTGAGTAGGTATAGGCGGATAGTGGTACGAAGCCGGCAAGCCCTTTTCACGGCTAAGGCATGTATAGTGCTTTTCTCAAACATATGCAGTGAAATAAAAAAATACACCACTCAAAAACATAATTCAGCTGTTTAGCGCGTTCATGAACCCCGGCCTAGGCCTTCAATTTTGTATGGAACTCCTTTACAGTTTTCTCGAATTGTTCCGCCGAAACGTGACACTTTGAAGCCTGTTTTAACGCACGTTATGACGATATTTCATTGAATGTTCGAATAGTACATTACATACCTAAAGCGGTGAATTCGTGGATGCCCCAGATCGCAGGTGTGTGTGTGTTTTTACGAATTACCGCTCGTGGTTTGTCTAAAGTTTTACGTCTTGCCTTGGCTAGCAAGTGAGATTCTCCCCTGAAAATCCCAGTTACGGCCTAAAGTGACGTAAAGTTAGCTAACTATTTCCTAGGTAATTTATGTAATAGGTATAGCCTAACAAGCTGCGGTTTTGTTTTCTGCTAAAATAAAAATTGATCTTATTAAAAAAAAATACTTTCATCACTGTGGATAGTTTTCGCTTTATAATCCGAAAATTACTTGAAATTTGCGAATTATTTAGTTCTGTTTCCTCATTGTTTACATCACTGACTTTCAAAGTCAGTTACCAAACATTTGTAGTTGCCAGTAAAATAAATTAGTACTTACCACAAAAAATCCGCAATAAGTCTTGGGTTGGATCTAACTTGTTTGGCTATACATGCTAACAATGAAGCGGAAGATTTTTAAATTGACGCCACGTTGTGTGCATTTTTTAACTCACAAAACAGACTTGGTTTATACTTGCAGCAGTTGATGGTTCCAGGTTAAAATAATAGTGAATTATAATTATGAATGTAAGTAGGCACGGTATACTTCTATTGGCTTAGCGTATTTAACTTTCGTGTACATGTACAGAACCCTGCCAAAACCATTACATTTTCCAATTTTTCGCCTCATTGTAAACATTTGGTTTACGTTAGCAGACTGCTTTAATAAAAATTATTAGTTTGGGTATAGCACATCGTTACTATCGATTCACAACATATTTTGAGATGATGAAGCCGATCATAAAGTGAATCTTTACAGTAGATGGCGCTACGATGCTACCCTAAGCCATGTAGAAGCAACTGGTTGAAAATTCAATGGCTCTCGCATCAGGTTCAGTGGTCCAATAGGTAGGACGCCCGTGTTGGCCCGGAAAGACGTTGGAAACGCAGGTTTGAAACCTGCCTGAACTATTAAATTTTCCCTTCTTTGTAAACAAGTGTACAGTAGCTTTTAGTTGTGGCACAAAACAGATAGGTACAGCAATCAATCTACATACAAGCGCGCTCGAGCAAACGCACACATAGACATTGCTCACGGACACGATATCTCGGACCAGTTCAGACCAGTGCGAGCGCGAGTGCCATCCGCTTCACGTGTCCGTGAGCAATGTCTATGTGTGCGTTTGCTCGAGCGCGCTTGTATGTAGATTGATTTCTGTACCTATCTGTTTTGTGGTTGTGGGCAGTGTAGTCATAATGTGTTATCCAGGTGCTGCTGGAAGTGCCGCCGCTAGTGTGCGAGGCGGACCTGCACTGCGCGCAAACCGCTCTCACACTAGTGCGCGGCGCCTGCCTGCGCTGCCCGGCCGCGCTGACGGCGGACGCTCGCGCCGCGCTCACGCCTAACATCCTCGCGCTAGCCAAATCGCCGCTGCTTCAGGGTATGTACTAGACCTTCTGATATCCGTGTTAAGAGGCCTTATTCCTTTTAAAATTTATTTTTTTCATATTATGACTAATATATTGATAATTTCAACCAACTTTTTGAAGTGAATAATACTTTTGCCCGAGTTCTAGGTAGTAACATAGCTATTTCATTCTTTCATTGCGTGCAGTCGAAAATAAGTTGGAAAAACGAATTTCTCCCGTGAATTTTGTCAATTTCGAGTAGTTTTTGAAACAAAAATTATGAATGAAAAATTCAGACTGTAGGTTTCAAATGTATACCAATAAATCCCAATAGCCCTAATCTAGGTATAGTAACATTGATAGTATGTTAAGAAACATGTTTGATCATAGAGAAAAATGTCTAAAACGATCAACATTTTAAAAGGAATAAGGCCTCTTAAAGCCTGACCAGAAATATATGAGGATGCGCCATATTGCGGAATTTCACTGGAACTAATTTCTTACATGGGCAACTATTTTATGATGGTTTGTCAACAATGTCAATGTCATTCGAGGTGATTTCTTTAAAAGACAAATATTTAAAATTATCCAAAGAAAATGCCGAAAATCATTCACAGTCGTGAACTTAAGATTATAAGTTAAGTGTACATGTATTTACTAAACGAAAAACAGTCAGGAAAAGAGTGCATTCCATTAAATGATATTACGAGGTAAACATAGTGGAACTGACAGGTATTTAAAACTAATGTCGTTATAGTGGGTTGCGATTGGTTGCAACATTGTTGCCATATAAATCTTATAAATAGCGCCCTCTTGACAATCCTCATATATTTCTGGTCAGGCTTTACACGCGGAATCGTAGCTCCGTGTTCTTAGCACCGATAGTCCTATGATCCCGTAATACCCGGTCGCGCCAAGATACGTAACCGTGTCTGCGTTCGGCTGTGGATCTCGGCTCCGCTCGAGTATTGAATGAAAGCTTGTCGAACCGACCCTTATTGTACGTATGTAGTTTATTTCTATTTGAATCAAACTTGAGTTATATTTCTGCGTTGATTCCAGATGTTTCTGTTTTCTATATGATTTGAGACAAAGACACATAGCGTCACGTAATTAAGTATAATGTCGTGTAATTAAGAAAATTAAGAAACGCATCTCCGTACGTAATACGGAGCTACTTATTAACTTATCTTAATAAGGGTCCGAATCTCTGTTGCCGCGTAACATCCGGCTACGGGTACAGTCGCCATCAGATATATCGCAGCATATAAGGCGTTCATAAATATGTGAACACAACTCTTATTCACTGGGCGTTACAGTACATGTTCATATATTTATAAACGCCTTATATGCTGCTATATACCTGATGGCGACTGTACACGAAACACGGACACGACCGCGTGCCCACTAGGGCACTACTTTTATAACAAATTTAACTACCTTCTATAGGATGTATGTGCATACTAATGTACATACATCCTATAAAAGTTTCCATACTTCCTATAGGATATCATGAGCATACCTAGGATAACTCGGGGCACCTATACGAAAGTGACGTAGCAAAATATTTTATAGACAAAAAATTATATCGATGTTACTGTCAACATCTAAATGTCATCGACATAAATAAATATTACTTTATTTCTCCACACTTTCAAATGAAAAAATAAACATATTAAAACGTGTATTTACATGTTTATTTTAAAATAATTTTCATAATATACGTAAATTGACATTTTGATTGAAATGACATCCTCATACTTTTATTATCTTAATTTAAGAGGCTCGATATCAGATCAGATATGACATCGAACCTCTTTATAGTAATTCAGAATGTTCATTGAGCACATATATGAATTTAATTATATCGACATCTTTTTTATCGATATCCTATCCCTAGAACGTGCCCCGAGTTATCCTAGGTATGATCATGAGAAATGAATTACCTTGATAAAAAGTAGTACAAACAGTACTTGGTTGCAGGTGGTGCTCTGAAAGCGATGCTGGGCGTGCTCAGCGCGCTAGTGTCCGCGGACGTGGCGGGCTGTTCTCGGCGCGAGCTGCTCGACTTGCTGGTGGCTCCCGTTCACCGCGTGCACGAACACAATGCTACCGCTCATCACATCAAACAGGTATGCAAGAGAAAAAAAAACAATAATGAAATGAAATGAAATGAAATAATTTATTCAGTAAGTAGGCCACAAGGGCACTTTTACAAGTCAGATTGTGAATCTACCGGCATTTCGCAAGAGGAGACCGCTGTTGAGAAGAAAGCCGAAAGAAACTCAACAGTAGGTCATTTTTTCGTAAATAATACTTAGAACAATTACATTACATTAGTGTTATAACTAATAATTACATGCGTACACGTATAGGAGATATATAGATACTCCAAATCAATGTTAGGTAGGAATATTAAAATAACATTTTAACTATCAATTTAAAATATTAAATATACCCAGAGATGTATAAAGTCTCTAGGTGTCACAACATGCAATAAAATACAATTACTTAATTAATTTAATTCCAAAGAGATGTATAAGGTCTCTAGGCGTCAACGTGAATAATCTACAATAGAAAATAATTATTAAACCTAAATTTCTTAGAGATGTATAAGGTCTCTAGGCTTAGTCTCATATTGAGCGACCAACGAAGATAACTTTTATGAGGTATTCCTGTATCCAGCCCAGTTCGTCTTTGAACGATCATGATGATGATGATTTTGCGACCAAAGCGATCTTTATCGCGCGGAAAGGTGAACTTGTCTATTTCTTTATAATACCGTGCGAGCAAGAATGGTGACGCTGATTCGCGTGATGAACAAATTCGCGGCAACACGTAATAGCTCTAGCAAAGAGACTGCGATAGATTACCTGATAGGCAGTGAAGAGGCTCTTGACAACATCGATGGAGAATGAAACCCCTAAAAGGCAAAGACAATGAAACGGATATTGAGTATTGGATATCCAAAACCAAAGGAATTCCAGGCACTACTATAGGCTTCTCATCCGACTTTGGAGAGGGCTGCCTGTTAATCGACTAAAATGCCAATAACATTAATAGCAATTTAAGATAAGTCTGTAAATCTGTTGATGTTTTTTTAGCTTCGGTCCTGTATAATTTAACGCTAGTTTAACCCTTAAATGTATGATGATGTATATTTACACGTTACTGAAATGACACAAGTCAAAATCTGAAAATTGTCAATAAAGACTTTGTCAAGATTGTCCCGAAAGCTCAAACTGACGTGGATTTCATTGCTAATTAAAGCCTGACCAGAAATATATGAGGATGCGCCATATTGCGGAATTTAACTGAAACTAATTTCTTACACAGGCAATGATTTTATGATGGTTTGTGAACAATGTCAATGTCGTTCGTGGTGGTTTCTTTAAAAGACAAATATTTAAAATTATCCAAATAAAATGCCCAAAACTATTCACAGTCGTGAAAGTAATATTATAAATAAAGTATACACGTGTTTATTACACGAAAAACAGTCAGCAAAAGAGTGCATTTCATTAAATGATATTACGAGGTTAACATAGTTTAACTGACAGGTATTTAAAACTAATGTCATTATAGTGGGTTGCGATTGGTTGCAAAATTGTTGCCATATAAATCTAATAAATAGCGCCCTCTTGACAATCCTCATATATTTCTGGTCAGGTTTTACGTCATTTCAAAAATAAAATTAGTGTTATTGTATGCATTTAAGGATCAAAATTGTACGCTGATAAATAAGCCGTGTTTTGTTTGTCCACACAGGCTTTCCACTCGCTGGCGAAGTGCGTGGCCGCGGTGGTGACGGAGGGCGGCTCGGACGCCGTGGACATAGTGCGCGGGTTCCTGCGCGACGCCACGCAGCCGCCCTCCGACGCGCACCACATGTTCGCGCTGCTCGCCGTCGCCGAGATCGGTCGCCACTTGTGAGTGTCCGTACCACAGACCACCCCCACTATACTATCTGCAAAACTAAGGGCTTGTGCACAAATCACGTGAGGTTTTTTCGGCTACTTTTTGACCCCCCTGGTGATATTTGGTGAGGTTCTTTGCTAACCCCCCCTCCCCCTCACTACCTCACGTGTATTTTTTTCCGCCAAAATTTCGTAAAATAGACTCGCTATTTTGGGGTATTTTAACAAGTCAAGACTTATTTTTAACATAACTGAGAAAAAATATCGACTTTTTCTTAGTTCGTTCACTGTAGAAAAAATACACGTGAGGTCTCCTTATACCCCCCCCCCCCCTCCCCCAACGTGATATTTCGTGATTTTTTCGTGACCCCCCTCCCCCCTATGGAACCTCACGTGATTTGTGCACAAGCCCTAAGTGGCGAGTCGGGTTATAAATCATCGGAATCATGCTATCTCTTTCACACCTGCACGGCCTTATGGAGCGGCCCGAGCAACAATAGTGCAGGTAGCGTTACGCATAAAATAGTATATTACTGCCGAGGCCGGGAAAAGTCAGTTCGTGGATGAGTATGATTTTGAAGGACGAGGCGTAGCCGAGTCCTTCAATAATACGAATCTGCGAACTGACATTCCCGCCGAGGCTTGTATAGTGCTTTTCTCCAAATATGCTTGGAAATAATCACCAATCTACATTTTAATTTAATGTATCAGTACCATGAAGTTCATTTGGTACTTATTTTTTTTAGGAATAGGAATAAAATTTCGGGTCCGAATCATATTATGTTTGATTTAAAACAAAATATATTAATAAGAATTAAATATATATGAAAACACAATAACAAAAAATATGCACATAGGTAATTATAAATTTTAGATAAATGAACAACTTCTAAGCACACTGTTTTTTTTTTAGAAACCATACCATATTTATCATTCGGAGAAGATCATAAGTTCAAAATAACTTCAGTTTCAATCAGTTCTGTTTTATTTTTTATTTGTTTACGTTTGGTACACTTATTAATTTTCAAATCACTCATTAAATATCATCATATTATTAAAATTAAAACTGTCGTGAGAAATCTCTAATAAATAACTAAGAATCATGAAAATAAATTAACCGCATATAAGATTATTATTCAAATCGTTTGTCCGTTATTCGAAATTTGTCGACATTTCAAATACATTGACAGTAGCAGAGCAAAAAAATGTTCAGTGCAAGAACTAAACGCAGAGAACAATTAAAAAGTTTATAATAGTTTTTATTTTTTAAATTTAGTGGACATTTGGCTGTATGGTGAATTACCAAAGTCTTTGAAAAAATTAAAAGTAAAAATGCAGTAACCGGCCAAATTAAGATTACCCTCATTTGAATGAGACGTTATAAACGGAAGGTGTGTTTTTTACTTAATCGTCTTATTTAAATAATATTGATTTCCCGGCTAAGGCCCATAATATATATTTTTTTAAATTTATTTAACGCCTTCTAAATATAACGAACGATTTCGCGGTCCAGTTTTACTACATTAATGGCAACATTTCCAAGCAAGTTGGAGAAAAGGACGTTTATTGCCCGACTCGCCACTTAGTTTTGCGGATAGTATAGACAGAGCATGTAAGGCGAGTATTAGGCGACCCGCGCGCACCAACGATACGGTACGGCAGAACATTAAAGTATCAACACGGCGGTCACCTTTTAGTTGCGTCCATGTTTATGAGGTCTCTCTACACCACTTAACACTACAATTTACCATGTTATTTATTTAATTTCTTTTTTCGTTGACGTACGCATGGATCATAAACAAGGACGCAACTAAACGGTGGCCGCCGTGTTGATACTTTAATGTTCTGCCGTACCATATCGTTGGTGCGCGCGGGTCGCCTTACATGCTCCGTCTAGTGGGGGTTGTCTGTGGTCCATACATTTGTTTTTTTTTTTTTTTATGTCATAGGGGGCAAATGAGCAAACGGATCGCCTGATGGTGCGCGATTTCCGCCGCCCATAGACACCTGCAACACCAGAGGAGTCACAAGTGCGTTGCCGGCCGCACAGGTGGGAGTACGCTCTTTTCTTGAGGGTTTGAAGGTTGTATCGGTCCGGAAATACCGAAAGCGACAATTCATTCCATATAATGCACTACCGGTTCTCACTTCGTCACGGTTTTCATCTCGTTAGTTGCAGTTAACTTCCGTTAATTAACGATTAATGGATTAACCTTTTTTGTAAGTTAACGAACTACCTCGTGCTCTCTTGTGATGAATCGCGTACCGATTCGAAACACGTCGAGCGGTATTCGACTTCGACGACGTGAGTAAACCCGTTTTTAGGGTTCCGTACCCAAAGGGTAAAAACGGGACCCTATTACTGAGACTTCGCCGTCCGTCCGTCCGTCCGTCCGTCCGTCCGTCCGTCCGTCCGTCCGTCCGTCCGTCCGTCCGTCCGTCCGTCTGTCACCAGGCTGTATCTCAACAAATACTAAAAATAAAATAAAATAAATATTTAAGGGGGGCTCCCATACAACAAACTTGTTATAGATTATATATATGTATAGGTACGGAACCCTTCATGCGCGAGTCGGGCTCGCACTTGCCCAATTTTTGTATTTTAATATAACGAACTTCCGTTAATTTTAGTTCGTTACTTGGGTTGTTTGTTGACAATGTTGTTATTATTTGTTTGATTGAATTACGGGTAGGGGGTTGTGGACTTGTTTCATCATCATCATTGCTGCTTTTGGTATACTTTAAAAAAATATACACGCCAAAAGCGGTAAATTTTGGATAGTTAACTTTTAACTGTAACTTAAGCATATTTTTTATGCTTTAATGATTAACGGATTAATGATTAATTAAGTTACTTTTGGAAAAACTTTGCCCACCTATGGAGACATCGTTAAATATATATCTTCTTCTAATCTCGTTCCTTACGGAACCATCGGGACTGATCCAGGTCCACATTCTGTGTGGTATCTTCTTAAAGAAGCAGTTCATCGCGTAGAGTACCTCCTTCGTCATGAAATTGACCAGATTCTGTCCTCTAGGGTTTCGTGTCCCGACACCAAAATTCCCTACTCTCTCTCTGCTCATCACCGTCGACGTAAACCTATATGGCCATAATGATAGTCTAAACGTACACTTTCTAAATTCTCCGATTTTGTTTCCTTCTAGGATTATATCCCTTTACCGCATATGGAAAAAAAATAGTTGTTTGAATTTGAACCTTGACCTGTGCCAATAAGGTCCAAGTTCATATCTGCCATATATGGCTTCGTATGCGGTAAAGGATTAACTAATATACGACGCGTTTGGCTCGGTTGGTAGACACCTGCCTACTGAGTCGGCGGTCCCGGGTTCGAATCCCGGCCGGGGCAAATATTTGTTCTTGGGTCATGGATGTTATCTATGTATGTATTTATATATTATGTATATCGTCGTCTAGTACCCATAGTACAAGCTTTGCTTAGTTTGGGACTAGGTCGATTTGTGTAAGATTGTCCCTTAATATTTATTTATTTATTATTTATTTATTTAATATTGAAATAATGCTTGATCATCAGAGACCTAAGCTCCATCCCGAACCTGAAAGACGTCCTGTTGGCCTCGTTCGCGCCGTCGTCAGAGGAAGTGAAGTCGGCCGCGAGCTACGCGCTGGGCTCTGTTGCGGTCGGCAACCTTCCCGAATTCCTGCCCTTCATCCTACGGGAGATCGACGCTCAGCCGAAGCGACAGTATCTACTCTTACATTCGCTTAGAGAGGTTAGTCTATAGAAAATAAATAAGTTTCTGTCAAAAATGTCATTTTAGTGGCAAGCTTTTATAGCCGACTGTACTTTTCTTTGGATATCCATGAAATGCTCACTGAGACGATTCTAAAGAGCCCAAGCTCGGTAGGATTGCTTTTTCTATTATAGAGTTCCTATGGCCACCTTCCGGCTCCATCATCAGATCAGCCCCATGGTACCATATTATTGTATTGTCATCAAAGTTAAGTAAGTATGCAAAATTTCAGCTCAATCGGTTGACGATATCTGCTTCAAAATTGAGTTGCAAGATTTCACCCGATCAAACATACTTTAAACATACCATGCAAGCTAAATAAAAGCTTGTAAAAAAAGAACGGATTTACATACGCGGGACCGAAGACCGAGCTTCCGCGGTAGTCCTTTTCCTGACAGATTTTTGACATTTATGTACTGGATTTTTTACATTTTGATGCTAATTATTTATTTATTTATCGTATGGCTTATGTTATAGTTCTCTACTAAAATTTTTGAAGGGTTAGATTTGAGGTAAGCAACTGCATCTATCAAGAGTTTCTTGATATCTGCCATTGTTCCGCTAAACTTAGTGATTGGGCATTCAAAGATAATGTGGTGTACTGTCTGGTCTGAGTAACCACTGGCATTCCGCTGACTTACACCAATCCCATTTGTACCATAGAGAGGCACAATTTCCGACGCCTGTCCTGATTCGTTAAGAAGGCACCAAACCCTTGATGCTAATGATGTTTTGTTTACAGATTATATCATGCGAATCGTGTACTCCAGAGGGCGTGGAAGCCCTCAGGCCATTCATACCCGAAATCTGGGTCCAGTTATCGAAACACTGCCAATGTGCGGAGGAAGGATCTCGTAATGTGGTGAGTATTTCATTAGTACTTGGTGTGTTCACCTGTTAGTTCTTGTCGTTCTTGAGGTGGTGCAATCCTATTGTTAACATAAGTATAGATAAGCTAGAGAACTACATGTATGCATCACTAGCCTATATCTATACTTCACCACCTCATTCTAACTGGTGTAAACCCCCATTAAAAGTCGTCAGCTGCCCATGTTTGGTAGTCAGATTTTAAGGAAACAGTTCCAAAGCGATCCCATAAAATCTCGCGTGTGCCCGATATTCTGGATGTCGGGTAGTCTAGAATGATCCAAAGATTGAATTAAATAAATTAAAGAATGGGGTTCCAATTTCAATAGGTCAATGTAAGATTTTTATTTATTATGTTTCAGGTCGCCGAATGCTTAGGGAAATTGTGTCTGTTAGAACCTAAAGATTTATTGCCACACCTCAAGGAGTTCCTCCAGTCGCCCGAGCCGCTCACGAGGACAACTGCCGTCACCGCTGTCAAATTTACCATATCTGATCAGGTACTTATGACGTAAATATATGGTAAAATAAATAACCTAACTTGAATTTAAGATTTGAGCGTAGAGTTTGTAGGTTCCTCTGCGTAACTAAATAAATGTTTAACTCCACATTTAACAGGTTAATAACATGAAATTACAATAATAAGGTCCCGCGGCCATCCGCCTCGCGCCGCGCGTCGCTCTTCCGCTGTCACCTGGGCAGGTTTTGTGTAGTGATGGGCGACGCTTCTAGTGATGCGCCACAAGTGATTAACTGCGAATAGGTTACTAGAAAAATTAACAGCCAAACAGATATCTTTTAATGACGGCGAAGCGGTCGAGTGGGATAACATCACCGAAGAACAGAATCAGCATCACTAATGAAGCAGTGCACACATTAATCTCCGCCAGCATGCATAGTGGAATAGTTTTCTATGTATGTGTTGACTGCGTTTCGCGTAATAACTCTAGCATTAAAGTAATTTTTCAAAGAATTCTTGATGCGTAATGACGTTTATGTTTTTTGTTTAGCCGCAAGCGATTGACCCGCTACTGCGTGCCTGCATGTCGGAGCTACTGGTGCCGCTGAGGGATCCGTCGCTGGGAGTGCGGCGCGTGGCTCTAGTCGCCTTCAACTCGGCCGCGCACAACAAGCCCTCGCTCATCCGCGACCTGCTGCCCGCCGTGCTGCCGACCATCTACAGCGAGACCAAAGTGAAGGTACATGTCGCAGCTACTGGTGCCGCTGAGGGATCCGTCGCTGGGAGTGCGGCGCGTGGCTCTAGTCGCCTTCAACTCGGCCGCGCACAACAAGCCCTCGCTCATCCGCGACCTGCTGCCCGCCGTGCTGCCGACCATCTACAGCGAGACCAAAGTGAAGGTACATGTCGCAGCTACTGGTGCCGCTGAGGGATCCGTCGCTGGGAGTGCGGCGCGTGGCTCTAGTCGCCTTCAACTCGGCCGCGCACAACAAGCCCTCGCTCATCCGCGACCTGCTGCCCGCCGTGCTGCCGACCATCTACAGCGAGACCAAAGTGAAGGTACATGTCGCAGCTACTGGTGCCGCTGAGGGATCCGTCGCTGGGAGTGCGGCGCGTGGCTCTAGTCGCCTTCAACTCGGCCGCGCACAACAAGCCCTCGCTCATCCGCGACCTGCTGCCCGCCGTGCTGCCGACCATCTACAGCGAGACCAAAGTGAAGGTACATGTCGCAGCTACTGGTGCCGCTGAGGGATCCGTCGCTGGGAGTGCGGCGCGTGGCTCTAGTCGCCTTCAACTCGGCCGCGCACAACAAGCCCTCGCTCATCCGCGACCTGCTGCCCGCCGTGCTGCCGACCATCTACAGCGAGACCAAAGTGAAGGTACATGTCGCAGCTACTGGTGCCGCTGAGGGATCCGTCGCTGGGAGTGCGGCGCGTGGCTCTAGTCGCCTTCAACTCGGCCGCGCACAACAAGCCCTCGCTCATCCGCGACCTGCTGCCCGCCGTGCTGCCGACCATCTACAGCGAGACCAAAGTGAAGGTACATGTCGCAGCTACTGGTGCCGCTGAGGGATCCGTCGCTGGGAGTGCGGCGCGTGGCTCTAGTCGCCTTCAACTCGGTCATCAAAGTGAAGGTACATGTCGCAGCTACTGGTGCCGCTGACCACTATTGTTTGTGTCTAGTTTTGCCCGAAGTTTTTTCTTTACAGATATTTTTGTCTGGTCCAAAACTACCAACTACCATTAAAGTATCATGCACCACATGTATGTATAGTTACCGAACAACTTCTTGAATAAAAATGGCGGATCTGCGCATGTACATTTGCACGTAATGACGTTTTCTTCGTGACTGCACTTTGTTTTATGGAACAACAGAAATTTCAGTACTTTTATGCCTAAAATTTTAAACATGTATTCACTCTAGTTATTTCTATACATGTATAAATAACCTAATAAACTGCCTATGATAGTTAATTTTGTCACTAATGCTACGACTCGTTTATTCTAAACCGTACCTGTGTTTCCTCCACAGAAAGAACTAATCCGCGAAGTGGAAATGGGACCGTTCAAACATTCCGTAGACGACGGCCTCGATCTGCGCAAGGCGGCGTTCGAATGCATGTACACCTTACTGGGCACGTGCTTGGATCGGTTGG
Organism: Apotomis betuletana; assembly: GCA_932273695.1. NCBI lineage: Eukaryota > Metazoa > Arthropoda > Insecta > Lepidoptera > Tortricidae > Apotomis > Apotomis betuletana. The sequence continues at coordinate 19,038,874 of OW026301.1, read as the reverse complement.
ACGTGTTCGAGTTCCTTCGGCACGTTGAAGACGGTTTGAGAGACCACTACGACATCAAAATGCTCACATACCTTATGTGCGCGAGACTAGCGCAGCTGTGCCCCGCTGTGGTCTTGCAGAGTACGTATCAACATCCTCCTAGCCTTTGTCCCATTTTTTGAGAATGAATTCTCAATCGGGGTCGGCTACCTAAATCCCAAGATGTGGCGTAGGCACTAGTTTTTACGCAAGCGACTGCCATCTGACCTTCCAACCCAGAAACTAGGCCTTATTGGGCTTAGGTGGTTTCCTCACGATGTTTCCTTCACGGAAAAGCGAGTGATAAATATCAAATGACATTCCGTACATAAGTTCCGAAAAACTCATTGGTACGGGCCGGGTTCGAACCCGCGACCTCCGGATTGAAAGTCGCATGCCCTAACCACTAGGCTACCACCGCTTTTTTTTTTTTTGCAGAGTACGTATACCATACTTTTTGAGATACTAGGAGGTCGACCAGTTCGTCCGACGTAATACTTTTGTTTACCGTAGTCGGGTATAAAATCCTATAATCCTAATCGATGTCCAGTCCATCCCTGTACCATTGGTTAAAATCCGTCAAGCCGTTTCGGCGTGATTAGAAGACAAACTTATTTTTTTTTTGCAGAGTACGTATACCATACTTTTTGAGATACTAGAAGGTCGACCAGTACGTCCGACGTAATACTTTTGTTTACCGTAGTCGGGTATAAAATCCAAAATCCTAATCGATGTCCAGTCCATCCCTGTACCATTGGTTAAAATCCGTCAAGCCGTTTCGGCGTGATTAGAAGACAAACATACCATTAGATGGCGCTGTACGGCTGGCGCCGCTCTGAAATAATGGCTTCTATCCGTAGAAGACTGATTTTCAATACAATTGACAACATTTCATATTTATAACAGGTGGAAATTAATATAGAGATCGACAGGGCTTTAAGTCGTGTACCTTAAAAAAAAATCTTTGAATTTATTCTTCTGTATTTAAAGAAATATAAGAAAATACATCAAATAACTACAATCTAAGACAATACGGGCTGAATAGGGTTGTTGTCTAAACCAAGAGCGAAAAAAAATATTTTTTTTTATTTGACGTTGACAGGTGACAGATGCATACCGAGTTTGATTAAGTTTTTTTTTTAATAAGAAAACCGACTAAAGTAACCGTTCCATTAAGTTCTGGTTTCTGTGTTGCCACATTTCAAAATGAGTATGTTTTTATAAATTAATAATAAAATAAATAATCATCTCAGAAAATAAATAAAAACAGAGATTACTTCATCTTTCTAAGCAGAATTCAGAAAAGTAATAAAATGATAGTCTTAAAAATATAAAATGTTGTCAATTATAGACTTTTATAATCATTATCATACTTTTTATAATAGTATAAATGTCGAGACCAGCTAGATGTGTTCGAGGTCCTGTACGTATTTTATCTACATACGTGCCCGAAAGCGCTCGAGAAGCACTTATGAAGATCATTTGCACCAAATAAATTCATAGATTCAATATTTTTTTCTTTATTTAACGAAGCACCATTGGTATTTGATTCTCAAAGTCAGTTATGACCGTCAATTATGACTGACAACATATCGATAGTGTACTATACTATTGAATTGTGGTAGCACGGGGATAATGATACGACGAAGCTCGGTGTTAGAATGAACATTTATTAAATAATTTCCAATGCTTTTATACTGATTTTCCTTAAGGTCATTTCCATATATGGTTTCTACATTCCAAAGAGGTTACATGTGTCGCAATACAATTCAAGGCTAAGGGAATTTTCTATTGTTCTATTGTTGCATCACATGTGTGGATCAGCTGGGACCACACACACCGCACTATAACCTATGTTGCTCTATTTCCAGGGCTCGAGAGCCTAGTGGAGCCGCTACGCGCGACATGCACGATGAAAGTGAAAGCCAACTCCGTGAAGCAGGAGTACGAGAAACAAGACGAGCTGAAGCGGTCCGCGCTACGAGCTGCCGCCGCGTTGATGCACATACCTGAGGCTGGTGCGTATCACGAACCAGTTACAACCCGTAATACCCCTTAACCCTTCGTATGCCGTGTCCTGAATCCGTCCTATACAGATATAGGTAACGGATACGGGGAGGCGGCATACGAAGGGTTAAACGGGATCCTTTCATTTCCTCCAGTTACCTCATTTCCTCTTCGTTTAATTTTGCAACTTGATTCGTTTCCTGTCCGTGCCCCGTATATGGGTCACAGCAAGCGTCTATTACGATGTCGTAAGGTTTATTATTCAGATTAGGACAGTGAGCGTGTTAAGCTTTATCAGAAACCGAATTTATATTTAAAATTACAACCTATTAGTCACAAAGTCCACGAACATAAGCTAAAGAGAGATGGTGTAACATTGTCAATAAATAAATTAAATTGATGAACAGAAGTCACGATGATGCAAGGATAGGGAGGACCTAGTAGGCAAGTTAAAAAACGTGGAGAACATCATTTGCCCATTTATTAGTAAACTACCTAAAATAGGGATTTTTCCTGACATCAAATCAGCAACATTTTATGGGATGTTAAATTATAAAAAAGAAAACAGTACATATGAGGTCACCGTCATGTACGGTCAAATTACTACATTTTATTCGACATTTGCTTATTTTTAAATATTCAGCGCAAAGCAAAAATTACTAATGCAAAAGCAATATGAATATTCCGTGTATATTTTTGAACATTATTGTTAACGGTGTGATCTATGGTGGTTAACTAATTGTCATCAGGAAAATAGCTAAATAGGGGCTTGGTTTAAGCCTCTTCGAAACCTCTGATGAAAGTATAGCTCTAGATATTTTAAAACAAGCAATAATGTGAAAAAAATTGTTTGACTAAATTATTCCTAAGATGAATGATGTTTAAACATTCTATTTAAATAAATAATGACACAAAGGTAAATTAAGAAAGAAAAATTGAATGCGCTTCGATTGTAGTAGATCGCATTAAATTTTTCTTTCTTAATTTACCTTTGTGTCATTATTTATAAAAATAAAAATGTGGTATTACCACATAAAAAATATGAATCGATAAAAAAGATTCATACAAACATTCTATTTAAACCCTAGTTTTCCTTTTTACAGACAAGAACCCTCACCTGATGGACTTCGTGACGCAGATCAAGTCGTTCCCGGACCTGCAGCCCATCTTCGAATCGATCCTGAAGGACTCGTCGGGCGGCGGCGCCGTGGACTCCAACCTCATGGACCAGAGTTAGCTCCCCGCCTCCCACTCCCACTCCCACTACCACTCCCAACAACCTCACCGTGGAGGTTTGATCTATTTTTATTTTGTTTCGTTATTCGGTTCTATACCAACCGCATTTATTTTCATGTCTGTTGTAAAAATGATTGAAATTGAATAGATTTCTAATTACTCACTTCTTTTTATTACTGCTGTTTACATTTTCTCGAGAAGTTCCATTAAAAAAGGCCTTTGGTAGCGATTGACAATTGATGTCTAACGAGGTTTAGTTGTCAATACGATTTATATGTAATGTACAATACAATACAACAATACTTTATTGCACACCAATAAAGGTTTACAAAAGGAAACAAAACAAATACAAGTTGTACATAACGGTAGACAATAGGCGGTTTTATCGCTAAAAACAACCTTTGTAATGTAATAGACTTCTGGTGAAAATGTTGTTATTAAAAATGAGAAATAATACAAAGTTGCAACCGACGTTTTTATTATAAAATTACAAGTACATAACTACAAACTTTGCTAAACTTCCCTACCTGATAGATGCACGGACGGGATCCTTGCAATGCTCACTAGGGACTTAGGAAGTAGGAAATAGTTGAGCGGTCACTGTATAAATATATTGTGACGCTATATATTGCATAACTATCAACAATTAATATATCTTCCATACCTCATAAGGTAATTTTTGTATGCTTGCATTTCGCGAAAGCATTTTCGGAACACATCACAACTCATCTACAATGTAGATGTATGACACTATCGATAGGTATGCAATGTATATTGATATGTATTGTGATATTACAAGCTATGGAAAAGTTTAAGGAGGAAGGATAAATACATAATAGTGATGCGAAACATGAATAGTATGAGTTATTTCCCTTTCCTCTTAGCGGCGGGCGTGGCACTCGATCCTCGGAGGCTTTGAGCGTCGTTCTGTAAATAAATAAAGGTCGTGCTTCATAAAACAATGCCAAACAACCAATGCGTCACATATTTAAACATGAAAATTTAAAGGTCTTAATGGCTTGACTTGCGTTTAGATTACTCTCACTACATCGTATAAATTAGGGGACCGATTGCAGTAAAGGAAAATAATGTCGGCCCACATCTGACATTTTATTATCTCTTTAATCCGACGACTTATTAGCTCAGACCTCCGTTAAACGTCGGCATGTAACCCCACAGGTATTATAAGTTAGGGCTAAAATGAAAATGTTATCTCACGTGAATGAGGGATCTTTCTGGTAGATTATAATTCAAATTGAGCTCTTAGAATAGCCTCGCTGGGTTCGAGAATCATAGATGTTCAAATCTAGACAACTAAAGAGCGAGCTAAATCTTAGGGTTTTGTCTGCAAGCTGTTCATAGCGCTTTAGAGCCGTATTAACAGCTTGCAGACCATATTTTGTAGTACATAAAAAGAGGGTCAATCAATTTTTTTTTATGTTACTCGTTGCTATGGTGCCGTCGCCTGGGTCGCTCTTTAGAACTACAGCTTTCGGTGGTTATATTTACCAAAAACTTTTTAATTGCAACAGTTATATGCTCATCCTTATGTGGATTATCTCCTGACAATACCAATATAAATCATCAACACTTACCTAAGTTTGATCACTAGTGTCCCCTGTCACAGGACTGAGTAACGACATATTTGGATACTAGCTGTGCCCCGCGGTGATTCCCGCTCATCCCACGGGAACACTAAATTTATTCGGGATGAAAAGTACCCTATGTCCTTTCCCGGGTCTCAAACTATCTCCATACCAAATTTCATCTAAGTCGGTTCAGCGGTTTAAGCGTGAAGAGGTAACAGACAGACAGACAGACACACTTTCGCATTTATAATATTAGTATGGATAGAGTGATTTGATAACGTACTGGTTTAGCCGGCGAAGCACGCTGTAAGGTTGACGAGCTGGCGTTGCGAAGTATGGGGCGCGTTGAAACGCCGAGCGCGCTAGCTGGTCGCTCCGGGCCGGTGTCGTCAAGGTCCTTACTGGAAATGCACACATTTCTTTATTATCTACACAGCCAGCATTAGCAAACCAAGCTCTTGAAAGCTCCCTGGTTACATCAAAAAGACACCAACAAACAAACTTGTATTTATATGGTATTTTCGTGCTATCCTCGTATGTATATTTAATTACAAGTTACCGGCTGCGTAGTTACAGAGCTTAATTTTGATACTTTCTTTTGAGTGTTAAAGTTTCCGGTAAGGATGGATTATTAAAGACAAATGTACCTGTTTCCGCGTGAGAGTTGCCCTTTTCTACTGAACATGTCCGATAGACGACCTCGTAAATCTCGTTTGCTTCCCGCCGCACTCATGTCTGAATCAGATCCCTAAAACAGAAACTTAGTTGTGAAACAAAGATAAAGAAATTAAGTGCTTTGAAATATGTGACTTCAAAGGTACCGAACTTTACGTTACATTTTTAAACCAAATTCAACTTGAACCAAATTCAATTGTATGACTATCATATACTTAGACGCACTCGTTGACAGTCAAAATGGCAAATTAGCTGCGTTTCCATACACATGTTTGCTACCTTTATTTGCCGATGACATCACGGTATTTGTATGGAATGTTTTTAGCGCTCAGTAAGAATGGTCTGTAAGTTGTCAAACTTTATCGATAATTTTAGAGTAGGTACTCTAAATGTCCCATATATAAATTTGATCCCGATATTTTTTTTCCTCTATTTCTCTCTATTGCCTATTTCTCTATATTGACTAGGTAAAGAACTACTTACCTGTGAAACAGTTCCAATAGGCTTGAACTCCACTATTTCTGGGTCTGCTTGGTCGTCAATGGAACGCGATTTAGTTAACTTCTTTAATTTACCGAATATGCTCTTCTTTTTCTTTTTCTCTGTTGGTAATATCTCGCTTTGGGCCGATCCGCCGGATAGACGACTGTAAATGAAGTAATGTCATTGATTCTAAGATATTGAAAAAAAAAATAAGGCCCATTTGACCTCCAATTAGTATTTAATTTGTCCTGTTTTTTTAAATTTGAGAGTACAGTCGCCATCAGATATATCGCAGCATATAAGGCGTTCATAAATATCTGAACATGTACTGTAACGCCCAGTCAATAAGAGTCGTGTTCAGATATTTATGAACGCCCTATATGCTGCGATATATCTGATGGCGACTGTACCTGTACCTATAATATTATTTATCCGCTTACCCAATAAAAGCTACCGTCAAGCTTTGAATCGGAACACAATCATGCATGTTCTATACTTTAATAGAGATAATTTGAACTGAGACGGACATACTTCACCACATAGTTAGCAGCAAAAGTAGCTACGCAAAATAGCATGTAATGTTCAAAACAAGCTTTCGGCAGCCTCTTGATAATAATGGCTTGTCATCTTTATTATTTCGTTTGAATAGCTTCTTCTGCTATTAACTATGTAGAAGTACTTCGTGAAATTGCGGTGATTGTAAGAAAAACTAATGAATTGAGACCTGTCAAGACTGGCATCGCGTTGCATCGTGAACAGCCGCCCGTCGTCACCGTCGAGGGATTGCATCGACGAAACGCTGCTATCATCCACCGTCTTCCATATTGCGCCCTATAAAACAATCAAGTATAAGTTTATTTGTAGATATGGTAGAAAATGCTCGAGTGGAGACCTCGGACCAGCAAGCGCAGCGTAGGACGTCCACCTACAAGATGGATAGATGACCTTATAAAAGTCGCCGGAAGGCGCTGGATGCAGGTCGCTTCCAACCGGTCTATATGGAAGTCCAAAGGCGAGGCCTATGTTCAGCAGTGGACGTCCTATGGCTGAGATGATGATGATGATGATGAGATATGGTAGGCGACCAACTGCTTAGGTATATAAAGTGTGCGAGTTCTTAAAATATGTATCGGGCCGCGGCCGGTTCGGGTAAAATTAGAGAGGTTCAAATCTCCAATATCATAAGCATGATTGCGCAAGTTAGGATTAAACTCGGAGATTATTTGAATAGTTCACGAACTGTAAGTTAGTTTACCTGCTCTTTAGTAGTCTGTTCCAGCGAAATAGAGCGCTTCTTGAGTGATGGGGCGCGGGACGGTGTTCGCGAGGCGGGCGTTACCGACAACGTGTCTCGCGGCTCCGTCGACATAGCTCTGTGGAATGGAAATGTATAGGCGCACGTTATATTTCACGTTATTGAATATCTTCGACGACTTCAATTACGACTTGAGAGTTGAGAGTTCCCTTTCGGGTTTGACTAGAGCACATGTAGTGTTTTCTTATGTTGAAATTATGAGAGGTGGAGAGTGAGTATGAGACGGCATAGATACGGGGCTCACACTGATCTCAACAACAAGGTTAGGTACCGTCTCTGGATGGTTTCTTAACTACTCCACATTCCACAATGAAAACAGCCGGAAACCCGAACATACGAAAGAAATTTTGATAAAGCTGCGACAGAGACGTTTCGGTCCATCAGTCAATTATACAAATGTTCAAATTCAAATACAAATTCAAATTCAAAATTGTTTATTTGCATGAATAGTACAGTTTTCACATAACAGAGTACGTATAAACGTTCCTCCGCCATGTATTCTGCCTGCAAGCAGGCGTGCAAACATTTGAGCGCGCTCCATTAATTGAAATTAAATTAAATAGGTAATATTCACCGACTCATGCCGGGGTGGCCGGGTGGGCCGGGCCCACCCCAATATGGTCCAGTGGCCACCCCAGGATTTTGAGTTACCTACCCATAGAAATTCATGACTTCAACTCACAGGCCATGGCCAGGCCCCCACCCAGGCCCCGCCTGAAAAATAATCTTAGATACGCCAATATTCACCGTCTCTGTGTGGCCTGCTGGCGGCGCTGTCGCTCGGCGATGCGCGAGGCTCGCAGCTCGTCAGTGAGACGGCGAAGACGCGCGGCAGTGGCGGCTGCCATTTCGGCACTCGTCGCCTCCATGCTCTCAGGCGTGGCCGAGCGGGACCGTGACTTGGACGACTAAAAACATAGTTAAGGTGCATTTATACTGCGTAAATAAAGTTCACACTATCGTATCGTTCTCATTTCGCAAGTTTTCCGGCAAGTTTCAGTGAAGTATTTTTGTTTTGTGGAAACTTACGCGGTTCCTCCTTGGCGGCGTAGGCGTCATCAGACTCTTCTCCGGTTTAACAGGCTCTTGGAAGAGATTCGGGCTCTGTTTCATTAGGTCCTCGATTGTTTCTAGCATTTGCGTTATTGTCCTGTCATCCTCCTGTAAGGCCGTGAAGATTTTCATTTAAAATGTGTATAAATATCTTATCGTCGGGGATAGTGCAATACCGCGTAAGTAACAAGTGTAGATACGAATCAATATTCAAACAAATGCTAAGTATTTTATTGAAATGAGAACTTTATCGACAGCTGTTATTAACGCGGTATTGCACTGTCCCCGATGTTATGTAATGCTTTCAGAAACAGAACGCAGTTCAATAGTACAGTCAACCAATTTGATTTCTAGGCCACTATAGAACCTTGTCACAATGACAATGATATGAGATTTCAAGCGGCTTTCATATTGACGTTCACTGTGACAAGGTACGAAATTGCCTAGGAATCGAATTGGTTGACTGTACAGTGAATCTAAAATTCGTGGGTACAATAGCAGTTATAAGGAAAATAAGCGTGGTTGGCTAACCGCTTGCCTCCTCATCTCGCGACACGAGTAGTTAGCATGGGAAACATTGGCGTATCTAACAACATTATTTTTCAGGGGGGGCCTGGGGGGGGCCCGGGGGTGGGCCTGGCCATGGCCTATGAGATGAAACCATGAATTTCTATCGGTAACCCAAAATCCTGGGGTGGGCACTAGACCATACTGGGGTGGGCACGGCCCACCCAGCCACCCCCTATATACGCCAATGATGGGAAACGTAAGCAGGGCCAACCATTTGTGGCTACTGTGGATAAAATAGCCCTACAAAATGTTATGTTAAGTTACCTGTTGAGCCCGCTTGAGGGAAGCGACCAGCAGCTTGTTCTGGTCGCGGTCGCGGTCGTGGCGTTCCTTGTCTCTGCGCAGCTTCTCGTTGGCCGTGCGCAGTTTCGCGTGCGCGTCTCGGAGTTCCAGTAAGTCGCACTGTAGCTCCGTCACCTGTGAAGGAAAAATCGGTCGCATATAAAGTAAATATAAAGAGGGATCGATAATAGATATACATATTTGACAAAGCGGTTGGCTCGGTTTGTAGTGCAGCTGCCTACTGAGCCGGCGGTCCTGGGTTCGAATCCTAGCCAGAGCTAATATTTGAGTGATGAACTCGAATATTTGTTCCTGGGTCATGGTTGTTATCTATATATGTATTCCGTCATCTAGTGCCCATAATACAAGCTTTGCTTAGTTTGGGACTAGGTCGATTTGTGTAAGATTGTCCCTTAATATTTATTTATTTATTTATATTGGTTGCCTCTCTGTGTATCACATGAACAAGGCGTATGACCCAATTTTCGAGCTGGACCCTAGTTGTTTATTTGTTAACTTATTCTGAGTTCTAATATTTACCTTCTTCTTTGCTTCCTCCGTTTCCTCTTCGGTGGTCCTCTTTAACTGATCTATTCTTCGTTTCATGTCTAACCTCTCCTTGTCTCTTTCGCGTTCCACCTGAAGAAGAAACCCAAAATTAAGGGTATAACCGTTTTAAATATGCTTCAAAATTAAATTACGAAGGTTTGTTGAAAGATGTTACCTCAAATAGTGTCTGACGTAGATCTCTGGCGAGAGTGGAAGTTTCCTGAAGCAATCTCTGCTGTTCGTCTCTCTCCTTATGCCATGCCAGTTCCATACGCGTTGCCAAACCGGCGATACGGGCCCGCCCAGACGAGAGTAATCTATCTTCCTCATACTACAAGAAAGCAGACACTTGTATTCATCGAGGAGTGTCTTTTCAAAAGGGTGTTTTCCTAACAACGTTTAGGTTTATCAATCAAAAATTTCGTCATACAATAAAACACTTTTTAAACACTTCGTGGCCAAAATTTTAGAAACTGAATTATTATTTTTTGTCACTCAAAAGTACCAATCACTAGCACCGATGTCCAGAGGATTATCAGCACTACTGTCTCAAAATATGATTTAACTATTTTTTCATTTCAAACCATCAACACAATCGTTATGAGCAAATCACATCATTTTTTTTAGATCTAGAATTTCTGGATTCTACCTCATTGATGATTCATCAATTATTGAATATTACCTCATTGAGCTTCGACTGCATTTCAGCTAAGCGCACTTCGGCGGATGATTTTTCGCTGATGAGTTCCGTGTTCAGTTTGGATGCGTTGAGCCGTGATTCGCAGAGTTCGTCTTCGAGACACGCGACTTGTTGTTCAAGTGTCGCTAATTTTGTGCGATATTCCTCCTAGAAAACATTTCAAGAGAAAACTGCAGTGATTTTCACTTTAGTTCTTCATTAAGCTTCACGTGAATCAAGGTAATCTTTCGTAACGACCACATTGGCGACTGCCGTTAACCCAGCTGCTTAGATGCAATACCGAGTCCGAACAAAGTCTGATTCGCTTGAAGATTACAGCTCGGAATACTTACGTGTAGTGAGCATGACTATAAATGTATGTCAACTACTTATGCTATTGGCACTTACCTCATCCGTGCTAGATATAGAAGTCCTCTTTGCCCGTGGATTCTTGTCCCCGTTTTTAACCTCATTCATCGACTTCTGAGCTGCATCTAGCATCTGTTTGTAGTTATCTCTTTCACGTTTGAATCGTGATACCTAAAATATTGTAAATAAGTGTACCTATAGTTTCGGCATATACAATTATAGACAGCATTGACCTTTAACCAGGCTAGTGCGAAATATAGACTTTGAATATAGACTTATTTCATACACATCTCTCACCACTCGCCGTATGAAAATAGATAGGTAGGCGTGTAAATATGCGTGTACGGACGAACGAACAAGGTACAAACATGGAGCGAACGTAAAGAACATCGAACACGAAATCCTATGAACCGCCCTGTTGTGTTTGATGTTTGTGAGCGGTACGGCACGTACGTGCGAACTAATAATAGTTCGATGGATGTTCTTGTTCGTTCGTCTGTACACGGCATTAAAAGGGCAGTAACTCTGAAAGGCATTCAATACGTTCATTAGTAGGTAGGGGAAAACCGGGAGACTTGACCAGGTAGGAGACTTGAACCATCTCAAATATTTCATTCAAATTTCGTGCCATCGGTGCCGTTGATAGCTCGAAAGACACTTGCATAAAGGCGGTGGCTGCGGTGGGTGCGCCATATTGGCCGCCATTAGTATGGTTCGGCTTTGAGCGAGAAAAACGTGTTCTTGCGTTTCAAAAGTGAATAAAAATATTTTTTTGCTTTCTAATGCAATTTCAACAGTTTTGGAGGTAAGATCTGTTTTGTTATCACATCGTATTCTTTGTTTAATGTAGTATTTTTGAGTTAATGTGTGTGGAATCGTCCGTTGCAATTGTTTAGAGGCAACATCACTTTCGTAAGGCAAGGGGGTAGCGGGAGACTTGACCACTCTGTCGGTGGGAGACATGATCAGTGGTTCAAATGTCCCACTCTGCTCTTTAGTTGATTATTATTTTATTATTATATTTTTAAATGTTGATCATTTGTAACAGAAACTCATTTATATTTTCGGGTTTTAGATTCCTGATGATTATTGTTTGAAACTTGCATAGTTTTCGCTTATAAGTGAGATTATAGTTCACAGTTTTTGTAATATGTAAAAAAAACGAATTCATGTTGTTAAATATCATTACTTCTAAGAAAAACTCATAATAATAATTATGGTTTTATATGTTGTAATTAATGTGTATAATCGTACGTGATTTCTGAGGTGCCTAGTTTTCTGTTAGAAGCGAGATCATAATTTATTTTCATTAACATTTACAAAAAACGGCCTCATGTCGTTAACTATTGATTATTTGTGAGAAAAACTCATGTACAATTTTGGATTTAAAGCTTATTTATTAATGTGCATAATCATAATATGTGATAACTGATGTGCCATTAGTTTTTATAATTAATCAGTTTTCTGTTACAAACAAGATTTTCATTTCCTATGATTTACAAGTCAAAAACTAGCTTAATAATGTTAAATGTTGATTGTTTCTGTAAGAAAGTCTCGTCTTTAATTATGGCTGTGTTTTTCATTAAACATTAATAACAAAATAATAGTTATTTAAATTTATTTCTCCTAGATAAATGTATGGTCAATTCTCCCTCAAGCCCTGGTCAACTCACCCGTAGGGGTGGGAGATTTGATCCATTTTTCCGTTTTTAAAAAACATGAAATAAAAAAATATATGTAGACTTTATCAACAATCTAATATTATCAAATTATACCTAACAAAATGAGACATACATGAGCCCAATTACAAGACGCTACAACTTATACATAAAATTTTAAGCAACTTTAATGAAATTGGGGTTCACTTCTCCCGGACTTCCCCTACCTACTCATTTGTCACCTGCAAACATTTACCTGATTCTGTAAGGACTTGAGTTCATCTCGCATGGTGTTCATTTGGCCGTCATATCGCATCTTGGTATCGGCGATTTCACTCCTCCTTGCTCTTTCAGCTTGTTCTAGTCGAGCTTGCAAGTTCGATAACTCTTGTTCTAATTCTGCATTCTCAGTTGTCAAGTTCCTCTGTATCTTGGATACTCTTTCGTAGTCTTCAAGCTTCTGTTTGGCTTCTTCTAACTACGAAATATCGTTTATCAATAATTCGCCAAAATCTATAAAATAAGTGAACAACGAGCTTTTTGTCTCATGTGATTTTCTTACCTCCTTTTTAGTGGCATCTTGTTGATGTGTCAATACGTCGCGATTTTCGAGCGCAGATCTTAACTCTCGCTCGCGCTGGTCTAGACGGGCTTGCATTCTAGCACGTTCCACTTCCCAGCCACCACCGCATAGCCGGTCTTGTAGAGACGAAATTTCACTCTAAAATAATTGAAACATGTTTTTAACGTATATTTTAGCCTTCATGACAAAATCGAGCCATTTCATGTTTTTAGTATACTCTTCATACCTGTAATTCTGACTTTTCTTTGTTCCATGCCGACGATTGTTTGTCGTAATTGTCTTGCATAGTTTTCAATTCTGTTAAAGTTGAGCTTAACTCTTTTTGCAGATGTATTAACTCACTGAAATAAGTTTTATTGTTAAATGGTTTTATTTTGTCTCAGGTATTAGGTAGGAATGGTTCCTAAACATAATTAATTCAATAAATACAGCTTACCCCTGTGCTTGCTCCTTTTCAACAGTCAGTCTTGCTTTAGTTACTACATGCTCTTCTTCGAGCATTTCGTATTTACCCGTTAACTCTTCATACTCTGCCTTTTCTACTGCTAGCGAATGTTCTAATTCTGAAAAATAACAAATAAAAATTAAGTAAGTAAATACTTGCGGGTTCTACCTTTATGTTAAATTAAGAGATTATAAATGTTCAGATACTTACTTTTGACAGTCTCCTCGTACTCCTGCTTGAGATCAGCTATCCGTTTGGCGCCCGCGCCTGAGCTTTGTTCCAAAACTTTGAGTTTGCCTTTTAGTGTCGCTAATTCTGCTTCCTTGTTTTTATTGTCTTTATCGTGAGTGATGCGCATTCTTTCAAGTTTTTTACGTTCAGCCTGAAATCACAAAAGCCAAAATTTAAAATTCAACATTGTAATGATCTAAATTACCGAAAACTAGACAATTTTACCTGTAGATCAGTATCAAATTCAGAAGCCTTGCTTTCCCAATAACTAGAATCCTTTTTCTCAGCTTGTAACTTATTTTCGAGATCTTTCTTTTCATTTTCTGCCTTTGCTAAGTTCGACTTTATTTCTGACGTTTCTGTTTGTAACGTGGATAAATCTTTCTCGGCCTTGTTTAGGTCTCGCTTCGCTGTTTCTAATTCCTCCTCTTTCTGTCGAAGATCCTTTGTAGCCTTATCGACCTTTTCTTGCATATGAGCCATTTCTACGGCAGTTATAGCTTCGTCGTATTTCTGATTAGATGTCTCTCGTAGCGCATCCTCCTGATTATTAAAAAGAAAATTAACAAAAAAGACATGACACAAATTGAAGCTAAGAGCGGTATGTGCTTTGGTTACAGCAGTCGAGATAAGGAGCTGTGTCATAACGTCTATAAATAACTAGGATATTGGTGCTCGTGCAAGAAGCGTGCGTACGGTGTATTAATTAAAATATTACATTTATATCGGATTTTTTTCAAACATTGGAATCGCTACAATCTAAAGGACACCTAATGGGTCGGGAGGTAGTGACATCGTGCGGCAGGTAGGTCCACTCCGTATATCAAATGAATACCAGTTGCTTTATATGAATGTCTTTAGCTGCTACAGTTGATTCTAAATGGGTGATTTTACTTTCGTAGTCGATCTTCATCTCTCTGATATTTGTTTCTAAGTCTATAACTTTGCTTTCACTATGGAATAGTTTTGTTTGTATTTCATCTTTTTCACTCGTAAATTCTACAGATAAACGTCTATGGGAGTTGGCTAGCGCTTCGGTTTGCTCCTTTTCTTCTGATAGCTGACATCAAAAATTCTTCGGTTTTTAAATACTCAAGTTACATTTTTAAAGCCGGCAAATGTAATTTAACTAAGAACATAATTATTAAACATACATACCTCTTTTTCTAATTTGGTGACACGATCTTTACGAGTAGCCAACATTTTATCTGCTCTCTTATATTTATCTTCAGCTTCCTTTAATTTCTTTTCGAACTCGACTATTTTCTTAGTTTTATCACCAACCTGAAATTATTATTGAAAGTGTGTCAACCGATATTTAATACACCAATAAATACTTGAGTTGTTAAAATTAATAAAAGGGATTTACCTCTTTTAGCAGTTTATTTTTATCCTGTTCTAGTTGACTTATACTTTCTACTTGTTTCTTAAGTTTGTCAACTTCTTTATCTTTGGCATCCATTTCTTTCTTTAGATCCTCAATTTTTTTCCGACAGTCTGCCATTGCTGTTTGTTGAGTGTTGGAGTTTTCTAGAGGAAAAGAAAAGCAATTAAAACCAAATGTTAATTCATTATGGAATTTTGTACTCAATTTAATGTTAAAGTACATACTCAGGTCGCCAGTTAATTTATTTATTTTTGTTTCCAGTTCTTTCTTTTCATCCTTAAGTGCCTTTAACTCATTTGTAGCTTTACCTTTTATTTCCTCTAATTTTTTACATTTTTCAGTCAGACTTGACTTTTCGGCCTCTAATTTTTTATTAAGATCCTTGACATTAGCTATTTCAGTCTGTAACCTATTTTTCTCATTTTTGAATTCAGATTCATTATTGGATAATTTTGATTTGGCTTCCTCAATATCTTTTTCGAGCTGAGTTTTTGCATTAATTACGTTCTCTGAGAGGCCAGCATTTTTCATTACAACATACATTTCACCTGTTGAATACAATATTTGTGATTAAAAACAATTTAAATATTTATAAAATATTTAACAGTTAGAAACTTTTTAGATCGACGTATAACACACGTTTAAAAATAAGTCATCAGAATACAATGTATACTCTAAAATAATTTAAATAATAATTTTGTACCAACCAATCTCATTCTCCAGTTCCTCGACCATCTTTTTCATTTGTAGTTTTGTAGTCAAATCCGTCAGCTTCTTTGGCGTACGCGGCTTGAAAGTCTTGATCGCATCTTCTTTTAGAGCTTTTAGGGATGCTTGAAGCTTAGCGTTTTCTTTCTCCAGCTGATAACAAAATGAAATTACAATTATATTCTAATCATTCCTATTATAGTTTATAAATTATATACATTTATATATAAATATATATATTGTACTCACCTTACTGAAATTCAATTTTAATTTATCTAGTTCTTCTTGTTTTGCTTTTAGAGCTTCACTATCCTTCTTATTTAACTCTCCGCCAAACCGAACTTTCTTTTCTGTTTTGTCATCTGTATCTTTATTATTTTCTAGTTCTTTGATTTTACTTAAGGCTTCCTTCAATTCATTTTCTAATTTGCTAACTTTAGCTGCTGCTAGATCCGAAGATTTTTCAGATCGTAATGTTCTAGTGTCTTTGAGAAGCTAAAAATTTAAAGTAGGTATAGCATCATGTTCAAACTTGCTAAAAAGATGAATTTTTAATAACTTATAAAATACCTGTAATTTCTTATTTTCTGCGTGTAGTTTTTCGTTATCGACTTCTAAACTTTGCGTTTTAGATCGAAGGACACTGGCTTCTTGTTCAATTACTTGTAGTTGTCTTTTTAAATCAACATTCTGTTGATCACTGTTACCATCCAACGATCTAGAAAATATTTTTATTTTAGTATTATGTATACTCGTATACACGATGATTTTTAATTAGTGATCAGGTACCAACTTTTCTAACTCAGTAAATGATGGCGGCGGTCACGATGAAGTCGTAATTACATGAAAACAAACTTTTATTTTTCTATGATAATTTTTATTTTGAAACCAATTTTGTCTTAAATTCCTTGTCACCCTACTGATCTGTATCTGTAAGCTTACAACCTTTCAATTTATGAGTAATAACTTGTCATTGTTATTACCTATACAAAGTCGTAGGAAATTTCCTAAAATTTCCCGCCAAAGCGATGACACTTGACGTAGGTATCGTACTTTAATAATTTTATGAAGGGATAATAATAAAGGTTCTCTGTGATCTGTGGTACATTGTGTAATACTAACTAAGCTGCGTTTAAATGAATTACTGAAAAAAAAAACTAAACTTCCGAAAAAAATACTAAACTTCCGAAAAAAAAAACTTAACTTCCGAAATAAATACTAGCGCCAGGACCGAATTGCTACCACAAATGTAGTTTAATGGGTTAGGTTAGGTTAGAACTGCGACCACAACAGCGCGCGAGCCGAGCGAGCGAAGCGAGCGTGCCGCGGCAGCGGTCGGCGAAGCGCCAAAACCGAACTGCTACCAGTTCGTTTCTATATTTTTATTCGTACATAAGTTTTCGGAAGTTTAGTAAAAGAAGCTGTAAAAATAGTATTTTAAATGAGCACATTTTTTAATTACTTTTCGGAGGTTTTATTACTACCCTTTATGAAGGATGACCGTGTATCTACTTAGTGGTTGTTAGTTTTAATTATGTTTCAACTTAATTAAATAAACAGTGAGGTAATTGCATGAGACCTCGCCTATTAGGTTTAATTTTAGCTGGATATTAATTGATCACCGATTAAGAATCATCGTGTATATTATTATCTTTCGTCCATCATAGGTACGATAGGTTATAGAGGTATCACGTTTTCATACTCACTTGCTCTTCATCAGTGTTTTTGGCTTCTTTTGCGTTAAGCTCAGTTCGGCGTGTAGTCTTTCACAGTCTCTTTCTTTTTCAATAAGTTTCTTTCTGAGTTCAGCTATTTCATCTTCTAGTACCTGTTAATAATATTTCACAGTCATGGGTTAGGCGTTAATCGGGTATGTGTATGTGTATGTACATACTACGTGGTTTTATTGATTTGCGTTAACTTCGAGGGCACATTCTTCAGATCGAATTAAGTAAATTTCTCCAAGAAACTAATGTCTTAACTCATACCGTTATTAAAATATTCAAGATCTTGATTTTCTTACTTAAGTACGTTAAACCAGTGTAAAGTCTTCTTAATCCATAACCAAATATTATTTAATATCAATTCGTTCAGTAAAGAGTTTTCAGTTTTTACACATGCATGACAAGAAGGTCAAAACAGGAATGTGTAAAAGATAATTCTAACACTGACATTTAATTGACACTAACTTTCTCTAACTCAAAAGTGCCCTTTACAATGGTCATCAACTCAATATTAATTTAGTTTGTATGAAAAAAAATTTTTTTTTTTCGAAATTAATTAAAATTGATTTACAAGATAGTTTATTTTAACGGACCAAGCATTATGTCGAAGTTCACGTAAATAAAAAATAACACCCTGTATAGTGATTTTGTTAAAAAAGTAAATTGTTTATTGTATTTTTTTATATACCTTTACTTTTTCTTCAGCCAAGCTTTCTTTATTGCTCTTTGGTCCATTTCGTTTGACACCGAATGATGAATTTGTGTTGCTTGTAGTTTTGGTGCCTGCAGCTGTGACTTTCTCTGTTAGTTCCTTTACTTGCTTCTTTAAAGAGTCTCTATCTTGTTCTAATTCTTCTACTTTTCGCCGTAAAACAGCTGCTTCCTAAGAAATAATAAAAGGATAGTAAAATGTATCTTCTGTTAAAATTGATTGGCAATAGGTTTGTTAATGAAATACCTGTTCATTCAGTTCAAGAAGAATACGCAACTCAGCCGGATCTTCTTCGTCTGATATTCCTTCATCTTTTTCGTTGGGAGCTTCAATAGAAAGTCTATTCGGTGGAGGTGTCGGCGATAGCTTGCGGCCTGCTGTATAAAAACTTTTTTCAGTTGCATGTGAATGGTTTATCTAAATAGAAAGCAATGATTTGATAATGTTACTTAATTCAATTGGTTAATGCTGTTACATCATGTTTGTTAAGGGCACTCACAATCTTAAAACCAATAAGCTTAATGGAAAATATAAAACAACTCCACTATACAATTACATTATGTACATCAAATTCAGCATAATAAGGTATCGAACCGAACTGGAGAAAATGGCTACCATCGATACGTTTGTTGATATTATCGACAAAGCGTGTTAGTAAACTTTGAAAATTGCAGAGATCCAGTGAAGAAGTCGGATAGCGCAGGATATTTCGGTGGCGGGTTATTGAGAGATGCAGTGGGATTGGCGCCGGGGAAGTTGCGTTACACAAACTAGATGGATTTCTCATAACATATATAGTTTGACATACTTCTGGCTTTGGTAGCCATTTTCTTCAGCTGTTGAAGCAAAGTTTCATTGTCGTCCTCGACCCGTGATGCTGTTTTACGCAAGTTATTTGCCTGAAAATATTCGTTAGTTTATCATTATTGCACATTATTGTTTGAAAGTTTTCTAGTCTATGGTATTTGTATTACAGGGGACATTGGTTACATACAAAGACACTTCGAAGAAAAACAACATTTACATTTCTGGGGTAAAGCAATATGTACCTATGGTTGGTAATCTTACTGCCAATGGATTAAACATGGAGACGAAGGGAAAGGATAGATGACTGGAGGTATCTGCTGGAGTTTTGTCTGGAAGAAGTGGTGGGCTGTCGGATTTTTCTTTGGAGCGACATTCAGCGTTACTACTTTCTCCATAAACGTTGTCTTCATTCCCTTTGACGACTGTCAGGCTTAGATTGTAAACTTCTAGATTTTCTGTCATGGTACCTTCATTAAATACAATTTTAGGTTCAATTTCTGTACTAGAATCTACACGGTTCAGTTGAAATCTTGTAACTTGTTGACTTTTATCATTGTCTAACTTATTTGCAGTTTGTATGCTTGCATTTCGCACTTTTATTTTGTTGGTTTGAGTGCCATTGTCTCTTAAACCATCTGTCTGTATATATTTGCTTTTCATAAATGGCGATTCTGTCTGAGCGACGGTATCAAGAGTTTCAGTGTTGCATTGTGCACTTGAATCTAGTGTTATTACACTCGTATCTGTATCGACGTCATGAACCATTACGACCTCAGTCTGACACCCTTCAGAAAAGCATTGTAAATGGTCTTGAGGTGCCTGAGCAGTTTCGTTTATTCCTATCGACAAGTGATTAACGTCTAATGCAGAAATGGATTTATTTAATGCTAACTGCATTTCAAGTATACGAAGTCTTTGGTTTGTGTTTTCATCATGACACTCTTTGAGTTCATCGGATGAATTGGAAGGGATGAGATCAGGATGAGATGATTGAGGTACTTTGGGTGGCGGAGGTATCCGTCTGCCACCGAAGCGTTGCCGATATCGGCTAGCCTGTTCGAAGACAAAATATGCTTATAACTGCATTGCTGTTATGGGTCGTTAATTAGAAACGAGAGCTGTTCGAGTGTGTGGCTTGGTGCAGTTAACAGTGCTGTAGTAGAGGTTAATTATTTATCGACGGCGAGTCTAACATTTGTCTATTTGCGTCGCCGCGTGACTCAGCGGCATGTTGGCACGGGGCCAGTTGGCGACGCTCGAGAGCTAATGCCCTATTAAATGCAATTGTTCCACCGTAAAACCAACTGATTGGTATAATAAGTGGAACCGGCTTTAAGCTGTTAACAAGTGGTAAATCATAGGCGGAACCTATAAAACTTGTAGCTAGAGACTAAATATTTACCACATTTAGATACTTTAGGACATTCTTGCGAAGGAATCTAATTTTACCTATAAATAATGCATGATTTAATTTGCATTGTTCTGTTACTTGTACCCACAACATGTTACACTAGTGTAAGTTATCAAGATGCCTTATTGTAGAGCTGTAGACGTACCTCTTCTTCTGCATTCTTGAGTTGTTCACGCAGGTCGGCCTCGCGCTCTAACGAGTCCTGCAGGTCTCGTAGCAGTTGCGCGGGGTCCTCCTGGCTGCCGCCGCGCGTCATCATAGCTCGGGACACCTTCTGCTACAGAAACCATGAACAGGTTAAGACCCTTAAATACTAATATTCTTTTTTCTTTTGGCATTTAATGACATATCAGGTGAAAATCTTCCCCAAATCAACTTAGAAAATTCCTTAAACCTAAAGTAACTAATTAGTAATTATATATATTATGCTACCTCCGTAAATGTCGAGCACGAGCACTTTACTAGCTATGTAATTACTAATTAGAACAAAACGAACTACTAGGACAAAGTCATAATTTTGGTCATAATTAATTTTGAAGCGAGGACAGAACTACGTAGAAAGACCCAAAAACGCTAAGCATTTTCATGGGTGTACTGTATACTTAAACGGATAAATGTATTGTACACAGTATGTTCTCTGATATTTGTTTATTCTTGGATACAAAGATTTGCTAAGAATAAATAAAACGCGTAAAAAATGGTAATATAGCCTAGGCTTAGGAAAACACCGGCAATATGCAAAAAGTGTATTTTGGGATGGGAAAAGCATTTGAAATAAACAGAAAAACCGGCCAAGAGCATGTCGGGCTACGCTCAGTGTAGGGTTCCGTAGTTGCTCATCCTTCACAATAAACTGCTGTTTTAAGCCCGAGGTTTACGTTAAGAAAGATTTTAAGCTCTATAAAAAGGTCGTAAACGCCCTAGAAACTGTAATCACTTATTACCTTCTGGAAGTCAACTTACGACCTTTTAAAGAAAAAATATTAAATTTGGCGATAACTCAAAAACGGCTCGACCGATTTTGTTCAATATAGGTTTCATTGAAAGTACTTAATATAAGGCCTCATTAACATGAATTTTTCCGATTTTTTTGACCCGTGGTTGAAAAGTTAGAGGGGGGGGGGTACACTATTTTTTTTGTTTTTGGAGCGAATATTTACAAAACTGCTGACTTTATCAAAAAAATAATGTTTAAAGACCCCTATTATTTTTACAAGACCTATTCAACAGCACCACAACACACCAGTGTTGAAAAGAAAAAAAAAATCCACCCCCACTTTAGGTGTTCGAGAGGTACCCGAAAAAAAATTTTTTTTTTAAATATTATTTTACCGTTCTGTCGGCGTTATACATACACATACTCATACCAAATTTCAGCTTTCTAGTACTAATGATCACGGAGCTAAGCCGCGGACGGACAGACGGACAGACGGACAGACGGACATGGCGAAACTATAACGGTTCCTAGTTGACTACGGAACCCTAAAAAACACATCAACTACGTTCGTCATTGTGACAAGAGCGAAAAAGGTACGTGTTTCATTTTCCTTGACCGTACCTACTACTAAAATTATTCTGAAACGACAACCGAATTAGTAATTATTTATTTACCTTTAAGAGGCCTTATTCCTTTTAAAATTTATTTTTTTCATATTATGAGACATATACACGATGATTTTTAATCGGTGATCAGGTACCAACTTTTCTAACTCAGTAATTGATGACGGTCACGTTGAAGTCTTAATTATACATGAAAACAAACTTTTATTTTTCTATGATAATTTTTAAATTATTATACCAAGTTTGTCTTAAATTCCTTGACATTCTACTAATCTGTGTCTGTGAGCTTATAACCTCTGGCAATGACAATTTATGAGTTACAACTTGTCATTGTCATTGTCATTACATAAACAAAGTCGTAGAACATTTTGTAAAATTTCCCGCCAAAGCGATGGCACTTGACGTAGGTAGGTAGGAATAATAAAATTTATGTAGTGGTTATTAGTTTTAATTATGTTTTAACTTTTAATTAATTAAACAGTGAGGCAATTGTGTGAGACCTCGACTATTAAATTCAATATTAGCTGAATATTAATATTTGTCTACTCCTGATCACCGATTAAGAATCATCGTTTATAATTTCAATCAACTTTATTGAAGTGAATAATACTTTTCCCCGAGTTCTAGGTAGTAATATAGCTATTTCATGCTTTCATTGCGTGCAGTCGAAAATAAATTGAAAAAACTAACTAATTCTCCGCGTGAATTTTATCAATTTCGAGTAGTTTTTGAAACAAGAATTATCAATGAAAAATTCAAACTGTAGTTTGTAAATATATACCAATGAATCTCAATAGCCCTGTTCTAGGGAGTAATATCAATAATATGTTAAGAAACATGTTTGATCAAAGAGAAAAATATCGAATCAATCAGCATTTTAAAAGGAATAAGGCCTCTTAAGTACGTGTAAGGTAAGATTCTTCAAGGTATAAGGTTCTTCGCCATTGATAAAGCACCTATCCCATCCTAATATAATTATGTATGACGGATGTTTAACCGCAAGCATAAACGCGATATCATTCCGTGGTCTTACGGTAATAAAATTACTATTGCCTTGTTAACGCTAGGCTTATGATGTAAACTAAATAAATATCATAAACATTTCGCTACACCAAAACTGTGCATTGTTATGAGTTTACGAGATATTCTCTCGTGGGTAGTAAATCATTGTTCCGAGCTAAAGATATAAACAAATGAAGGTCACTGCAACTGTACACGTGCTGATGTGCTCGAAATAACGAAGACTTTGGTGTTAATTATTGTCGCATATTGTGCAAACTGGTCTTTGAGAACATTTTATTCTGGACTTAATGAAGAAACCAACACAGAACGTAGTCTGTGTTCAGATATTTTTATCTCCAAGGAAGCTTTAAAAATGTTTGGTGGAAATCTGCTTCATTTGGCTTTTTTTCTAAAGCGATCACATTTTCAATGTGCAGTTTGTGTTACTGAAGATGGGAGAACTTCTCATAACTTCGGCGTTTTGACTTTGTCAACGAAAAGAAAGGTAGGTAAGCACTGTTATAGAAACTTGTAAATCTTGTTGGATTATTATTCTGACTGTACTAATATATAACTAGGTTTGACTAAACTACATGTTGGCGTCCTATGGTACCCCAGTGGTACAGAGGGCCTTCGTGAGACGTCGCCATCCGCTCCTATCCTGTGCCTCGCGCTCCGCGTCACTCCAACTCAGCCCGGCCGCCCGCAGCTCGGCGTCGACGGTGCGCTGCCACGTGTGCGCCGGTCGGCCCTGTCGCCTGCTCCCGCGCGGCCTCCACGTGAACGCAACCTTGCCGGTGTTGTCCTCTGGTCTTCGGAGGGTGTGCCCTATCCACTTCCACTTCCGTTGAGCAATTTCTCGCTTGATCGGGATTTGGTGGCATCGATTCCATAGATCCTCGTTGCTGATATTGTTCGGCCAGAATACGCGCAGGATGGATCTTAGGCATTTGTTGACGAACACTTGTAACTTGCTCGTCAGACCCTTTGTCTCTTTCCAAGTTTCGCAGCCGAAGAGCAAAACAGACTTCACTATGGAATCGAAGAGGGAAATCTTGATCCGCCGGGTGAGCACGTTCGAATCCCAGACCTGTTTTAGCTGGGCAAAGGCGCCTTTAGCTTTCTTGATCCTCGCGTCGACGTCGTCGTCAGAACCACCGCTGTTGGTCACAGTGCTGCCGAGATATGTGAACTTTGCGACAGTTTCCAGCGGTGTCCCATTGAGTCTTATGGGTCGGTTTTCGCACGACTGAACTCGCATTTCTACAGTCTTCCTAGCGTTAATTCGTAGTCCCTTTTCTTGAGCTTCCTCTCGTAACGAGTCCAGCTTAATTTGAAGATCGGGCAGTGAAGACGAAACCAACACTATGTCGTCTGCGTAGTCGAGGTCCTCCAGGTGTGAG
Source organism: Apotomis betuletana (assembly GCA_932273695.1). NCBI lineage: Eukaryota > Metazoa > Arthropoda > Insecta > Lepidoptera > Tortricidae > Apotomis > Apotomis betuletana. Next base: position 19,014,418 of record OW026301.1, on the reverse strand, counting down.
CTTTTGTTCCATGTTATGCCCCTCGGTGTTTCTGTTGCTTTCCTCATGACATCGTCGAGCAGGACTATGAAGAGCAGCGGCGACAGGAGGCAACCCTGTTTGACTCCTGCACTCATTGGAATTGGTTCCCCTAGAACTTGGTCGTGTACTACTTTGGAGATACTGCCATTATATAGGGACTGGATGATACCTATGTACTTGCTGGGTATTCCTCTTCGCCTGAGACTGGACCACAGTGCACTCCACTTCACGGAGTCGAAGGCTTTCTCGAAGTCGACGAATGCCAAGAAAAGTTCGGCACGCCACTCCACACACGACTCAATGAGGATGCGCAAGGTGTTCGTATGGTCAGTGCACATACTAAACTACATACTCGGTAAATTCAAATGCATCTTTAATCGAATACCTTTCAGTAAGGTTGCACGATTTATTAAGCGATCTGAGCGAAAATAATACAGTTGCGGATAGCGGAATCCGTGTGGGCCGGCACAATATATTACGGCTTGGTAGTGACAAGTTGTTGTTCGCCGGTGATTAATCGGTCATTCTCCAGACGTACATTTTTGCTTGTCTTCGCTGTTTAAAAATATAAAATTATTGATTTAATTATGTCTTATATTTTTTGATCGTAGCAGGTATTCGTATTGAGCTGTACATGAATTTTCAAGAACATATTTAAAACCCTTCGGGTAGAAAAAAAAACTTTTAGTCCTATTCTCCTAATTGACACGTCGCGTCCCATTACCCAAATTACTTACATACCAATTTCTCCTGATGATATACATGAAGAAAAAACAGTGTAAGCAAGATTATTAAACAAAAGAATACATGTTTAATTTGCACAAAAAAAACCTAGTCAATACAAATAATATATCACAAAGATTTCAATTATAGTAACTTTGTCTCGAAACGTATAATAATTGACGCGTCGCGGTCGGTTGTGATCACACAAGTCCTCTGAAGGTAGGTACGGATCTCACTAACGCATTTCGGTGAAGCGGTCAGTCGTACCCAGAGCCCCGTGTGGGATGGTTGTGTCAGCTGTGTACGGGTCGCGGACTATGAATGTAAGTATCTAATTCACGCGTTTTGGCTCACGAAATTTCTAATTAACACGTTCACGTTTTAAAAATCAACCAGTAACTCTATCGCGCAGAGAATTTTAGTGCACATTAAAGGCCGCAATATTTAATAGATACTAGATTCTGTAGATAATTACATGTACCTATAAAAAGTTATTTTCTATTTTTCAAGAATCCCTAATTCACAAGTCTAATTCACGCATCAAAAATGAACGCGTTAATTAGAATTTAACCATCCATGCGGTTCTAATCATCAGTTTGGATTTTTTTTCTAGATTTTTTTTTATTTTTTTATTTATTTGAAACATCAACAGCAATACATTATTAATAGTAGATTTGTATATATAATAGTAATAGTACCTATAATATACAGTCACATCTTCGTGAGGTCATTTTAAAACCTCATCAGGTAGCAAGCTGTATTTCTCAGGGCTGGAAAATTCTAGCCGAAGCGGTTTTTTCCATTATATTATTAGCACCATCAGGCATGAACAATATTTCGTACTTGGATATAACCCTGTGTCTGATAGAATAATAACAATGAAGCTGAACACCGATTTATGTCTTCTCAACATCGTGCTAGTTTGAAGCTTGAGTTCGGCTTGGTATGCTGTCTAGAGGAAACTCTAGACAGCATACCAAGCCGGCAAATCGCAATGGTATTGGGAGACTGGAATGCTAAAATAGGAAACTCAGAAATAGTCCATGAAATCCTAGACACCATTGGAAAATATGGTCTAGACTCTAGGAACGAAACGAGGTCAGAGGTTTACAGAGTTCTGTGTTCTGTGTCTGGCCATTACTTTAACACTCTTTCAACATCACAAAAGATGACTCTACACTTGGAAGTCTCCTGGAACCTGGGTCGTTTTAGGAATCAGATAGACTACATACTGGTAGACAAGTGCTGGAAGTCATCTGTCAAAAATGTGAAAACCTTCCCTTGAGCTGAATGCAGTTACTGGTTACCTCCTTCGCCATTCGTCTCAAAGCCGTTTACCGTAACGCGTGACCTAAACCCAGAACTTAGAATCCAATAGAGCGATCCCATTTCCAGAATCTGACGGAAGCGACGCTCATGAATTTAGATCCACCGCGGACAGGTGATGCTGAGTCTAGGTAATAAATGAAGATTTTGAGGATATCGTATCTAAGAGAGGAAGGGACTGTTGAAGGTCCATATGGATCACTGAGGAAACGTGGAACCTAATTCAGCGCCGGAAAGATTAATGCCCGTCAAGACTCCAAGGTGAAAAGGGAATACTCGAAACTATTGTAAAGCAATTCAAAGGGAACGCCGCAGAGACAAGAACGAGCATATACCAATAAGTCGAGTCGCATCCACTTAAATTACAACCCCGGATCTGTTCAAGAAAGTTCGCCTGCTGAGTCAAAAGTTCAAACCCAAGTTCTGGGTCATTGAAAATCACGATGAGCAACCGCTGCATGGGTTTGACAAAATTGCAGAACGCTGGCGTGGCCACTATTAGCAGCTGTACAAAAGACCCTGTACATCCACCGACACTCGGTTGCACTGTGGACTTCTGAACCTGAAGCTCAACATCTTCAAATCAGAGATAATAGCGGCAATCGATCGCCTTAAAATTAAAACAGCTCCAGGACCAGGCGACATTACTTCCGAGGTTTTCAAAGCTCTGGGGGATAAAAGCAGCCTTGAACAGGATGGCGCGCTTTAGTGAAGAATTCGGACTCTCAATCAACAGATCCAAGACCAAACTCATGATTATTGATCGTACAGGCAAGGTAGAACAGTGGAACACTTAACTTCGAAATCACGGAGAACCTGGGTTCTAACATTAGCATTAATGGTTCATATAAGACGGAAGTTCGCAGAATTCGCGCTGGGATGGCCAAGGGCGCAATGTCGCAGCTTAATAATGTACAGAAGGACAGTACCATGAACTATGGTGTTCTCCCTATTTTCATACGGCTCAGAAACATGGACACTGAAGAAAGCGGACCGTGATCGAATTGATGCTTTCTGCTGGAGAAGAATGCTGCGCATACCATGGACAGCACGCCACGTCAACGTACCGATCTTAGCCCAACTCAAGATCCGAACTAAACTGTCGACGACCTATCTTCGCAGGGTTCTGGAGTACTTTGATCGCATTGCCAGGAAAGACAGTGATAACCTGGAAAAACGACAATCACTGGAAAAGTTGAAAGCAAGCGACCAACGACCACGACACGCTGGATAGACCAGATTCTCACAACCCTTGGCACTACAGTACACGATGCTCTACACACGGCTACAGACAGCAATAGATGGCGCCGCATCATCCGGGAATGACCACGACCCTCAGCAATGAGGCAACCGACGCAAGGAGAAGGAGGAGATAATATAGTAAGCGTAGCGAGGGCGGGTACATGTATAAATTATTTATTATAACTTATCATAATAATTCAATTTACATACGTAATTGCATACCTAACCAACCTAGTAAGTTACGGCCGGTGTGCTTGTTTCTTGAGTACTTAGGTACTTTCATATTATTTAAAACATAGCTTATATCATATAACTGTCACCATATCAGTCATATATTATTATACAAAACGTTTTTATTTAATTTAAAAAAATATAACTGAGTTTGTATAATTAACGCGTCGCTTTTCTAATTAACGCGTCATACAAAAGGTCCAAAATTCTAATTAACACGTCGTTTTTCTAATTCACGCGTCATATACATTTTAATTTGCTTATAAGTAATGAACCTTTAATAATTATTAAGTGCCCTATCTACATTTAAGTTTCAATGGTCGATATGTTACTATATTTCAGATAAAAATGATTGAAAAGTAAGTAGAAAAAAAGCGACGCGTTAATTAGAATTAGAAAACAAATCTGGAGAATGACCGTAATACTACCCGAGCTTTACGAATAGCGAACGCTAGACTGTATACGTATTATAAATTACTCAGTACCAATTATATACCTACGGCGTTGCTTTGCAGAGGAATGAAATTCGCAAGCTACAAAAATATGAGAACTTATGTTTTTAGCTGTAAGTAAAACCTATTGTGATTAAGGGTGAAGGTATACTATCTCCTTTGGCTTTAGTAAAACTAAACGCATGAATCCAGTGGTTCATGAATGTTCATCGCAGTGTGAGAGAAAGTCCTATTCAGTTTACAGGATGGCATCCCAAAACGGACTGTTTTCTGGGATTAAGACTCCTTGGGAAATAGAAATGACCTGACATGTTACGCAAAGACTTTGTAGAAGTGGCGTTTATTAAGTACCTAGTGAACGGATTACGGACGAACGTTGTACGCGTGTACTTAATTGTACTTAAGTCATCGGTAGGTACTTAAGTCAAGCACCTTTCTGCCTATATGGTTGAGTAAATATCTACTTACTCCCTTAGCCGGCATAAGTGGCTCCTTAAGGTTGGCCTGTGGGGCCGAACCCAGCTTGCTATTGGCGTCGGCTAGCTCGCGTTGCAGTCGCAGCGCCACCTCCGAGGATCGCGCCAACTCAACTTCCAGTTCCTTGATGCGATTGACGCGGTCTAATCCGCCCTGTCCGCCAACTATCTGCAACGGAGTTTTCGTCATGTGTTTGATATTCCAGTTACAATCCTAATCGCTAATAATAACTTACTAGCTACACTATCTTCAATATTAATGCTTTCTTCCTTCTTAGCAAAACTCTTAGTACCTTCTATTCGCTATCTACTCAAATTCCAATTAGATACGGATCGTGAATTCGCGAATTAAGAGTTCCTGGCGTTTCGTAGGCGCGCATTGTAAGACGTAGAGTGGCAGAAACCCAGCCGGCGGTAGCCTATAATAACAAAGTCCTTCGGTCTAGAGTGCTACTATTTCCGTAAATATTTTACCGTTATCTTGATTTACTCACCTCTAATAACTTCTTTTCTTGGTCCAACTTCTCCTGCTCCAGCTGTTCCGCCTTCCGTTCTGTCTTTTTCAGCTTGAAAGATAAGACTCTGCAATTCTTTATCGTTTGTTCCAGTTCTCTTCTTATGGATGAATATTCGTCCGCTTGGTCCTCTCTGAAATAACAAAATATAAGAACTTCAAATTTTGTTAGAGTTGTTTAGTCAAATTCATCGCCTAAATTTTATTACGTCGTTAGGTATTTGAAAGAACATGGTTTTGATTATCCTATCGGTATTTGGCTTTGGTCCAAGTAGATATAAGAATCTACCGACGACGGACACAACTGTTACTCCTTTAACTGAGGTTTGATTTGATAAATATTTTTAAAACTGTAAAAAAGAGATACATTGTAGAAGTCTTGAATAGTCCTTGATATGTTTAATAATTGCTGTTTTAGGCGAAGCTTATTTGTATTATAAGAATGCAAAGATTGGTGGAAATGTGTGGTCGGTTCTAAAATACACTCTTCGTTCAGAACACGAGTTGACTATATGTAAAAACGGCACACCTTACCAATGAAACCTACATTATTGTGAGCTATTTGAATTTGTCCTGCATTTTCTCTTCTTCCAAGTAAATATTAAATAAATAAATATTAAGGGACAATCATACACAAATCGACCTAGTCCCAAACTAAGCAAAGCTTGTACTATGGGTGTCGCCACTTATGATATGATACGTGAAATAAACGATGTTACTAACCTGTAATCATTTAGTATAACCTTACTTCGCACATACATGCGACAAACTTGAGAGACTTACGTTGAGAGGTTCATAGCTCCCATGGGCTTTCTACAAACAGTCAGTGAGAGCCGCAGAAGGCCCATGATTCTGATCGAGAGCCATGTGTTATGGTGTTATCCTCTCTGAAGTGATCAGACTCATTGCCCCACGGTTTCTCTACTCTCACATTAATTTGTGGGATCCACAGGTCCCTCGAGGTCCTACCACCATCCCCAATAGACCTTCCCGTACCACCATGCTCACTTACTTAACCTCGCAACGTATTTCTCTAGTTATTATTGAACATAAGCACTCACCAGGGGCTTCTTCTGGTTAACCTTTTACACTTTCTTTCACAGCCATACAAGGTCTTAGTCCTTCCGCTAATTTGGTTATAACAGTCACTCAGAACACGTTCCTTTCTCTCTGTAAATTGTAATATCATCAAATTCACTTTCCCGCCAATTCCCCTTATATAGTGTTACCAATGCAAAAATATCATACTAAAGGTTGTCACTCACCTTTTACTAGGAATCGCGTAAATTCGCGACACTCCCAACGGCAAGGCTAAGTTATAGGATGGCGACTAGCTGACGAGTCCACTCCGCGATTTTTTCTCTAGCTCGGATCGCGGCGGCTCGTCTCGTTACCTCCTCTCTTGGTTGACTCTCATCTCGCATTACCGTATCAGTTTCATTGCTTTCATCTTCTATTGGAGGAGACGTTTCACTACTTTCCTCTTGCACCGGTTGTTGTGGCGCTGCAGACACTCCCTCCTCCTGAGCTTCTAAATTAGGCTCTCTCTCTTCTGTATGTTGAATAGGACTTATTTCTGTACTTCCTTGCTTCTCTTTCAAGATGTCAGTTTGCTTATCCACTTCTGGTAGTTCTTGGACTTCCATTAGATCAGGTTCAGTTGGTATAGATTCTAGAAGTCTTACTTGACGTTCTTCTGGCTCAGTCGGCTCGACTCCGACTGGTGGTGGATCGTCCAGTTCCAAAGGATATATGTGTCCAATCGACCGTTTGAAAATACTGTCTCCTATTTGAACCAGAGCCACTCTACAGTATCCATCAGAACTTCTTATCAGTTGGACAATCTTGCCAACCTTCCAGTTGATCCTATTTTTGGTTTCGCCTTTAATTTGAACTAGATCCCCGACACTTGGCTCCTTGTGTGATTTCACCCTTGGTTGTTTATGGTTGTGGTGGTACCGTTCTCTTAGGCTCGTCAAATATTGATTTATAAACATGTTTTTAAAGTGGTTCAACATATATTGACCTCTTTTCCAGCTGTCTAATAAGTTCTGCTTGACTGAGGTGTCAGCTTGTTCAGGTGTAAAATGTTCTGATATCTCCAAGTTTAGACAGTGTCCTAGGGATAGAAAATCACACGGTCTGAGAACAATATCCATGTCCGGGCCTACTCGTGTCAAAGGCCGACTGTTCACAACAGCTTCTATCTCCTTAATGACGGTAAGAATTTGCGTCTCATTTAGTAATCGTTTCTCCAAAGTCCTCTTCATACAATGTTTTACCAAACCCACTAATCTTTCATAGAATGCGCCGTGCCATGGAGCTAATTGTGGAATAAACTTCCATCTGATTCTATTCTTAACGCAATGTTCACTATTTAGGATCTCGGAGCTCAGTTTAAAGTACAGTGCATTGTCTGAAACTATTGCTCCAGGTACGCCTCTTGTTGATATAAATCTTCTCAGCGCCATAATACACTCATCGGCAGTCAAGTTCTTAACGACTTCCATATGTATGGCTCTTACTGCTAAACATGTCAGAAGGCACACCCATCTTTTTTGTTGTCCATTTTCGGTATCCACGTACACGGGACCAAAATAATCAATACCCGTGTAGGTGAAGGGTGTGCTATAATTGGCGCGTTCTGCGGGCAGTGCTGGTGTTGGAGGTAGTGGGTATGGCCCTCCTCCGTGCTTCACACATTGGGGGCATTTCTTTATTACTCTTTCCACTACAGGTCTCCCTCTTGGAATCCAGAACTGCTGGCGGACTAGGTTGAGGGTGTGAGGTGCTCCTACATGGTAATTTTCCACATGTATTGTTTTTACCATATTCCTAGTGAATTCGCAATCTCTAGGCAAGAGGATGGGATATCTCATGTCATATGACCAACTAGCATGCATCATCCGTCCTTTGCATCTCAACAATCCATCAACGTCTGTAAATAAGCCTAGATTCCTACTGAGGTCGGTCTGTTTTCCTTTCATTTCTTCGGGAAAGAATCGTTGTTGCAGGTTCTTTATCTCTAGAACCCGAGACTTCACTTCATTCTGATTAGGTCTTGGCTCATCTACCTCATCCACATCGACAGTTTCCATGGGTGAGCTGTTATCTGAAGGTTGTTCTTTCAGACCCTCCGCAACAGCAGGAAATGATGCAAGGTTTTGGTGGCTACTGAGATGAATATCTTTAGACCATTTTTCCTTATTTTTAGACAAGAAACTGGGCCCTTCTAGCCATACCTTTTTCTTCTGCGTCCAAAGCTCGGGTCGCGTAGCAATGTCGGCTGGATTTTCTCTTGTATTTACGTAGAAGGTGTCTAATCCGATGTTTCGCTTTATTTCTTCAATCCTATTAGCTATGAAAGGTGGTAGAAGTTTATTTGAGTGAATCCAGCTAAGGACGACTAGGCTGTCCGTCCACAGATATTGTCTTGTAATAGGTATCTCCATGGTATCTCTCAGATATGTCAATAAGCGGTTACCAATAACGCATCCGAGTAGTTCCAATTGTGGGATGGTCAGTTCGCTCTTCTTTTTCTTTCCCTCTTTCCTTTTCTTTTCTAATGGGACAACCCTGGTTTTTGACATTATAAAGGATGTCTTGACGTCGGAGCCATTGCTTGTTCGAAGATATACGACTGCTGCGTATGAATCCTTTGCAGCGTCTGAAAAGCAATGTAATTCATTTTCTGACCCCTCGTTGGCATTCGTTTCAACATAACGCGGTATCTGTACTTCTCGTATATCATTCAGATTACCTTTAATTTTATTCCACTTCAACAAGAGTTCCTGAGGTAGTGATGAGTCCCATTTATAATCATTTCGCCATAAATCTTGGAGAAATAATTTAATCGGCAGGACCACTGGATTTACTATACCCCATGGATCATAAATTGAAGCCAGGGTACTTAAAACCTCTCTTTTTGTAACTTTCTTTGCGGTGGCATCTCTCAATGCTTCCCTATCTATGTTCAAAGTAAGCACATCTTGAGCTTTCTTCCACAGGAGGCCTAAAACTTTTACCTCATTTGTTGCCTTTGCTCTGTATGGTCCTGGTACCTTTTGTATAAAGGAGTTGTCGTTTGATGTCCAGTCTCTTAGATTCATTGAGAGCTCTTCGAATGTGTTCCGGGTTTCATCGAATAACCGGCAGGCTTCTTCTGAAGTGTTTGTGCCAATCACTAAATTATCGACATAGCATTTGTTGGCCACCCTTTTGAGTAAGTCGCTGTTCTTTTGAGCAATGTGGTAACGTATAGTGGCCGTCAGCAGGAAGGGGCTTGAGATAATTCCAAATGGGATTCTGCAGAATCTCAAGTGCAGCAGATTTTCATTAGTTAATGGTCTATTTATATCCTTTACCCATAAGAACCTAGTTACTTCTCTGTCCTCTTCTTGTAAGCCAACTTGTAAAAAAGCCTTTTCTACATCTGCAATAATGCCTATTTTGTAGAGTCTGAAATTCAGAAGCAGGGCCGTTAAATCTTGGAGCATGCAAGGTCCTCTATACATACACTCGTTAAGGCTTTGCTGATCCTTTACTCGAGCTGACCCGTCATACACTATGCGTCCACGCTTGCCACCTTGCTTAATTATGTGATGTGGCATATAATGAACTGGAGGCACAGATTGTCGGCTAACATCTGAATCCACTTGAACGACCTCTATTATTTCTGCCTTCAGTTGTTCCATTAAGATCTCATTGTACTCTTGTAGTGTAGGCTCCTCTAGTCGTTGTAATAATCCCTTAAGTCTGCCATATGCCATGCCATAGTTAGTTGGTAGTTCCGGTGGATATGACGTCCACGGCCATTTGACATAATACCGACCATTGCGATACTCTACAGTGTCATTGAAGTGTTGTACCGCTACTTCCTCTCTAGTAGCCTTTACTGAATCAGTTATTCCAATGTTTTCCAGACTCCAAAGAAACTTCAAATCAGACTGTTTTAAAGGTAGATCAGGTTCCGTATAGAATTCACATTCTCTATTGCTTTGATGGTAGGTCACAACTGATAACATATTGTCCTCCTCTTGAGTCTCCCTGTTTGTATGGCCTGACACCACCCATCCGAAATCCGTGTCGACTAGGAATAAATCATTTTCAATCTGTATAGTTTTGTTTCTCATAAAAGAAAAGTAATAATCGCTACCTATGAGGACGTCTATAGCAGGACTTTCCTTTGAGTTACTATCTGCCAATATATCAATAGTCCTGGTTTCAGGAATATTCAGAATGGGTATCCGATGAGTGATATGTGGGACGACGTTAACATGGATAGTTTTTTCTACCTCTCGCTTAGTTCTGATAACAATGTTAGAGCATGGGCTCAAAGTCTCCTTTGGTTTCGAAGCTCCGAAGGTAAATATGAGTAATGAGTCCACATTATCATAAGTCAAGTCCAGTTGTTTTGCCAATCCGGTTGTGATATAGCTCCGTTGACTCCCTGAGTCCAGAAAAAATCTACATGTTAGGCTTTTGTTGTTGTGAACCACCTGCGCTGTTGCAGTCTGTAAAAAAGATTTTGTTTTAAAACACTGTCCCATCGAGCTTAGTGTAGAAATTGTATCAGGTTCTCTGGTCTTACCTGATTTTCCTTTAGGGCATAAGGCACGATTATGGTTACCCTTACAATGGTAGCACCTTTTTCGTCTCTTGCAGTCATTAGCATGATGCCCTATCTTCAAACACATAAAGCATCTATTGGTTAATTTTTTCTTCCTTTCTTCTAGGCTGCTTAGATTAGAACATTCATCATTATAGTGGGGTTCTGCACAAAAGATGCAACTCAATCTTGGTTTTTTCACACTACTGTCATTAACAGTGCTGGCCTTCCGTTTTGCGTTTAAATTTCTTGGTCCAGGTAACGTCTTCATGGTGGGTACAGAACTTGTTATCCGTTTTCCCTTATGGTACTTGGGTCTACCATTGATGGAGATAAATGCCTCCGTTGTAGCGACCGGTTCAACAGATGCATTCACCCTTACCTTGGATCTTTCAATGGCTACCACAATGGCATCCAGGGTTCGCCGTATGCCTGATATTGTCTGGCCATTGGCCATTAACAAATTCAGCTCGTAAATTACTTTCTCAGGGAACTTATCTAAAATGAGACTCCTCAAAAAGTTGCTCTCAACATTCTCACCTAACGCTGCGAGAATCCTTAAGTGGGTTTCGATTGAATTCAAATTCTTCCTGCAACCTTCGGCAGTGTATTCACAACAATCAATTTTGTTTAAGGCCTCGTAATGACTATCAATGACCTTTTGTTGGTCTCCATATCGGTTTTTAAGAGTATCTATCGCGACTTCATAATTGCTATTGGTCATAGCTAGGCCTTGCACTGCCTCCTTCGCTTCCTTTTCCAGTAAACTTATTAAGTACGCGAGTTTCTCTGAATCCTTCAAATTTTGGGAATGAACGTTTGCAGTAAACCGATCCCAAAATTCGGTCCACTTTAAAATGTCACCGTCAAATTTAAGCAATTCCAATTTAGGAAGCTTCGCCGTGGTTTGTGCTGTGTTTGCACTTTGAGCCACAATCTTCTTGGAATGAATGCTCATAACTAACTCTAGTTCCACTAAGAGCTCTTCAGCTCTCATTTGTCTCTCGAGCGCGGAACGCAGTACCTCTATATCTTGTGAATTCGTACTAATCAATTTATCAGTGTCTGTTTGCAGGCTGTTAATTGCCTGTTTTAAAGTAAGTTGCACTTTTACGACGTCCCGCTCCAAGACTTCCTTTTCATTTTTGTAAAGCAACAGGAGTTCTTCCGCGCCTCTTATATTTTCACCGAGTTTCCTTGTTCTAACCTCTAGTCTTTCGCGCAGGAACAGCTCCATCCTTGATCGTGTATTGTATCTCCGCAAATGCGCAATGCAATTGCAGGCCGACGCAGACGCATTGAAATGATCACTGATAAATATACCGTAGTATCACTTATGAGTATTCTCTTACTTAAATAACTTCTTACACTTTATCCGCAAACTTATTCGAAACACGAGGTCGGTACCGTTAGCCGGCAACAGGTCAAAACAAAATAATAATTACTAATTACTTGTTTTTCGCTTCGAGAATGACCGGAAATATGACAGAACGGAACACAATTGGAGTTAGTTCTTCATTACGTTAATCCAATCCAGTTACTATCTCCCAGCGACATCCAATAAGAAGACTCGTCATATTTATTCGCCAATGACAGAACTGGAATTCTTGTACTCAGACCGGCTGTTACTAATATGTACAGTGAGAACGCACCAACCAGTGTTGCCACTGCATGGTTTTATATCGATTTATGAATCGATACATTTAATTATTCCGCATACGGCCGGTCTTTTACATTGTTAAATATTAATGTTTAATCGATTATCGATTAAAGCAATCGTTTTGCTGGGTGTAACCACGTTATAATTAAGTAAAATACAGACGATCTCATCAATTGTTAATTCTTTTATTTAAACACCTCCTTTTTTTTAACACCTTATATTTCTAAAGTTAAAACACAATCTATTTGAGACACCGTAAAAATATTCAATTTCTGGAACGAATGAATAGCCTCTAAGGAACGAATGAATAGTATATTATATCCATTCTACTCAGTATATTTGCATACCTTTTCGCCATTACTCTATTGGGTGCTAATACTTCAGCAGTACCTTTTACAAGGTTCTTGTTTAAATATTTTATTATGTCCTCTTGCGAGGGCTCGGTATTGCCACCCCTTCGTCGGTACCTATTGCAAGGTTCTTTTTAATATCTGGTCCTCTACTCTCTGAGGACTCATAAATGCTAATACTTCACGGATACCTATTACAAGGCTCTTAATTGCAAGAACGTTAGCATGCCCATTACTGGGACTCGGTTTAGGTACCTAATACAAGGCTCTTAATTGCAAGTACGTTAGCATGCCCATTACTGGGACTCGTTTTTCTAATACTTCAGAGGTACCTAATACAAGGCTCTTATTGCAAATACATTAGCATGCCCATTACTGGGACTCATTTTGCTACTGAAAGCTAGGCTCTTAGATAAAAAGATTGCAATTATATGTAGTACATGCAGACAGTATCACAGCAGCCGCTCCACCATTTTGTCGCCACTTATGATATGATACGTGAAATAAACGATGTTACTAACCTGTAATCATTTAGTATAACCTTACTTCGCACATACATGCGACAAACTTGAGAGACTTACGTTGAGAGGTTCATAGCTCCCATGGGCTTTCTACAAACAGTCAGTGAGAGCCGCAGAAGGCCCATGATTCTGATCGAGAGCCATGTGTTATGGTGTTATCCTCTCTGAAGTGATCAGACTCATTGCCCCACGGTTTCTCTACTCTCACATTAATTTGTGGGATCCACAGGTCCCTCGAGGTCCTACCACCATCCCCAATAGACCTTCCCGTACCACCATGCTCACTTACTTAACCTCGCAACGTATTTCTCTAGTTATTATTGAACATAAGCACTCACCAGGGGGTTTCTTCTGGTTAACCTTTTACACTTTCTTTCACAGCCATACAAGGTCTTAGTCCTTCCGCTAATTTGGTTATAACAGTCACTCAGAACACGTTCCTTTCTCTCTGTAAATTGTAATATCATCAAATTCACTTTCCCGCCAATTCCCCTTATATAGTGTTACCAATGCAAAAATATCATACTAAAGGTTGTCACTCACCTTTTACTAGGAATCGCGTAAATTCGCGACAATGGGTACCTACTAGACGACGATATACATAATATATAAATACATATATAGATAACATCCATGACCCAAGAACAAATATTTGCACAAATATTTGCCCCGGCCGGGATTCGAACCCGGGACCGCCGACTCAGTAGGCAGGTGTCTACAAACCGAGCCAAACGCGTCGTCAAGTAGCGAAAACTTTGTTCTCGTATCTTGTCCATGAGTCACTTGCATTTTTCCCGCAGCTGTTAGTTCTGCCGCGTTAGCGACTCTCTGTATTGTAGACTTGTTGTGGTATTCAATCTCTTAATCTCAATCTCTTCCTCTAGATCGCGGAGCTTCATCTTCAAGTATTCGTTCTCGTCAATGAGCTTCTCAGACAGCGTAGACAGCATCTCGGCAGCTCGTATTTTCGCTCGCAGCTACTCGCTTTGTTGTACTAACGATTACTTGAACTAGTTAGGTGACTAGTCGTATTGTGGAATTTGTAGATTACCTGAAATTGTCCTGCATCTCCTCAATTTCCTCCTCCAGGTCACGGAGCTCCTTCTTCATGTCCTCGTTCTCGTCCATGAGCTCCTCGCACAGCGTCTCCGCGGCTAGCAGTTTCTGCCGCAGTTGCTCGTTCTGCCGTGTCAACGATTCTCCGGACGGCCGGGACTAAAATATAGGACATGGATTTGTTTAGCTGAGTTATTTTCTTTTATTTGTTTACTTTCAAATATATCAAAAGTTACGTTGCACGTCGTCGAGCTAAAGTGCTAGTATTACTTTATATTATTGTTATATTATAAATGATATGCATGTTAGTTTCAAGGTATTTATATTTTTATCTATCGGCCACACAGAAAATATACTTTTTAATTTGGTACTTGTGGATTGGCGACTAGGGTCCATAGAACTCAATTACCAGCAGCGTGTCTATTTTTAATAAATTTGGTTATCTTATTATACTACTAATGTACTTCGGCTTCAGCAAGAAAATATTTTACGCCACACGCCACTGGTACATACATAATTGGTAGTACCTCAAGTTCACCCTCGATCTCTTTAATCTTCAGCGTCAGATGTTTCTTCTCATCTTTCAGGTCCTCGTTCTGCGTGGTGAGTTCGTTGACCTTCTGCTGTAACTTCATCACCTCTGATGAACGTCCAGTGGTGTACTTGTTCGCTGTGTCGATGTTTGCCAGTCTTCGGAGCAGAATATCACTCTTCTCTTTTTCGACACGCTCGCAACGCTTCCGCAGTATGTCTACCTCTTGCTTTAATCCTTCTATTTGGTCCTGGAATTTGCAGAATATAGTTTGTTAATGCAACAAGAGTTATTATTCCGAAATGCAAAAGATTATGGCTCATAGAGATCTCATGTTCCTTGAGATATATCTTCGATTGCACAGAAGTGATTTTCACGTGTGGAGTTGTTGCCTTCATGTAAAGAGTTAGGTAAAACAGTAGCAAGTGTTTCCTGTTCCTCATAAAAATTCAAGAGCGACCAGTATGGAGCTTAATACTTAACTAAATAAGGAGCGATGATTGCATTTAGGGGTCTATATTAATTCGCATAAATTAAATTGTCGTAATTTTAAATCGCATAACAATATTACCTACGCGTAAATGTAATTACGCATAACAAAAATAAGCTTAACAGAAAACGCATAATACAAATGTTCTATGCACAAAACGATTAATTGGCTTAATTTGCAAAACATATTAAAATGCATAAAGATGCCTTCGAAAATATCTTCTTCGAAGCGAAGCGACGCGGCGCTCCCGCCTTAGCCTTCTAACCTATCCTATACGAGCTGTTCTTGCTTTTAAGGGAGATGAAGTCCAAAATTAGACGAACGGAATCTGAATGAACGGAACTGTGCGAGACGAACTTAGAATTTGGAACTTGAGAGTAACCCCCTTGACTTTATTTGTTATTACAATTCATGTTATCCTTAATAATGTTATGCTCATCTCTCTCATCTCATATGCTTATTAATTATGCTCGTGCCAATACAATTTCATGCGCAATTATGTTACACCTAGTTTATGACAAGTAATGTTATGCCAAATAAGCAGCTTCCAAAATTTTGTATATGCGCCTTGACATTCATGATTCAATTGGTTAAAAAGTTGGATAAGCTATGGAATAAACTTATTAAAATGCTATGACAATCACCTGATAATCTTTAACGTTAGCGTCGACGAGCGTGCCTTCCGTGGTGGTGGTACCGGCGTTGCTCGCTTCATCATCTGATTCTTCCTTCTCTTTCGAGGGCCCGCCGCGTATTGGAGGTTTTGATATCTTTACCGAATTTCGGGAATCTTTCACCTGAAAACATCGATATGTGTAAGGCTTGAACTATAAACATACACATATGAAATTGGTTTGTATTCTATCTTTGATGTCTACTGAGTAGTTTACCTGCATCATAAAGTTTACGTCCTCTTTATTAGAAGAACGAGGAGGAGTTTCCTTGACTCGAGAAGGTTTTTCTTCTTCTTTACTTCTAGATAAACTTCTTCTTGCTCTTTCCTTTTCCTTTTCTAAACTTGATTCTTTTTCGAAACTGTTTTGAGCTTTTAATAGGTTCATCTGTAAGATCAAGATAAAACAAGGATTCCATATAGAATATACTTACGCACATTAGAACATAGCTTAAATTAGTCTCAACTTTGTCGTAATATTATTGATATCGGTCCATTTCCTCAATTAACTTCAATGTATTATTGCACACAGCCACGCGCTTTGATGATGACCTTTTAAGTTTATTTCTAGCGTTGCAACAGACAGAGTGAAGAGCTGCAGACGGTTCTAGTATCTTGACCCACTTTGTATTTCCTTTATACATTTTTGTTTATCTAATTATAACGTAAACATTTATAGATCGACAGATATTTGTTTGTAAGCATGCTTTCTAAAGCGATAAACAACATATTTTCCGTTTCAAAGATGAACATAATTTCAGAACTTCCACTCAATGGCATACTTCGTGGATTTCGTATAAAACAGACACTTTTATTGCGATTTATAAACGTGATGTGACTCATCCGGTGGAAAAAAAGTTTCGAATTGTGCCAGTTATTCCCATAACTTCTAGCGCTCTTGAGACGATTTGAGTTGATTATAATTATTTTTTAAATAGATTAAGAGCCGGCTTAATCTTGATTGTAAAACATCAAACGTAAACATAAACTAACTAAATTGATTTTACTTATGTTAACTATTTATAAGTTGTCTTGTAAGTGAAATTTCTGTAATTTCTTTAGACAATAAAGTTTCTTTAAACCGAAACGCATAACTAAGTACAGACAGTCATAAAGAATGTTATTGTTTTAGGAGTCTGGACTGGTTATAAATTTTACCTTGCGCACGCGTTCAGCCAGTGAATCATTCTTGTTGATGGTGAGACTGGCGGTAGTTGGGGCAGGCGGCGGCGACGGCGACGGCCGGCGGAGCGTCACCGTGTCTGTTTAAAACAAATTACAACATAAAATTCATTTCTTATAGCTATTACAGAATTTGCAAAAAACATTTAAGTACACGCGCAAATCTCCGTTGTTAACGGTCATATGAGCTATACTGCCAAATGACGTCAGACAAGATCCGGTATAATCAGAATGGAGCCGGCCAGTCGCTTTTCTTGTTATTTTCCTCAGCGTAAACGAGCATTTTTACGTAGGTATTGTGCGTAGGTAGGTCAGTTCAACACGTGGGCATCGAGCCTATAAGTCACCTCGAGGATATTGTGAAGTTGTTGGTGACGGATTTTTAGAGTATTCCTCTCTTATACGTTTTACTATTCTTTACCTGCAGTGGCGATGTCCAGGACCCGCAAGACGCCGCTTGGGCAGCTTGAAACTGACCGAGACGCGTTCCAGGAGTCCTCCGCTCCCAGAAGAGCCATCCTGCCTCACCTGCAGTAACGGTGTTAGTCAAGCCACTGTCAAAGGCGGCAACGCCGTATGATGCCCCTTGGGCAGCTTGAAGCTGACGGTAACAGCGTTCGTGAATTCCTCCGCTCCGAGATGCGTTATCCTCACTTACTGCAGTAACGGTTTTGGTCTGGCTGACGAAGCTGACGGTAACAGTGTTCGTGGTTTCCTCCGCTCCGAGAAGACTCATTCTCACTCACCTGCTGTAACGGTGTTGGTCTGGCCGGTGTCGAGGGTGGGCAACGGGCCCGTAAGACGCCGTTTGGGCAGCTTGAAGCTGACGGTAACAGCGTTCGTGGAGTCCTCCGCTCCCAGGTCCGGCGTCGACGTCCACGATGCGCTCGGCTTACTGAACCCTGTGTAACGTACGATTTTATCAATAGATTTCTCGTTCGGGATTGGTGCAGGCAAGCCAGAAAAGGCAATATCAAGGTGCGTAGTAGTCACAGTGAAAAACGTATATTATTGACTCTTAAATAATTCGTGTAAATCCGCACGAACGAGAAAAAGTTGGTCAAACTTTATTTTCTTGGAATACAGGCAGGTGGCAGATTACAGAGAGCTCGTATAACATTGATTTAATTGTAGTTTCTTTCGGTTTTCGTTGTATGTGTGTTCACTTTCACTACTGCACCCTAAGTCATAGCCATAGTCAAGTCCGGATCTAGCCTTCGCTTCAGGGGGACGGTCACATAGCTAATAGTTAGACTGGGGACGAATATCTGCCCAGAGAGACTGGCAATCGCGCACTGTGTGATCGGGATTTATTTATTATAAACATGCGAATTGTAAGTAATTACCCGTGGAGAAGGCGTCTTTCTTGGGCGGCTCTGTGCTCAGGTTGGTGGTGGAAGCCCACCCTCGGCCCGGCCTCTCCCCGTCTGCGCCATTATCCTCATCACGGCCCCTGCAACAAACAACGAAATAGTTCACTTTGTTAAATGGCTGTTTAAAACTTTTACAACGACGCTTCGAAACAAAGGCACCGGGAAAACAAAAGAAAACATTCTTTTGAAAGTTATTTTGAGTGGTTTGAAGAAAAAAGTTTTGAAGATAATATCACTATTTATGTAAATATTTTAAAGTGGCTATTAGTGCGCAGACATGTTCATTATTTAAATTTTATAATGCAGTAGCTCTATTAAGAGTAACCTAAATGGCAAAGTGTAACGCATATTCGTAGGTAAGCCAATTAAGCAAAGTTAGTTTATTTTTACCCGGCTGCGTCAGAAGGATGGTTAATGTTTTTTCGAGTGTATGTATATACGTACTTAGATACGAGAATGTACGTATGTATGTATTTAGAATTCATTGGCACTCTGCAACGCTTTTACCGAATGGATCGATCGATTGAGGTATATGTGTAGTGTAGTTTCCGTAGGCGTATTTTGTCGGATAAGCTCGTATGTCTTGTATTTTGTTAACGTGTTTTCACTTAGCTTATTGAGAGAGCAAATTAAGGCGAAGGGATGGCTGAATGGCATTGCTCGATTGAGATCCTCCCGCGCGCCATCTAGGCGGGACCAAGTTTAGTTGATGAGCGAATACGCTTAATCATTCATTGACCTGTTGCACACTTGACGGTCTAGATGTCGCTGTGACGGCTCGGCATTGATTGCCAACGAATTTTTCGTTGGCTTTCAATGTGTCTATTTACAGCAACTGTCTATTTACAATATACTTTGAAAATTACTCGATAGAATGAAATAACTTCAATCGTACCATGTTGATGAAATCTATGTATATCGAAGCAGGCTGAAACATAATAGCTACGATACGAGGAGTCGGGTTATACAGGGTGCAAACATATTTTAACCACAGATTGCTGGGCATATTTATTTAAGGCAGGAAAGGGTCAATATCCTTACGGAGTATATGAAAGACGACAAAGATAACGAAAGAATGACCTTCTCAGTAAGGTGCAAGATGCTCGCGCGTAAGTTTGGAGGATGCTCCGAAGAGGTCAAGGTGACACTCTTCAGAGCATACTGCCAGAAAGCTTTTACACCAGCTACTTCTGGACAAACTTCACCAGGAAAACAATTAACACCCTAAGGGTTCGATATAACGACGCCTTCAGAATCCTGATGAGGTTACCAAGCATGTTCACCGAAGCTCGTGTGCCTGATTTCTTTGCCGTCATCAGATTCCGAGTGGCCTCATTTTGAGAACTCGATACTTGCCGCAATCAGTGACGAACAATAGCCCAATTTCCAGGTTCAGGCTGTCTCTGCATCGGGATGGGAACCGAAGGTACCTAACTGAAATTTTACCTAATTGTATTTCAATTTAAATTTATTTATTTATTAAGTGTGTGCTATTGCAACGGTGGCTATGTTTTACTTATTTTTTTACTGATTTTATTTTATTATTGTGTGATATGGGTTTTTTGTCTGCAATAAAAATGTACTATTATTATTATCTCCTTTATTTATCTTTCATCTTTGGCTAGGTTTTTTTTCAAATCAAAACAGCCTGACTAACACCAGACCAAGGAATAGATTCATTCATTCGCTCACAGAATTCTTGGGTTCAAAATTTTTCAAATTAATATTTTATGTATTTTAAATCCCCTTCAAAAGTACTTTTTGTAATGTTTTTTGGTTTTTTCTACTATCTTCCAATACTTCTTTATTTTTTATAATTCGTAGTTTTCAATTTCACAAAAAAAACATTTCTGTTTACGATCAATTGCCTGGTCAAAGTTGCGAGCAAATTCATTTATTGTTAAAACAGTAGGCGTTAAAGGTTAAATCTATAATAAACCAGCCTTTGGGATAAATAGAACTGGATAAAATAGGTAAAAGATATATAAGTACCCACTCCAAGTTTGGTTTAAAACGGTTTTGAATTTCCGGAGAAAAACGAGCCCAAACAAGATAAAAACTGTTACTTCAAAACGTATCTGAAGGAAAACTTTGCAAAAAAGTAATGTTTTTCGAACTGGAAGAAAACCTCGAGGATATGCTTGTTACGATACGTATAAGTATCGAAACTCAAAATGATGCGTTATAGCCACAATTCATGACCAAACGCAGCATGTTTTTGGGGTTTCACTATACCCTTCGCCTTAAATGCGAACATATCCTACAAAATAAGTAGCGAAACGTTGTTCACTATATCTGTAGCACCAACATATCCTACAAAATAAGTAGCGAAATGTTGTTCACTATATCTGTAGCACCAAATTAAACATTGATTGTATACATATTGTTTAAACTAAACAGTTTTTCGAGGAACGAGGGTATTGGATAAATGTAAACAAAAAATATTGTGATAAAACAGTGATAATCTCACTCTATGAAATCGCTTATTTATAGTGAATTCGCTATACATATATAGGCCACTTGAACCTTTCGAATATCGATGAGTTTCAAAGATTGCTTTAGTGCCAAAGCAAATTGAACGCAGCAGGAATCCCATTTCTCAGTATAGATCAATCAGCAGTTGATAATACCGGTGTATCAATTCATTGCCAATCCCCTGGGAGAACAAGCTAGCGGCATAATAGCACAGTTTACAAACATACAGTACAGTAAGTATAGTAACATGGGGATCTACGCTCTGTGTCTCCCGTGTCACATTATCTAATAACCTTTTCTCCAACTTGCTTGGAAATGTTCCCATTAATGTAGTAAAACTGGACCGCGAAATCGTTCGTTATTTTTAGAAGGCGTTAGGTAATACAAATTAAAAAAATATATATTATTGGCCTTAGCCGGGAAATGAATATTATTTAAGTAAATAAGACGATTAAGTAAAAAACACACCTTCCGTTTATGACGTCTCATACAAATGAGGGTAATCTTAATTTGGCCGGTTACTGCATTTTTACTTTTAATTTTTTCAAAGACTTTGATAATTCACCATACAGCCAATTGTCGACTAAATTTAAAAAATAAAAACTTATAAACTTTTTAATTGTTCTCTGCGTTTAGTTCTTGCACTGAACATTTTTCTGCTCTGCTACTGTCAATGTATTTTAAATGACGACAAATTTCGAATAACGGACAAACAATTTAAATAATAATGTTATATGCGGTTAATTTATTTTCATGATTCTTAGTTATTTATTAGAGATTTCTCACGAAAGTTTTAATTTTAATAATATGATGGTATTTAATGAGTGAGTTGAAAATTAATAAGAGTACCAAACGTAAAATTAAAAATATAACAGAAATGATTGTGTCCAAATCAATATAAAAGTTATTTTGAACTTATGATCTTCTCCGAATGATTAAATATGGTATGGTTTCTAGAAAAAAAAACAATGTGTTTAGAAGTTGTTAATTTAACTAAAATTAATAATTACCTATGTGCATATTTTTTGTTATTGTGTTTTCATATATATTAAATTCTTATTAATATATTTTGTTTTAAATCAAACATATGATTCGGACCCGAATTTTTATTCCTATTCCTAAAAAAAATAAGTACCAAATGAACTTCATGGTACTGATATATTAAATTAAAATATATAGATTGGTGATTATTTCCAAGCATATTTGGAGAAAAGCACTATACAAGCCTCGGCGGGAATGTCAGTTCGCAGACACGTATTATTGAAGGACTCGGCTACGCCTCGTCCTTCAAAATCATACTCATCCACGAACTGACTTTTCCCTGCCTCGGCAGTAATATACTATTATATTTTTAATATAATCTTTTTATCGATTCCGTTTTAAATAATGTGGAAATACCACATTTTTATTTTTTACTAGCTGCGCCGCTCATCCCACGGGAACACTACATTTTTTTCGGGGTCAAAAGTAGCCTGTTTTAATCCAAGGTGTCAGCTAACTTCATACCAAAATTTATCAAAATTGGTCCAGCAGCTTGAGTGCGAAGAAGTAACAAACATACACATAAACACACTCACAAACTTTCGCCTTCATAATATAAGTGTGATAAATATTGACACAAAATGTGATCCACTGCCTAGATGTAAGCAGGATTATACCTTTATGTCAATATTAAGAGTCACCTAATAAGTGCTATTAATACCTAAAGTATCTTTCAAGCAATTATGTTTCCTCTGAGACATTGATAAATAAATATTTTCGGTTCTCTGAATAACACTCCAGCGATTTACAAATGATGCAGCTCTACCTTCGAATTACAGTAAAAATCGAGAAAAAAAGACAATACAGAGAGCAAACTACTAATAAACTAGTACCTGCTCTTTAACAAACTTTGGTAATACAATTAAAAAAATACGAGAGGTATAAAATAATTCAACATTAAATAGACAATTAAACTAAAACATTGCTGTCTGACAAGCTTTGGTAATGTGACCCCCAGACAACTTACGATCACGGGGTGCATCCAATTCGACCTCCGCATTTTCTATTATTGCACGACTACACTTTTTATGTCTACTAAGTGGGACTACTGGTTGTCAAAGGTGGACTGTGCTCGGTGCGTCAATCCGTCACTGCTGCCGGCGCAATGCAAACAATCCGTAAAGACGGTCGGGAATTTGGAATAGTGCCACAATCTTTTTGTTTCAATGAAAAGGGCGGAAAACAGAAATTATGAGAATGGGCTACATTTCGCATTCAGTCTTATTGTTATTATTTTTTGCCTTAACGTTTTTATAATCTATTATTTCTAGATTTCCATTGGCCGGATTTAAAATTCGATATTTCGATTAGGAACATTTACTAGGAACTTCGGTATATTAAGATTTGTTTAGTTTACAGGCTATAAACAATAAGTAGGGTCGGCAACGCGCGCGTGATGCTTCTGGCGTTGCAAGCGTTCATAGGCGGCGGTAACTGCTTAACATCAGGCGGGCCGCATGCTTGTTTGCCACCGTCGTAGTATAAAAAAAAAATCTAAAAAAATTAGGTGACATTATTTTTACAACAACTACTTACTCGTAACTGGTTTTATTGTTCGTGCGAGTGATAATTATGATACGGATTAAGATTTGGATTGCGAGCACAGTGAGAGATTTCTACGGTAGAATTCTACAGCGAGAGTTGCAAAGGAACAAAATATAAATATGTAACTTTGATATCGTATATTACGTTCCATCCAACTTTTCATATCAGTAGCGAAAAATAACCTGTTAACGCAGTCCCACAGAGTTCGCTGTCTCGGTCACTTACTAAGTAGGTATGGAAGAGGATCGTGCAACGAGCATAGCACAATTGGGGCGACCAACCAGTCGACGGCCAGCCCCTAGTACGTATACGTAAGCGTCAAGCCGAAAAATGGCGTTTCGTAGGCTAAGCTACTTTTTGGATCACTCTGCCAAATATTTAGTCGGTGTTCGTAAGAAATCAGGGTAGGTATATAATTTTGTCAACAGTTTCATTTGATGGGGAGTGAATAATCTTATGTAACCATGATTTCTTTGCATTGCTTCTCGTTTGAATTATCCCCTAACTCCTAACAGGAGTTATACTTGGCGACGATGGGACGACCTCTCAGTGGCATACTAAAAAGAATACCTACAAATAAGTGTTAACCTATATATAATGTTTAAAGATTTATCCCCTAACCATTAAGGAGTTGTACCTTCGATTATCAGCTCAGCATAATGAGATGATGACTACCAGACGCAAATACCTTGAATAATTTGTATAAAATACATGGAAAACTGTTAGTGCTTACAATTTGAGGGTTGCCCTAGATTTCCCTGGGATCCCATCATCATATCCCGACATGGTAACAATTGCGGACGAAGACAATGACGAACAACTACCGGAGATGTATCCTGTCATTCACTCCCGGTGAGTCACTCAGGCATATTATCTCCGGTTGTTCTCATTTTGCTAACGGCGAGTGCTTGCAAAGACATAACCAAGTAGCTAGGATCATTCAACAGCAACTTGCTCTTCGATACGGTCTTGTGGGGTCTAAGGTGCCGTACTATAAGAACGCACCGATGCCAGCTCTCGAAAATGGTCGTGCCACGCTCTATTAGGATCGATCTACACCACGGACAGGACTATTTGTAGCCAATAGCTTGATGTCGTGTCGTTTCAGCCACAGCCTCAAACTCATTGTGTTGAAAAATAGCATGATTTCGTATGTTGCACGTCATTAACTACTAAAATAATGCCAAAAAGTTTAAATCCCCACACTACGTAAATTCTCTGAAAAAGCGTCGGGGGCAGACGTGTCGAGCTACTATAACAAGCCGCAAAAATAACGTTCTAAGAGTCATTATTTATAGTTTCAATACTTAATAACATTTATAAAAAAAAGCAACTTTAACGAGAACAAATTCTATTTCTAAGGACAACTTGAAAGAATTACTAACAAAAAACACCGAAACCGCCATGATCCCGTGATCAGTACCTACTTCACCAAAATAATGGCATCCAACATATATTATATCCTTTTCGTGGCACGGCCAAAATGTTTCTGTTTTTTATTGTTATCTATTGTGTTAATTATGTAGTATGGTCACGCCATGAATAAATGTATTTCTTTCTTTCTTTCTTTCTTTCTTTCTTTCTTTCTTTCTTTCTTTCTTTCTTTCTTTCTTTCAACATGGTGAACAAAAGAATAATTATTCAGATCGTTTCATAAATGACGGAGGT
Organism: Apotomis betuletana; assembly: GCA_932273695.1. Lineage (NCBI taxonomy): Eukaryota > Metazoa > Arthropoda > Insecta > Lepidoptera > Tortricidae > Apotomis > Apotomis betuletana. Next base: position 18,989,259 of record OW026301.1, on the reverse strand, counting down.
CTGAGGTAAGAAACATTAAAAAAGAAAAACAGAATTGAGAACCTCCTCTTTTGGAGGTCGGTTGAAAACACGTAGCTTGGACAAAAACTGAATCGTATATCGCATCTCTTTTCTGTGTCTGACTTCCACATCAGCTGTTTTCATCAACAAGAAGACGAAGAACAACTTGATCAGTTAAAATATCGCAACTATTAGGATCTCCCTGAGGTATTCTAACTCCAGGTTTACTTGTAACATTATACTCGAATAAAACGTTTATAAACAATGTGTCCCCGATTAGTCTAAGTATATACATTAAAATTTAAGAAATTAAATGTACGTTGAAGGTATACATATTTACCGGGCAGCGCCACAATACCTACTTAAACAGTGTGTGTAATCAGTACCTATTTCGTATTTACCTATATATTACTGAAAACTCTGTATTAATTTTCCTTCACGAGCTGAAATCTATTGTGTATTGTGTGTACTACTTATTTTTAAAACATGATGACTCTACTTCCGCTATTATGCGTTTCCGATGAGCGAGTAACATCAGTGTAGTAATTACGAGTATCTATTTGTAAGTGTGCTTCCTCACCGCGAGGATTATCCTGTAATGTAACAAATAAACTTCGGTGTAAAGCTACGAAACGTCGGGAGGCTCAAATAATTAATTTACGCGATATAATCCGTTTAAATTGTTTTATTTCAATAAACTGTCAAAGCTTTTGTGACGTGATTTTATAGCCGACTGTAGTTTTCTTTGAATATCGAACAATCGCTCACTGATATGATCCTAAAGAGCCCAAACTCGGTAGGCTTGTTTTAATCTGTTATAGAGTTCTGTTCCTAGGGCCAATTTCCGGCTCCATCAACAGAGCAGCCCCTTGGCACCAAATTATAGTTTAATTATAGTAAAGTAGATATGCAAAATTGCAGCTCAATCGGTTGAAGAAAAATAAATCTCATTTGTTACTTGGAAACGGACTTGGAACTTGTTTCAATATGGCAAAAACCATAACCCATGGAATTACAAACGCAACATATTCAAACCGAAACAAGAAAGCAAGTCTGACGTAACGTAACTTCTAAGTGACCTGAGGAGATGATATGACTCAAAAATATGGGGTGCTCGGTGGGCGTATTAAAAAAGAAACACTTAAATATGTGACAGTAGGTACTGTATGTTTTAGTAAAGATAAACTTTTAAGCCACATGGGCACTTCAGCATCTCTGTTCATAAGGCCGTCACAACTATTGAGGCAGTATCGTAGCAAAACCGTTAGTGTGACCAGTTTATCAAGGCTCGCCTAGGTAGGCCTACTAAACTTGTTTTGATCACGTTGGTGGCAACCTAGCATTACAATCCGCCGTCCTCATGATAGTAAGCGGTGTATACTGTTGCTGACCCTTTAATAGTACATTACATTAACTTAGGAAGGTTAATTCGTAAATGTCCCAGATCGCAGGTGTTAATTCGTAAATGTCTCAGACCTTCGATTCGGGCCATTAATATGAGTGTGACTTCGACCCCGAGACGTGTTTACGCCGAAATTGCAAAGCGCCCAGCTGCTCCGAAATCTAGGCAGCCGTCATCTCAGGGGTTGCAGGAACCCGTAAAAAAGGATGCCAATGCCGGCTCCAAGGGAGTCCCGATGCGACGAGGATGGCTTCATGAAGGTCGAAAAGAAGAAGAAGAAGCCAGCCTGTCGAAATCAGTGCGGTACCGCACCGACTGGACCGAAACATTTGCTGCGTCCCGCTCTACCTACGACGCTGCTTTATGTGTCCCGGCTACATTACAGTACGAAGGCTGAAGATATTGCAGAATATATAAGGGTGAAGTCCGGTGTCATCCTGAGGGTCGTAAAATTGGAGTCTCGCCACGATGTGAGTTTTAATTCCTTCGTGCTGAGAGTTCCGACGGACCAACTAGCGACCTTCACAAAGGAAGAGTACCTACTGGCCGAAGGGTGTCATGTTCCGGCGTTTCCGTGGACGGCTACCTGACACATCGAACACGCGTAACACGTCGCTGTTGAAAAATGTGACCTAGTTTAGTTACTTATGTTTTTTATTATTTTAATATTTAATATGTATGTTAGGTTGTAAGGTATTTATTATTTTTATTATGAAACAAAATTTGAAGTGTAAATTATAGGAAATTTAATTCTCTACAACATTTCCCAAGCTTTGTTCTAGCTAAAATGCTCCTAAACAAAGATATAATCCAGAAGTTTGTTTTTCAGTAGGAAATAGCGATTTTTTACGTGTTTTTAAATGTGGATATCTCCGTAACTATCTGTCCTAGAAACAAAATATAAAATGGAGAATGTAGTAAATTTAACTCTCTATAACATTGGTGAAGCTTTTTTCTAGCTAAAATGCTCCTAAAGGAAGATATGAACAAAAATATGAAGAAAGTACCGATTTTTTCAATATGGCGGCGGGCGCGGAGGGGGGGGAATTGTGCATTTTGCATTTTAAACACTGACTAACCATCCTAGACAACATATAAAAAATTCAAAACTACCGGACCGTTTGTAAGGTCACCCATAGTACTTTAGTCTCTATTCACCGAATTAACCTTAGCAATTACGATATTGTGTAAAAATAGTATAGTAGTTTGAAATTGTACAAAAATTACTAATAGTCGCTCTGTGAGTGAGTGTGTGTTTCGAAATGGCTAGAATATGTTTGACTGTTTTTAACCGCACTATCGGCGCTATTAGAAAAAACCGGCCAAGAGCATGTCGGGCCACGCTCAGTGTAGGGTTCCGTAGTTGCTCATCCTCTACAATAGACTTAAGTTACGAGAAAGATTTCAAGCTCTATAAAAAGGTCGTAAACGCCAAAGTGGCTGTAGTTACTTACTACCTTCTGGAAGTCAACTTATGTCCTTTTAAGAAAATTATGAAATTTTGCGATAGCTCAAAAACTGTTCGACCGATTTTGTTCAATATAGTTTTCATTGAAAGTACTTATAAGGCCTCATTTTCATGAATTTTTCCATAATTTTTTGACTCGTGGTTGAAAAGTTAGAGGGGGGGGGACGCTATTTTTTTTATTTTCGGAGCGAATATTTACAAAACTGCTGACTTTATCAAAAAATAATGTTTGAAGACCCCTTTTATTTTTAAAAGACTTATTCAACGACACCCCACACACTAGTTTTGAAACGGAAAAAAATTCACCCCTACTTTAGGTGTTCGAGAGGAACCGGAAAAAATTTTTTTTTTTTTTAAATTTTATTTTATCGTTTTGTCGGCGTAATACATACACATACTCATACCAAATTTCAGCTTTCTAGTACTAATGATCACGGAGCTAAGCCGCGGACGGACAGACGGACAGACGGACATGGCGAAACTATAAGGGTTCCTAGTTGACTACGGAACCCTAAAAATGAGAAAACTGACATGACAAGAAAAATCGGCATGTAGTATGCCGACCAACTTTACGACCACGGGTGACGTAGAAACTCGTGTATCTACACTCTATTTTTGAAGATCCCGGGTTGTTACCCCCAAATTTCGGCAGGGCAGTTTTCCCGAAAAACTACCTTACAGTGTATGTACGAGTATATACCTTCATAAAAGTGGCCATGTCGTCAAAATATCGTCATACCTATATTTTTTAATGCAGTGGACGTAATGTAGTAAGTTAACAATGGTGAATATAGTATTTTAAACCATATTAACAAATATTAAGAACATACAAACAATCAATAAAAATTCAACCAAATAGAGACCATTCATATTCATCATCTCAATTGAAATCAACGGACAATTTCAGCTCGGTTCTAAATTGCAACATCATCATGCGAATATAAGTACCTACCTACCTATTCTTTTCGTATAGGTATATTGAGTAGTCACTATCTAGAAAATTACCAAATAATTTACAGAAGTAAGTAGTGTAAAAAAAACTGATCATAACAGGGACTTCAGTAGAATTCATTTCTGTTCAATTATCAAATATCCATAAATCACCGTTACCTTAATGAGTAGGTACCTACTAACCACGTGCGTGCGTGTATGTCTGGAAATTAATTCAATTACCCCGCTGTGCAACCGCTGCTGTCGAATGATCGTAATTCGAATCTGTCTAAAGCCTACTCGTAGTCGTAGCGTTAACTTTCGCAGTTTTTGCTACTCGTTCGCTAATCACTCGACAAATCATCAAGTTGTCAACATGTTAGAAAACGAGCCAAGGTCACTGCCAAAAGATTGTCCCTAAAAAATGACCTACTTTTAACTGAAATTCTTTTGAAAAGAAAGAATTGTGTTTTCACGCCCTAAAGCAAAGTGGGGATTCTATTTGTATCACCGTCAATCGCACGCCGTAGGTATAGTGACAGGTGCGAAAATGGTAGGTCGACTCATTTAGGTTGACTGTTCTCTTTTCGTTTCGTGCGTTGGTATTATATTATTATCTAGTAATCCGATTGTGACCTGTGCCGAAAATGATTTGGGGCCTTGAACGCTAAGTTCCTAATATTAATTACACTTACGAAGTTTTACTCTACCAAGTGGCTTACAGTAGGTAAACTTTGCCCAATAGTTCGATACCTGAAGAAAATAGAGTTAATCTTAATGCTATGCTAGATCCAGAGAAAGGTATACGGTCTTACCGTGACGCTGGCGAGCTCCAATTGGAAAGGCTGGGAGTAGAAGCAGTGAAGTCGTCGGTTCGGCTGCCGCTGCGCGCGCCGCCGTGCTCCTTGTAGTCGCGGAAGCAGCGCTTGCAGCGCGTCGGCCACCGCACCTGCGGGTGGAACCCCAGCGGGCACAGGGGGTCCCCTTTTTGCGACGGATACAAATGATGCATCTTCACAACACTACACCTCACAAATGCACTAAACAAATGTCAACGATTTCACCTAAATGCAGCAATTACAACTCATACCACTTATCACATCGTTCTTCCGTCTCGCGACACAGATCGGCCGACCACTTCGAATCTTGTCCCGCGCATTCGTGGACGACGAACTAGCGCTATACGGGGATTACTATAAGTTTATGGAATGAGCTTTACGATTCTACGCTATAAATAATAATTTATTTAACTAGTAACGCGCTCCGGGCGTTCGTACGTCTGCACCCAACAGTAGCAATAAAAATATCCCGCTGCTTAGCACTGAACCGGGCGACCTAAATCGGCTCCTCGCCACTATTTCTCAGACTCTAGGCGCGTAAACACAAACATTGCTAGATCACCGGAGAAAGTATTTTTACGTCGGGAAAGCTCGCAGGCGTCGCGGTTAATTTACGAGGTGCGCCGGAGCCGGTGTTGAGGAGGCTGGAGTCGTGTCGTGTCGTTCGGTCGGTGGGCGCGGGCGCAGGCGGCGGCGGGGCCGGCGAGCCGGGGACTGGCGCGCTGCGGTGCGCCTGGGCAGGGCGCCAACTCGCTCTGCGCAGCCTGCTGCGCCACTTAGCTCCATTACACCACACCAGGCGTGCCGGTCGCCGCGCGAGACGATAACCAAAATAAAACTCCTTGCTAATAAAACGGCAGTCGGGCATCCCGGTGCGCGCAGCGGCTGATCAGATGCACTGCGCTGCAATAACGATGCGCGTTACCGCATATTTTTCCAAAATAGACATAAGGGTTAGATCCGCATTGGGGCGCGCAAAAGATTGGTGCGTCACGGAATAACTTTATGAATGAGTGTTGACGTCATGATGAAACGTGCGAGTGGTTTTTTTCGTTTAATATTCTATTTTCACCACGACCCACGCCATCCATGCCTCATAAACAAGAATACTCTTTTATCCAGAATTTACTCAAGTAACTTTTTTTACGCGCCTTATCTTATTTTCTTTGTAAGTAATGTTATAGCCCATAGGCATTAACGTATGGGGCAGTATGTACCGCGTAAAACTTTTTTGTTTGACGTAGCCAGGTAAAAAGTATCCATTCGGTGTGATGAGCGGACAATAGTTAATTTTTCCAACAGATGGCGCTGTCCCGCTGATGCCGCGCGCCCATACACGCGCTGTTAAGATTTTTCTTGAAATAATGGCTCCTCTCCTTAGAAAAGTGATTTGGAAGACCTTTTTAAAATGTAATTATATTTTTAAAATGTTATGTAAACACTTTATTGTACACAACAACTGGTTATAAATACATTGATAACAAATGAAATATGTACAAAGGCGAACTTATCCCTATTAGGGATGTCTTCCAGTTAACCTTTGAGCAATTGAAGGAATGGGTACTTGCAGAAAATAGGCAAACTACACTGCGTACAAACAAGATATCTATATTATACTTAATAAAACTATGAGTACATAAACTAAGTAAGTAATAATACCTACACATATATTTATACTATTTAAAAGAGATATATATATATACTAGCTGTGCCCCGCGGTGTTACCCGCTCATCTCACGGGAACACTAAATTTATTCGGGATGAAAAGTATCCTATGTCCTTCCCCAGGACTGAAACTATCTATATACCAAATTTCATCTAAATCGGTTCAGCGGTTTAAGCGTAAAGAGAAGGTAAAGAGGTAACAGACAGACAGACAGACAGACACACTTTCGCATTTATAATATTAGTATGGATATATATATATGTATATAACTACATATAATACATATAAATGCGTAAATAAATAAAGTACTTATTCAATGAATTCACACGTCATCGGACAGCCACAATTTCTTCAAGTTAATCTTAAGTGATGCAACAGATGGAGACTTCCTAAGGGACAAAGGCAACTCCTTCCACAACTTCACTGCGCTTACCGTGAAAGACTTGCTATAGGTACGCGTCTTATTAGACGGTACAGCCAGAGTGAGATTGGCGCTAGACCGCAAGCGGTGACCACTGCCATCAGCCATATACGAAAATCTTTCACTAAGGTAAGAATGAGAAGAAGGATTAAACAGGACATTATAGACATGTGGAACAAGTTCACCCCTCTTGGTTAAGATCCTGGCGGCGCCCATGACTATAGGTAGTACCTATAAATAGAGACATTAACAGGAGTGGTTTACTGAAGTAAGTAGTCTTCTTAACAAAATTTAGACTTTATTATTTTATACGAGTATTTTCAATACATTGTTCATGTAGAATTTGGTAATATGCGATTAATATACACTTTCATTATATAAATTCGTAACATGTCATTGAAAAAATATCTCTAACTTATTATTAAGTGGTCGCACACATGCGCACAGGCATTAGCAGTAGTTAGAAACTTAATCACGATTATTTACGAACCTGATACATACGTAGGTACTCTTCATACGTTTACAGTATAATAATCCAGAAGTCCACTTAAAGTTTACTTTATGTGATGTTATTTAATATTATACTAAGTAATTCAAGACTGTATTTATTATATATCTGGCGCTTAAAAGTGCCGAGCTTGTAATAAATGTTTTACGGATATTACTTATGATAACCAGGGTTCGTAAACCAGATGGAAATCCAACCGCCGTGCAGCGAACTTCTCGAGATAATCGTTATAGGTACAGATGTCTGTGCAGATTTGTGTTACCGCCATTAAACTATCACTAACCTACGAAGATTACGAAGTCTAACATTGATAATGTGATACATTGTATGACAATTTGTATAAATGAGACTAAAGATTCTTTAAACCGATTTATATTATACCATTGATACAAATTTATATTGTACGTATTACCTATAGGTTTATACATTATATTATAGCTGTTTTATACTCGTAAATTGAGCGAAATGTGGAACTTGTAGATATCTACCAAATTTCAGGTAAGTAAGTAGGTAGGTACCTGGGCGAATCAACGTTTTGCCAACACAAATAGTTTTACAACCTTCAAATTTAGTTGTACAATTGTTCTTTTAAATAATGGCTTGTCTGGTTACATTTATGATGGTTCACGCTAAAAACGTTAAATGTCCGAAAAACAGAAAACACGTATAATTTTAAGAGATTATTAAATAGAACCTCAAATTTCTTGGTAACTTCTGATTTTGAGACATTTTCAGTAACGCCGGAGACAGTCAAAATTAAGGCTTCCTATTCCTGTACAATTTGAATGGAGAATCCCGGGATCCTTGGATCATTCATATTATTTCATACTAAAAAAACCCGTTATTGGAAGCCCTAGTCAAAAAGTTGATTCGCCCACCCTCCTATCTCGTGATACGAGCCGATATGCCCAATCTACATTGATCCAATGTTATTACGAAAAATCACATTCAACTTTAATTACTTAAACCTCTTCATTCAAGTGCTACTGGCAAAATGTATTAAAAATATATGAGGTACTTGCGCCAAAGATGGCCCGATTCCTAAGATGGCCCACTTCAAAATTTTATAGTTATAACCTTCGAACGAATTCAAAGTTCGGTTAGTACCATAGACTTAACTTATGTCTATGGTACTAACCGAACATGGGCGCGATATTTCAACGAATTCAAAGTTCAGTTAGTACCATAGGCCTGGGTCTCCTATTAGACGCTGTACGCAGCGTGCAGCATTTTTTCATACTAATAACACAATGCTTAGTATGGAAAGACGCTGTACGCTGCATATAGCGTGTGATAGGAGACCCAGGCCATAGACTTAACTTAATATGTCTATGGTACTAACCGAACATGGGCGCGAAATTTGAATTCGTTCGAAGGTTATAACTATTTATACTATTTTGAAGTGGACTATCTTAGGAACCGGGCCATCTTTGGCGCAAGTACTTGGTTGGTGTACGAGGTTTACAAACACTTTTACCTTTACTTTAGTTTAACGAACTTATTAAGTAGGTACCTATATGTATTATTGACATGACATTATTGCAGTATTATTTTAATATGAAGGTAAACTAAACGTATACAAAATATTGCATTATATTATTATGGCCAGCATCATTTCTCTAAAGGCATGGTTAGAAACTTGCCAATTTATTGGGTAGAACGTCTGTGAGGTTTCTGACTTTTAAATAGATAGCTGATCTTTCGATTATTTTCGCCGTGTGTACAGATCAATGTGATAGCAGAAAGATCAGTTATCAGTTAAATATTTAATAAAAACGTTGGTGACGAAGCGTACGAGTACGTACAAGCAGTTTATTACTGGTGTATGGATTAGGAAATGTCAAGAATTAGTTATGTACTTCTCTTTAGTTCTTTAACGAGCATAGAATGAGAGATACTTCGCCATTGATAAGCATTGTGTGAGCAACATACCTGTACTTTATGACCCAAGTAGCTCGTTACATTTAATGAGGTTATTATACAATTGAACGTTGCTTACTTAAACTCACATACGATTAGACATTAGCAGAAGTCTCTCTCATTTAACGGCTCATCTTCTTTCTTATCGCACACTAGCGTCTTGTAGATCACATCCTCAAAATGCAACGCGTTGAGCCCCTTAGGTTCCGCCACCTTGATTTTCACGTCTCCGGGGTATAAAATTTCACCCTTGTTCTTTGTACTGCCCATCACTAAGGACTTCTGAAGCTTGTCGATGCAAGGGATTTCTGAAGAAAAAAAATACATTTATACTTTAAATTCTAGCAATATTTACTTTTATGTCATAGGGGGCAAATGAGCAAACGTATCGCCTGATGGAAAGCGATTACCGTCGCCCATAAACACCTGCAACACCAGAGGAGTCACAAGTGCTTGCCTACCCGGAGGACGAAGATAGAATGCCTCTATGCTAGTCATTTCACCGGCTATCTTACCCCCACACCGGAACACAACAATGCGAACATTGCTGTTTGACGGTGGGTTAGCAGGCAAGACGGTAGTAACAATCCGGACGGACCCTGCACGAGGCCCTACTACTCCAACTTTAATGACAAAGATATAGCTTGAGTAAACAAAATATGGCCCTTATCCTGATATTTTTTTTATTGGTAGGGACTAATGGCTGCTTATCAGCGTGACTGAGTCTTATAGGAGAGAACGTTAACTCCTTAAACATTCCGATTAGAGTCGGATTCACCACTAAAATGTTTCGAGTCGAGGCGGTAACTATAAAAGCACCAAGACAAGGCAAGTCTCGGTGCGGCGTGAGAAGGGCTGTGCTGGCTAGTACAGCTGTAGTCCCGTCGTAAAATGTCAACTCACATCACATTTTATCTGATGTTGTGGCAAAATCACGCGCTGTGACTAGATACATTTTCATGATGGGGTTACCTAGCAAGGCTTCAATAACGTGCACGTCCTAACCCACCTGGGAGAAGTCTGCCGGGATTAACGAGCCGTGGTTCGTGTGTTTCATACTCTGATACTGTCACATACCTGAGGTGACCATCACGCCTCTTGATCGTGGTCCTGAGCGAGGCCTTGATGACTCTTACGTCCGTGATCTCTGTTGGGGCCAGTGAGCCGACGTGTTTTGGGCCCTTCATGCTCATGTGATGTCACGTACCTGAGGTGACTACTCTCTTGATCGGGTTCCCGAGCGAGGCTTCAATGACGCGCACGTCCCGAACCAGCTGGGAGAACTCCGTCGGGGTTAACGAGCATACGTGGTCTGTGCCCTTCATGCTCTTATCCAGTGTAATGTGCTTCTCCAGAACCTAACAAATTACAAAGTGGCGTTAAGATTCTTATCTTAAAAAACAAGTTATCTACCTATGAAAAGATATTTAGAATTTATTTGACACACATTTTTATGAAGGTTTTTTTGTGATCTTTCTCGTAATGTAGGCTTTAAATACTTGATATGATAAATGATTGGACAAATCATTTTATAAATATATATATATATGGGTTGTCCGTTTCTTCAGGCAGTCAGAATTCCCTGACGTCTAAATATGTCTCAAAAAACACCTTGTCTTTCAATAAGTTTTTTTCAAGATTAAAAACATTGGTAAGCACAACTATTGAGGTGAATGATAGCGCTAAGCTGTCGCTAAAGTCTCCCAACTCTCCCATTTTGGCCCTAGCAAAACTCACGTGCCAGTTGTCTAAATAAGCCTAATTACATTAAACGTTAATGACCCGAAATATTTGTAGCGTAACATAACTACACAGTTATGTTACAGTTTTACTAACCTTAGCTCCTAATGCGACTGCTCCCAAAGCGACGGCCGTGCCTATCTCCTGTCCGGAGTATCCAACAGGGATATCAAATGTGTTCTTGTAGTCTTGCAAGACAGTCAGATTGCAGTCCTCATACGGCACAGGATAGGCTGAGATACAGTGCAGCAGGCAGAACTGCTTATGTTCCGCAGATATGATGTCATAGATGGTTTTCACTGCAGTTTTGTCGACCATGCCCGTCGAGATGATGAGGGGAATCTTCTTCGACGCCGCGTATTTAAGGAACAGCAGGTTGTTCGAGTCGCCAGAGCCGATTTTGACGAAGGGCGCTTTTAGGTTCACAAGGAAATCGAAGGACACCTGTAAAACATGAATTGGTCTAGTAAAATCTACTACTAAAGTCGTGCCGAATAAGCCATAACGTCATTCTCATTTCATATAGAAAACTCCCGTGAGGCTCATGAATATTAAAATACACACGAAACGAATTTACCTACTCGCGTTGTAGAAATCAGTCATTCTCATTTGCTGCACCTGGCTTATTACTAGCCGTTCGAATGGCAACAATTATCTACTTTTAATGCAGTTATCAAGTGAGCAGAGTTGAGATTACATTTCTTTATAAGTATTGATTTAAACTTACACGATTTTCACACATTATTATAACAAAACGACGACGCGTTTGGCTCGGTTGGTAGACACCTGCCTACTGAGTCGGCGGTCCCGGGTTCGAATCCCGGCCGGGGCAAATATTTGTGCAAATATTTGTTCTTGGGTCATGAGTGTTATCTATAATATATGTATTTATATATTATGTATATCGTCGTCTGGTACCCATAGTACAAGCTTTGCTTAGTTTGGGACTAGGTCGATTTGTGTATGATTGTCCCTTAATATTTATTTAAATCGCGTTTATTTAATATTTCGAGACCATGAACATGTAGAGGTATACCTGATTGGTAATAAATATTAGTAGGTGAGGTCAGTTAGGTAAAATGTGCCATACACCATAAAAATATCGAAAAGTACCTACTACTAACGCCGCATAGATGTTATAGAACTTAGTTGCGTTACTGTACGTTAGAAAGAAAGAAAGAAATAAGTACTTACATGTAAGGTAAGGTGGGGTAAGAATATCACCGGAAGAACACTGCCACTAAGTACGTAAAAAAAACTATTTTGGGTCAGTGACCCAAACAGATCCTAGCCTCCGAAACGAGAGCAAGTCCGAAGTCCCGATCGTGCGCAGTTTCTAGTCAGTTTTCAACTGACGAAGACTGCCCCAGTCCAATAAATAACCAAATGTTACTCTTACCCCATTAGACAATAAACTATGTTAGTCTTACTCCGCCTTACCTTATTTTAGTACCTACGTACAGTGCGACACAAAAGAGTAGAAAACGGATGATAAAGGGACTACAATTTTTCATACAAAATTGTTACCATATTCAAGCACTTTACGTCAAAAATGTGGCAGTTGCGAAGGAAGTGGCGCCCTCATTTATTTTCTACTCTTTTGTGTCGCACTGTATAGTGTAACATCTGTACATTTTGATACTTTTATGATAGGTGCGCTTATTCCGTGTGGCGCGTTTGTGCCGACTGACCTTAGATACTTAATAGATAGTTTATTTTTTATAAAGGGTTCTTACCATGTCCATGGCCGAAGCGGTGCACAATATCCCAACCTCATGGGCATACTTGAATAGCTCTCTGTACTGGGCTTCTGAAAACTCCAAATGTTTCTTGTGGTCGCCGTAGGTCTTGCCCCATGAGTTGGCATTGTCGTATGGCCGCTCGAGATACTTCTTCGTAAACTTCTCTTTCAAACACGTCTTTTGGAATTTTACACAACTGGCGCCTGCTTCCTGAAATGGCAACGAAGTAGTTATTAGTGAAACAGTTATTGTAGAAAGCTGAGGCCTAATTCGAATGATAGGTACTAACATATAAGTCAGTCGGGTCAATCACGCAACATGGGATACGTGCGCGTACCATAAAATCGTAAAAAAAACAGACACTACTTACTAACGTCATCTTACAAACACGCAACTAAGTTAGTTGTATACATACCTAACATCTGTATGGCGTTACTAGTATGACATCTGTACTTTTAGATATTTTTATGTTAGGTACCTAGGTGTGCGCATATTGCCCCACGTGGCGCGCTTGCCCCGATTGACCTCAAGTCATTCAAGTGTTAATTTCAGTCATTGGCTATACGGATACTTAACTGTAATATCACTATAGGTAACCTATAACATTCTCTAAAGTAACTAAATTTAATATCATGATATATTGGACAAATGCTATTAGAAACGTCGAATTTAGCCTCAGGCTAAAAGTTATTCATTAATGAAGTATCTACCGCACCTAATCGCAGGAATTTAACCGACGTTCGAGGTAACTGATTAGGGACCTATTAATTTATACTTACGAAGTACAAACAGTCTATCATGCATATACCTACTGAGATCATTCCGGTTTAATCTAGTATTCGATATACGACTGCTCCGAAGACTCATAATAAAGGGTACATTTACAGTAGGTAATACAGATAAGTACCGACTGTTAAGGACTACACACTTCACCTATAAATAGGCAATTGTGACTTTATCTTTGGAGTTGACTGTACATTTATCGATACATACACATCGAGGTCAAATCTGTCAGTTAACATACATATCGACGAACGTTCATAAAAAGTAGGTAAGTAGGCAGTTATTCATTTACAATCGACGAGACATAATATAACCTAAATTTAAAATACCCCCAACACATGTCGGTCATCAGGAGACACTCATTCAATTGAGTGATATAGGAAATGCTACTAAAACTGAACATAACTACCGAATTCGGAATTCTTAGCTTCAAAATTGGCTGCGATCTTGTCACTTGTTCCATTTAAAGCTGAAAATCTTGGAAACTAATGGTCTTATTTCCACCAAACTAAGCTTAGCTAAGAACCATCTCGACGGACAAATCTGCCGATCGCACTCAAATTGGTCCATCCCTTTAGGAGTTATGCCACAAACAGATACACCATGTTAAACTTATAACATCCTTTTTTTTCGGGGGTTAAAAATTGTTAGAAAATGTGAGTATATTTAAAATGTAATTCGTAACACGAAGCTGACGATCTATCATTATGCTACATGCACAAAGCAACATAAAAGTGCGTCAATGAAGTAAACAATGACCCGCCGGTTACTATACCTACATACATTACAAGCTAAATGGTGTTCTAATGTCTCAACCTAGTTGGCTCTGCGACGAACATGTGTCAATCAATTTGCCGTGATGAAATAGTAACCAACACCATTTCGTCAACGAGTCACGTACCAAAACAAAGTGGCTAGCATTTGTGGCCGCATGTAAACTCGTTGCCACAAAGGAAAGTGAAAGTATTAAAGCACCTTCTACTAACTATTAATAGATTACCCAATAACAAGTTGCTCTACCTATGTATACCTCAAATTAAAAAGAAAACAGTGCCTAATTTGTTTTTTCCCTACCCAATTGTCGCCAAGTAGCAAAGTAATTCGCAATCGCTTAACTTATACATTTGTTAGTAAACAGTTCCGCTTTATTTCTTTGTTATTTAACGATTCTTTGTGTAGATTATTTATTCGTCATCAAGTTTAAGGAAGTTAACCACAAGTTAACACTTACCTTTGCCGCTTTTATCAACTTTTTTGCGATTTCAATGTCACCTTGGTGGTTTTGGCCGACTTCTGCTATGATGAAACACGGGTTGGTGCCGCCTATTTTGACATCCGCGCTTATCGTCACTTCGACTGAGGCCGACATGGTCCATAAAAATTCAAAACACTAGGCGTACTGGTGCGGGCGGTGGTCCGAGCAACACTGGCTTCATGTGTTAAGGTTTATCGACCTGCTCAAGATCAGATTGAGTAAATAAGGTCAATTTAATATAAAAGCGAGTAGCCTGGTGCGCGCACGCATCACTAGTGGAGGGACGGCGCGACGCGGCCGGGGAGCGGCGCGCCCACTCCGTGCGATAAATGATAAAAACCTGTATTGGACGCTCACACAAACAAGTCAAGTAAACAACAACGTGATAATCATACAAAACGTTTAATATATTCATTATTTATACGTATGATACATATTTACATTTATATTATCGCTTTGTTTACAAAGTGCTAAAGTTCGCAAGCTGCCATTTTGACGATGTCTTTATGATTCGTGAACCTGTCTCCTAAAGCTCTATTTACTTTGGAATCTGTTGGTTTTCCTAGGAAGTTGGATATGTACCGGCCGGCTTCGACCAGCTTGACCAGGTCTATGTTTGTGTTGACGCCGAGGCCGTAGAGGAAGTAGACCAGGTCTTCGGTAGCGAGGTTGCCACTGGCGCCGCGCGCGTACGGGCACCCGCCGAGCCCCGAGATGGAGGAGTCCACGGTCGTGATCCCGAACTGTGGAACAAGTTATTTGAATTATGTCGATGACGTAATCTACGCGCGCGCGGTTAGTCGGCTAAGCGATTTTAGGTACCTACAACCTTAGAATAATAACGCTTACAACTATACATATATAATAAGTTCCCTATTAGCTATTACTCCAGTAGCCCATAAAATTGATCGGGTTGTTAAAAATTCCTTTAGGGCTGTTATATTAGATATCTATATAAAAATAATACATCTTTGGTTGGTAATTTATCATTAGCAGTCACTAATTAGTTTGCCAAAGCGTAAATCTCGTAACCAAGTTAGTTTACAATATTATGTTCAAGACTTTCAAATGTTCACAAACACATACAAAAAATGTAAAAGACTTAGGTAATATTTGATACACGATTAGAACTTAGAACCAATGCATTTCACGGGCAAATAACCAACTCCAGATAAGAGATAAGACATAAAAATATAATTTTATCAGCATTGCCTGTTGCTAGTTCACAAAGTATAAGATAGTACACTTGCTGATCGTAAACAACCTCATTGAGATAGGAATGATAATGAAAAAGTAGAAGACACAAAAAGTTATGTGACTAGAGAGCCTACCTATTTCCATAAGCTGGCACAAAAACTGCTCTAAAAAGTAAATAATAACCACTTCAATTAAATGTATAGAAGGCTAAATAGCACATGCATAGAACGTCGTAACATAGTTGACGTCATTACTAAGTATAGGTACCTAGTTGCATGCCCTAGGCGGAGGCCCGTACTATAACTATACTATATGGTCTGTGACCTATACCTACTTATAAAAATAGTGCCTCGTACGCGATCACGGCGGAGACTCAATACAGGGGGATCCATATCATGAACTAGGTAATGCCAACTGAATGTTTTTGTATGTTTGTATGTATTTGCGGCTTCATCACGCAAAAAGTCAACGTTTAAACTAATTTTGAGACATTAAGTAACATATTCTTCTACCCAAAGGTTGTCTGGAAGAGATCGCTCTTTAGCGATAAGACCGCCTATTGTCTACCATTTATAAATTAAGGTTTCAATTGTAACATTTTTCTTGTTGGTGTGCAATAAAGAATTATTGTATTGTATTGTATTGTAAGTAAGTGGCTGGTGAATCCAGGATACTTTTTAACGGTAAAACAAAAATGAGGATTATGAATTTTAATTTCCCGCGTGAACTAAGGTGAAATTTTGATATTATTCAATTTTGCCTATTTTCTTCCCCAACTGCCTCATTTCCCACAACACAACTCCCATTTATTTAAATTGACAGATAACAGATGAATGAAACAGTTATAGAAAATATAGGTAGGTATGTACATAATATTTGCGCGGCAAAGACCCATTTGCTGCCTCTTGAACGTGCTCAGAGAGCAGTTTTAAAGGTGATGCTAAAAAAGCCGTTTCGGTACCCTACTGACCTGCTGTACAGCGAGACAAATCTACTGAGTGTGAGGCAGCTTTTCGTCATTAAGGCAGTGATTCGAACTCATGGCACCGTACTCAACTCCGATGGACACAAGGAAATGCTGCGAAAGCGCACCTACAAGGTTCCGCTCCCTCCATGCAGGTCCGCTCTCGCTAGGCGGTCACCAGCCTACGCGCATCGCTGCATATATAACTATATTTGCAACTACTGCGATATTAAACTTCTTTCAGTCCCGAGAGCCAAAATGATAGTAAAACATTGGTTATTCACGTTGACTTACAGTGCTACCGAAGAGATCTTGAATTGCACAAGAATTAAGTAAACCATGTTACGTCCACCAGGGTTTTATAATAACCAGTGGTATCCTATACACACACACACACACTCACACACACACACACACACACACACACACACACACACACACACATTCGTTTGTTTCCGAGGCTAGTGTGCATTATATTAGATGCATTGTATTGTACTTTTTAATATAATAATATTTTAGAATAAGTAAAAGCCGTAAATTTTAAACTTTTATTCAATATCGAACGTCCTATGTCAAACTTTTGTAATTTATAATTTCTCTGTTTTATAATTCTCCCTTGTTAACCGCACTCGCAGATGGCCAAGATACAGGCTCAGCCTAGTTTGGTCACTGATGGATACTCTTAAAATGTATAAAGCTGTTTTATGTTAATAAATGATTTTGTATTTTGTATTTTGTATTTTGTATAAATACTTAGCCAATACACTTCGCAAACTAAACTGGACAACTAGACGGGTTTTGAGTGGCGACTACGCACTAAAAGACGGAGCGTGAGTAGACACCCTATAATGTGGAATGATGACTTGGTGAAGGTCGCTAGAGTCGCAGGATTGGACTGGTCATGGTGGCGTTCTTTGAGGCTTTTTATCCTGCAGTATCGGTATCTTTTGACTGATGATGAACTGTTATTTATTTATTTATTTAATCTTTATTGCACAAAAGAAAACATATCGTACAAATGGCGGACTTAACGCCATGAGGCATTCTCTACCAGTCAACCTTCGTGCAAAGCAGATAAATATAAATTGCAAAACAGATAACTTTCAATTAAGTATACACTAAAATATTTGTAGGTACTACCTCTAAGCCAGCCAGTAGGTTAGCGAGCCCCTGTCCGTATGTATCATGGAAGTGCAGCGCGAACTTGTCAGGAGAGGCAACCTTCAAGACTTCCTTCATCAGCTTACGCACGGAGCCAGCCGTGCCTACGCCGATAGTGTCACCCAGAGACACCTCGTAGCAACCCATCGCCAGCAAATCTTCGGACAACTGTTGGAAGGAAATTTCGTTTTTTTACGGACGATCAGTCTAAGAGGGTTACATACGGCGACTTTTCAGCGATAATTGCAGACGTTGGAAGCAACAAATGTAGTGATTCAATCACGATACTGTATTGATGCATACGCGATAGATTCTCAGTAAGATGATCCTAAAAAAATTAATATTTTGAAATAAAAAAAGTTCATGTCCTCTATTTCCGAAAAACGCTCTGTTATGTTTTGACCGTCTGATGAAATAATTAATTGTGATTGCCTTTTATTTTTCTATACAATCGTTTACTAACAATAACAAGAGGTATCTACACTTATTGTTATTTCAAGACAATGAAAATCATAACATTAATTCAGAGCATGTTTACATATTCTATCTGCAGGATTTGGCCTAAATAAAATATATCTATTTTAGTTTATTCTATATAACAATAGTGTGAGTTTTACCTTTATTTAACAACTAACAGTCATGGTATTATATGCTATTGACTGATTGATTTGCCAGGAGGCCAATGCCTCCTCCAATTTTCTGCATTCAATGTCCTTTCCGCTAACTGTCTACTCTTATTAGTAAATAACAAAATAGGCACACCTTGGCAATGGTTTTTGGAGCAATGGGCCCGTCATAAGGACACCCAACTATACAGGAGATGTAGCCCCTGACCCTCATGCCATCTTTCACAGCCTGTTCAGCCACCAGCCGGAACCTCTGCAGACCCTCTTCCATTGAGCAGTTCAAGTTCTTCTGAGAAAATCCTTCGGAACCAGATGGAAATATGGCCACTTCCTCAATGTTGCATGTTTTCTGTTGAAGTATTATTTAAATGAGTGTGTAAATAGTATATTTAAGTAATTTACAAATGATTATATTAAATTTTATATTTATAAAAAAAATGAGACAAGCAGTAGAAGGTCTAGTACAGAAGGAGCTTTTTTTAAAGAACCTGTTATTTATAAAGTGCTCACATGTCTTTAGACAGGCAAGCCACTGGTTGCAATTTATACTTACAGCCAATTCATAGCCCTTGAGATTGGGAATGAGTACAGGATAGTTAACACCTGGTACCCTTTTAAGGGTCTTCATAACTTCAGCTCCGTCACTCATTTGTTTTACCCATTTTGGACTTACAAAACTGTGGAAGATAAAAAAAATATTAAAAACCCTAAGTAAAACAAGTAAATCCAATCCCAGACAAAATAATAAAAAATAGATATCCAGGTCCAATCTTCAACAAACTTGTCCTATCTATCCTATTCCAAACTAAGCATGATTTGATTATTTGTATGAATTATGGATATTCAGGGCCGGACTTAAAGGGCCAGGGTCCCTAGGCACATGGCATTTGGGGCCCCCTCCCCTATAAGGAGAAAATTATTATGGTGCAAGTCCTACATCTGGGACTGGGCCCCTAGACTGGCTGAGCTCGGGCCTTGTGGGCCTAGGGGTAAATATGGCCTTGTGGATTTTATAAAGATTATGTATGACACACAAAATAAAACCTTTAGTTTAATTGAAAGTTAAGTTTGTACCTTGCGGATTCAATGTCTTTAATTCCAGCAGATGCCAATTTGTTGATAAGTTCAACTTTCATTTCAGTGGGAACAAACTTTGCTTCATTCTGCAGTCCATCTCTGACACCCACCTCATAAATTCGGATTTCAGGCACTTTAGTACTCTGAAAATTATTAAGTAACGAGTAAGTAAATATTAATAAGCATATGGTATCGCACGCGGGCTGTACCTACATTAAATTAAAGTTTCTGTTTTTATATTACCCGATCTTAATTTAATTAAATATACAGTGAATATGGTATTTGGTACTTACATATTTACAGCAATTTATGAGAGGTCGTGTTAATCTGATTGCAGGACTTTTTGTTAAGTAAAACATTTTTGAGAAGGATATAGTTTTCACTCAAAGAGAAAGAAATTATAAATTAAACAGCACATTTAGCAATAATCACTACGGTTTGTTGATACGACCTTTAGTTTTCTCTGATATCCTATCCTCTTGATATCACAAAAGTTTAAGTCTCTTATCAGCCATTTCAAAGTTTGTTTTTCTAAATTACGGCAAGCAAAGAAGAATCTTATCATTCTTATCGTTTAAAGTGACATTTTGGTGATAAGAAATGCGTGGTGTTTAAGCTACGTCTAAAATCGCCCCGCTTGAATGAATTTTGTGCCCATAAACGTGAACGCAGCCAGAACGAACAACTGTCAAGTGACAAGTGTCAACCAACTGACGCCCCTGACCTGACGTGTCTGCTCTGCTGTGTGTGTGGAAGGATTGAAAGTTCAAGCGGCTTTTGTCGGCTTTATTAATTTACAACAAAATAGCATTATTATAACAGAACATGGGTAAAAAATCATAAATTGCGAAATTAGTGTTTGTAACGATTATTGAAATGTCTAATGGCATTTGTTTTAATTTCAGCTGTGAATAGCGCGACGTCTTTCGTCATCTCGTCGATATTAACGCTCCTGATATTTTCGGGAATGCAAATGTATAAACCGTGGCTGGTTAAGTCACCCATGACCATTATATTCGGAGGCTACCTTGGATCAATTATGTTTATGTTCTTCGTTACTGTATCCTTTTAAAAGTTTTTTCAGAACAATGCTCTAGGTCTGACGTGAAATAACTCGTTTTATTTAAAATACTGGGCTTCTTCGTGACTTTCGATTGAAGCCAGTGGTGTTTCTGTAAAAGCATTTGTTGTTTTCTAAATGCTTGACTGAATTGTTTTAAAAATTAGTTTAAGTTATGTATAAATCCAAATTGATTCTAATTAGAACCTTAGAACCTAAGATTATAAGTGTTCAAGTTATACTTTTTCAGGGTCAATTTCATGAGTACAAGAGTAGTGTAATATTATTTCCTCAACAGTGCTACAGGCTATAGGTAATCTAGAGGCAACTTTGTTTGGGAAGAACTTCCAGTTGAAGCTCCCTGAAATTCTGTTGTCCATGACAATGTCCCTCATAGCTGCAGGCATGGTGCACAGAATCTGTTTCACTACTTGGTAAGACTATTCATTATTTACTGGATAGTCAGACTTTAAAATTAGTTAATGTAATATGTGATAAAGGTTGTGAGCAGTACCACACAAATCTCGCTGGCTGGCTGGCCGGTCTAGTCAGGCTACTGAGGATACATATTATAACATCATAGATGTAAATAAGGGTGGTGGATGTGCCCACCATGAATAAAGTGGTGAATAAAGAGTATTGTTATGTAATTATATTTATTGTGTACAAACCATAAAATAATAATTATGATCTTGTATTGACTAGAGTGGCTAGTGATTATTCTCTTTTTTGTACAACCCTGAGTCCTGGAGTCCGCTGGATGCGGGAGGCGCAGGACCGGTCATGGTGGCGTTCTCTGGGGGAGGCCTATGTCCAGCAGTGGACGTCTTTTGGCTGATGATGATGATGATGTACAACCCTGATTTTTTTTAACCATTTTACAGAGTTATTAACTATAAAAAAAAACAAACCACTTGTTATCCAGAGTTGTTAATCAACAAATGTGACTTGCATGTTATCATCAATGTACTCAATGACTGATCTTTTGCGATAGCAAATGCCATGATAATGGCACGACACATATCCTTAATAGCACCACTGATATGACAAATTATTTACCTTTTGTAGTATTTTAACAGGGTGTTAATGTATGTTTTTTTCTTTTCCAGCTTGATATTTTCAATAATCGTCACTTACTACATGAACAAGTTGTCACAAAAAACATATGCAACTACTGCTCCTGTTGCTGCACCTACTAAAACTCGTCGTCACAAGTGATTCTCTCTATAAGTGATTTTTTTTATTTTATAATAAAGTAATTTCGTAATAAAATATAATATTTTATTTATAGATCACTTTAAGGGTATGTAGAATTGCAAACTATGAACTGTATTAGTAAAATAATTTATTCAGTTATATTTCAAGTGTTATAGCAAACATATCTTCCTCTTAACTCTTTAGATAAAAAACTAAATTAATTTAAGAGTTAGTAGTTTAACTATGTGGAAAATAAACATTTTGTTAATGATCAGAAAATAAATAATTCATCTTTTGGCTGCATCTTTCATGTTTTTGCACTTTCAAACAGCCACTAATTATTATAATTTATGTATGAATAACTATGAGGCAATTACAACCTACATTTCTATTTTGTTCTATTTATTTTGTCTTTTGAACAAAATTATCACAAACCAAAAAAAAATCTTACAGGCAAACTTAAAAGTAATATAATCATAATAAATTCAATAAATGAGTCACCGCTGCCTACACTGATCAAGTGATCATAGGATCAGGATTTATTAGCTATTGTAACAAGATTACAACCAACTGGTTAATTACCCAGACAGGCTCACAGGTGAAACTATTTCGATAGTATTCTTTTGTATGATTTAACATGAAGTTTATATTCAGCAAATAAATAGTTTTGTAGTTTTGCCAACTAGGTTAGTTATTGTGAAACACACATGCATTTGGGAAATTAATATGTTGGTCCATCTATGCTGAAATAGAATTTCAGATCTAGTTTTACATATCAATTAGTCTTTAAAAAATAGTGTGCATCTAATCATAATGCTTAACTTACACAGATATTGCACACTGGCATCTTACATAACTAAGAGTCTATTTTCGTTCCTTAAAACAATTATTGTGGATACATTTATTTTGACTTAAAATCTAAAAGATAAGAATAAAATCATGTTTGAAAAATTCTACATTGTAATACAAATCAAAACAGGATTAAAAGGCAAATTATAAATATTACTGTCATTTTTCTCACAAAATACAAATAAATTTATATGGGTGGTATAGGTTTGGCACTAAAATTGGAAATTTTTATTTAGCTTTTATAATTATAATTGACCCCTTTTGTAAAATAATAAAAAATGTTTTATAACCAATTTGTATCACAGACTTCTTCAAACATGTAAGGCACAAAGATGATTACATTAGCTCAGCCTAATTCCAGCCATTCACATAGTGAAAGTTGAGCATCAACTTATGAACAAGGCTTAGTTAAAATTTTAGAAAATACTCATGCCATTCTCTTTCTGAAGACAAAGTATAATTGAAAAAAAAAAAAAAAAAAAAAACACTAGAACAATGGCTTTTATTGTGGAAGAAACAATCATGCTGTTAATTTTCCCATAATTGTTATCAAATATATAGAAACAAAGGATAAATAAGAAGCCAAAATTGTATGTAACATACAAGTGGGAATCGAACCCACAACCTCTGCTGTGAACAGCGGTCCTATTGCTTGGTGGTCAGATCACATCACTGCTCCGGTCAAGCAGAGGTTGTGGATTCGATTCTCACTTGTACTTCATTGGTTTTTTGACTTCTTTATATTTTGTATCTATACATAAATAAGACATGTGGTATCACCACAAAAATAGGATCAACATCGATTCTGTTGAATATTGCTATCAAATACTTCTTTTATTTCAGTAAGATGAAAATAAATTATCAAAAACATATCCAAAAATTTGGGAATTTTAGACAAGGAGCATAGGTATATTACCAAAACATTTCTGCTCAGTCAATAAGTTACTTATTTCTAATATGCATGCTGTTATTTCTGTTAGAGTAAGGATTTTGTAAGATCCTTGGAGTGGTTTCCATCACTCGCAAAAGTAGCTCATCCAAATAGTTTTCCAAGTCTTTCGTCTTTTTCTTTTCCGCTTCCACATCTCTTTGCATGTTGTAAACCATTACTATGAGGTCCTCTTTAGATTTGCCCTCAAATTGCTGCAATACTGTTTTGGGTATGTTGTTGTACATCGGATTAATGGAATCTTCTTCAACAATATTTTCTTCTCCAACAATAATTCTTTCTTCCAGTAACTTTTTAGGTTTATTGTTGTTACCAAACTTCTTAAAGAATTTTGGACTTGGTTTTTCTTTCAAAGAGCTTGGGCTGTCAAGTTTTTTATTTCTTTCAAGGCTTGCAGATTTTTCCCTGTCAATCATAGTTTGGCTGACTGTATGAGATTGTTTTTTAGAATATAATTTTTGAGACCACTCATCATCCTTGTCATGAATGATTTGAGATGGAGGCTTTGGTGGAGTAAATGTGTCAAGGCTCAGTCGCACAGGTTTCTGAGGCACTGATACATTCTTGTCTGAATTCGCTAAATTGCTACTTGTAGATCTCCTCAAGAACTCTCCACCTCCCAAATTTTCAAGTGATGCATTCATAGGGGAAGGGGTGTACTTGTGTCCCCGTGGTAAAGTGTTGACATTGAGGGAGCTGCCAGAACTCTTGTGAGACAAATCATCAAATGCAAATTCATCTTCATCCTCACTGATAACACCTGGATCTGCCTCTGTTGGCAGTATCTTAGGAGTTGAGTGGTCTGGTGTAGATAGTGCTGAGTTCTTAAGATTTCCAATACTTCCACTTAGAGAAGATGAGTCACTCTTTTTATCTTTTTTAGTCAAATTCATTTTAGATCCAAGGTTTTTGGCAAACTTTTTCAAACCCTTGCGTTTTTCAATACTGCCAATGCTCATAAGACTACCACCAACATTCTGGGCGATGCTGGATAGGGATGACTTATGTTTGTCTTTTTTGCTAAGGTCTGTCAAGCTTCCCTCCTTGACAGTAAAGGCAATTTTGACCTCTAATTCGCCTCTATTTTTGTCATTCTCCTTCCCTGGCTTGCCTTGTAAAGTGTACCACCGGTTTCTAGGCCTCTCGTAAACATCGAGGTCTTTTAACGGAATCGATATTTGACCTAGTAAATGATCTTTTACAATGTCTTCGTCGTATACTTTCAAAACAATTTCAGCAGTATTACCTTGAGTCGGTATACGCAACTCGCATTCTTCAAGCCATTCGACATTCTCAGTGGCTTTGTGTTTCACGGATGTTTGGAATTTTTCTTTGCCGAGGGCAATGGTAACAAAACATTTGTTAGTACCGTTTTTACCTTTGATTAGTAGTCCACGAGCCCTTTGGACAGTAACTTGTACATGAGTTGGATCCCACATCGTAAATGAAGTGATTGAATCACTAGCACTGATTGGGTAGATTTAACAATTTACACTAGGTAAACTAATTCGTCTAATTCGAACTATAAACTATGATGAATGTGTCATCAGCTGCGTTCCGTTCGGTACTTAAGGTACTTTACTCATGTCATGTTTGGTTATGGTTATTAAGGATGACATGTTTACTTCTTATCAGAGATCTTTTTATCAGATTTTGTACTTATCGCAAAATATAACTATCTAAATAAATACAAATTAAACAGTATAAACGCTGGTTGTAATTGTAATCGTTTTTATTAGGTGTAAATTATTTGGCAAAAAGCCAAGATTCCGTTTCGGTTAATAAAAGTAGTACAGCTGATATCTATGGTTTTTAACAGATACTACAATAAACAGAAAAACCCGCTCCAGACCTTCCGATTCGATCCGATTTATCGAAAGCAATCGGATAATGTGTAGTGCAATTGACCGATTTATCGGAAGAAGTCGGATAATGTGTAGTGCAAATTGTTAGGAAATTTCTTCCGATAAATCGGATCGGATCGGAAGGTCTGGAGCGGGTTTTGAAAATTAATTAATTTAAACTTGAATATGTAGCTGAAAAAAAGCGTAGATAATGGATATGATGTTTTTTTTTACATTTAACCATAGATTTAATTAAAATAAGAATTAAAAAGATAAGTAATTGAAAGGATAGATTATATGGAATCTAATAAAAGAAGAAAATAGGAAGGGAAACATACATAATGTAAATATAATACCTATTGTTTGAAGAAGAAGAAAAAGAAGAGAGAAGTTGAAAGTGTAGGAATTAGTGACGCAATAAAATATTTATTTTCATTCCCATTTAATTAAGATGTTTGCAATCACGTTACGTTCAGTTTATGCCTTGTTTAACCCCGGCTCCACACTATTCCGAAGTTGACCGATGTGTCAAGTTGACTTTCTGCAGCGAAGTGTTCACCTCACCATCATATTCGCCCAAACTCGGCCAATTTCGCGAGTAGTTTAGTCCAGGTTAAAACGTTATCTGGAGAGTTGTAGTGCAGTTTTTATATTTGGTGGACACAATAATAAAATATTGTTTAATGGTGGTATAGAAACCTTGTCGGTGGTTTAGTCTGATCGCCCAATTTTTTCTTACGACAGTTTATAAAATTGGGTAAAATAAGTGCTAATATTTGTTCTATATGATATCTGTAGCCAAGTTGTGATTGCTACAACTTCCGGTTCCGGTTACATTTGAAATTAGCTTTTAATAAGTAATGTTAAGCGCAGCGTAGGACGTCCACCTACAAGATGGACAGATGACCTTATAAAGGTCGCCGGAAGGCGCTGGATGCAGGTCGCTTCCAACCGGTATATATGGAAGTCCAAAGGGAAGGCCTATGTTCAGCAGTGGACGTCCTATGGCTGAGATGATGATGATGATGATGAAGTAATGTTTAATACTTGAATTTGTTATTATTATTTCCTTATTTACGGTTCATATATTGCAAGAGTATAAGTTAATTATACCGTAGTTTGATCATGAAAGGATTTTTTTATTTGAAATTATTTGTCTGGCACTACATAATAATAGTTGTTAATTTAACATACACTGTTGTCATTCGGAAAGAGCTAAGATTATTATATAATAATAATAAGATAAATATATTATTGTAGACTTCTCTTGCCGATTACGTCGCAGCGTGTTGGAAACCGGAACCATAGTCAAACTGGAACTGAAGTAGTTGTGCATGGCTGCAACAGCGCTCTCATAGTAGCTTTCAGCTACCGGATACGGCTGTAGGAGGTTCGATTTAGTTTTGTAAATACCTAACGCTCACATGCACCGGTTTTCAATACCCATCCACATCCATCCCATCTCACCTACTTTAGTGAGATTGAAGTGACCGATATATTTTATAATAATTATTTTATACATACCTATACCTAATTACCGACCTACTTACAACGTGGAAGTTAAGTCAAGTGGTTGATTCTAGGTTAGCATAAGCATAAAATGTCGAATTCGAATAACAGTTTTATTAGACATTTAAATTCACAGTTTGGAAAACTAGCTATCCTATCTAGGTACACACAACCGCTCCTTTTCTCAGATGTATTTTTAAGCTTTTTGTCAGACGTTCGTTAGGGCTACACTTAAGACCCGAAAGGCCGTCATTTGTCATCGCCAGATTACGGAAACGGATTGCACAAAAGACTTCTTAGAGCCACTTCCTCTTTCCTAATGCTACGAAAAAAGACAAAGCAGTTAAGCCTAAGGATCGGCTTCACAATAGATTGGTATGATAAAGAAATACATTTCCTATAGGACATTTTTGTGTTCCTTGACTGTGCACTGTGCCTACTTTATTGACGTCACAAGACGGTAATTTACTTTTAGGCAATATACACTTAGTAGAGTTGCTAAGCCGCGAAATTGTGCGCATCGGGTTACAAGCATGAAATTTTTACCACACATAGAGCGTTCCACGGTGATTATTTTGAGATGTGGAGGGAAGTCAGATTCGTCCCCTGTGTGGTGGGAGAGCGGGGTGAAGAGGACCAAGTACTGCTCTTTTTCTTTTTTTTATTACTGATCAGTAAAGGCTATTAGGGCTTGTGCGACATCGTTTTCGTGTAAATAAAATATCAGCAAAAAAAATATACGAAGCCGATCAAAACAAGGGTTGCCAGATTCTTATTTTCTGTCTCCAGTGTCCAGATGATTTAATGACTTATATTTATGAGTTTTTTTTTTTCGAATAACGGCCGATCATCTAATTTCTTCCAATTCTCTATCAGATAAGACTTAAACAATGTCACCCGATAGATAAGACCGATACAATGTTATCAAAAGTCGCCGATTGAACGGCATCCCGCGGGGGTCAACTACACAGAAATCACGTTAAATAGGTATCAACTACGACTATCCCACTTGGTGCTAAATCTAGCCTTGATTCCTTTGACCAAGTTTAATTTGTTTAGTCACTGTCACTACAGTTTACTCAGTTCAATTAACTTGATAGGTACCTGACTGCTGTGTTCTTGTTCTTGTTGATACTTGCTCATTATGTATTTCGGTAAGCTCAGTGCGATAGTTTGCCTGTGGAATTTGGAAGCACCTTATACACAAAAATTGCTCGTTTAAAGTAATAGGATAAAATATTATGAATTTTATCAAACCTCTAAAATAATAAAAAAACAATTTACTGGTCCGAATGATGACGTAAGGCCGATGCAATGTGGTTGCAGGCGATGTGATCGGTTCGTTCGATCCAAGCATTAACCCTATACTTAAGTCTACGGTCCCTTGAAGCTGTGAAAAAATCAAACTTCTAAGTTAACGTGAAAAAAAGATATGGCCGTTTTTGTCGCAAAAAACGTACATTTCGACTAGTGATGTGTCGCTACCGGTAATACTACCAAAGTGAGTACTTTCCCAGTAATGCTACTAGTAATATTACTAAAAATTGGAAATATACGGTAAGATTCAGGATTTTAATTAAAATTCAAGGTTTTGTTTTGCGTAATATTGAAAATGGACAGTATAGACATCATTCCTAGTGAAGAGAAATGCACGGCTCTCTCCAGAAAGTAAATTACCAATGTTACCAGGTATCTTACCAATGTTACTAGAAATATTACCGCCTCGTAAATCTACACACACCTTTTTTACTCATTCCATATCAAGTTTGCTAGGTCCGAAAAAAAATGTATACTTACATGGATAAATAAATAATGATATGTTCTTAAATATGATATGATATCTATGATACGCAAACTTGGTAGCATTTTCAAAGTCACACTGCAAAAGTTACACGTGTAACTTTTCTTATTATTAGTAGTATTGTGGTTTTATTGTGAAGCATTATATTTTTCACTCACTTACAGTCACAGATCCAGGGATCGGATATTAGGATGCGTTTATACCTATCATCATCCCATGCGAGTAATCTTTCTTCATATCCTCAATAAAATGCTTGAAAGTTTTATCGGGTAGATTGCAAAGGAACAGGCAGGTTTTGTCAGAGGTAGAGAACACGCGAACGGATATTGAACATCAGGCAGCTCATCGAGAAGGCTTGGGAGTTCAACGTGCCGATGGTCCCAAGCTTTATTGACTATGCGAAGGCCTTTGACTGCATCAGATAGAAGAAGATGTTCGCAGTCATGAGAGAGATGGGTATACCAGATCACCTAATTTTCCTTGTGCAGAACCTGTACCTCGACGGCAATTCTAGGATCAGAGTAGAAGACACCGAATCAGAACCCTTTCAGACCACCGTGGAGTTAGACAAGGGTGTATTCTCTCACCACAGCTGTTCAATTTCGAGGCGAACACATCATGAGAAGAGTTTTGGAGGATTGGTATGGAGGCGAACGAATCGGAGGTAGGGTGACCAGATGTCAGGAATTTTCCTGACATGTCAGGAATTTTCCTGACATGTCAGGAATTTTAGACATATGTCAGGAATGCGGCCGGAAAAGGGAAATGTCAGGAATTTTGGGCAAAGAAATGAAATCATAAAATTATATACACTGTAAACTTTTATTTTTAATCACAACAACAATAAGTGTCTGTCAAAAATTACATTTTAGTGACAAGCTTTTATAGCCGACTGTACTTTTCTTTGAATATCCATCAAATGCTCACTGAGACGATTCCAAAGAGCCCAAACTCGGTAGGATTGCTTTTTCTATTATAGAGTTCCTATGGCCACTTTCCGGCTCCATCATCAGATCAGCCCCATGGTACCATATTATTGTATTGTCATCAAAGTTATGTAAGTATGCAAAATTTCAGCTCAATCGGTTGACGATATCTGCTTCAAATCTGAGTTGCAAGATTCCACCCGAACAAACATACTTTAAACATACATACAATGCAAGTTAAATAAAAGCTTGTAAAAAAGATAAAGCCACAAGTACTTTGGAGTTTCATAAATTGTAAGTTATAAATAATCGTAATTATCTTTTCACAATATAAACATAAATCAAATATTGACAAATTAAACAATTTCAGGACTCGTGTCAGGAATTTTGGCCGAAAATCAGGAATTTTGTCAGGACTTTTGAAATTTGTATCTGGTAACCCTAATCGGAGGACGCCTCATTAATAATTTACGGTCTGCAGATGATACTACCAAATTGTCACCGACTCTACCACTATAGGCTCTAATGAAACGGAACTAGCTGAGCTTTTGCAAAGGGTCCAAAAAGTGAGCGTGGAGTTGGTCTACATATTAATCGGGCTAGGACAAAACTCATGTTTGTGGATCGGGCAGGCATGTTGCAACGAACGGCAGAACTATCCGACCTCGATACCGTGGACAAATTTAATTTGGACTTTGTTTGCTGTGGATGGTGACTGTGAGAAGAGCCCAGATAGCAACGGTGGCGGTGAAGGGGCTAAAGAGAACTGGAGGAACAGAGGTATCAGCAGAAAAACTAAAACCACGCTGATGAGAACCCTGATCTTTTCTATATTTCTATAAGCTTTAGAAACCTGAACCCTTAAAGCATGCATTCGGAAGGCATTGACGCATTCGAAATATGGTGCTGGCGAAAAATGCTAGGAATCCCTTGGACGGCACGTCGCACAAATGCGTCCATCCTGGCCGAATTAAAGATCAAGTGCCGCTAATCGATCATTTGCCTTCAGCGGATCCTGCATTACTTCGGTCACGTAGACGTCTAGACGCGAGCTAGATAGTTTGGCCACGTAAGGAAAAAGGGCCTGTGGGAGATCACCGATCCGATGGACCGATGCCGTGAAAGAAGCTTTTCAGGAATAGCGTCAATTCGGAAGGTGAAAAACCGTGTGTAGTGGAGAGCTTCGGTGCAACGGATAACGGCCTCAAATGGTTACGACCCTTCAGTTATGAGGAAGCGAGGAAGAAGAGCGAAGAAGAGGTTATACCTATATTGCTTAAATCGCGAAGGAGTTTGACTTAAAACCGGTATGGTAAGAAGGAAGAGTGAGTTTGATCATGCGGGATGAGCACAGCTCACGCCCGGGACGGACAGTTAAAAATATGAATTTAGATTATAAGCCGATTGTCCTATGCATGATAAGAACTTTGGGTGAAAGAGACACAAGATGATAATGATATTTGCATAAGGCTTATTGAACTCCGAAAATAACCAGTAACTTAAGTGTATTTCATTAGTCTCGTATCTTACCACCTTTTCGGAATCTTACTGGTAAGATTGGAAAGTTACTAGTAATATTTCCAAACAGAATGTTACTGGTAACAGGTAACTTACCGCGACCCATCACTAATTTCGACACTCTCAAGGGAATCAAAATGATAGGGTATTTCCCGATGACCTAGAACTATGAAACTTGGCTAGTAATATTGTCACATACTACAAATACTTATAAAAATCTGAAAACTATACATTTGTAATAAAATCATAAAAAAAATAGTAGTCCTTCAATATCATATTTGGAGAACTCGGTTGCGTTAAGTTTGTTAACTCAACCAGGCCAATTAGGATGGGATAAGTGCAAGTTTGTACGGAACCCTCGGTGCGCGAGTCAGACTCGCACTTGGCCGGTTTTTTGAATATGGAAAAACAGTGCTAAATGTAAATCTGAATCGTTGTGAACCAAAGTACTTAGAAACTAAAGTAATTAGGAATTCCAACTTCATGGATGTTCCTTATTAGCATATTTAACGTATAGCTTAGAAATTCAGCGCTAAGTAAACATAGATACTTACTTGAGCTTTCATTATATAACAATTTGACCAAAACCAAAATACCGCTACAATATTAGTTAATGCTATTATCATTACATTCCTTCATTCCAAGCTTTAATTAAATCATTAGTTGGAAAATTGCCCTAACATGTCAGTGTCACAAGCATGTCCGGACGTGACACAAATGCAACATTATGAACGCCCATTCCATGGGGTTGACGGCACAACATACGGACTCAATTATGTGGCTTCAGAGACATAATGACGGACATAATGTCTTTGTTCTAAGTTGGGGATAGATTGGTATAAAAAACAATTTTAAATTATTTACAGTACTACAAATTAGGTTAATAGCTATAAACAAAATTAAGTTTTTATTTGTAAGGTAGAAGGCGTCTCCTCCCGTTTAGTTGATACCTAACTCTTAAGAAGAGTAGTTACACTTGCGGATTCTTTCTTAGCTTACATTTAGTAAGCTTGCGTACTCATTATGGAACCCTCCCTCGCTACGCGAATATGACTGCCATATTAAACTTAAGCGTTGTCATGCGGTTTTTAGGGTTCCGTAGTCAACTAGGAACCCTTATAGTTTCGCCATGTCCGTCTGTCCGTCCGTCCGTCTGTCCGTCCGTCCGCGGCTTAGCTCCGTGATCATTAGTACTAGAAAGCTGAAATTTGGTATGAGTATGTGTATGTATCACGCCGACGAAACGGTAAAATAAAAACTAAAAAAATAATTTTTTGTCGTGTACCTCTCGTACTCCTTGGGGGTGTTTTTTTTTTCGTTCCAATCCTAGTGTGTGGGGTGTCGTTAAATAGGTCTGTTAAAAACACAGACCACCCCCCCTAGACGGAGCATGTAACGCGACCCGTAGGCGACCCGCGCGCACCAACGATATGGTACGGCAGAACATTAAAGTATCAACACGGCGGCCACCGTTTAGTTGCGTCCATGTTTATGAGGTCTCTCTACACCACTTAACACTACAATTTACCATGTTATTTATTTAATTTATTTTTTCGTTGACGTACGCAATGGATCATAAACATGGACGCAACTAAACGGTGGCCGCCGTGTTGATACTTTAATGTTCTGCCGTACCATATCGTTGGTGCGCGCGGGTCGCCTACGGGTCGCGTTACATGCTCCGTCTAGGGGGGGTGGTCTGTGTTTTTAACAGACCTATTTAACGACACCCCACACACTAGGATTGGAACGAAAAAAAAAAACACCCCCAAGGAGTACGAGAGGTACACGACAAAAAAATTTTTTGATAAAGTCGGTAGTTTTGTAAATATTCGCTCTGAAAATAAAAAAAATAGTGTCCCTAACTTTTCAACCACGGGTCAAAAAAATATGGAAAAATTCATGAAAATGAGGTCTTATAAGTACTTTCAATGAAAACTATATTGAACAAAATCGGTCCATCCGTTTTTGAGTTATCGCAAAATTTCATAATTTTCTTTAAAAGGACGTAAGTAGACTTCCAGAAGGTAATAAGTAATGTTACTTTGGCGTTTACGACCTTTTTTCGTCTTTCCGTCTTTGACCGTCTCTTGTGAAGGATGAGCAACTACGGAACCCTACACTGAGCGTGGCCCGACATGGTCTTGGCCGGTTTTTTCTTTCTACGTAAATGTTGCTTCCCTCATTGAAAACTACTTAATTGCAGCTTATCTTTCCGGCTCAGAAGTAACCTATTGTATTTACCTAATTGCCAACTTACCTTAATCCATTGCCACATTATACGTCGTAGCACAAACTGACAGAAAGGCAGATGAACTCGTTCGGATTACACCTAATGGCGAAGGATCCGATTATGCGTAAAAGGAAGCTGGAATTTCACAAGCAATGGAGGGGATACCTCCATATTGCTTTGCGCGTGTCGAAACCGTCACTTCAGTTTTGTTCGAGCTCTGAGCCATAATCCCTAAGCGTATACCTGACACCCTTCGTTTACACCGACGGTATTTTCCCGCTGAATGTCCTTCGCTTTCAGGTTTGGATTTAAATGGTGCGTTCCTGAGTGACGTGGCGTCAAACGTATTCCTAGGCACGGTAAGCGAGAGGATTTTTCACGAGATCCACTAAGATCACCTGAGTGATATTGGACGAATATCTTATATGACATCACCCAGGTAATGCTAATGGATGATGCTATGTTCAGCATGATAAATAAGCCGAGAGGACATTATAAATTCGGCGAAGTCGTAGCACAGGAAAAATAGTATATTTTGGCGGCAAAATCTTAAAAGCGGTAGGTACATCAATGAAACTTTGTTTTATTTCTTAAAGAAAAAAATACAAATCAAAATGGATATATAAGTAAGCCTTAAGAAACTTAAGATCTAATTAATCCTAACTTAAACTATTGGGACCTAAACTATATTAATATATCCCCTCACTACCATTTGGTAGGCTGGCCACGTTACCTCGCTGGATGGCAATGCCAATGCGTTGGGCGAGGAACGAGCCAGCCCTACGATCACTGGAGGACCGGATAAGCAAATAGCTCAGCTTTTTGAAAAGCTTAGTTGCTTCCGGTCCGCATGGCCCTAGGGTCTCCACGGCAAACGCCGCAAATACGTAGCTATCACCGAGAGCTGCGTACTTGCGGCGCTTGGCTGCCTCTGCCGCAGCAGCCGCTCCACCTGCCCTTAACGACGTAGTACTTTGTTTTATAATTTTATCTTGCCACTGCCACTAGAAATGAGTAGATATCTGCCGAGTATGTAATTTCTCGTGCTGAATCCTAATGGTCTCAACTCAACCCTGCCCTCAGGTCCTGGTCTCAGTATTTATTTTGCGAGATATTAAGAGTGTAGGTATATATCTTAATATCTCGTAAAATACTTATTGATCCTATAGAGCCTTTACCTATGCATCTTGCAGTTGAACATGTCGCCAATTAGTGAAACTTTCGTACTCACATACCAATTTGAGTTTATTGTAG
Source organism: Apotomis betuletana (assembly GCA_932273695.1). Taxonomy (NCBI): domain Eukaryota; kingdom Metazoa; phylum Arthropoda; class Insecta; order Lepidoptera; family Tortricidae; genus Apotomis; species Apotomis betuletana. Next base: position 18,954,420 of record OW026301.1, on the reverse strand, counting down.
GTAACATCGGTTCAATTTACTGGCATTGGTATGTGATTGTCAAAATAAGTCCGGTTATTGTTGTTCCAGTCATGTTTGTCGCAAACATCGCATACGCCCAACAACAAAGCGACCGGAACAAAATTATTTTACCTCAAAAATACACGGCTAAATTACGATTTCTACCACAACAAACTCGTATCTTACTCATTCCGCTGTAACACAAACAACAGAATGGTCACACAATAAAGTCCAGTTTCCTTTAAAAATAAATGGCCAAATATGAGGTTGAAAATCGAAGTAGTCGATTACGGAGATGTTTATTTACAAGCTACAGCCTGTAGGCGGCGGTGGTTTGTAGCCCGATGTCACACCGCACTTGAATGTTTTAGTACACTCTGAAAATTAAATTCGACCTGAATACACAAACAGCTTGTTGGCGTTCGACACTTTCTTCGAAAATATACATACATATATATACTTTTTTTACATCAAAAAGGTAGCAGACTCCGGCCAAAGTACCTATATTCATCTGATGATGATGCCTGGGGGTGATAATATGATACTAGGTTCCACTGTCGGATAGTTTGACATGAAAAAACAAACTAACAGGGTACACATATGAAGCGTGTGTGAGGCGATATTGATATTGCATCTAGCGGTTAGTAGTATATTATACCTAATAGTGCCCTTCCCTCCCTTAATCTATTCCTCTATTGAAAGTAAAGCTTCACGCACCCAATGAAATTGTATGAAAATCAAATTCATCGCGGCAAACCCGCTAAGGGAGAGAGCTGACGGATAAAAGGCGTTAAACAGGAAAGTGCCTTTTTACCGATCTTAATCGTTAATGTTTTATTGTGAGCGATAAACGAACCGCCGGCGAAGCAGGCGCCGCGTTACAGACAGATCATTAACGGGAATACGCACTGCCACTACTTTATCATTACTACATTTTTATTTTATTATTATATGTACTCCTATTTTTATTGCACAATAAAGGTGCGATTCCAATTTCGACTGTAGGCAGCGGCGGGCGACATTGCCGCGGATCCTATAAATGCGGTGACACTGTCGTCCGCACTCGAACTCGAACGTATAATTCCATAGAAAACCATACAACACAGTAGTGTTACTACGGTCAACCACACCCACACACAACATTGTCGTCGTAATTCGAATGGCATCGTTGATAAAATATAAATATATGAGTGTCCGACAAAATGTGTTCGGAAATGCCCATTGGAGTAGTCCCGTGGGCCACAAGGGCTCTTTCTGTAGTTCCATTCTATCGGCATGTGTCCGGATTCTTTTCGGTTATTTTTTTTATTGTGATCCCGTCCGGCATCTTTATTCATGGATTTACGACCATCATTGTCTTAAAGGCATCGACATCCCAGTTTATTACAGCAACGCTGGTTTGGTAATAAGTAAGTATTTATTCCTATTCAGTATAATATTAAATCAGTATATTATTAATATTATAATATTATGTTAGATGCCTACATTGACTTTAAATTGTGCCGATTATACCCGATTATCTGCAGGGAACTAGAAAACCTAACTAAACACGAAACTAAATTATAGAGAGTAAAAGAGTGGATCATGCATGGGCGACACGGGGAGAGAGATCAAACAGCCAGTTCATAAACCATCAGTCATTTTGTTATTCCAGAAAATTCAGATAATAATAAATAATAAAAATGTATTTATTCAAAACAATAATTTCAGTCATATTACAGTGTATGATGCCTCTTTTTTAGGGTTCCGTAGTCAACTAGGAACCCTTATAGTTTCGCCATGTCCGTCTGTCCGTCTGTCCGTCTGTCCGTCTGTCCGTCCGTCCGTCCGTCCGCGGCTTAGCTCCGTGATCATTAGTACTAGAAACCTGAAATTTGGTATGAGTATGTGTATGTATAACGCCGACAGAACGGTAAAATAAAATTAAAAAAAAAAAAAATTTTTCGGTTACCTACCTCGAACACCTAAAGTGGGGGTCAATTTTTTTTTCTTTTCAACACTGGTGTTTGGGGTGTCGTTGAATAGGTCTTGTAAAAATAATAGGGGTCTTGTAACATTATGTTTTGATAAAGTCAGCAGTTTTGTAAATATTCGATCCAAAAACAAAAAAATAGTGTCCCCCCCCCCCTCTAACTTTTCAACCACGGGTCAAAGAAAATCGGAAAAATTCATGTTAATGAGGCCTTATAAGTACTTTCAATGAAAACTATATTGAATAAAATCGGTCGAGCCGTTATTGAGTTATCATCAAATTTCATATTTTTTCTTTAAAAGGTCGTAAGTTGACTTCCAGAAGGTAATAAGTGATTACAGTTTCTAGGGCGTTTACGGCCTTTTTATAGAGCTTAAAGTCTTTTTTAACGTAAACTTCAGGCTTAAAACAGCAGTTTATTGTGAAGGATGAGCAACTACGGAACCCTACACTGAGCGTGGCCCGACATGCTCTTGGCCGGTTTTTAAGTATCAATATACCTGTGCTAAGAGGTATCACTCTTCCTTATAAGGGTAGAATAACATAAAATAATATTCTTACTTCAAATAACTTATATCTAAGAACTTATTTCTAAGAATTTAGTAACAGAATTAATAATAAGATAAAATAAAGTGTGTGTGTGTGTGTGTTAGTTCTAGTAGGTATGTAGCAAGTCCTCTGTGTCTTGGTAGCTTTTAGATTTTAGCCATTTATTTATTACTTTTTTACATTCATAGTAAGATAAAGGATAAATATTTAGTTGTTTATTGATGATATTAATAGTTTTCCTGATTGAATATTGTATTGCCTGCTTGCGAAAGTTGTTTTTGTCGACGTGGCTGGGAGCTGGGACTATAATAATTATCTTTTCTCAGATAGCCTATAACCTTAAAATCTATCAAGCCGCTAAGTGTGCACAGCGTGCCAAAGAAATACACTTACTCTCATAGAACTTAAATCATACCCTCCTATCGTAGTCGGATAAAAATAACAATTTTAGCAACTAATTTGACAATTAGAATCTATACCTGTAAAATAGGGAGTCATGATCAATTGATCATGATCATCAGTGTCACGCATATGGTAAATGTGTTCCGAGAAGTGCCGCGTCATTATATTCGACACATGACGTCAATTAAATTTTCCCTTCAAGTTTTCTACGTAGGAAGTATCTCTCATAATTGATTTTTGCCTTTGAGATAGGAAGTTTGTGCAAAGTTATTTGATTTTGCTATCAGAAATATACACACGCATCGCATATACCTACTGCATAGCTCTGCGGATCTGGTATGTTGCTGTGATGGAAAAGCTTTTATACTGAGTTTACTTGGCTAGAATTTTACGAGAATCGATGCGCGAGTTTTAGGTTTCAGTACACATTGGTAAACTATGCACTTGAACGATCTTGGTCACTTCGGGCAGCCCTAATCCGTAATATTCAGTAGCAGTATTAGAATGCTTTAGAATATTGGGATAAACAAAAAAACAAAAACCCCAATATTAATCAATATTATATATGATCGTACAATAACTATTAGGCTAGATTACCTAAGATACTAGTTTTATCCGTATCCCTATTAGATGCGTTTATTCACTCCGAAGTATAGCTTTTACTTTTTTAACGGAGCTCACTATGATGACGAGAACATAATTTTCACCGTGTGCGTGTGGATTGAGTGAGCACCCTTCAAAAATGAAAAAAAATGTGCTGATCATTTAGTAAAAGTTCTAAAACAATTGTATTGCCGGTCGTTACAGATTTTTAAGTTTTTATTTTTTCTACACTTTATTTTATGTTGAATATGTTTATATATATTAATAGTAAGTATTTTAGTTTCATTTACATATTTTGACTAGTAAATAAATTAAATACAACACAAATTTTAATATTTATTTGTTATAAAAGTTAGAACATAAGAGTGCAATTTCTGAACGCACCCGAAAAAAAATTACTAATTAAAAAGTTGGAAGTTTTCACAATTCACGTACTACAAGGTAAATTTGTTCTGTGGAGAATACATACTTTTGTCTTACTTTATAGAAATATCGAAAACAAGAAAGTTAAACTCAATTTGGAGTATTTATTCAATGCTAAAAGCCTGCATTAAAACGAAAAAGGATTTGTTATAAATATTTGGAGACAACAAGTAATTTACCGAAAATATTGGCGTTTTTAACCTATTGACCGCCAAGCTGTTTAGCAATTTACCGTGCCACTGACGCCAGAGTAAAATAAAAAGATGTGTCCCAAAATCAACAGGGATTGAAAAATACTTGTAGCGGTTAGAATTACAAAGTTTTTGATCATTGAAATTTGGACGGCTGTGGCCGACGTGGCGTCAGGGGCACGATTTTTTGTTGACGGCCACAGCCGACTGTGGCGCTCAAAAGGTTAAAGAAGATAAAGTCGAAATAATCTTGTTCGGATCGGATCCCATCGTCCAATAACTTTCAAAGCAAGTGTTATGGAAAATACTTCCGAGTGGCCAACTAATCCTTCCCAGAATGCCATTCTCCCACATTCACAACGAATGTGTCAAGTAGTTTCAAATACAAATATAATAAAACAGTGCTTAAGAAAAACTCAACGATAAAATATACACGACGATAATACAAATTACGGCCATATTACTTTTAATTTTTAATATGTGTGCTTCTCTCGTATTTATTTGGTTTGGATTTGAGTGTGTTGTTTTAAATTTGATGTGTTAAGAGGCCTTATTCCTTTTAAAATGCTGATTGTTTAGACATTTTTCTCTATGATCAAACATGTTTCTTAACATACTATTGATGTTACTTTCTAGAACAGGGCTATTGGGATTTATTGGTATATATTTGAAACCTACAGTTTGAATTTTTCATTGATAATTTTTGTTTCAAAAACTACTCGAAATTGACAAAATTCACGCGGAAAATTAGTTTTTTTAACTTATTTTCGACTGTACGCAATGAAAGCGTGAAATAACTATGTTACTACCTAGAACTCAGGGAAAAGTATTAATCACTTCAAAAAGTTGGTTGAAATTATCAATATATTTGTCATAATATGAAAAAAATAAATTTTAAAAGGAATCAGGCCTCGGCAAAATTAAATTATGATTATTATTTTTTTATGTTTTAATTGTTTTTCTTGAATCTTGCACTTTCCTCGCTGTAGTGAGGTGAAAAGTTGTGTGTTCCGCATGGCTGCAAAATTATTTAGCTTCTCGTGTCTTGAAAGCCTCGCTACGCTCAGGAATCTATCTTTGAACCATTCGCTTCGCTCATGGTTCAATCTTAGATTCCTTCGCTCGCTCAGCTTTCAATTTCAACACTCGCGCCAAATAACAACTTTGCAGCCTTGCATAACAAATAACTATTAAGAAGACTATAATTACCACCGGAGTAGTTTAATGGATTGACGATTCTATTTATTGTAGAGCATAATTTATTTATTCATTTATTATTCTAATAAGTTAAACAGCATTGCAGTAATAAAACAAAGGCACTGTGTACCACAAAAGTACATACACTACATATAGACAAGACTTAAAACTAGTTAGATATTATAGGCGACATAACGGCATAAATACACTTGTGTATATTTGCGTTCACTATTGTTTTTGAAACCTAGTGACTAAACAATTGGGTTGGTTAACAAATACCTTTTTATACAATGACTTAATTCCTGTCATAACACGCACGTTGTCGACTCTTGACATCAGGCGGGCCGCATGCTTGTTTGACCGTCGTAGATACATGGTTCATGTTACTGCAACTTTTCTAGTAGCAATGTAGGTGCTATTCCATGTCCGCTCATTGAAAACAGACCTTTCAACAGAGTGGAAAGAGCTCAAGTATCTCGGGTCCATTGTTCCACCTGGAGCGAGTAAAGAGAGAAAGATATACAAAACCAAGTCCAGGTCTGGCTGAAATGATTTAGATTAAGATTTATTTATTTCATAATGTAAAATGTCAGTATAAATTACGCTAAGACAATTTACATGCATTTTTACTATGATCGTCATAAAGATAAAAATAAGATAATGTAATAATAGTAAAAAACATAACAATTGATTGTAACAAAAGATATTTACATGGAGGTCTCTGTCTGGCATCTCATACGACTACCGCATGATGCCAATAAAAAAAATATAGGAAATGTATATATTATAAAGAACCAGCTCTACTATACGGATCAGAATGCTGGCCAATGAGAAAGTGATGAACAGAAGATGCACGTCATAGAGATGTATATGCTGCGGTGGTCTGCCGGAGTCCCTTTGGATATAAAATAAAAAACGAATACATTCGTGGTACTTTTAAAGTAGCCCGAAAAACTCACGAGAGTGCGCTGTTACGGCCACATAATGATACGAGATGATGACCATATGACCAGAAGACTTCTAATTATATAATAGAAAAAGAGGAGCCGTAGACGTCCACTAACAACCTAGCTACAAACAAAAAAAAACCCTGCGATAATAAACACAAACGTAGAGACAACCTGCAACCGTACGGTGTGGCGCAAGAATACTAGCCTCCTAGTGATCCTAAAGAAATTGGGACCATAGCCAGGACAAAGAAAAATAATTCCTTACCACTTATTTCTGCCGAATAATTGAAATCTTTTATTTCAGAGTCCATAGATTGTTGGTAATACAAAAGATCTTATTGTCTAGGGAGTAGTAACACAAATATCAAAAATCAAAATTATAACATAGTAAAATTCAAAAATAATGATAAAATTCAAGAATAAGCTAATTTAATATAATTTGAAATATTGCTAAATATATTTTCAATTTTAAATCAACGTGACCCATTGTTTGGCTACAGTTTAGGTATACAGTTTACACTCACGTAACTATTATGAAGCAAAAATCCTCCATCTTCAAAGCCGTCAAACCCAGACGAAAACTGGAATGACTTCATCAGGATATAAATTGACTCTAACAGCTTTATTTCACCAAGCATAAACGTTTAATTAAACAAGTTCGCAACTTTGTTAAAGGTACCACCAGAGTGATCAGAAAATTATGATTACCCTACCCGGCCTTCGCGAATAAATATAACCCTAAATTTTTACGCAACTGATAAAAAAACGCTGAAACTAATTAATAGACGGGGAAAATTTATATTGTCAGCACGGAATTTAGCTTTCGCAGTTTAAATTAATTGGCACGTCATTAGTAGCGGTGGTGATACCGATCTGTTGATTCGGGTCACGGTTCATTAGAACAATGGCATTGAACGATACAGGATATATTACTAACTTTTAGTTTCCGTTGAAATTCATGTCAAAGTTGTCGTTTCGATATAATCACGGGAGCAATTATTGTCCTTCCGTTTCGTTGGCGAACGCTCTAATGGACCATCGTTGTGACGTAGACACTGCGTAGACACTGCGTAGACAACTATTTATCTGATAGTATATTACGAGTATTTATGATACGAACACGTAAGTAAACATTTTTTTTTCGTTCTTTGTATAGTTGCATTACGACAGAAGGTACCTATACAATGCTTGTTTGAAACGTGTACCTACTAAGTAAGTTATGATTTTTTTTGTGTTTTGCTAGCAAGTGTTATTGACATAGTCGTATATGAAACTCATTTGCTTCGACAATCTAGGATTGCAAAATAGCATCGCATTTGCCCGCTGAGGATCTCGTGCTATCACACAGTGATATATTTATGTAAACAAATACCTAGCACAGCAAATAGTAACACAGTAATAGGTACCTGGCCCGCTGTAGTTTCCTTGTATACCTACAAATAAAATAATACAAATACTTACTTATATTGAATGAAAATTATCGCTAATAATTATGTTAGATTTATGCGATGGCTAAATTAGAATTGGGATGCAACTTAAATTTATAGAATAGAATAGGCTAGTTGACTCATGTCAAATTGTAATAAACTAATGTTTATTCCGTATAGAATTTAGCAAAGAAAACCTAAATATATATTTTTCAATTCATAAAATTGAAAGATGGCTGAAAAAATTTAATTTGTAAATATGGTTTTTAATCTGTATTTTGAAATGCTTAAAACGCTGTCCGCCATTTTCGCTTATGATAGTGACGTCATCGGTCATGTAAACAAAACTGAAAGTCTACTTTGACGACGTCGAATAGTGCCCTCTCGATCTCCAGTCAAAGTATATTGGAGTGAGCGGAATGGCACTATCATCATCATCTCAGCCATAGGACGTCCACTGCTGAACATAGGCCTCCCCTTTGGACTTCCATATATACCGGTTGGAAGCGACCTGCATCCAGCGCCTTCCGGCGACCTTTATAAGGTCATCTGTCCATCTTGTAGGTGGACGTCCTACACTGCGCTTGCTGGTCCGAGGTCTCCACTCGAGCACTTTTCGGCCCCATCGGCCATCTGCCCTGCGTGCTATGTGGCCTGCCCATTGCCACTTCAACTTGCTAATCCGGTGAGCTATATCGGTCACTTTAGTTCGTCTACGGATTTCCTCATTTCTGATTTGATCACGTAGAGACACCCCGAGCATAGCCCTCTCCATTGCTCGTTGAGCGACTTTGAGCTTTGAGATGAGGCCGATAGTGAAAGACCACGTTTCGGTGCCGTAAGTCATCACTGGTAACACACATTGGTTGAAGACTTTCGTCTTGAGGCACTGAGGTATGTCGGACGAAAAGACATTGCGTAGTTTCCCGAACGCTGCCCAGCCGAGTTGGATTCGGCGGTTGACCTCTTTCTCGAAGTTGGACCTACCTAATTGGACCACTTGTCCTAGGTAGATGGATGTAGAAGCCTTTGTTCTGCTCAATAGTCTCTTTAACACGGTTCGTATTAAAGAGCCGCAGATCATGTCGCAAGGACTTCGATATACGTCTATTAAGCTGCCTATATGACCTCGCGTCATCGGGAGACTGCAACTGTAGCGAGCGTCGTTCAGCCATGAGGTTTAAGGTTCGATCAGACAATTTCTGAGGTCTATCTTTACGGCGGGGTCTGAAAAACTTAGACCCTACCGTGTGGACAGTTTCCACTAGCCCGTCGTTGATCTCGTCCACTGAGGCAAAGTTCTCCAGACAAGCAAAGCGGTTGGAGAGCTCGAGTTGAACGCTCTCGGGGTTTTGAATATGGGCCCGAGTAGGTCGGAGCGTAGACTTCATCAGACTGGACCTTTCCAGTTTAACATTGATATTCAGTGTGCCTCTTACGATTCGATGATCACTGCCGGTCTTTACCCTATTGATCACAGACACATCACTGAAAATCCGTTTCTTGTCGGTCATGATGAAGTCAATCTCGTTTCTCGTGGAACCATCGGGACTTATCCAGGTCCATTTCCTGTGAGGCGGCTTCTGGAAGAAAGAGTTCATCATGAAGAGTTCCTCTTTCTCCAGAAAGTCGGCCAGCCTCTGTCCCCTAGGGTTCCGTTGCCCGTATCCAAATTGCCCCACTCTCAACTCATCACCGCTGTTCTTGCCCAACTTTGCATTGAAGTCCCCCATAACAACAGTGAAGTAGGTTTTGGAAGTATGTATGGCCCTACTTACGTCCTCATACATAGCCTCTACTTCCTCATCAGAATGTGACGAGGTCGGTGCGTATACCTGAATGACCTTCAACGAATATCTTTTGGATATTCTGAGTATTAGGTATACCACCCTGCTCGACACACTGTCGATGGTAGTTATGTTGTTAACGAGGGACTTGTGAACGAGAAACCCGACACCGCCTTGGGACTGTTGGGCGCCCTCCCGGTAGTAGAGCAGGTTACCAGACTTCAGGGTTACGGTGTCCTCCCCCTCTCTACGGACTTCGCATAATCCTACAATGTCCCAGTGTAACCTGCTCAGTTCCTCTTCCAACTCGCAAATCTTTTCGTCAGTCCTCATTGTGCGTATGTTGTGTGTTACCAGGGCCAGTCGTCGTGGGGATGGGTAGCCGGATTTCGTCCGGGGATTCTTAGCACCCCCTGCTCCGCCATTACCTTGGCTGCTACCCGCGCCAGGGATAGCGGATAGCTGCCGGAGACTGGGGGCCTGGTATTTGTGTGACTGTTCATAGAGGGGGTTTTGCCATACGCGCCACGCTTGGCAGGCGGGTTGCCGCGCGCAGTTTTTTTTTTTTTTTTTTTTTTTTTTTTAAGGTCTTTGGAAGACGCTGCTGCCCATCTCCCGGTATATTATTATTCCCTTAGCAGGCTTCTACTGCAACCACGGGACGATATGGTGGGGGACAATTCTAAGGCCGGTCACCCCACGGCACCGTCGGCAACGTCGTATAATGGCACTATACGACGGTCGAATTTCGAATATTTACAGGTAATTCTACGTCACGCCACAGATTAGCAAAAGGGAAAAATGGCGCACGGCATTTTGACTGTTCATGAAATTTTTAATTTTCAATTGATAAAATTTAGCTTTCTAGCTTTTACAAAAATACAAGATATTTTTTTAGAGCTAGTAAGATCATTATTAACCATTTCAAATATAATATTTCAAAACTGGGCCTACTAGCCTATTTTATATAAGTTCTTTTTAAAGCGGCCAATGTTTTTTTTCACATCTTGTAAAATAAATCAGCCAATTTCGTCGTGCTGGATTACGAGCTGGCCGCTGGAGTGCTGATTGATGAGCTGCTGTCGAAAACAAACAAGGATTTCGAAACATGTCAACAACGCTTCCTGTTCCTGTTTCGATGAAAGACTTGTATTTATATTGGTTAATTGTTACTTAAGAGGCCTTATTCCTTTTAAATATATATTTTTTTCATATTAAGACAAATATATTTATATGTTATTTCAACCAACTTTTTGATGTACATAATACTTTTCCCCGAGTTCTAGGTAGTAATATAGCTATTTCATGCTTTTATTGCGTGCAGTCGAAAATAAGTTGAAAAAACTAATTTACGCGTGAATTTTGTCAATTTCGAGTAGTTTTTAGGGTTCCGTAGTCAACTAGGAACCCTTATAGTTTCGCCATGTCCGTCTGTCTGTCTGTCTGTCTGTCCGTCCGTGGCTTAGCTCCGTGATCTAATCTTCTTCTTCTTCTTTGCTCCTTCCCACTTTAGGTGGGGTCGGCTCTCCTAATATGATTGCGCCATGACGTTCTGTCCATAGTTGTCGGGTCAGGAAGATTCGTGATCTAATAATAAAAAAAAAGTACTTTCAATGAAAACTATAGTTATCGCAAAAAATCATAATTTTCTTTAAAATTACGTAAGTGCCGCGCGATGTCCTTACACTTCGAACGTTATACATATTGGTTAAGTGCCATACTGTATTAAAACATTTCGCTTAATCTGGTACGTATAATCGATAACTTCCAGAAGGTAATAAGTAGTTACTGTTACTTTGGCGTTTACGACCTTTTTATAGAGCTTGAAATCTTTCTCGTACTTTAAATGTTTCTCGTAATTTTCGTCTATTGTGAAGGATGGGCAACTACGGAACCCGACACTGAGCGTGGCCCGACATGCTCTTGGCCGGTTTTTTTAAACAATATTATCAATGAAAAATTCAAATTGTAGGTTTCAAATAAATGCCAATAAATCCCAATAGCCCTGTTCTAGGTAGTAACATCAATAATATGTTAAGAAACATGTTTGATCATAGAGAAAAATGTCTAAAACAATCAGCATTTTAAAAGGAATAAGGCCTCTTAATGCCTTGTTTGTTACAAAATATCCATCTATCACAACACACCACAATCGAATCGTGATCGTACCTATAGAAAACAACACGTCTGGTCCCTTGACCGCAGTCCTTTTATTGTGAAACAGATAAACTTCTCTGAGATTTTAGTATTTTGTATATTTAACGATGGATAAATTCAGATTGGGTATGTGGTGGATGAAATAAGCAGATTATTTTATTAAGAACGAGTGTTGTATGTAATGAGGTTCACTTTTCACTTTAACCCTTTTGATTTAAATAAATTAGAAATACGTGTGTTCTTGTATGAGTTTATTAGGCGACTAAAAAAGGACAGACAATTATTAGAAGGAGACGATGGATGGATACTTTAGCATGCATTAAAGTTTATAATATCAACAACATACCGCCCACCAAAAGGACTCACAGGTCCTTTTTTAAAAAAGGCAACAATTAAGAATTTAATTACAGAGATTCGGTATCAATAGGCAACGCGCACAATTTAGACACAGATCGTTTCACTATAGCACTACCAGACTTCACACTGTATACTCTAGTAAATCCATCTTCACCAGGATGTTTTTCTATGATACGCCCCAGTGACCATTTTCCAGGAGGTAAGTTTTCACATTTAATCAGTATTATATCACCCACTTTAAACTCTTCTTCTTTTTTCAACCATTTTGAACGTTGTTGCAGCCTAGAGAGATACTCATCTTGCCATCGTCTCCAAAAATCTGCTAACAATTTTTGTGTGTATTGCCAGCGAGATAAAGTATGTATTTTTGATTCTTTAAACTCCGCCGATGGAACAACGATAGGTGATTCTCGTATCAAGAAGTGACCTGGTGTAAGAGGGTCAACATTCTCAAAGTTTGTGTTATCGAGTGGACATAAAGGCCGGGAATTTAAACAGGCTTCGATTTGATGCAGTACAGTGGTCATCTCTTCAAACGTCAAATTTGTTGTCAATATTCTCTTTAGATGATATTTTATGGATTTGACGCCAGCCTCCCACAATCCACCAAAATTGGGACTATAAGCAGGCACAAAATGCCATTGAGTACCCTCCGTTGCAAGTGTCTCATGTTTCCAGTGAAGTTTAATTTAGCTTCGTTCCAGGCATTTACAAGTTCTTTATTCGCACCCACAAAGTTTTTTCCTTGGTCGCTCCATAGGTGGCTACATTTTCCTCTTCTAGCGACAAAGCGTTTGAAGGCCCCTATGAATGCTTCTGAGGTAAGATCTCCAACCAGTTCAATATGAATAGCCTTGACCGACATGCAGATAAAAATTGCAATGTAAGACTTCACAGTCTTCGCTCCCCTTCCCTTAGAGCTCAGTATTTGATAAGGACCTGCGAAGTCTACTCCACTGTGTAGAAATGGTCTTGCTGGAGTAACTCTTTCTTCTGGCAGATCTCCCATAATTTGAGTTCTAGCAGTTGCACTTTGTTTTGCACATGTAAGACATTTTCGGATATACTGTTTTGTTAATGATTTGCCCTTTAATATCCAGAATTTCGAACGTATGTAGCATAACATTTCAGGCATAGTACCATGAAGGGTTCTGGCATGTGCGTCAGCAATTATTAGTTTTACCAATGAACCATTGTGCCCTAGAATGATGGGATGTTTTCTATTTTCATCTAAATCAGCATGTCTGAGGCGACCGCCCACCCTAAGGAATTTTCATCTAAGTATGGAGCCAGTGATCTTAAGCGACTCTTCCTTTTTACTTGTTTGTTAGCTGTTAATTGATCAATATCTTCCTGGAATTCTTCTTCTTGTGTCCGTTTTATACAAATATTAAGAGCGTTTTCTAATTCAATAGTTGTAATAGCTTTAACTAGATCGTTAGCTTGCTTCTTGTTATTCTTGTAATTTAAGAATCTGCGACAATAGACAATACTTTTCAGTAATTCAGTTAAGCTATCGAAATTTTCGAATTGCGAAGTCAATTTTTTTTCTTGTTTTTCTAGATTGTCGACGTTAAGGTAAGCTTGTATTTTCTGTGTCTTCATTTCTTCATCTGTTGTATATGTTTCTGGATTACTAATTTTAATTTCCCTTTCAGATAGCCAGCTCGGTCCCTTCCACCACAAATCGCAGCCTTTCAACGTGGATAACATCATCCCACGCGAAGCTATGTCAGCTGGATTTTCGTGAGACTGTACATGGTGCCAGTGTTTGTTATTTAGATTCTCAACTATCTCTACGACACGATTAGCCACAAATGGCTTCCATCTATTAGGTTCTCCACAAAGCCACGCGATTACTATCGAAGAGTCAGTCCAGCCAAACATGTTTGTCGTCGGTATTCTCATTGCCTGCCCAATCTGTTTCATCAGTTTAGAAAGGAGTAATGCTCCACATAGCTCCAGTTGTGGCAGAGAAACCGTTTTCAGGGGTGCGACTCTTGTTCGTGCAGCCACAATCTTGGTTGTTACTTTATTTTCAGTTTCCATCCTTACGTATACGACGGCAGCGTAAGCACGCATTGAGGAGTCACTAAAGCCATGTATTTGTATGTTTTCCCCATCAGCGTTTGTAGTATCAAGCCATCGTGCGAGCTTAATATCTTTAACATTTTCAAAATCAGCTCTTATCTGTTTCCATTCGTCTTCTAAATCTGAGCTAACGCATTGGTCCCAACTAAGCCCTTCTAGCCAAAGTTTTTGTATAAGGATTTTCGCCATTACGGTGCTTGGAGCGATCCAGCCCAATGGGTCAAAGAGCTTTTGTACATCTGATAATATTCCACGTTTTGTAACATTGTTTGCCATCGGTGGAAGTGAGAAATTGTATTGAAATTGATCAGTTCCTAGATTCCAAACTATTCCAAGTGCTTTTATAGTCCCATCGAGGTTCAATTCCACCTGAACATTGGCTGATCTTTTCTTGTCATCAATAGTTTTCATAAATTCAATACTGTTAGATGACCATTTCATCAATTCAAATCCAGCTTGGCTTAAAATGGATGCGATTTCTTTAGCCATTGCTATAGCTACTTCTTCTGTTGCTGCTCCTGATAGCAAATCGTCCATATAAAAATCCTCCTTTATTGTTTGAATAGCTACTTCTTTATGTTTATTTGTTGCTTCCTCATAATTTTGTTTTTTATCTTCATCCATAGCGATTCTTTGGAGTGTTTTGACTGCTAAATAGGGTGCAGGAGCAGTGCCAAATGTGACTCTAAGTAAACGATATTCTTTCAAGTCATCTGACTCATTCTCTCGCCAAAGAAAGCGTTGGTAATTGGCATCCTCTTTTGTTACCACAGACCACCTCCACTAGACGGAGCATGTAAGGCTACCCGTAGGCGACCCGCGCGCACCAACGATATGGTACGGCAGAACATTAAAGTATCAACACGGCGGCCATCGTTTAGTTGCGTTCATGTTTATGAGGTCTCTCTACACCACTTAACACTACAATTTACCATGTTATTTATTTAATTTCTTTTTTCGTTGACGTACGCATGGATCATAAACAAGGACGCAACTAAACGGTGGCCGCCGTGTTCATACTTTAATGTTCTGCCGTACCATATCGTTGGTGCGCGCGGGTCGCCTTACATGCTCCGTCTAGTGGGGGTTGTCTGTGTTTGTTACTAATATTTGACGGTACATTTTTTGCACATCGGCTACAAAACAGACACATTTCATCCGCCATCTCATCAGGAGATCTCTTAGATCATCTTGTAGTTGGGGACCCACCAGTAGTTCATCATTTAATGATACATTATTTGATCCCTTGCAGGAAGCATCGAAAACAACGCGTGTTCGAGAGGTCTCCTTATCTTCTCGAATGACTGCGTGGTGTGGTAAGTAAACTGACTTCTTTTCTCTTTCGTTTTCAGGTACAATTTCAGCATGTCCTTCTTCAAGGTAGTCGTTAATCACCTTAGTGTATTCTGTTTTCAAGCTTGGTGATCTTCTGAACTTCCTCTCCAATTGCATGAATCGATTCGTGGCTACCGCTTTCGTATTTCCATTGAGTACTCTTGGATTCTCAGTTTTGAATGGCAGTTTAACTATGTACCTTCCTTCGCAATTTCTCGTGACTGTATTTTCATAGATTTCTTCGCATAAATGTTCTTCCCTTGTAAGTCTTCTCTTAGAGTTTGTATCAATTTCCCATATCGATTTTAATACATCATCTACATCAACCTGATGATGCATAACGAGGTAAGTATCTTCTTGGGGTTTCGTGTCAATCTCTCCAAAGAGAATCCAGCCCAGGTTGGTTTTTTGTGCACAGGGTGTACCTGGTGTTCCTTTAATTAGTTCTTGTTGCAGTATACTAGCGTACTCTCGGACCCCTAGTAGGAGATCTATGGGTCCCGACATATGGTAAGTAGGATCCGCTAGTTGTAGTCCCTGGAGATGAGGCCAAGGTTGTTCAATAATTTGCTTTGTGGGTATCTTCGTGGTGAGCTGTTTTGACATAACATACGCTTGAACTGGTAAGACAAATGATGTGTCCCACTGTGATTTGACCTTTAGCTGAACCACGTGCTTGATTTCTGTTCTCGTAGAACCCACGCCTACTACGCTTCCTTTTGCATGCTGTCGCTCGAGCTTCAATAGTTGAGTCGCCTTCTCGCTTATGAACGACGCTTGGGAGCCTTGGTCTATTAGCGCTCGTAGTGGAATGATATGACCTTGGCTGCTTCTTGCTTCCACCACAGCAGTCGCTAATAGTGCTATTCCTTGTCTAGTAGTTAGATGCGACGCGATCACAGTGTTAGCTTGCACTTCTTCTGCATCATCTACAACATGTTGAGAAGCCAGCGGAAAGCTCGTAGAGGCCGCAGACTCAGGTTGCTTTGATTGGTGTAGAAGTGAGTGATGACGTCGGTGACATATTCTACATGAAACAGGCACTCTGCATTTTAGCGCTGAATGCCCGGGTAATACTAGACAGTTGAAACATAAGTTTTTATTTTTGACATACTCGATTCTTTCTGTAGGCTCCATCTGGGTAAACTCTTTACAGTGACACAATGTATGACTTTCCATACACATTACACAATTTTTCTCAAAAGTTGGTGTGGCAACATGACATGTGCGATCCTTAATTGTTTTCACCTCGCGTGTATTTGTTGTAAGTAATTCCAAAGTACGGAACTTTGATTCTAAAAAATCCTTAAATTCACTCCACATCGGTAATGGTTCAGAATCACTCTTGTATGAATACTCCTCCCAATTTTTATGCGTCTCCGAGTCCAATTTCTGTACGAGCAGAAATATTATTAACGGATCCCAGGAGTCGGTAGAAACTTTTAAGTTTTTAATGTTATGTAGACACTCGGTACTTGTATCTAACAGCCCCTTAAGCTGAGCAGCTGATTGAGTAGTCATTTTACGCTGGTTAACTAATTTCTTCAAATTATTATTCAGAATTAATCGTTTGTTGCCATACCTGTTTTTTAGTATCAACCATGCTTGTGCATAATTATCGGATGTAACTTGAATATGCTTTAATAATGCTTCAGCTTCTGCAGTGACGCTTGTTTTCAAATAGTGTAGTTTTTCCACGTCGCTAAGTGATTTATTGTTATGCACCAGTGAAAGAAACAAATCTTGAAACGAAGGCCAGTCCTCGTAATTCCCACTAAACGCACATAACTGGATACGCGGTAGATGCACCAAGCTGTTCTGTTTTGCTGCTATTATTAAGCTTGAATTAGACATAGACGTGTCATCCGTGGTCAAGAATTCACCTTGCATATCCACCAAATCTCCTCGAAGTGAGTTATATAAATCTTCGTATATAAAAAACTCTTCATTCAAAAAGTATGGTAATACACCCCTTTGTTCTACAGGTGTGACCTTTACCAACTGTTGGTGCGCATTATTGAACGTAGACCAGTATCCGTCGATCATTTTTATGCGAGACTCGATGTATCCCTTGGTTAATCTTGCTTTCGGACATTTTTTCAAGTTAGTTTGCGTTTTTTGAAATAGTTTAGCAGTATCTTCAAGCACGGCGATAAGTTGTTTTTGTGTATCAGCCATTGTCCACGTAAAAACACTCCAATTTCACGTATAACTTAATAAGAACGTTTTATAACTTTTCGTAATAAAGTTGTTTACTTCGATATTTAACTCATTAGATCGATGCTATGGTACAGATGCGCTGAGCTTCTTATCTCTTGCTATTGTTCTCGAGGCCGGGCGGCCGATATTCGATGCACAGGTAATCCGGTTCGATTGCGACCATCTGTTGTATGTAATGAGGTTCACTTTTCACTTTAACCCTTTTGATTTAAATAAATTAGAAATACGTGTGTTCTTGTATGAGTTTATTAGGGGACTAAAAAAGGTCAGACAATTATTAGAAGGAGACGATGGATCGATACTTTAGCATGCATCAAGGTTTATAATATCAACAACTACGAGTCAATGTCTTTTTGTTGCATGTTGAAGGTTAATCGGACAATTCCAATTCGTCTAATGCTGGATTACAAGATGGCCGCCGGAGCCAGCTGATTGATGAGCTGCTGTCGACGCTCATCCTAAACGCGAACGAGGATTTTCAATCTAATGTCAACAGCGCTTCCAGTCTGGTTACGATAATATACTTCTGCATTTTTATTGGATTATATCTGATATTTGTTGATATAAATTACGGTTCTTGCTTTGAATTCGGGCACCTTTTGAAAAGGACTTTCTACGATTATTAGCGACTGTAGCTGTAGATTCCTGTTTAAATGTCAATTAAATAAAATTTTAGGTGGCGACCACCAAAAAATCTCTAGCGTTACCCTTTCATGCGACAGCTCACCTTGTTACGTGCAAAGCGAGCACGTCATTCATTAATCACCCAACTTAAATAAACTTGTTAAGGAGAAAATTCATTAGGCCCGACTTCCTTGTCGTGGCGAGCTCCGGACAGCGTCAATATTTTACTTCGGCCTCTGATAACCAACTTCCAATGTAAACAGCTTTAAACCCACTTGGCAAACTATCCCTTCAGTTGCGGAACTGATATCATAATGTTTTAATGTATCGGTTGGTTGGTATCGCTTAATTGAACGGGATACTACAATTCCTCTTGTTTTAATACCGATCTGAACATTTAATTGAAAAAGTTTCTGTTGTAACTTCTGTACATTTGGATTTAATAAAGGGTTGCTCGGGTGTGGTACCTACTGGCTTTTTATCTGAGGCTGAGGTTGCAAATCAAGGGATAGTACAGTAGCTTGAAGTTTTGTTAATTTTATCGGGTTGGTCCTCTAGTTCAATAAAACAAGTAAAATATTTATTACGTTAGAAGTTATATAATACAAAAGTTACGTATAATCAATATCCCATTTGGCTGTATCGCTAATTCTTTTGGGAATTGTGTTGTGGTCGATGCTTGCAAAATTTCTCAACATTATGAATAATAGAAACTGTTTATGGTTTTCATCATAAAAAACGTTCCACTCTTGTCGTTTTAGATATTCTATTTTTTTATCTATTGTTATAATTAACTTAATTATAACGGGTCTATCGCGATATTCATTATTTACCTTCATAATCTATTAAGATTTATGAAACTAAATAAGGAATATCGCGATAATAATTTGTGTTAATTATGTGTAGGTACCTACAAACCGCGAGAGTATAAAGTGTCATATGTATCTATTGTTTGCCTGATCGGTATTAATTGATTTAGAGATACAGATAAGTGGAGAGGCGCACATATAACTTATAACTCCTATATTATACCTTCTCATTTATTTTAAGAATACTAATTCCTCTTAATTAAAGGAACATCTAAATCCAGCTTTTTTTTTCGAATATAATATAATGACCGCGGTCTATGTGTATATAACATATTTTCAATAAGAAAAAACAAACATTACGTTCGTCATCACGGGATTGACAAGCGGCCGTCTCAAACAGCCACCACGTGACTCCCCTGCGACTGGGGCCGCATTCGACGCGTGAGCGTGATGTCACGCCTCATGGTCATAAGAAAATAAGATATGGCTGGAGCCAGTGAGACTTTCTACGTCACTGATTAGTTATCGTTTTATGGTACCAAATTATTAAGGGGACTTTAACGAATTACTTAACTTTTTAATCATCATTTGTCATCTTCATAATCTTTTGTTTCATTGACAAAAATAAATATTTATTAGATAGTCTAAACTGACGGATTATATTTTTAGGAATTGGCTCCTAGAATAAATGATCCGTAAGTTAGACTACCCATCCAACTTTTGAGGGTTACAAAAATATTTTTTTTTATTAGAAAAGCAAACATTAGATTCAGAAACAGCCCTCGTTGTTTCAGACCTGTAAAGTTGTCGCTGTTCATCATCTCGCGCTGATAAACAGCCATCTCAAACATCCTCCACGTGACTCCTTGAGATTGCAGAAACAAAATGGGCCCACGTTCGAGGAAGCATGACGATATATCCAATTCAGCAATATGCCTACTTTAATACGTAGTTGTTCAAACACCATCCTGAAGAGTCATCGACAAATGTGCATTTTATCGGATATGATTTCTATTATTACTAATGGCATATGTCCGAGGCTGAGAAGTGTGTAACAACAACGCCACTATGTCGGTCCGAATACAAGACCAGTGTACGGAGCCGATTCCGATGCGAAGGGGTGTGAGACAAAGGGATGTAATATCTCCGAAGCTCTTCACCAACGCAATGGAAGACGCCTTCAAGCTCCTGGAATGGCAATGCCCAGGCATCAATGTTAATGGCGAGTACATCACGCATTTTCGGTTTGCCGACGATATCGTGGTCATGGCAGAGACGCTGGAGGTTCTCGGTACGATGCTCGAAGATCTCAACAGAAGAAGCTTATGGCGAATGTCCATGTAGCGCCCACCCCAGTTATGTTGCGTCGTTTAGTTAAATAAAAAAAAAAAAAAACATTTTTCATTTCAATGGTTGGTACCTCGGTCCTCGAAGTTGTTGACGAATATTTACGTGTATATGGGACAAACAATTCAGTTAGGCAGGTCCAACTTCGAGAAAGAGATCAATCGGCGGATTTAACTCGGATGGGCAGCGTTCGGGAAACTGCGAAGTGTCTTCTCGTCCAAAATACCTCAGTGCTTGAAGACGAAAGTCTTCAACCAGTGCGTATTACCGGTGATAACCTACGGAGGCGAGACGTGGTCTCTAACCATGGGCCTTTTAAGGAAGCTCAGAGTCACTCAGCGAGCTATGGAAAGAGCTATGCTCGGGATTTGTCTACGAGATCGAATCAGAAATGAGGAGATTCGTAGACGAGCGAAGGTCATCGACATAGCAAACCGGGTAAGCAGGCTGAAGTGGCAATGTGCGGGGCGCGTAGCATCGGTTCTTCGATGGCCGTTGGGGCAAAAAGGTTCTCGAGTGGAGACCACGTACGTACCGGCAAGCGGCAAACGACGACCTGGTTAGAGTTGCGGGGACTCGCTGGATTCGGGTCGTTGCCATCCGGCCCATGTAGAAGTTTATTGAGGAGGCCCGTGTCCAGCAGTGGACGTCTTATGGCTGAAATATGATATCTCGCCACTAACTATATGTCTACTTCCGCGATGTATATATGTGAAGTAACCGTCAGGTAATTTTATCTTTCGGATTGAGATTAATGTAGACTTGTAGACATATTTTTTTATAGATGGAGCCATATCTCCTTTAAAATATCAACCTGTCACTTGATGCGACTTCATGTCCGTTACAAAGCAGGAGATATTGCTAAATTGCGGTTATTACAGGATAGGGCCCTAATTGGTGCAAAACAGCCTTGGATGAAAACAAATAGGAGGTGATGCTTCAATGCGCTAGATTGTACCAGCTAATTAGAAAAATCTTTTTTACAAAACATTGTAACGACTGTTTAGTTTGTCTCAAGACAAAGAAGGATTTGGCCACAAAGAGGCCCGGATAATCCGGATGAAGCCGGCAATTAAAATACTTATCCGGACGGTATTTCATCCCGACCGCGACAAATGCTAGCAGTTGCGCCTAATTCTATGAAAATTTAGGTATATCTATTTGAGCGATATATCGAGCATATATTTTTACGGATAAATTGATGTGGTAATTTAAAAATAAATAGAGCATTTCGCTAAAGTAGACACATAGCAGTGATATTTTGGACACATGGCTGATTGATGTTCCTTTCTAATGTTTCCGAGAACTCGCGGCTATATTATTAAGTATATTCTTAAGTTTTCTAATCGATGTACTACATTTATTACATTTTCATTCCCATTTACATGATACCTAATACTTTTTTCAAAGGTGGAAAATTAATACCGCTGATTGTAAATATATGACGGGCACTAGCAATGACAATGGGTATTGTATACTCGGTTAGTAAACAAGAGTTCTTATCTTCGATGTATGTTTTTTGCTAAAAATCTCAATTATCTTTAAAAATCCCCAGTTTTTGCATTAAATGACAATTTTGAGGTTAGAATCTTGTTTACTAAATCGGAAAAGTAAAAACAAATAGACTGTATATAGATTTTAACCATTATAAGAACCCGACATATTGCTAAAAGGGGATATTGTAATGCCTTATTGAATTATGAACCTTCCCACGATCAGACAATCCAATTTTTGGGTGATTAACTATGCGCGATCACGATTGCCAAGTAGATTGAATTTATTGCCGAAAATGATTTAACCAATGTTTGAACAATGCACAGCTTTTAAATCGATGGATCTGTTTTGACATTATTATAAACAAAACTTCTACACTATTATAAAATTGTATTGATTTTTTTTCTATGGAGAAGGATAATTATTTAATTTTTTTTTATGTGTATGTCTGCTCATTACGTTAAAACGGCTGGACAGGTTTTTAATTTGGTTCAGGGATAGTTGGACATCCAAAGATGGTTATAAATAGGATAGATACTTTTTACCTGACTACGGTAAATAAAAAGCGGTCGAAGTTGCCTTGCAGAAGAACCTTCAAGTCCTTATATAAAGATTCGGTAACATGAGAGGGGATTTTGGAATATTCATCTTCCAAAGAAGTAACTCTTAAGTAAAGGATAAAAGTTCGTACGACTCTCCTTAATAATGCAAACATAATAATATGAACATATTTTTGTTCCAAAGGAACTTACAATATATGAAAAATTCAACAACATATCAAAAATTCAAAACTACCGGACCGTTTGTAAGGTAAAACCCCTTTATTCTCTGGATTATAGGTAGATCTAATTTATTCAGTACGAAAAACGAGATACAAATAAATGATACAACAATAAAATCTCAAGCTACTTATTTGATTAATTTATTTGGAGTCAATTATAAACTTCAATTTTTATAATATATTATACTTGTAAGTCTTGTAACCTAAAAAGTATATATATATCCAACTGAAATTATTATTGGGCAAATTTTTTTTAACGAACTGAAGTAAATAGAGTACTCATTAATGTTATCCTAATAAACAAAACAACTCGTAATCGGCTCATTATAAACACCCAGCCACCTAAAACATGTCCGGAAATTCTAAATTTTCATCCTTTTTCCGATACTCAAGTATTACCGTTCCGGAATTGATAAACTACTCTATATTCAAAATTCCGAAATATATAGAACCCATAATGTTGTTTTAGATAGGGATATTCGATTTAAAACAAATGAATTTAAAATCACCACGATACAAAATATTTGAGCGCTAATTATCTTTATCTTCAGGGAGTATTTTATGACCACGGGGTTTAAGCCAGTGCATATTCGAATGAGACGAAATTACCATGACCCACCAACGACCCCTTGTCTGTTTCTGTTTTTGCAAATAAACAGTTAATGCCATCAGTTCACTACCGAGTGTAACACCGTTAATGAAAGTTGTGATTTTTATAATTTGTGTGTACTATGCATCTACCAACGACAACGACACTAAAGAACACTGTAAGTACCTACAACTAAGCGTAATTTATTGATTGCAGCTTTCCACATAGTGTAGTAGTTAGTGTCTATATTGATAGAATTATTATTCATTGATGATGATGATGATGATGAATATTTCATTTCGACGAAAAATCATTTCGTAGAAATAGTTTTTCTTTGCAACCGTAAACTATTTGAGATTGTTATAAAACGAACCCAACCTAACCTAATGAATAGGATGATATTTTGCAAGAATTATGAAAAATGTATAACTACAGAGGAATAAAAATTCTGCGAAACGATTTTTCGGCGAAATGAAAGTTCGATATTTGGGCCTGATCAGGAATTCCGAAATCGAAAGTAAATACTCAAGTACAGTTCCGGGATGTTAAAGCGATCACTTAATTGCTTTGTTATTAGCACTAACAGATAATAACAAAGGTTAATTATAGGAATCTAATAATGAGGCTCATTAGTACGAACCTAATATTTGAATGTGTAGGTAACAAAATCGTGGTGACGGTTGATTAGTATTCAGTGGTGTATTGGTCGCGTAGCTGTAATAATTGGATCATGGTGAATTTTCCCTCCCCCGACGAGCAGGCGGCCAGGCCCGTGGGAGAGCGGGGAAGTGATCGTTTCCAAGTAAGTTTGAATTGGGTCTCTGTAATTCATAGACTTTATGATATAAATTTAGAGTTAAGGTAGGAGTTTGAAAGAATTAAACGACATATATCTAAAAGTATAAATAAGTAATTTTTCACTCTCTTCTTCAATTTAAGAGCTGCGTTCTTGTCGGTGTAGCAATCGCCAGCCGTTTCTTTCTTGGACTTTCTCCCACTTCTTGTTAAGACATGACTTTAACCTTTTCTTTCACAGCAATTTTACACTCACGTACCTACACGTCGTTTACTCGTCCAAATAATCACTTCGTAATATAATGGCTTATACCCCTTTTGTCAAACCTTGTCACTTAGGTTACCATAATTTTCATAATTGTATGTTCAGTTCATATTGATGTTCAATGTGTTCTCAGGCAATCCATTTTTACAATTAATATTCGTATAATCCACATATTTTCATAATTGTATGTTCAGTTCATATTGATGTTCAATGTGTTCTCAGGCAATCCGTTTTTACAATAATATTCGTATAATCCACATATTTTCATAATTGTATGTTCAGTTCATATTGATGTTCAATGTGTTCTCAGGCAATCCGTTTTTACAATAATATTCGTATAATCCACATATTTTCATAATTGTATGTTCAGTTCATATTGATGTTCAATGTGTTCTCAGGCAATCCGTTTTTACAATAATATTCGTATAATCCATGATTAATTAATGAAGTCGCGCATTAGGTGATAAACCATAAATCAAACAGGTTTTGCTGACTGTACAGTACAATGATGTGCCTAGCCTACACTAATATTGCAATGTCATTATCACGGCACACGCATGCCGAGTTGAGAATAATCGGATGACTGGAAGTGGGTAAATTAATGATATGTCGGCGACACGGACACACCATACGCAGCGAACAAAGTGAAATTAGCTTTGTTCCTGTGCTTTGATTATACCGAGTGTTGTTGCCTGTAATAGGAGCAATAAATTAAAACATAGATTCTACCTTTCCAACTGAACAACATTTGTTAAGCAACTTCTGAAAATAACGTGTATTAAATGATAATTTGTAGAATAATGTTTAGACAAAGAAGCAATGTATTGCAAAATGTGCGATATTAGTAGCTATGTCAATACCCTGGGAATGTCAATGTTGGACAACGTACATTGAAATGAAAATACTATTTAATTCGTTTGAAACAATGAAAATCTGAAAACTGAACAAATTTTGTTCAATTTGAAGAGTAGAATCTATTTTTTAATTTATTGCTCCTATTACGGGCAACACCCGATATAATGGTGATTATTTATTATCAGCTTTCAGGGTGGAGTATTCGACTTTCATTTATAATAATTTAATAATATAAATTATATAAAAAAAAACTATAACATTAAGTTCGTCATAAACTAGAATATTAAAGGGTATCTAACTTCGTCGGCGTAGAAGAATGCCAGTAAATCATTTTACAAAAAGTCCTATAATTTTAGGGAGGTTTGGTTAGGTTAGCCCAGAATTTCCAAGGTAACATTATAAAACAATTTTGGTTTGGATGGCCATCTAAAATTCGCCTAGCCATTTTGATTATGGTTTCATGACTCTAATATACCATATTGTTCACAGGGTACGCGTAGTCATCACCAATGGGGCGCGCGTTATGGCCGCCGTCGCGATGAGATGAGGCAGCGCGGTGAGCCTACCTCCCTGCTGCACCTTGAAGAACTGGCCAAGAAAACAGTGGAGCTTATGGAGAAGTATGCGCCCGCGTCGGAGAACAATTTACCCATGGCTATGAACTTGTTGCGGATGCAGCATAACCTCGTGAGTATTGTAGCAAAAAGGTTTAAACATGTAACATTTATCTTCTTTCCTCTTAATGACCGCCGCCCCCGGGCAGCCTTGAACCTACTTTTACTGCAATTACAATAGGTTTAGGAAGATTATCGAACCTATGGAAAAGCGCACCCAAAACTGCAAGGTCGTATGGGTAATGCAGTCTGTAAGTACTGCTTACCGACTCCGTTTTATCGGGGACATGCGTTAGTATGCCATGAATTTGCAGATATTTGAATAAATTAAAACATAATATTTTCGAGATATTATGTATCCGTAGATAATTTTTCTGTCAAACAGCGTCAATTGCTCGCCAAGATTAAGACGCATCAAGTGCCAAGCTAGTAAGAAGTAATATTATCTATCCGGCTAATAAGTCAACATTTATTTCCGACAGAATTTCGCGATGGTGTGCGAGAAATGCCACGGTACACACAACTACGATCAGCTCGAGGCACCCGAACGATGACCCTCGCCTGTCACACGTGAAAGTCACCATTGGGCAACGAACCTCAGTTGGAATCATGACACTCAACTGTCTAGACAAGGATTCGTTGAATCCCTATTCTCTGGAATCCGCGAACATCAGTAACATGGACATACTTGTAGCTCTGTGGGCTTATGGTGTGAGATGTGAGAACATTGAGATTATGCCTTACTCCGCGGCGGGATTCGAAGCCATGTCTCTAAGTACCTATGCTATCGAAGCAGCACACCTATCAATCTATCATTTCAGCAAATATGTGTGAATGTGAGTGACAAGATAGGTGATTTTACACATCGAATGCTTATTCTAATTCCGTCACGAAAGTAATATTGTTTGTTGTAATGTTATTTATTGAGAGATGAAATAAAATTGAGAAGTTATTTGAATACATAATGACGATATAAACAACTTAACTGAAGTTTACTTACCCTTATTTATATCCATCGCATGCATTAATTTAAGACCGTATAAATATAGTAATATGCCGTTAAAATTAATTTCCCGTTTATGTTTGGAAGGAATAAACGCACTAGAAGGGCTACTCCGAAGATCGAAATTAGAATTTTATACAGTGCCAATTCCTCTGGATTTCGAGTCAAACAATATTTGAATGAGCGGGTAGGCACGATTCAAATTTGTAAAATCGAAGTAAACCTCCGGCATTTTTATGATTTCCTCATACGAGTACCTATACTTCTATAATAAACACAGAGGTTTCCTTTCATTCGATGTTGGTAGATTAAACAAAAAGCTTTTTAATTGATGTCGGTTAAATTGACGTCATTGTGACTTTGCCGTTTTCACAAATTCGTATTTGCTGTGCGGTTCAAATAAAAATATACGACTAGCAGGCGGCAGCGCAAACACGGCGTTAATAAATAAGAGCATTAACATCCTGGTCTAACCGCATGTTTCATTGGATTTAAAATATTATTGGGTTTGGCGTAGCATGCAGGACCAATTTAATATTCAGTTGCTATGTTAAGACTACGACTAAGTACTTTTTTCATATTATGACAAATATATTCATAATTTGAACCAACTTTTTTAAGTGAGTAATGTTTTTCTCTGAATTCTTGATAGTAACAGCTATTTCATGCTGTCGAATAAGTTGAAAGGGGGGTAATTCGACCATTTTTAGAGAGATGATGGTGATCTCTCCATTTCATCGCCATCCGTCACTTTTGACGTGTCCCTATTTGACAAGTGGCGATATCCCTAGAACATCGCAACTTTGTCAATGCGGCCGCGCTTAATTTGCGTTTCCTTTGTATGTGACGGCATAAATAACAGGCGTATACTTTAACTTGTGACGTGAAATTCAGTCGGTTCAGGTCAGTTACGTTTCGTTCAAAACAGAAATTCATATGCATGCATATCAATTTTGATAGTCATTATATCGCCTTCGTATTTCCAAAATTGAGATGAGATATGTCACTTGAAGCTCATCGCATTTTAATGACAGTTCAAAGGCGATATTACCGTTATCTAATAGAGTTTTGACGTTTTGCGATCTCTCAAACGGCATTTTCATATTAGGTCCCAGTTTTCTGCGTGAATTTTGTCGGTAAAAAAAAATATCAATGAAAAATTTATACTGTAGGTTCAAATAAATCACAATAGCCGTGTTCTAACTAGTAATATTAATGATATGTAAAGGAACATGTTTGATCATAGAGAGAAATATCTAAAACAATCTGCATTTTAAAACGGATAAGGCGCTTGATGATATTCGTATGTGTCATTAATATTGAACGTTTTAGCGTGGCGCCGAGAGTTAAACATTAGGAAAGACATGTTTATATTGAAGCGAAAAATAACAAAATTATATGCTACGAGCGGGATTCCCGAAACATGCAATTTTTAAACGTCTTCGCGGCTTTCAGGGCCACACTGGCGATCATCAGCATTGAATTCTTCAACCAGTTGCTTTATTTCATTGCCTTAGGATGGCAAGCAGTTCCCATTAACAAAATTAATATAACAGTTACACAACCAGCTATGAATTTTTAAAATCTGGAATATCTTCGCCACCTACTTACGTCCTTTCGGGTAGGTAATAGAATCAGTGTATCGTAACCGTGTGGACAGAGGTACGAGGGCGTTGACCGTTATCATCATGATGCTCCCCACTTGAACAATAAAAAAATATATTTATACTCAAAATTGCTTATCACTTAACAGAGTTATGACTCTTATTTTTAAAGTAATTTAGGTAACGGTAAGAGTAAGTTAGGTTAGGTTACAACTGGGATAACGCGCGAACTGAGAGAGTATACCAAAAATACTAAAAGGATTTATTGAAAAACCTGTTATTTCTCGTAGATCAAAATTTAGCGCCAATCCTATACCCTAAACAAATATGTTTTGCCTCTCTGTTCCTACGCTAATAACATTTCGACCTTTGCACAAAATCCTTTATTGCTTGGGAGTTAATGGTACTTCAACTAGAATTTTTAATTATTCATTAGTTCAAAAACCCTGCTAGCCCAATTTTATGACTATAAAAAAACGATACAGAAAAGAAATGCAACCAGCTTCTTCGGAATTATGCCGCAGTTTTTTTAGCTATAATTTATTTCAGTTAGTCGTAGGTTTATATTGATTTGTTTGGTTAAAGTTTCGGTTTTCTGTTAGTTTGGTTTGTTATTAGGGTTCCATATTTACTAAGCCTGCTGTCTGCTGTCTGTCTGTTACAGTACTGTACTTACTTGTATCTTTGGGATCGTAATTTACTCTTGCATACTTATTGTCACAATGTTTATGTTGTAAAGTAGTGTAGTTATTTGTCATAAATATTTGTAAATCAAAAACAAAAGTAGATACGAGTACCTACTACCAATCAGAAAATGTTTCTTCCCTAAACATCTAAAAACATGTTTATCAATTTGTTTTCAGTTCTTCACGCAGATTTGAAATGGCTCACAACAGTAAAGCCATAAAGTCTCAGTCCCTTAATTTATTAATAAGCACTTCAACACGCTACTTTCACGTGTCATTTGGGGTGACATAAACTCTGCTAATAGGTAAAGTTTTACTTTAGTGGTTTCAAAATGAAATACCCAATTCGGCAGAGGTAGACTTGAAGAAATGAAGTGTGCCTTGAACGTTATCCTGCCCTGGGGAAATTTAAGACTCCTAACGACGATTTAACTCTAGTAAGTATGTTCTACGCATTGATAATGTTTCCGCTTTTAGCTAATTGGTTTCTTAAGAAATATGTGCTAAATAGATTGCTTCATTTCAATTCAGACCACATGGAAGACGGAAGGAACCTTGTAAGTCAATCATAGCCCAGATTGTTTTCTTAGGTAAAGACTGATGATGGAAGTTTGGATTAATTCAAGAATACTTTTTCTACTATTCTTATACTTGACGATGCGGTTGGCGCAGTATGTAGTGCAGGTGCCTATTGAGCCGATGGTTCGAATCCCGACGACGACAAATATTTGAGCGATGAACGTGAATATTTTCTCATTTCATTTATATTAATCCGCTACCCATAGGTTGTCTGGAAGAGATCGCTTTTTAGCGATAAGATCGCCTATTGTTTGCCTCTATTGTAATGTTAAGTGTCATCTGTATTTGTATTTCTTTCTTCTTGAGGTGTGCAATAAAGAGTATTCTATTCTATTCTATTCTATTTGTTCCTGGATCATCTATATATCTTATTTATCATTATCTACATACATATATAATTAAGTATATCGTCGTCTAGCACCCATAGTACAAGCATTGCTTAGTTTGGGACTAGGCCGATTTCTGTAAGATTGTCCCTTAATATTTATTATTTATATCCTCTCAGCTGTAGAAAGCCCCACGGGGCCGCGTAGCGCACGGTGACTAACGGGGACCCGTCATTTTTAATTTTTCAGGGATACTTTTTTAGGGTTCCGTACCCAAAGGGTAAAAACGGGACCCTATTACTGAGACTTCGCCGTCCGTCCGTCCGTCCGTCCGTCCGTCTGTCACCAGGCTGTATTAACAACGGTGATAGCTAGACAGTTGAAATTTTCACAGATGATGTATTTCTATTGCCGCTATAACAACAAATACTAAAAATAAAATAAAATAAATATTTAAGGGGGGCTCCCATACAACAAACTTGTTATAGATTATATATATATGTATAGGTACGGAACCCTTCATGCGCGAGTCGGGCTCGCACTTGCCCAATTTTTTTACTCATTACGGGGCAAATAATAAATAATAAATAAATAAATATTATGTGACAATCATACACAAATCGACCTAGTCCCAAACTAAGCAAAGCTTGTACTATGGGTACTAGACGACGATATACATAATATATAAATACATATATAGATAACATCCATGACCCAAGAACAAATATTCGAGTTCATCACACAAATATCTGCCCCGGCCGGGATTCGAACCCGGGACCGCCGGCTCAATAGGCAGGTGTCTGCAAACTGCGCCAAACGTGCCGTCAATGAGAGTTGAACTCTGGCAATTACGTGGCCCCGAGGCGGCTTTCCACCGCTGAGCAGGTATATAGGTATAGACGTATTGTTTCACGATAGCACTATTCATTATTGCTTATGCACACTGACGTCATTAATTACGTCAATGTTTTGGGTAATGCGTATTGCAATTCGAAAATTCCAATAATTCCATCATAGGTACTCGAACGTGCTACACTGTTAATAATTGTCGTTCCCATAAAATTGGCAATCCGTTGCTAAATCCTTAAATTAATCGAGACTGGTATCTTTCACAGCCAGACTCTTCGTTCAAGTCCTGTCTTAGCGCTCAGTCCTGTATTTTTTTATAGTAGAGTGAGAGGGACAGTGCGACCGTATCGAATTTTGGTTTGGAAGACTTTAGCAGAGTAAAGTTCTGATGGGCTACTACAGACACATCTCTCGTGCATTTACATCGACGTACTCGGGTGTTAATTAGTGGAATTCGATTAAATTGAGTGCAGCTGCGATATATTGGATTATATCCTGTGGGCAAATAAATGCGCCGTCATCGTCCGATTTTCGGCGACGATAACGATACGATAATTCTGCATTCTGCGGCCCGGCAGTAAACAAAGCGGGAGCCGAATCGTACCATGGACATTAATAAATTTGGGTCATACTTATACTCATACTCATACTCATTTATTCATAATGCACAAATACATTATATGTCAATTTTTACAAAAGGGTACAAATTTACAATGTAGTTAATAGTTATATTATATGTCAGTTTACTTACACAGTTATAGTTAGTAATAGTTAATTCGATTTTTGTACAATATTACTTTTACTGGTAATAGTATTATTCTGTAACTACCTATTCGATTAATAATGTCATTAGTCATTACATAATTTTAAATATCCATCTTTGGTGTCAGTAACAAAATAGAAACTTGCATAAAATATTAAGTTAGGTACAATTCCGAGATGTCATAGAAGGCCTTTTCCAATAGCCATTTTTTCAGTTCGTTATGAAAGGAAAATTCGCTAGTTTGATCTTTAATGCTGTCTGGGATAGCGTTATAGATTTTAGGACCTATTATATGTGATACTTTGGTAGACTTGGTTAGTCGACATCTAGTCGTCTTTAGTTTACCTACCCGACTTTGAATATCTCTTAAACAACCTGTACACAAAATTAAGAGCACTCTTATATTATGTTATATTTCGCATTCGCCTTATACCTATAAAACATAAACATTCTACATATATCTAACTATATGTAACGACAAAGGAGAGCTCAATTAATATATAAACAGTTTAGTGAGACGAAATTTAAAGTTTGGATATAAATACTATTTGTTTTATCTTTAAAATAAATTGGGAATCAGATATGTTAAGGTGATACATACATTTAAGTACCTATTCAATATACCACTTTAATGTGCCTTTAAGTATAAAGAAAGTTAAAATTACACTTATCGATAGATAGATACCCTCATTTGTATAATTAGTTAAAACGTCTACTTTGCGAAAAGCCTGAGAAATTTAGCAGCCTGAAAAGTCAGTGTTAGAGTTCGGCTTCGCATTAAAGTTACTAATTGGCGTGTCTCCCTCTACGCTACACTAAAACACTGTCTGTCTCCGGGACTGCTGCCACGTGGGATTTAACACGTCTTCCACGAACACTCTACCTGTGACCTTCTCTTTGTGATTTTCAATTGCTTGCGTAATGAGCTCAAGGTTCTGAGCTTTGATTTGTGCTAACGACTGGATTTCACGTAGGTTGTACTGTCAGTCGTCCAGGGGTTGAATTCACATCACACGTCGCCGCGCATATAAAGCGGCTGTAATTGGCGGGCAAGCCGAATGGCAAAACTGTTATTAGTGCAGTCATTGAAGCATTATGGCTCCGATTTTTTTTACGGTGAACCGAATTGCATACAATTTTGGAATTAGGTTCATCTTACCCTTAACTTCAAAAGTGAAAATGATTTGAACTCCGCAACCACCCTGGGGGTGGTTGCCACCCCTTCTCGGGGGTGAATTTTTTTTTTTTTAAAATTACCTCGGATATCGATAGAAGGCCTAATTTTAAGCAAAAAACCATCTATAAAGTTTTTCAAAAAATCCAATACTTTTCAAGTTATTGGCAATTGAAAATTCGCAATTTTTTCACGTTTTTCATCGGTTTTTTGCAAATATCTCCAAAAATATACGTTTTATCGAAAATTTTATAAAGAACAAAATTGTAGCAGGTAAAACAATGAACAATTTGATTTTTTATAAAGTATTCTAAGTGCAATATTAAGCTAGATATTAAAGATCAAAGCCGTTTTTATTATGTCTGAAATTTAATCGATGTGGTCAATGCCATCTAGCGGCGAGCAGATGCATTTTATGCATTCTAATACAAAAGGGTTTTGTAGTGCTTGAAATAAGCTTTAAAATGAGCACTACAAAAAGTCTTTTGCACGTAAAATAAGTGAGCTGTATTGCAAATAAGAGGAGCATCTAATGTTTTTTCTTTCAAATCAATGGGTTTCATAAGTGCCATTTCCACCAAAATTAAAATTAATCGTATTCCGCCTAGAATTAACTTTATTATGAAGAGTTTGATAGATAGTATCAGTTTGGCTGCTTAAGGACACATATTTTTCAAAAAAGTCACGATTAAAAAAAAAAACAAAATTTCAAATTTTAAAAGAACCCACTTTATTTTCATAATATCTCAAAAATGACGACAGATACATATAAAAGTGTACGGATTAAAAATTTAGGTATTTTTCTGACAAACAATTTGGTTTTTTTGTTTTTTCTGTCCAACAAAAATTGACGGAGATATGATTGTTTAAAGAGCGCATGGCAGCGCAATCACAGCCTCTCTTAAGCCCTTTAACCCTTCACCGTTTTAGAAAAAGGTTTTTTACTATATATTGCAATAAAGGATGTTGTAGCTCTCTTAATTACCTTTACAATGGTTTTTTATAAATTATGATAGCATGAAAATTGAAGGAGTTGTGGTCCAAAAACTTATCATATTTTTTTCTACTTAGTAACTGAAAATTTCGGAGTGTGAATATTTGGAGCAATGTGAAAGTACGCAGTATAATAGAGACCCACAACTATTGTAATGTGTATATATACATAATATGGCTCATATATTTTGAAAACGTAGGCATGAATACATACCGCTAGATGGCATTGACCGGTTCACTAATGTTTGACCAAAAAACGTTTGACCAAATGATCACTTGACCAAACAACGTTTCACCAAAATAACGTTTCGCCAAATGATCATTTGACCAAATGATCATTTCACCAAATAATCATTTGACCAAATGATCATTTAACCAAACGTTATTTCAAGATGAGGATGAGGAAGAGGAAGAGGAAGAGGAAGAGGAAGAGGAAGAGGAAGAGGATGAGGAAGAGGATAAGAATGAGGATGAGGATGAGGATGAGGATGAGGATGAGGATGAGGATGAGGATGAGGAAGAGGAAGAGGATGAGGATGAGGATGAAGATGAAAATAAATGTATCTATCTTATCTGTATCTTATCTTTATCCTATCTTTATCTTATCCTGTCTGTCTGTCCTGTCCTGTCCTGTCCTGTCCTGTCCTGTCCTGTCCTGTCCTGTCCTGTCCTGTCCTGTCCTGTCCTGTCCTGTCCTGTCCTGTCCTGTCCTGTCCTGTCCTGTCCTGTCCTGTCCTGTCCTGTCCTGTCCTGTCCTGTCCTGTCCTGTCCTGTCCTGTCCTGTCCTGTCCTGTCCTGTCCTGTCCTGTCCTGTCCTGTCCTGTCCTGTCCTGTCCTGTCCTGTCCTGTCCTGTCCTGTCCTGTCCTGTCCTGTCCTGTCCTGTGCTGTGCTGTCCTGTCCTGTCCTGTCCTGTCCTGTCCTGTCCTGTCCTGTCCTGTCCTGTCCTGTCCTGTCCTGTCCTGTCCTGTCCTGTCCTGTCCTGTCCTGTCCTGTCCTGTCCTGTCCTGTCCTGTCCTGTCCTGTCCTCTGTGGATATAAAAAAAAAAACTAACCTAACCTAACCCGGCCGGGTCGGATCTGCTCTGAAAGGTGATTGATTCACCTCAAGTTTGGTCAAATGATTATTTGGTGAAATGATCATTTGGTCAAATGATTATTTGGTGAAATGAACCATTTGGTCAAATGATCATTTGGCGAAACGTTATTTTGGTGAAACGTTATTTTGGTGAAACGTTGTTTGGTCAAACGTTGTTTGGTCAAACGTTTTTTGGTCAAACGATAGGACACCGGCATTGACCACATCGATTAAATTTCAGACATAATAAAAAACGGCTTTGATAATATCTAGCTTAATATTGCACTTAGAATACTTTATAAAAATCAAATTGTTCATTGTTTTACCTGCTTCAATTTTGTTCTTTATAAAATTTTCGATAAAACGTATATTTTTGGAGATATTTGCAAAAAACAGATGAAAAACGTGACAAAATTGCGAATTTTCAATTGCCAATAACTTGAAAAGTATTGGATTTTTTTAAAAACTTTATAGATGATTTTTTGCTTAAAATTAGGCCTTCTATCGATATCCGAGGTAATTAAAAAAAAAAAAAACACCCCGAGAAGGGGTGGCAACCACCCCCAGGGTGGTTGCGGAGTTCAAATCATTTTCACTTTTGAAGTTAAGGGTAAGATGAGCCTAATTCCAAAATTTCATGCAAATCGGTTCACCGTAAAAAAATTCGGAGGTAAGACCGTATTTTTCGCTTCAATGACTGCACTATATAGAAAGAATTAGGATATCTTTTCTGCCCGAACTGGCTGTTTTTTTTTTATAGGAATCCGTTCTCTTAACACAGAGTGATGATATTATAGAATTTTATAATAGTATAAATATGGCTCAATATAGCGAAGAATATATATATATGTCGGAGACGGTCATGAGTATAGAAGCTCAACGAAGCCGGCGCGCCATTGGAAGGCGACAGTAGCGCCCCCTTGAACCTGTTTTGGCGCTAGACAGAGTCTTGGCGGTTCACTCAGCGAACGACCACCGACACTTCACTTTGGGTCACCGTCGAGTGCACTACTGCCTTGGAACTGTCCCCTTTCGTTGTGCTATACCAAGTTGATTAGAGTCAGTGTTATAACCCTGCAATGTGCCTAGTGTTAATTTAATAAAGACTATTCTGTTCGAGACTTAGCTTACTAGACCTCTGTGCGAGGAACTGCTATTTTGTGCTTCATTGTATAAGGAATAAATCAAGTTAATTGTATTGGAAGTGTTTCATCTCGCTCGAACTACCTCCTCATCCACAACTATATTGAATAGCTCAACTAATGTGCCACACACCGCACCCGGCCATCCAACCCTACCCCGACATCTTATTACCACTATATAAATATATTAAAGTATATAGAAGAAGCCCCCAGCTTCATCCACTTAAAACTTCAAAAAGCGCTTAACCAAACCTCTGAAAACAAAACAAAATCATCAAAATCGATTCATAATTGGTGGAATGGTCGCGTAACATACCTACATACAAAAACCACAAATATACAGTCAAACTGAGAACCTCCCCCTTTTTGAAATCGGTCGAAAACTACAAGCAATGCATGTATGTACGGTGTTAGGATACATGTAAATACTTATATTTTACATCAACACACCAGTAAATAGACTTTTTCTCCTCAAACCCTCTATCCATTTAATTCATGAGTTAAATACAACGCCTATTCAGGTATCTAAACTATATCTGAGCGTATAAAATTAAATCCGAAAATGTTCTTAAGTCTGAAATTCTTTATCTTTGATAAGATTTTAACAAGATGGAATAGTACATACAGTTACACACATAAACTGTACGGAAGGCAACGGAAATCGGTTCTTCTAATGCCATGTACACATTCACGCTAAGAGCGCCGAGACTTTAGTACTATCTCTCTCTAACTTATTGAGATCAGGACAGCAAGCATAGCTAGGGTTTTCTTAGCGTGAGCCTACCCGAATGATGCTTTTAATCTTTATTGACATGTCGCTAGGTTTGAGAGGTGTTAATCTGCTTAGGTTGCCAGCTGTACAGTACCTATGAATATTTAGAGGTATTACCAAGTCGCAACATTGCCGTTGTGTAAGTGTATCCAGAAGGAAATAGGAACCAGCGACGTCATTAAGATGTCATTAACAACTCTCTACGTCGTCAGCAGCCGTGCTTAGATAATAATCTAACCGACAGCCAAATTTCTGGTCCATTATTCAAAGAGAATAAAGACAAAGCTTGTTACCGATTAGAATAAACTCATTTGGGCGCCATATTGCTTGAGCGAGATTTAATTAATATTTTCAGTTACGTCGGATCGGAATTGTGCGCGGGGATCGTGCGTTACGGAGTTCTGTTAACGCATGATTGATATGGTGTGGCTTTTCCGGAGCGACAGATGTTCGCTTCAGTCTGAAAAAATGATATTCAGCATTTAGTTTGGCTTATATTGTGTATGTATTGTATTTTTTGGCTTTATATTTGAACCTGGCCAAACTTTAGGTTTAGAGTTTCTATTATACTTTCTATCTTAAATTAAAACCCATTAAATAACTTTTTAGAACATGATCAAAAGCAAATTAATTAATTGACTCTAAACGAGATCGCTTACAATTTTTCAGGCAAGCTTCTACCGTTATAGGATTGTAGAAAGAAATGTTTAGTGTTTATATATTGACTTCTTTTATAAAGGCATGTACGTGCACCTTCTTCTGATTCTGAAATCTGCTTATGACAAAAATGTAAAATTCCATGCACTTCCTTACTATCCCTTTTCTTTCTACGCCAATCTATAGTATCATTGAGACAATTAATGTATCCAACACAGACTAAGTAGAATCTATTTAAAGGCTTTTGAGTGATTTTCGTTGTAAGTATTTACTTTATACTTGGGCAGGTGACATTTCTGCCTCTTTCAGACGACCTATTCAGACCACCTTACCTATATCAGAAAGCAGAAGATATACCGAAAGTGAAACTGAAAAGGGCAATGATATGGCGTGAAATACACCTGTCTGTAGATTTTCTGAACAAAATTGTATTGGTTGTTTACGGTGCTGTTACATACTTGGTTATTTTTACCAAGAGAAAATTCTTAAAATGTATCGAAAATCAATTTTCTATGGAAATAGGTCATTATTTTTAGGAACTATCATAACAGAGCATGCAGCAGCGTGGCGCCAGTCCTACAGCGCCATCTATTGGTGATTTTTTCTGCCGAAACTTACTATTAACAATTTTAGTACAGGGATAGCTGGACATCCCGAGATTTTACTCGACTATGATCGACAAGAATACGCAGACGAAGTTCTTGTATGCCTTCTAGTATTTATACATTTATAAATGTTTGTTGGTTTGGTAGCTATTACATTATGCTCTATGTGTCGCGCTTGCATCACTCCGCCGTGGCTGACGATGTGGTGGAGTACGTCCGCCGGAAGACTGGCTTCTCGCTGAGGGTGCACCAGCTGCAGTCCCGCCACTACGTGCACTTCAGCTCGTTTGTGGTGCGCGTGCCGCGGCCGCTGCAGGACACCATCGCAAGTGTAGACTTCTGGTCGAAGGGTGTTGTGTTTCGGCAGTTCCGGGGCAATCTGCCGAATCCTGCACCAGATCAGACGACGCAACGGAGCCACGCTGTTACGTCGGATAAATCAAATTAGATTTAAGTTTTTTTTTTGTAATGTAATTTTGTAGTT
Source organism: Apotomis betuletana (assembly GCA_932273695.1). Lineage (NCBI taxonomy): Eukaryota > Metazoa > Arthropoda > Insecta > Lepidoptera > Tortricidae > Apotomis > Apotomis betuletana. The sequence goes on along the minus strand of OW026301.1, from coordinate 18,915,873 downwards.
CTCAGTGCCTTGGTTTATTTACTGTTATGCTGTGTAACTAATTTAAATAAATAAATAAATTCTGATTTGAGACACCTATGAAGTACATTACGTAATAGATGACATTTTTGCATAGCCTTAGAATACTGGTGTAATTTTGGAGCATATTGTTTGAATAAAAGAAAGATCCTAATTAAGGGTGTGCCTTAATCATTCGACAGAGATAATAATGATGCTTACGTATCACAAAAACAGAACTAAAAATTACGCAGAAATTGTGCTTTTAAAACTAGCATCGAACAAGAAACTAAATTGCGATAAAGGTAAATAAAAGAGCAATATCTCGCAAGACATTCGGCGGCAGCGCCGACTCGAGTCAAGCGGGAAATTGACTGGAAGCCGGTGTTAATTCCGAGGAAGCAATAACGAGCCACGGCTGACGTACGCTTTTTAATTATTGCAACCACTCCACGCTTAATTAAACTATTTCCGTAGAAATTATTCAGTCTAAAGTTGAGGAACTAGCGAATGCTGATGAAATGTTAAGCCGGTAATTTCGGGTTTTATTGCGACGGACGCTTTAATTTTACCCATGATCCCTTTGTGCGGCATTTCTATAAAATTAAGCCCTTTCGGTGATGTGTGATAATTGGAAATTGGATTCATTCAATGTTACATTTATCTCGAAAATTAAACAGTAGGCATCAAGGTGAGCTACCTATCATTATACCTATATGGCGTTTAAAATTCAACACCCTGTAATACACAAGGATCGTAAAATGCGAGCAAAATCATTTGAAATGACGTATGACAACCAGTGACGGCCTAGCACTTCAATGAATTTAAGTATTTAATGCATTGACGTAATAATTACATGGACACACAATCAGACGGAAAAAATGGCACCCTCCCAAGTAATGCAAAATCACAAATCGCATTACTTGGGCGAACAGTCTCGTTTAGACCATGACACATGACGGGTCTCAAAAGTGACTAAATGTTTAGTGAACATTTTCAGACATAACAGCTGTAAAATAAAATAAAAGGACGGAATATTCTTTTTTACTTAAGATCTATTGATTAATTAACGAATCCTATGTAAAATCATAGCATATTTTAGATAAGAATTATTAACTTTGTCCCTACAAAATGCACCTCATTACAGAACAAGAATCTAAGGAGTCGCTATAGTTTTATATTTTATTAATAAATAAAGGAGTGCAATAAATAATTAACCTATTTACTTGATTTAAGATTCACACACGAACCTCAAAAACGTGAACAATAAAATAAATAAATAAATAATAAATGGAGGTCACGTTTAGCAAGAAACAGACGCGAAGAATATTTTAAGCCAAATAATTCGGTTCTCGTGTGTTCGGTACAATATGTTATTTTTATGTTAATCAAAAGAAGCGTAAAATGGTGACATTCATAAATTAATAAAAAAAACGCTCTATTGTTATTGTTTTATTTTAGTCTAGACACTGTCAGTTTAAACCTTTGAACGCCAAGAACGCCTAAAGGCGTCGTGTGTTGCCGTGCATACCACGCCACCGACAAATAAAATCAAACTTTAAAGGGTTAATAATGTCAATATTTTGCACCTGTCTTACCCTCATTTAATATACTTGAACAAGATTAGTTGAGAAATTCATTATTACTGATAGTGTCTGCAGCACCCTTTTATGCAGTTGTTAAATAAAAACGTAACTTAATTTCTTATTAACAATTTACGAGTTTATTTAGTCTAAACAAAAAATATATTTAAATACCTATATATTAATGACGCTACCCAAACAAATTGGTTTACCTACCTTAAAACAAACACGGACCTATACCGCAAAAACTGCTACCCCATGTCAATTCGCTTATTTAATAAATTACCAGAAGCCATAAAAGACCTTCCGTTTAAACAATTTAAGCAACACTTATTTAAATGGCTTAAGGAAAATGCTTTCTATTCGGTTAGGGAATACTGTGACATTGGTTAAATTTGATAATTTGTTCATTCATGTTTGTAATTTATAATTGTCTTATAATTATTATGTTTTTTTTTTGTATATTAAATTGGAATTTATACCTAATTAATTAAAATGGTATAAAAATGATATTCTAATAGCCAATGACAAAATGATATTATAATAGATTTAATTTAATTAAATATATTATGTTATATAAACTTTTAAACGTATAAATATGAATATGGTGTGTATACTTTTTAGGTTTGATTTATATTCATTTTAGTCTTAATTGTAAACCATTACTTTTTCTCTTCCTAAAATTTGCATGTCACTGCGTGACAAGATGGTTGGAGCGCAATATTTATTTATAAAGACCTTAAATTATGTATCCTATCTTGAGCAAATAAAAAACTTATGACTTATGACTAAAAAAAAACCTGAATCCTCGTGTATGATTTTGTGCCTTTAGTAATTCGGATCAAGAATTCTTACATACAGATTTTTATAAATCCGAAAATATAATATTAATATTTTCATATTTAAGAAATTATAAAACCTTTAACGGGGATCCAAGACTGCGCGACAGCGGCAGCGGTGCGCGGTACGTGTGTCTCGCTCACTCGTATGGCCGCCGCGCTCGGATCTCCCGCTCAACCGCTCGCTGCGCCGCCGGTCGGGCAAAGTGGTGGCATCTCCGGCATATACGAGACTTTCTGCATTTACGAAATTTCTAAATGTAATTATACAACGAACCGTAAAGAATCAGCTAAGTCTACCACGGGACCAACGGGTTATAGGGCTGCGGAAAATGCAGTCTTCCCGGCCTTTATTTACGCAAAAAAAGTGTGTTACTTTTGTGAAACGAGCAATCGGCAGTGGTTGAGCTGGTTAGATTTAACCCTTGGTACATGTCGATGGATCGGTGCTAAGCTTTTAAAGCCTAAGATGTAAAAAAATATCATTGAGCTTCCATTTAATTACCAAATTTTTGACATACCTAACGTACGAAGGGTTAATAGCCGAAGAGAGCGACGTAGACCTCCCTCCGCACATGGGAATTTTATACATGTAGGTAGGTACATACACTAGGCGTAAAACAGATAGACTACCATGGAGTCGGTCACAAACTTGATTTTCCCTCTTTCTTGTAACTACCTATATATTATTCTGCCGGTGGAAGAAAGCTTGGACAAAGAAAAGTAACTCTTTTCTCACACTATGATTCCTATTTCCAAAAACACATTTAAATTTGGGGTTTCAACAAGCCACCTTATCCGTTTTTCGTTCTTTCGTTCAGAAAATTGGAAACAAAACTAAGTTGTTAAAGTTTTGTCAAGGCAAAAGTTATCCGCAGTGCACGTTTTCTATTCGTTGGGTGGAGTTACCTTTGTGCAACGGGAAATACATTATTTGGTATGCATCTTGCATTTCGTTCCTCGCTGGCATCAGGGTGGTTTGGGCGCATGACTTGAATCGCCAATATTAGTTGTGCGGAGTAAACGGGAACATCATCCATACTGTTAGATAAACTGTTACTTTGATCAAATAAAAGTTATTGGGTGCACAGTTACACATTGCAGGTCGGGTCATTGTAAATTATAGTAAATTTAATTCTCTACAACATCGCCCAAGCTCTGTTCTAACTAAAATTCTCCTAAACGAAGATATAATCCAGAAGTTTGTTTTTGAGTTGGAAATTGCAATTTCTTACTTTTTTTTTATGTGCATATCTCCGTAACGATCTGTCCTAGAAACAAAATGTAAAATGGAGAATATAGTAAATTTATAATATAGTAAAATTGTTTCTAGCTAAAATGCTCCTAAAGGAAGATATGAGCAAAAATATGAAGAAAGTGCCGGTTTTTTCAAAATGGCGGCGGGCGCGGAGTGGGGGGGAATTGTGCATTTTGCATTTTAAACACTGACTGACTATCCTAGACAACATATCAAAAATTCAAAACTACCGGACCGTTTGTAAGGTCAAAATCCTTTATTCACTGGATTAATATTAAAATTATTAAAATACAATAAAAAAATCAAATTGGGCTGAACCGGTAGGTATGTATTGTTCTCCACCGGGGGCGAGTGCTCTTCCAGTGTAATAAAGGCGGATTTTCAGAAATTGTGAATTTTCCGGTGTTTTGTTTTGTATTTCCGTAGGCTTTTCGTGAGGTTTCTACCTGAAGTCAGAAATCTATCTGAGCTTTTTATTTTATTGGTAAGAAAATTTATAACTTACGTTTGACATCGATTCAATTATGGGTGGCTTTTCCGTGTCAAAGACCATCTAGGAATATGTATATTAAGCAGTTTGCTGAAACTCATTAAACCCGCACGCAAAGGCGTCGCTTTTAGCTTTAAATAAATAAATATTAACGGACAACAAATCGACCTAGTAGCTAAGCAGTTTTGGGTACTAGATGACAATATATAATATATAAATACATACCTATATAGATAAACATCCATAGCTATCCAATTACAAATATTCGACTTTATCACACAAATATTTGCCTTGTCCGGTGTTCGAACTGTAGCGATTCACATGTTCACGTCATGTGCTCGCCATCATATAAACATATATCACCATCGTAAGACTCACATCATCATTATCATCATCAAATTCTCATCACATTAGCAATAAGATCATATTCCACCATATAATATTAACATCATCTTTTTATAGAAGTATTAAAAATGACCGAATACAAATCATCCATCCAAATGTAAGCATCCTGCCGTTTTTGAATAGCAAATTAATATTCACAAAGTTTGCCAACAAAGGAGTTGAGCTTTATTTTAGACTGAATAAGGATCAAAATTTCATATGCAGCGTTTAGTGGGAGGAGTCTCATCGGTCACGTGCGCGTGACGCATCTGAAATGTCCAGAATGCCCAGGAAGGGGTCACAGTGTTTTAACAGTACAGTAGGTTAGTAGTTATGAAACAGGCAGTAGGGTTGTATGAGGGGGAATTTACAAATGTCGGGAGATATTGGTATAAATAGGGACGGGCGTTGTAGGAGGGATTCATTCTTTCTTGCAACTTCGAACGGGTAACACTGTTCTTTGGCATTAAGGTATTAAATATAATACTAAGGGGAATTTCTGTTGGAATTTAGATGAATTTTCTGAACTATAAATTATTTATTAAAATTTGGTGGGATTTTGTTTTTTGAAAGCTATGAAGCTTAATTACATGCCAGAGATAGTGTTTTGGTACATGGTTGCCAGGTGAAAGATATTTAACCTTGCGGCTGTTAAACGAATATCTTTCAGACTCTTCTAGTTTTATCCGAGCTAGGCGACTCGGGCACTAGCCATATATAAGTGCAGTGAATAGCCTACGAGTGTGTATAGTTTTGTTTGGTGAAAGCAAGGACCACACGTGATGGACATGCGGGCCTTTCCGCGCTTGCCGAAGCCAAATGGACCTCCATGCTCGGTCTCATATACTTATATATTTATATGTCTGCTTTATGTACACATATTAGGGCGAGCTACTCCATGCTTCCGGCGTCTCATTAGCCGCATGGGGGGGGGCTCAAATACACCGATGATAGTCACTTCTTCGGGCTAATCACCCGAACTTACAGTTCAGTTTAGCTAGGCCCATACACGTTTAAATATAAATGTGAGACCCAGGTCTCTAGTGTTCTTTGTATTAGCTAAGGAACGGGGGTATGGGGATAGGTACACTCCAGTAGGAATATTAGAACGGGGTTTTTTATCTTCCGAGCAATCGGCCATTCATCATTAACTAACGTAACATCTATTCAAATTATTTTAACCTTGTTAGGTATAGTGGTTAAGAGGTTGAACTATTAATTTCTTAAGAGGTTATGACCCGGAAGTTAGTAGGGGAAAAACAGAGTCTTGTAGCGGTTTGTAAAGATTGGGAATAGGGAACCTGTTATTTAGGCCAACCAGATATTTAACACCTTTAACTTACCAACATTAATTATAGGAATAATTAGTTAAAATTTACCGATTATGATTTAAAGTAATGTATCTTTGGTATAGCTTAAGTGAATAGAATGGCATCACTGAAGTAAAGTTGAGTCAGTTGGCAGTAGATATTCGTTTTTTTTTCAATGAACAGAAATAGTTTAAACTTTGTTATAATTTTGATAAGGAAATTGTGGATCGTTGTATAGTATGGAAATACAAAGCATTCCTAAGACTGAATGTGGAGTATCTGAAGTGTAAATTGCTAAAAGAAAAGCCGGGGACTTATGGATAGCAATAATGAAAGTTATTCGTTCTCGTATTTACATCACAGATCTCAGAACTAAAGTAATTTATATCACAAGGGTTGAGAGTAATTTCCTTTATCAGAATCAGTCATTCGAGAGTTGAAAGATACTCCGAACGGCATAATAGTCTTCATGATTTCAAGGGTATACTACGTTTATGAATATGGTCAAACGAAAACCAAGTTCTAGAACTCATTAGAAGGGTTCATACCTATAGTTAGGACTTTATAGGACAACACCAATATTTTTGTCATTAAAACATGAGCCTTGGCACACTTGTTACTTAGGTGGACTAGAGTTGAAAACGCCCGGGAGACGAGCGCGGACGCCCCGCTGGTGGGGAGGGGGAGGGGGGGAAGTTACGTTCCGCCGCGCGTTCTTGCGGTCCTCCTTTCATCGTATTTATAGAGACTATGGCATGTTTGGTATCGTTTTCGGATAAATTAAGGACGGCCAATCATTTTCTGGGACATTAATAACATGTTTTCATAGAAAAAAATAGATATAAAGGAAAAAGTCAGAAATTCTTAGATAAAAAAATTTCTTTCTGCACCGATTACGTGAAAATGAGCAACGATATGGGCATGAAAAAAATATTATTATAAAGACACATTTATGTAGATTTAAAAAACATATAATTTATTAGAACTATTATAAATAGCAAGTACTAAAAAAAAAAAAAAACATCAGACTCCTCAAAATTTTACTTTATAAAAATAAGGACCCTACAACAAATTTTATAAATGTTGGAATATGTACGTAAGTAGCTTAATTGTATATTACGTAGTTTATAGCTGTATTTACGTTTGTTAGCATGTGTATTATATTTTAAATTGCGAAAAATATAACCGTTTGGTGACTTCAATTGACTGGTTCAAAATAAAACTAACAAGTCACAGATCCGATTATATATTATTGTTAATCTGTATATATTTATGTGTAACATGCTCCATCACATGCACACAACTCGGTGCACTTTAATTTTTGTTGGATACACCTGCATCTAGCAGTGCATTTCTTTTTGCTGCACCTGATCATTTCCATGCAGGCTTTGGGCTCGACACCTACTGGCAAGCTAGTCCATGTACGTTTCCATCTCATGAACTTTTGTACATCCCCAATCAGATGGACTAGGAATATTTTGGATCGTTTATATTTGACCCCATACATGAACTGCTTGAAAAAGTGCCCGCAGGAAATGCTGGTGCAATGTAGCATTTGTTGGTGGAATATTTTTCAATAGGCGGTCTTTTTTTGTAAATAACTGCTTTCGGCAATCGTTCACAGCCGCTGAAACTGAGCTGTATCTAAAACTAAAATGTTAAATATGCACAAGTACCCTAAATTATTCATAATTTTATGTCAACAATAAATTTTTCCACAATCTCCCTTGCATCTTCAATTCTGCCGGTCCTTGGCCGCCTTGACCGCGTCGCCGTCGTGAAAGTTGGAGTCAAGTGCAGTGCAGATTTGGTCGGACCAACGCATCGGCTGCGGCCCCGAGGCCTCTTCCCCTGGCCTTTTCGGTGACCAATAGTTTTCCAGATTATCATTTTCTCTTCTGGAAATGTGCCCAAAGAAATCCAGCACTCTTTGTTAGACGATAGTCGATAATCTGGTAATCAATTTTAGTTTCTTTAGAATACAAGCATTGGTCTTGTGCGCAGTCCAGGGGATGCGAAGCATCTTCTTCCAGCACCACATCTCAAAAGCGTCAACACGCTAACGGTCCGCTGCTCTGAGGATCCACATTTCATCGTCCATATAGGAAAATGGAGAATATCAGTGTGCGCACAAGCTTTGTCTTCGTTCGCAGCGTGATTTTCCGATCTCTCCATATCTTGTGCAACTGAGTTATGGCATCTTTGGATATCCCGATAGGTCGCCGAATCTCTATTTGGCAAGAGCCGTTGTCAGCTATAAGGGAACCCAGGTAGTTGAAAGTCTGGACCGTGTCAACATTTAATCTCCAAATGAGTTTCAGTTTCTGACTTCGGTTCACCACCACTATTTTGTTCTTCGACCTGTTTATAAAGAGACCAAGCCTGTTGCTAATCCGCTCCATTCTTGCCAAGAAGTTTATCATTTCAGCTGCGATTGCCGCTATAATGGTGGTGTTGTCGGCATACCGCAGATTAGTGAGCTTCACTCCTCCTGCTGACGCCTCCCTCCCATTGGTCACATGTTTGCCGCATGATGCATTCTCCGTAGGCATTTATTTATTTATTTATGTCCAGTCAACACAGTCAAAGGCCTTGTTGTAATCTATGACGCACATTATGATAGGCGTGTCAAATTTGTAAGCCTTCTCAATCAGCTGTCTAACATTAAGGATTTGCTCACGAGTGCCTCTATCTTTAACAAAACCTGCCTGTTCCTGTGGAATTTGCCAATCCAGGAAATGCCGGATGCGACGGTTGACTATGTGGAGCAGTATCTTGCTAGCATGTGAGAGTAGCACGAGTGTGCGGTAGTTATCACATTTGACCGTCGATCCCTTTTTATAAAGAGGCAGAACGACAGAATGCGTCCAATCTTTGGGCCACTCTCCAGTACGCCAGATGTTATTGCATATCATGTGTAATGCGTCTATGCCATTGTCACACAATCACTTAAACACTTCTACAGTTATTTGATCGGGTCCGGGGGCTTTTTTGACCTTAAGTGATCTAAGAGCGGAGCGTCCGTTCGGATTATGTCCGGTTCCTAATCAAGTAGTTGCCAGTCGCCGGAGGGCAGGTCTCCGAGGTGGGTTTTGTGTACGCCTTCACATGTCGTGACAGTTTCTATCTTTAACGGAAAGGGAAAAAAGAAGCCTTCGAAGCCTGGAATGCAGTCCCTAATGCCACAGAAAGTTTCCTGACAGCATACGACGGCCGAATTGAAGATGCAATGGCGATCGTGGAAAAGTTTATTGTAGACATGTATTTACTTTATTCATAAAACAATAAGTCAGTTTCACTTAAAGGGTAGTAGTGCATATTGAACATTTTTGTTTTAGATCCAGCTCAGTTTCTGCTGTAAACGATTGCAGAAAGCAGTTGTTTACGAAATGAGACCGCTAGTTGGAAAATATTCCACCAACGAATGCTGCATTGCACCAGCATTGCATCCTGCGGGCAGTTTTTCAAGTAGTTCATGTATGGGGTCAAATGTTACCGATCCAAAATATTCCTAGTCAATCTGACTGGGGATGTAAAAAATTCATGAGATGGAAACCTACATGGACTAGCTTGCCAGCAGGTGTCGAACCCAAAGCCTGCATGGAAATGATCAGGTACAGCAAAAAGAAATGCGCTGCTAGATGCAGGTGTATCCAACAAAAATTCAAGTGTACCGAGTTGTGTGCATGTGATAGAGCATGTTACACATAAACATATGCATGAATTTAAGTATTTATATACAGATTAACAATAATATATAATTGGATCTGTGACTTGTTAGTTTTATTTTGAACCAGTCAATTGAAGTCATCAAACGGTTATATTATTCGCAATTTAAAATATAATACACATGATAACAAACGTAAATACAGCTATAAACTACTTAATATACAATTAAGCTACTTACGTTACATATTCCAACATTTATAAAATTTGTTGTTGGGTCCTTATTTTTATAAAGTAAAATTTTGAGGAGTCCTATGTTAAAAATTTTTTTTTTTAGTACTTGCTATTTATAATCATCATCTCAGCCATAGGACGTCCACTGCTGAACATAGGCCTCCCCTTTGGACTTCCATATATACCGGTTGGAAGCGACCTGCATCCAGCGCCTTCCGGCGACCTTTACAAGGTCATCTGTCCATCTCGTAGGTGGACGTCCTACGCTGCGCTTGCTGGTCCGAGGTCTCCACTCGAGCACTTTACGGCCCCATCGGCCATCTGCTCTGCGTGCTATGTGGCCTGCCCATTGCCACTTCAACTTGCTAATCCGGTGAGCTATATCGGTCACTTTAGTTCGTCTACGGATTTCCTCATTTCTGATTCGATCACGTAGAGACACCCCGAGCATAGCCCTCTCCATTGCTCGTTGAGCGACTTTGAGCTTTGAGATGAGGCCGATAGTGAAAGACCACGTTTCGGTGCCGTAAGTCATTACTGGTAACACACATTGGTTGAAGACTTTCGTCTTGAGACACTGAGGTATGTCGGACGAAAAGACATTGCGTAGTTTCCCGAACGCTGCCCAGCCGAGTTGGATTCGGCGGTTGACCTCTTTCTCGAAGTTGGACCTACCTAATTGGACCACTTGTCCTAGGTAGATGTATGAGTCAACAACTTCGAGTACCGAGTTTTCAACATAGACTGGGATGGGCACAACCTTGGCATTTGACATGAGTTTCGTCTTGTCCATGTTCATTTTTAAGCCCACCCGTTGAGAAACTCGATTGAGGTCATCGAGCATCATGCTGAGTTCCTCCATCGACTTTGCCATGACCATGACTACGATGTCGTCGGCAAACCGAAGGTGAGTGATGTATTCGCCATTGATGTTGATGCCAAGTCCTTGCCATTCCAGGAGCTTGAAGGCGTCTTCCATAACGGCCGTAAACAGTTTCGGAATTAACGTCCCCCTGTCTTACGCCTCTTCTCAATGGAATGGCCTTTGTGCTCTGCTCCTGAACTCGGACCGACATGGTGGCGTTACTATACAAACACTTCAACACTTCAATGTACCGATAGTCAATATGGCATCGCTGAAGTGACTCGAGCACCGCCCATGTTTCCACCGAATCGAAGGCTTTCTCATAGTCCACAAACGCTAAGCATAATGGCAAGTTATACTCTTCAGTCTTCTGTATAACTTGCCGTAGCGTATGTATGTGGTCTATGGTACTATAGCTTCTTCGGAAACCGGCTTGTTCGGGAGGCTGGAAGTCATCAAGTCTATGTTCGAGACGGTTCGTGATGACCCTTGAAAACAACTTATAAACATGGCTTAGAAGCGTGATGGGCCTGTAGTTCTTCAATAGGCTGTTATCACCTTTTTTGAAGAACAGTACCACCTCGCCTCTATTCCATGCTTCAGGCGTTTTGCCCTCGGACAAGACGGAATTAAAGAGCTTCTGGAGGACCTTAAGTACCGGTGTTCCACCCGCTCTCAGAAGCTCTGAGGTGATTCCGTCTTCACCCGGCGCCTTGTTGTTCTTAAGTTGCTTCAGGGCCATCCTAATCTCGTACAGACTGATGTCCGGGATGTCTTCGGTATAATGTCGGGACAGCTTGGCTCTTGGATCGCCTACCAAGCTGTCAACGGGCTTTGCGACTGAAGTGTATAACTGACCATAGAACCTCTCGATCTCGCCTAGAACCTCTGCTTTGGTCGACGCTATGCTGCCATCTTCCCGTTTCAGCTTGGTCAGCTGGCTTTGTCCAATAGACTTGTCCTTTGCGAACACTTTGGAGCCTTTGTTCTGCTCAATGGTCTCTTTAACACGGTTCGTATTAAAGAGCCGCAGATCATGTCGCAAGGACTTCGATATACGTCTATTAAGCTGCCTATATGACCTCGCGTCATCGGGAGACTGCAACTGTAGCGAGCGTCGTTCAGCCATGAGGTTTAAGGTTCGATCAGACAATTTCTGAGGTCTATCTTTACGGCGGGGTCTGAAAAACTTAGACCCTACCGTGTGGACAGTTTCCACTAGCCCGTCGTTGATCTCGTCCACTGAGGCAAAGTTCTCCAGACAAGCGAAGCGGTTGGAGAGCTCGAGTTGAAAGCTCTCGGGGTTTTGAATATGGGCCCGAGTAGGTCGGAGCGTAGACTTCATCAGACTGGACCTTTCCAGTTTAACATTGATATTCAGTGTGCCTCTTACGATTCGCTATTTATAATAGTTCTAATAAATTATATGTTTTTTAAATCTACATAAATGTGGCTTTATAATAATATTTTTTTCATGCCCATATCGTTGCTCATTTTCACGTAATCGGTGCAGAAATAATTTTTTTTAACTAAGAATTTCTGACTTTTGCCTTTATTTCTATTTTTTTCTATGAAAACATGTTATTAATGTCCCAGAAAATGATTGGCCATCCTCAATTTATCTGAAAACGATACCAAACATGCCATAGTCTCTATAAATACGATGAAAGGAGGACCGCAAGAACGCGCGGCGGAACGTAACTTCCCCCCCTCCCCCTCCCCACCAGCGGGGCGTCCGCGCTCGTCTCCCGGGCGTTTTCAACTCTAGTCCACCTAAGTAACAAGTGTGCCAAGGCTCATGCTTTAATGACAAAAATATTGGTTCCCATACATTGATGTCCTATAAAGTCCTAACTACTACTAGGGAAGAGTAGTGTATTACTTCTTACAACTTTAATTATAACTTCATCATTTGGATATGTCATAATCTTTTCAACCTTTTGATATATTTAGCAAGTTGTAGGTTTAGGCAGGTAGCTTAACCTAGCGTAGGCCTTGTGTAGTTAACTTAAGAAGCCTGCGCCAAAAGGCTTCCCCAAAAGATGGATCCTTGACACTTTGCCGTAGGCTAGGACGTCATGCATAGATGTGATGAGATCCCACAGTGGTTTGATCAGTTATTAGCCAGGCGTGAAGGTCCGTCCATCCCTGTGCTGTATGTCTTAATTAGCTTTGCCAAGTAGAATAGATAGCTAAGGCATACAGTATTACTCCTTCACACACTTAGAAGGGTTGGCGATTTTCTAACAAAAAAAAAATTTTTTTTTATACACCTTAAAGTCACCTTCTTCATTTACTATAATCTAGTTTACTAGTTCTTAATTGTGAAGACTATAACAACTTCCTACTTATTGTATAGGTCTAATCCACCTCAGATTGCCCTACTATAACTTATTTAAGGGATGTATACCATCTTCCCAGATTAGATTATAATAACAAAATTACTTAATTTTTGTCAAATATGAAAACTTAAGATTAATTAAATTCATAATAAAATTTAATAGATTCTGTAACTTCCATCTATTTATAGATTGGTAATGAAGTATAGTTTCATATTGTACATAGACATATGATTTCTAATCATCCTGGAGTAAGAACATGCAATTTTAAAAACTAAATTACCCTTCATTTCGGAATCCTAATAATATTTGGTTTGATTCACATACTGATCTTTATTGATACATAAGGTAATCTAGTTCGATTATACCTGACTGTGGTCTAAATGAATTCGATATTTCATATAGAATTAAACAACCTTCATAAGAGTATCTGTAATATTCCATATTGATTTTGATATAGGAACTATAAATATTTTAAGGATAGATAACATTAAACTAAGTTAGGAATTTAATTAGGACGAAGAACCGAGGTAGCAGTAGGATAGGAGTAGCTTGCACTAAATAAATAATAGAATACACACTTATTTAGTTTATTTAACAAAATACATAGTAGTTTTGCACTATTCAGGTACGAGGCATTTCGCGGCACATCACGGCTACATATCTCTTAAAAGAAACTGTGTTACTACAACAACGTTGGATCCTGCCCTAGACGAATCTCACCTATACAGATCACACTTTGGCCATTAGTATTAAGAAAAGTTCAAACACAATTGTTATAAAGATCCTTTCATATCTAGGTTTGGTTAGTTGTAGGTTCTGGAAGGCTAGGTAGTCGTTGAAGGGTTTCCTCGGGTTTCGTTGGAGGAGTAGAGTCTGGAGAAGAGGGTGAAGCAGGCGTAGGACCTGTTCCTTTAGTTTAGGGTTTAGCATACATTACGATTGGTGGTCCCGTGACTCAGGATAACTCTAGAGTTAAAGTACTTAGGTAGATAGTCTAGGTAGACAATCATTACAGAACCTAGAGCCGCCGGCTCAGTAGGCAGGTGCACTACAAACTGCGCCAATCGCATCATCGCATCGTTGTCGTCTTTTATTTACTTTTAGGGAAATAATTCATATCTGCTTAATACTTATGGGTGTTTACGAGTATTACTGACAACAATTAACTATTTAGGTCAATCTTAGGATCAATCTTAAGATGCGTAGTATTGTATTGTAATATCATCTAAGTTTATTTATTTTAACTATTTTCTTACTTTATTAAAATTTCATTACCTACTTAAAGAACGGACGTGCGAGGCGTGCTATTTTGACTTTAACAATGGTTCTTGTGAAAATTACAAGAATCTAAGCTACGGGTATCATAAAACTGTGTCTACACAAATATAAAAACAATCTTAAAACTGTGTCTACACATTGAAAATTTGATATATGCTTAGCTGGGTTGGTATTTGGGTGGGAAAATGGTTAGAACATAAAGAGTAAAGCGAAAAAACATGATGGGGGATTAGTACATCTTTCATCCCCGAGCGAACAAAGTTGCTATTTCGTGTGTAAATACTAATATCTTTTAAATTCAGTATATTTTAATACTACGTTTGTTATTTGGCTTTCAAATTACGATTCTAAATGAAACACTGATTAACTCTTTCAAATGTTTTTTTTATATTTCAGACTAAAAGTACTTCGCTGTACAGTATTCCAAAAAATATAAAAGAAAGATAATTATGTTATTCAAGTTACTGCCGGTGTCGGCCTTCGTGCATACAGCGCGGAACAATGTCAACGGGATGCAATTCTTTATGAGGATGCCTCTCTTTTGTATTCTCATAATGCCTTTAAATTTAAAAACTGCAGTTTTGTTAAGATTATCTTTTCAGTTTAGTTTTGTTACGTTGTTACTGTTGTTAGTGTTAGAATTTTACGGGCTGCTGTACCTACGATAAGAAATGAAAATTAAAACTTAAGGTGGAACTAATTAAAAAATATATGGTGTGATAAACTATTCAGTATTTCGATCCGTAACAGTTACTTCCAGTTAAAGCCTGCCTGTACGATGACGAGGCCGACCGTAATATGGACTCGTAAGTTTTATAAAATATAGTTGATAAGATAATTTCCGGGCGCTGATTTGCGGAGTGCCCTATTAAATTGATACTTTGCTATTCCGTTTTTTTTATGGAAACAAAGGATCTATCCAGTAATTTACATGAGTTTACGCTAGAGTTTCTCTCCTACTACCAACTCGCTAGAGCGTAAAACATTATTTACGTCGACTATAAACGATACTAAACGTTGAAACTTAAGTTATACTAATACATTAAAACTAGCCAAGAGATAGAGGTAGTACTTAGGACCTAGCCAAACGATGATGAAAAGGATGTTGTAAGGCTTTTTATGTTGGACACTTCTCATAAAAACAGTAGCTTAAAAATGTTTTTGATGTTGAGCTTAGTCCGATAAACCTGCAAAAACTGTTTTTATTACTTCAAGTTGTGTTTCTAGGACAAAAATTATAAGTATAAGCATATTATTAATAATCATTATTTAATGGATTTAATGAAGCGAAATAGAATGCGTTGGGATCTTTACGTTGGTTACGTCGACGTTAATATATTTATTAAGCTAATGTTTGTATGAGAAGTGCTGCATATTTTAGTATATTCATTTTTAGAAAACAGAATACCTACTTACTATGGTTGGTAATTTTCCGCTTTTAAAAAAACCGTGCGATCCGAGAGAGTAAAAAAAATAATGACGACTGCTGGCCGGTTAGCTGGGAGGGTGGGAGGAGGGGGTTAAACAAGCTTCTTTACTAAGATTTTTATTTTTTTTAATCTCTAAATTTACTGTGGTGCCCGGAAGCTTCAAGAGAAGGACTACTATCATTACATAAATATCGAGAGAAATATATTTTTTATTAAAGCTAATATTTTTTTTGTCTGCTAGCTTGGTTTAGGTAAAGGTTTACATTGAAGCGAGAAATTGAAAAATTCAGTGGTTTCAACCCACGTTTCCTACGACTTTCCGGGCCAACACGGGCGTCTTACCTAATAGACACGGAATGACGCGGGTTCGGGCCTGAACCATTGAATTTGCTTCAATGTAAATTATAAAATTTACGATATTTTCACATTTTTACAACGTCTTAATTTGATTTTAACAGTGTTTACGATAGCAATGACAATGAACCAAGTTACTGCAAAGAATTTTATGAAACAGGCATTGAAAAATCTTGAAAGATACCAAGCACAGCATAAGCAGTTGCAAGATAGGAACCAAAGAGATGATTCTGTACACGCCATCGGCCTAAATTCGTATGATCATTTTTCTTCAGTTGGCCCAGCGCTTTACATAGAGAACGATAATCTTAATCAAAAACTAATTCAGCAAAGAAGTGCTCCTGGTGACGATAGCGGTTTTCAGGATTTTAGAAATATACTTGAACAAGCGCTTGATGTTGATGATGCTGGAGATAAAAAGCATGATCAGCGAAAGAAGAAAAACAATGAACGGTCAAAATTGGGGCAATTCAACGCAGTAGATTTAGACAACGTTATATTTCAAAACCATGTCCCAGAGAAAAGGAAGCAAAAATCCCTGTTGGAAATGCTAGGCGCTTCAAAAACAAGAAAACCGGCCTCTGATGACTTTAAAGACTCAGAAGTGTTTATGATACTTGACGCCGATACCCTCCAAAGTGGCCCAGAGGATCGACTAGATGACCTGTAAGTTTGCTGTTGCTATTTAGATGATGTAGGTATATTGCGGTTTTGATTGCGAAGCGGTGGATTTGTTCAATAAAATCCACTGCTTCCAAACAATTTCAAAACAAATGAATAGTTTCTTGGAACATACATAAAGTATTTCGTTATCTTTTATAGTTAAGTATCTACCTATGTGTATTAAGTTCGAAAACCCGAATGAGAACATCAAACAGCTGCATTGTCGATAGGAGTATCTGAGATACTTATTTGAGAGAGAATTGCTTACAAGTATTTTATCGACAAACGTTTCATAACTACTCGTTCTATCACCAATAACCCACCTAGTGGGCACTCGAAACTTTTATTCAGTTAAGTAACTGGCCCGAACCATGACTTGGCAGGAGGACTCTGGCCATGAAACTCACCTAGCGGGCTCTGTTGGTTTCTGGGGTGTTGTTTATTTTTTTGCCTGGTTGTAAAAGTGTTAATTTGAGAGAATTATAATTTCATAGAAAACCTTTTGTATGATTTTTGAGAATGACGTTAATTAGAAACTAGAAGCCAGGTCAATGTTGTTCCATAAAAATCCTGGAAAGTTAACGGTTTCAGATAAAAACGTTTGTGACTGAATGAATGTGTTACCCGCTTATCCCACGGGAAGACTAATTTTTTTCGGGATAAAAGGCAGCCGACGTGTTTATCCAGAGTGTCACCTTCATACCCACATATGAAAATTGGTCCAGTCGTTTGATTGTGAAGAAGTAACAAACATACAAATACACTCACAAACTGTCGCCCTTTAATATTAGTGTGATAAAATAGGAAGCACAAGTATAAGTAAAACATTCAGCAATAAAATCGTATTATTGCTTATCATTTCTACGGTTTGTCTAAAAAATGTTTTTTTTTCTTTTTTTTATTTGGACTAAATTCTTATGAATTATTCATTAATTTCTTGAAAGGGTCTCAGCGCTGCTTAAGTCGGCGGCGTCTAGTCACAAGGATCGCGACGGGCCGCCAGAATACCGGTACAAAGGGTTCCGAGTGAAGGTTCCGAAGAGGGGCTCTTACAGGAAAGCAAGAGGCGACTCAAACGAGAGTAAGAAAAGTCATGTCTGAATTTTTAATACCTAACCCTTCAAGGTTTTCTACATCCTGGTATTTATAGCTTGGCAATATATAGCGGACAAAGAACTCAGATTTGAAGACGAAACTTATTTTGAGAGAGTCGTTATCTATGATATTATCAAATACCTATTTGAGGTGATTATTTGAGCGTTTTAAACGCCTTATGATCGTGGCCGAATTTTGACACACTCTTTATAATTTGTGGTGTTATTTTCGGCAATTTTGTAGACGTTGCGGGTTTCTGCAATTCTTATCACAATGCTGCTGCTTGACTGTATGAAATGACTAATTTTGAGGCCACGGTAATGGGGCGTTTAAAACGCTAAAATGATCACCTGTTTGTACAAGTATATTGAAACTATTTTCCTATCATCAGATTTTTTGTATATATGCGTATGCCATTGCTGCCTCGTCACGTCACAGGGCTGTAAGGATTGCTGTATTAGGTCTTGACTTACTTTGACTTAATGTCCTATGTCCCCTGGATGGGGCAGAGGGCGTCCACAGTACGTCGCCATCCCGAACGGTCTTGGGCTTCGCGCTTCACTTCGCTCCAGGTCATTCCTATCGCCTTCGCTTCTGCAGTGATCGTCCGCCGCCAGGTCTGTTTAGGGCGACCACGTTTCCGCTTTCCTTGGGGATTCCAGTCTAGGGCTTGCCTTGGAATGTGATCAGGGTCCCTTCGGAGCGTGTGGCCGATCCAGTTCCACTTGCGGCGTTTGATCTGCTAGTCGATCGGAGTCTCACCACAGCGTTCCCACAGGCACAGGTCTACGTTGGAGATTTTCTCGGGCCAGTATACACCGAGAATTCGGCGAAGACAGCGGTTGATGAAGACCTGGAACCGGTGCGTGATGTCTTTAGTGACCTTCCACGTCTCACATCCGTACAGCAACACGGTTTTCACGTTGGACCGGAATATCTTGAGCTTAACTCTCCTAGTCAGTTTCCGCGATTGCCAGACAGGACGGAGCTGTGCGATGCCTTCCCCTTGGCGATTCTCGAAGCGGTGTCCTCTTCGGCCCCTCCTGTTTCCGACACTACACTACCGAGGTAGGTAAATTTGTGGACTCTCTCCACCCCCTCTATGCCGATGAGCGACGGCAAAGAGCTTGTTGCTCCGCACCTCATTTCCTGGGTCTTCCGGGTGTTAATTTTAAGTCCCGTCTCCAGAGCCTCTCGTCGTAGGTCGTCCAGTTTGGCTTGCATGTCTGCGCGCGTGTGGCTCAATAGGCATCGGTCATCGGCATAGTCCAAATCTTCCAAGACGTTGGACAGTCCCCACTCTATGCCGCGGCACTTGCTGTTGGTGGTGTTATTCATGATGCCATCCAGGACGACAAGGAAAAGGAGAGGTGAAAGAAGGCACCCATGGCGTACACCCGCATGGACCGGTATGTCCTCCGAGACGAGGCCGTCGTGAGTTACTCTACAAGAATACATCCCGTAGATGGCTTTAATTATGTTAATGATCTTCTCGGGGACTCCAATTTCACGTAGCCGATCCCAGAATGGCTGTATGAGGTGGGGTTGCTTTTTAGCGACTAAGATCTCGATTTGTACTTTTCTTGTCCTTAGATTTTGAGCTACATAAATTAATATCCTCGCTGTTGCCGATAATGATCAACAGATGGCGATATTGGGGACTGGTTTTCATCAATGGATAACAGGCGCAAACTTTACCAAGTAGTAAAGTGAAATGTCACTTTATGCAGCTCGAATCGAATCGCGTTTGAATGAAAGTTAAAGTCGATGTGTGTACCTGAGATATACCTTATCATTTAGCGATATATTAAAGTAAACTACACTCGAATTAGCGCCCAATTTTTCTCATAAGCAAAGTGTTTTCCAGAGCCTCCTTACCATTTGATGTGAAATGAGGATTTTTGAGAAAAATATTTATTTTTAGAGTACGCTTCGGACGACGATGACGAAATTGCACGACCTGTAAAGCGCCCACGTGCATACGTCGGGAAGGGCAGGACAGCGATACCGTACATCAGAAATCGCGGAGACATCTACGAAAAAGATTACTAAGGATTAAAACTTTACAACAGAGGATGGTTTATCATTTCTATATTATATTTATATCTAACAAGGTTTTGATCTTTGGATGTTTGTTACTCGTTAATTTTTATTAAACCGATACAAAGAATAAAACAATATGTCTGAAGGTTATCTTTTTATGAAGGACTAGCGGCCGCCCGCGACTTCGTCCGCGTAGATTTTTGATGATGACAAAGATATTAAAATAGGTAAGTGAATTTTATTCTTAGTTAAAATGGTCTAGACATATTACATTTCAAACAGTGGCAGACACTGATATGCAATTGTTAAAGAATTTTAGAAGATTTTCCAATTAGATTACGGGAATTGTTTGCAGGATGCTTAATATTGATTCCGTCAGTTACCTGATGCTTTTAATCTTTGGCAAAAATTACTCTGCAAGATATAGAGCGACGCATGGATTTGGAGTTAGAAAATGGGGATCTTAGTTATTATGAGTGAGATTTAAAAAAAATGTTAAATATCGTAAGGCTGTTAAAACAATCTTACACTCAGCACTGGAAATCGAGAGGTGAAGGCAGTTTAATGAAGAGTATCTCTTTCAACAATAAAAAATAATAAACTTTATTTCAAATCAATAATAAATAATGACCTCTTTTCATAAGAAGGCAGCACTGGTATTTGTACACGCCGGCCTGGCTATTAAACGAAAAGAGTTGTGTGGCGGAGTTCCCGAGGCTGGCCAAAATGTTTCTAAATGGTCTAGCAGGTACCCCAGTTATTAAAAAGGCTAGTGTTCAAAGAAAGTGCTGAAATGTGACCATTAAAAACTAAATGCACATAAGTGAATTTAATGATGCGATTACTATTTTGGTCTACAGGCTAGTAGATTGTTTGAAGAGTGATTCAATATATTCTGGTGCTACAGTTCTCTATATTTCTCAAGAAGCTAAATAAAGTAAGAATAGGTATATAAAGTATAGATTATTCATGTGCTGATAGACAACTCACTAAATATAGGGACACATAAAGTTTGGAACACAAATAATAAGAGACAGCACTAAGAAAATATTGTTGACAGTCAACCATAGAAAAGGGGGTGCAAGTTCGTTTTAAAAAAAGGACGTAGTCACTGGGTAGAAGACAGGAAATAAAAAAAATATAAACTGATAACCTTAGCGTAACACTTCTTTATAAACAACATTAGCGGTGTTCCCCATACAAACTTTGCACCCCTTTTTAACCCCCTTAGAGGTGAAATTTTCCAAAACGCTGAAAGTACTTTTTTTGTATTTGATTCAGTAAGCTTTCTACAAAGTTTCAAGTCTCTAGCTCCAAAAAAAAAGTTTCTCTAATACAAACTTTGCACCCCTATTTAACCCTCTTAGGGGTGGTATTTCCAAAAATCCCTTCTTATCTCTAGCCCGCGTTATAAAAGTAACCTACTGTGCAAAAATTAACTCTCTAACATTAGTAGTTTCGGCTGTGCGTTGATGAGTCAGTCAGGACTTCTTCTTTTATATATATAGACTAGCGGCCGCCCGCGACTTCGTCCGCGTAGATTTTTGATGATGACAAAGATATTAAAATAGGTAAGTGAATTTTATTCTTAGTTAAAATGGTCTAGACATACCTATTACATTTCAAACAGTGGCAGACACTGATATGCAATTGTTAAAGAATTTTAGAAGATTTTCCAATTATATTACGGGAATTGTTTGCAGGATGCTTAATATTTATTCCGTCAGTTACCTGATGCTTTTAATCTTTGGCAAAAATGACTCTGCAAGATATAGAGCGACACATGGATTTGGAGTTAGAAAATAGGGATCTTAGTTATTATGAGTGAGATTTAAAAAAAATGTTAAATATCGTAAGGCTGTTAAAACAATCTTAAACTCAGCACTGGAAATCGAGAGATGGAGGCAGTTTAATGAAGAGTATCTCTTTCAACAATAATAAATAATAAACTTTATTTCAAAACAATAATAACTAATGACCTCTGTTCATAAGAAGGCAGCACTGGTATTAGTACACGCCGGCCTGGCTATTAAACGAAAAGAGTTGTGTGGCGGAGTTCCCGAGGCTGGCCAAAATGTTTCTAAATAGTCTAGCAGGTACCCCAGTTATTAAAAAGGCTAGTGTTCAAAGAAAGTGCTGAAATGTGACCATTAAAAACTAAATGCACATAAGTGAATTTAATGATGCGATTACTATTTTGGTCTACAGGCTAGTAGATTGTTTGAAGAGTGATTCAATATATTCTGGTGCTACAGTTCTCTATATTTCTCAAGAAGCTAAATAAAGTAAGAATAGGTATATAAAGTATAGATTATTCATGTGCTGATAGACAACTCACTAAATATAGGAACATATAAAGTTTGGAACACAATTAATAAGAGACAGCACTAAGAAAATATTGTTGACAGTCAACCATAGAAAAGGGGGTGCAAGTTCGTTTTAAAAAAGGACGTAGTCACTGGGTAGGAGACAGGAAATAAAAAAAATATAAACTATTAACCTTAGCGTAACACTTTTTTATAAACAACATTAGCGGTGTTCCCCATACAAACTTTGCACCCCTTTTTAACCCCCTTAGAGGTGAAATTTTCCAAAACGCTGAAATTACTTTTTTTGTATTTGATTAAGTAAGCTTTCTACAAAGTTTCAAGTCTCTAGTTCAAAAAATAAAGTTTCTCCCATAGAAACATTGCACCCCTTTTTAACCCCCTTAGGGGTGAAATTTTCCAAAACGCTGAAAGTACTTTTTGTGTTTTTGAATAAGTAATCTTTCTACAAAGTTTCAAGTCTCTAGCTCCAAAAAAAAAGTTTCCCCCATACAAACTTTGCACCCCTATTTAATCCTCTTAGGGGTGGTATTTCCAAAAATCCCTTCTTATCTCTAGCCCACGTTATAAAAGTAACCTACTGTGCAAAAATCAACTCTCTAACATTAGTAGTTTCGGCTGTGCGTTGATGAGTCATTAAGGACGTCTTCTTTTATATATATAGATTAGCGGTATTCCCCATACAAACTTTGCACCCCTTTTTGACCCCCTTAGAGGTGAAATTTTCCAAAACGCTGAAATTACTTTTTTTGTATTTGATTAAGTAAGCTTTCTACAAAGTTTTAAGTCTCTAGTTCAAAAAATAAAGTTTCTCCCATATAAACATTGCACCCCTTTTTAACCCCCTTAGGGGTGAAATTTTCCAAAACGCTGAAATTACTTTTTTTTTATTTGAATAAGTAATCTTTCTACAAAGTTTCAAGTCTCTAGCTCCAAAAAAAAAGTTTCCCCCATACAAACTTTGCACCCCTATTTAACACTCTTGGGGGTATTATTTCCAAAAATCCCTTCTTATCTCTAGCCCACGTTATAAAAGTAACCTACTGTGCAAAAATCAACTCTCTAACATTAGTAGTTTCGGCTGTGCGTTGATGAGTCATTAAGGACTTCTTCTTTTATATATATAGATAAGGTTTAATAGGCTGTGTACACTTTTTGGATGACCATGAAATTTTTTCCTCGGTAATATTTGCTGTAAGGTTGTAGATCCTTTTGAGTTGAAATTAGTTGAGTTTAGTAGATAGTATTTTTTTTATGAAGTCTCGAAGGCAAAGATCAATTCAGCCATCCAGAACTGTTAAATTGACAATAAAAAAAAACCATATCGGAAAAATCATGGTACACAAAATGAATGACAAGGACTATCGAAATAAAATATAATTTAATGGTCTTCCAAAAAATTTACGAAGCCTGTTGTAAAAATTATATTGCGAAGCCAGATAGCCTCACTGCTGCCATGTTAGTCAATATTTAATTAACGTCAAGCGGAGGACTAATTCAATTTTCATGTAACAAGCAGACCCTCGTAGACTTGACCTCATATCGACGGAAAATGTTTTTGTGATGAATCCGAGATTTTAGGTCACTGGTGCCTTTAAATAAGTATAATTAAAATTGGGTACGCTGTTTAATTTAACGTTAAACTTACAGTAAACGGCGATAAAGTTTGCACATCGATCTTTGGAAAGAGGCAATCGGCTAATTTCGACTTCGTATAGCGATATCTGTGTCGCACACACCATGACGTTTGTTTTGTCAGTCGTGGTTCAAATGCGAGAGAGTGCAGTCGCATATCCAAGTCAATATATATATAGAGTTGATAAAACTTACACAAAATTAAATTTGTACTATGGCATCTATAGGGAAAAAAGGTAAGCCGTTACTTTGCCAGTCACGCGAAATTATCTACAATGTTTATAAATATTTTGTAACTGAAGCCGACCAATTTAAAAAAAAAACATGAGAATGTTAATGTAAGTAATTACACTTTTTGTCGATCTTTAAACCCACATTTTTAAGTATCCTAGTAGTATAACATCAGTTGCTATAATGCTCAGTCAACCCTTTTTAGGAATGTGGGCCTGAATATATAAACATATTATTTTTCCCCAACAAGAACATTATAACAATAACTATATATAATTACATCGAGTTTTACAGCTCTATATATTCCACGTGAAATCAAAACAAAACAACAATAAAGTACTTAGTTCTAAATTCAAATTCTGATGAACGGTTAATCTAATAATTGATGTACATGGAAATTAGCATTCGTTTGTATTCGGAAATGCGATGATTGCCGATGTGCATTCTTTATGGCCGTTTACTGTAATAGAATTAGGTAAGACCCGATATTAGTTACAACTAGAATTAATTTATATAACGTGTAACCTTTAATATAGATTTGTGTTACGATAACGAAAATTTGTTTTTGGGTCATCGTCCCGTTTGTAGGCTCGTACCTCGTACCTATATCATAAGGTTATTGAAATGTTATGTAGGTACTGAACTTGTTAAACTGTTAGGGCATATAAAGTAGCGACGTGATTCTTCTAAAGCCATGAGAATATATCAGCCATTTCAGCCATCCACCAGGACGGAATTTAATAAGTTGTTTGTTTGAAACGGTCATCTCTCATCTATCTCCTTTTAATTTAGGTAGCTGATTTCCAAACAAATCCCTGATCAAACTGGAACGGAACAGAAGTGTCTTATTTCTTTTCTAATAGCAACAAAGGACCTTTAATTAGTATCAGTCGGTACGAAAAAGGTCATAAAATTTGCGTGCCTTTGAAGTCTTATTTTTCGAAAATTATTATTTGTTTTGTTTTTTTTTCTTTATTTTAAATCATATTGAGCTAAATTTATTCTACAGTATGTTGTATAATTCACCATCAGTCTACACCCCTATCCGGGCGGCATAGGGTTAGAGGCTGTGTGGAAGACTGTCGGAGATGAACGTGGAATGGAGATCTATAGCCTAATAAGTATTATCTCGTAGCCCGACCCACACTTTGCTGTTTTTTCGCTGTATCGGTGCCCGCAATCTTTTTTGGGGCTGGATCCTTGCTTGGATATCCTGGTGACTTTGCTACAGAAATACGAGGATCAGTTTTGCATTCACTAGATCCTGGACTACCACAAAACCACAAATGAAACCAATAATACGTTTGAATTATATTTTAATGCATGTTTTCTTTTATAACTTTATGTTATGAGTATATCACAGTCATCATTTTAGTAAATGCATACAGTAAAATGTGTCTTACAGAAAATGAGTTTACTATGTAATACATACATTATGTCTCTAATAATAACACACACAGATGAAATGATACGGTATAATTACGTGAATTTGATACTCGTATAGCTGTAATTAATAGTAATGACACGAAGCTAACCAAAATGTGGGCGATTAGCTTATTTAGATATCTTCAACGGTCAGATAGCATATTAAAGGGTGAATAGTGCGTGATATGCTACTATGTCATCTACTTAATATAAATATCTGTGATCTTTTTACTTTTAGATACGTCTCAATTAGTATACATGCGCAAAACATATTAAAGCTAATATTATGCTCACAATATCTTTGATATCAGTTTATCTCTTAGGTAAGTACCTACTTATAATATAGTAAAATGTAGAGAAGTCTAAATGACAATGATTTTATAAATAATCAAATATATTCAAGTTGCATAAGAGTAATGCATTTACAATACCTATGTGTATCTAATATAATATTTTAAATATTTCTTCTATCAGAATTATTATCAGTAAACTCTAGTAGGTACATACATAATTACATAAATAATTTATGACTACTTACATAGGTGTTCTGTATTATAATTCTTAACCATATATAAATATAATTGCATTATATTGTGGTAAAAATAATATGATACTCAAATATTATAATTGACTAGAATGCTTAAGGTAACATCTACGATTCTGACTAGCTATAGGCCATAATTTCTCTTTGAAACCCGCGCGGCGAGCTTGTAACACTTGATTTGTTTCCCAAATGTATAAACATTAATTAGAGTTTACTTTTCCTAAAACTTAACGTAAAAAAGAAAAAAAAAAGACGGTAAATATACTTAATGAGATTTCCGAATGAGATTACGACGAAGATTATTCAATCTAAATCATTTAAAAAGTAAAACTATGTTTATTGGAAGACAAGATAATGAAGCAGTAATACAACATACATGTCAGACCTTTTCATAAATTTGCGACGTGATGCGCCCAAATCACTACCTAGTGGAAGGGAATCGACATTTAGACACATCGGCATAATCGGTGCTTTTGACCGAATGAAATGTATGTAATGAATGGTGTCAGCGTGGTTACTACACTGTTAGCTTAAAACTTCTACTTACTGTGAAATATTGTGTAATATATAATACTACTTAAATAATACTACTTAACGTAAAATCAAAAGTTTAAATTGAACACAATTGCCTATAATTAAAACAGAATACACTTCAGCGGGTAGAATCTAGGTACTGTGCAAAATAGCATTGCATACTTTAAATCTATTCTACCTAAACGCAACTATTGATCCCATTCCAGGCAATTCACAATAGTAATTAATTAAATCCGTCTATCTGTTAAACATTATACACCTATGTTCCTTAGTAATACAGAAACGGTTATAATTGAACTACCGTGTGCGACGATCTCTACCTATGAATTGTGATACATAATTAATGAGAAGTCTAATCCACCTCGTTCTACGCTATCTCGTCTAATAATTAGACAAAAATAATGGACCCATTCATTGTCTACTCTGTACACTTCACTCGCACTCGTAATGTTTCTCTCAGCATACGTTTTCACTGCTTCTGATGAACACTTGAGTTATGTGATCTTGCACTAAATTATGTGACCTCGCACTAACAATAAGTTACGTGACCTCGCACTTGTCACTTGTTTTAGAGTTATGTGACCGTGCACTTGTCAGTTGTTGAGCTACACGGTCTAGTCGAGCCGCCGCGTGGGCGAGACACGCCACCCTCAGAGATAGTTCGGTCGCGAGACGCAACATAGCACTCCCATGCTTTTGTAGAGGGAACCTCTTCGTTTGTTCCGCCACAGTCCGTTCGTTTCTTCGCCTTTCAACGCGACATTGGTTTCTGCAACAACGGAATTAATTTACTTTCAGCGAGTGGCCGCTCAACAATAGCGACAAATGAGCATGCAGTCTGCTTGATGAAGTGTGATTACAGGGCCGCTCCGAATCAGAATGCCGACTAAGTATGTACATTTGGGAGTGGATGTAAAAAGTTGTAAATAATGAAATACTACGTGGCGCGCTTCCTACTTATTTATATACCTAGGGAATTTAGTATACCTACAGGATGATTTAGGAGACTTACACAGAACCAACCTGTGTCAGTCAGTATATTTAAAATCTTGAGCCACTGTTTCGTGCTAAAGCGAAATGTATTGTTTTAGTAAGTACTTGAAAAACAAATTGTTAAATTATTGACTATGTTGAATTTATATTTGGATCTGGTTTACACATGCCATTTTCATAATGTGATAATGATTTTTTTGCATTTATTTATCGTATGGCATTACAAAAACACTACACCAAAAAGTAAATAAACTGTAATCAGAATATTGCCCGTTTCAGGTAGGTAGTTACCGCATTAGAGAGGTTCTTGAAATGGCCTGAATGGCCTGTGTATTTCGTCAGGGGGCACTCCCAGACCATGGGCGATGGTCTGTATTGAGTATACGCAGTCATAAGGGACAGGCTTCAATCCCATTTCTGCCAGTGGTAGGCGCTGTTTCCGACTCCCGTTCTCAAACGGATTAGGACGGTCCAGAGCCGGCGGGGTTCTTTGAATCCAGCTGGAGGCTTTGAGGTGTGAATGTGAAAGGTTTGGAAGAATCTTTATGAGATTCCCTTTCATCAACCCAAGCTCCTGTTTGTCAGGCATCAGCAGAGCTGGAGGATTCCTGGACTTTAACCTTTTATGCCCGAAGTATGAAAGGGCATATTGTGGCTGCAGTGAGTTTTAGAGGCTTCTCGGTGAAGGCATGCATTTATTTTAATTTTATGTATCCAGTGTTTTTGTATTGCTATATGGTATTTTTTTTTTCTTTTGTAATCAGGGGGATATCCAGAGTTCTTGACAGGTTATACTAGTTATTATAGGAAGTCCAACGACCATCGAACGACATAAAAGTTGTAACAAAAAGGAAGATAAAATGTGCGTATTCCACGTTTAAACGTTGCTGTACGATAGAAAATAATTTACAGAGTTTTGTCATCATCATCATCATCTCAGCCATAGGACGTCCACTGCTGAACATAGGCCTCCCCTTTGGACTTCCATATATACCGGTTGGAAGCGACCTGCATCCAGCGCCTTCCGGCGACCTTTATAAGGTCATCTGTCCATCTTGTAGGTGGACGTCCTACGCTGCGCTTGCTGGTCCGAGGTCTCCACTCGAGCACTTTACGGCCCCATCGGCCATCTGCTCTGCGTGCTATGTGGCCTGCCCATTGCCACTTCAACTTGCTAATCCGGTGAGCTATATCGGTCACTTTAGTTCGTCTACGGATTTCCTCATTTCTGATTCGATCACGTAGAGACACCCCGAGCATAGCCCTCTCCATTGCTCGTTGAGCGACTTTGAGCTTTGAGATGAGGCCGATAGTGAAAGACCACGTTTCGGTGCCGTAAGTCATCACTAGTAACACACATTGGTTGAAGACTTTCGTCTTGAGGCACTGAGGTATGTCGGATGAAAAGACATTGCGTAGTTTCCCGAACGCTGCCCAGCCGAGTTGGATTCGGCGGTTGACCTCTTTCTCGAAGTTGGACCTACCTAATTGGACCACTTGTCCTAGGTAGATGTATGAGTCAACAACTTCGAGTACCGAGTTTTCAACAGAGTTTTGTAACCTTACACAACTCGGAAGATGATTTCCGTTCCGACCACGTCTCCTGAGGCTCTCTGTATAATTATTAAGGACCTGAAAGCTCTCTGAATATTCACTAAAAATGGAGGCTCTTGTTTTTAAGAATATGCATAAGAAGGTGTTTAGGCAGAATGGGAATAGGCATTTCCCCCACTCCATTGTGGAGTGCTCTTAATGTCAATGGAAGTAGGCAGCAGGCTGGTGAGGCGTTGCACGCAAAAAGTTCCTTTATGTAAATGGAACATGGTTTTCCACTTTTGTTTTAGAATGTTGTCAATTAGCCGCTTTTACATAGGCTCCACTCGGAATGTTATCGCATAATAAAAGTATTGCGTTACGAGAGAGAAGCATGATTACTTTTCGTGTAAAATAAACGTACAACGCTCTTGCCTTAATTGTGTATCGAGGGGTGCGAATTGGTGAATAAAGAAAATAAAAATTTCCGTGTTTGAAATGTAATGTAATAATAACGGAATGTTTCGACTGTTTATTATCAGAGTTCACCTGTTTGTGCTGTTCATTAGGTTTGCTATAAGGTATTTGACGTGTTAAACTCAGCAGCTTATAAAAAAAACAAATAAGTTCCTTATCAAATTAACTAATGTCACAGAATAACTAATGTCGTCAATTCGTCATATATATGCCAATTGTTAAACAAGGGACTCTTTTAAATTTTTGTTTCAACAAAAATAGTATACTGATAATGTAAAAAATTTAGCCGTTTCTTTTATTTTTCAAATTAGAGGTTGTGTGTGTGTGTTAGTGTGAGAGAATGTACTTATTTTCACTACTTTCAAATACCGTGTTCACCTGACACGTTTGTGTTTATATTTGGTAAGTACTAACCTAAATGGTTGAGGTTTTCATGCTGAGGCAGGTACTCCTGGATATCGGTGACTATCCTGGTGATCTCCTGGGTATCCTTGACGATGCTGCACAGCTCCTCTTGGTTGAAGTCTGGCGTGATCTGCTTGCACAGCAGTATTTGACTGATCACGTTTCCGAAATTGGACGGACCGGCGCGGTTTTCTGTGTGCAAAATTTTTAGTTAGTCACATAAACAAAGGCAGCCAAGTGCGAGTCAGACTCTCGCACCAAGGGTCTCGTACAAACACTTCCCATCTTAACTAGCCGGGTTAAGTTTGGTATGTATGGCGCCGAATACAAATCTGCTGCAAAATAACGCAACCAATCACGTTTGTTGTATGGGAGCCCCACTTAAATATTTATTTTATTCTGTTTTTAGTATTTGTTGTTATAGAGGCAACAGAAATACATTATCTGTGAACATTTCAACTATCTTACTATCACATTTCATGAGATACGGCCTGATGACAGACGAACAGACGGACAGCGGAGTCTTAGGGTCCCTTTTTTACCCTTTTGGGTATGGAACCCTAAAAACATAACAAAACTGTATTTCATTGGTTGTTTGTGTAGAGTGGTCATGGAGTGTGGCAATGCAACCACGACGCGTGTGCTCTGCTACGACTGGTCACGAACGTTACGAAAAGCGGAAGGCAGAGCAGAGCCGAACACCATAGTGAGAGTTCAGCGCTATTTACTACTTCGCCGCTGAAATGAAATTAAATAATTTAAGGCTCTTTTTGAAGTCAGATTGTGAATGTACCGGCATTTCCCAAGAGGAGACTGCTGTTGAGAAGAAAACCGAAAGAAACTCAACAGTAAGGAATTTATTCGTAAATCATATTTAAAACAATCAAATACATTTATCGCTCGTTCGCGCATGTTTTTGGCTTGAGCTCTAGTCTGGATGTATTGATTCGGTACCAATGTATTTTGATAACTAATTCAATGTTGCTAGGACCAAGGCTAACATATAATTTATTCGTAGTGTGAGCAAATCCACGGATTTACATATGAAAATGGTCTAAAATAGTGACTATGTGCGATGTATAAATTAAAACTCGGGATGGACTCAAAATCGACAAAAATAAATTTAAGTTTCACGTCACACGTCAAGTGATGTCTATTTAAGGGGTGCGCGACGTTTTATATAATTTCACTTAATCTATTTTGGTTTGATATACCATTGTTTTGTATAATGTAACGGATGGTATAATATTGTTTTAGATAATTTCCAAATGATCTAATGTAACAAGTGATGTAATGATTATTATTACATTTAGTATAATTTACATTTACTATATTTATTATTTATTATATTAGTTGGTATAAAACGTGTTTATCATACTGACTTACTTGACGTAATTCGTCAATGCTATAAACTTCAGAAAATATAAGTTGATTTTACAATAACCAATAAAGGTGGGCCCGACAAGATATATTAGGCTGACACCCTCTATATCACCTTAAGGCAGGTCCGACTTGGTCTAGGTTAGGTACGACGACGAGCGAAGCGAGGAGGAGTGTCAGGTTGAACTGCGACCCTGAATCAAAAAACTTGTTAAGAAACCTCATTACTTAGGTAGATTTTTTGTTAAATGAAAACGTATTATTCTAAATAACATGTATGTTATACATATTTATGTTATAAATGCGTTATACTAAAATATAATTATGCATATTGTAAATTATGTGATTTTGCCTATTATATCAACCGATAATTAGAGTAAAGCAAAATATGGCAAAAAACCGTTATATGAAACGTTACATTATATGAAATAACTTAAATTTATATCAATTGATTGTATAGCAAGTGTATGTTAGTTTTTCTGACATTATATGAAACATTACGGACCCCTATTTAAGTTGTTAGCCTACAAGCCTTTTGATATTTATTACCTCTTTAAATTGTTATTACTAGAAAGATAATCCCTGATTTTCTTAATGATGTGAAAGTTATTATCTAACTTTATTTATAAATCAGCTCTGGTTTTAATCGAATAAAGTCCTCGATTATTTATTCTTGAGTAAATGAGCGAAAATAAAAACCGCTGCTATTTCCTCCCACGTATCTCCGCCCGAACGTGGCGGACGAGGAGAGCATAATGGCTTGCCAGCTAATGCGTCGAATCGGGGAATATTGAAAATTAATATTTTAACTCCCGCGGGTGAATATCTGTGTAAGGGCCACGGCGCCACGTTCGTGCCACGGATTGCTTTTTTTTACATTTTAATGAGAAAGGGTGATCTACCTGGTTCCGCAATCAAAATGTATTTTTAGTTTTGCGGAAACGACATTTAGGGTACCTATCATTTAAACGTATCTTGTCGTTTTAAGGACATTAAGTAATCCTAGATCTGCAGGCAAATGCCTCGATAAATAACCAATAATAAAAACAATTGTTTAATTTAAGAAATTGATGGTATTCAGATGGTTGATTGTAATTTGGTGAATAATAATCATTCCACATTATCCCATAAAAGCCATAAAGAAGCAGCACGACCCAAACGTATAAAGCCAACACACAATGTACGCTACAATATTGATGTTAATAATAGACTCGCAGTGTAGGCTAATTGTACTATTAAATTTGTAACAGTTGGTATCGGATAGCCATCGCCATTCAGAAGCCATTAGGTTAGTATAGCCAGCAGATGTCTAGCAGATATTATATAAGATAAGATATTATGGAATAGTAACTGTTGTGTGGTCGTGTTTTTGGGCACGAGCAGCACGAGCCTATAGTATTTGGCGAGCCACAAAAGCCACGGAGTATGTCAAGGGAGTATGTCGTTTGATTGTCTTTCTTACTCTCCGGCTTTGTGTAGCGAGACCCCGATTGCGCAAATGGGCATGCAGGTAAAAGCTGGGCCGGGCTGAAATCTTCGTTTTGGGGAGCATAAAAGCATAAAAACCTTGCGGCGACAAAAGAGACAGTGTAAAGCGAGTCTTTGCAGCGATGGGTTGCAGCTCTCTGACCAATACCCAGAGCCTACTGTCTGGGGACCGGCTTTAGTGTGGACATGCTTGTGGCGGGAGAGGTCCGCGTCGTTATTTAAAATTAAGACCCGCGAGAGCTGAGTTCCATGTATAAGTTAGCTAGGGCTCACCAGTACATACCTCAGTACCACGCCATGCTGTTTATCGCGAGCCACAACCAGGCCCGGATTTATAGGGCCTGCTCTTGGCATTTGGGGCTCCCTCCCCTATCTCAAAATGCCTTTCAGCGAATTAAATAGTAATAGTAGTATTTTAAATGATAAATAAGGAGAACATAAGTATGGCGCAAGTCCTACTTCTGGGACTAGGGTCCATAGACTGGTTGGGCCCCTAGGCCCGGGACTTGTGGGCCTAGGGGTAAATACGGTACTGGACACAACAGTTCGACTGGTCACGCTAGTCAACCAGCGAAGTTCTTTAAATCAGCTCACCAGTACGTACCGTAGTACGAGGTCATATCCATGGGGACCAGTTGCACGAGCCGATGACACTTGGCGAGCTCACGCAGCAGCAGCTGCGCCATGAAGTACAGCAACACCAGTTGCGGTTGCTCCACGCAGCCCTCGCTGGTTGACCTGCGTCAGACAATGGCATAAGCAGGGGTTGGAAATTCGGGTAGATATTTGCCTAAAGTTGACAAAATCCTATTGATATCTCACTCATACGTCAAACAAAGCCGCCTATACCTACAACTGAACAACAAAGCCGCCGCCAAAGTTTTGGTAAATATGTACCCGAATTTCCGATTCCTGATCATAAGCTCAGAAGTGATCTGTAATGACCTACCTACGCTACGTTACAATGAGCTCTATCTATCTATCTATCAATCAGCTACAGACGTCCACTGCTGCACATATGACTCGCCGCGAAGTGCGATACCGTGCAGACCGCTTCCATTGATTCCCCGCTACCCTCACGAGGTCATCCGTCCATCCAGTCTGGAGCCAACCCACGCTGCGAGCACTGCGACCACACTATGAACACTGAGATTATGAAATTATAACATCGACGGCGGTAAGCTAATAAGTTTTGCCCAAATTACCCCAGGTCGCGACCGGTCCGGCTAGAAATGTTATTGGCAGAATCATGACTATGGAATGCCTTAGTTACAATTCTTGGATACACCATAGATCAGATCATGTATCATATGATGATAAATATGTGTTTAGATAAAGTATATTTTATCGTCCATAATCGGGTCGAATACTCTCCATGAAGTCTATTTGAACATCAAAAAAAATGTATATTCTTCCCGTCGAATCGAACAAAAAAATAAGCATTTCTTTTGTAATTCAGAATCATATTCGGAAAAGTTTTGCGAAATGCCTAGTCGCGTAATAATATTCAAGTAAAGTCTTGCAACTGTAAGGGTTTAAGATCAAAGTTGCAAAATTCGGGTTGCTGATTAATTAGATTCGGAATAATCCCATGACAAATAGATCCGGGTGTGTTTGCTCCTAGCTCCGGGTCCCGGATTATCTTTTACTATTTGCTCTTAGCTGCTGAATCGGCGCATATACGGTAATAATGAACACTGAAACGTTATCGACACCAGCAGCATACTCTTGAGATTTGACTTGTGAATGTATATAAATTTTTCTTTTTTTTAATTTATTTTATTTATTTCAAAAAAGCATGGTACACATTTTATAACAAATTTCTCCAAACACGAAGTTTATTGGCGAGTATTACACTCACTTTTTTAACATTAGTACCATTAAAATATTAACTAAGTAGGACGCCTTTTAACGAAAACGATCCAATCCACACAAAAAAAAACATGATGTGAGCTATACACTCACGGTTCAAATTTTAAATTTTGTTTTGTGCGGGTTGGATCCTTATCCTTAAAATACGTTCACTTAACCTTAAAAGTAGGTAGGTAACTATTTGCCAGACACTTTAGATTCTTTAGAATCAAACTAAGTAGGTAGGTAGTAACCATAACGTAAGTGTTACACTAAGACAGGGCATCTAATAGCATCTTTTTTAATCTATTCTTAAAAATACCTTTAGTGGCGCATTCATCTCCCGGAAAGATGGAATTAAATATTCTGGGTATTAAATATTCTCATTTCCTTTTACCATAATAATTATTTGCTTTTGGTTCCGTGTAGGTATGGCGTAAAGATATAGTATGTTGTGTGTCACTTTACTATGCATTATTGCGGTAGGTACCAAGTATCTAACGCTGGTTCGGGTGCTTTTTGGAAATTGAAATACATTTTAGGTTTGGTCTATTTAGAATCACGATTAGGTAATATTGTTGATTTGTATATACATTAAGGAATTAATAAAATTTTCAATTATCTAGCTCTTTTTTAGTTTAACTTTCTCAATTAAAAACAAAAAACACATGGATTAATTATTTTGTCCGAAAACGCCCTGTTATCCTACAAAATTGCATACTCGACAATCAACATCGCTTGTATGTAGTGCTTGTTATTGAAGGTAAAACATAAATAAAATATAAACATAAATAGGAAGGACAGTTTTTCCGGCCTTTCATTGTCCAGTAGTCGGTTAAAAACACAAAGGCCTAAAAATATCATCGGAAGCTTTCACCAAGCCACTCTTAACAAAATACGAGTAATTTTTTTACCTATTGATCGTTTGTAGCACTCTCGAGTTCCTTTTAACGAGTGAAAATCAAACTCGCTCTCGGTTTGCTAGCAGCGTATCGCCAACACTTACCGGCCTCTGAGGAAGGTAGCACTGTCGCAATTAGTTCTCTCTCGGTCTTGACTTCCCGGATAACGACTGGTTCGGCTTTTGAAATGCAAATAATTGGGTAGGGTTTGCATAAAATCGAGCGACTCAAATTTACCCAATTTGTCTGTTTGGGCTTTATTTTGGAGGGAATATTGGAATCGTCGAGGCCCGTGTTTCCGCATGTTTTTAACAACAATATTTCTTATAAATAATGACACAAAGGTAAATTAAGAAAGAAAAATTGAATGCGATCTACTACAACTATTAGATTAAGGGATGAAAGATTTGGTGTGACTGACGTAGCGGTCGGATAGCTCAGTTGGGAGAGCAATGCGCCGGTAACGCAGAGGTCGCGGGTTCAAACCCCGCTTCGATTGTAGTAGATCGCATTCAATTTTTCTTTCTTAATTTACCTTTGTGTCATTATTTATAAAAATAAAAATGTGGTATTACCACATAAAAATATAGAATCGATAAAAAGATTCTATACAAATATTTAGAACAGCGCCATCTCTCTCGCAGTCTTCACACTTGCTGTAAAGCAATGGGGATTGGGGATCGTGCGTGTAAAACGCACATCCTAGGGTATGGCTAATGCGCAATAAGCATTTCAAAAAAAAAAAAAAACATATGACGCAGAGGGCGCTCCAGTAGCGTAAAGGATTAAGGGATGAAAGATTTGGTGTGACTGACGTAGCGGTCGGATAGCTCAGTTGGGAGAGCAATGCGCCGGTAACGCAGAGGTCGCGGGTTCAAACCCCGCTTCGATTGTAGTAGATCGCATTCAATTTTTCTTTCTTAATTTACCTTTGTATCATTATTTATAAAAATAAAAATGTGGTATTACCACATAAAAAATATAGAATCGATAAAAAGATTCTATACAAATATTTAGAACAGCGCCATCTCTCTCGCAGTCTTCACACTTGCTGTAAAGCAATGGGGATTGGGGATCGTGCGTGTAAAACGCACATCCTAGGGTATGGCTAATGCGCAATAAGCATTTCAAAAAAAAAAAAACATATGACGCAGAGGGCGCTCCAGTAGCGTAAAGGATTAAGGGATGAAAGATTTGGTGTGACTGACGTAGCGGTCGGATAGCTCAGTTGGGAGAGCAATGCGCCGGTAACGCAGAGGTCGCGGGTTCAAACCCCGCTTCGATTGTAGTAGATCGCATTCAATTTTTCTTTCTTAATTTACCTTTGTGTCATTATTTATAAAAATAAAAATGTGGTATTACCACATAAAAAATATAGAATCGATAAAAAGATTCTATACAAATATCAACAATATTTCTTATTATGGTTTATGCTTTGGCTGTATATTTGTATGCCCATTTATCCTATACCAGTATCGGCTATAGCGACAACTACAGCGCGCAGCGCTGCCTAGCATTTGTAACTAAAAGGCACTAGATAGTTACTCCAGTTGGTCACAGGCTCTATAACTGCTTATATAACTAATACAGCTAATTTAAGCTGAATAAAGGTATTCAGCTTAAATTAGCTATATAACGGTTGTATTAGTGCTTATGCAGCCTGTGTGCTCCTTGAGAAACCATGAAAGGAACCTAGCTACTACTTAAGACACTGACAATCACTTCATTACTTCTTCATGCGCTACGATCGTTTACCTAACCCACCACCCACTTCGCCCATAGACAATAGGAAAACCAATGTAAAATATGAATCAACCTGAAGTCCGATTCCAGTAACCACGTACAACATTAGGTGTCCTGACTAAATTATGCACGTTTCGTTTTCAGTGGGAGTATCATTTGTCTAGTTCTGAAAGAACATTAATCTACCCGTAGACAGATCTGTTGCCCAAAGGGCTAACTTGGTTTGGAACTAGCACCCGTTTGTTGAATCCGATACAATAGACCTATTGTTCTCGATCACCCTTAAAATTTATGGCTTATGTTACCTTGTGAAACATGTAGAATTTACTCTCTGAATTCAAATTACTCACCCCGCGGTATTAAATTGCCTGAATAAGGAAAATTAATTTTCATTCACCATTCACATTCTCCCTGAACGTTCAATAAATGAGATATTTCAAGAAATATTAACGTATAAAACGTTATTGTAGATTACGTCGTCAGTAAGCACAAGTGGGAAAACAAATAAATGTCGCCGGAAAGTACATTAAAGATCATCAGTGAAATTGAAACGGGTGTTTCTGCTGGACCAAGAAAAAAGTCGTAAAGATAAGAATTCTCTTGTAAAATTAAATTAAAATGAAACACCTTTGACTGCCTATCTTTACTACTTTATGTTGTATAAATTTAATGTTTGATAAATGTAGATGTTTTGATGAAAACGACTGAAGCTGCTATTTTTTTTTTTTATTTATTCATAAATATATTTACACAGCATTACAGACTTAAATCTAATACACTGTGAAACAAGATGTACATTTATCAAAGAGGAACACTAGTAATCCTGTCATCCATCAACTCACAGTACCTCAAACACGCACTACACACAGCCGTCCATCGCCACGCAAACAGATCAGATTTAGCCAAAGTAATATAAAAAAGTCACACTTCTATACTATTCTGGGAAGCGGTGGTAGCTTAGTGGTTAGGGCATGCGACTTTCAATCCGGAGGTCGCTGGTTCGAACCCAGCCCGTACCAATGAGTTTTTCGGAACTTATGTACGGAATGTCATTTGATATTTACCACTCGCTTTTCGGTGAAGGAAAACATCGTGAGGAAACTACCTAAGCCCAATAAGGCCTAGTTTCCCCTCTGGGTTGGAAGGTCAGATGGCAGTCGCTTGCGTAAAAACTAGTGCCTACGCCACATCTTGGGATTTAGGTAGCCGACCCCGATTGAGAATTCATTCTCAAAAAAATGGGACAAAGGCTAGGAGGACTTCTATACTATTCTGGACATAATCGCGGGAGATGGTGAATTATATGTCTGCCCGGTACCGCAAGGCTGCCTGAAGTGGATAAGAGGTTCAAGTATAGGGCCATACCTCGATCAGATACTGAACTTCCGTCCCCATATCAAGCGTGTTCGCGGTCTCGCTATTCATATTATGAGTAGGCTTAGTCCGATGACAAACAAGCGGAGTAAAATGTCACTTAGAAATAAGTTGACGCTTTACAAAACTTGTATTCGTCCCATCATGGCTTACGCTAGTGTCGCTTTTGCTCACGAGCCTAAGTCTCGTCTCAAGCCCCTTCAGGTCGTTCAGAATAAGTTCTTGCGCAGGATGACAGATACCCTATGGTATGTGACCAACCTGAGCCTTCACCAGGACATGGAACTTCTCACCATGTTTGGTTTTTCCAAAAAAGCGTCTAAGCGCTTCTTTGATATAGCTCCCAACCACGGGAACCCCCTTATAAGGAAGGCAGCCGACTACCTTCCTCGAGCTCCCGATTCCACGGTGGATCCCCCTCACAGATTGTTATTGCAAATAGGTCGGTTTACCCGACGTCCGAAGCATGTACTATCTGACCCGGACGATGAGATCACGGAAACCATCCCAGCAATGGTCGCCACGAACTCTCCGAACGGCGCGGCGCCTCAGCATAATCCCCGCCGGTGGGGAACTACCGCTACTTATTTCGCGTTATTCTTTATCATAAGCAGATTTTCTTTCCCCTCTCCTCCCGCCCAAAGTCAAACTGATTCGGTTCAGTCTAATTCACGACGCAGTCCATGCGCCCAGTGCGCCCGTGTCAACCCAACCCAAATTACCCCTGTGCAGGCGCGGAGATAATCCCATTAGTGGGTTATACTCACGAAAGTCACTTCGAAAAAAATGAACTTTTAGCAACATGTCAGTACGGTTTCAGAAAAGGGAAAAATACTGCTGATGCTGTAATAAATGTAGTATCCGAAATAATGTTCAACTTAAATAAGGACAATAAATGTGGTGGAATATTCTGTGATCTAACAAAAGCATTCGATTGCATGGATCACAGGATACTTCTCGACAAACTCGAATACTATGGTGTTCGTGTCTAATCGCACTCAGTACGTAGAAATTACGGTGGGTTCCGATGTATCTCGTTCTGAAGAGGAGGTGATAAAATATGGAGTGCCGCAGGGTTCAGTGCTTGGGCCATTATTATTCCTGGTGTTTATTAACGATTTGCCTAGCTATCTCACATCTGGTACACCGTACTTATACGCGGATGATACTAGTATTATCTTAACTGCAAACACCGTAGACGAGTTTAATGTCAGGATTAAAAAATGCTGGAACGAATTGGAAGGCTGGTTTTTCCGCAATGGACATAAATTAACTATGAGAAAAGCTTCTATACTATTTTCCGCCGTAGTTCTAAGAGCGCTGATTTTTCATGTAATGTACCTATCGAAAAATCAGATTGCATTAGGTTCTTGGCTGTTGAGCTTGACCCTTATCTCAGATGGCATAATCAGATTGAAACTGTAAATAAAAATTTGGCCAGTGCATGCTACTCATTGAAAAGCATCTCGAAATTAGCAGATACCAATATATTAAAAACTATTTACTACTCCTATTTTGAAAGCATTTTAAGATACTGCATCGAAGTTTGGGGCAATGGCACTGGCATAAGCGTTACTATTACAAAAGAAAGCTACGACTTGTCGTCGGATGCAAGGGCATACCAGTAACACATAGAAATATTTTTGTGGATAATAAGATTCTCACTGTCATATCTTTATATTTGTATCGCTTGTGTATCTATGTTTTCAAAAATAAGGATAAATATTCGATGGCTGGGCAATTTCATAACTTTAATCTTAGAAATAATAGTAAATTGACATTAACTAAACATAATTTTGTGCACTTTAACAATAGCTTTAATAATATTGCCATTAAAGTATTCAATAAGTTAAGTGATGACATAAAAGACTGTGATCATTTTAGAACTTTTGACAGAAATGTTAAAGAATATTTTATAACTAGACCACACTACTCAATAAATGAATTCTTTTGTAATGCACTGGACAATTAATTAAGTGATGATATTATTTTGTATTTGTAATTGTGATTGTGATACCTATATAATTTAAATAGAATGTTAATAATATAATGTTAGGTCTAAAACTGTATTTGCATGTACATGTACTTGAAGCAAATAAACGATTTGGATTTGGATTTGGACTCCCACACAAAGTCCGACGATTGGTAGTGAGGGCTAACCAGCCCTGAAACAGTTCAAGTCATGTCTTAAAAAAAATATATAAGGCCAACTGCAAGTCAGTGGTTAACTTTGCCTGTACATATAAGTCGATACAAAGAGCTTACTTTTTGCAGTTGGGCAGCACGAGCTGGCTGGTCTGCTTGGTGGCCTCGACGCAGGCGCGGCGCAGGCGGCGCACGCGCTCGCGCAGCTCGGGGGAGTCATGCGGCTGCCCGAAGTGGATCAGGAGGTCTCGGAATAGTGCCAGCTGCACGTTGATCTCCGTTATGAGCTGTGGAAGAACAGTACGGTTTAGTTTCGTATGTGACAGAGTTGCCAGACTTATGTTGGCAGTGGGCGGCGCATATCGCTCATAAGACAGAAAGGTTTATAAGTGGTAGAGCGACGATCTGATAAAGGAAGTCGAATAATGTAGGTGGCGTACGATCGCTCGTTGTGGGGAATGTTTGGGGAGGCCTTTTTTCAGCAATTTTCACACCTTTCAGTTGATGAGTATTTTGTCCAAGATCTCAAGCCGCCCTGGATATGTTCAAAAACTAGACGTACGAGATCGAAGCAAGTGGCGTAGCATGATTAATGAATAACCGATGATAAGACGAGAACAAAATAATTTGTATTATAAAACTAGGTTTTCCCGCGGTTTTGTTCACAACAAACGAGAATTATTACTTCACTAGCGACCCAATGCTGATAAATTATGCATATATTATACATATAAACCTTCCCCTTGAATCACTATCTATTAAAAAATAACGCATCAAAATCCTTTGAGTAGTTTTAAAGATCTAAGCATACATAGGGACAGACAACAGGAAGCGGCTTTGTTTTATACTATGTAGTGATGGTAGTGATTTTGGCAACCGCAGTGTCCGCACATGAATTTTTAGGTGATTTACTCCCAATGGGAGTGACATAGTCACGTATATTCATGAAAAAAAACAGGTTGATCCCTTCGCGCCGTTGCATACTTTCGCATGCATGGAAAAAGTTTTTCTTGTATCTCAACCTCGGTTGGTGTGATAAATAAGTTAAACCTTTAATAACAATGTCATTAATCTATTGATAAGTATACATTTCTGCCTCAAAAAATGCGTTGATAAAAAAATTAAAGGATATCTTGGTCGATGCTTAATTTATTTTCATGTAAATTTGTATTGAATCAGCTGTAAGAACATGGGAGTATGTAAGATGGTAGGCAATAAGTACACAAAGTTGTTTCTGTTTGTAATTTTGAACCTATATTGTAACGTTACACGTACATAATATATATTATTACCTTAAAATACATTTAAATCCAATATTTACAATACCTAAAACTATATAAAAAAACACTATACAACTAATTTCTATACTAAAAAACGACTTATAATATTACATTAATAACTTAATATTTACAATAATATAAAATCAAATCAATAAATTGCGTATTCACAAAAATAAAACTATATCTAGCCACTAAAATGTAACATGAATTCATCAAGCTGCATTCGTATACGTAAACTCGCGCGGTGCAACATTTTAGCGCTCCAAGTAGATCTTTTGTTATCGCTAAGTTAAAACTACAGTACCGGTTGCCCGCGCATGCATTTCTTGGTCGAGTTTGAGTGAACGCACGTCACAACATTTTATGGTCATTATCATTAATACGGAGGAGAATTTTAATCTTAAGAACCCGTAACCGTAATATAATATTTATGTGATCGTCACTAAGCGTTCCTTAAATAAAATACTTGCTGTTAATTGTGAAGTGAGTGTTGAACTTTCCCCAAACTGGGTAAGTGGTACATTTTAATATCGCAGGGAATAAAAGTAGTTATTAGTGTAAGAAATCTTAATCAAACCTTTAGCTTGTGTTCAGTGATAATTATTAATTGTAATATAAATCACCTTATATTGATTTTGCATAGTCATAGTATAAAAAGATTTCATCATCTTTCAATTCCACCCTCATTTTTTAATAATTTCTAAATTAATATTTGTATAGAATCTTTTTAT
This sequence comes from Apotomis betuletana, assembly GCA_932273695.1. Taxonomy (NCBI): domain Eukaryota; kingdom Metazoa; phylum Arthropoda; class Insecta; order Lepidoptera; family Tortricidae; genus Apotomis; species Apotomis betuletana. Next base: position 18,873,044 of record OW026301.1, on the reverse strand, counting down.
CGATTCATATTTTTTTTTATGTGGTAATACCACATTTTTATTTTTATAAATAATGACACAAAGGTAAATTAAGAAAGAAAAATTGAATGCGATCTACTACAATCGAAGCGGGGTTTGAACCCGCGACCTCTGCGTTTCCGACGCATTGCTCTCCCAACTGAGCTATTCGACCGCTACGTCAGTCACACCAAATCTTTCATCCCTTAATCCTTTACGCTACTGGAGCGCCCTCTGCGTCATATATGTTTTTGAAATGCTTATCGCGCATTAGCCATACCCTAGGATGTGCGTTTTACACGCACGATCCCCCGCTTCGATTGTAGTAGATCGCATTCAATTTTTCTTTCTTAATTTACCTTTGTGTCATTATTTATTCTAAATTAATGTTAAATTCATTGTAAATCATCTTTTTTTTCGAAATTGTAATCTCCGCTTCTGATTGTGATCGATCCACGGCAACACTGCTACAATTAAGGTACTTTCTTTTAGAACGCAGTGCCCGTGGATGATCGCAAAATTGTACTGGACCGCTTGTAATTGTATTTGATGGCGCGTTCCAGGGTTCAACGCTCGGGCTACCAATTTGGCCGGTATCCCGTCACGGCTCAACCTGTACACCACCAGTACCTTCTACGGGGTTTGGCTACCCGATCCTGCCGCCTCTGGTCGTCAGCGGAATCCAGCACGCGACTCCCGGGCTCACCATCTACGGCGATCACAGGAGAGTACCTAACCGACGTAATCTGAGAACTTGTGTGGATTAAGGGCTCAACCCCGCCCCTTAAAATTTTATTTCACCGGGTTTAGTTTTTTAAATAAATTATTTATAATGCATGGTGATCTGTGTCTCATTTCTACCTTCAAATAGTAGACACGGGTCGGACCGTGACACTGGCGCCTTCAAACGTGGTTAAATTCACACAAGTTCTTTTATTCTCGGTTTTGTAGTTAGTGTGTTTGTGGCTTATTTTTTTTGTAAAGCGTTTTTGTTTTTTGGTTTTTATTGCTACTAAAGTGTACTACATTGTTGAAATACTAGTCTAAATTACTGCTAAAAAAATATTTTTACCCACATTTTATTTTATACAAAATTACCTTTACTTGCCTTTGTGTTCTGGGAGTTTAAGCTGGCGCTTTCTTATTAAAATTTAAATTATTTTTTTCATGGTTTTGTTTTTAAAGTGAAGTGTACACTGTTTTATTGTAAAGTACACATTAGTAGCACCCTTTTTTTTATTTTGCTGCTAACATTTTTTTTTGGTTTTACTAACACGAATCATTAAATTATAAAAAAAACCAACGTTGATTATAGTAGGTATATTGTAACAGATCGGAGAACGGTAATTATTGTTGATTAGTGCTTTTAGTTGCTTTTTACCACTTGCCCATTTGGTTACTTATTTTGACACAATGTTACCTGTCAAGTATCTGTCACTTCAGAAGTCGGAGCTTGAATATGAGGTTCGGATTCGTGGTGCTACCGCGGCGTCTTCGGTTGAGGAATTGCGTAGACAGATTGTCAAATTATCGTCAGACTACCCGGCCGAACACATATTGGAGTCTCCACTAGATATTCGACAGGACCTTAAAAGATGCCTAGAAGTTCTCACTAAAATACAGACAAATCTCGATGTAACAGATCCTAGTGAACCTTCCCTCATGAGAACGCAAAACATGTTAAACCATCTTCACAATCGTTTAGCGAGGTTAACGTGCGGTGACGATACAAAAAACGAGTATGACGAAATTTTCAAGGGTCATAAACTTCTTTCGCAACGGCTCACGTCTCTTCAATCTAAAAGACCAATCTCTGGACCGTCGACCTCAGGCTCTTGTTTCTCCTCGGCCTCGGTACCAGAAGTACAAAATTTAATTTCGGTGACATGCGCTCGTTCGGTAGCTGACTTGAATAAATTAAAATTTAACGGCAAAACTTGTGTTCGCTCATTTATACAGCGCGTTGATGAATTTATTGTTGCACGGAATATAGTTTCTTAAAAAATTTTGGCTTTTGCCACTGAAATCTTTCAGGATGACGCTCTTCACTGGTACCGCTCGGTACAAGACAAAGTTTCCTCCTGGCCTGAGCTCTCTGCTAAGCTCAAGGAGGACTTTGATCAGTCAGATTACGACTACCGCCTTAAGCAAGAAATTCGTTCGCGCACTCAAGGGGAACGTGAGAACATAACCATTTATCTCTCGATTATGAGTGGAATGTTCTCCCGCCTTTCTAAGCCCTTTACCGAGACGGAGCAGCTAGAGATCCTCCTTCATAATATTAGGCCCTGTTATGCTAGCGCTCTAGCCGCATCAGTGACTCAGATTGACACTATAGATGATTTACGCTCACTTTGTCGCAATTACGAGATAATCCATTCACGACTTTTACAATTCCAGGAGCCTCCTAGAGTGACTTCTGAGACTGTCGCACCTGAATTTGCGTACTCTAAAGAGGCAAATAAGGACTAACAGATTTGTGGCAAATACAAATAATAAGCAAAATTACACATACAAAACTAATTATAATAAAGCACACTTTTCTAAAACTCAAAATTATAATCAACAGAAAAATCAACAATATACTTACAATAAAAATCAACATCAAAATTATATACACACAGTCCAAGCAAATAAACAACAACCATACTGTCCTAGGTGTCGTAACAACACACATCATATCCGACAATGTCAAGCAAATCGTGACGTATTCTGTTTCAAATGCGGATTGAAGGACGTAAAGACACCTGATTGTCCGGTATGCAATAAATATAAACAGAATGTAAAAAACTAATTCAGCAGAATTGTAGAAATTTTGATAAGGAAGACTGGGAGACTTGGCTTTCATTCATCAGAACATTTTCTTCTACATATAAAATATCTACAATTCTGCATTCGAAACCTATAAATGATTCTAGGCCTCATGTACACATTAAAATTAACAATATTGACGCGTGTGGCTTACTTGATTCTGGTGCTGCAGTAACAATTCTAGGTAATAATTCCCATTTACAGTTAGTTGACTGCACTTTGCAACAGGATGATAAGATTTCTATGGTAGCTGCTGGCGGACAATATCTAAAAAGTATTGGTTATATGTGTTTACCCGTTACCTTCGAAGGTCAATTGCATATTATTAAGGCATATGTGGTACCTGAAGTGGAAACACCTATTATATTAGGCATTGACTTTTGGCGTATTTTCCAAATTTGTCCCAAATATTTAGGTAGCATTACGATGTCAGCGAGCCCTTTAGCTGAGGTAAAATTGAATAATTCACAAACCTCCATTAATTCCTACGATGAACTAATAGCATCGCAAAAATCTATAGCTGATAATATAATAGCTCAATTTAGATACATATCAACAGAGTAGAAAGGTCTAGAAAGAACACATTTGATTACCCATAGAATTGACACTGGTGACGCTCAACCCATAAGGCAGCGTTATTATAGAATGTCTCCGGAGAAGCAGCGCATTTTACTAGAAAAAGTTGATGAAATGTTATCGCTCGACGTTATCGAACCTTGCGAGAGTGCGTGGTCTTCTCCAGTACTTATCGTGAATAAAAAGAATGGACAGCCCAGGTTTTGCCTCGATAGTCGAAAGCTCAACGCTGTAACGAAGAAAGACGCTTATAATTTGCCCTATGTCTCAGAGATTCTGGACAACCTTCGTGATGCAAAATATCTTTCGAGCGTTGACCTTTCGAAAGCTTTCTGGCAGATTCCTTTAGAACCTAGCGATCGGGATAAGACTGCCTTTTATGTACCAGGCCGTGGCAGCCTAAGGTTTAAAACTACAGCTTTTGGTCTGACTAACGCACCAGCCACTCAGCAGCGCTTAGTAGACTTGCTTTTTGGGGACATGGAAGGTAAAACTTTCGCGTATTTGGACGACATTATAATTATAAGCTCGACCTTCGAAGAACACGTGTCTCGTCTTTTGCGCGTCCTAGAGAAATTGAAGCAGGCCAATTTGACAGTAAATTTTGAAAAATGCAATTTCTTTAGAAGCGAACTTAACTATCTTGGATACGTAGTTGATGCTCGTGGTCTTCGCACAGACCAGGAAAAGGTACAGGCCATTTTAAATTTCCCGGTCCCTAAAAGCAAAAAGGAACTGAAACGCTTTCTCGGCACCGCTACTTGGTACCGACGTTTCGTTCCTAATTTCAGTACAGTAGCTGCCCCACTTAATAAACTCACATCTAATGGTAAAAAGTCACCTCCTTTTCAGTGGACGCCGGAGGCTGATGTGGCATTTAATGCTCTGAAGGAGTGTTTAGTCTCCGCACCAGTCCTCTCTTGCCCGGTCTACACTGAGCCCTTCCAGGTCCACACGGATGCTAGCAGCTATGACATTGGAGCCATGTTGACGCAGAATATAGACGGTAAAGAGCATCCAATTGCCTACATGAGTAGATCTCTTTCCAGTGCCGAGAAAAATTACAGCATAACGGAAAAAGAGACGCTTTCTGTATTGATTGCTCTCGAGCACTGGAGATGCTACCTCGAAAACGGCCAAAAATTTGTGGTGTACACTGACCATTCTGCGTTAAAATGGTTCCTGTCATTAGATAATCCGACAGGAAGATTAGCGCGTTGGGGCGTAAGGCTAACTTCATTCAACTTTGATATTAAGCACCGAAAGGGCGTTGATAATGTGATACCAGATGCTCTCTCACGTGCCGTTCCAATTTCGGCCATCTCTCTATCAAATGCCATTACCACTACTTCTGATGATTGGTACAAAAAGATGTATAACGGTTGTCTTAATGATCCGAACCATTTTCCAAAATTTATCATCAAAAATAACTCTTTATATCGGCTTTCCAAAAATAAATCAAATCTTACATCTGAATTCGCATGGAAGGAAGTAGTTCCTAATGAATTTCGTGAACAAATTATATCTGAGAACCATTCCGTACCAACAGCTGGTCATCTCGGTATCTTTAAAACTTACAGTCGTTTAGCCTTATCCTATTACTGGCCTGGAATGCATCAAAGTGTTGGTAGGTTCTTGCTCGGTTTGTTTGGCTTACAAGTCTCAAAATCACACTACATTAGGAGAAATGGGTCGTCCAAAGCAGTGCTCACGCCCCCATCAAATGATCTCTATTGATTTTGTAGGTCCTCTTCCTGTCACTCGTAAGCAAAATTGTTATATGCTCGTAGTAACCTGCTGTTTTACTAAATATTGTAACATTTTTCCTCTACGTCGCGCTACTGCAGATGCGGTCGTAAAAATTTTGGAGGACTCAATTTTTAGGGTTCCGTACCCAAAGGGTAAAAACGGGACCCTATTACTGAGACTTCGCCGTCCGTCCGTCCGTCCGTCCGTCCGTCCGTCTGTCACCAGGCTGTATCTCAACAACGGTGATAGCTAGACAGTTGAAATTTTCACAGATGATGTATTTCTATTGCCGCTATAACAACAAATACTAAAAATAAAATAAAATAAATATTTAAGGGGGGCTCCCATACAACAAACTTGTTATAGATTATATATATGTATAGGTACGGAACCCTTCATGCGCGAGTCGGGCTCGCACTTGCCCAATTTTTTTTTGGTTTACGGGATACCACAAACAATTTTTTTGGATAACGGTAGCCATTTCATCAGCTCAACTACTAAAGCCTTATTTGAGAAATACAAAGTCCCCAATGTATATTTTACACCTAGGTATACACCGCAAATAAACTTGGTCGAACGTTACAACAAAACTATCGTCACTAGCTTATCAACTTTCGTTGAAAATGACCACAGGTCTTGGGACACTTATATTCCTAAAGTGCAATTCGCAATTAATAACTCTGTAAACGAAGCTACTGGATACACCCCTTCTTTCTTAGTGTACGGCAGGGAGCTAGTTTTATGCGGATCGCACTATACAGACTGTGACTTAGGTGATGAAGTTTTGTTCTTGCCACGTGACGTATACGCCGAAAACCTGGGTTGTCTTTCTTCAGTATTCAATGATGTGCAAGCCTCATTGTGGAATGCACATGTGAAGAATACCACACACTATAATTTGCGAAGGAAACCAGCTGAGTACAACGTAGGTGATATTGTCTTTAAGCGTACTTACATATTGAGCGATAAAGACAAATATTTCTGTAAGAAGTTGGCCCCTAAGTATATTAAATGTCGAGTGATTGAAAAACGTTCGCCTCTTGTATATCTTCTAGAAGATATGACCGGAAAAAACATAGGTGTTTGGCATATCAAAGATCTGAAACTTTTTGGTAATAATAATAAATAATAAAAAAAAACCCTCTTTAACATCTTGTTTTAGCATGAGTCACTAGCTTTATTATAGTTGCTGACTTTAAGTTTGATGCGACAATGGCGTAAATAATGCTGTTGATGCTTTTATATATGTTTTGTTTTCGAATGATAGAATGAAAGTTGATGTGAATGCAAGAGTAATGCTAAGAGCAGTCTAAAACGGTTTTATTTAAGAATAAAACCCTTTTCCAGAAGAGGAGGGGTATATGTAACGTTACACGTACATACTATATATTATTACCTTAAAATACATTTAAATCCAATATTTACAATACCTAAAACTATATAAAAAAAACACTATACAACTAATTTCTATACTAAAAAACGACTTATAATATTACATTAATAACTTAATATTTACAATAATATAAAATCAAATCAATAAATTGCGTATTCACAAAAATAAAACTATATCCAGCCACTAAAATGTAACATGAATTCATCAAGCTGCATTCGTATACGTAAACTCGCGCGGTGCAACATTTTAGCGCTCCAAGTAGATCTTTTGTTATCGCTATAAGTTAAAACTACAGTAGGTACCGGTTGCCCGCGCATGCATTTCTTGGTGGAGTTTGAGTGAACGCACGTCACAACATTTTATGGTCATTATCATTAATACGGAGGAGAATTTTAATCTTAAGAACCCGTAACCGTAATATAATATTTATGTGATCGTCACTAAGCGTTCCTTAAATAAATAATACTTGCTGTTAATTGTGAAGTGAGTGTTGAACTTTCCCCAAACTGGGTAAGTGGTACATTTTAATATCGCAGGGAATAAAAGTAGTTATTAGTGTAAGAAATCTTAATCAAACCTTTAGCTTGTGTTCAGTGATAATTATTAATTGTAATATAAATCACCTTATATTGATTTTGCATAGTCATAGTATAAAAAGATTTCATCATCTTTCAATTCCACCCTCATTTTTTAATAATTTCTAAATTAATGTTAAATTCATTGTAAATCATCTTTTTTTTCGAAATTGTAATCTCCGCTTCTGATTGTGATCGATCCACGGCAACACTGCTACAATTAAGGTACTTTCTTTTAGAACGCAGTGCCCGTGGATGATCGCAAAATTGTACTGGACCGCTTGTAATTGTATTTGATGGCGCGTTCCAGGGTTCAACGCTCGGGCTACCAATTTGGCCGGTATCCCGTCACGGCTCAACCTGTACACCACCAGTACCTTCTACGGGGTTTGGCTACCCGATCCTGCCGCCTCTGGTCGTCAGCGGAATCCAGCACGCGACTCCCGGGCTCACCATCTACGGCGATCACAGGAGAGTACCTAACCGACGTAATCTGAGAACTTGTGTGGATTAAGGGCTCAACCCCGCCCCTTAAAATTTTATTTCACCGGGTTTAGTTTTTTAAATAAATTATTTATTATGCATGGTGATCTGTGTCTCATTTCTACCTTCAAATAGTAGACACGGGTCGGACCGTGACAATATATTAAGTATCCTCGCTTAGCAGATCTATTTTTGCTTATCGTTTAAAAACTGTATTTTTCTACTAAAAATTATATTCTTATCCGAAAGTCACGCCGATCGGTTGCTCCATTGTTGCATGGAGATTGGAGAAGGATAACCCAATAAAGCAACAAACATTTTCACTTATAACATGGGTAGCGGGGACTTGTCACTCGACCCAAGTGTCGAGTTTGGAGTAGGTCGTGCCGAGAGTTGTATGCGAATGCAAACTTTATTATTAGAATGAAATATTTACTCGTCTAAGAGCGCTTTCTGATTATTGGATACGATATCGGTGTTGGATTTAAATTCTGTTCTCTGTAATTATGTTCTTCATTCTAGGTGAAATCGGTGACGTGTTTTTTTCGGCACAATAGTTCTGTCGATTCAAAAATAAGCTCAAAACTTACCTACTTGTGTGCTTTAGGGGCACTTTTTGTGACAAACTTAAGTTATTAATTAAGTAGGTATACTTATAAATTTTCCCTGATTATACCAGTTCGGGAATACGAAATCTGAGGACAATAAAGACCGTAAAAAGCTCACCTGTTCGTCATTTTTATTAAACAACACAACAGCATTAATAAAAACATTAAAATCAATAGAAGTATTAGCTTATCATCGTAACGGATTGATATTTATACACTGTACTTGAGATTATCAGGCTATTCTAACGCAACATCGAATCTAAACGATGCGTAAAATTTACGGATCGACCGCTTTCATTTCAGGACCCTTTTAAACAAAGAAATAGGCAAGACGAAGTAAGATTAATTCGAACATACTTGTGAGCCTACCGCGCCGTTGTCATCACAATACGACTAGGGATGCCGCACCCTTGGCTCTATTATCTCACAGCTAAAGTCTCAAAAGGAACGCGTAGAGCTACACGGTTCGTGTTTATAGAGCCTTGGGTTGACACGTGGGAACCTCTTCGATAGGGCGTCGCTTAGTGATTGCTTTAGTTCGATAATCGTATGCGATTAACATCGAAGGACCGTCAATATTACTTACTAATCGTATTGGGCTTCAGGTCGCATGATGAAAATCGAAATCCAATAATTTGGTAATGGATTTATTTTGATAAACACTTAATCGACTGTTGGAAAATTATATTGATGTTATTGACGACACGCACATGTTTTGGTATTAGATATGTATTATGCAATAAAACAACAATGTCAGTTCTCTTCATATCGTTATAAGAAAGCAAGCAGATAACAAATCATTTTGCGATTTGAGCTACATTAGTGAGTGACATTTCACATTTCTACCTGGTCAAGTTAAGTTTGCGCCTGATATCTGTAGCTTCGCACATAAATGAAGCGCATCATAACGCGATCGGGTTGGCGAAGGGGCGATATGCTAAGTGTTTCTCCGAGGCGGGAAAGGGCCGTTATTTAAATAGATGCCGCTAGGTTTTTATATTGAATGATGTGGCTCTCAATGAATAGATTCACAAAACTTTGGGAAGGTAGCCAAATAAAATTACTTGTTGTTTTCTTTTTCAATGACATCCTGCTTAAAGTCGTCTGATTGGAAACTTTTTTCTTTTTTGTGAGATTGGTGACGCCTAAAACTTCGCTGATTCTATGTCGACGGAAAGCGAAATTGAAATATAGTGGCTTGGTAGTTAACACAAACGTTTCCAGCACATTATTATACAGTTCAATGTCATATACTCTTAAGTTCAGAACTAAGAGGAGTGGTATTAAAGGTTTCCCAAGTAACACACATAGTCTGTATAACACCTGAATAAGTTATGTCAATTACTCTTAAAGCTGAATACATTACCTGTATAAGGGCTGTATAAGACCTTATACAGACCTTAAAGCTCTTAAATGGGCACAAATTATTCAGCCCTAAGTTCACGTTGCTGCTTAAAAGCTGCTTAAGAGCAATTTAACGGTGGTATAAAGGGTTACAGGAGTTATAAGGGCTGAATACCAACTGACTAAGGGAGCACTAGTTACCCTTTATTCAGAATTTTATTCACATGTGCACCTTTATAAATCTTTTAAGCATACATAGGCTGCCGCGGAGCTGTATTATGAGAAACTATTTTTATTAAACAGTAACATAATTGGTTCGAGTCAATGCACAGGTGATGGTGACTTATTGTGTCAAGTGTTACAAGTTACAAAGTATTTTTTAATGGAGGACACATTTTTTTACTATCGGGAATGTAGCTGTTTTTCACAATAACGTGAAGAAAATGATTGGGAATGGGAGTTTACTGTCATTATACCTATATAATATATAAGATATTTTTGACGCGCCACGGAAATATTCATTTTTTTCTCTGATATTTGATATAAATAAGCCTTGGTGTAAACATTACAAATATTTTTTTATTGCTTTAAACGTAAATATTAGGTTAAAAGTTATTACAATGATTTTAGGAAGTAAACATTAGTTCTTTCGGTTTAGTATTCACGCCTAAATCCTCTTAAAACGAAAAAAATGATACGATAATTTCTAAATTCACAATATAAAATGGTGGCTTGATGCTAAGCAGCGATGTGAACCATTATACATTCAAATTCTTGCTAAGGGCTATTTTGTAGGTCACTTGTGTTCTGCTAATTAGCAAAAAACTGTGTAAAATTCAACACGTGAACTGTAATCAGCTATAACCTGTTTGGTTTATGTTTAATAGTTCACATGCTCGGTATTTAGCCTTGCCGTGAACATTTAAACAGGTCTTATATAGCAATTTAGGAATCCACATTTAAGCCTCTTGGATACTTTTAGTGCAATACAAATTATTCTTTGTTATTTTACTTTAGTGGAGCAAAATCCGTTTCTCAGCCATCAACAGATAAATAAACTGATTTAAGTACCACATTTACTTCATTTACTGCACAAAGGTCCACACCTACTCATTTATTCAGACAAAGTCTGATGAAAGTTACTTTTGTGAACTACTATTAAGTAACAACCGGTATACCGGTACATTAGTGTACCTTTAAAGAGCATTTAGGCATCTAGTGAATGTTTAAACAGCCCCTATGTAGACTATATCAACGGCAGTATAAAGGTTGGTTAGCGGTAAATACGGTCAGCATTACGCAGTATAATAAACCACATTTCATCCATTATACGCCTATTGACTGTATAATAGTTCACTCGTGGTACCTTAAAAGTCAGCGGAATAGTAGTTCACACATACCTCGTTATACCGCTGTCAGCAAAATTTTATCCAATAAACAGCCCTTATTCAGGTAAAAGGTCTAAATCCCGGTTAAAGCTGAATAGAAGCGATATAATGATGCTTTTGTGGACATAATGCAGCTGTTAATCAGACTTAAGCTGAATAAAAATTACTGAATGCTACTATGCAGCTGAAAGTGGTAAAAGCTGAATAGAAGCGATATAATGATACATTTTTTGGACGTAATGCAGCTGTTAATCAGACTTAATCTGAATAAAAAGTACTGAATGCTATTATTCAGCTGAAAGTCTACCAGCGAACTCTTATTAGAGTCTTATTACACCAAGAGCTCTAAAATAGTCCAAATGTGAATAGTTATACAGCAACTTGTGTTACTTGGGTTATTTCATGAATAATAAGTGCAATCCATTCAGCACATTATCGAAGAGTGTTCTCTAACTCGCTACACTGGAGGCTCCGCCAAAGACCTGATCAACCTCAACGACGATGCCATCAAATGGCTAATGATTCTCAAACTTAATATATAGGTAAGCTGAGCTGTATTCGACGTACAACCCTGCCATATAATAAATGAATAATAAGTAAATTCAATCTTATGCAAGTTTGTAAGTCAGAACTAATTTCAGGTTATTTATTCTATTTACAGATCAATATAAATGTTCTCCTCCTTCGACCCAATAGGCTAATCGCCTGAAAAGAACCACAAGAGTAAGAAACTCTTGGTGTTTGATCAAATGATTATTGTGTTGTTGTGAAAATTCATACAGGGGTGCGCATACCTCCGATCGAACCGAGGCATTTTGAACATGAACAATGCTTCATTTGAGCTGTGCAGTGCGTATTTCTAGATTCTAATTAAAACAGTGCCATTTACAAAAATAACCAAACCGATAAACGCAAAAATTCCGGTACTAACAAACCTTAAAAGATAGGAACTGAATAACCCAAAATTTAAAATTAAAACAAGTCGCTGGTCATCGTGAGACCTTGATTCAATGAGTCATATAGTAATATAATAATTAGTAAATGTTCAGTTTTAGTATAAAAAATTCTACTAAAACTGAATATAACTACAAAATTTGGAATTTTTAGCTGGCTTCAATACTGGCTGAAATCTTGTTAGTTGTTCCAATTAAAGCTGAATATCTTCGAAACTACTGGTCCCATTTCCACGAAACATAACAGAAACATATCGACGGACATGTCATTCGATAAAAAAACGCACTCAAATTGGTCTATCTGTTTGGGAGCTATGATGCCACAGACAGACATACAGATACACAAATACACATGTTAAACTTATAACACCCCTCTTCTTTCATCTGAGGTTAAAAATAAATAAAGTAGTCACATACAGCTATTAAGCAAATAATTCTAATGAGGCAGCGTATCGATGTGTGCGTAGCAAATTGTGGGGCGAAGTTAGAAATAAAACGATCCATTCATTACCCAGCGCGGCCCGCGCCGGACCGGACTTTTATACGGTCGGACTCGCCTGAATTATAAAATACTAGGTAATGTACCAAATTGAGCAATTTTCCCGAATCCTGTGAAGGGTCCAACCGATTTTTCTTTTTAGTTGAACATTCGATACAGGAGAACATGTTTTTTTGGAAATTGGGTGTTTTCCTCGCCCCTATCTTTTTAATGAACATATTCATTCACTTACGAATAACACACTGCTTGAACCTAAACCAATGAACCTGGAATACTGAAATTTACACAGAAGTTTTTTAGGCTCTAGTAAGAGTTTAAGCCTATGTTTTGAATGTTTGTATGGAATGTTCGTGGCGTCCACATAATATATTTAAAAGCGCATGAATTAATATCTTTGTAGAATACGAGAGAAAATGTTTGGTCATCTTATACTTATACAGGTTTTTATAAGCAACATCATATATACATAGTCCGTGTCCGGCGCAACAACATCAAAGGAAGGGGAAGACCAATAATAAGCTACATGTAACAAATAAAAGAGTGGATAGACGTCATGTCGTATATGGAAACCAAGGAAGTGAGTTTGAATAGGGCTAGATGGAGACAGCTATATATTACGTATATCGTATATCGTATGACGACGCGTTTGGCACAGCAGTAGTGCAGCTGCCTACTGAGCCGACAGTCCTGGGTTCGAATTCCGGCAAGGGCAAATATTTGTGTGATGAACTCCAATATTTGTGCCAGGATCATGTATGTTTCGATGTATTTAAGTATATGTATATCGTCGTCTACTAAGTATCCATAACACTATTCTACTGGAGCCCAATTTAGGTAGATTAAGATTGCCCAATGTTAATATTGATTATATTTTTTATTTATTTCTTTGACAAATGTAATATTAGAGTTGACTCACAGGTTGGCTGTGTGGTAGAGTAGCGAGTCGAGCGCCTAATTACTCCAGTGGTTACGCCGCAAACTCGGCACTAATTATCGTAAATGATTATTGGCTGGATTTGTCCTGTATTTGATAATGAGTGGCGAGTCGCGCGTCTAGTTACTCCAGCGGTAACGCCGGAAGGATAGGATATATTTTTGGCTGGGTTTCTCTTGCATCGTCATTTTAACACAAATTTCATTGCGGTTCGGGGAAACAAATAATGTATTTTTAAAATAAGAGCACAATAATATGGACACAAGATGATATAAAATTATATAGAAGAAGATGATTAAGAAGAACAATGTTGATATAAACAATGAATTGATGTTTGCTCCTACTTGTTTGTTCCCACTACCTTTTCATCATCTAGAATATAATATTGAATACCCTCTATTTTATCGTCATCAAAATATTTCACACACAGGTATCACGCAACAACATGCAGTATTATTGCTAACTAGCTTTAACACTTTTTAACTACCATAATTCGATATTCCTATCATACCTTTCTAATTTGCTTATACCATTTAATCCTTTGAGCCCCATTGCCTGCTAGTGCAATAAACATAAATCTTCTTAGATCTCTGATTTCAGAGATAGAATAGAATAGAATAGAATATTCTTTATTGCACACCTCAACAGGAATAAAATACAAACAAATTACAAGTAACATTCAAGAGAGGTAAACAACAGGCGGTCTTATCGCTAAAGAGCTAGATGTTTTAGATACAGAGATCTGAGCGTGCCAGACGCGAAAAGTAGGACGCGTCAGCTAAACTTGTTTTTGCTGGTTCTTGGCTTCGAAATAGGGATGATATTATGTGCCAATGCCAGGACAAATCTAGATAAGTCGTTGTAGATTAGGATGAACACGCTTCTATACTCGTATTTTTGTTTTTAACAGGGTTCGTAAAACGCGAGCAAATTCATGGAAGTGCTAGGGCCTATAAAGTCCAATAGTTATGCTATATCACGGTTATATGACCAAATATCTATGTCCATGTCAATTGATTAGGCTCCTATTCCTATAGTTAGTTATGCTATATCACGGTTATATGACCAAATATCTATGTCCATGTCAATTGATTAGGCTCCTATTCCCAATCATACAATACCGTTTTTTATGTAATTTCTGTGACATTATTTCTCTTACAGTTTCACCAGGTTTGTGGCAGCTATGTTCCCTATACACTCGCTGTAGTTTGGTGTGCACTCGACCAAATCAACTGATGCACATTTTTATGAGCAGTTTTACTCGTAATATTGTGGGCAACATGCGCCGAAGAACTAGCCTAGAGCTCGTAAGTCACAAACTTCCGCAGCTCGTACGCTGTGATGTTTTACGTTTCCTTTAAATCTGCACTTTCCGAGATGCCAATATAGCATTGGCTACATTGTCATCGAATGGTTACTGTTTATTTATGTGATGTTTATCTTTTACTCTGTATAAGGCACCCAGGATATCAGCTTTAGGAAACATTATCATAGGTTACTTTACAACGCGATGCTGCTTTTCTTTATTTCCTTTTCATTACAACGCGATCTATCGATTGGCATGTCTTTACAGCCTCAGACGTTGGGAGTGGCAGCGGCGAATGAGATATATGAGAACACATATTTGTGCGAAATACATGATGTATATTGGAGTGAAAATACTTATATTCTAAACTAGATGGTGCCCGCAACTTTGTATGCGTAATTTTGTTTATACTGTAGTCGGGTAAAATGTATCCTATAACCATCTTTGGATGTCTAGCTATCCCTGTACCAAAATTGGTTAAAAAAAAATCCAGCCGTGTCGGTGTCATGCGAGGACAATGGAAATTATGACCAACAGATGGCGCCGGACTGGCATGGCGCCGCGCGCCCATACAAAACAAATGACGATCCTGCATCACGCTATCAAGATTTTTCCTGAAATCATGACCTTCCTCCATAAAAAAAATATTTTCAATACAAATTTAGGATTTTATAAAAGTACAGATGTCCTAAATCGCTCTGAGGTTGTAGAAGCGATTGGCCACGACTACCGCGAGTCATCCCTTCATTCAGGTTTTATTGATTCAATATTGATTGATTTCGGTAGCCGCGGGCACAGCCGCGAGTGACGCTGTGTGTGTCCACCCCAAAGATAGGATACTTCTTCTTTAGAACGACAGGCAATCGTAAAATAAAATAGCAAAAAAGATGTCGGTAACTTACGTGTAATTTAAAAATATGTCGATCAACGAACAAAGAAAGTAAAAATCTAATCATGAGTTTAAATAAAATAAAAATACGGGAAAAACAAGCCAAGAAAACAGATAGAAAACATGTAAGAAAAAAATTACGTTAAATTTTAGTGTCTAAATGGTTTTTTTTAAATAGGGGGTTATAAATAAATATTAAAGGACCATCTTACACAAATCGACCCAGTGTCCCAAGCAAAGTAATAAAGCTTGTACTATGAGTACTACACGACGATATATACATAATTTATAAAGTACATGTAGAAATAACATCCATGACCAGGAATAAATATTCAAGTTCATCACACACATTTTTGCTGGCGGAAGTTTGAATTTCATTGAAATGTATAATTTGTACAAGGAGGGGTTTAATTCTACCAAATACGAAGCGCAAGCTTAGTCTGTTGGACAATACCGTGATATTTTCAGTCAAAATATTAAGTTGACGCTTGTCACATTTACGAGAATTTGAAAACACCTACAGAAAAACAAACACCCAAACACATTGGCACATGGAGGAAAGAGACTTGAAATAAATACCTAGGAAAAAAACTCAAACTTAACAAAAAAATGCGACTGCTGTATTCGACCTTCAAAAACCTTGTCATCTCCTCACGGTAATTTATAAGCGTGTTTTACAAAAAATAACTTAAACTGTATAATTTCACAGCATTTGGTTTGAGAATGCTATTTGTTAGGTACTGTTGACATGATTAAATGACAAATTATTTGTCCTAATTAAATAAATACTTCAAGATGATGTAGATGAATTCAGGTTTTGGTCTAACAACTGTGATGGACAGAATAGGAACCGGAATCTACTATAACTAAATGTTAAAACAGTAATAATGTTGATAATACCGCTGTAACAAATACAAAAAACACCATTCCCTAAATGCGGGCTGTGATTTTAATTGCCTTTTAAATTAGTACGTATTTTTAGTGTAAATTTGTTTATATTTATTGTCTTTCATACGTAATTTGCTTAAATATACTAAATACCAACCTCTGAACTTACTATATTGGACATAACATACAAAATAACCTTAACAGTATACTGGCACATAACAGATCCATTCAGGCGTACCTATACTGGTACAAGTGACAAATCAGATGAAACTAAAGATAAAGATAAGATAAAGATAATTTTATTGACAAAAAGGGTACATCAATAAATATAAGTCCCTGACTTCTGAGCTAGGTGGGAAACCTGTGTTACAGAGGTCAGTGTCCTCTCCCATGTAAGTATAATAATTTAGTTACATTTGGTCTTATTAGATAAGTAGGTATACAAAAAAAATATATATATTTGCATGCTAAGTGTGTGTTTTATCATAATCTAGCGACATTAACCAATTCTTAAGTTTAGTTTTACATTCATAAGTAGATAGGGGATACATGTTCAAAACTAAATTTATCTTATTATATAGGTAAGTATATGGCCATAAATTTCTCTTGTCTTCTGGCAGTTGTCAATTTACATTTAGGAGGTAAACAAATATTCGTTACAACACTTTTATTTGCGTTTTTATTTTTATCATAAGGGGTAGCTTTATGTTTCTTTACTACTAATAAAAATATGTACAATTGTGTAACAGTTAGTACTTGACATTTGTTATACAATGACGTTGTTGGGTATCTATATGGACTAAAAGTCATAACCTTTAGCAGTGATCTTTGTGCTCTTTCCAAATTTATCATGTGTGTTTTACAAGCACTACCCCAGACCACACTACAATAACCAAGAACCGACTGCACCAATGAATAGTACACAGAACGTAGTAACTCAAAATTAGCAGCAATTCTTAATTTTTTAAACACCCATACCAGTTTCCGAATTCGTGTGGTGATTAGATCTAGGTGAGGTTACCAACTCAACTTGTCATCAATAATGATACCCAAATATTTAATACTATTAGATTTAGCGATTACTGTGCATGTACAACTGGTCTGGATGTTACATGAGTGAACTTTAAGGTCGTAAGTGGGTTTGGTGAATTTGGATAATGAAAATTGCAAGTACGTAGTCTTAGATAGATTTAGGGTAAGGAGATTTACAGATAGCCAGCTGTTAATTTTACAGAGCCCCTCTTCAGCATTTCTATAAACTTCGGTCCAAGTATCTCCATAAAAGATTATGGCTGTGTCATCAGCATAGGTAAATATTTGTCCATTATCTAACGATAGTTGACACAAGTCGTTTATATAAATTAAGAAGAGGCTTGGGCCAAGAATACTCCCTTGTGGGACTCCATAAACAACTGGAGCATCTTTACTAATGTACTGACCAATTTTGATTTGTTGGGAACGATTACACAGAAAGTCTTTAAAGATCTCATACGAATTTCCTCTGATACCAATACAATGTAATTTATTCAAAAGAGTCGGAATCGAGACTGTGTCGAATGCTTTGGCTAGGTCAAGAAATATACCTAAACACTTTTTACCGCCGTCAAGATGTGAAGTAACATAGTTCGATTCGAACTAACCGATCAGATCCATCCAAACACGAGCTTTAAGTTTGTTTATATATCTAATAAATGGCACTAGTCGCATGATAGGCATAATCATCATATAAGTATCCATATTCCTCTAATCATAGTGTACGACGTATACATCTACCACTTGATCCAGTATACTGGATCAAGTGGTAGTTGTCTCAGTATACCAAAAACTAGAACTCGTAAATTTCACGTATACTGGTACCGTACCTTTTTTACTAAAAGTACAATTAATTTTGAAATAGTAAATATGTATAATAGAAAATATATTCATATAAATATATAAAAGTACTTGAAAATTTCATTACATTATTTCAACGTATGAGTTAGTTATGGCACTTTATACCTTTGAACAGCCCTCCTGTAAAATCGTGATTTTGCACTTGTATCAGTATACGTAGGAGGTATCGAATAGAGCCGCTCGATTCAGCGGACAGAGGGAAATACGTATTTTTTGTAACCCCGGATCAGTCAATTTCAATCGACAAGTCTACTGGTTTTTGTATGCGAATGCCGACTGATGTATGGGGATCATTTATACGTGTCGGCACAAGAAAATAGGGTTTCTAGTATTGTGTTTTTTAGCTGTACGTGTCTCACTACTAAATTCAGGAAGACCTTTAGGTCGACCCGCTATCGCCATCTCCACTAGGGCCCACCTCGCATGTTATCACCGTGTGGTTTTTACCAAGGATAATGTTACAGTCTTATTAAAAGTAGTCAAATTTTAAAATATGAAAAATATGCCCACTTTGTCTGTAACCCTTTCTTCTCTCTTCCATAATCGGGTAAAAAGTATCCTATCTTTGGGGTGGACACCACTGTACCAAAATTATTTAAAATCTGGCGTTACAAGTGTGGCGTCACGTACCACTACGACAAACCTCTACGATCTACGATACACAAACCTATACGTCAGCCTACGTCACACAGCGTCACTCGCGGCTGTGCCCGCGGCTACTGCGAAATCAATCATCATCATCATCATCATGGTCATGATTTCAGGAAAAATCTTGATAGCGTGATGCAGGATTGTCATTTATTTAGTACGGGCGCGCGGCGCCATGCCGGTCTGGCGCCATCTGTTGGTCATATTTTCAATTGTCCTCGCATCACACCGACACGGCTGTGGATTTTTTAACCAATTTTGGTACAGGGATAGCTAGACATCCAAAGATGGTTATAGGATACATTTTACCCGACTACAGTATAAACAAAATTACGCATACAAAGTTGCGGGCACCATCTAGTTTAGAATATAAGTATTTTCACTCCAATATACATCATGTATTTCGCACAAATATGTGTTCTCATATATCTCATTCGCCGCTGCCAGTCCCAACGTCTGAGGCTGTAAATACATTCCAATCGATAGATCGCGTTGTAATGAAAAGGAAATAAAGAAAAGCAGCATCGCGTTGTAAAGCAACCTATGATAATGTTTCCTAAAGCTGATATCCTGGGTGCCTTATACAGAGTAAAAGATAAACATCACATAAATAAACAGTAACCATTCGATGACAATGTAGCCAATGCTATATTGGCATCTCGGAAAGTGCAGATTTAAAGGAAACGTAAAACATCACAGCGTACGAGCTGCGGAATTTTGTGACTTACGAGCTCTAGGCTAGTTCTTCGGCGCATGTTGCCCACAATATTACGAGTAAACTGCTCATAAAAATGTGCATCAGTTGATTTGGTCGAGTGCACACCAAACTACAGCGAGTGTATAGGGAACATAGCTGCCACAAACCTGGTGAAACTGTAAGAGAAATAATGTCACAGAAATTACATAAAAAACGGTATTGTATGATTGGGAATAGGAGCCTAATCAATTGACATGGACATAGATATTTGGTCATATAACCGTGATATAGCATAACTATAGGACTTTCACTTTGGTGAAGACTTTCCTAGGTGGACACGACAAGCAATCAAGATAACGACAAAGAAGATTTGACATTGATATGTTGTTATTAAAAAGTAAATAGAACACTAAGGGCCGATTGTTCAATCACCAGATAAATTTATCTGCCAGTTTAAATTATTGCTATCCTTTTCTCCCGTCATATAAAAGAAAAGTGACAGCCAACATTTATCTGACAGATATTGTTGCGGACAGCTAAGCGTATTTAGACCTAAGTATAAATAAATAATATATTTTGTACGAACTGCTAGGCGAAATTAGATTAAGTCAAAATAAATAATTAATATTCCTCATTTACCTAAATGCCCTAAAAAGCGGCCATACTATGTGTGTTCACCACTTATTTTCCTAAAAACATTATTGTAAGAGAGCTCCCAAAATAAATAACTAAAATAGTTAAAAGACCACGGCGTCTGAGAGTAAACAAAGATGACTCATCGTGGTAATTTCCACTCGCAGCGCGAGACAAAGGAGTCATGTTTGTTTACATTGGATGTACAATTTAAGGATAAAAATTAGAATATCCTGAAACTTTGTAGTAACGTTCCTCATGAACATATAAGTAAAATCACTTTACATTATACCGGCCGCAACCTGCTGCGAGCACGGCAAACATAAAAATAACACGACGCGCCGAGCGCGGCGCGATATGAGGGACAAGAAAGGTGTATATCTCGACCCGTGTGAGCGAGACGGACTCTGAGTCAGAACAAAGAAATAGTGTGAATTTTATGTAATTATGATTAAACGGGAGCTCTCACATCAAAACCACATATAGATTTGTGTTCTATAAGTGAGCCTTATCATTAACTATACGTTAGATTTAAGATAAATATTGTAATTTAATCAGAAATTAGTAAAATGTAACAGAACGGGCGTCCCTCTAAGACATGGAACAGATCAAATAAAAGGACGCCCATTTTCCGTAAAATTTGTAGTACAACTCCAGTCAACATCGAGTCATCACTCTGTTACTCAGTGCGTAGATCAGCGATCCGCTAGTACTTCCGTTCAGTCTCTTACTCCTGTGTATACCATCTTGTTAGTCAGTAGTGCGTAGTGTTAGATAAAGGACTTCATTAGTTAAGATTTAGTTTAATTCGCGTTTTTAATTGGTGTTAATTTGTGTGTTAATTTAGTTTACGCTCCGATCTTTAATTTTGTTAATTGTTTGTGTTAAATATATATATCGATTCGTTTACCCTTGTGTTTCTTTATATCGTTCTTCTACTGAGCTATCGTAGATGTCAATGTGAGGACCCGGCCGACGAGGCATTCCTAACAGATATGTTTTATCTGGTGATTGAACAATCGGCCCTAAGTCGCTAAATATCTCGGACGTGTATTTTGGCATTGCCGTAGTTGCGTAAAAGTGATAAACTTTCGGAACTAACTAATAAAATTCGTCTATTGCACTACATCCAACAAATGGCCACACCGCATGATGGAAGTGGAATTTTGTATGCGAACGTCTTCCGTAATGGAATAAGGTGGCTTCTACCGTCTCGTCTGCGTTTACACTTGGGTATACGGAATGATATATTACAATAATATATCTATATGGCATAAATATTTCAGGTCAGATTTCAGTATGAGCGTGTTTTGCCACGTACTGTCGTATTTTGTTCGGCGTCTTTGGTGATATTGATATATTATGCTCGGCCACGATATTGGCACACGAAATATTTAGAAGCTTTTGTGTGATTTGGCTCATTAATTTTAGTGATATTTATGTAATACTACATTTGGCACGTGTACTCGTATTACGGCTAGGAAAATGCTTTCCCGACACTCACACCACACGTCACACCAACGCTAGCGTTATGGACTTATGGATGGGAAATCTATCATATCAGGGTGAAGATTGGGAAATTGTCATAATAAGTAACTACGTGATATTACTATACCAACTATACGCTTTCAATTAATCTTACTGATAAGTACTTACATATGTAAGTAAGATTTAGTTTCATTTTATTTATGTCTTTCCTGCCGTAAGTTCCCGTGCTTTTACACTGGTGAAATTTCAAGAGGGTCGGCCGCCTGCATTTTGTCTCTGGTAACAAATTTTTTCATAAACTTTTTTTGTAATCTTAATTTAACCATAGCTGATTGGTTGAATGCTTGATTGTAAAATTCTAGCCTAAGAACCCTAATCCCTAAATTGCCTCTCTCTCCTTGTATACCCATTTTATGATTCTGACGGTCAAATTTAAGTGTAAGTATACCGGGTGTCCCGAGACTATGGGACATCAACGGAAAGTACCTTAAATATCGTAGATAGGATATTTTGCTTAAAGAAGACGTTATGTTATTTTTACAAGTTAGTAATTCTGCATTTAAAGATTTTCTAAGAATTACTTTACTACCTCACTATTACCTAACATTATTACCTCACTTCTACCTTTCAGTAAAAAAACACCTTCGAAGGACTTCCGGCCATTTCAGAACTGGCAGACTTACGTTTACAAGCTCTCCAATTAAAGGGCTAAATGATGCCACGTGTCACGTACTGATGTCACATGACGTAAGTACACCCCTAAATTTTTTATCGGAAGTGAAGAATTTTCTCAAGCTTCCGGCCAATTTTCTTTGCGATAGTCGTTTGATTCTCGCTCAGCACAAGTTTTTCGACCGTGTGCCATGCATGATGTATATGTATATGAATATGTAAACAGCAGTAACCTTTACGTTGCTCTCTCAATACAGTTTATTTTTCGTATTGAATACCATTGAAATTATAAGTACATGATTACAAACCGTTTCCTTAAGGTAGGTATTTCCTTGTGGACGTAGTATTACCTACTTTCTATATTTATTATTGTTAACCAGACGAATGTAATAGCAATGACAATTTAACAATACGTGTCAAGGAAATTTATATCATGGAAAAAGAAAATTCTACATAAATTGCGTGATGCCTGTTTCCTAAAGTGCTCATTATATTTGCGTGTGTTTCGTTAACCTACTTTTTGATGTTTACCTCAATCAAAGAAGGTTTTTTTAATAAGGTTATTTTAGGCAAATTTACGCATGTATAGGTACGTAATTATACTAATTTTATATATATGAAAGTTCACATTATATATGAAAGTTCACATTCTTTTTGTCACATTTCATACACTTTTCAAATAGCTGCTTAAATGTTTGTCATAATACTTCATATGAATGTTTTTAGCGATAACAATCTTGAATATGCTAACAGTCATGGTCGCTTTGAACGTGTAATTCTAAAACTTTATTGAATTTAGTCACGGGAAAAATAATATTCTGTATAATAATCGTCTTAAGCAACTATAGTTGAGGTTTAGCTTTTAAGCTAAGTCGTTTATTTTTATTGTGACCTCGGCCGGGGGTTAAGAAAAACAGTTAGGGGAATTACATACTATGGATTCGAGTCCCTTTTCCCTGTTTATCCCGTTGATCCCACCTGACCCTACTCCTACTTCCGCTTCAAAATTTCGTGGCCAGGCGAATAGGGTTGCTGATCAGTTAGAATTTTAATGGTATTATTGTTGGTAGCTATAGCATAGTAATAGTTATTAATAAAACCGTTAAAAAAAAACGAAGTGATATAGAAATAGACTTCGAAGCTACGCAATTTTGAAAATTGTTTTTTAAATCATACCCGGGGTTTTCGGTGCACGAATCATTTTACACTAGGCCGACAGTAGGCGTCAATCATTTGTGCACCGGAAACCCCGGGCATGCTTATAATACTTATATTTTATTCCACAAAATAATAAGTAACCATGTCATTGAATTATATTTATGATAAAAATACAGATTTCTACATTCTTTGGTTTTTAATGTACTTACATAAACATATAAATACACACATTTCTACATTTACTACAGAAAGGATAACGCCGTAGGTACATTGTTCAAAACAAATCGTTTGAAGCATTTGTGAGTAGCACGAACGTTCAAATTTTATAGAACTAATATATCCTACCCGACCTGTGATCCTCAGATAATATAGTATAGGGCTGATGACTGATGTTGATTTCTACAAAATACTCTAGTTATATGAATAAAAGTTGCTCATTTACGGCTTGGAAAAAAGTTTTTCTTTTTTCTCATTTTATGTTCGGAAATAGTTTTTTTTTAATATGAAACTCCGAAACCCTGTTTTCAGAATCCTCACAATTCAACAAAACAATAATTATAAAACAACTTTTTCGTGGGCAAAATTGCTAATTAGTTGTTTTACATGATGATGACGTCACGTTGATCCCAATAAAATATAGATTCGAGTGACATCCACAAAAAAAAACATCATGTCTAAAAGATTTGCATCTAGTATCTCTTTGGTAGGTATCCGCAATTGGCACAAAAACAATTTAAACCGATCATACGAGTATCCGTGATAACGGAAGCTGTAATGTTCGAAAGGTCCGAAGACTTAAATAATGAATATACGCGAAATAATCTGTTTAAATTGTGCTTTACAGTACATTTTAAAAGAACACTACACGTGCCTACTACCGTTCGGTCAAGTACTCCGTTGATTGGGGTAAAGCTACGTTTAATTTATTTTCGCCGGGACCTGCCAAGAGCCGGGCAATATAAAAAAAAGTCTGTGAGGCTTTCGGCCTGTGAAATGATTTAGCGATTTGTTTTTGCTGCCGGAGATGAATGTCTGGCTTCCAAGTCCTAGATGTTTAGCAAGGTTCAATGTAATATAATTTATTGCCTATTTTTGTGACGCTAAATAAAAATGAGAGTAAAATAAGTAAGTACCTGTTGGGAAGCAGGCAGACTCCACATACCAAAGCATAATTAGTATTATGTTAATTGAAACGTTTAGTTTTCATCTGATTCAGTTAGTGGACATTTCTGATTTCATAAATCAATAACAGGCACATTTGGTTGCTTAGTTAGGTTTTTGCCAGACGAGTGTGATAGTGTTCTTCTTGGACTGCTCTTAAGAGGCCTTATTCCTTTAAAATTGCTGATTTTTTAAGGCATTTTTTAACATATTATTGATGTTACTACCTAGAACAGGGCTATTGGGATTTATTGGTATATATTTGAAATCTACAATTTAAGTTATTCATTGAAATTTTTTGTTTCAAAAACTACTCGAAATTGACAAAATTCACGCGGAAAATTAGTATTTTCAACTTATTTTCGACTGCACGCAGTCAAAGCATGAAATAGCTATGTTACTACCTAGAACTCGGGACAAAGTGTTATTTACTTCAAAAAGTTGGTTGAAATTATCAATATATTTGTCATAATATGAAAAAAAAATTTTTTAAAAGGAATAAGGCCTCTTAAAGTTAACAAGCACGGGTGTCAGGTCAATTGGTTTTGAAGGTGAACAAGATCGACCACCCAGCGGTCATCTGTCACCCGAAAGGTTATCCCGTTTTCTCTTACATTACAATGTACTGTTCGATTAGAATTTCTGGTCCTTTTAGCCAACCATGGGTTTTACATGGTACAATTACCGCTGCTTTTATTATGATATGAGACAAAAATGCTCTGTTGTTAAAATAATCGTATATAGATTAAATCTCTAGTCATATTTATTTATGTAAAAAAGGTCAGTACTCAGTCAGTAAAGGTGTGGTTAAATTAAATGGCTGGGTCTAGAAATTTGATTAATTATGCTAAGTTAAGAGGCCTTATTCCTTTTAAAATGCTGATGGTTTTAGACATTTTTCTCTATGATCAAACATGTTTCTTAACATATTATTGATGTTACTACCTAGAACAGGGCTATTGAGATTTATTGGTATATATTTGAAACCGACTGTTTAAACTTTTCATTGATAATTTTTGTTTCAAAAACTACTCGAAATTGACAATATTTACGCGGAAAAATAGTTTTTTCAATTTATTTTCGACTGCAAGCAATTAAAGCATGAAATAGCTATGTTACTACCTAGAACTCGGAGAAAAGTATTATTCACTTAAAAAAGTTGGTTGAAATTATCAGTATATTTGTCATAATACGAGAAAAATAAATTTTAAAAGGAATAAGGCCTCTTAAGTGATAATTTAATTTAAAGGTTAGTAAAATAGTACTCAGTTATGGCCGTCGTAATTTATCTAATAAGTCGTCCTTGCGTAGAAACTGATTTGGAACACGATTTATTTTAGATCCAGAGTTACCTACTCTGAAGTTTGAAATTCAAAGTTCGTATCCTACCGTTTCATTCACTCCAATACATACGTTTACACGAGGGTGAGAGGGACAGCGTTATACAAACTCTAGATTTCGAACATCTCATTAACCCTGTGGTGGCGGTGAGTGTGATACCGCCCTTAAGTTCGCGTGTCCGGCGCCAAAATAGTCTCATAATTTTCTCGAAGGCACGTCGTTTACTAAATAATGTGTGACTATAAAGAGGGAATTTTTTTTTAGGAAAACAACGTCTAAGTAAACAATATTGTTGCTAGGGCACTAAAGTACGTAGCCAGAATTGATGAGAGAGTCACTATTCAGCATTATGAATGGCAGTTATTTTTATTAAAGCAGTAACATCTGCTAGCGTAAACCAAAATGTTTAACAATGCTAGGCGAATAATTGAAAAAATTAATGGTTCAGGCAGGGTTCGAATCTGCGTGTCCAACGAGTTTCCAGACCGGGCAAAGGTTCAGTGGTTCAATAGGTAGGACGCCCTTGGCCTGGATAGCTGTTGGAGATGCAGGTTCGAACACTGCCGGAACCATTAAATTTATATTTTTTTCGATTCATTGTAAACGTTATGAATGGCAATTCGGAGATTTTGGGGTTGTAATTCACACCGCTTTTTTATAGGTAGGTACGTGTTTTCCACCTCACTGCTTATTTTATGTACACAATATTTAATTCAATTCAATTCAAATCTTTATTTCAGACTCTGGTAGATTGATTGTAGATATTATTAGATTGTCCATAGATTGTTAGTAATACAAAAGATCTTATTGTCTAGGGATTAGTAACACAACACAAATATCAAAAATCAAAATTATAACATAGTAAAATTCAAAAACATAGTCAAAAAATTCCAATAAAATAATAATAAGAAAAATTAAAAGAGTATAATCATTAAAAATAATAATAATTCCAGTGACAACAAAAAAAAAAAAACATAATAGTCCTACAGAAATTTATTTGACTAGGCTTTTTTTGGCTACTTAACATCAAAAATTACTTAATTATTTAATTATTTAAGCATTTACATGCAAATGATTAAGAGGCCTTATTCCTTTTAAAATGCTGATGGTTTTAGACATTTTTCTCTATGATCAAACATGTTTCTTAACATATTATTGATGTTACTACCTAGAACAGGGCTATTGAGATTTATTAGTATATATTTGAAACCGACTGTTTAAACTTTTCATTGATAATTTTTGTTTCAAAAACTACTCGAAATTGACAATATTTACGCGGAAAATTAGTTTTTTCAATTTATTTTCGACTATAAATGAGCAAAACGACTATAAAAAGCAATTAAAGCATGAAATAGCTATGTTACTACCTAGAACTCGGAGAAAAATAAAATTCACTTAAAAAGTTGGTTGAAATTATCAGTATATTTGTCTTAATACGAGAAAAATAAATTTTAAAAGGAATAAGGCCTCTTAAGTATTGTTGCGTTGAAAAATATGTTATTACCATGCATTCTTATATTTTCATGTAAATACGTCATACATTAAGCTTTTATAAATTGCTTTGTAACGTAGCCCACGATACGGGTATAAATAATGGGAACCTGACATTTTTATCGCCGTAAATGCCCCCTTTATAGAAGACTGCAAGAGGCAGTTAAAAGTAAAAAGACAGAAAAAGATATTGAAAAAATTTGATTCCGTCCGGCTAATACGTGTGACTGTATTAAATAAATAGGTACAAATATAGGTACCCACATACATTTTTCCGCGAAATACGAAGAATATCATCAAAATACGGCAAAAACAAAAGTACTTAAACCGCCGGTTGTCAATCAAAAGTTCAGTTAGAAAATTTCCAAGTAACTTTATTACTTTTCTTTCATGTAAAATTGGGCCCAAGTTTATATCGGTAACCCAATTTCAATTCTCGCAATTTCTCAGGTACCAAAACGTATTATCGCAGAAGTTAATACGGCGAGGCTCCGGTGTCTGGGGGTTACAAGGGAGGGGAGGTCGTAAATCTTCTGTTGACTATTTGAAAATTTAAGGTTCCCTTTATCAGAACCAAGTGGTACGGATTATCAAGATGGAGGTATCCGCCGCCGATGCTGGCATTTCGAACGCGGGCACTTAACTATATTAATTTAATGCTTGCATATTAAATCGACATCCGTCTCTTAGTACAAGCGTGTAGTTTGAATTATTAAGTCTACTAGCGAACATACATAATTATATATTATTCATTGGTAACCATACTAACCATTACCTTAGAGAATTACATAATACAAGCTTTGCTTAGTTTGGGACTAGATCGATTTGTGCATGATTGTCCCATAATTTTTATTTTATTTTATTGATACATATAAATGACTTATAAGATAAAAATTAATTGCAAAAGTTCTTCACTGAACAAAAGTGACAACGAGACTGACTGACTGACTGTGTCAACAACGAGTCCCTGGTGAAGACTTAGTTCCTGAAAATTTCACGTGACTGTAAATCGCGTAATACATGATGTGTTAAAAACAAATTCAGTCTAAAAGAACATAGGTGTGAAGTAACAGCGTAAAAGAAACTCCATACAACAGTGACAGAAGCAATATTACCTAGTTGGATCATATAAATTATATGTACTGCTGTTACTTCTTGCGCGTAGTGACTGTCTCAATTCCTATGCAAAAGATCGACACATAAAACATAAGGAAAAATTAGATAGGTTGCTGGGAGTTAGGGTGGCGAAATGGTTAACGCGCTGGACCGAGAATCCAGAGGTACCGGATTCGATACCCGGTCTCTTCCATCGAGTTACTCATTTAAATTTTTCTTTAAGCTTTGATCTTTTTATCAAAGTGTTCGGATATGGTTCGGAATCTCGCCTAAAGTCCACAATTCTCAATAAATTCTTATAAAATTTTGTGAGCAAATTCGATAAGGTGCGTGTATAGTTTTTATGTCGATTGAGTTTTTGATTTTTTTGAAAATGGCACTGATATGGGGGTTGAAACTATAAAAAAATACAAATTTCGACCTCGCGAATGCAGCTCACAGTCACAAGTTATATTAGATTAGAGACGTCAGCAGCAAAGCGAGAAAATTGCAACGGTTAAACAAACGCTCCCCGTGGGCGTGACCGTGACGCGCGAGAACCTCTATCACCCGGCCCCCGGAGAAATCTTGGATCTTTTCAGGTAAATAATTAATTATTTTTACTACTTTACCTGTGATTATCTGAAAACCACACAAGTTTGCGAGCTAGGCAAATATTTATGTGTTGGGACTTTCCTTACTTTTGTTTCTCGAGGTTGATGTTTGGTCAATGAGTTTGATGCTGAATAATGAACGATATCGTGGCTGTATTTTTTATTAAATTATGGCATAATTATAATCTGCTATGCGCGGTACAAAATACGTCCTATTTTACGTCTTTCGGTCTTGCAATAGCACTATTATAACAATCTGTCCCCGCTTGAGGTGGTCACGGGTTTAGACTGAGATGCACCGGAAGCTTGGCAGAGATCTCAGTGTGGTCGTGGGTATGTTTTAGGAATTACAAGTTTCAGATTCCCAGGAAAAGATTACAGATGTTTCTTAGTAGTAGTTTGGACGCCAGCACATTTTAACCTGATACAAATGGCAAGGTAAGCAAGTAAAACAATCTGCAGTATTTTACTGAAAACTTGAAATATTAAGTTGAAAGAAACAAAAGTTTATGTACAGTACGCTTATATTGCAGGTCCAATTGGGAAATCACAAAGCAGTTTTACATACACTGCTAGAACAGTGCTGCGGGAAGGCGTTCTATCTTACTTAATATTATGTACTTAACTAATATCATAAGGATTTAACACTAACACTGTAGATGGTTTTAAGATTGTGTAGAAAAGCTTTATAGTCTAATGTCAGTAGTAATTTAAAGCATGAAGAGTAGAGTGTAGCATGTGAGTATTGTGACTCAACGCAACAAACAAGAAAACCCGAATTAAAAGAAGTGAGACAAGGAATAGTATCACCTGGTTAAGAAAGTAGCATAGTTTCTCAGCCTCGGACTCATCACTTGATAACCGTTGGCTTAGAAACGAAGTGAAGCCCTAGATGTGACAGCCGACACCAGCAGAAGAACATGCACGCAGGTACGTGCAAGAATCCCGTAGGAACGTGTCTGCATGCACACTCCTGGCTGCAGAACTGCGGCTCACACACAGGCACGTGCAAGACTCCGTGAGGACCGTCCCTGCATGTGGACACGCAGCCACTACAGCAGCCTGGCGACTCCGTCTATGACACCCGGTGGCACCGGGACAGTTTCATGTTTTAATGAATTTGGAAATAATTCGAGCTGCCGTCATCCGTGTGGCAGTCTACGGAACCATGCTTTTAAGATGTGTGATAGTTTTAGAACCAAGCCTCCCTTGGAAATATCCTTGTTTAAGGTTTAACACATTTTATAGAGATGAGAAAGTTATAACGCTGCCATCACAAATGGTAAGGGCGTTCGTGGTTGGGATTATTAAAGGCTTCCCTAAGCCGAAGTCCAGATTCCTTGACGAAAAGACACTTGTAATTTTCAAGTCATGTTGAGAGCAACGGTATCGCACAAGGAATGACTGCCACGCCTCAAAGTGTTAGTGTTGCCCGCTTCCCTAATGTCAGACGCGGTCTATGCGTTGGACATTGTGATTTAATTAATCATGTTCGAGAAATATTTTGGAAAGGCCAAAAGGAAGATAATTGTATTTGTGATATTTAATTTACACAAATAATAAACTACAAATTGAAATTATTTAATATTGTTGAGAAGAAAACAAATATGGCACTAGCGCCATCTAACAGAGGACGATAGAATTACTTGACCAACTCGCTTCGATCGGTTTATCTGGCGTGATAGACTTTGCTATAAAATACCAACAGATGTCTCCGTCAACCCTATTCTAAGATAAAAAGTCCTCAATCTAGTTTTACAGCGTAACACTATAATATAATAATAATAATTTATTTCAGACCAAAGATCCATATTTTGTTAGATTGTGCAGACTTAAAACTAGTGTTAGACAAGAAAACGTTAAAACTAAAACACAGAAGACAAAGTACAGCATTATTTAAAGGCATGGAGATAGGTAGGTACACATTTGTTTCATAGAATAGCACACATTTGTAGGTAGTGTCCGGATTTACCCAAACACTTTTACCCATTTACTGCACGTGCAAATACAAGTACATATGTCTAATGGGAATAAGTTTATTAATTTCTGATATTAAAGCGCCGTCTGTATATGTGATCTCTATATCTATCCGTGATATTATGATATGTGGTAAGTAGATAGGTGCCAGTACAACTTGGTTTCGATAGGCTGGTTTCTACTTTCTTTCAACATTGAGGAAGCCATCCTTCATTGGGGCTTTTTCTGAGCTTTCCAATGGCTTCCTATACCCTCTTCAATAACCGCTGAAATTCAGAGCATCTGGATTGGGAGTAGGAATTCAGCGTAAGCGCAAGGTATTGCTACGGAAAGCCTACACAACATCAAGCGTCGGCCAGAACTGAGAAGCTCAGCTTAGCAACCCTTAAAAATGGTATTAAATAGTATTAACAATCTCTAAGCTAAGGTGCAGATGGATGGGACGGAAAAAGGACAGGCACAAACGGCGATAATATATTACCGAGGGTTCCTGGTTAAGACCTTAAAAATTATACAAAGAAAAGTGTTTCATCCATCATCACCATTTTGTTTGTCAGTGTGTACAAATTGCAGAAAGTACTTACGCAAGCTCAGCAAATATCTAATTAAAATTCGCTGGCTACTTTACTGCACGAGCAAATACATGCCGAAAGAGAATTGCATAGTGAGAACACTCCGCGCTCGCTGCGACGGCCGGCTCGTTTTAATTTATAATTGCCTTTCTTTGATACCAACAGGATATCCTAGTTTTTCTTAGAAAATGAAAGACAAACATAAGTCTTATAATATTATCTTTGCCAAAACGTATTCTTAAAAATAAATATTATCACTGCAGTTTTCTAAGTGGGTAGGAAATTTTCTTTACACAAAAAAATTGTGTATTAGGTGTCTAAATTTTGGCCAAAAATTGGTCTAATAAGATTAGGAGTAAGAAACAGACGAGAATGAAAATTTTATTTGTGTAGACAAATTATATGTGGTATTTCCTCTAAATGTGTATTATTTTTAAGACAGTTTAAATCTACACTTAACGATTCTGATGATTAAGACAGCTAGACTGGGAAATATAGCAGAACACCTGGGAAAGTTCCATCGCCTAGATTTCCACCTAGTTATGTGCCTATGTCTAGGAACATTTTCAGGTTGTTTTGTCATCTCCGTCGCCTGAAACGATTATATATCTTCTTAACTTCCTTATTCCTTGTTGCAATTTTAACCTAAATGCGAGATTTAATATCGCTGTATTAACTCGGATACCGCAATAAACCCAAATCAGAAGCGCAGTGGAACAACAATACAGTCCCTCGTCGGACTCGCGGCATTGTGCTGTCTTGCCGTTAAATCAGTAGATAGACTTTATAATATAACTAGCGACCCGCCCCGGCTTCATGCGGGTGCAATGCTGATAAATTATGCATGTATTATACATATAAACCTTCCTCCTGAATCACTCTATCTATTAAAAAAAACCGCATCAAAATCCGTTGGGCAGTTTTAAAGATTTAAGCATACAAAGGGACATAGGGACAGAGAAAGCGACTTTGTTTTATACTATGTAGTGATATAGTCTGTTACCACTATGCAATGCTGATTTCGAGTTTGTAGGTGAATTCCTACTCGACAGTTCGACACTACCGGTAAATGCATCCTGCTAGAAACATGCTGGAAGTAAACTTTTCGATATACTGAAATCCATTTTCATTGTAAATTGTTTAATGCATTAGACCAGAAGTAGAACATAAATAATATTCCTTCTTGCTTACTTTTCCATTAAAATAATAGATTTCGTATTTTTTATAAATAGGTATCACTCCTAGTTCAAATCCAGCAGGATAAACAATTTTTTATCTTTTTAGGGTTCCGTAGTCAACTAGGAACCCTTATAGTTTCGCCATGTCCGTCTGTCCCTCTGTCCGTCCGTCCGTCCGCGGCTTAGCTCCGTGATCATTAGTACTAGAACGCTGAAATTTGGTATGAGTATGTGTATGTATCACGCCGACAAAACGGTAAAATAAAAACTACAAAAAAAATTTTTTTTCGGGTACCTCTCGAACACCTAAAGTGGGGATGATTTTTTTTTCCTTCCAACACTTGTGTGTGGGGTGTCGTTGAATAGATCTTTTAAAAATAATAGCGATCTCCAAACATTATTTTTTGATAAAGTCAGCAGTTATGAAAATATTCGCTCCGAAAATAAAAAAAATAGCGCCCCCCCCCCCTCTAACTTTTCAACCACGGGTCAAAAAAATATGGAAAAAATTCATGAACATGAGGCCTTATAAGTACTTTCAATGAAAACTATATTGAACAAAATCGGTCGAGCCGTTTTTGAGTAATCGCAATAATTTCATAATTTTCTTAAAAGGACGTAAGTTGACTTCCAGAAGGTAATAAGTAATTACAGTTACTTTGGCGTTTACGACCTTTTTATAGAGCTTGAAATCTTTCCTGTAACTTAAGTCTATTTTGAAGGATAAGCAACTACGGAACCCTACACTGAGCGTGGCCCGACATGCTCTTGGCCGGTTTTTATAAGTTAAACAATTTCGCGTCCGAAACTACTGCCTATTTGCCTGTTGAAACAATACACTAACAAATTAGAACCTTTTGCATACAATAAAAATATCTAACAATATAATTATGTCTCAATTTTGGAAGGTTGAAATGGATTAAATACCGACTTTAACGTGCTTATTCGCTGATATGTTATATCTTAACTACAATTTTAAAAGTAAGATCGCAGTATTATCTCTGATGCCGCAATAAAGCCGAATTAGGAGCGAAATGGAACAACAATACAGTTCCTTGTCAGGCTCGCGGCATTGTGCTGTATTTCGCCTTGTCGCTAAATCCGCAGATAGACTTTAGATTGGTACTCTGTTACCACAATGCAATTTTCACCGCGGGCTTAGATTCTTGCTCCGAGTAGGCTACCGGTAGCGTCCGATGTTAACACTTAAAGTTACTTATCAAGAAAAATAAATTTTATTGCGAATGGTTCTCATAAAAAAAAAGTTTTAACGAAATAAGTTTTCATTTTAAGTATGGCCAAGTTACCAAATTAAACTCTACGAAAGGCTCTCCTTTTATATTTTCTCAAAAGCCGCCTTCAAATTGTATTTTATTGGTTGTTTGTGTAAAATGCAACGCGATTGGTCGCGCGGCGTGGTGACTCGACTGACTGACGCATTTACCTACGCCACTACGATTAGCTATGAACGCGTGCACCAAGCGCGAAGCGCGCGAGAAATAGCGAAATGCGAAGCCAAGCACCAGGGTGCGTACCGATGCCTAGGATTGTAACGTGACTTGCGTTGTATTGTGAGTCCCTTTTAACCAAATTTATAAAGTTTCAGTAAGACCCACGTAGCTCTAATAAATAACCTTATATATGGACGAAACCGCCTTATTACTTGATTAGAGCCTGATTGCCTGTTTGAGGCACTTAATTAGCTTTCGGAAAACCCTGAGGAGGCATTAGCCTCCCATTTGTATATCACAATGGATATCGAGGGATTGAGCGGATTCCGCTGAAGTTTTTAATTAATTTTTATATCCGTTGATCTTGGAATCATTCGGTTCATTGACTTTTATTAACGGAGTATTTTTAATACGAGTTCACGGATTGTGGAATCACGCAACTGGAACATTTAAAATACCATGAACACTAACTACAATAAAGCACTTATTTTGTATTTTTCAAGTAGTAGAGATTTGGCTGAGATATTCATTTGTTAAAATTATATTTAATAAATTGTTGGTAATAGCTTTTTTATCTATGAAACAAAAAGTATCAAATCAGAACGAAACTTAACGTACCTAAACATTTTTGTTATGAATTTTATCAGACAATGATGCCAAAATATATGTATATAGTAGGTAGATGAAATTACGTTAGTATAGTAAGGTCGCACCACATGTCGGCGATGCATGGTATTGCGCATAGACTGACAGGAGGCAGACACGACCTCAATGTGACCCTACATCAACAATCGTCAGTGTCTCTTCTCAGGTTTGCGGACGGATATGCCGATCGCGTATCGTTCTTTTCCGCCCACAAAGACGCTGAAGATCACAAGTCGTCTGTAATTGACTCAATGCTCTATGATGATGAGTAACTGGTGTTGAAAGCACGTCAAGACCAGTCAATATAAGAAAAAAAGGGTTAGGAAATAGCAGAATTACCTAAATGTTTCAATCTTGTATTTTCAGTTTAAAATATAAGTTAACTAAAAGGAGGAAAGGAAAACACTCTGGCTGTATTCAATCAAACTAGGACAAGTTTTTTATTCTCTGATTAATTGATATATAATATATAAATATCTATATTATATATAATTGATATGTAATATATCAAAGTCATGACTTTGGAATCGATAATAATTTTGAAAATTCTTTAATATTATAATGATATTCTTTAATATTATATTAAGGTAAACGCAGGTATTACCGACCCCCTTAAGGCAATTTCAAAATGAACCATCATTTTTAAGGATGCTGATTGCTCTTAGATTCACGTTTTTATTTTTGTACGTTTGTATTATGTGTAAACTCTATATTTTCTATGTTAAAGGCTACTGAATAAAGGTCTATACTGTATAAAATAATTTATATAACGACGAAGTCGATTGTTGCTAATACCGACTCACAAAAATGCCTGTGAAGTTATTAACGATTTTTATGCAGCTATCACCGATCGTAAAAATCTATAAACGATCGGTAATAGCTTCTTACTGTTGCTACTACCGACCCCTATGGATCGCTAATACAATTTGTTAGTGCAAACATATAATTTATCAGCGACTCATAAAAAGTAGGTATTTTTTATTAAGTTACACCTTCTGACTTTAAAACAGATTGTAATTAATTAATGTAACATGAAATATGAACCCATGCACACAGTTTTAAACAAAAAACAATAATTTTTAATGTAACAATTCAAGAATCGACCTTCCAAAAATATGTCATTATTAGTTCAATTAACAACGTGATAAAAAAGAAAGTAGAGAACAATACGTATGTCGCTAATATATTTTTACAAAGAACCGATGTTTTTATTTAAATTGGGCTATTAAAGTACCTGTGTTATTGTCATATAATGACATAATAGAGAAAAAAACAAAACTCTATTCTGAGGCCATTAACGACTTATGGGTCGGTAATAAAATTTGTAAGTGCAAACATATGATGTATTAGCGACTCATAAAAAGTAGGTATTTATTATTAAGTTACACCTTCTGACTATAAATCAGATCGTAATGAATAAATATAACAAGAAATATGTACCCATGCATACAGCTTTTAAACAAAAAACAAATATATATAAATGTAACGATGCATGAGTCGACCTTCCAAAAATATGTCAATATTGGTTAAAATAAAAGCGTAATAAAAAAGAAAGTAGACAACAATACGTAGGTCGCTAATACATTTTGACAAAGAACAGATGTTTGATTTCAATTGGTCTATTGAACTACCTGTGTTATTGTCATATAATAACAAAATATAGAAAAAACCGAAACACTATGCTGAGGCCATTAACGACTTATGACTCGGCGATAGCTACCACAACTAAAACTGATGAAGCTAAGACCGTCCTATTTTATTTTAAGGTATCGTTATAACCACAATGCAAAGAACAATAACGGCACCACCAATTGACGATGCAGCAATCGCAAATATTGCAATGCATCGATAACTTTAAACTCTACAGACTTATATCGTTAAACAGAGCGAACACACCTGCCAACCAGACTTCGTTAAAAATAAAATATATGCCGCAATACAAGATTGCAAGTGGGAAGTGACCAAAAATTTTGATTCTCTTCAAAATATTTTTGAAAATAAATTTGAACCATTATATAATAATATTAAAGAATTTTCAAATTTATTGTTGATTTCAAAGTCATGAAATGCTCTGAGACGCAGTAAATCAAAGTAAAAGAAGTGAACTTACCGAGGGCACTGAAGGCTCCGACTCGTGGTAGGTCGAGAACGTCCGGATCGCCCCCGCCATGCCGCCGTCACTCCCCTACATTCCGTGCACTATGCAGATCACCAACACCATACACCGTTCACTTTCCCATGCACATTCAACGCTCTAACTTCCATGGTTCTATTTCAATCTTTAGAACGAAAAACCTAACAAAACATAAATACATTTTGAGCAAAAGTTTTCTATCCGATCTTGCGGCTAATTGGGCGGTATCGCGGGCAAGGGGGCGTACTACCATGCTTGTTTTAAAAGGGTGTATGTTGTATTAAAATACGAGTTAGTTTGCGTCCTTTCATACTGGTTCAGTAGCGTAGGCAATCTCACCCAACAAAACCACTCGAACTTATCATGTTCGCTGCTTGAAATCACCTGTACGCGACCTAATTGAGGCTCTGTGAGTGTGTGTGTAAGTTTTAAGTAGCTGACTTACTGTGCGCACAAAATAAATTGTCACAGAAGGACTACTTAGTTTAAAAGGATGTTCACTGAGATATAGTGTCATTTTTGTTGAGTTTAGTTAGGTATATCATCACATTTAGTTTTGTTAGGGTTAGGTCAAACAAGCAGGTAACTTGAGTTGAAAGTTGCGTAAAATGAGTCGCGTAATTTACGATGCATACTTAAGCGGCAACTCATTTTGCATTGTTTTGTGGCACAAAAAGTACTTACGTATTAAACCTAATACAGCACGGGCCTACTTAAATAAATCCAATTTAAGTATTTATTTTGAAAATAGGTTTGAGAACAACAGGAATATTTGTAATAAATATAAATTAACACTCAGGAAGATGTTATTTAAATAAAATGTTAAAGGCAGTCCTGGGAAGCGGAGTCTTACTGTTACCAAACGTTTATTTTTTAAAGTGGCGTGATTTCTTTTATTCGAAAAGATATAGTTAAATGGTCGTTTATTTATTTAACAAATAACCTAATTTTTATATTTTTCGTATATTTATTTTTAAAAGAAAGAAATGAATACTACATTAATAAATAATAATAAATAAATATTAAGGGACAATCATACACAAATCGACCTAGTCCCAAACTAAGCAAAGCTTGTACTATGGGTACTAAACGACGATATGCATAATATATAAATACATATATAGATAACATCCATGACCCAAGAACAAATATTTTGCACAAATATTTGCCCCAGCCGGGATTCGAACCCGGGACCGCCGACTCAGTAGGCAGGTGTCTACAAACCGAGCCAAACGCGTCGTCATAGATTGTCATAGATTAGTTTACTTCTTCTGTGTATGATGATAATCGATCGTTCGAGAGTGCGTATGGACCGCATATGATACAGTTATACCAAGTGTTATTTGCCAAATGCCATAATATACACATTCACACGTTAGTATTTTATAAGATGTCAGCTTACAAAGTTGGCCTTTATAGGTACGCAATAGTTCCCTGAAACACTGAATTGAACTAAGTTACGATCGGGTTCTGAAACACGTATGGAGTGAACCAGCTGTACTACTTAATTCTTACTGTACATTCCATGAGAACTTGTGGCTAGCTCCTATTAGAAGTAGAACCGTGTCGAGTAAATGGGGAGAATTAAATTATTTCCCTGACTTCAAAGGAACGTAACCTCAACAAATTAAGACTTAACTGGGCATTTACTTATTTTCATTAAAAGTCTGACGGGTATTACGGTAAGTCATTTATTGTATTAGTCATAAAAATATTCCCTTTTGGAATAATTACGTAACTGCGTAGTTGTTATCCTTATAATTCGTGTAAGTACTTACTTAAATTCATTGTAGTTTGTGTTTATTTACACGCAGATCTTAATAAGTATGTACATACAAATGTTTAATGTTTTGGTTTTTATTACGAGTATAATATCTTCCATGCATTGGTAAAAAAATATTTGCTCTAATGAGCGAGCAAATATTTTTTTACCAAAATGGCATGTAGTTTGTATTTGTTAGATAAATTGAATTCCTTTCTAACTCCAGAGCACTTCAAACGTATGGAAGTAAAGTAACTTAAAAAAAAAAACGTTAAAGAGCAAAATTGTGAAAACCGTATGTAGAATTGTAGACCGAGGAAGTTGTAGGGTGTTCGCCGAGTTGACAAACTTGTCGTGTCATTGTAAACCATTGTTATCGCAGTTATTTACTTGCAAAAATAATTAACTAAGGAGGTGAACAACTTTGTTAATCTATTATGTTGGTATAATCTTATTAAAATTTTCGTGAGAAATATTTATTGATACCCGACAATTTCACGTGAGTGTAAACCGCTTAAATTCAATTATTAAATTGCTCATAAATATCTATTACCATATTTTAAGTACCGCTTGCAAACGTATTTGGCACCATACATTTTGTTTATTCGGGTCAGTATGATTACATGTTATTAATAAACATTTATTATGTTTCTCCATTATTACGACGTAGTAGGTATCAGAAGTACCCGACCTGACACACTTAAAGAGGTTTTTATTTTGAGTAAATACTCTTTGTAAAAAGAATGCATTTTATAAAGTTTAAATTTGAAATTCGAACACGTAGCGTCGTTTGTGTTTTGTTTAGTAGCCATCAATAGTGGACGCTGTGAAGTACCCGACCTGACACACTTAAAGAGGTTTTTATTTTGAGTAAATACTCTTTGTAAAAAGAATGCATTTTATAAAGTTTAAATTTGAAATTCGAACACGTAGCGTCGTTTGTGTTTTGTTTAGTAGCCATCAATAGTGGACGCTGTGAACAAATTTTCAGACATGGAGAAAATTGGCCATCGTTATGTGATACAATACTTTCATTTGAAAGGTTTTAGTCCAACTAGCATTAAAGCGGAGCTAGATTCTACTTTGGGGGAGTCTGCTCCATCGTTTACAACAGTAAAATATTGGGTGGCAGAGTTTAAACGAGGTCGCTCTAGTTGCGAAGATGAACATCGATGTGGTCGACCAAATGAAGTGACTACGCCAGAAACAGTTAAAAAAATCCACAAAATGGTATAAGATGACCGTCGATTGAAAGTACGCGAGCTAGCAGACATGGCAGGGATTTCAAAAAGTGCTGTACATTGCATATTAACTGAAAATTTGGGTATGAAAAAGATGTGCGCAAGGTGGGTGCCGCGATTGCTCACAGACGAACAAAAACGACGTCGCGAAGATATTTCAACCGAGTGTCTGGCTAAATTTCATAACAATAAAGCGGAATTTTTGCGGCGTTTTATCACTATGGATGAAACGTGGGTGCATTATTTCACACCAGAGACGAAAGAACAGTCGAAGCAATGGACTCGAAGAGGAGAACCGGCCCCAAAGAAGGCAAAAACCGTTCCATCAGCAGGAAAGGTCATGGCCTCCGTTTTTTGGGATTGCCGTGGGATAATCTTCATAGATTATCTTCAGAAAGGAGAGACTATCACTGGCGAGTATTATGCTAACCTTTTGCATCAATTGAGTGAAAAAATCTGTCAAAAACGACCACATCTAGCAAAAAAAAAATTTTGTTTCACCAAGACAATGCACCAGTACACACGTGTACCAAGGCCATGACCAAAATCCGCGATTTAAAGTTCGAATTACTTCCTCATGCACCCTTTTCGCCCGATTTGGCCCCTTCGGATTATTTTTTGTTTCCAAATTTAAAAAAATGGCTTGGTGGTAAAAGATTTGCCAGCAATGATGAAGTGGAGGCTGCGGTTGATGGGTATTTCGACGAGCTCGACCAATCTCACTACAAACAAGGTGTTGAAGCTATCGAACATCGCTGGGCCAAGTGCATAGAACTAAAAGGAGATTATGTAGAAAAATAAAAAATAAAAATTTAGATTTTCTTTTGTTTTCTTTGTCAGGTCGGATACTTCTGGGACTACCCTCGTATATAGTCCTTATTGTGGACTGTGAAGTCTTACTAAAATTATTTAGTTATTTAAATATTGCGACAACTTCTTTTAACCCTAATGCATTATTTTTAAAGAGATAATAAAATACGTCATTTTTATTGAGCTGGATAGGGTTGGTTTATATCAAGTCAAAGTAAAGAGCTCCGAGTTCCTTCCTAACTCGTGTTCACTTCAAACGTATGCTACGCTGGATGTGCAGTAACTGTGAACGAGCAGAATTGTGAAGGGCGAGGCGTGCAACTTGCTCGGTATGCGCCTAGTTGGCAAACTTGAGCATGTTATAGTGGACCATTGTCGTCGCTGTTACTTGCTAGAATAATTAAATAGAGTTGTATAAGAACTTTGTTAAACTTACATATATAGCTCAGAATTATAAAATATCTTGTACTTACCGTATTTAAAAATACCTGATAGAGACTAGTAAAATTTATTGGTCGTTTGAATATGGCCACACTTTATTTACATATGGTAATTTCCTGGTCGTCAATACAAATTAACCGACACCAAATAAGTAATATATTTTTAAAAATAAACACGAAACAATCAGGTTCATTATTTTTGTTCATTAGAATATTTTTTTTATATAAATGTGAACTGAATTATTTTTTGTAAATTTGACTGTGACACAGAATAAAATCATGATTCTTATTACTCTTATAAATGTTATTATTTTACATGGCATTGGGAATGGATATGACAGTTTCTCGTCGTTTAATAAATATCTACCCTAGTCTTGAGACTTCGGAAAAGGTTTTTATTTAATTTGTCAGCAACCTAGCCTAATATAAGATTACATTCTTCAGAATGAAATGAGTTTATTTTGCACTTATTTTGGGCTTCACAAAGACGCAGCCCTATTGGTTAATTTCTCCGCTCCTTTTCAGTGCACAGGCAGCCTTAGAAATGTGTTTCGCTTGAAACTGTTGCGTCTTTTGTTGCAGCGCGTGCAACAGTTGCCGATTGTATTGGATCCGCAGTTTATTTATGCATTTAAACTTTATTTCACAAAACAAAAGTCAGTATAAATGGCGAACTTAATGTATTAATACCATTTGGTATTCTCAACCAGTCAACCATAGGACAAAACAGAGACTTGAAGTATCCACTTGCAGAGTAGAATTAATCGTTCTGAAAACGACTTAGATACAAGTATAATGTTCCCTTTTTCAGCGATTTGCATCTGGTTATTTTAGATTTAGGTTAGAAAATTAAATATGACATTAACATCTCGGCTGGGACAGAAATTGTTTGTCTTATATTATTATTTTCAAAACACACAGGTAAAACTTATGTATCACGTACCTACAATTTTATTCATACAATTTGAAAAAGTTTTTGAATAATTTATAAATTATTTGGACCCCGAAATATTAGACTAACTTGTTTATTATTTATTCCCTAAGTGAAACAATATTCTTAATGGTTAGGTAATAAATATGTAGTTACGAAAACAATTTTTTTTTATCTAAATAAGACTATAAAATGTATCATTTTCAAACATCAGTGATAAATTACATTTCTGTCCCAAAATCTCATTTATTGTGTATTGCTAGTTGTCAAAGATAAACAAAATTCGGTTTCATTTTTAACGGACAATGGTAAAAGTGAATTAGACGTCCTTGGGCTTTATAAAAGATTTTGCATGAACGTTACGAAATATTCAAGCGTCCAATACTAAGGTATGTTTAAGTATCTACTTAACAAAGTAAGCCCGAGAAACGTTAAGGGATAGTTGTAAAAGATTACTTAGGCTTTTACGAACAACTCGGACATACGTATAAAAGTTATATTTTTATTTTATTCAGTATGTGAGTGAGATTTATAGCGTTGTGGGAAACTTTGTGAAGTTCTAAGTCCGTTTTGGATATAGTACGGCTCTTCCCAGGTGAATTTTTCGCTTCGAGCCCTAATCTTTCAAACAATGGCCATTGTATCTATTATCGCAAAGCCGCTAGCTACCGAGTTTGCCACGCGCCACTATAACATTCATATGAAAAACAAAGGGTATCGTGATAGTATTAAGGTTCAAATTTAATGTCACTGATATTCTAGATATTGC
Source organism: Apotomis betuletana (assembly GCA_932273695.1). Taxonomy (NCBI): domain Eukaryota; kingdom Metazoa; phylum Arthropoda; class Insecta; order Lepidoptera; family Tortricidae; genus Apotomis; species Apotomis betuletana. Next base: position 18,829,850 of record OW026301.1, on the reverse strand, counting down.
GTTTTGGTAGTGTAGGACAATAAACCACCCCGACGAAATACAGCATTCATATTATTTTGATTTGAACCTTATTACTATGACGATACCGTTTGTTTTTAATATGAATGTTATAGTGGCGCGTGGCAAACTCGAGCTAGCGGCTTTGCGATAATAGATACAATGGCCATTGTGTGAAAGATTAGGGCTCGAAGCGAAAAATTCACCTGAGAAGAGCCGTACTATACTTGGGGCTTAGACCGCTATATTTTGATCGACGGATCCCTACTTCAGGAATTCACTTTTATTTTTTTCCTTTGTCGATTTTGTTGCGTTTAAATATATCCTGAATGGTATTCTTTTGACATTTATTGCTTACACTTGGACGGCGTTAGGCAAAAGGGTCAAACGAAAGTGAAGCTTCATTATAATTCAGGAACGAGAATGGGGTAAACGGTTCGCAAAAAACGTTAAGTAATAAATTAATGATTAAGTTGAAGGCGTTGAAGAAGAATTAAACTGACGGTTTTTTTTCTTTTGTAATAAGTCTCAATTAGATGGATGACGAAATTACAAATTCGCTTGAAATACGGTACAAAATTAAAAAGCTAGGAAAAGTTGGTAATTTTTTTCCAACGTACGACGTACTAACAGTAAAGTACTGATTGATAACAGGGGTGTAGACACTAAATGAAAATAAATAAAGTTATCATAAACGTGTTATATTATATGTACATATGTATATGTTTATAATATGGATCTTTGTTATCTGTTATAAATAAATAAATTATGACTTTTTTAAAATTGAATATTGTACTATTGTTATTTGGTAAGAAACAAGAGTGCTTGGGCGGCTGAGATGTGCCAAAGTTAATTTTATTATTTAGTGGGATGCGGCGTCATAGCGACGCCATGACAGAATTTGTCTTTTTAGCCATTTAGATTTTAAGGCATTTTAAATAAAAAAAGCGTTTTTTATATGGTATAGATATATGTTTTATAAATAGCCATAAAATAAAAATATAAATAAAGTCGTCTACCCCCTTGTTAAGTTCAAGAGAAAGTATATTTATTTATCTATTTATTAAAAGGTTTGCCAACAGATACAACACTATACGAAATAACAATAAGAAACATGTGAAACATGTGTATAAGTAGAAATATAGTAAAAAAACTCAGCGAGTTTTACCCCCAAATTTATGAAACATGTACCTAATGTCAATTTTTTTTAAGTGGGGATCCACCACAATTTTTATATTAACCATTGATACAAAATTCAAAGCTAAAAGAAAAATTGAAATGCGTAACCTGGTGGAAGAGACCTCAATCGAACCCGGTACCGGCCACCACCACTTCCACCAGGTTACGCATTTAAATTTTTATTGGAGCTTTGATCTTTGTACCAATGAGTTTTACCCTTGTTTTATATTTTTATGTTTTAGATAAGTTTTGTGGCCATGGTCTGAAAATCAGTGGAGTATTTGATTACCTAAGTACCGAATCCCTTTGGTAGCAGATTGATTATAGAAATGCCGATTAGCCCGTTTGTCTGTAATTCCACGTGGTCGAGCAACAAACAGCCTAATTAATGCCGTTCAGATTTTAACTTCGTTACAAACGGTCAAAGCCCGAAATTTATGCGGCAACGGCTGAAAGCGCTCTTTAGGCTAAAATACGATTCCAGGTTCGTAGTAGGTATAATCAGCATTAAAAGAAGCTAAGTATGCAATATGACATAAGCTAGTAGTAATTATACTAGCTACTTTTGATGCTGACCGTACGATGCGACGATGTTTAACGTGGAAATCGTAATAGTGATGTGATAGTTAATGAATTGAATTGTCTTGGAACTTAAAATTCACATTACCACGATATGACGTGGGTTGTTGTAATGTGCCACGTTACATAGATGTGTTTAAAATCTGTAATTTTTTTTGCTGGGAAGGACCAAGTAAAAATTAATTATATAAAGTTGGTCTTATTTTGATTTATTTACACGTTACATCGTAACGTGACATGTTATCGCAGCTAACCACGTCACGATGTAATGTCGTGATATTACACGTAACTCTTCGGAACGTTATAATTTGTCGAAACGTCTCACGATACGATGATGCTAGCCCGGCTACCCAATGCGTAAGTGCCGAAAAGCAGAGGCCATTTAGAATCATTTTATTCTAAATTTTTTGCACTCACATATAGCTCCTCTTTTCCATTTGAATGGAATATTGGAAAAGGTGCAGCCAGTTTATAAATCGCGAATTTTCAGCGTTGTGATTCTCTTTGTTTTAGCCACAGGTTTTAGCAAATTGACTAGTAAAATTGAAATAAAACAAAAAGTCATCTATTATGCAGCCGTCGTGTTGCCCTGAATAAAAATCAGGCTGGACAAACTTCACTGCGTACATAGTTGTTACGGAGTTATCCTCTTATTTTTTTGCAGATTGATCTTTCTAACCTCTGAATTATGAAAGTACTAAAGGCTTAAAAATTATAGTTATTTTAAACACACTTAGGTGCACGGAAGCTAAACCTGGGCACTAGTTCGATTATTTTGAGATAACGTCAAATAAACAATGTCTCAGGTATATAACCTTTAAGACATTAAAACGTGATGTTTGCGATTCAAGCTGTATAAAGTCACATTTTACCAGTCATGTTAAATTTGCGCTGGATATCTATGGCGTCGCATAAATGGAGCGCAAACTTAACTGGAGATCTCTTCGCGCTATCACGGAGATATATAAAAAAAACTGCTTTTACGCAGTCTTTTTTCCTTTTCGCAGTTTTGTGTGTTTGACTTGACGGGATCAAGGTATTTATGAATAGCCCTGCCATTATAATCGCCCTAAAATTCCAACACTCATCAAAGTTTCGCTTTTTCTTAAAATCACTCTAATCCATCAAAATTAATTTCAAATCTATAAGTCAACGTCAGTAGGTCAGTCTGCCGGTGGTCTGTGTGAACAAGAAGTAGGTAATATGATTGGTGACGCACAATATTTGAACAGAATACAGCGGATTGTATTGTTGACTGTAACTTTCCTGTTGGAGCGAAGATATTTACCTCCTTCAAACAAATATTAAGCGACAATACTCGGCGGAAATTAATTATATTATACTTACAAAAGCCAACAATACATACCGACAATATATATCTTATTATAAAATAATATTGAGGACAATAACAGGATATTGTTGTTGTGTATTGGAGGTTTATGATTGATTTAAGAATACACGGTTTCTTTTGTTAATCTTTAAAGTGCCATTTATTGCAGCATAGCAAACACCGTGAAATAATGTCAGGAAAAGGCAATAACCTGGATAGACCGAAGAGATCCTATTTGACGATTGAGAATGTCACACAACACGGTCGATTTAGCGCCCTAGACCCTAATTCCACATATCTTATGTGTCCGAGAGACCTCCGAAGTTGTAATATATGTAATATCGCCAATTCGCCCACCCAATCGCGTTAAGTTTGCGCCTCATTTATGAGTCACCATAGAAATCAGGCGCAAACTTAACTAGACCGGGTAGTAACGTGAAATGTCACTATGCAGCTTGAATCGCAAACATCGCGTTTTAATTTCAATGTAAACTATATATATATTAACATTAACTAAGTGTATACACTTGAATTAGCGCCCTGATATCTCTAAAGTAGAAGTATACAGGTGAATGAGTTTTAAACGTTGAATCTAATGCCAGGTCTAAAGTCACATTTATATGAGCTGTCCATTTAAAAGATAGGATTAAGAACGATTACCGATCATGATTTATAATAACTATAAATCATTAACGGTCCTGACCCATCCCTTATGTTAATTTGGCATAACGGCCCATTGCTGCTTTTGTGCCTTTAAATTATTGGGGAAATTGATACTGTTGCCCATGTTACTGGGGCTCCATTCTACTAATTGTGATATTTGAAACTATTAGTCCAAGGGACTTTGATGTTTAAGATGTAATGAGATACTTTTATGACCTTCGATAATGGTGTTTCAACCGACTTCAAAAAGGATAAGGTTCTCTAGTCTACACATAATGTTTACTATATAAAGTATATAGATAGATCATTAACATCGAGCTTTATTAATTGATTGACCGACAGTTACCCATGTTTAAATAGTATCGGTGCTATGACACAACACTAATGAGGGCCTTAGGCCGCCTGCTAATTGTAACATCTAAGCAATTAATACAAGGGACTTTGGAAAAATAAGAGGATTTTTAAAATTGTTTAGGGGTAGATATACTCATGTTCCTACTTATAGAGAATCGGCGCTTTGACACAACACTAATGAGGACCTAAGGCCAATTACTAATTGTGACATCCGAGCAGGCAGTGTACAATTATTAAAAGGGACTGTTCGAAAATTATAAGATGTTTAAGATAAAATATAGCGAAAGTGATACCGTTATCCACGTTCCAATAGTATCGGCGTTGTGACACATAACTAATGAGGGGCTGAGGCCGCCTACTTATTGTGGCATTTGAGCAGGCAGTGAGCAATTAGTAAAAGGGACTGTTAAAATATTATAAGATGTTTAAGATATAATATAGCGAAAGTGACACCGTTATCCATGTTCTAATGGTATCGGCGTGTTCCAATGGTGAAACAACACTAACGAGGGCCTGAGGCCGCATACTTATTGTGACATCTGAGCAATTATTACAAGAGCCTTTAGGAAAATGATAGGAAACTGTATTTTATTTATTATAAAATTGTCTTATGTTATTCGTCATATGCGTATAGACATATGTTATAAAAATATAATGAAAGTAACACATGAGTGTGGTGTACAATTAATATACTATAGAAATACAATTATATTTAAGTATACATATTTGTTTGTAATTTTATATGGTTGATGAGCTATACGCATATAAAATTGGTTAGAGAATGGTGTAATAATAATATACAAAATATAAACAATAAAATATTCGTTTGAAAATGGTAATGATCTAATAAAGATAGAGAAGAATGAATATAAATAAAAGGAAATATGATAATATTAGGTGGTTTTTTAATGAGAGGTTTCAGAAATATACATTTGTTTTTAATTAGGATCGGTTTGCCACATTTCTTTTAGTACCATTCGTATACCATATTCACAAACTTTTACTATTAAGTACGTATAATAATAGTAGGTTAGCTCTTCTTATTGCAAAATAAAATAATTTTTCACGTATTTTTTTTGTGATTTTTTTATAACTTTTTTTTACAGACAGAGGTTTAATCTAGGTAGCCGTTTAATTATCTTAGATTTCATGACACTAAGTAAAGTAAGTAACAAAATTATGAACGCTAAATCTGGCTGATGTTGAAACGCTAAATCTGACGGACATAATTTTTATTGTTTTAAATATGGCTATATAATATATTCAATATAACCATTCACTTTCCGAGTGTAAATCATACTATCCTATGCCCTTCAATTCTGAACTTTATATTCTGTTTGGCGCCTGTTCGGAGAACTGGACATTAAGCGGTAACTTTATTCATGCCTCCTGTCGCGCTATAATGCAGGGATTTATTCAGGGAACTGAGCCTTAAGACCTATTTATACTAAACCTTTGATTGAATATGTATGCTATATAACTTGAGTTTGAGCCCTGGGAAATTTTAGTACTGAGGGTCTTGAAAGTCCCGGGACTTTCGGGACTCTCTATACTAAAATTATTTGGGACTTAAACTCTATATATAGTTAAGCTAGTTAAAGCAGATAAAATCCATTGAAATATTCTTACGATTGTAGTTAAAAATTATAAATGAAGTTTTATTTAAGAACCTCAATACGTTTTTTAATATATGTACAACACCTTTAAATAAGCGCAAATTTTTAAATAAATTTTACACAGTTAAACTATTTGACAGTTTTAAAACGTGATATTTCCGCGCGGCGATCGAGTAGTCCGTAGCGCGGCTACGGCGCGGCCGCGTATTGCGTAGCGAGCGTAGCTCCCGACTGCCGCAGCGGCCGGCCGGCCCGCGATCCCAGCCCCCCCTAATGATTGACAAAATACCTGTGTAACAAAATGTTCATATAAACATCTTGTTAGAATAACACATTGCTACTATTTTCCTTAATTTAAAAATAACGAGACGCATTGCGGTTGCTCTGCCTGTCCTGAGACCAAGGCCGAGCGACACAGCTTCCTTTTGCGAGCGCACAAGTCTAGGTAATTTAATGAAAAACAGTTTATATAGGGCTTATTTTATTCGGCAACTATCCAAATTATTTAAAAAGACAGAAATAGCGGGTACAGTTGAAATGTGTAGCTAGACGATTACTATAGATTTTAGTAAACGTGACTATTGTTTATATACATATATATATGTATTTTAGTCATGAATATCGAAAAATAAACGTTACGCAGCCAATTATTTATTTCCTTGTATCTGCAAAAGTTAGTTGGTAGGTAAATCCAAGTTATTTGTAGAGACAGGAAAACTATTATAACGTATTTTTATATACACTACATAGTTTTGTTGTTTCTAAAAATTGTTATTATGAACAACTCACAGTTAGTCACGTTAGTGTAATCTACATTTAAATATACGAGTATTAATTGCGTAATTTATATCCAGTGGTAATTGGCGCACGCATTGCAGTAGCGATACTGCAGTACCTAATAAGGTTAAACACCCATTTTTAAAAGTATCTCACAATTTAATATTTTATGGTGCTAATAAAGCACCATAAATACAGAATTTTATTCAATCGATAAGTACCATAACATAAAACACCATTGAAATTTTATAATTTTCTCACGCGTAATTTCATGAAACCGCTGGACGTTGTGGATGCCATATTACTCTATGGTTATTACTTATGATTATGACGTCAGTTGGCTATGTAAACCAATACGCTGATTAGCTGATCAGTTGACTTGTTTTAGATAAAAAAACCTGATAACTGAATTTTATTGTAAAATGTATTTCGTTATTTCATGAGCTAAAACTAATTAATTCGACTGCAGTTTGTCTAATCTATCTCTCTAATATATTTTTTTATTTATTGTACATTGATAGTCATTCTAAAAGCATATATTTTCTGAGAGAGCGTTAGGTACTTTGCTTATTGCTTTTGATTTAAGTATCTAGATAAAACACTTGCATAACAAAATTACTTACTTTCTTTCTATGCTAGCTCAGCGACCCAAAGTAGATCTTTGCCTCTGACACTAATCTACGCCAGTTTCCCTGCTTTGTGCAGCTTATCGCCAATTAAAACGGCTCCTTGAAGTTAAATGATTAGGTGCCTATTTTGATACGCGTGTACTATCCGTGATGACCTCTTGAGGCTGTTTTAATGAAGTTGATAATTGAAATTCCGTAGCCGTATATTTGGATACCTAATAACAACAACAAGTCGAACAATATTACATCTACCGTATAGCCACCGGCAACTCATACGCGGTTACTAAACACATCCGTTTGGGTTAATAAAGCGTACTCTTTGTTTAAACGCCGGAGGCTGTAAATCAGCCACGCCGCGCTCGTTCCGATTGCAGGGGGTGGAATTTAGAAAATCCCCGTCAATCGCTTCTGTACAGTTAACGTCACGATGCTCCTAAGTAGCACACAGGTGTAATAAGCTGAATAAGGGCTGTATAAGCTCTTATGCAGCATTTTGTGCTACGTGGGCTCCTATTGTTCCTTTGGGGTCGAGATCTTAGGTCCGTGGGGTCCCAGTGCCCACAAACTCCTGACTGACCTCAGTAAAAGGCTCATTGAGTCTACTGGTGATCGAAAAGCTGGCAGCTTCCTCACACAACGCATTAGCATTGCGATTCAGCGAGGAAATGCTGCCAGCGTCTTCGGGACCATGCCGCGGGGGCACAGTTTTGTAGATTTATTAGCTAAATTTAATTTATTTCAGATTTTAGATCTTTAGTTTTATCTTTTTAGGTTTAATTCAAATTTAATCGTCCTTTTATAAGGTTTAAGGTTTAAGATATTTATTTCTCAAAAGATTACAAATCACTTACAGAGAAATACATTATATTCTTAATATCTAAAAGGAGAGGGTACTTTACAATAGGGTTAGTAACAACTTTAACTTGATTATATTAAATAAGTGGGTAGCTTCTACTAGTTTATACAACGATAGTTTTGCAAGTAATAAGCGCATTTGCGGGGCCGGCTAAACTGCGTCGTTAACTGACGCTTACGTTAGTTTGTTTAGTGCGAAGAGGGAGCCTTCAAAATGTGCTGTTTAAGGGCCTTTTTAAAAACGATTAGAGATTTGGCGTCCTTTACATCGTTCGGTAATTTGTTATATAACTATGCCCCTTCGTAAACAATATTTTTTAGGGTTCCGTACCCAAAGGGTAAAAATGGGACCCTATTACTGAGACTTCGCTGTCCGTCCGTCCGTCCGTCCGTCCGTCCGTCTGTCACCAGGCTGTATCTCAACAACGGTGATAGCTAGACAGTTGAAATTTTCACAGATGATGTATTTCTATTGCCGCTATAACAACAAATACTAAAAATAAAATAAAATAAATATTTAAGGGGGGCTCCCATACAACAAACTTGTTATAGATTATATATATGTACAGGTACGGAACCCTTCATGCGCGAGTCGGGCTCGCACTTGCCCAATTTTTTTACCATAATTCGTTCTTGGTGGTCGTAGTAGTAAATTGTTTGCCTGACGTGTATAATCCTTTTTTGTACCTGTGCTCTTTTAGTAAATGTAATATGACAGTGTATGTCCTTATTTATTATTTTTCTTACAAGTACGCACGTATTGTATTTATATGTTTGAGATAGGTTCAGTAATTTTGTCTCTTTATATATTTGGTTTGTTGGTGTTCTATGTTTATAGTTGAACAATAATTTAATTAACTTATTTTGCGATATTTGGAGGGAAGTTGTATTAGACTTGGCAGCATTGCCCCATATTTCTATTAAATAATCTATGTGGGGCTTTATCAGAGAATTATAGATGGTATAACGAATGTTTATTGGAAGACAGTGAACAATTCCACGCAAAAGCACCTGTTAGTGTGGCAAGTTTATTTCGTAATTGTATATACATGTATGTACATTTTACATAGAAAACTATCGTGAGTCTCAGACATATTACACATATTACATATGTGTTCGGTTGGCCGCCGCCGCGACTGATCGTCTCTCCTGATGATGAATCACGTACCGATTCGAAACATGTCGAGCGTTATTCGACTTCTACGACGTGAGTAAACCCGTTTAAGTATTTAATATGTATATACATGTTATAATATACATACATAATATATGTGATATGCTAATCTCAATAATTGACACCTAGGGTTTAGGTTCTAAAGTTTCTAATAACATGCGTCCGAAATCTCGCCACTACATATCATCATTCCCTTGCCATTATCCCATTTATTTGGGGTCGACGCAGCATGTTTTCTTCCTCCATTCTTCCCTATTAGTCGTTATCCCGTCGTTTATCATCTTTCACACAATCCATCCATCTTTTCTTAGGTCTTCCTCTTCTTCTTCATCCGTCCACATTTAAGCTTAACGCTTTTCTGGTTAATATTGACTAGCAACCCGGCCTGCTTCGCACGGGTGCAATGCTGATAAATTATACATATATACCTTCCGCTTGACTATCTATTAAAAAAACAACAAAATCCGTTGTGTAGTTTTAAAGATTTAAGCATACATAGGGAAAGATAGACAGCAGGAAGCGACTTTGTTTTATACTATGAAGTGATATTATTTTACATTTAAATATCTCATGTTATAGGTATTGTTTTGGAGTAAATTGTGCAATGAAGAATAGTCTATAAGAATCTAGGGGTCATACAATAGCGGTAACGAACTTGGCCGCTCACATTTGAGTTTTATGAATATCTACGATAGCCAAATTGTTATCTCAATTCCTCCAACTGTTCTGCAAGAGCAACCTTGTTAGTTTTGAAATGAAACTGGAAATTTCGCTATAATATAAGTGAGTTGGATGAGAAAGTAAGGGGTTGCTCTTGTTTCGGGTGGGTAATAAAAATACCCGGTGGAATCGTGACCCCATCCATCTTGCGGGCGTCTCCGTGATGACAAGGGAACCGCCCGCGTACCGAAGACCGCCGGTCGCGGATGTACCCACAGAATAAAACACTACAGAAGCTTCTCTCCTATACTTTTTTCGAGAACTGTATTTGTTTGGTTGTCTGTGTAAGCATTACACGATTGATCGTGGAGTGTGGTGACGTAACCAACCAACGCTTGCGCCTTGCTACGACTGAAAACGAACGCGCGCCATTAGCCTGAACAAAATCGGAAGTTGCAGAGCGCGTTGTGACTTTGGCGCTCGAGAAATGTTGAAGACGTCAATGAGCATTATTATTAATTGTCACAATAAAATACACACGTGTCAGTTATTTAACTGATCTCGAAAATATCAAAAGTAAATAATTTCGAAAATTGATATCGTCTGGGTGGTAACTGATTATGATGCGGCCTAATTTTGAGCCCCCTGTTGTGTTGTTGTTTAAATCATAATATAAACGGTTTCTAAGCGGTGGGTTTACTTTAACTTGTCGGGCTTTTAAAGCAATCAAAGTGTCGTACGCTTGTAAACTTGTTCGACAAGGCTTTCACATCCATAGTTATCGTTGTCGATTTGTGTTTGGGCTCTAATTCAACGAGGCTTTACGATATTCCTAATATAGCAAACTCTTGACTATTTTATCTTCTACTAATTTCAGCCATGGTCGTGGCAATTCTACTCTTAATTGGTTTGGCTGTCATGCGTTCGAAGATGACTTATGTAGCCTATCTTCGGCGTGAACTTCCACACATATTGTCGGCGCGAAAGCTAACCGTCTAATTATGTAATTATATAATTATGATGGCACTAGGTGGGCGGGCCTTCAACTAGTCATGTTTAGCATCTAAGGCTGTATTGATAATGCTACTTAATAAAAATACTATAAAAAGATGTAATTATGTTACACTATATTTTAATATTTGTAAAATTCAAAATGACTACTAATATCGCTAAAGTACAAATGACAGGAGTGGGCAATATACATATATGTCTTGTTTTACCATATTTCGTTTCAAATGTCAACTTGTGTATGTCACTGCGTGGCTCGAATAGCAAAAGTTACCGATATATTAAATGTCCGATACAATGCCATGCCAAAACTAAGATATATACTCTACGATACTCTCACTAAATCCCCATCCCGCGGAAACGTTTTTACTAACACCCACCTACATTGTACAGGGAGGTGCTTTCATAAATCTCCGCACGATTTTATGGTCTGATTTGTGTGTAATAAAATAATACATACATCATATTATTGTTTATGTTTCGCAAAAGGCGGATTCTCTGCTGAAATGGTAATAGTTCCGTGTTCAAAGAATATCGGCTATGATCTATTTATACTGTGATTTGTGATTCAAAGGTAAACAACGATATAGAGACACAAAACGTTTTTGTTAAACCAAATGGATTTAGATTTAGAATTCATTTTACCTACACGTTATCCGCCCTACAATATGGACACAGCACAACAAAACACTACCTACTCTAATCCCACATCAATATTTCAAGTAAATTTTCAAAGGGATTCTCATATCTCCGTTTCCTTTTTATGATTGGAACTTGAAGGATTGGGATACGGAAAAAATATTCATATAAAACGGAAACTTGACTAACCTCGGTACAGTGGATTTATTATCAGAGGATGAGCGCAAAACTCATAACGTACAAAAATATCCGTTACTATGGTTAGGGAGAATAGGGAGGTAATTTTTGAATTCTTTATTTGGTTGCCATTTCGATGGCTCTTGAAAAGTTAACCATTGCGTGTTATAAGGCACTTATGACCTGAGCTTAGTTCATGAAAGTATTATTTACACTTTATTGCACACGAGGTATAACGGTGGGCGTACTAACTAGCACTAATAAGGTATTTTAGGTGCGCACGGAAGCAGCTATTTATTTACTGTTTTAGAGTTAAGTTAGGTTGGAAAATCTCGTGCCGTGTCTGATAATAATATGTAGCAATTAGTGTGTATATAAATACAGTTATAAATAACGCAATTAGGCTGCCTGTCCATTGAAACGGAACGTTGAAAATGAACTAATCAGGCTGCGTCTTTGTGAAGCCCAAATGAAGTTCATTTAAATCTGAGGAATGTGATCACTCCGTTTTACACAGCTCCGCTCCGCGACGGGAGATGCAGTCTTAGTAGGAATTTGCACCAATATAATATATCATATGAGTCAATTTCAAAATGATCAGCAGGTATTATATAGGTCATTGATTGCTTATTTTAACAAAAAATATTCTATTATTTCTTACACGTACGTATTATTTTTATCATGAGAAGAAAACGCCGAAAAGTCATTAAATTTTGACTTGCGTATTTTATGCTGATGGCATGAGCGGTTCCATTGGATAATCTATAACACTGGTTTTATTAAATTTTAGTAGTAATTACTAATTAAGCATCAAGATGAATAAATCTAGACCTAAGTTTGACGTATAAAATGTCGTCACATTTTTGAAATAACGACCATTGACCGTTGGTATGGCCAATTGCCTTAAATAATGTTGAAGTCGCAACCTTATAAATTACACAAAAAAGATGAAGGTGAAGATTTGAAAATAGCAATTTTTAGATCGGATTTGCAGAATTCGTCCGACTGTATTTTTTCACAATTCTATTCCTATTGAAGTATAACAGAACTATTCAAATGAGATTCGTGGAACTAGGGGTTTACGCAGCCAGTGTCCGTTCTAGTGTTCGTTTCGCAAAACTAATTTGTAACTATCTAAAATACTGACATTTATTAGTTTCGCACTATTTGAAAATACTCTCACATTTCGACTGCACTTCAAATTGACCCCATTCGGGGATTTCCGCGAAAGTACATTTAATTGATGCATTGCGTCTCTCTTTTTCCATAATATATTTTTTAGACCAGATAAACCATGCGTTAAGGCTCCTTATCCACTCAAAAATGCTGATTGTTTCTTTTTTTTTTACATTTTTCTCGATGATGAAACATGTCTCTTAACATATTATCATTGGCTGTTATTGCGATTTATTGCCTATATATGAAACCTACAGTTTAAATTTTTCATTGATAATATTTGTTTCAAAAACTACTCGAAATTTACAAAATTCACGTAGAAAACTGTTTTTTCAACTTATTTTCGTTATGATTTAACAGTCTCATTATTAATTAGATTCCAGGCAGCTTTTATCTAATATTCATTACCTTAATAAAAATAGACTTAGCCACTGCACAGCTTTTTTTTTAATATTTCTGACATTACTTATTAACTCTTCATTTCGTACAATCTATTTCCACTTTATGCATACGTAATTAGAAATCGGTACCGTCGTTTGAATCTAACCTTTGGAACTGGAGTAATGTTTAAGTAATTTGAAGAATAGTAAACTCACATCAAAATGAGACAAAATGTTGAATTGTATTTAGATCTAGGACACGACCGGCTTGCAAGAGAGATTGGAAACACTCCAATCAAGAAAACCGTACTCGTACTCTTGGGGACAAACCAAAGTGCAGTACTGCACTAAGGGATAATACTAGTTTGTAAGTACCTATAGTAAGAGAAATTTTGCACCTAAAGATTCTAAACTGATATAAAATAAAAACAAAATATAGCTATTAGAGCAATGTTTGAATCATAATATATGCATCTGTGATAATGATTGATACATACTTATAGGTATATACATTATCTTTGCTATTCGAGCATCAGCATTAAGTGGTATGAAAGGTTCATTTTGAAAAAAAATGCTGCATATTATTCTTTTGGTCTACGTTTAATTTTTCTAAGGTTTTTTCCCTTCAGACCCACCGTACCCCTGGCCATACCCCTGGGGGTACGGTGGGTCTTTTAAAGTTAAACGGTACCACCGAGTGTAGGTCACTAGTGGTGACCTGCATATCTCTCGCATGATTATCTACATATCGTCGGGGATAGTGCAATACCGCGTAAGTAACAAATGCAGATACGAGCCAATATTCGAACAAATTTATTGAAATGATAACTTTATCGACAGCTGTTACTTACGTAATAAATTAAATGAATTATATTAAATTATATTATTTATAAATTGCGTACGTAACTAAATCTGTCTGTACACAATCATGACATCTTTGTTTTTCAGTTAAATGCTTCCAGGGGAACACCCAAATATAACGAAATATTTTAAACCGAATTTATTAATTCCGATTTTTAAAACTCCGAATTACATAATTCCTAGGAAATAAAATTCCGATTACTAAAAAACACGAAATATATTTAACCGAATTTCAAAATTCCGATTGTATATTATTCCGATTTTTATAACTCCGAATAATGAACAGCCCGAAGTGTCATTGGCCTGAAAAACAATAGTCCGATTATTAATTTTCCGAAACTTCATTACTTATTCGGAAATTTGATATTCGGGATATGACATTCGTGTTTTCAATAATCGGAAATTTATTTCTTAGGAATTAAGAGATTCGGAGTTTTAAAAATCGGAATTGGTAAATTCGTAATAAAATATTTCGGAGTATTTGGGTAAAGATTACTTACTTAACCGATTTTTTGCGTTAAAACAAACATAGAAAACCGGATTTGGACAAATATCGAATTGGCTGTACCCCGAAAACTGTAGGTTAGGTTAGGTTTGTATTGTGACCACGTTATAGCGGAGCGAGCGGAGCGTCAAAAGACTTGCTGAACCCCGAAAACTGTAGGTTAGGTTAAATCCTAACATTGCCTATTTCACCTTGAAGCAGGCCTCCGTTAGCCCGAAAAACTTTCACATATTTAGGTTTGTATTTTATAGTTATTAATAACAGCAATTCGTAATTTTGATGTTTCGGACTTTTGATTAGTCGGGTTTATTATTGGTCGGAGTAATGATATTCGGAGTTTTGAAAATCGGTTTTTTTATAATCGGAATTCGTATATTTGATATTTTGGATTATTATTCATTCGGACTTCTTTCGTTCGGTGTATTGAAATTCTTAATTTTGAAAACCGTGATTGTAAACGTTAGACATTTTGAAATTTCGGATTTATAAAAATCGAAATACTTATAGTCGGAGTTTTACAACATTCGGAATTATAATTATCGGTATTATGAAATTTGTGATTCCGATAATCGGAATTTAGTTTTTCGTATTTATGTAGTGTACCCGGCTCCCAGAAGGTTCCTATGTAGGTTATACGTATAAATATTAATTTAGTTATTTTTCAGCACTAGTTTGTGTGTTTTGTTTTAATTCCACCGAAGGGTGCTTATATTATTATTAATTACGCTAAAATGTATGTTCAACAAATTGAGAACAAAAAATATAGTAGCCACCTTGAGTGTTTTTATTACTTTCAGCTATAGATGACATCGACATCACATCACTAGTAGTCAGTGGTATCGTTTAACTTTAAAAGACCCACCGTACCCTCAGGGGTATGGCCAGGGGTACGGTGGGTCTGAAGGGGGTTTTTTTATAACGCTGACGGTCAGCAGTGACATTGACATCACTTTTCGCTTGTCAATGTCATTGTCGCTTTCGCGCGTAGGTACGCTGCGTTCAGTCTAAGAGTGCAGCCGTGTGTGTGCGGTTCACCGTGGCGTCACCTATAGGTTTCACCGGAAGACCAGCGCTGGTTCCCGAGCCAGCATTTATGCTGAGGTCTGACCTTTTCTTGGCATACACATCAACGATTATTTTTTTCTAATATGTGTTGTCCACTTTGTGTATGTACATTTTCATTCTATTCTATTCTATAACAACCACACTTAGAGCCACACTTATTGAGAGGTAAGAGCTAGAAACATAATATTACATTGGGTTAAAAACACTAGTAGAAAATAAATTGCATGCACCATTACGCACCCGTTTAGAAAAGACCTCGAGGCGGTACCGCGATCATCGCTTATCTGCGATCGGCGCCCGATGGAAATGTTACAAGGACACCGCACTCGAGCCACTGACATTAATAATGCATGCGGAAAACGTCTTGAGCTAAGAACTTCAATATTCCGATAGGCAGAAAACATTAGACAATTATAGGTAATGTTGTGTGCACCATTACGCACCCGTTTAGAAGTGACGCCGGGACGTGCCGCGGGCATCGCCTCGATCGCCATCGATCATATGGGAATGTTACGAGGACACCGCACTCGAGCCGCTGCCTTTTGCAATGCATGCGGAAAAATCTTATGTTAAGAACATTAAGGTTAGGTTAGGCCAAAAACAAAACATGACAATACGTTGCATGTAACATTACGCACCCGTTTAGAAGAGGGAAGGTGCCGCGAGCGTCGCTTATCTACTATCGGCGCCCGATGAAAATATTACGAGGACCCCGCTTTCGAGCCGCTGACATTTAGGTAATACATGCGGAAAAATCTATCCTGTCTAGAAATAGCCTATGCATGTACTCGTTTATATTAATAAGCTTCATGTTTAATCGTATCGATGTATATAGGTATTATTGGACACATTTCGCGTTCAAAAATAACTACAAGGAATAAAAGAAGGTATAACTTGTTTCTGTATTTTAAATAATAAAGAAAAGTGGCGGCGGCGTCACAAACTTTGAGCAAACGAATCGTTTTGACATATCGAAAAAGTATGATTTTTATTTGTTGTTAAATATTTTTTATTCATATTTAATTAAAGCATGAAAGTAACCCCCCAATAAGTAATAATTACTTTCCTGCTTTAATTAAGTGTAAAAAAATTGTAAAATAGAGTTATACCTAATTGTGCTGTGTTCGAGATGGAATCGAATCATCACTATTATTTCGAATTGAGACATAAATTACTTTTTATTGCAACAATATCTGTAACTATCTCAAAGGTCATCTTACTAAGGCTTGTTCAGTTTGCTTTAAATCTGTGCCAAAACGAATGGTGCAGAAAATATTTAAACTTGCCGTGAACGTACATATAATGTAACTTATAGAAATGGTAAGTGTACCTATATCTAAAATAGGCATAGACTTAAATGATGCTGTTTCGTTAGAAGTAGTTTATATAACTTATAAATTTATAAATGTGTAGTTACTTATTTACAAACTGTATGTGTAAATTATATTTTTATTACTAAATAATTCGAGATTATTAATAAATTTTCCTGCAAAACAAACAAGTGGTGTAAAATTTACTAGTGTAATAAAAACATATTAAAACTGTCGTACCTACTTACTATTATTTACTAATGCGAAAAGTGAGTTTATCGTTAAAACTAACCCCTGCCTGTTACTCCCAAATATCGATATCTGATTACCACAAACACACTCCCTTTTGAGTTTTGTCGTTGAAACCGATTGTAACTAAAAAGGAAATCCTCCGATCGTATATGGTTTACCCTTACGAACGTAACGTAGCGTGGAAATTTATAGCCCGTTCACTCGGCTCGCCGCCGCCGGTAACTAGGTTTTCATTTACAGTTAACCTTTTCAACTGTAGTTAGATTTATTTCACTCGCTTATGTGTACGTACTCATAGTAGGTATATTGTCTTGCAATTTAAAATTGTGTAAGTTGAAATAAGTAAGGGTAAGTTAAAGTAAGTATATCACGAACCCAATGCCATCGCAAATTTAAGAATTTGTTTACAACACTTAATTAAATTTTTCTGAAATAAACGTTTTAATTTCATTCAATGGATATCATACCTGTAAATAAATGAAATGTCTGTGAATTGACTTGCCTGATTTATACACAATAAGTGTACTCTATTCTCGAAAAATATTTTTAGAAACATTATATATACACATACTTACTTACTATTAGTTATTTCAATAATAGGTACTCTTTTTCTTTAACATGGATTATGTTAAGGAAAAATAATACAATTGTAAAAAATTATAAATATAAACATCTTTGCATGTCCATAATATGCTGTAACGCAACTGAAAAAATATTCTAACCGGTTGATGGCATTGTAATCAAAGCTTATACAAAACCAAAGAAAGCATTCATATTTTTCTCGTAATTAATAAAATAGCCCCATCGAGAATTAGTTTTACAATTTCAGTATTGTTATATATTTGACCTTAAATCACATCACCAGTCCGAAAAGAAACAAACATCTTCTTAACTAGGAAAATATTCCTTAAATGCAACTTAGCGACAAAATGATCAGTGATCACCGAGTGTTGTTGTTGTTACTGCACTGTACCTCACACACAGGTATACAGTGCAGTAACTGAGTAAAGACAGCGGGCTACCTGTTGAAGCACAGCGGCGAGCTGTATCCGGCCCCCGCGCGCTGCGTAAACACGAGTGACACACGGGGAGATTTAGCGGCCAGGCCCGCGGGCATATTGAATATATTGATGTTTGGCAAGAAAGGTTCCCTATATATTTTATGTTTATGTATGTGTGTTACAATATATAATATTATGTGTATGTATATTTAGCGGCTGGGCCGGGCCCACGGGAATATTGGTAACAGAATCATCATCAGTGAAAATACTTCCAATGCTAAACATAGGGCTTCCCCAAAAAGCGCTACCGGGGCCGGTCCTGCGAGCTGTATCCAGCCCCCGTGCGCCGCGTAAACACGAGTGACACACGGGGAGATTTAGCGGCCGGGCCCGCGGGCATATTGGTAACAGAATCATCATCAGTGAAAATACTTTTTTTTTTTTATTTATATATTTTATTCAAATGTCAAGAACATGTCAGGTAAGGTACATCGTCCCACAAAACTGTTTTCACAGTTTGACTGTGGGATCCTTTCTATACAATAGTAATACTCAAGTATGTATTAAAATCTAAATCTTAATTAATGATAATATAGGTAGGTAAGTGGCAAATATCTATACAATTTTAGCTCAAACTTTTGACTTAATTAAGTTAAATACTGTCTAGGTAGTATTTTAGTACAGCTTTTTTAAATTTATTTTTATTTGACTCTGTCCTAATAGCTACTTATTTGACTCTGTCCTAATAGCTATTTCCGTGACACACGGGGAGATTTAGCGGCCGGGCCCGCGGGCAGATTGGTAACAGAATCATCATCAGTGAAAATACTTCCAATGCTAAACATAGGGCTTCCCCAAAAAGCGCTACCGGGGCCGGTTCTGCGAGCTGTATCCAGCCCCCGTGCGCCGCGTAAACACGAGTGACATACGGGGAGATTTAGCGGCCGGGCCCGCGGGCATATTGGTAACAGAATCATCATCAGTGAAAATACTTCCAATGCTAAACATAGGGCTTCCCCAAAAAGCGCTATCGGGGCCGGTTCTGCGAGCTGTATCCAGCCCCCGTGCGCCGCGTAAACACGAGTGACATACGGGGAGATTTAGCGGCCAGCCCCGCGGGCATATTGGTAACAGAATCATCATTAAACCATTGATACAAAGATCAAAGCTCACAGATGCAACAGAATGCGTAACCTGGTGGAAGAGACCGGGAATCGAACCCAGCACGTCTGGATTACCGGTCCAGAGGTGCCGGGGGCCTGAAACAGCGTTGCTTCAACGTAAACACACCGAGTGACACACACACACGGCGATATTTAGCGGCCGGGCTCGCGGGTATATTGGTGTAGTATTCAGGGCGAACAGAGTAAAGACAGCGGGCTACCTGTCGAAGCCGCGCGGCGCGGCGGTGAGCTATTTCCGCCCTATTTGACCGTGTGTTTTGACCGTCGCATTCTTGACCATTTCATAAAAGTAAACAGCTTCATTTTCACAAGACGAGCAGAAAACTGCAGCGACTACAGGAACAGCATAATTTGTATGAAGTTGGTCAATATTGCAGACTGGATAATTAGGCAGTTGAATCGCTCAAATAATTGACAATATAAATTAACCAACTTTATAAAATGAATGATTTAAATTACAAATATTAAGATTTATCGTGTACCTACTGTACCTAATAAAAAAATACGCTCAGTCTTGTTAATACTTATATCTTATCTATCTTCTAAAGGTTGTCTGGAAGTGATCGCTCTTTAGCGATTAGACCGTTTATTGATATTGTTTACCTCTAATTGTAATTGCTTGCACTGTATCTGTCCTAGTTATTCTGTGAGGTGTGCAATAAAAAGTACTTGTTGCTGAAAAAAAATCAGTTTCATTTCAATCAATCACTCAATGTTTTAAAGTCATTGTGCACCCGCCCCGCATTAAGGGCCGTATGTTTACGGCCTTTGATGCTTCGCTAAACAAACGCCCGCCTATCGCAATCCCATCAGCAATACACAATTTATTAATTCACCGCCTCACAATAAAACGTAAATCCATCAATCTGTTTATTCTTATATTGATGATACCTCGATACTCTGAATATTTACATTACCTAGTCTATTTTGAATAAACCTTGCTGGAGGTTTACAAGTCCATCAATATGTACTTGAGTGAAATTTAACGATTTTGGATGTTTTTCAACCTCCAACGAAAAGAGGGGTGTTATAAGCTTAACATATGTACCTGTGAGTCTCTATGTGGCTACAAAACGCGCGAACCGATTAGGGCGGTATTTTAACCGAAAAAAAAATTGTTAAAATAGATGATGGTTAAATTTGAGTTTTATGAAGGCACATCCGCATCAGCTGGTCTAGCACAACTATGCTTCGCGACTCTTATCGCGCGACATAGCGCTATTGTACAAACTAAAAGTCAGTACAAATGGCGAACTTAATGCCAAATGGCATTCTCTACCAGTCAACCATACGGCAAACAGAGATGCTTCAAGTGAGATACCTATTTCAAAATGTTTTGAATCGGTTTTCGCTTCTCGGCACCCAATAGACCCGCGCCTCGACACGATGTAATGCAATACACCATCCGTTCTCAACATATGTCATCGATACCTCTTGTGTCGCTCCATATACTGCCACCCGCTCAATACGTATATATTACTACGATGCTTCTTGTTTGTGTGTTTATTTACAAACGTACATAGGTATATGCCACGACACAGTATTTCTTGTTTGTTTCCCTGTTGTATACAACAGGATGTATTTTTGGCTCTCGCCATACTTGGATTTTTAGGGGTAGTCATTCTTTTAGGGCCTTATCACATTTGCGATCTGCGAGCGAGTTTTCTGTACAAATAAGCGTCGCGGCGAACTCGTTGCGTTATCGCCTTCATACAAATTTCGCTCGCAAATCGCAAGTGTGATTAGGCCGTTACTAGCAAGGAGTACCTACTGTTTGGTAACTGACGTTGAAATTAATTCAAATAAAACACGCTTAACAACGCCAAAACTATCCACAGCGATGCAAGAAATTGTTTCAATGCGATTCAATAATTATTCAGAAGAAAAACGAAACATTCAGAGCGTTTCGACTAACAATATTTTGAAATCGTTTGTTGATATATTTATCGCTACTGACAATTTATAGTACATATATTGCATATACATGACGTATGTTCATTATTGCCATATGAAAGCTATTTGTAGCCCCTACATGCTAGAGTCAATCCCGAACTTGTCAGGCTATAAAATGTGCTAATAATCAGACCTCGTAAATTATGAGACAATCCCAAATGCATATTTTGTAGAAAGCTTACTTAATCAAATACAAAAAAGTGATTTCAGCGTTTTAGAAAATTTCATCTCTAAGGGGGTTAAAAAGGGGTGCAAAGTTTGTATGGGGAACACCGCTAATGTTCTTTATAAAGAAGTGTTACGCTAATCTATCTTCTTCTTATCTATATCTATATTCTATATTCTATATAGGTATACACCGTGGCCGTTAATAACCCGAAAGATTTAAACCACGTATTTTTGACGACACTACGAGTAAATAATGTTATATCAACATGGGTCTAATTATGTGTCTTAATTAATAGTATATCGTGTCATAAGGGTAGTAAGTAGGGGATTACTAACGAAGGTCTATTAGAAGCCCGACGCCGAAGGCGGAGGGCTTTTAATGTCCTGAGTTTGTAATCCCTTTACTACCCGCCTTACACACAATATTTTTCATCACATTTTGGAGTAAATAACAAATAAATAAGCCAAAAATAAACATTAAACTATAACGATTGACAACCAACTTTTTTTCTGTATATATTTTTTTAATTTACTATAAGCACTGGCAAAACGGCCATCAGCTTAAAACAGAAAACAAATATACACAGAATCTTATCATCTATTATTAAACAATTAACAATATTATGCAGCAGTAAAAAAAACAGCGTAATATTATAAAACTTAAATATTAACAGTAAGTTTGTTACAAAACTAAATAGTTCCTAACCAATATTTTTATAACTTTTTCCTTTTTTTTGTGTCGTCTACCACAGATAATGCTAAGAACTGCATTTCGTTTAGAAACTTGACAGGCTATACTGCCAGATTGTAACGATAATTAAAAATTTAATTTAATAAAATTATTGCAAAATACACATAAATAATTGTAAAACATAAATATTAATGCAGTTACATATATCTTATTAATTCAATACACAATAAAATTTGCTGGTAGGCAAGTTTTGTTGATACAACAAAAAACCTTGGCTGGATTGAAACCTCCATAGTCTAAAGTAATCTGCGAGTGCGTACTATATTTTTAAAACTAAAACCATAACTCCCGAGGGAGTTATGTCAATTTATAACTCCCGCGGGAACTATATAGGCCTTAGTCCTTCAGTACACCCGCATGTAATACCATCTTTTACGAGCAAATGTGATGAAAATTACTATTTCAGTACAAATTGAATCATAATTGCCCGCTTCTTTGTGAACAAGTCTTTAGTTGAGAAACTCAAGTTGAAGAACAGTGAGCGAGCATGAATCACGATGAAAATATTTTCGATAGTAAAACCTTTTTGTAGATACCAAACTTCATTATGAAACTGGCTACAACCGTACAGTTAGTGCGTCTACGTGTATAAGAAGTAGGTGGCTACGTCATGCTCACGCCTTTAGGGTGTGTTAGACTGGAGATTTTTAACTTTTGATTTATTTTAAATAATTTATATCTCCTTAATTATGAGTTTTTGGACTATATGTTACATAAGTTTATATACTCTAATTAGGCTCTTGTATCGTTAGCTTAAAACTTTCGGGTTATTAACGGTCACGGTGTATAAAAGAAGAAGTCCTGACTGACTCATCAACGCACAGCCGAAACTACCAATGTTAGAGAGTTGATTTTTGCACAGTAGGTTACTTTTATAACGTGGGTTAGGGATAAGAAGGGATTTTTGGAAATACCTCCCCTAAGAGGGTTAAAAAGGGGATGAAAGGTTGTATGGGGTACAAGTTTTTTTTTATGCTAGAAACTTGAATCTTTGTAAAAAGGTATTAAAATAAAATGGAAGAAAACTAATTTCAGCGTTTTTGAAAATGCACTCCCTAAGGTGGTAAAAAAGGGGTTAAAAGTTTGTATGGAGATTAAGTATTTTTTTGAGCGTGGGACTTGAATTTTTGTGTAAAGGTACTCTATTAGAATACAAAAAAAGTGATTTCAGCGTTTTCAAAAAATCGTCCCCTAAAAGGGTTAAAAAGGGGTTGAAAGTTTGAATCCATTAGAAATGCCTTGAAACTTCTTATCTATCTTCTATCTATCTATATTCTATATATATAAAGAAGAAGTCCTGACTGACTCATCAACGCACAGCCGAAACTACTAATGTTAGAGAGTTGATTTTTGCACAGTAGGTTACTTTTATAACGTGGGCTAGGCATAAGAAGGGATTTTTGGAAATACCTCCCTTAAGAGGGTTAAATAGGGTTTTTGGAGCTAGAGACTTGAAACTTTGTAGAAAGATTCATCATCATCATCATCATCTCAGCCATAGGACGTCCACTGCTGAACATAGGCCTCCCCTTTGGACTTCCATATATAACGGTTGGAAGCGACCTGCATCCAGCGCTTTCCGGCGGCCCATTGCCACTTCAACTTGCTAATCCGGTGAGCTATATCGGTCACTTTAGTTCGTCTACGGATTTCCTCATTTCTGATTCGATCACGTAGAGACACCCCGAGCATAGCCCTCTCCATTGCTCGTTGAGCGACTTTGAGCTTTGAGATGAGGCCGATAGTGAAAGACCACGTTTCGGTGCCGTAAGTCATCACTGGTAACACACATTGGTTGAAGACTTTCGTCTTGAGGCACTGAGGTATGTCGGACGAAAAGACATTGCGTAGTTTCCCGAACGCTGCCCAGCCGAGTTGGATTCGGCGGTTGACCTCTTTCTCGAAGTTGGACCTACCTAATTGGACCACTTGTCTTAGGTAGATGTATGAGTCAACAACTTCGAGTACCGAGTTTTCAACAGAGACTGGGATGGGCACAACCTTGGCATTTGACATGAGTTTCGTCTTGTCCATGTTAATTTTTAAGCCCACCCGTTGAGAAACTCGATTGAGGTCATCGAGCATCATGCTGAGTTCCTCCATCGACTTTGCCATGACTACGATGTCGTCGGCAAACCGAAGGTGAGTGATGTATTCGCCATTGATGTTGATGCCAAGTCCTTGCCATTCCAGGAGCTTGGAGGCGTCTTCTATAACGGCCGTAAACAGTTTCGGGGAAATAACGTCCCCCTGTCTTACGCCTCTTCTCAATGGAATGGCCTTTGTGCTCTGCTCCTGAACTCCGACCGACATGGTGGCGTTACTATACAAACACTTCAACACTTCAATGTACCGATAGTCAATATGGCATCGCTGAAGTGACTCGAGCACCGCCCATGTTTCCACCGAATCGAAGGCTTTCTCATAGTCCACAAACGCTAAGCATAATGGCAAGTTATACTCTTCAGTCTTCTGTATAACTTGCCGCAGCGTATGTATGTGGTCTATGGTACTATAGCTTCTTCGGAAACCGGCTTGTTCGGGAGGCTGGAAGTCATCAAAATTATGTTCGAGACGGTTCGTGATGACCCTTGAAAACAACTTATAAACATGGCTTAGAAGCGTGATGGGCCTGTAGTTCTTCAATAAGCTGTTATCACCTTTCTTGAAGAACAGTACCACCTCACCTCTATTCCATGCTTCAGGCATTTTGCCCTCGGACAAGACGGAATTAAAGAGCTTCTGGAGGACCTTAAGTACCGGTGTTCCACCCGCTCTCAGAAGCTCTGAGGTGATTCCGTCTTCGCCCGGCGCCTTGTTGTTCTTAAGCTGCTTCAGAGCCATCCTAATCTCGTACAGACTGATGTCCGGGATGTCTTCGGTATAATGTCGGGACAGCTTGGCTCTTGGATCGCCTACCAAGCTGTGAACGGGCTTTGCGACTGAAGTGTATAACTGACCATAGAACCTCTCGATCTCGCCTAGAACCTCTGCTTTGGTCGACGCTATGCTGCCATCTTCCCGTTTCAGCTTGATCAGCTGGCTTTGTCCAATAGATTTGTCCTTTGCGAACACTTTGGAGCCTTTGTTCTGCTCAACGGTCTCTTTAACACGGTTCGTATTAAAGAGCCGCAGATCATGTCGCAAGGACTTCGATATACGTCTATTAAGCTGCCTATATGACTTCGCGTCATCGGGAGACTGCAACTGTAGCGAGCGTCGTTCAGCCATGAGGTTTAAGGTTCGATCAGACAATTTCTGAGGTCTATCTTTACGGCGGGGTCTGAAAAACTTAGACCCTACCGCGTGGACAGTTTCCACTAGCCCGTCGTTGATCTCGTCCACTGAGACAAAGTTCTCCAGACAAGCGAAGCGGTTGGAGAGCTCGAGTTGAAAGCTCTCGGGGTTTTGAATATGGGCCCGAGTAGGTCGGAGCGTAGACTTCATCAGACTGGACCTTTCCAGTTTAACATTGATATTCAGTGTGCCTCTTACGATTCGATGATCACTGCCGGTCTTTACCCTATTGATCACAGAAATATCACTGAAAATCCGTTTCTTGTCGGTCATGATGAAGTCAATGTCGTTTCTCGTGGAACCATCGGGACTTATCCAGGTCCATTTCCTGTGAGGCGGCTTCTGGAAGAAAGAGTTCATCATGAAGAGTTCCTCTTTCTTTAGAAAGTCGGCCAGCCTCTGTCCCCTAGGGTTCCGTTGCCCGTATCCAAATTGCCCCACTCTCAACTCATCACCGCTGTTCTTGCCCAACTTTGCATTGAAGTCCCCCATAACAACAGTGAAGTAGGTTTTGGAAGTATGTATGGCCCTACTTACGTCCTCATACATAGCCTCTACTTCCTCATCAGAATGTGACGAGGTCGGTGCGTATACCTGAATGACCTTCAACGAATATCTTTTGGATATTCTGAGTATTAGGTATACCACCCTGCTCGACACACTGGCGATGGTAGTTATGTTGTTAACGAGGGACCTGTGAACGAGAAACCCGACACCGCCTTGGGACTGTTGGGCGCCCTCCCGGTAGTAGAGCAGGTTACCAGAACAGAGAAAGATTACTTATTCAAAAACACAAAACCTACTTTCAGCGTTTTAGAAAATTTCACCCCTAAGGGGGTTAAAAAGGGGTGCAATGTTTATATGGGAGAAACTTTTTTTTAACTAGAAACTTGAAACTTTGTAGAAAGCTTACTTAATTAAATACAAAAAAAGTGATTTCAGCGTTTTGGAAAATTTCACCTCTAAGGGGGTTAAAAAGGGGTGCGAAGTTTATATGGGAGAAACTTTATTTTTTGAACTAGAGACTTGAAACTTTGTAGAAAGCTTACTTAATCAAATACAAAAAAAGTAATTTCAGCGTTTTAAAAAAATCTGCCCCTAAGGGGGTGAATTAACTAAGAATAAAATTCCTTACCTACCTATTTTAATATCTTTGTCATCATCAAAAATCTACGCGGACGAAGTCGCGGGTGGCCGCTAGTATTCAAATAAAAATCAGTTTTGGGTTCTGTAGTAACAAATTAATGAAATTAGTTTAATATGAGCACTATTTGAAAATTTTAAATGTTTTCAATTATAATATAACCGTGAGCCTGGTAGCTCGAGCCTTGACTGCGCTACACATAACACTTTGTTCGGGCTGCACTTCGCACTATACAGCGAACATTTTGTTTGAATGCCTAGCTAGGCCAATCTCGTTCGTTACCCCGTTCCCGATATATATACTAGTATGTATAAAGTTTTAATCGTTAGTGTCTGCAAATTGAATATATTCTAATACACGTCGCCGATTTATGCTATTTCGTCTCGGCGCAGCTTGAATTAGACGAAGCTTTTAAAAAAAAACTTGGTCTTATCACAGCCAAGGTCGTATATACATTTACATATCCCGGTAGCAATCAGGCTGTATAAGAGCTTACGCAGCAATTATAACTCTAATTTAAGCTGTAAAAGTTAAAAATTAATAAGTGTTATAGGGGTCTCGGCCCCGAATATAATTTCTTCCTTTTGGCGTCGAGACGTGGGGTCCCCACAGACCTAGTAGTAGTAGAGTGCCCACAAACTGATTATAAAAGGCTTATTGAGTCTACTGGTGACAAAGAGCTGGCAGCTCCCTCGCACAACGCATCAGCATTGCGATTCAGCGTGAAAATGCGGCCAGCGTCTTCGGGACCATGCCGCGGGGGCACAGTTTTCTAGATTTATTTTAGCTTAATTTAATTTATTTTATATTTTAGTTCTTTAGTTTTATTTTTTTAGGCTTAATTTTAATTTAATTGTCCAATGTTGTACATTGTTTCGATGTAAATAATAAATTATTTATGTGAGTCCTTTACAAATAATAATATAATAATAAAGCTTTAAAAAGACTGCATAAGTGCTTATGAAGGCTGTGTGCTACTTGGGATACTGATATTAGCTTTCACAGCTAAATCGAGTGATATTGACAAGCTGACATTTTAAAGAACTTTTGGCTCTAGCAAAATTAGATATCCTTGTTTGTCTTTTTTTTTACTTTAGCAATATGATGTGCCATTTTGAATTTTACTCTTATCAACCTATATTTAAATTTACATCTCAATCAGAAAGAAAATATTTAATTCAGTTATTGATATAGACCATGTGGCTAAAGTGGGTATATGGATGGCAAACATGTTATTATTTCTATCCGGACGAAGTGACTAGCACGCTCTAGTTGCGAATAAACATTTGCAAGTTCAGGCTAGCTGCAGTAAGTCAAACTTATGCACTTAAGTAAATACAGTCCAGTGATTAATGTTTCATTAACATTGCGCATTCCACTTCGTGTCGAAAAGCATTTCATTTTAACCTTTCAACATTTTCACTAAAGGTTGGGTACCCATTCTTAATTATTAGATACTAGCTGTGCCCGTGGCTCCGCACGAGTGGAAACCGGTCTGTGTCAGTAAACGACTAATATTAGTATAGAATCTTTTTATCGATTCATGTTTTTTTTTATGTGGTAATACCACATATTCAGGATCGTGCGTGTAAAGCGCACATCCTAGGGTATGGCTAATGCGTATAAGCATTTCAAAAACATATGTGACACAGAGGGCGCTCCAGTAGCGTAAAGAATTAAGGGATGAAAGATTTGGTGGGATTGACGTAGCGATCAAATAGCTCAGTTGGAAGAGCAATGCGCCGGAAACGCAGAGGTCGCGGGTTCAAATCCCGCTTGGATTGTAGTGGATCGCATTCAATTTTTCTTTCTTAATTTACCTTTGTGTCATTATTTATAAAAACGACTAATAATTCACCCCTAATTTATCTCCCTCTCTCCAGTACCCTTACCATGAGTTTACAGTGACAGTACTCGCTAGCGACTGCGTAAAGGATTTGCATGGAGAATTGTAGTTCGACGACGCGTTTGGCTCGGTTGGTAGACACCTGCCTACTGAGTCGGCGGTCCCGGGTTCGAATCCCGGCCGGGGCAAATATTTGTGCAAAATATTTGTTCTTGGGTCATGGATGTTATCTATATATGTATTTATATATTATGTATATCGTCGTCTAGTACCCATAGTACAAGCTTTGCTTAGTTTGGGACTAGGTCGATTTGTGTATGATTGTCCCTTAATATTTATTTATTTTTATTTACAAAGTAACCGCTACGGGCGCTGTACTATTCTCCATACGAATCATTTACGCTGTCGCTAGCGAGTACGGTCACGTTAACTCATGGTAAGGGTACTGCACATGAAACTTGAAGTTAAGTTATGTGAATACGATAGATGACTGTTGTCCAGATTAAATATTTTACAATTACCACAGATCGCACCTACAAGATGGACAGATGACCTTATAAAGGTCGCCGGAAGGCGCTGGATGCAGGTCGCTTCCAACCGGTATATATGGAAGTCCAAAGGGGAGGCCTATGTTCAGCAGTGGACGTCCTATGGCTGAGATGAGGATGATGATGATGACAGATCGCAAGTGTGATAAGGCCCTATATAGAATATAGATGTAGATAAGAAGAAGATAGATTAGCGTAACACTTCTTTATAAACAACATTAGCGGTGTTCCCTATACAAACTTTGGACCCCTTTTTAACCCCCTTAGAGATGAAATTTTCTAAAACGCTGAAATCACTTTTTTTGTATTTGATTAAGTAAGCTTTCTACAAAGTTTCAAGTCTCTAGCTCCAAAAAAAAGTTTCCCCCATAATAACTTTGGACCCCTATTTAACCCTCTTAGGGCAGGCATTTCCAAAAATCCCTTCTTATCCCTAGCCCACGTTATAAAAGTAACCTACTGTGCAAAAATCAACTCTCTAACATTAGTAGTTTCGGCTGTGCGTTGATGAGTCAGTCAGGACTTCTTCTTTTATATATATAGAAGCTATACAGGGTGTTCTTTTTCAATTGCTTTAACTTTAAGGGTTAATTCTTTACGTCTTATTGAGTCGATTTCTCAAAGAAACTAAGTTCCTAACTCGCACCATTTTCAAATTATTTAATATCCAAATTTAATCACAAATCTCAGTTTAACCAGTGTAAAATCTTCTTATAACCAAAGACTATTATCTGCTGGTTCGTATGTAAAGAGTTTTCAGTGTTCCTTATGTACGACAAGGTCTAAATCAATAAGTTCTTTTTAGGGTTCCGTACCCAAAGGGTAAAAACGGGACCCTATTACTGAGACTTCGCTGTCCGTCCGTCCGTCCGTCCGTCCATCCGTCCGTCCGTCCATCCGTCCGTCCGTCCATCCGTCCGTCCGTCCGTCCGTCCGTCCGTCCGTCCGTCTGTCACCAGGCTGTATCTCAAGAACGGTGATAGCTAGACACTTGAAATTTTCACAGATGATGTATTTCTATTGCCGCTATAACAACAAATACTAAAAATGAAATAAAATAAATATTTAAGGGGGGCTCCCATACAATAAACTTGTTTTACCTATATATACATATATATAGCTACGGAACCCATCATGCGCGAGTCGGACTCGCACTTGCCCAATTTTTTTATTTTGCTCTCACTTGACTCGCATGTGTCACGTCAAATTGACAATAGTAATTTATTATTGTTGTTATTTATTTAATTTTTAATGAAATAATTGTGTTCACTTGCTTTGTGATGCCACGGATAAATTATACGGCCGAAGAAGAACCCAATATGCACTTTGTTTACGGTTTCTGCAATGGATATGCGGCGGAAGCAGCAAGGGAGTAGCGACGTCGATATCCCAATAAGAACTTGCATAATTTGGATTATTTCGATGATATTCCATTGGAAACACTGCGGACACACTGGATCCAGCATGACGAAGCACCCGCACATTTTGCTGGCCGTTTTAGACAGTATTTGGATGTGCACTTTGCTAGGCGTTGGATTGGACGCGGCAATCAAACTCTTGCGTGGCCTGCCATGCAGATCTCCGGACCTAACACCCTTAGACTTTGATGTCTGGGGTATTTTAAAAGAAAAGTCTACTCCAAACCTGTGGCTTCGGGGTAATACCTACTGCAACGAATTCAGGAAGAAGCCGATGCCATGCGTGCCAATCCTGTCAACCTAAATCGCGAGATACGATTTCGGTTGAATATTTGTTTGGAAAATAATGGCGGGCACTTTGAAAACAAGTAGTAGTAAATTATTATTTTGTTTTAATGTAAATATTGAGTGTTAAATACTGATGAGGAGATCATTTTATTTTATAAGGCCAATATTGTTTATGTGAATAAATGTTTAGACTTAAACTTTAATTAGTTTCATTTGTGACCTATACCATAACCCCAGAGAACTGAAATTAAGTGAATAAATACAAAAAAATGGATTAAACCTAGAGTGGATCAAAATATTTTTTTTTGGAAATAAATATTCTAATAGTAATAAAAACTTGCTCTAGTGGATTACGATTAAGATTTAGTTCTACACGATAGCAATCGGAATCGGTTTTTTGCCTCCGCAAGGTCGTTGAATTTTCCCAAAAACCTATACTAGACCCAAATTTTTCAAAACTCTAACCGCATTTATAATGATATATATGATGTTTACTATAGCTATTCTCATTAAATACATAGTTATTCATTCAAAGGAAGGCCTGTTTCTTTCAAATTCAACCTCAAGAAAAATCATGCCAAAATTAGGGAAAATAGTAATATGAGTGGGTTTTATAATAATAGTTTCTGAAAAACTCTTACTGTTTATTTAATAAATTATACCCTCTTAATAATGTTTTTTAATCCTGTGATCGTTAAGGCTAATAATTCCGCCTCACTGTTTATTTGAAAATTGGACTTATTTCCACATTTTTTTAATTCTTTACAGCAATGCGGAGGCAAAAAACGTCATTTAAAAAATATAAAAAAAATCGTCTCGCATCTTTATACTATGCTACAACTTTTAAGAACTATTAGAAGTTAAATATGTAATGTTTTTTTTTTTCTCATACAAGAGCGATCCACCCTATTAAACACATCGCAAACATTGTTCTGAAATAAAAAATAAACAAAAAAAAATTAAACTTTCATTGTCAATGAACGAAAATAAATACAAAAAGAAACTTCTTTACCGGGGTTTGAACCCAAGACCATCCACACGCATTCCACCGAGCTAAGTTTTTAACGAGCTCTCAATTTTGTCATCGATGAAGTTTCATCAGTGACGTTAAAATGACAACAAGTTGACTCTAACTATTGCCTAACTCAAAAGGACCTTTTACAATAGCCACCAATTAAATATTTAATTTCTTTGTATGGGATACCAAAAAAAAACATTTTTCGAATATCATTAAACGGTTTAAGGGATGAGTTTACGTTAATGTTCCAAGCACTATGTCGAAGTTAAATCAATTGAACAAAAACACGTTGTATAACAAACTATAGTTTTTAAAATATTAAAAAAAGCAGCGTCATCTAAGAATCGGTCCTCTATAATGACGTCTCCTTGTGAAAAATTTGACAGTCACAACACACAAAAAGAACAGTGGTACAATTTCTATACAAAATCAGCCTTAGTAATGTTCCGACATGATTTTCTGTGATCAAATAACTGGTCTGGTCGCCTACGCTTTTTTAGAATGTGGAACCATTCAAATTAATTTTTGAAAATTTTAAAATGTGGTATGTTTTTTTAAATCATTTATTTGACAATATCGATAAACATTACAAGGCATCTACCTGAACATCGCAATGTTTAGTAGGAGGTATTAAATGTATGAAATTTTCTAAATCGTCTTATTGCATATGATTAGATTAGAAATACAATGGCCTTAAAGAGCGCAATAAATAGATACATAGTCGAAAAGGTTGAAAGCAGTGTAGAATGGCTGAAGTTTTGGTAGATTACTTCATAACATAATCATAATAAGTAGGTTGGGGTGCTATTATGAGCCATTTAACCATTTTATTCCTCTGTCTGCAATATTGGCCAAATCATAAAACGAATCAACATAATTTTATAAAGCTGCCACATAAAAATGGCGCCACAATTCATTCATACAGATTTCATCAATCTCAAATATCTAATCACCTGACGAGAATACACCTGAAAAATATTCCGATTTTCGACTTGGAATTCAATTCACCTTATATTTCACTTAACTGTCAACGTCAATTATTAGAAGCCACCGTACCCAGCTGACTAATCGTGCGGACACGAAGCGGAAACAGCTCAATAAGTCAATCCAGCATTTCAGTGAGTAATGGCCCAGGACGGTAATAGCTCAACCGTGATCGGATCTTTAGTACCCGAGTGTACTATATAGGTCATTTCAGTATTTTGTTGCGGAAAACCGGCTGTAGAAGATACAATTTTGACACCACAAGTTATTCAAGTCACAGAATAAAATAGTACTACAGAAGAGGCTACCTTAACCTTTTGACCTTTCCAATCTGCATGACAACTGTATTTAATTGGTTGTTTGTATAAAATGCGACATAGTTGATTCTGTGGCGTAGAGACGCTACCAACCGATAGTTGAAAAGACCTTTGGGAGAAGCTTTTGTTCAACTGACGACTGATACAACGAGAGCGTTGACATTGTGAGTTGGAAAAACATCGCAGTTCAAAATATGCTGGTCCTTAAATTAAATAGTTAAATTGGCGTGAAAGTAAAACAAATTCTATACGTGTCTAGGAGTCAACATTTTTGATAACGCGGTTGGTCAAAGTCAAACATTTATTGCATATCACATTACATTGGTGCAATGGTAGTGCATCTATCGATTTGTGTATGGTTGTCCGATAAAAAGAAAAGTGGCGAAGAGTCGTCAGCGCGGCGGTGCGCATCGGCAAGTTTACATATTTTATGCTTACAGGCATAGCTATACAGGTTAACAATCCAGTCTTTCAGCCAGCGAGCACCGAAAATTTAAATTTGGAGCAGGGAAAAGTTTAGATGGAATATTTTATTTCCGTAACTTAAGGAGTACAAAGTTTTTGGAGAATTCACACTTTTGCTGTGTCATCATTTTATCCTACTCGTAATCGATCTGAACCCAGATTCAACGGACAACTCATTTTATGCATCAATTCAAAAGCAACCAATTTTGCAGTATACTAAACCGACTGCCGTCTTCGTCTTGGTCGGTTTCACTCTTGATAGTCGGATCTCAACTTGCGAGTCGATCGAGTGGTCGTGGTCATCATTTCAGATGTTGGTGCCGTTGGTGGCAAGCTTCAGAACACGCCACCATTCCCCTCTGATATCCGCCTTCCACGTGCATTCATGATGATAAGCCGTTCATTGATCCGTCCATCTCATAGGCGACCTTCCTCGTGGCCTGTAACCCTTTAACTCAATCGAACCTCAGGAAGTGGGTGAAAGTAAGCTTCCAACATTTGGCCTAAAACATATACATACTCTGGTGGTGAAAACTGAGAGGTCCTTAGAGCAAGCGAGACAGGTATAAAACGCGAATTGCATTTTGACAACTCACGTACTCACTGTACATACAATACAAGTGGCATGGCGTCAATCAATGATAAAGCCGAAGTAATGTAAATTTCGATTATGTTTCCTTCAGTAGCTAAAAATCGCCTAAAAGTTGGCAAACCGGCGAGTGGGCGGCGGGTTCTATGGACGGCACGCCACTGATACATAAATAAATCAAGTTTGGAGGACCCTGACTCGCGGGGGGCGGCACCCTAAGTTAGAAAAAGTCGAGTAAATAATTTTAAATAGCGGCATACTTCTTACTACAACGATTGGTACATTCAGAGGACGTAACTAAAACGATTTCCTGTGAGTCTGATTCGTGGATTACAGGAAATTGTTTGTGACTTGTAAAAATCTCGGAAGTGACATTGAATTATTTGAGCTTTATAATAAACACATAACCAAACGTAATAACATTTGTATAATAATTATGTTGGTTTGCGACAAATCTATAAAGTAAATTAAACGCCCAATTTAGTTATCTACTCTTTTCTTTCTAGTATAACATTTAGGTTTGTCACAAAAAAAATATTGTCCAATTTCACCCGGTCAGTCAAGTATGCGCCTGATGTATGCCGTCACATATAATGTATGCGCAAACTTAACGCGACCGGGACAGCGAAGTTGAAATCGTCACCTGCTACGTCAAAAGTGACAGCACCTTATTAAGAGATTTCCAAAGTTGTACGAATTGAGCCCCTACTTGTGTAAACTAGTCTTTATTTACCTAATATAAATTATAAAGGCGAAATTTTGTGAGGGTGTGTACACATAAACAGTGTATGTTTGTTACTTTTTCACGCTCAAATAGCTGGCCCAATTTTGATAAATTTTGGTAAGAAGGTAGCTGACACCCTGGATTAACACAGGCTACTTTTTGGGTTGGCAATCGTATACAATGAAGAACTGTTGTTGATAATAGACTTAAGATTAAATAAATACAGACTGCAATAGTACTCGCCAGCTTTCTGTAAAAAAATTGAATTGATGGCGGACGAAGGCAGTCAGCTAGTAACAATACAAACATGAGAACAGTAATGTGAAATTTGGTGCCAAGCAGGTCGATCAATGAAAACAACAGAAGCCAATCATTGTGTATACCTACACTACCTCCACTACACTGCTGCAGCAGCTGATACTAATCTACCGACTTCTGCCACAATTGAAACCCGCTTAAAAATTAAAAATACCTATATATTTTTATTGTTGTAGGTACTAAATTTTTATGATTTCAATAAAATATGTCACTGACATCATCATCAATAGGTCTTTCATATCTAAAAATGTAAAAGAAATGAAATGTTTTACCTACTCAAATTGGTCAAACGTGGCCAACACGCACATGTTTTGAGCTTGGTCATTCAAATTTCTTTTCTGTATAAAGCATGATAACGCGATGGAATAACACTGAACACAAACATAAGCAAATCAGCGAGGCGGCGATGTGTAAGAAGGTGCCAAGCAGGACGAAAAGTCAAACAACAATGGCCAATTATTGTGTAAGCACCGCCGCGCGATGACGCTACTCCGAAACTGTCGGCTTCCGCCGCTATTGTATGACATTTTACGATGTGCCGGTATAATTATTTTCTTAAAAATGGTCAGGAATTCCTTTATTAATAAAAAATTGGGCAAGTGCGAGCCCGACTCGCGCATGAAGGGTTCCGTACCTATACATATATATAATCTAAACAAGTTTGTTGTATGGGAGCCCCCCTTAAATATTTATTTTATTTTATTTTTAGTATTTGTTGTTATAGCGGCAATAGAAATACATCATCTGTGAAAATTTCAACTGTCTAGCTATCACCGTTGTTGAGATACAGCCTGGTGACAGACGGACGGACGGACGGACAGTGAAGTCTCAGTAATAGGGTCCCGTTTTTACCCTTTGGGTACGGAACCCTAAAAATTAGGATGCGAAGTGCATAGTTTATGGTCAGTCAAAAAAAACAACCTTGCCGGCTCAGTTTGCTCGACAATAATGTTGCATAAAATTCCTTTATTTGTCGAGGTACAAACTTTAAAAAAGTTAAAACGGACATATAAAAAAGACATAGGTCCTAAACAGCCAAAACGGAAGAGAGTAGCTACGACTTATCGCGACTTTTAATAGTTGCCTCAAGTTCCTCAGTTTTGACATATTATAGTATAACAAAACCTATCCGTACTTTTTTTCGGAATATGGGTTACAATAAGCTGGTATAATTTACAAATTCAAGAACCACCATACTCTACTTAGAAAAGCATGCAAATATTAAGTCTAAATTTTTTTATTTTGTTTTCTTGCACCATTTTCGAGATAACCACCATATTTGTCTCAGCCGGAAGGGCAATTGCTTACTCCCAAGTCGTCCGTTTAAAATGAATACTCAGCCAGCGTTGTCTACTTCCCTCGCTTCGACATAAATGTACTTATTTCATTATTTTTGCGTTGTAGTTAAATCGTCTGGAATAATAAAGTGCAATTATTTCTTCATTAAGTACTTGATCATTGATTGTCAAATATACTTAAAGCGAGCAACTTAACCTGGTAAACTGACATACATTCTGAGCTTTGTCATTAACCAAGTTGTTACATGCTGCTGGAGAACGGGATGACTTAAAATGGAGCACAAGCACGAACGAATCAGCGATGTGCAACGAGGTGCCAACCAGGTCGAGCAAATCAAACAACAAGGGCCAACTGATCATTTGTTGTGCATGCACCGCCGCGCGCTGATGCAAGCTGCCGGCTTCTGTCGCACTTGATTGAAACCCCGTACGTACGTGTCAGCGACTGAACCGCAAATCTCATTTGTGCTTTTGTGATTGGAAATTCCGGAAACATAGTTGTAACGATTTTGGAGATGTTGCTTTTGGTGTCAACAGGATCCTATACTAAGCTCAACCGTCTATCGTGAGGTTCTATATTTTTAAATTTGCACAGAATGTGCGTTACTGTAGCCGTTATAAATAAGTAATACAATTAGTAAGAAAAATTGGGCAAGTGCGAGCCCGACTCGCGCATGAAGGGTTCCGTACCTATACATATATATAATCTATAACAAGTTTGTTGTATGGGAGCCCCCCTTAAATATTTATTTTATTTTATTTTTAGTATTTGTTGTTATAGCGGCAATAGAAATACATCATCTGTGAAAATTTCAACTGTCTAGCTATCACCGTTGTTGAGATACAGCCTGGTGACAGACGGACGGACGGACGGACGGACGGACGGCGAAGTCTCAGTAATAGGGTCCCGTTTTTACCCTTTGGGTACGGAACCCTAAAAAACGATAAATAGTACGAGGGGCACACCGAAATGATCGGGAATAGAGTACTTTAAACTGAGTTACATTAAATCCTTTTTTGTCACATGCATACTGGCGACTTACAATCACGATGCCGTTTTTACAATTTAAAAAAAGAACGATATATTTTTTTAATTCCATTTTTAAATTGACAACTCGATGAACAAAATGGAGCTGACGCGTGAAAATTTTCGTGCAATTATTTACCATAACTTTCGTCGTGGCTTATCTCCAGATGAATGTCGCAATGAGCTTGTTACTATATACGACATTGAAGCACCTAGTCAGACGACAATATATCGGTGGTATGCTGAGTTTCGACGGGGTCGTGCCTCTCTTGGCACCGTACCTTCATCAGGTCGGCCGAAAACGGCGGTTTCGCCTGAAAACATCGCGGCTGTGGAAAAACTACTAAAAGAAGATAGACATGTGACATACGAGCAGATTCGGACAACCATAGGCATTGGAATGACTGCAATTCACACTATTTTGCATGGTGAATTGGGTGTCAGAAAATTGATTTCCCGATGGGTACCCCATAATTTGTCTGAAGAGCAAAAGGCGGCTCGTGTTGATTGGTGCCGATCTATTCTGAAATGCTACAATGGAGGAAAGTCAAAAGCCGTTTATAATATGGTCTCGGGTGACGAATCCTGGATTTATTCTTATGAGCCTGAAAGAAAGCACCAGTCGGCAGTATGGGTCTTCGATGACGAGGTCAAACCAACGAAAGTTGTGCGTTCTCGAAGCGTGTCGAAGAAGATGGTGGCTTCGTTCGTCTCAAAAAAGGGGCATGTTGCCACAATTCCTCTAGAAGAACAAAGAACCGTTACCGCTGATTGGTATATCACAGTTTGTTTGCCGGAGGTGCTGGCCGAACTTCGCCAAGGGAACCCGAGACGCCGCGTCATCTTACACCACGACAATGCGAGCTCCCACACCGCCCACAAAACAACTAAATTTTTGAACGACGAAAACGTTGAGTTGATGTCCCATCCTCCATACAGCCCTGACCTGAGTCCAAATGATTTTTTTACGTTCCCTAGAATTAAAGATTTATTGCGT
The DNA here is from genome assembly GCA_932273695.1 of Apotomis betuletana. Lineage (NCBI taxonomy): Eukaryota > Metazoa > Arthropoda > Insecta > Lepidoptera > Tortricidae > Apotomis > Apotomis betuletana. Next base: position 18,791,329 of record OW026301.1, on the reverse strand, counting down.
GGTCAGCGGTTTGAGAACCCAGAAGCCGCTGTGGAAGCCTATAAATCGGCCATTTTGGCAATGCCTACTTCAAACTGGAATTATTGTTTTAATGACTGGTTTAAAAGAATGCAAAAGTGCATTGAATGTAACGGAGAATACTTCGAAAAACAATAAAATATAATTTATGTATATAGTGCACATAGTTTTTTAAATTCCCGATCATTTCGGTTTGCCCCTCGTATTAGAACAAAAAATACATATTAGACCGGCGATGTTTTGTTCCTCTTTTTTTTTCTTTAATGATATTTGGATAATTTTGTTGTAATATTTATAGTAAGCAACTATTATAACTAATATCATATAATTCAGCATCTACAATATTGTAATATATTTAGACTTGCATCCTCAAGTGGTTATTGCTAAATTTGTCATTAGCTTGAAAAACGTATGTTCACTGTTCAATTTTCGTGTTCTTTCACCACGAGCATTCGCAATGAAACAAAAAACTAATGATACATATTTTCATATTATATTTTTTGTGAGCATAGCACCGTAATATCAAGCCGGAACAATTTAATCCCCAAAGACACTACACTATAGAAAGATTAAAAGATATGAACTTTGCTTGATAGTAACATACAGATAAAGAGAAAGTTTACAAACGTAAACAAAATAATCGCCAGGATGAAAAACTTTAAAAGTCATAAACTTGGCTACTGCCATAAGTTGGATTGCGAGTCAGTAAAATATAGCTAGTAGAAGCGTGGTTTTGCCTTTGTCGGTCGGGATTTGGTCGGGAAATCTTGTATTTATATTTCAATGCTGCAATGGTGCAATGCTGATAATTTATGCATGTAGGTTATATATAATTACATATAGAACTTCCTCTCGAATCACTATATCTATTAAAAAAACGCATCTAAATCCGTTGCGTAGTTTTAAAGATCTAATCATACATAGGGACAAACAGACAGACAGCAGGAAGCGACTTTGTTTTATACTATGTACTGATTTCCAAATTTTGACCGAAGCGAAGCCTAGAAAGTAGAAAAGCAAGATATCTCAATTGCTATATTTCATGCAACATTTACGAAGTTACATCTGAAACTACTGTAAGCCGGAGCTAGTATTATTTTTTAGTTAGGCTTATTTTTCTTTTAAATCAGTAAGGACATGGTGCTTAAATACCGTATATAGGTAAGCCGGTTGGAATCAGCTTGTATGGATGTCACGCCACAGTTACCTGCAAAAAACGAACTCAATTAATTATTTTTACATTAAGTACCTATATTATTTAATATTCCGTCGTGTGGCACAGGACGCCTATCTTCTCGTATGTCCTACAAATACATATATGTACATAATGAAGGTATATATTTGAAGTGGGCGTTTCTAGTAATATTATTTTTAGTAACAAGTTATTTTCATATGCAAGCCAAAAGTTAAAAAAAATTTTTCGACCGCAGGTGGCAGCGACAACTGGCGGCATTTCCGTCTATAAAATAAATGAATAAATATTAAGGGTCTTACACAAATCGACCTAGTCCCAAACTAAGCAAAGCTTGTACTATGGGTACTAGACGACGGTATACTTACATATTACATACATACCTATACCTATGTATGGATAACTACTATGACCCAGGAACACAAATATTTGCCCTGGCCGGGATTCGAGCCCAGGACCGCCAGCTCAGTAGGCAGGTCCACTACAAACTGCGCCAAACGTGTCGTCAATTAAAACTCACGGTGGCACTGTTGCCCGCGAGTGTATCATAGACCTTCCAGCTCCATCATCAGATCAGCTCCATGTCATCATAATATTGCATTGTCACGCGATTTGCATATTCGTGCAAAATTTCAGCTCAATAGGAAACCGGAAAGTGGGTCAAATTTAACTTGCAAAATTCCATTACAGACAACGGGACAGTTGAAAGTAAATAAGAGTTTGTAAAAATAACATGATTCCGTTTAATATAGAATGAAATACGATAGGGGCTGCTCTTTCCCAGAGAAGATAATATTTAATTTTATTTTAATTTTACGGTTCCATTAATATAAAAGGTATCCTTTGCTCGTTTAATTTACAAATGTGCTACTTAAATATAGGTACCTACAACAAAACGGTAATATTGTTAGGAACGCAGGTACTTTCCAAATATAACGTACTAACGCTACAGAAGGTTCAATTTTGATCTTCGCTAAAGCCGGTAAAGAACGCCATTTTATTGGCTGTTTGTGTACAATGCGACGCAATTGATGACATCTTCATATTTTTTTTGTTAAATTACAAGTGAATATGCGCACTGAGGACGCTCCATAAGAGTGATTCCGAACCGAACGCGCGCCGTATTTGCCCGAACAAATGTAAAAGGAGACAGGCAACGCGGTGCGCGGTCGAGCGCAGGGTTTTTATTTTTGCGTCTTGTTATTTCTGTAATTAAATTCTGCAGCGTGTTTTCCAATTTATTGGTTAGAGGGTCAATCATTCATTAAAATAAGTACAATTTTGGCTATATGTGTACTTTATATATGTTTTGTATACAGTAACTCACCTTAGCCGGGAAGATCGATTTGATTCCATTGAATGAGCTCATACTCTTTTAAGATATTAATTAAAAGTGGGTTCAAAGAAAAACCCTGAAGTGAAAGGAATTCAAAGTGCAAAGAAAATGGCCGGTTTCCACCAACGTTTCCATACTGTCTAGTAATGCGAGGCCTCTCGTAGTCTCTTATAATATAATATCCTAAGTAACAGTACTGACAGGGTTTTAAGATAATTAAAATGGCCCAACAAAACGCCACCGTTACAAATCGTAACATTTAGTTTTTTAACTAATTTTAATATCAATACAATAACAAAACAAGTACAATAAGTATACTTTCTTGATAATAAAAAATGTATTTACCTCAGTATGAAACGTCATAATCATAACAGTTAATACTAATAAGAGATAAAGATAACAATGTCTCAGATTGATGGCCTATTGATTGACTAGTAGAGAGTGCCTTATCCTTAAGTCATTAATTCTGTAATTTTTAGGAATAATACCTACATATATTATGTATAACGGTAAAGTTTAAAGCCTATAAAAAAAAACTTTATAGCTGCCTGTTACTGTACGACCCGTTCATGAATAAAATCAGTTTTGCAACTCCTGGGCGGCCTCATCTTTGTTTTTCTTCGTAACAACTTCAACCAAATGAATAATTTCTGTTCATAACCGACTTAAACCGACAAAGAAGGAAGTTATTAATGCCACGTATATATTTTTCTTTTTTATACTACAAATAAACGGAGCTGAGTTCGAAATCGCATAGATTTCCACGACGACTAGGTTGTGCGTCGCCCTCTTTTAAAATGTATTGGCGATGACGGTTTTTTTTTTCTTTTTAAGAACAAGCGTGCTACATAACACTACTCTGTAGCCAATTAATTACCTTCAATTACATGGGTTATTATAAATAATAAATAAATATCGGACAACCTCACACAAATCGATCTAGTCCCAAATTAAGCTCAAGAAGGCTTGTGTTATGGGTACTAGATGACGATATACGTACTTATATATATAAATATATACTTAAATACATAGAACAACCATGACCCAAGCACAAATATTCGAGTTCATCACACAAATATTTGCCCTGGCCGGGATTCGAACCCAGGACCGCCGGCTCAGTAGGCAAGTGCTTACAAACTGCGCCAAACGTGTCGTTTAATTCACTGAACAATGCAAATGCAATCACAGAATATTCACGTTGTACACGTTCCGAAATAACAATAATACAGGGAATAGACCCATGTTAACATAACCCATAATTCCGATATTCATGATTATGTCATGAAAAAAGATCGTAATTATAATCAAGACCAATGAAAACAGAGTACGCAGGTATAAACGTCCAATGAAAGCAGAGAGAGCTAGCTGTGTATATACGCTCCCAAATGTGCTAAACTTAAAATGTAACTCCAATGAATTTTATCATTTATGTACCGGCACGAAACAAGGTTTCATACAATATCACTGTAATTAATTTCATACAGCACTCAAGCCTAGGTAATCCCATAGATACCTAACGTCAGACATCAAGGGACTTTAATGGCGGCCGTGGCTTAGCGGGATTAAGCCGAGTCTGGACCTAATTTGGTTGCCGTTTATTTGTAAGTTTCAAAGGCGTGAATATACGCCCACGTTTTAGCAGAGAATTTGATTACGGGAGGGCATTTAAATGGGCATTTACGAACTAGACGGAGGCTTCGTTTCAGCAGGAACTAGTCATAACCCTCATTTTACTTTACCGTGTTCTACTACGACCATTTAAGCTAAATTCGATCGAATGTGGTCGTCGTCGGTTGGGAACTGTGATGATGACTGATGAGAATTAATTGCCTCGTAGGAATGCTCAAAGTTACTCAAAGGGCGCATATATATATCACGTGTATCTACGAGTCTCCATGCCTTACATAATTTTACTTTTCCTTAGTGCACCTCTTTTCAACTATGTGTATTAAGGTCCAAGTGATAGACCACATTTTCTTGTCTGACTGTACCTAATAATAGCAGAGTATAATTTATTTTAATTAAAGGCGCGGTCAGTTTAAAATATCTTTTACATAGGTGCCTTACTAAGCCATATAAAAGCTTTCCTAAGTCAAGATTAACTTGAATACTATACGTATCCTGGGTGTCCTGCTAATTATTTCAAACGAATGAAAACTCCCGCAATCTGCGCTAGTATTAGGGTTGAAACAGACCTTATTACAGTTGCCGGTAAACTTCTTGAGCATAAACCTTGACTGCGCAATAGCCGATTTACCTACAAATGTACATGCGCAGATTAATTTTTGTTTAACAAGTTTGCCCGCAATCGAGTTAGTCTCTAAACAAGTATCTCGAAGTTTGAATTTGTCAGCTGAATATTAAACCAATTGGCCGTTAAGTAAACTTAGCAAGAGATGCTCGGATCTTGCTTGAATGTTGTATATGTTTGATAATAATTATGAATTAGTGTGTGGTGAAATTATCTCATTGTCTATGTCGTGTTGTTAGTATTATGTTCTGACGTTTGACACTGACATGTACTAGAAATCTATCGACCATATTTCTACTTCAGTGACAAGTGCTATTCGAGCTTAATAGTAATAACGTTTTTTTCTCATTTAAATAAATGTATAATAATGTGTGTGTTGATAGGTACTTATGGGTACAATTCATAATGGCGAGTCCCTTCACCAAAGAACAAAATAAAAAGGACGAGCAATGTTTCTTATTTTGCAATGTCTCCTTTCGAAATAATTAAACTTTAATAAATAGCACACTCCGATCGTGATTTAATGACAGGAAAGAGAAATATATTGGATATACCCGATTAATTTGTTATTTGGCGATATATCAAAACACAGTCGAAGTCGGTCCCAACTTTTTATAATCTTAAGCTCATCTTAAAGTGACATACGTAATCTAGTAAGTACCTATCTAATATAAATTATTATTTATACGACCTTTTCAAAATTATAGCTAGCAGTGGCGTGGCGAAACAAAATCTCTGGACAAGCTGGGACGAATTTAGCTTAGGTACTTTTTCTTAAAACAAGTAAACGTTTCCTAAAAAATTACATGCTTAAAAAAAATTGATGGTCCTTGTCTACGAGTAATACGAGTATACTTATAGATATCAATTCAAATATGTATATCGACACTGTAAATAATCAGATAGAAATGATACTTAGATATAAATATTATAGGTGTTCAATGTTCATGTTCATTATAAAAAACTGCAGCACATAACAGTATGTTATAAACCTCGGTAAACATCGGTTGAAATGTAAACATAATATTGTGAGATTTCAATACACCATTGCGGCATTGATCGAGCCTAAGCATTATCTTGAGTGTTTGTCGTCGATAAGGTATCTCCGCAACATAATAGTCGGCTTATTTGGCAACTGTTCAAGAATGCTTCACAAGGTCAGTAATAATTATGTGTTTTAATAAAAAAAACCGGCCAATTGCGAGTTGGACCCGCGCACGAAGGGTTTCGTACCAATATTGAACAAAAAACACGTTCTTTGTATAGGGTCCTCCTTTACTTTTTACTTATTTTTTATTTTTATTATTTGTTGTTATAGCGGTAACAAAAATATACATTCTGTGAAAATTTCAACTGTCTACTTATAACGGTTCATCAGAACATGCCCGTTGAACGAAATATCATGCAAAAAGCCCTATTTTTGTATGGGAGCCCCCATTAATTATTATTGTTTTATCATGAAAAGTATCTGTTGCTATAGCGGCAACAGAAATACATCATCTGTGAAAATTTTTCAACTGTCTAGCTATCACCGTTCTTGAGATACAGCCTGGTAACAGACGGACGGACGGACGGACAGCGAAGTCTCAAGTAATAGGGTCCCGTTTTTACCCTTTGAGTACGGAACCCTAAAAATACTATAAGCAGTATCGATACTCTGGTATCGTGTCGTTCCACTCATTCAAATTATTATTTGACACTAGATCGAGAGGGACGGCACGCTACGCACTTCGAATTTCGATCTTCATAATAGCCCTCTGGCGCAGACGCGTGCGAACGGTATTTTCTTACAAACTTTACCCGCTTCGTGCGCAAGTTAGCGGAGGCTCTTAACCCTTAAATGCATACAATTACGCTAATTTTATTTCTGAAATGACGTAATTACCAATGAAATCCACGTCAGTTTGAGACTTCGGGACAATCTTGACAAAGTCTTTATTGACAATATTCAGGTTTTGACTTGTGTCATTTCAGTAACGTGTATATATGCATCATCATGCATTTAAGGGTTAAGGCATCTTCTACCAGTCAACCATCGGACTAAATCAAAATTGTTAATGAAGGTTTGGTAGTGACCAATTTCAGGCCAGATATTTTATGGATATTTTAGCCGGTAGTAGATACGAGTGTGGTGCCTTTTATGTAAGTTAAAGCGATCGAATCTTCACCTGGAATATGACCGTAGTAACATTTTTAAACCGTAAACATTCAATCAGAAAACATACTGATTTTGTATTTGTCAGTTCATGATTGCCATACTTTTTCATTCCTACCTAAACTAAATAAAATGCGGCTTTGTAAAAAATATAATGGTATTTTTAGTAGCTATACTATACTATAGTCAATTTAAACTACACTTTTATTTATTGGATTTTCATAAAATCTTATGTGCATCGTGTATGCACCCCTTTCCTGTGGGGAAGGGGTGCAAATTCTCGTTATGCTAATAAAAATCCGCTGCATTCTGTCAAAGAATATATATACTATTCTGTGAAATTCTGTATGAAAATGAGATAGATGTATTAAAATGAGAAATTGTCCCCTTGGTTAATAAACTTACTCAGATACAAACAAATATATACACATTCCGCAAAAACAAGTATTGATAGGTACACATGTTGTCAAAGATACGAAACCACTGGCTTACCTCGAGGCTAGGATTAATAATAGCCGATAATACTTAGGATGGACTACGTTTAAGTAAAGTACATGTATACCAGACTCTCAGAATTACTTATATTATAATTAATAATAGGTACGAAACTTGGGCAGCTTTCAGATCCCAACTTATTTGAATAACAAATGAGGGAAGAAAGGCAACGTCTATAAGTACCTTCAGTCCATTTTAAAGGTCATCGGTTCCTTATATTCAAGAATAGGTATTATATTTGATAATAGTGCTTAATAATATATCAGACAGCTTACTAAGACACAGTCTATTGAAATAGAGTAGTTATACATATTAAAGACCGCAACAGGCTCGTTTCCTAAATATTATTATTAGTCTGTTTGAATATCAAATAATTAACGGGTCGAATTTATACATTTGTAAATTAGTTAAGCAAAAAATTACATAAAAACATAAAATTACAAAAAAAAAATGCAAGTCCACAGATTCTGGGTCTAAAAATATCGGTTGGTCTCTTGGGCACTATATGTACAAACGAAGACACAGTTCACTATACAGCCCGTTGTATTACGGTTTATATTAGGTTACGTGGTTTATCATCATTTGTTAAACAACTTTTTACAAATAATCACTTAACAAACAACGATTCACAAACTATTCATTTCACAGACATGTCATTCCTTAAAATGCTCATTTTACAAATAATTACTCGACAAATATACATTTAGTAACTTTGGCGCTTTATAAACATATTGAAAGACAGTTTCATTTAAAAAATGTTCCCTTCAAAGTTATTTTGCAACACGTTAATTGATAAACTATAGTTTCATAAAAATATTAAAAATAACTCTCTATGTAACGAAACGCAGGACCTAGAGGGGCCATTCCTGGGACTTTAACACTTTTTTTTTTGCTGTTTTTGGGCTTAAATTAGATTGAATCTTGTGGATTACGCTAAAATAAGCATGTTTTGTTCTTTAATTTTTTTCTCTCAGAGCGATATTTACCGAGATATTGGGGTTCAAAAAAATATTTTTTTCTATGTGCCATTTTTTGCCATTTGTAGGCTAAATTAGATTGAGTGATGTTCCATTTTTTAAGCAAGTATTTTGACGCTCCGCTCGCTTCGCTCGCTACGCTATACATGGTCATAAAACAAACCTAACCTAAAATACAGTTTTCGGTTTTTGAGCCATGTTACCTAAAAAACCTCAACATCTCGGTAAATTTTAATCTGAGCCAGAAAGTTTAAATAACAAAACATGTTTTATTTATAAAATACATTAATAAAAATGCGGTGTTAATATATTGACATAAATTTATTTGTCTCCGAATTTTTTTAAGTCTATGAGTAACATAATTATGAACCTCAATATCTCGGTAAATATTAATCAGACAAAGAAAGTTTAAATAACAAAACATGCGTTCATACCATGATGATTTGTTAAACGAAATGTTTACCAAACAATGCATTTTATTAACGTTGTTTTATCATTCGTTATTTTTTTAATTGACTAGAATAATAAATTAATAATTTACTAAATAATGTTTTGTGACATGATGTTTTGTCCAATAAATAATTTGTATCATGATCTATTTGTAAAACTATATTTTATGCAACGTCTAATTTGGGAATCGTTAATTTGTCTAACGTTGTTTGTAAAATGAATATTTATGAAACGTTGTTTAGCAAGTGATTGGCTACCAGTTTACGTGTAATGTGCATCAGTGTCTTCGTTTGTACATACCTAAATATATATATATATTATAAATAGAAAACACGCATGACTCAGCAACAAATATTCGAGTTCATCACAGAAATATTTCCGGGATTCGAACCCAGTACTGCCGCGTCGTCAATCTTCGGTATACTTAGCCACAACTTGTGGTCCACAAAATGTTATAAATGCAGTAAACTCAAACGTCCAGTGGTGGTGGTTAGTAGTATAGTAATCACTTCAGTACTTAAAGGTGTTTTTAACCTAAGTATACGTAGATATTCGGTATTCGCTGCCACACGTCCATTCCGCAGCCCAAATTTCCGCCATCATTGACACGAAGGCTTAATCTATAACTGTTAGTGTTGGCGGTCTGCCAGCCGCAAACAATTATCAGTGCATAGTCCATAGAAGCTATATTCGGGCATTCATCCATTCATGAGCTTGGGAGAATTACAGCATTGAGCGACACTGCCGTATTGCCTAGGAATCGGTACAGCATCTTGCACAGTCTTGTGAACAGAAGTCACAATACATTAACAATAATAATATAATACACTATATAATATGCAACTTCGTCGCGTATTCCCCGTCTTCTTTACTTTAGTCGGGTAAAAAGTATCCTATATCCTGTATGTATTTTTTCCATGGTCAGTTTAATCTTAGTAAGTAAATTTAAACAGTTCGAGCATCAGACTATAATGTTTTTTCATATTTAGGCACTTCATTGACCAAGGCTAGGCCTAGGACAGTAATGCAGATGCCGCGAACATGAAACTTTGTATCTTAATTTTACGACCAAGATGCAATTTCCAAGCAATGAAACATGTAATGTCTATTTTTTTTTTGTAATATGGGTCTCTTCCACCAGGTAGCTCCTTTTTAAATTTTTCTTTAAGCTTTGATCTTTGTATTAGTGGTTTAAATTTCCAAGCATGTTTGAGAAAATATATTATTCAGTAATACTTAATAAAACATATTTACAACAAAAACATATTTTATAGCTTAGTTCATTACTTTATTTTTATCCATTTTCTTTGTCGTTGCTAAATCATACATTTGTGAGACACTACATCAGACATATCTTGCCTTCAGCCATTATATGTAATTTATCACAGTCAGTAATTATTATTTAACGCCATTAATCTTCTCGTTTCCTTTTCGCATTTCTTTGACTTGTTTCGATGTAGGTACATGACTGACGCCGACCGATTGTATAATTCACCAGATCGTGATATTCCTTAGGAATCCTAGGCATATCATAAAGTACTGAAATTCGGCTAGCGATTCTATGGGAAAAGAAAACCTTTAACTCATTTTACTTCGGCCTGGTTAGGTTTGTTAGTTACCTCGCGACCCTAAAACCGGATATGGAAGCCCCGCGATGAGCTCTCAAAATTACAAACAGAATCCCAGTTTTAATAATATGAGAATGCCAGTACTTTACGATACGCCTATATATATATATATTTTTTTAGGTTAAGTACAAAAAAAGTTAATACTATTACAGTCTGTTTGATATTATAACAAACATTTGAGAGTTCTCTGTTGATATTTGTAGTGATGTAGCAAAGACATATTGTTTGATAAATCTAACGATTATGAATGGTTGATCAAATCGATTTTATCGACGAACTTTTTTTCAAACCTGAATATATTTTTGTTTATTTTGTGTAAATCAATATTTTTTTGAGCTACGAGCCGCCGGACTCACTGGAGCTTTCTATGTAAAGTAATAGTTGGTTTTATTGTTCTTTCTTTAGGTTATAAACTTATCGATTTAATCGATTTCTACCAATTTACAGAAATAGCACGTGAATCGAAACGCAAGATTTAGTCACAACACAGCTTTTAAAAAAAAAAGACGTAGTACGTAACTGTTTGAGTAATGATTTATTATCGTTAAATACTTCAAAACCGTGATAAGAAAAAATATAACATGAACTCAATTGTATCAAATAGAAAGTGAAAAACGTTTATAGATACATGAAAAATCACTATGTCATTGCTTGTTTTTTTTATGAAATTCAATGTGTCGCGCAAATTTACGTTATATGGGTCCTGTGATGTGTCAAATGTTTGTTATAATATCAAACAGACTGTAGTTGAACAGTTCCCTGCCAAATCGTGTCCATACAATTTGACCGGAGGAATGTTAACATTGTCTTATATTATTTGATATTTTTAATCAACATTTTTTTGAATTGTTTTGTATTATTAAAAAAAAGTTCTAATCAGTTGAATAGTTCGTTCATCCTAAATATTCAATTTTCATATAAGCTTATCAGTCAATTAAGTTGCCTTAACATTGTAATAATGGGCATAATTCGAGCGTACTAACTCACTTGTGCGATAAACCCACCTTTATTAACTACCTACATAATTAAGAATCGAATAGCTTTTGTTTCATGGTATTCATACGATCACACAGTAGGTATTTTATGGCACAGGTATAAATGCTACTGTGCAATTACACGGCAGCTCCAATAGTTTGCGTGTTACAATTTACAGTATAAATGCGATATTAAAGCATAAATAAACCATTTTGGATTAAAAATGATGTTAATGCTTGTATGCTAAAATGCGTCGCTGCTTTTGTAAGGGTGATTTATTTTATTAAATCTATTGAAACCATTGCATTATAGTCCGTTTTCTATTGGGAATGCTTGTATGGAGAGGTATACAATTTTGAGTACAGCAGTGCCATTTGGCACGGGTATTATACACGTCTACCTGAGCCCAAAACACCCGGTAACCAGACTGTACACCACGTCAGAAGGGGGGAGGGGGGGTTCAAAATACAGTGCTCCCGTCGTTCAGAAAAAAAAATCTGGCGGATTAGTTTAAACCTTTAAGTCAAGTTTGGTGGCGTTATCCGGTAATTAGATGATGCCCGATTCATTACCTGTGCCAGTTTTTTAGGGTCCCGTAGCAAGATATGACGCAATCCTTAAAATAACAAACTTTCAGTACTAACAAAATGTAAACAAACCCTTATATTTTCATTTTTTTTGTATTAAACTTGGTATATAAAAAATACTATTCAAAAGCCAATTTTATACAAATTCTAAAAACATTAACAATAAATATAAATTTGTCTATTTTCAATGAAAAATAAAATATTGAAAATACTGCAACGTTCGTCAGCGCAGTGTAGGGAACGGCAAAAAGACCCGAATACTAAAGTAAAATAAGTATTACTAACAAAAAAACCCAGTCAAGTGTGAGTCGAACTCGCGCATCGAGCGTTCCCTGCAAATTTTAACCTTTCTCATCCCATCTTAACTGGTAGGACCCGGTTAAGTTAAGTTTGCACCTGGTACGTATGGCCCTGCATACAAATGAGGTGTAAACTTAATCCAAACGGGTAGTCCTCATATAACTTTTGAAACCACATTTTTTTATGTTTTAATTAGAAATGTATAGTTTTCAGATAATTACCTGTACTGGTGGTATAAGACGACATTAGTTGCTAAATTTCATAGTTCTAGGTCAACGGAAAGTACCCTATATACTTTGATTCTCTTGAGAGTGGCGAAATATAAATATACGACCGTATCTTTTTTTTTTATTAATTTAGAAAATTGATTTTTTCATGACTTCAAGGGATTGTAGACTTGAGTATATGGTTTAAATTTCAACTTGATATCTCGACGCGTTCCCGAGATAAGGGTACACACGTACGGACCGAAGGAAAACAAAGTAATTATATAAGGTTTTTTGTATCTCGGGAACGCGTTGAGATATCAAGTTGAAATTTAAACCATATACTCAAGTCTACAATCCCTTGAAGTCATGAAAAAATCAATTTTCTAAATTAATAAAAAAAAAAGATACGGCCGTATATTTATATTTCGCCACTCTCAAGAGAATCAAAGTATATAGGGTACTTTCCGTTGACCTAGAACTATGAAATTTAGCAACTAATGTCGTCTTATACCACCAGTACAGGTAATTATCTGAAAACTATACATTTCTAATTAAAACATAAAAAAATGTGCTTTCAAAAGTTATATGAGGACTACCCGTTTGGATTAAGTTTACACCTCATTTGTATGCAGGGCGATACGTTCCAGGTGCAAACTTAACTTAACCGGGTCCTACCAGTTAAGATGGGATGAGAAAGGTTAAAATTTGCAGGGAACGCTCGATGCGCGAGTTCGACTCGCACTTGACTGGGTTTTTTTGTTAGTAATACTTATTTTACTTTAGTATTCGGGTCTTTTTGCCGTTCCCTACGCTGCGCTGACGAACGTTGCAGTATTTTCAATATTTTATTTTTCATTGAAAATAGACAAATTTATATTTATTGTTAATGTTTTTAGAATTTGTATAAAATTGGCTTTTGGATAGTATTTTTTATATACCAAGTTTAATACAAAAAAAATGAAAAAATAAGGGTTTGTTTACATTTTGTTAGTACTGAAAGTTTGTTATTTTAAGGATTGCGTCATATTTTGCTACGGGACCCTAAAAAACTGGCACAGGTAATGAATCGGGCATCATCTAATTACCGGATAACGCCACTAAACTTGACTTAAAGGTTTAAACTAATCCGCCAGATTTTTTTTCTGAACGACGGGAGCACTGTATTTTGAACCCCCCCTCCCCCCTTCTGACGCGGTGTACAGTCTGGCTACCGGGTGTTTTGGGCTCAGGTAGACGTGTATAATACCCGTGCCAAATGGCATTGCTGTACTCCAAATTGTCATACTGTTTCCCAATAGAAAACGAACTATTAGACCAAAAGTCGAATTACGTTCAAGTTAAATTACAATGAAGTACTTTGTTGTGTGAGTTATAATTATAGGTTAAAAGTAATCAAAAGTGTACTTATTTGCTGCGAATGTCCATGATTGATCAGTAAAATGAAACTTTTCAATTATGTTTGATAACTTCAAATACTGTTTTAAGATGGTTTTCAGTTGTATGAAAAACATCCAATATTAAAGTATTTTTTAAATTTCAATTTACAGGCAACATTCTTAAAAAAATAAGATTGTACTATGGGTACATAAAACGATGTACTTACATACTTAATATTACACAATACAATATCCATACATAATATAAATTCACATAGTACCTACAATTCAACATAAGACACATTCATGACTCTTGCAACAAATATTCACATCACGCAAATAAATATACACAGGTAAGTAAATATTTAAATAGGTCAAAATGGCTAATCTACCTTTGTGCATAAACATAAATATGTCAGTAGACTGGTCAAATATTTAGTAGACCGTGTTGGTTTAGTACTTTCAGTCGCAAAGCCAAACATATATGAAGTGTTCAGTGTTTGACGCCACACGAAAGGCCACGGCTCGCGTGTTCGACCATAACTTTCACTTTAAATTTACGATGGACGGAACACCATTCGTAGCCGCATGCAACAGTGTATAGCGAAAGGGTTATTAAAATGCTAAAACTGTATTCAAACTTAACTGCTGATAAAGACGCGTGACGTCGACAATGTTTACTGCCTTTACTGGCGAATACCTACTTCATTTACTCGATTCCGAACTAGACTTATGTTTTTCAAGCGTACCTATGTTGTACCTGATTTTTTTGTTTTATATCGGGATTTGGTTGTTAAATATTTCTTAAAATCTTACGACACAGTACGTGGATTTTAATTAAAAATAATAATAATTGTACATATATTGATTGACAAGGGGCTAAAATAAGCCGTTACGATATGATGACTGTGACTGTTTGGACGAGCGAACGCAGTGAGTGTTAAACACTGTACTCACTTTGATATCGATCGACTGCTTGAAAATAAAAACATTTGTAAAAATTTAAATACATATGCGGAAAAAAAAACATTTAAATCTATGACAAGCGGGCATTGTCAATTGTAAGATTAGTAAAACACCTAAGAATGTGAGATCGTAAACTTAAATTGCGCCTAATGTTTTCTTAGGCATTTTTTTCATTATTTAGGTATGGTATTAATTATCAGTATGTAGTATATAGCAGGCTTTTTTTTTCATAAAAATAATTATAAAAGGTATTAATTTAAACGCTAGAGACTAAATTGATCACTTTAGCCCCGCTTCGCGAAGTAAAAATAGCAAACATTTTCAGCAGGAAAGATGGAAAAATAAAACCTAAACGGGGTCGGACGTATTAAATATCATGCCGCATAAACATGGTAAAGCGTGTCTACTTATCAAGCTAAATCTTATTAAACGCAGGAACGATTGTGTCAAACAAAGGTTCAAGGCTAAGTTATTACAAAATATTCGGTATCTTAACATTATTATGGCGATTAAGTGAGTAACAGGCGGAAGGTATTATTAGAAGGAAAGTAAAAGGAAAACTTGGAATTTGCGTGCGCGACCGTAATAAAAATGTTTTAAAACAGGATTTATAATGAACACTAGAAGTAGGTGCTCGCAACTTTACCCCGTATAAGAGGCCTTATTTGTATAATTTTTTTTTTTTCAATATACCTACTGATAATTTCAACCAACTTCTTGAAGTGAATAATACTTTTCCCTCAGTTCTAGAAAGTAACATAACTATTTCATGCTTTCATTGCGTGCAGTCGGAAATGAAATAAGTTGAAGAAAACAGTTTTCTGCGCGAATATTGTTAATTTAGAGTACTTTTTGTAACAAAAATTATCAATAAAGAATTTAAACTGTAGGTACTGTACAAAATTGGTTATAATATCCTTACAGCAGTTTCAGCGTGATGACAGAATAAAGATAATATAAAATTACCTACATCTCCGGCTATTAGAAATCCTGCATCGCCCTGTCATTTTTTTTCTTAATATAATCACCCCTCGCCATAAAACTGATTTGACGCGTATAATGTTTTGCAAGATGACCGAACTCTGGCTAGAACTGCCTTATCTTGTGTGAGCTCAATACATAAGTAATTCCGCTAATACAATTTGGACAACTTTAATAATCAAGTTAAAGTTCCATTCAAAAATGAATATATATTAACAAATCTGAATTATAATACTAATATGAAAAAAAGTTAACAAAGTGAAGTGGCTGATACATTGAAACATCCAATGTTATTGCTTTAGCAACAATGTCTATCACATTTGTTTCACTGGTCGAATAACTTTATGAATTCCGCCATCTAGCGGTGAGCTTTTAAAGCTCGATATAAGCTTTTCATCTCATCACGAAGAGTTTGCCGCCCGCTCAACCACCTCAACACATTTCCGGAAAATTCCGCCAGATGGCGTTTGCTTTCATGTTTTTGTACTTGATATTAAGGCCCTTATTAACAAACAGTACTCAAATAGAATACCTAACTCAAGTTTGGTTTTTAGTCTGGATAAGCACACTTGAGAGTTGTAATTAGACTCGAGTGTAGTATATTAATACGGGCCTAAGTTATTTATGTTAAAATTCGCGGTGTTCTGTTAATTACTAACGATTGGTTATGTTCGTCTAGCTCCATTCCACCACAGTGTCGGGCACGTAATGCTTTATCTTTTCAGTCTTATAAAAAAATATAAAGTAAATTTTTGCTATGTCAATATTTTATACGACGCGCCGCATTGTACACAACCAACAAATAAAACGTAGTTCTCAGGCGGCTTTTGTAATGATCAAAAGAGAGAACCTTCAGTAAGTTTCAGTATGCGTTCTGAGAACGAGACCCTAAAACAAGCAATCAATGGCAATATGTGATGCATTTTTACTATACGGGTGTTTCCTGTAATAGGAGCAATAAATTAAAACATAGATTCTTCGCTTGAAACTGGACAACATTTGTTAAGCAGCTTCTGTATATAACGTGTAGGTTTTAAATGATATTTTGTAGAATAATGTTTAGACAAAGAAGCAATGTATTGCGAAATGTCCGATATTAGTAGAGTGACAGCTATGACAATGCTCAGGGAATGTCAATGTTGGACGACGTACATTGAAAATACTATTTAATTTGTTTGAAATAATAAAATTCTGAAAACTGACTTTTTTTAAAGTTGCTGAACAAATGTTGTTCAATTTGAAGAGTAGAATCTATATTTTAATTTATTGCTCCTATTACAGGCAAAACCTGGTATAGCCCGGATTAACATCTCTGCACGCGGTATAAAAAAGATAGGCGTTTGATACGTGCGTGAATTGATGGATTTCATCGATTTTCCTTCATAGAAATAGGAATTTCAGATTTATCAGCTGCCTAAAGCGTAGCGGGGATACAATGGAAATTTTTGGGCGAAACCACGCTTACCCGCGCTTTATGCAGATTATACCAATCATCTGTGCTGCACGTTGCTGTTTCTCGTCAGTTAGCCAAAGTGTTATACGAAATCTCACAATGTGAGTTGCGGATGGGGAAAGGCTAGTTTTGAGAGTCGTGAATGCATCTGTAAAATACATTTAATAGCTTGCGTATTGTCCTTGTAAACTAGTTGTGTGTAAACTTGAACAGAAAGCGTGATTGAGATTATCTAGTTCGGTACTCGAATTAATTTTTATTGAACTTTATATGTACAGTAAGATAAAAAATGGGTCTACTTCTTCTCGACGTTATTTCATATGTGGGATTTACCACTTTTGAATGTTAATTCAAAAGTGGTAAATCCATTTCATGGCTGACTATACGAGTTCATATCTTTACAGAAAGTTCTGTACCTAAATGGACCATGACTGACACTGAATTTTGTGATTATTATTATTATTTTTAACTAAAACAGATATGAAACTTTATAAAATAAATCATCGGCATCGTCTTCTAATGGCTAAGCAGAGTTTTTTGGCTCATAGCTAACACTCAGTAATTTTATAAAAAAAGACCGATTTAAAATCAGATAATCTATTTAGGAACTTACACACATACTTAATACGTAGATAGAGGCACGTCGTAATTATTATATAGATAATATAATATTGCCGGTGTTTCAACAATGATCAACGCAAATACCATGATAATTTTAACGTATACATATTCATAAAAGTGTACACACACATATTGTTTTTTACAGTTATTTAATTGTATTGATTCGATTGGCTTCTGTGAATCGAATACACATAAACTGCTTCGAATAAAAATGCAAGAGGAAAACGGGAAGGGAACGATTTGATTACTGCCCGTGGGAGCTGAGGATTTCATTGAGGGCCTTGTTTTCTCATTTATTGGGGATTGAAATGCAATATACATGACAAACTCCATTTTTTGCAGGCATACGTTATTCTGTGCAAAGGTCAGTGCGATATGTCAGAGTTCATGCCAATTACTGCAGTATTGGCGTCATTTTATTAAGAATCAAAATCATTTTAATGGAAATAAAATCCTTAATCTGGAAGCAATGGGTGAGTTTATATGAAAAGCAACAAAAAATATTTAAGTATACAATACAAATCTAAGTAGGTAACTCTTAAAGTTTTGTAAGCACACGAAACTGAACATGAAAAGCTTTTTAGATTCTTGGTGGATCTCATCCTCATATTTCTGTACTTATTAACTAACTGTAAACAACAAGGCGCTGGATGCAGGTCGCTTCCAACCGGTATATATGGAAGTCCAAAGGGGAGGCCTATGTTCAGCAGTGGACGTCCTGTGGCTGAGATGATGAAACAACAATATGTGTATATTGTTGTTTACAGTTATTTAATTGTATTGATTCGATTGGCTTCTGTGAATCGAATGCACATAAACTGCTTCGAATAAAAATGCAAGAGGAAAACGGGAAGGGAACGATTTGATTACTGCCCGTGGGAGCTGAGGATTTCATTGAGGGCCTTGTTTTCTCATTTATTGGGGATTGAAATGCAATATACATGACAAACTCCATTTTTTGCAGGCATACGTTATTCTGTGCAAAGGTCAGTGCGATATGTCAGAGTTCATGCCAATTACTGCAGTATTGACGTCATTTTATTAAGAATCAAAATCATTTTAATGGAAATAAAATCCTTAATCTGGAAGCAATGGGTGAGTTTATATGAAAAGCAACAAAAAATATTTAAGTATACAATATGTGAGAGGGAAAGGTGAAAAGTAGTAAACAATATTTTAAATATAAAATATCGGGTATATTTCCAGCAATATTAAGCACTAATTACAACAATTTGACGATAAAATATTAATTTGTTATTAAAAGTAATCAAGCAAAAATATAGCATAAAAGAACCATAGTGTAATTAATTTACCTTAATTTACTCTAGAATATAACGCACAGAATTATTATTACAGTATTTTATAGTGACAATCATATTGGAGATAAATTGTACATAATTTACCTGACAGTTCAGAGCACAAGTCGTACTGTGTCCAAGGCAGGACAACTTCTGATCCGCCGACAGGGGGGGGCAGCCATTTTATAGGCAGCTCGATGACGTCGTGGGAGAAATCGAGTGGCGCGATGCAGCGCCTTCAACAACAAGTTTTCTACCCTCTTTTGTAAATTTTTGATTTGGAAATATCGAATGATAGTTTATTCTCCCACACGGCCATTCTGACGAGCAGCCACTTGGCTCGCGAAAACAATCATCAACTTAGAACATACAAGTATTATGATATAACTTCATCCCATGGAGTCATCAACATAAATCATCTAACACTGGCTAATTTTCATAACCTTAAACTAATAAAATTTGAATGGAAAATCACTAACAGTGGTCAAGTCATATGACCATAAAAACTAGCGCCAAATCACAGTGGCAGTGGTCAAATCACATGGCCATAGAAACTTAGTGCCAAATCACAGTGGCAGTGGTCAAATCACATGACCATAGAAACTAATGCCAAATCACAGTGGCAGTGGTCAAATCACATGACCATAAAAACTAGTGCCAAATCACAGTGGCAGAGATCAAATCAATTGACCCTAATTAGATCGGATGTCAAATCATTGCGATTGTTTACGGTATAATTTGGTTTACCAATAAGACCGCTTATACACAGGATTGTTGGCCAGACAATCACAGTATACACAAGCAGCTATTACAAGCAAACACAAAAATAATTGTAATATCCTAATTCAATTAATCATCAGCTAATTATCATCATCATATCACAACTCATCACTGTTTAAGGAATCAGTTAATTCATGTCCCATTTCAGGAGACATTAACCGTAAATTTTCATGAGACACATACAATTCATTGCCAGTCTCGTAGACCCTAACGGTATATCTATCATTGTCATTAATATGTGTGATAACGCATGGACCTCTATACTTGCTATCTAATTTATTAATAGCACGCGGATTCTGTTTAACCAAAACAATATCTCCGACTTTAAATGGAATAATTTTTGCTTTTGTTTTATCAAACTGTTTTTTTTGTTCTTTAGCACGCTCGTCCATCCTTTCCTTTGAATCTAAACGACAAGTATCCAGGTCCAAGCGTTCCACGTTATCTACTAAAGCTGATATAGCTGGAGGCGACTGATCACAACCGATGAGTAGTTGGAAGGGTGTGCGACTGGTGCTTTTGTTAAACGTACTATTTATAGCTAACTGTACTTCGCCAACTGCATCCTTCCAACTTCTCCTAGAGGTGTTCTCAACAATTGTAAAACAGTTTGTCAGAACTTTCATCATACGTTCCACCTGTCCATTCGCACGACTGACGCCACTAGCTATAAAATGTAATTCGATGGACCATAATTTGCAAAAAGCCGTAAATTCCTTGCCAGTGTAAGAAGCCGCCTGATCACAAACAATACGCTTCGGTGTGCCAAAAACATAGATAAATGATTTTAAGCAATTAACGGTTGCCGCGGCCGTAAGATTGTTAACGGGTTGCATGAAACAATATTTCGTAAAACCATCAATGAATACGACGGCATATTGCTTAGTGGGTTTATTCCCACTCAGCTTTCCCGTCGTATCCATATGCAATGTATGGAATGGCACAGGAGGTTTGTCGATAGGATGAAGCGAAACTTGACGTGAACCAGATTGGCTCTTATTTAATTTGCACGTAAGACAGTTCTCAACAAATTTTCGAGTACATTTAGACATATTCGGAAACCAAAACCGTTCACGAATTTTTTCAAGTGTCTTTTCCCATCCGAAATGTTTAAGGGAGTCATGGTAAATTTGTATTAGATGCCAACGATAGCTTTTGGGAACAAAAATACATTTTTTGGTTCGTTTGTCTTTTGTTGTAAAGATTCGGTACAATAACCCATTATTAATTTCATAACTAGACGCCAAATCTTTATCAATTGTGCCACTTGTAATTGATTCGATGATGGCTTTGGTTTCGGAATCATTGTTTTGTTCTACCTCTAACCAATCGCTGTAATTTTGAATGTTGTTCACGTTCAAAGTGGTGGGGTTGCGACTCAAATAATCTACGTGTGGTATGCGTTCTCCTTTGCGATATTCGATATCAAAGTCAAATGATTGTAAGTATGCCCACCACCGATGGACTCTGGGAAGCAATTCCTTCTTATTGCGTGACGCTTTTAAGGAATTGCAGTCAGTAACTACTTTAAATGGGCGTCCAAGCAGGTAGTGTCGAAAATGTTTGATGGATCTCACGACTGCAAGCGTCTCCAACTCGTAAGAATGGTATCGGCTCTCGGTTTCGGTGGTGCGCATACTAAAATATTCAACGATTTTTAATTGGCCTTCTCGTTTTTGAAAAAGAACGCCAGCTAAACCCGCAGAACTGGCATCGGTGTGGAGCTCGGTAGTTAGCGTCGGATCAAATAACGTTAGAATCGGTTCTGATGAAAGATAACGCAGGATTGTTTCTCTAGCGAGCTCATGCTCCGGTGTCCAGTTCCACGGAGTATTGTTACGAGTCAGGTTATACAGTGGGATCATCGTTAAAGAAAAATTGGGAATAAATTTCCGAAAATACCCGGCTAGGCCACAGAATTGGCGGACCTGCTTAACTGTTGTCGGGACTGGAGAGTTTAAAAGGGCTTTTACTTTACCCGGGCTTGGTCTAACCTGGCCATTGGAGATTATTCTGCCTAAATACTCAATTTCCTTTTGCAAGAATCTACACTTTTTGATATTAAGTGAAAACCCAGTGGCCCGCAAAGCATCGAGAACTTCCATTAGGTACTGAAGGTTTTGTTCAGGCGTTTCTGAATAGATGACCACATCGTCGATATAAATCAGTACACATTTATCTATGAACGGTTTGAGTGCAATATTAATTGCTCTTTGAAACACGGACGGAGCATTGCAGAGGCCAAATGGCATGCGTAAGAATTCATACTGCCCGTCTGGTGTCACAAAGGCAGTTTTTTCGATAGAGTCAGAGGCTACGGGTATTTGATGAAATCCCGCAGCCATGTCAAGTACGGTAAAATACTTAGCTTTGGACAATTTACTTATGTGGTCATCTATTAGAGGCAAGGGGAAGTGATCGCGGACCGTGTTACTGTTCAGTTCTCTGTAGTCTACACACATGCGATTACTTCCATCCTTTTTACCGACAAGCAAGATAGGACTTGCAAAAGGAGAATTGCTGTCGCGGATTATGTTATTATCTTTAAGATCTTGTACGAGTGCCTTAACATGTTCTCGTTCCGCCGGGGCTAAACGGTATGGCCGTCGCTGGACAATTTTATCCGGATTTTTTAAGCGAATGTTTAACTCACCGGTAGTGACTTGGGTTACTGCATTTCCCGTTGTAAACATGTCTGACCGAGAGTTAAGCATTTTATAAAGCGT
The DNA here is from genome assembly GCA_932273695.1 of Apotomis betuletana. Classification (NCBI taxonomy): domain Eukaryota; kingdom Metazoa; phylum Arthropoda; class Insecta; order Lepidoptera; family Tortricidae; genus Apotomis; species Apotomis betuletana. Next base: position 18,768,555 of record OW026301.1, on the reverse strand, counting down.
TTCTACATATTGGGGATCAACGTGTTCATTAATATTAAGCGAATTTGCATCGAACTTTTCAACAATATTTACGTCATATGAATCACGTGATACTTTTACGCAATCTTTCATAAAAGTTACCTTAATTCCAGGTATATCAAACAAATCTTGTCCAAGCAACATGTCATACTGAATATACCTATCGGGTACGAGAATAAACTCTAACGTAATATTCAGACCGTCAACGCAGACTACACACTGCTTTTTCCGTGAAGAATAGAAAGCATTCTCTCCTACTCCTCGTAATAAAGTCATCTCATAGATTATTTTGCCTTTAACTGAATCACCTACACTATCACGCATTAGAGAACATTCGGCACCGCTGTCCAATAAACATGAAAAGTCACGACCATCTATTTGCACAGTGTTGCATTTACTGTTATTCATTATTAGCGTGTTAACGGACTTTTCATCTTTATTTTTCTTATTCAAACGTAGAAAACAGTTTTCAAACGTGTGCCCCTTTTTATTACAGAATGTACATGAAACTACCGGGGACTTCGTTTCTTTTGCAGTAAATGGAACGGGTTTTTGTACTCCGGGGCTAACGGAATTTGAGCGGCAATCCTTTTGTATGTGACCAAACTTGTGACATTTATGACAACGCTTTAACTGCTTATTATCAGAGGTATTTGGTTTTTGTCGTTTGGATGGGATGCTGTGATCAGTGTCCCTATTAGGCCTTTTTCTCTTATAAGAATTAAGACTTTGAATCAACTGCGGCAAGCTTTTTGGCGTCAATCGTAACAGGTCCGAACGTATACGAAAATCTGACATACCTGAGATTACAGCCTCTACTAGTCGCTCCTCAGTCACCGCCACACCAACCGCCTTTTTCGCCAGCTCCCATTTCCGTGTCGCATATTCAGCCAAGCTACTAGCCTGGTCGCTGGTGTACTCCATAAATAGCACCAGGTCGTCGTAGTATCGAGCTTCATCTGCAAACGTTTCAATAAGCCGGTCTTTAAGTTCTGGCCAAGTGGTTAAAGAGGCGTAGTTACGACGCGCCCATTCGGCGGCACGCCCACGCAAGTGTTTACGAGACAAGTTTAGAGTTTCGCGTTCAGTTAAATCAAATTCAGTTTTGATATCGTCTAGGTTACGACACCATATTTGAATTGTGTCAGTTCTATCATCGGGGTCGAACGCGGGTACATAAATATGTTCCAAGTTGCGAACACGCGGAACTGGTTTGTATAAGTTTAGACATCATTTCTTGCATAAAATCAATTGGAACGAAACCTGTCCTTGTGTTTTCATTCCTGCCAGACGAACAGCCGGCCCGCCCGAGGATTGGTGACGCTGTGCGAGCCCGAAGCTCAGGTTCGGCGCTGCACGGCGTTTGGGGCTCAGGGTCGGCGCTAGACGCAGCACGGTGTTCAGGCTCGAAGCTAGACGCAGCACGGGGCTCAGGCTCGGAGCTGGAAGGCGCTCGTGGCTCGTCCGGTGGTTTCATACTGCTCATGATCGTATCACACCTGAAACATTATATTTTACAAGCGTAGAACGTGTTTACGATCCCTACTTCTGATGTGAGAGGGAAAGGTGAAAAGTAGTAAACAATATTTTAAATATAAAATATCGGGTATATTTCCAGCAATATTAAGCACTAATTACAACAATTTGACGATAAAATATCTTAATTTGTTATTAAAAGTAATCAAGCAAAAATATAGCATAAAAGAACCATAGTGTAATTAATTTACCTTAATTTACTCTAGAATATAACGCACAGAATTATTATTACAGTATTTTATAGTGACAATCATATTGGAGATAAATTGTACATAATTTACCTGACAGTTCAGAGCACAAGTCGTACTGTGTCCAAGGCAGGACAACTTCTGATCCGCCGACAGGGGGGGGCAGCCATTTTATAGGCAGCTCGATGACGTCGTGGGAGAAATCGAGTGGCGCGATGCAGCGCCTTCAACAACAAGTTTTCTACCCTCTTTTGTAAATTTTTGATTTGGAAATATCGAATGATAGTTTATTCTCCCACAAATACAAATCTAAGTAGGTAACTCTTAAAGTTTTGTAAGCACACGAAACTGAACATGAAAAGCTTTTTAGATTCTTGGTGGATCTCATCCTCATATTTCAACCCTGATAAAATTACATGATTACGATGCAAGTATTTTTAGATTACATAACAATACAATTAACACTAATTATAACGGGTCTAACGCGATATTTATTTTTAACCGACTTCAAAAAGGAGGAGGTTCTCAATTCGACCTATTTTTTTTTTTTTTTTATGTTTGTTACTCGATATCTCCGAGAACCGTGAGCCGATTTTAAATTTTTTTTTTAATCGAAAGGGTATAACTCCGAGTTGGTCCCGTTGGCACTAAGTCGGGATCTGATGATGGGATCTTGGAGAAATCGAGGGAACTCTTCAAATGTTATAGGGACATGTACGACGTAAATAGGATTTGGTGTAAGGAAACTGATGATGAACACACATACGAATCACTAAAAAGCAAAAAAAAAAAAAATTTTAACAAAAAAAAGAACCGACTTCAGTAAAACTAAAAAGCCAACAATAACCCGTTCAAGTACAGATTACATTTGACTCACCCTTCGAAGTCGGTGCCAAACCACGCGTAAACTAAAATATATAAATATAAGAACTGAGTGGTTTGGGACCGACTTCGAAGGGTGAGTCAAATGTAATCTGTACTTGAACGGGTTATTGTTGGGTTTTTAGTTTTAGGTACTGCAGTCGGTTCTTTTTTTTGTAAAAATTTTTTTTTAGGTACCTTAATTGTCTGAAGTTTCATATCGTATTGTATCGTGTCCTATTGTATTCTATTGTAATGTATTTTCTCTTAATAACATCTGTTTTACCATGCATTAAAATTTACCGAAGTTAACGTAATTCAACAAAAACCTCCTGCCTTAACCTTTAGTCCTTGATCTTGCAATACAGCAAGATCGTGCCGACAGACCTAGGCCACGCTAAGTACAAAAGGCTATAAATTAGGTGGCAATTAAAGTGGTGTTCGGACATTGACTGATATACGATCTTCTTGCAGCGATCGTACCGGAAAAAAACAGCCAAGCGCCGAGCTGATGCTTTTTAATGGGAGTTCCGTCGACGGGGGTTTAAATGAAAATACCAATTACTTTGCTCAACCTGGTTTTTGCTGGAATCCTACTTTCATACGTCCTTAATTATATTTTTCAACTCGTAGATACTGGGCTTGTAACACAAAGAGGCCATTCTTTTTGATGTCAAGGTTTTCCTGATAAAGAATTGACTGCAAATTGGAATAATTTTCTAGTGTCAATGTCACTAGCTGTACCTAGTCGGTGATGCCAAAATTAAACAAAATTTGCATTTCAGCTAAATTACCTTTCGTTGGTTATCATCCGATCTTTCGACAGCCTTGTCTGTCTCTTTTGGTCTCAGATAAACTGAAGCTTCGAGAATCAACATCTTCTAGCCAGTTTTGTAGTTTTTGTACAATGGACTGTGGTAGTGTGTCACCCTCACAATGTTCAGTAATTGAATTCATGAATGATTTTTGATTTTATAATACTATTAAAACTATCGTGAGATCTCTTTAATAATTGCAAAAACGGTTTAAACTTTTTTTATTTTTTTTTCTTTTCCTCTTTGATAACCTGCGATTAGTCGTCTAGACTAAAACTGACGTAAAATTTGTTAGGAATGGCCCGTTATGTTTTGAACTCATATAGAGCATGTAACAGGGACAGCTACCTCGTGCTGCTACTCGCGGCCCACTGCACTGGTTTTTGCTCTCGTCGCCGCCCTCAGCGCCCGCGCAGATAGCGTGACGGGAGGAAGGACGGGCTCTTGCACTGTCACTACTGGAAACTTATTTCTGTCGCTGCATTTTCATTACTAATTATGTTTGATGTTGTTTACATTTAACTGATAAATTGAATCCACGAAAATGAAAGCTTCAAACCGTCGTGATACATAATTCGTCGTGATAAATAACTACGAAGACATATACATAGAAAAATCGGACAGGCGTTTGCCGATTAAAGTTTTTGTTTTATTTTGACGAATTGGAAATTGTAACTAGAAGGTCACCTTCTAGTTAAAAACAGCATGAACCCATATCTCGGATGAGCCACTATACGTATTATCCCGTGCTTTGCACTTCAGCTTACTGCTGACCCCTTTTCCATTACAAGACTGGATCATCCATCATCGTTAATAATCATCATTGTAATTGTAACAATCACCAGCATATCATTCAGGATTTTAAGTAGTTAAATAATGATAAGCTTTAAATCCTTGAGCTAAATTCAGACCAATTTTTTAACTTCTTGTAATAGAGAATCCTAAAATCGGGGCAGAGCGGTCCCGACCGGCGGACACGTCCCCAAAGGAATTTATTGGTCGCATTACCAAAGTGTAAAATTAGCTTTTTTTATAATTTGCGCCCTGAATACAAAATGCTTTAATGAAATTCGTCGTCCTCAAGCCATCCTTTTACCTATATATATATTAAGGCCTTTTGCATAGAAAGGAAATTATTTTTTCGGTGGACGGTAATAGACTATTTTCGTGATGGTCGACAACAGAAAATCACCAAAGGCATTGTCGAGTCCTTTAGTACAGTGTTTTTCAAACTGTGGGTCGCGACCCCCAGGGGGATCGCGGCATATATCCAGGGGGGTCGCGAGGATCAGCATCGAGAAAGTCTCGTGACTACAAGGAATGCAGATTTTTTCAAGCATGTACATTTGCAAGTTTAATCGTACAAACTAGGTTTTAGGGGGTCGCGAAAGAATTTTATTGGTCATTTAGGGCCGTCCCACCAAAAGGTTTGAAAAACACTGCTTTAGTAGGTATACTATGCGATAAAAAGATATTAATTAAAATTTGGAAACCTATGTTTTAGGTAATCCGTAATATTTTATATCATTCAGGTCCTGGGTTCGAATCCCGGCGTGGGTAAATATTTGTGTGAAAAACTCGAATATTTGTTCCTGGGTCATGGATTTTATCTGTATATGTATTTATATAATAATAATAATAATTCTTTATTATTTTCATAGTTACACAAAACACGTAATACAACAAAAGATAGGACAAGATTTAGCTTGCCGCCAGCATAAACGCTGATATATTATGTATATCGTCGTCTAGTACCCATAGTACAAGCTTTGCTTAGTTTGGGACTAGGTCGATTTGTGTAAGATTGTCCCTTAATATTATTATTGTTATTATTTATCATTTCAGTAAATCTAACTACACACTTGATTTACAATAAGTCTTTCAAATAGTACCTTGTTAGATGTAGTATAGTTTAAGTACCTACAGTGTAAGAATTTTGTTTACTGTTTTTGTTTTGAGAATAAATTATAACATATAAGGCGAGTAGGTATGTATTTTATGCTACTTCAATGTCAAAATTAAATACAATTTATTAAGACACACGAAAGGAAAATTTACAATACGTTCTGATCCGAATCGCAGGCTTCGTCAGGTGAGATACAACAACAAATCAGCAACAGGCTTCGTCAAATACAAACCAATGATGTGATCCACAACAGGCTTCGTCAATTTCGTGAATAGGGCACGCTCCGAATCGTAGCTGGCTCAAACGTACCCATTACACTGGCGACGTTACCACGCTGAATGGCCAACGAAATTTGTTACTAAATTTGTTGTGTGTGTCAAAATTAATTTATAAAATGTTAATCATCTAAATAAGAATTTGTTATTTCCAAACCACGACGTTTCCAACTTTCCACCTACAGAACATAATTCAAGTATCGTAGCTTTTTAAACTTTGAACTCTTCCTTCATCGTAGTTCGCAAAAGATTTATATTTTTCCTCTTACTCGATCGGCGCCTAGAACCGCTGAACAGCGCCGAGGTATCTTATGAGCTTTACATAAAAAGGTCAAATAAAAACTTCTAAACAAATAACTCCGTTCAGTGCTTCGGATGCGAAGTACCTTTTTCTTCTAGTTGAACGTATTAATCTATACTATCATGAATTCAGATATATAGTATATCAGAACCAGGACACGAGTTAGTTGGTACAATTATTAATTACAATCTCCACAAGTGGGGCTACAAGTCTTGTCTGAGCTACGACTGTGATGCTGCTGAACAAACAACTGCCCATATAGTGGAGGAATGCCCTAGAAGACACTTTACAGGAGAAATAGGCCACCTCCACTTGCTGAAGATGCCATAGAATGGCCATCGAACATTGACATTAAATTGTAAAGCATGTTTTTCTTTGTATTATGATTATGACATTCGTTTTTTATATACCTTTTACTTTGACTGGAATAGGTACCTAGAAATGTTTTTACACATCTCTATCACCACCAATGCATATAATTTTTCTAATGCATATATATTATACATATGGTATCAAGGCCAGTTCTTTTTAGCCCCTATCGAATCACAGGGAACTGAACAACGGTGTAGTTACTTACGTATTCTGGAATCATGGAGCGGTGGCATATATTTTTTTTTGAGTGTGGGCAGGAATTACTCTAATGAATCCCGCCATCCCTCTTGCACCATCTGACATCCAGGCGAGGGGAGCGACGTCATCCTTATGTTGACAGTTTACCACTTATTAGCACGAACCTATTTCCTTCAAGGATACTCAGGAATGGAACTCGCTCACATCGCGGGTATTTCTTCAAAACTATAAATTGGGTCTCTCCAATTTATTCCTGCTGAACCAGTTAGCTACATTGTTGACCCGTAGTGCCCGTAGTCACTTACCATCAGCTGGTGTAACCGAGATCAATCGCTGGTCTGCTTATTAAAAAAAAGAAAATCTCCGGCATGTTATAGCTCAAACAGCTAATAAGGTGACCTACCTCAGTAGAGTACATTGATATTTTCCTCATGCATCATATGGTACCGAGGCCGGTACTTTAGCCACTATCGAATTACAGGAATTGAACGCCGGTGTAGTTACTTGCGTATTCAAGAGACATGGCTGCGGTGGCACGTGGGTGGCACTTCTCCGGCATATTCTCGCTCAAACAGCTGTTAGGGTTGCCTACCTCAGTAGGTAAAAACGGAACCCTTCCAATTTTTAAGAGATTGATGTAACGCGACGTTTCCTTTAGATTATCCCGAATATTGTCAAAATAGCCACCTTAAATACAATAATATTGTTTCTGGGATCCGTGATAATAAAGTGACAAAATGAGTTTTGATTTATTACTGTCGTGTATGTCGTCGAATAAAGTGCTTAAGTTTACATATAAAGCAAAAGCCTATATTTTCTTGATAATTTGAGCGTCGTGGAGCCATAGGTTTTCATATCGCCCGAAATCACGAGTTTATATACCGGAAGGGAAGCATACAATTATGATGGAAATGGGCACAGGGAATAACCATAAACAACGTTACGAGTGGAATATTTCGAGAACCGATAAACTTCCCGATAGTAAGCATTATGAATTGAATGTTGCCATGGACAATACTTCGTGAAGGTCAAAAATAGGTAAATAATTTATTTATTAGCTTATAAATATAATTTTTTGCCAAATTAAAGCTGAAATAGGTTTTTTTAACGTTTTCAACACCCTTTTCTCCGCCATTTTGAAAAATTTAGAATAACTTAAATAATTGCCAAAAAGTTTAGGTAATTATCGAACCTGCTTACAATATTTCACAAGAATCGATTGAGAAATTCGACCTATATGCGCAAACAGCCGGAAATCTGAACAACTGGACATCCGACCAACAAAACATCTGAAATTCGGACATACGAAATAATTTATGGCCAAACTGAAATGAAAAAACTTCGCTTGCTTCGCTCGCTCGGCCATTATACATAGCAACTCGATAATGTTTCCGCCAAAACGTTGTTCTATTCAGATGGTCAATTTTAATGGAAACGTTGTTGTTGCTGTGTGGTTATAGATTTAAAACTTTGTTATTGGAAATTTAACCCGCTATTACATTAAACTTTTCGATCGATCGTACCTACATTTAACTATAGGATTAGTTTGGTCGGTGAACTGCAGGGTCCAGCCGAGTGAATAACTCATCCACCTGCTATATTCCCAGACCACTGTATTCCAATGGTCCGTCACTGTAGGTACGATTTACATACTCATAGGTACTACATACTTGGGGTGCTAGTACTGAGCAGCTTTTAGGACGACCCTCAAATCAATGAATATAGCTCGAATCAATAATTTTCAATATTTCAGTGTTGATAGGCAAAACAAACGAGAAAATCCCACATCATTGTTTAAAAATTACAAATACTAGCACCTACAATTTACAAGTAGCTACCAGTAAACAAGCAACTTTGATTATAATATAGTCAAAAATACGTATGTAATTTTACATAAACTGTAGGTACGTAATCTGCCATCGCCGTTAACAGGCAAGTTACAGTGCGTAAGCTGACTGAATGTGATTCGAGTTTTGTACCTGTCTCGCTCACTCTCACGCGATCCAGATAAGAACCTCACAGTTTTCACCCTAACCCAAAACCAAATCTGCCAGTTCACGGAATGTATTTAGGTAACGGAGAAATATACATGGAAAGTAAGATGAGTAGTTTAAATGCATCAATTAATTCATTAAAAATACGAAACTGGTCCAAATGTAACTAGAAATACTTCAGAAGGCTTCTCCATCTATCTTAATTTGTGCAAAACATCTAACGATCGCCCATTAAAGGGCTACATTTCATAACGGCCATAAGGCTATGTTCACACCAGGGTGATGCTCGTCATAAATTTCTTTAGATGTACATTCAAAAAACACAATTTGTCTCTACAAGGTACACTGCAATAATAATCGCTCCTTTAACTTTGTGGCTCATACTGTTTTTGTTTTTATTAATTACTTTACAATATATATATTTTTTTATAAATAATGAATAATAATATATTTATTTATTATGTCTAAGTATATCTGTATATTTTTATTTCTGTATGTTTATTACTTTTGTCTTCTATGGTAGTCGTTCATTTAGTCCTATTATTATTATGCACCACCTACTGACTTCAAACATTAATTTTCAACTACTACCTAAAGGTTGTCCGGAAGAGATCGCAATTTAGCGATAAGACCGCCTGTTGTTTACCTCTGCCTGTTATTTTAATGTATCTCATGTTGTGTTGTATATTCCTTGATGTTGGAGGTGTGCAATAAAGAGTATTTGAATTGTACTGATGCAGTCTACTACTGATGCAGGGGTGGTGCTGGTTAAACACATCTTTGATGCCTGGGAAAAGGCTCAAGATGTTGTTGGCATTTTTTGCGACCTATCTAAGGCATTTGATTGCGTTGATCATAATAATTTAATACGTAAATTGAAACACTACGGAGTAAGGAACGGTGCACTTGACCTTGTCACATCATATCTTTCAGGCAGAACGCAACGCGTAGTCATCAACGGAATGCAATCAACTGGATCAGCTGTTGCTATGGGTGTACCTCAGGGCTCAATTCTAGGCCCCTTTCTGTTTCTAGTGTATATTAATGATCTACCAAACCTTGTGCAAGATAAACATGAGATTGTCTTATTTGCAGACGACACTTCTCTCCTTTTCAAAGTGAAAAGACAAGAAAATAACCTTGTTATTATTAACGACGCGCTGTCTACTATTGTGGATTGGTTTACTGCAAATAACCTACTTCTAAATGCCAAGAAAACCAAGTGCATTAAATTCACATTACCGAATGTGAAACAAGTAGATTGTGCCAAGGTGACATTGAAAGGTGATGTACTAGAATTTGAAGACAAAACAGTGTTTCTGGGTGTTACTTTGGACTCAAAACTGCAATGGAATGCGCATATAGCCACTCTTGCAGGTAAGCTTAGTTCCGCAGCCTATGCAGTGAGGCGAATCAGACAGTTAACAAACGTCGAGACGGCAAGGCTTGTGTATTTCAGTTATTTTCATAGTGTAATGTCATATGGAATTCTGTTGTGGGGGAAAGCGGCGGACATTCAAACCATCTTCGTGCTACAAAAACGAGCCGTACGCTCTATTTATGAACTAGGAGCTCGTGCATCGCTAAGAGAAAAGTTCAAGGAAGCCAACATTCTCACCGTAGCGTCTCAATATATCCTTGAGAATATTATGTATGTCCGGAAAAATCTACATGCATTCAAGCTCAACAGTGACATTCACCAGTATAATACAAGAAGGAAGAATAAGCTTGTTATGCCTGCCCATCGTCTCCGTAAAGTTAGCTCTTCGTTCGTGGGGAACTGTGTACGTTTCTATAACAAAATACCTACCGAGGTAGTGAGTTTACCTTCCAGCAAATTCAAGTCTCACATAAAACGTCATCTAATAAATAAGGCGTATTATACTGTGAATGACTTTTTAGATGATAGAGATGTCTTTAAGCCAGTGGTTTAGTCATGTGAACGTAAAATAAGCATTATTTTAATCGGTAATATTAGTTTGTTTTTAATGTAACATGAGAGCACATTATGTTGTTTCTCACCGGGCAAATAGCTATAGTGATGAATGCCCGGCAGTGTGAGCATGTCATGCTCGCTTAAAGGTCTTTGCTTACGGTGGCGTCGTTGATCGGGTCGCAACCTTCCCTATAATATGGTTGAGGGAGGCGATGGCTGAGATATGCGTCATGCTCGTGAACGGGTGCCGTTTGTGGGGTCCGGTCTGTTCATACTAGCAAGGGCCAAATTAGTCGTGTAGTAACTGCTTACCAGTGTTTATTGAATTGACGTGAGAGACTTCATCCTGTACTCGATTGAAGTTATTATTATTATTTTTTACTTAGAGACTGTATACATCTCTAATAAACTTAGTGTACTGTACAATGACGCTCAGAGACCTTATACATCTCTGAGGAATGAAATTTAACTATTATCATATTTATTATTATCATTATTATTTTTCTTTTTTGTATATTGTGACGCCTAGAGACCTTATACATCTCTAAGAAATTTAGGTTTAATAATTATTCTCTATTGTAGATTATTCACGTTGACGCCTAGAGACCTTATACATCTCTTTGGAATTAAATTAATTAAGTAATTGTATTTTATTGCATTTGTGACACCTAGAGACTTTATACATCTCTGGGTATATTTAATATTTTAAATTGATAGTTAGTGTTATTTTAATATTCCTACCTAACATTGATTTGGAGTATCTATATATCTCCTATACGTGTACGCATGTAATAATTAGTTATAACACTAATGTAATGTAATTGTTCTAAGTATTATTTACGAAAAAATGACTTACTGTTGAGTTTCTTTCGGCTTTCTTCTCAACAGCGGTCTCCTCTTGCGAAATGCCGGTAGATTCACAATCTGACTTGTAAAAGTGCCCTTGTGGCCTACTTACTGAATAAATTATTTCATTTCATTTCGTATTGTATTGCATTCACTGCCTATAAAAAAATATATTATTATAACATAATGCCCTGTAGCGAGCCCATGAAGGCTTCAACTGCTAGATTAGTCTCATCTATGCCCATAAGGCCGGGTGGGACCAGGTCGAGTAAAACGTTATCGTCTGTTTTGTTTAATTCCACTCCAACCCGGTCCCAGTCGACCCTACGCACTGTTTGCGGCGGGAGGTCACAAGGGGGACCGAGTTTGACAATTACCGGTCGGTGGTCAGACAACAGTTCATGATGAACTTTAATCTTATAAAATCTTAATCCCACCTTTTTGAGGATGAAGATGTCAAGTATGTCCCCCTTGTGGCCGTCCGTGGTCGGGATACGTGTCGGCTCAACCGGGGCGATGAGGTCTGCATGTGACCTAAACATTGTGTATAGGAGTCTGCCATTTCTATTGATCTAAGGGTTACATCACTTTATAGGGCTTCAATTTATTATTGGTATAACAATCGTCGTAATTGCGAAAATTTAGTTTTTAGAGGTAGGTGTATTAATAACCTTATCCCGCATAACGACGCAATTTACATGTTTTGCTTGCATTAATACTCTGTAAGTAATATACATATACGTTTATACTGCGTGTATGCAAATTTGCATGGATCCATAAACTAGTTAGGCTATGAAAGTAGATTTAGTAAGATACAGCATTATGCATAAAATACATAATTCCGTTACGCGACTTACCGTGTGTTGTTCTAAACTTATCAATCTTATCATAAACTAGCGATGCGCCCCGGCTTCGGACGGGTGTAATGCTTAAATATAAATTATGCATGTATTATACATATAAACCTTCCTCTTGAATCACTCTATCTATTAAAATAAACCGCATCAAAATTTGTTGCGTAGTTTTAAAGATCGAGGGACAGACAGACAGGCAGCGACTTTGTTATATATGTACTAAGTATGTAGTGATAAAAATGGCATTGGCTATTTCCTTTACAAGTGATTTTTCAGTTTCAGTGCATTTTTTTATCGACGTATGTACCTTATACAGATCTATTTAGTCCCACAGTAAGCTCTAGTAGGCTTGTGTTATTGTCACTAGACGACGATACGACGATATATATACTACTAGCTGTGCCCCGCGGTGTTACCCACTCATCCCACGGGAACACTAAATTTATTCGGGATGAAAAGTATCCTATGTCCTTTCCCGGGTCTCAAACTATCTCCATACCAAATTTCATCTAAATCGGTTCAGCGGTTTAAGCGTGAAGAGGTAACAGACAGACAGACAGGCAGACACACTTTCGCATTTATAATATTAGTATGGATATTAACACCTAAAACACCCATGACCCAGGAACACATTTTCAAGATCGGGATTCGAACTCAGGACCAGCGACTCAGTAGGCATCTGCACTACCACTAGGTACGCTAACCGCTCACCACCTAATGAACAACGTGTTCTTACGACATATCAGCAACTTTTAATGAAGTGTCAAAACGCTCAGCTATTACCATGAAGAGGGTTTTACGACGTCAATTAACAGAAAGGTAGTCTCCTATACTTCGTTTTTGTTTATTTAAACACCACGATAGTTTGTATAGGATGTTCGCAATATAGCAATATCTCAACTTGTTGCAATGCAGCTCGAATACCAAAAATAGATTGTTCTGATTATAATATAATAAAAGATAAAGCCGCTAAATTGGGGATGCCGAAATGTCTCGGTGAATTAGGACCTTGTTTCATATTTATAGGTAGACAATTTTAGTTGGAAACGAGGAAATAAAGTTCCCAGAACGGGAAGTGAACGAGTGCTCAAATTAGTCAAGAGAATCTCTTGGAGCGAGCGACATTGAAGAATCGGATTTCATTTAAGAAAAATAAATCAGGGGGGGTATTCGACCAATTTTAGAGATATAATGGAGATCTCTCCTTTTCATCGCCATCCGTCACTTTTGACGTGTGCCTACTTGACAAGTGGCGATATCCCCAGAACATCGCAACTTCGTCAATTCGGACGCGCTAAATTTGCGTTTCCTTTGTATGTGACGGCATAAATAACAGGAGCATGCTTTAAATTGACCGCGTAGTGCGTGAAATTAGTCAGTTACGTTTCGTTCAAAACAGAAATTCATATGCATGAATAACATTTTTGACAATCATTATCGCCTTCGTATTTCCAAAATTGAGATGAGATATGTCACTTTTAAGCTCATCGCATTTAAATGACAGTTCAATGGCGATATAACTGTTATCTAATGGAGATTTGACGTTTGGCGATATCTCAAATGGCATTCTCGAATTGGGCCCCTGATCGGAGTTTTGAAGACAAAAGGTTTCTTACGTTAATGGCTTGAGGGGCTATAAGTTAATGGTTGAGGTTATTTCGTAACCTATAAGTAAAAAGACTTTAAGCACTGTGGTCCTATGTAGAGGTAGGTACTTATAGATAATTGGAATAAAGTGAACTTCTTTTCTTACAATAGTAGTAGCGTTTTAAAAAATAAAGCTAAAAAAATGTTTCCAAGTTTTACAGTCTTGTCGAATTTTATACATTAACTAGAAAGTATTATTTTTTCTTTATCGTAGTCGGGTAAAAAGTATCCGAAGTATAACCATTTTTGGGTGTTCAGCTAACCTTTCACCAACATTGTTTAAAATCTGTTCAACCGTTTTGGTGTAATGAGAAGACAAAGAAAATTTTACCGACAAGCGCCGAACGGCTCTGGCGCTGCCGCGCGCCTGCCTCGCGTTGCTCGAATTTCCCCCAAAATAATTACCCCTCTCCATAGATAACTGACTTATTTCAATACAATTTTAATTTTTTATAATAGGTAGTATGCTGAAATGCAACTAACACATCAAATAATCAAAGTTGTGTTTTAAATTGTTGATAATTATTTCTGATAGTCTAATAAAAAAATCACTTAGGGTACCTAAGTAGGTACAGTCAATGAAATTGAAACACGTACCTTTTCGCTCTTGTCACAATGACAATAAGGGTCAAAAGGTACACGTTTCAGTTTACTTTACTGCACATAGGTAATGTTTGCGAAACTAGTTGATATAAGTTAGAATACCACCTTAAGATTAGCACGTACACCTCAGTACCTACACCGCCATAAATTATATGCGTAGACGTCTTTAAGCTGTATCTTTTCCATGTACGTAAAGATCGAAACTTCTGCCATAAATTCCTTTAATATTGTTGCCACAACTGCCGACTAACAAATTCTGGTTGTCATACACAGGCAGCCACGCCTCTACCGAGCCCTTGCATGACTCAACTGCATTTTAATTACCTCCTGCTATTAAATTAAGTCTTAGTTAATCGTTTGGCCACAGCAGTCGTTTCCAGTTCGTACAGATCGTTTCACGAGTAGGTAAGTATAAACTTAAACTTGAATGGAACTGTCTTCAACAGAAACCGTACTTCGTTGCAATAGTGGGTGTTTACCGGAACATTTCAACTAAACTACATTTGTTGCGCGGTTTTCATTATTGCTGGTCTTGTGATTAATGAGGATTGAAAAAAGTAATTAGTGGTTCGTTAATTTTTAGTCTATACGACTAACGATGACTCGTCGAAGGCTTGCGAAAATAAGAATCTTAGTTGAGATTTATTAGTCTCGTTAGGTAAAAAACAATCATTCAACAATAATTGTTAGCGTTATTATTATACTGACTCAGTTTGATGAACTATAGATACCTAACCATAAAACAACCTCTTACATTAATAAATAAATAATTCATTAATATTAAAGGACAATTTTTCACGAATCGACCTAGTCCCAAACTAAGCAAAGCTTGTACCTACGATGGGGACTAGACGACACGATATATAGGTAGATGACATTCATGACTCAGAAACTAATATTCGAGTTCATGACACAAATATTTGCCCTTGCCGGGATTCGAACCCAGGACCGGCTCAGTAAGCAGGTGCACTGCAAACTGCGTCAACCGCGTCATAATTATTAGCATTCTAAAACGCAAAAACATAGTTATATAATATGAGATCCCTCTGCATATTTTAGACGGTATATCTTATCGTTAAGAACATTATTCGTTTATTCCAATTCTAAAACCGAACGATACGAAGTGAAAGAAGCCATCAACTAGAAGATATCGGGGTGTCCGCAAAATTAAGCATTACTTGGTAAAGCGGGGACCGCCAAGCCAATATTGACGCGTGGAAAATTTTGTCCCCTAATGCGAGGAGATTTGTAGGTCCGAGTACATTCACTTCAATAAAGACTGAAAAGGTTTTACCCGGCTCCGTCCTCTGGCTTTGGTATACCAGATATGGTGCCAAAGCTGGATTTCCCTGAATGGAATCTTCTTTGTTAGATACTTTTTCAACTTGGCTGATCTTTACCGTTATAGAATTAGAATTCAATAAAGCCATTGGAAAAATACAATCCCTAGGGAAAAAATAGTGTATTCTTGATTATAAACAGATATAAAATTAGTAAGTCAGTATTTTATTTTATATTAAATAGTACTTGTGGTGATTCTTTGTTGCAATATAAGAAGGTACTTTTAGATAGTGAAAAGCAACTGAATAAAATCACTTTTATATTGGTCGATTAACTTGTACTAGAGAAACAATTTTATGATAGGTAGATTATAGGTTAAATTGTCAGTACAATAGTGCACGGAGAAAGACGTGGGTTAATTATCCATTAAGATAAAATATACCAGTTTTAAATACGCACTTATTGTGTATATTCTTTTGACATAAACCGATATAACAAGTAGGTCGCTCAAAATGTCCTGTCGTTGGTTTTTATAGGCTATTCTTCAAGTTAAATTGCGTAAGTTTGTCTCCAAATCCGTGTAAGAGGGCCAGTGTGGGCATAGCGGCAAACCGCACAAGTTTTGAATGCTTTCATTCAAAGTTGCCGTTGTGTCGAACGGCTATGAATGGTGGGCCGGGTGGCACAGTTCGTTTGGAACTTCGTCGATTTAACTCTACTGACCGCGTCTGCGCTGAAGCTAACGTCACGTTCTAGTTTGAAAGAATTTAGCCTCTTTCAATTTGCCTTAATTCGCGTCCTTTGAAAAAGTTTGGAACAAAAATAAATTGTGATCTACATTCTTATGATTATTTAGTATTCTTCAAGATTATCAGATCACGCAATAGTCCATTTTACTCGGTTTCTTTTTAGCTATAGCTAAATTAAATAAATAACGTATATCCATACTAATATTATAAATGCGAAAGTGTGTCTGTCTGTCTGTCTGTCTGTCTGTCTGTCTGTCTGTCTGTCTGTTACCTCTTCACGCTTAAACCGCTGAATCGATTTTGATGAAATTTGGCATGGAGATAGTTTAAGATCCGAGGCAGGACATAGATAGTTTTCATCCTGGAAATTATACTTAAAAAGATTGAAAAGTGAGTGAACATTTCTGTTGGGGTGCGGTGACCCTGTAGGAAATGTAATTATTAGACCAAAAGCACAATTGCTCTTACATTTGCTTAGGCGCTTTTAATAATCCCTTTTATCAAGTTCCACGCGTACGTAGTCGCGGGCAAAAGCTAGTTTTGAATAAGTCGCTAATTCTTTCTAATTGTTATTTTAGTGTCCGCTTAAAGGTGCTAAATTGTTGGCGCTACGTAACTGTAGCAGAATGTACTTAGTTAAGTTACTTAGCAACGGTTTAGTGAACTATGCGTTTTTCCTGTAGGTACATATACTTAAAAAGAATTACTTATCGGTATACAAACATTTAAGGACTTATCTAAAGTTTTTATTTTAGTTCCGCAACTTTGTTCGTGAATTGTTTGAGATGAAAGAAGGCGGCTCAGTTCACTTTCCAAGGAAATCCTATTACAAACCTTTTGTGATTTTACTTAAAATCACGGCCCCACAAAAACATGGATTAAAAGTTGTATGGTATTAGTAGGTACCTAACCGTAGATAAAATCTAGCAATAAATTCTTGTGTTGAAAAACTATTGTAGTCTACGGGAAGGAATTGGATAAGTCACATTAGCAAAATTTGACAGTACAGACAATTCAAGTTGTCAATTGCCTTTATGGATGGCTTAGGTGGAAATAAATAATAAAAAACCCACCGGCGACTTTTACCCCTGAGGGGTTATTATTTCAGGGAAAATATGGCGATGCGATGATCCAAAGATGGACAATATATACTTTTTACCCGATTGCGGTAAAGAAAAAAATTAGGGTTACGCAGACGAAGGTGCTGGCACCTTCTATATAGTTGATGTTCTATGCTTATAACGTACATAGTTGGTGATAGAGGTGTGGCCTTTAATATGGCCCACATTCTTAATTGGTCGTCCAATATGAGTAACGGTAAAAGGGTCCCAGTCAAAGAGCCCCGCAGGGTGAAAGGGTGTTCTTATTTAAGTTAAATACCCATCTGCCTCACGCACGTCGGAGAGGGTGCACCAGTAAACGGTTCATTAAGGATTCTTTACAGATAATAAATAAACATGTCCATATTTTTTATTTTTTATAGAACTCCGGAAACACGTGATCATGGCGTATAAGCGAGATTTGAACAATTCTCGCTTTGATAACATGAAGTTTTTTATGCGTAAAAAGGCTTTGTATCCATATTCAAATAACAGTCAGTCAACAGTCTTGAGGCAGTTTGACTATTAGATAATATTTTAGAGTAATCTACGAATTATGACATAATTATGTGAAGTATGATCAGAGATAGGTAAGTGATGACAAAACCTTTTGTAATTTTTTTCATAGAAAATTTAAGGGTGTTTATCCATACTAACGCAGAGCTGAACGATGTGGATCGTGAATTGACCAATTCCGCGTCAACTGAAACGCACCCTCATAACGAGTTGCATCGGACCGGTTATCGTTGAAAATGTAATGATAATTGATGTACCTACATAGAAAAAATGGTGCTCCATACTATACAATTTAATGTATGAGACATACAATTATAGGCGGTTTAAATTTAAATCAACCTGCCTTTAGAGAAGACAGAACAGATTGCAAAGCATGTAGTGTACGAGTAATATTGATATATTGAGTAGTATTGGCGTCCATAGGTTTGTTATTATTATTACAAGCTTGTCCACGCTACTGATGCGCCGAACGATTATTTTGAGGCATTCAAGTTTAGTAGGATGCTATTTATGTAAAAAATTCAAAAACTTTCCACTGCCAAAAGTGTAGCCAAATTCACAAAACCTGTTACACAGCAAATGCAAAGTCACGATATAGTATTTTCCGAACTCTTACAACCATAAACGCAAATAACAAACTTGTTTCATTCAATATTACATTACAATTTCCATTCGCGCGAAATTTTCCGAGTTCATTGAAAGTTCGTGAACGCCGAAAGGGTATGAAAATACATTTCGCTGTACGTAAGAATAATAAAAAGGCAAGTACAAACCCGTCAATTCCATAAGAAGCATAAAAGTGACAACAATAGATATGCGTGCATGGAGAATCGAAAACATCATTAATGAACGTACAGGATAGAAGTGAATTGTGTTCCTTTTCCTTTGTGTCGGGAAATGTTTGATTCTTGCATCGATTACGTCACCTCGTTTCTTTTATGTGTTATTTATGGGTTGCGTAATTACTAACATTATTACACCGACATTATCATAATAATATTTATTTCCTACAAACACGGCTAATGTGTGTCGCATGAAATTAGCCATTGTCCGATTATCACACTCGAGGGTACTGCTAGAAATATTTACCTACAGACATGAGGAAAATTAGACGTTAGTTATGATAATCACCTTTTAACATAAAATCGACGACAACGATGAGAAATTATGCTTCTAAATACCGGGGAGAGGGTTCTCGCTGTCTGTCTGGCTGTCTCTCACCGGGCTGTATCTCATGAACCGTGATAGTTAGACAGTTGAAATTTTCACAGATGATGTATTTCTGTTGCCGCTGTAACAAGAAATAGGTTCTAAAAAAGCGGCCAAGTGCGAGTGTGACTTGCGAACCGAGGGTTCCGTACAAACTTCACTTATCCCATCTTAATTGGCCTGGTTGAGTTAACTGGTAGTTTGCACCTGAAACGTATGGCGTCGGATACAAACGAGGTGCAAACTTAACACAACCGAGTTCTCCAAATATGATGTTTGAAAAGGACTATATTTTTAAGATTTTATTACAAATGTATAGTTTTCCGATTTTTATAAGTATTTGTAGGTAGTATGTGACGAATATTACCTGCCAAATTTCATAGTTCTAGGTCAACAGGAAGTACCCTATCATTTTGATTCCCTTGATAGTGTCGAAATGTACGTTTTTGCGACATAAACGGCCGTATCTTTTTTTACGATAACTTAGAAGTTTGATTTTTTCACCTATAGACCTGAGTATATGGTGTTAATTTCAACTCGATACCTCCACGCGTTCTTGAGATAAAGGGTCTTGACAGACAGACAGACGGACGGACGGGCAACAAAGTGATCCTATAAGGGTTCCTTTTTTTCCAATTGAGGTACGGAACCCTAAAAACAAAATAAAATATATAATTAATGGGGATCCCATGCAACAAACGTGATCGATTGCGTTAACTTTGCATCACACTTGTATCCGGCGACATACATACCAGGTGCAAACTTAACCCAGCCAGTTAAGATGGGATAAGTATTAGTACGGAACCCTCGGTGCGCGAGTCAGACTCACATTTGGACGGTTTTTTGACGTCACAACGGTTAAAAACGGTGTTTTAAAGTATAGCATCTAAAATCCATTACTTTTTTCACAGCTCTCGTTCTTCGGTGAGACCTTTGAAGAGTGACATTTTCCCAACATTTTACATTAACCACTCACATCGTATCCCAAGCTGGCGTTCATGTACCTAAATGTTATTCTAAGCAATTTACCGTTGTTTTGTCGGTAGATAGACTTGCGACAAAATCGATTTTAAACTTAGTAAATACCTTTTTTCTGTTTGTAGCCCTCTAACATTGGCGGTTATGTGCAAGGCAAGATTGTCAAGTGAAAAAGTGCCAATAGCAAGTCACGTATGCGAGTTTGTCATCACAAAGTTTATCATTTAATAGATAAGATGACTGTGTTCTTGCCAACTTAGCTTTTAATACATGAGCTACCCGCTATCAAAACGTTATTCAGTTATTCTGTTATGAAGGAAAAAGTTCTAGTGTAAAATAAAAACCCAAATTGACACCTATATGAAAGCCTTATAAATTAAAAACATTACATTGGGATGCCATATAAATTAACATAACATTGGTATCTATGTCTATTGATACACTAACAATAATAGAATATACTCTTTATTGCACACCTCAACAAAAAATAAATACAAATACAGATAACAATCAGCATTACATACATTACAACAGAGGTAAACAATTGGCGATCTAATCGCTAAAGAGCGATCTCTTCAAGGCAACCTTTGGGTAGCGGCTTAATAAATGAAATGATATGAGTAGGCGATGCAATAAGTAATCAAGAAAACTACTAAAAATTATTCAAATTCTTCTTCTTCTCATTGTGCAATATTCTCAACGGATATCAGCGACCATCTTGCGGGACATGTTCCTGTCTTGTGCCGGTACGCAAAGACTGGCAGTGTCATTAATGTTGGATTAAAATCCACTAAAGCTTATAATAATACATAAACCTATAATAGCTAAAGGGAAATACTAAAGACGAAAATTGAACTCTTGTACGGATCAGTTGAATCACGAACGCTATACTATACACTATACGTCACTGGCAGTACGACGTGTCTGCGCCATATCGATAAGCGGATCCGGCTCACTGCTGATACCGAGCAGCTCACTGCTCAACACGAGAGTAACAGTTCAATTTCAAGTGGGAATCGTTTACTGGCCCGGCGCGGATTTACAGTGGTCTGTTTTACTCACAATGAAAATCAGCCATTTAAGATGATTGGCTGTGCCCAACTCAACAGAAGCTAAAGTCGTATACACATTTGTACCTATTAGATTATTTAGGTAAGAACGTGCATAACCCGTAAATTCTAAGATGTATAGGTAGGTTAAGTTACGATGGGGCTGACATAATCATTAACGATTCAATGTTCCTAAATATTAAAGAAAAAAATAAATGACACATTTCTTTTTCTCTTTATAATATTTGTTTTATTTACCTTGCGTTGTTTCCGTTTCTAGATTTGTGAACTCTTCAATGCCCGACTGACTAGTATAGATGACACCGACCTCTTATCGAATAAACACAATATGATGAACTACTATATTTTTTTAAGAAAAATTCAAATGATAAAAAAACTAATTTTACAGTGTAATAATATTTGAATTTTTCTATTTACACATGACAGTATGATTTAAAGTAAGTAATGGGGTAATCTGCTAAAATATTATAATAATTTTTTATAACGTGCATACAGATAAATCTGTTGCGATGAATAAACTACAATGATTTACTTTTCGAAGTTTTCGAGCTTTCGTTCTAGTGGTAAATGTACTTTGTTTATCTCTTGGGAGCAGGGATCGATACCGTTATCCGAATACTGGATAATATTGTTCGATAACTGTTAAAAATTTCGTTTGTTGAAATAACGTTTCCTTAGAGTAACGTTTAAAAAAGTAGCAAAATAATTTCGATTATCGTTATTCAAGAAAAACGAATGTATAACGTTACATTGAACAGTATTAACCGGTATTACTCAGTTTCGCTGCGCGTTTTCCTTTGTAGGCGCCGACGCATCGCTATCTTGTTTACGCATAAGGATATTTTGTATATTTGTCTCTGTTTGACTCGTCCCGGCCGGCTAAGGATTGTTTGTTTATTGTTATTGTGGTAGAGACTTTTGCATTACGATAATTCCGGCGCGATCACTTAAGGTGCTATTTCCCAGTAGACGCCTAACTCGCTCACTTTTTAATGAGTCGTAAACATATTAAACAGTGGTTAAAGATTATGAAAAAAATATATGTCATATTTAAGCATCTTGCAATTATAAAATCGCTTTCGACAACATGACTAGTAAAACTTCGAACGATCGAAAAAAAAAACAGTTACCTCTATTTGTAATATTTTTTTAATGTTGGTAAGTATGGACTTTTTTTACCCGTTTTTTTGTGTCAATCTATAATTATCTAGATAAATTCGGTGGGTTTGTCAGTGCCATACCACAGTTTAAGAAACAATACAGTCGGTCGACGAAGGCGTCTAGACAGGGCAATCGTGCGAGGTGACAGAGGCGGCGGCGGGAGGGGCGCACCCCATGTGTCATACGACGAAATTGTTAGTAATGAGGGTGCTGACTTTGAGGGCTGACGCGTCTTACAACTTGCAATACACAATTAAAATAGTGCATACGACATGTGCTGTGCGAAATTTTATAGCGCCTAAGTTTTAAATTTTTCCATGTCATGCTAACGAGCATGCTAAAATGGCGGATGTAAAAGCGTTACGCCTGCCAGTAAAATTCAAATACTATTATCCATAAGTACTTAAGTACTAATATTATAAATGCGAAAGTGTGTCTGTCTGTCTGTCTGTCTGTTACCTCTTCACGCTTAAACCGCTGAACCGATTTAGATGAAATTTGGTATATAGATAGTTTCAGTCCCGGGGAAGGACATAGGATACTTTTCATCCCGAATAAATTTAGTGTTCCCGTGGGATGAGCGGGTAACAGCGCGGGGCACAGCTAGTATTATATATTTGTTTGTTTCTGTGTAAACAAAAAATATATGATCTGACATGTCACATGAATTTTTAAATTCAAAATGTCGGACATGTTTCATAGCTTATTTTAAGTAAAAATTACGAGTTACGTAGTTTAAGACTTTATTTAAAAAGCAAGAAATTGTTCCTTGCTTCCGTTTGTATATGAATCCTGTAGTCAGATTTTTTAATTATTTTTAAGGATCCTCGGGATGCCGATTACGAGAAAGACATCAATTTTGAAATCCAAGATGGCGGACATTATTTTTTCTTAAAAATCGATATGGGTGTCATTTCCAAGGTTCCTCGGGGTTCCGATTACGAAAATAACATCCATTTTGAAATCCAAGATGGCGGACATTATTTTTTCTTAAAAATCGATATGGGTGTCATCTCCAAGGTTCCTCGGGGTTCCAATTACAAAAATGACATCCATTTTGAAATCCAAGATGGCGGACATTATTTTTTCTTAAAAATCGATATGGGTGTCATCTCCAAGGTTCCTCGGGGTTCCAATTACGAAAATGACATCCATTTTGAAATCCAAGATGGCGGATATTATTTTTTCTTAAAAATCGACATGGGTGTCATCTCCAAGGTTCCTCGGGGTTCCAATTACGAAAATGACATCCATTTTGAAATCCAAGATGGCGGACATTATTTTTTCTTAAAAACTGATATTGGTGCCATTTCTCAAAATTATATCTCCGCCAGTTTTAAATCTAATTTTTTATTTTGAAATGTACACCCCCCGAAAAACCCAGAAAACGACATCCATGACGATTTAAAAAAAAATTACGTCCACTATCTTTACTTCCAAAATGGATGCCATCTTTGAAATTTACACCCCCTGAAACCTAGAAAACGACACTCATGTCAACTTTTTCAAAAAAGTGACGTCCGCCATCTTTATTTCCAAAATGGATTCCATATGTAAAATTAGTACACATACATACATGAACCCTAAAAACATTACCCTCCTTTTTTGGGCAGTTGCGTAAGTCTGTGACAACCCTTGGTAGGTACGGCGGCCTTGAGCGGTGTCGGCACTTACGCAAACATCAAAGGCGTCGGCCCACTGTTACTTTTTACACCTTGTTTTCTTATACCATGCTACCAGTGAAGTAGTTTAATGGGTTAGAACCAAACTGCTACCAGTAATAGTCAGTAAAATTTTATCCTGCTTTATGTCAACTAAATACTATGAGATATAGATTTCTGCGGAATGCATAATCGGACATGCAAATATTATTTATAGCAATTCGATGCAACATCTGGGGGCACGGTAGTGCCCCCGCCAAGACGAGCAAAAAAGAAGCGGGGCACTACCTACCTTTTCTCGAACCGTTTCGTCTAATTTTCAAACCCTCATAGGTTTGGCCCAGTTAACACCAGAGCGCCCAAATTCACAGGTTAAGATGCTGTTAGGAAACATATAAAATGTACTGAATTTCATTGATCTAGCTTTTATACTTTAGGTTTTATTGGTACCTAAAATACGCCGATTTTGCCACTCACATATATACACTTATACACTGACGTATCAAAACCTCTCGGGTATTTCCCGATGACCTAGAAAGCTGAAATTTGGTAGGTAAGTTATTTTTAGTACACATACAATAGAATAATTCTGAAACTTGGAACTTTAAAAAAGTAGTTGTACATTTCAAAGATGGATCTCATTTTGGAAGTAAAGATGGTGGACGTAATTTTTTTTTAAAATCGTCATGGTTTTCGTTTTCTGGGTTTTTGGGGGGGTGTACATTTCAAAATAAAAAATTAGATTTAAAACTGGCGCAGATATATTTTTGAGAAATGGCACCAATATCGGTTTTTAAGAAAAATTTATGTCCGCCATCTTGGATTTCAAAATGGATGTCATTTTCGTAATCGGAACCCTGAGGAACCTTGGAGATGACACCCATATCGATTTTTAAGAAAAAAATAATGTCCGCCATCTTGGATTTCAAAATTGATGTCATTTTCGTAATCGGAACCCCGAGTAACCTTGGAGATGACACCCATATCGATTTTTAAGAAAAAATAATGTCCGCCATCTTGGATTTCAAAATGGATGTCATTTTCGTAATCGGAACCCCGAGGAACCTTGGAGATGAGACCCATATCGATTTTTAAGAAAAAATAATGTCCGTCATCTTGGATTTCAAAATGGATGTCATTTTCGTAATCGGAACCCCGAGGAACCTTGATGACACCCATATCGATTTAAAAAAAAAAATAATGTCCGCCATCTTGGATTTCAAAATGGATCTCATTTTCGTAATCGGAACCCCCGAGGAACTTAGAGATGACACCCATATCGACTTTTAAGAAAAAATTATGTTCACCATCTGATTTCAAAATCACAAAATGGACGTCATTTTCGTATCCGGAACCCCGAGGAACCTCGGAGATGACACCCATATCGATTTTTAAGAAAAAATAATGTCCGCCATCTTGGATTTCAAAATGGATGTCATTTTCGTAATCGGAACCCCGAGGAACCTTGATGACACCCATATCGATTTTTAAGAAAAAATAATGTCTGCCATCTTGGATTTCAAAATGGATCTCATTTTCGTAATCGGAACCCCCGAGGAACTTTGGAGATGACACCCATATCGATTTTTAAGAAAAATTTATGTTCACCATCTTTGATTTCAAAATCACAAAATGGACGTCATTTTCGTATCCGGAACCCCGAGGAACCTCGGAGATGACACCCATATCGATTTTTAAGAAAAAATTATGTCCGCCATCTTGGATTTCAAAATGGATCTTTCTCGTAATCGGCATCCCGAGGACCCTTAAAAATAATTAAACAATCTGACTACAGGATTCAAATGTAATCTATAATACACATGAATGCAGACAAACATATGGGTCAAACTGAGATCCTCTTTTTTAAGTCGAATTACGTTAATCTTCTCCTAAGTGTAACAAATTCTTTTCTGAAAACCGCATCATCAGCCAAACGCGAGATAATCGCGGACAAACATAAATACTTATATACTTAGATATATACATACATTACTCCTTTTTTAACTTACAAGACAAAATCGCACACCAAACCACATGAACTGCGGAAAATCAAATCACTGCTGCGCTGCGAGCCTGCGACTACCGCGACGCAAAATCGTACGTAAAATCAAAATCGCAACACAGAACGACTCATTCTATCTCTGTCAAACTCAAATTAAACGGTTAATTTTGTTAAACAGAAACGGAATTTGCTAAATAACGGTATTATGTGAATAACGTTATAATACCGGTAAACGAAACCACTACCAATATTCATTTTGGTTTAGCGTCACGTGACCAATAACGGTAATACAAAAATAACGGTATCCGATCCCTGCTTGGGAGCCTTGTATTTTTCCTGGATAAAATCTAACGTCACTCACCGGCCTACGTTTCATCTCTGTGCAAGAAATAACGTCGATTTCCCGCATCACCATTCCATTGTGGAAATAACTATGACATTATTTATATTTGATTTATGTACTCGAATTCCTCGACGGTGCCCGCAACTTCATCGGTGTATTATTTTGTTTTGCATGTTGTGACGCCTAGAGACCATGTACATCTCTAAGAAATTAAAATTAAGTACTTAATTATTTTGTTACATCAGTTATTGATTATGACCCCTTGAGACCTTATACATCTCAATGGAATTGAATTATTTCATTAATTAATTACCTATACCAATCTATATTGCGTGTCGTGACGCCTAGAGACCTTCTACATCTCTGAAAAAATCACTTTATTTTATATAATTTTTAGTGTAAATATTGATTTGGAGAAACTTGTACATCTCCTCTAACATATATGTTTCAATTACCTAGTTATAATATAATTGTATTAGTTTTTAAGTATAATTTACGAAAAAATGACTTACCGTTGAGTTTCTTTCGGCTTTCTTCTCAACAGCGGTCTCCTCTTGCGAAATGCCGCACTCTCAATCTGACTTGTGGCCTACTTACTGAATAAATTATTTCATTTCATATTTCATTTCATTTCATTTCATATTTTTTTATTTATTATAATAGGGTAATAACTATCCTATAACCATATTTGGATGTCTAGCAATCCCTCTACTAAAATTTGTTAAAATCCATCCAGACGTTTCGGCGTGATAAGAGGACAAAGGAAAATTTACCAACAGATTGTGCTGAATGGCTGACGTCAAGCTGTTGCTTCTCTTCTTCTTCAATGTAAGAGCTGCGCTCTTGTCGGTGTTGCAATCGCCAGCCGTTTCTTTCTTGGGCTTTCTCCTTCACTTCTTGATAAGACATGACTTTAACCTTTTCTTTTAGTGGTTCAATGTAATTTCGTCTTGGCCTTCCTCTACCTCGCTTTCCCTCGATTTTTCCTTGTATACAATTTCTGAGGAAAAAATCATGTCTTAGAAGATGTCCTATCATTTTTCCTCTTATATTTTCTATTAGTGTTAGTAATGTCCTTTTCTGTCCTATCCTATTCAAGACCTCTTCAAGCTGTTCCACCTCGCTGTAATTTTTTTCTGAAATAATGACTCCATAGAAAACCGATTTTAAATACTTTACAATTTTATATTAGTATATATATTGTACGAGTCTTTACTTATAGTCGGGAGATCGACTATTACTAAGTTTTCATATTAGCATGATATCATTTAAGATGCAAAACTTTCCTCAAAGCAGATAAAATTATCCAAAGCCAGCAAACTTTTACAGGTTCTTTATTAGAAACCATTAAGCCCACAAAAGTAACGTAAAATTTAGTCCAGGAGAGCAGGCGGCGTAATAAATCGCAATGCTCTTTTGGTGCGAGAATCGTGAAATTGTATTTGTTTCTATAAATTTTAAAAGTATCGAGTTTAAATAACCTACTGACACAGATGAAATATATCACGAAATGGGTTTTCGGTCCTCGAGCGGCAATAAAATTTGGAAAAACTGTGGTCCGAAAGGGGACATAACAGTGTTTTTTTATGTGTAAAGTATAAAGTAAAGTAAAGTAAGTATGTATTTTGTAAGTTATTTTATATTATTTTATTTTTATTCTTTGTTTTGTTGTTTATTTGCATACTAACATAGATTGTAAGACCTTTGTAACTAACACTCTATGGACATTGTCTGAAATAAATATTTTGAATTTGAATTTGAATTTGAATAAGCCCTTCCGAATATCTACTTATAGTCTGTCCCGTAGCTTAAGAGTAAAAAGCAATAAAACTTGTTTTTATTTGATAAGGTGGAAAGTCGTAATAAAAAGAAGTGAATTTCGACCTAAACACAGGTCTGTTAAAGGTTAAAGTCCTTTTTATGTTTATCAAACAACACATATCGTCAAACTTCCAAAGGATTATCAAAACTGTAATAAGTGAGTAACATAATAGAACATAAATTATTCAGTGATAAATTATATTTAAAAAAGAATGCAATATTATATTCAATAAATTAATAATAGTACGCGTAATTATTCACTGTTGAAGCTTTCTGTCACATTAATCAAAAGCGTTGTTGATCTAGGTAGTAGGTATAATATGAATGAATGAATGAAACATGAATGAATGAATGAATGAATGAATACCTATTTATTTGCATTAATCATGGTACAATAGGTCTTAATATATATTCACATGGTCAGTTTCACACGATTAGCCACCTAGTGGCGTGCAATATTTTACTTAAAACTAGAATACCTATGATCGATCTAGAACAGCTGCATACATTATATAAAGAATATTTTCAGTCAACCATATATTCATAAAGCTTTCGCTTGAGTGCTTTGGCATTTATACATAGTTTTAAGTTCCTGGGCATCTTATTAAAAAGCTTAATGCTCATTTTTAGGCAGCTTTAGCTGTATCGTGCCCATCTTGGAATAACATAATAACAATAAAAGTTGACTGCAATTTTCTTCACGCGTTTTTTTTTTTCCGCGTAACTAGACAAATTATAAATGTTTAATGTTCGAATATTCGAATAAAATTACACTTAATATTCAGTTACTACTTCTAACGGCCTCAAACCCTAACCTCAAGCTCCTGGAATGGCAAGGACTTGGCATCAACATCAATGGCGAATACATCACTCACCTTCGGTTTGCCGACGACATCGTAGTCATGGCAAAGTCGATGGAGGAACTCAGCATGATGCTCGATGACCTCAATCGAGTTTCTCAACGGGTGGGCTTAAAAATGAACATGGACAAGACGAAACTCATGTCAAATGCCAAGGTTGTGCCCATCCCAGTCTCTGTTGAAAACTCGGTACTCGAAGTTGTTGACTCATACATCTACCTAGGACAAGTGGTCCAATTAGGTAGGTCCAACTTCGAGAAAGAGGTCAACCGCCGAATCCAACTCGGCTGGGCAGCGTTCGGGAAACTACGCAATGTCTTTTCGTCCGACATACCTCAGTGCCTCAAGACGAAAGTCTTCAACCAATGTGTGTTACCAGTGATGACTTACGGCACCGAAACGTGGTCTTTCACTATCGGCCTCATCTCAAAGCTCAAAGTCGCTCAACGTGCAATGGAGAGGGCTATGCTCGGGGTGTCTCTACGTGATCGAATCAGAAATGAGGAAATCCGTAGACGAACTAAAGTGACCGATATAGCTCACCGGATTAGCAAGTTGAAGTGGCAATGGGCAGGCCACATAGCACGCAGAGCAGATGGCCGATGGGGCCGAAAAGTGCTCGAGTGGAGACCTCGGACCAGCAAGCGCAGCGTAGGACGTCCACCTACAAGGAACCTGGCAACCCTAGCCAAGGAAAGTGCTACTTAACAGACTTGCGACTTTTTAATTCTGAAAAATAGTAATTATAATCGAGTTTTTCATTTTGAGTGCTTATAAACATAACCTACAAACTTACGCGGGGATATAAGTTAAAGACATCCAAATGAAGAGGAAACTGGCAGATATATCAACACGGTGAGAATATTACTTAACCGTTGAACTTTAAATATCACTATTAAGTTGTATTCTAACGGCAACTATAATTCAAGTTCATTCACAACAACACAGTCCGTTAAACATCTGATTGGATACTAAACGGACACTGACAGATACCTAGGAGTGACAACATAACAATAACTATATCAGTGTTGCCACAAGATTATATTAAAACATCATTGGCGCCACACTAGCGACATCTCTTGATAAACTCAAATACTATTGATAAAGTTGTGTGATAATCAATCATGTCCAGTGTAGTCAACAAAGCAACCACTAGTGGCCGGAAGGTGGCGACACCGGTATCATGCTTCAAATGCAAGAAAGCAATAGATGCAAAAAATGGAATAATATGTGCCGTATGCAAACATCACTATGAATTTAGTTGCGCAGGCGTCTCAGAGAAGCTGCATTATTTAAAAACTGTAGAATCGAGAAAAAATTGGAAATGTAAAATATGTACTAATCTAGACATTACCGATACAACGAAAAATGCACATACCAACATTACTTTGAGGAAAAAACAATGTCTTCCAAAACATAAAAGCCCCCCTAAACATCCTGAAATAGGAGATACCCAGGAAAAAAATCCGAATGCACCGGAGGAGAATAGCACACAAACCTCTCAGATAATGAGCTCTGACCACTCACACGTACTCAGTGAGAGGGACACTTTTGACGAGTCGCTCTCCTCGCCTACTTTATTAAGATCAACCTTGCTGTCAAAAAGTGCAGATGGGACATTATATACATCGCATACTCTATTAGACATGAAGGAGACAATTAGTCAGCTCACATGTGCACTAGAGGCTACACAGAATGAACTGGAGATCGTAGTCTTAGAAAATAATGAATTAAAAAATAAAATTCACAAACTAAATATGGAGAAAAACACCTTACAGTCTTTGTATTATTCGTCAACAGTAGACAGACAAAAACGTAAAAATAAAAATAAAAAGCATGAGCAGCGACACTCACTAATACTCCCAATTGGGTCCTCAACGCCCTCTACCAGCTCCGCTCACACACCAACAGAGGCATCCAAATATCCAGATCAAAATGAAAAAGTTTTACATTTTCAACGCCAAATTATGCTTCTGGAACAGCAATTGAAAGACGCAACACATGAGATTGAAGATTTGGTAAAACAAATAGAGATACTGATGCAAAAACTAGAGTGCTCAGCCAATATAGAGTTAGTGAAAACCGCTGCACGTTCCGACAAAATACAGCAGAGGGATACTTCTACAAAGGCGAAAACCGCATCGATTTTGACCTCAAACCTCATCCAAGGTGAAAAAATAAAATTCCAAAGACCCAATAAACTATGTATAATAAGCAGCCATAAAAGAAATAAGATAATTAACATAGCGCTGAGCGAATTTCCTGACAATTTTCAGATATGTCACTATTTAATCCCAAAATCTGGAATTAAACAGTTACTACAAGACATTGATTTAAAAACAAAAGAATTTACGTTAGCTGATTATTGTGTTATCCTGATTAGCGAAGAAGATTTTATGGTAACAAAAAATTATTGTGAACTTGTAAATATAATTAGAGAGAGACTTTTAACATTGCAACATACAAATGTAATTATATGTTTGCCAACGTTCAAATGTATTGATACAGGTGTTATGTTTAATTCAAGAGTTGAGACATTTAATAATCTACTCTACTTAGATAATCTGAGTCATGAGTACTCTTACCTGGTAGACTCAAATATGGAGCTAACATATGACAGTACAATGTTTCATAGAAGCTCCGGTGTTATTAACAACAGGGGAATCAAACAAATTTTTCAGGGAATTCATAAGACAATTGTGTTCATATGCCATCAAAACTATTCCGTATCTGAAAGTATTGCCAACTCCGACTTAGAACAGCCTCAAAAAACATGTGGCCCTCACATCTCTACGGAGACAAATAACACAGAAACAGGCACGCAGACAGAATTAGAGTTTTTTCGATTATAAACATATATATGTGATGCATCAAAATATTGCGGGACTTGTAAACAAAACCGACCTCCTTATTGTTAAACTAAATGACCTTAAGTTGAAAAAAATTGATGTGGACGTTTTGTGTATTACAGAGCATTTTATAATGGCAGGATATGAGGATCTGCTGTCTATTCCCAATTTTAAGCTAGCTAGTATTTACTGCAGGCAAAATATAAAACGAGGTGGAGCTTGTATACTGGTAAAAAATACTCATAAATACATCGACCTCCCTGAAATTGCAAGATGCTCAGTGTCGGGCATAGTTGAGTGTTGTGCAATAGAATTAGTTAATTTACAAGTAGTCATTGCATGTATATATAGACCACCGAATCTCCAAAATATAGACATTTTTTACAAAAAAATTAATATCATTTTAAATAAATTAAATAGATCAAGATCATACATAAAATTAGTCATAAATGGGGACTTTAACATAGATATGTTAAAAAATAATAACTTAACTAAGGAATTTGAATACTTTCTTCTCAGCCATAACCTTAAATTAGAAATTAAAACTGCAACCAGGCCTGCAAGTAAAACGTGTATCGACAATTTTGCCCATAATATAAAACGCGGTTGTACCGCCGAAATATTGGATTTCGGGCTATCAGACCATACTGCACAAATATTAAAAATCCCAGTAAAGAAAACATGCATACTAGACTCTTGGAGAAAGAAAAAACGGGACTACAGTAAAGAGAATTTAAATAATTTTAAGGCACATTTAGAGAGCCTCTCTTTCTCCGAGACCTACAAGGCTGAAGACCCAAACACAGCTTACGACACATTCCTTGAGACATTCACTATGCTATACGATCTATGCTTTCCTAAGATTGTAACTTGTATAAAAACATTTAGAAAAGTAAAATGGCTATCAAAGGGAATAAGGATATGTAGCAAAAAACAAAGACATCTCCTTTGGCGATATAGAACATCACCAACTCTAGCCAACAAAGCCAAATTCACTAATTACTCTAAAATATATAAAAAAATCATACGACTTACTCAAAAAGCTCAAAATAATTACAAAATTAATACAGCACAAAATAAAAATAAAGCTGCGTGGCAAATTATCAATAACACAAGAATGAATTGTCCCAAAGAACCCATACAAAAAATAAAAACAGAACAAAATCAGCTTTTGACAAACCCGAAACACATCGCCGACGCTTTTAATGACTATTACGTAGACCAAGCTGATCTGTCTCCTAAGAACCTAACCTATTTAGACCAAATCCAAATGAACCCAAATTCACTGTTTCTTTATCCAACATCTTTCCAGGAAATTGAGAAAATTATCGCAAATCTCAAAAACACAGAAAGCGTTGGATATGATAATATTGCCACAAAAGTAATTAAGCATGTCCGCGTCGTTATAGCCAAACCCCTTGCATACATAATTAACCTATCTTTGAATTCTGGCATTTATCCTGAAAGTCTCAAGCAAACTATTATTAAGCCCCTTTTCAAAAAAGATAATAAAGAAAATATGAAGAATTACAGACCTGTCGCATTAATTCCTGTATTTTCCAAAATATTCGAAAAGGTTATATACACGCGCTTATACAATTTCTTACAAAAATATAGCATACTATGCGATGAACAAAAAGGATTTAGGAAAAATAAAACTATAAACATGGCTATTGCTGATCTTCTTCAAAGTATAATACATAGTATAGACAATAGAACGCCTGTCTGTGCTATATACACAGATATGACAAAGGCATTCGACTACGTCGACCACAAAATATTACTTCACAAGCTTAATACATATGGGATAAGGGGAAATGTCCTTAACTTAATAGAATCCTATCTCAGTAATAGGAAACAATATACGGAAATATCCAGAATCTGTCTTAAAAGTAAACATGAAAGAACGTATAGATCCGATGAAAGAGTGATGAAATGTGGTGTACCGCAAGGCAGTGTACTGGGCCCACTATTATTTTTAGTGTACATTAACGACCTGCCTAAAGAAGTTCATCATCCTATGGTTTTATTCGCGGACGATAGTACAGCTATAATAAAGCGCCGCGATGTTGACATAAATAGATACCAAAATGACATTAATGAAGTTCTTAATGAAATAATAACATGGCTTAATAAAAATAACCTAAAAATAAACTTAAATAAAACGCACATAATGCATTTTTGTCACAGACATAATTCAAACGCGATCAATATACAACATAATGGAGCACCCATAACGGAAGTCGAAGACACAATATTTTTAGGAATCAAAATAGATAAGAACTTGAATTGGAAATACCAAAGTAATGACATATGCAAAAATATTAATAAGTCAGCATATGCTCTTCGTATCTTGTCAAGGGTTGTAAATCGCGAAGCTCTATTGACTGCCTACCACGGCTTAGTAGCATCGAAACTTAGGTATGGCATTATCTTTTGGGGAAATTGTACTGATAGGGAAATGATATTTAGATCCCAGAAGAGATGTATTCGTGCTATGTGTGGCTTGAATACAAGTGAGAGCTGTGTGCCTTTTTTTAAATCACTTAAAATATTAACTCTGCCATCTTTGTACATTTTAGAATTGTCAGTATTTGTAAAGACGAATCCACACCTGTTCACAGAATATTGTCAATTTGATCGAACAAGGCCAATCAGGTCAGCCTACCAACATAAACTACGCATTAAGTCGAGCAAAACGGCTCTTTATCGGAAAAGCTTTATTGGTATGGCACCTATAATTTTTAATAAGATACCGAATGATATTAAATGCTTAAGAATGCCTATGTTTAAGAGTAGACTCACCGGATTATTGTTGGAGAAATGTTATTATTCCGTCAAAGACTATCTTAATGATGTAAATCTAAGACAATGATAGGATTCAAAGTTTATTATTATATTAATAAGTACCTAGATTATGTTTGCCAATGTATGTACACCTACGAATAAGAATTACAATTACATTTAATTAAATTGATATCAAAATAATGACCATTAATGTTCTCAATTAGACATAATTATATATTTTAAATGTTAATTATTTAACTGGAATTATGTTATAGTAAGTCGTGTAGAATAAATAAATGCTTAACACATTATAATTATGATTAAAAAAATTTGTACGCCTACGGGTAAAACATAGTGATACAACTCATGTAATACTTTCCACCACGGTAGGGCACGTAAACCGGCCAAAAGCATGTCGGGCCACGCTCAGTGTAGGGTTCCGTAGTTGCCCATCCTTCACAATAGACGAACATTATACTTACGAGAAAGATTTAAATTACGAGAAAGATTTCAAGCTCCATAAAAAGGTCGTAAACGCCAAAGTAACAGTAATTACTTATTACCTTCTGGAAGTTATCGATTATACGCACTAGATCGAGCGAAATGTTTTAATACAGTATGGCACTTAACTAATATGTGTAACGTTCGAAGTATAAGGACCCCGCGCGGCACTTACGTCATTTTAAAGAAAATTATGAAATTTTGCGATAACTCAAAAACGGATGGACCGATTTTGATCAATATAGTTTTCATTGGACTTCCAATGAAAACTATATCGATCAAAATCGGTCCATCCGTGAAAAAATATGAAAAAAATATTGAAAATGAGGCCTTATAAGTACTTACTTATAAGGCCTCATTTTCAATAACTTTTTCATATTTTTTTGACCCGTGGTTGAAAAATTAGAGGGGGGGACACATTTTTTTTATTTTCGGAGTGAATATTTACGAAACTACTGACTTTATCAAAAAGTAATGTTTATAGACCCCTATTATTTTTAACAGACCTATTCAACGACACCCAACACACACACCCGATTTTTTTTTTTAGTTTTTATTTTACCGTTTTGTCGGCGTGATACATACACATACTTATACCAAATTTCAGTTTTCTAGTACTAATGATCACGGAGCTAATCCGCGGACGGACGGACAGACGGACATGGCGAAACTATAAGGGTTCCTATTTGACTACGGAACCCTAAAAAATAGGAATAATTGTGGAAATTAGATTAGATTAGATAAGATTTAGGTATATATTTAATATAATTTTTTATTTATTTTATAAAAAGATTTACATGACATTACAGTACCACCAATGCGTCATGAAACTTAGATTAAAATTAAAGGGACATAAAATTATATTATAGGAACAGTTGAGCACCTAGCATCCATCGCCTCACAGAATCTCAAGCATTCACTGCGCACAGCCACCCATCGCGACGCAAACAAGTCGCACTCAGGTGTCGATGCTAGGAGCGCATTGAGAAGCGAGAGGGCTCGGGGCAGCGGCGAGTTCCTGAGCAACACGGTGGACGACGGCGACACAGCCAACAGGTCGCGCTGGCGAGGTCTGAGGGCTATCCTTGGGACGTCCGGGACAGACAGTCGCACCAGACACTCTACAAGTTTGGGACAGTCCGACTCACCACGCAAGGCTTGAGATGCCGTGATCATCAGCTGACAATTCCGCCTGACCTCTAAGGAGTTGTACCCAAGGGAGCCGAGTAGGTACCTTGTTGGGTACAGATACGGATAGACTCCGAATATTTTTTTTATAAAGGAACCTTAAGAACGCTTTCTGAACCTTCTCGAGAAGTAAGGCGTACGTCATTTCATAGGGATTCCATACAATCGACGATGTCTCTAGCTTACTCCTTACTAAGGCATTGTAAACCATCTTTATGGCCACCGGGTCATGAAAATGGCGGAGGTTTCAGATTACAAAGCCCAATCTTCGAAAGCAGCTTGTGGCAAGAGAAGAAATATGCTCGTGAAAGGTGAGCCGCGTATCGAACACTACTCCCAGATCCTTAACGGAGAAGACACGATTTATAGGCTCTGACCCTAACATATATTGAATTATTGACTATATATAGCAGTACGTGAGCGGGTAAATGTGCACACAAAACACTTGGCTGGATTAAAGTGAAGTTTGTTCTCCATACTCCACTGAAATACCAAATCGATGTCCTCCTGCAACGTCTTGCAATCAGCCTCCAGTTCTACCCCGTATACCAACTTCAGATCATCGACATACAAGAGACACTGAGCTGCACGGAGAACCGATTGGAGATCATTGATCATGATACCAAAAAATAAGGGCCCAAGGATAGAACCTTGACTTACACCAGATCGGGTGTGATAAGGAGACGAGATGAAACAACCATGTCGAACGAACTGCTGGCGATCGCGCAGATAGTTGGCAAAAAATGTTAACAACTTGGGAGAGAAACCAATTTGATCAAGTTTCTTAAGGAGCACGTCGTTATCCACGCGATCGAAAGCCTTCGCGAAATCGAAATAGAGCACATCAACCTGAATACCTCTGTCAAGGTGCACTGCAATGTTGTCAGTTAGTATCAACAGATTCGTATTAACTGAGCGACCAGGACGAAAGCCATGCTGCGCGTCACACAAAAAGGGCCGAACCTGTGAAGACAGAGCCCGGTGAAGTATGACCTCAAACAACTTGCCAAGGGTAGGAAGAACGGCTATGGGGCTGTAATTCTCAGCGACGGAAGTGTCACTCGCCTTCGGGATCGGCCGCACTCTAGACACCTTCCAACTTCGAGGATATGACAGCGATCATCGTGATCGAGGATAATATAAAATGTCAGTATAATTTCAAGTCGCCACCATTTTGTTTATGATAGTTCACTTTAGGGTCATTCTTGAGAATCGAATTCTTCATGTGATTCCCTTGGCGATTTTTATTTTTTTATTTTTTTACCTATTTGCTAGAAAATATGAAATTGTATTTAATTTTACGCAGATTTATCAAATAGGCACCACTTTTGGTCAATTTGATACAGAAATATACCAATTTATGTTTTCGCCGCCAGGGGAATAAGAAAAGTTGACATGGGAATAAGAAAAACGCCAAAGGAATCATAAAAAAAAGTACAGGGGAATAATATTCAGATCAGTTTTTCTTCAATTAATAAAAAGTTTTACAAAGTGTAAGGTTACAAAAATTCACAGTGTTTTATTCGCATTAATTGGCAATTTTCTTAATAATCGAACCACCGTCGTAGTATAAAAATTGCTGGGAATAAGCATCTTCTCTTGAATTCAGCTCAAAATTATTTGAGACCTGCTGTACCTAAATGGAATAAAATTCTAAATCAATGATTCAGTCATCTGCAACGCGAATTAAAGGGAAATTTATTTTCATTTCATGAAAACGCAAGAAAACTGTGATTCCCTTGTTCGAAATTAGAACCAGAGGAATAAGAAAAAAGTATGTTTCTTGTCGATTCTGCCGAAACTAAAATTATTATAAGAACAACTATTAAGTCAACACATGCAGGCATTCATGTAGTTTTCTTTTTACTAAACACTATGTACCTATTGCAGATATACAATTTTATATAAAAATTCAAGGGAATCAAAATCATAGTGAACCAATGCCAAGTGAATCATATATTAGCCTTCATAGCTAAGAATTCCAGCAACTAGTCGCGACCATTCCCGGCATATCTGGAAGCGTTACTGACGTTTGCCAAGCCCGGCCATTGCAACTGGTCAAATGACGTTTAAGTAGGGATGTGCGCCGTGTTGAATGAGGCACCAGAGGAATCATAGCTTAGCTCTGGACAAACCTTTAACATAGATTTTTTCTTAAATTACGATACACACAGCAACCATATTTTTTCTTCTAAATAAATAACTTATATTCTAATACTTTAACTCAATTCTATACTTTATTTCAATTCACAACATGTACTTTTTGGGGTAGTTTGTTCAAAAAATGGCGAATGGACGCACCAAGGGAATAAAGTTTTAGGTGTTTAATATTTTTTTAGAGTTAATTATACTTAACTTAAACAAAAAATAAATCGTGCTCCAGTTAGATTAGGTGCTAATGTAATATATAAAAAATACTATGGTCAATTATTTCAATTGTGCGGGTACTTTAACCTTCTGGACGCTGTAAATTGAGCCTTTCAAGAATCACCCTTTAATTTTATAGTGTAAAATATGACGGTGGTTTAGCATTTCTGGTACCTCATTGATTAACCTCAATTATTTTTTTATAAAAATGATAAAAAATAATTGATTTCATATGGAATGATTAAAGTGACTATTTTATAAAGTCTTTATTCTGATTTAAACACTTTGACTGTTGTTTCTACTATACTAATTGTATGAGCTCTTAGCTCAAACACTGAGTCGAAGTTGTAGTCAGATGTTGGATTGTGGAGAAATATAGTCAATATTACATAGTTTAGAGAAGTTTTTTATTTAGTTGATTTAAAAGTTTGGTTACTTACTGGCTTTTGTCCACGACTTTATCCATCCGAATTTCGCATTACAAACTTCTGTCATAAATAAAATTAATCCAATATCTAGAGTAGGTAGGATTGAAGTGAACTGGAGAAATGCAGGATAGCTTTAGAATCTGTTTAAACTTTAAGCCCTCAGGCTAAGCCAAGATTGCACCTCTTTTGTAGGTATCACTGTAGATTTCAAACTTAAGTGCTTAGACGAGAAGTGAGTAGACTTGGCTAAATTTAGGATCCTAAGTAGGATGCAGCAATACGAAGGAGTGAGATGGAGATATCTCCATACGTGTTTCACATAGTGCTGCATCCCTCTCGTTAGTGACTAATTTAGGAAAGTGTAATAGACGCTTTAGGTCTAGCGTCCAAAGTTCCTTTAGTATAAATATAATTTGAGGTTTCATATGGGATTACACGTGACAATTTGCCTTTCAGGATGGTTTTCTACGTCTTTTTCCTAATGGGTCAATGGTAATCGGGCCGACACGCGAAAGTGTCTTAGCCTTTTTTATTATCATTTATTTATTTATTTGTCGGATCATAGCCGATATAAGGTCGACTTTGGCCTGACAGCGGGCCGTGGTACTTCACCTTCAGTGGTTATCCTGAGGCGACAGATTCGTTTTGGGTCGCGGCCGCGTGTGGACGCACCGCTAGCTTTGTTAATTGTTATTCATTTGTGCATAATTAGTGTTGATAAGTTCACCTGAGACAGTGACTCTTAATTTGTTATAAATTGTGATAAAAGTGTAATTCGTGTAATTATATGGACTTACTGAAGAACTGACTTTTGATTACCTCGAGGACCCTGAAATCTATAACGATGTCTGCTCATAATGAAAATCTAGATGAAGCTCACGGCCATTCTGCGACATCAGAAGTGGGATCACCTCGAGGTAATGGTGGTGAAGGTGTAATAAACACTGACTTATGGCGTACCATGCTGCAAATGCACGATAGACAAATGAGAACGCAAAGTTTGCAAATATTAAACCTGATTGAAGCTATGAAAGCTCCGGCGACTTCTACCGACATAAAACTACCTGATTTTAATCCAGATTTTCCCGAAGCTGATCCTCGAGTTTGGTGCAATACCGTAGATCTGTGCCTATCAGAGCGGTCTATACAGGGCGGTGCGCTTGTCATAGCACTAAGTAATGCGCTCAAAGGGAATGCGTCAATCTGGTTCTCGCAGGTATCGTATGCTGGGATGTTGTGGAAGGATTTTAAACAGCTGTTTACGGCTCGCT
The DNA here is from genome assembly GCA_932273695.1 of Apotomis betuletana. Lineage (NCBI taxonomy): Eukaryota > Metazoa > Arthropoda > Insecta > Lepidoptera > Tortricidae > Apotomis > Apotomis betuletana. Next base: position 18,728,063 of record OW026301.1, on the reverse strand, counting down.
ATGACACGCAAGAAACGCCGGCAGCGACGCTTATTAATGTGCAGTCTAATCGCCCGAAAGAGAACGAACACCCGGCTGCATATGCATCAAGACTCATTACAATGCTTTCCTCGAAGTGGCAAAATCTAGACAGTGAGCAGATTGCGATATGTACAGTGCTCGCTCATATGGCGCAGTATGACGATCGCATTAAACGAATTGCATTTACGAACGAAGTTATAACGCGTGAAAAATTGCAACGAGAGCTCAATGCAATTTATCATTTAAAAAGAAGAAGTGGTGAATCCAGTGATATAGGATTTACATCATATAAAAGTGCCAAGCGGTTCAAGCCCTCTTCGTCGTTGGATACACCTATCCGGTGCTTTAATTGTGGAAAGATTGGACATAAATCGGCAGAGTGTCGATCTAAGCATACAAATATGAACGAAATTAAACCGAATGATAAAAACTTGCAAAGGAATGTGACGTGTTATCGGTGCGGAATAAGAGGCCACTTCGCCTCCAAGTGTTCCCAGCCGGTGGCGACGGGTTCGGCGGGACCGAACGGCGTCGGTAACGGCAACACAGCGGGGGGTTCCCCGGCGAACCCAGATGCAACTGCTATTCAGAAAAACTACCGAGTCGACCAATGCAGTGTGGTTAATCCACGTGGAGACATGATTAATAACGGTCAGTCGTATCCATTTTAATTTGATTCTTGCGATGAATGTTCCCTGATAAAGGAAAGTGTGGCTAATTAATTTAGTGGGAAAAGATTTCATAACATTGTTAAATTAGTTGGGATTGGTCAACATGCGATTCACAGTACGACACAAGTCTTATCCAATGTTTATATTAACGGGAATTGTTTAGAGGTTCTTTTTCATGCCGTACCCGATACAAGTTTAAGTCAGGATATTATGGTTGGGCGAGAAATTTTATCGCTAGGGTTTCAAGTGGCAGTAACTGCGAACACCGTTGTTCTATTTCGGGATGAAGTTGAAGTGTTTTGTGGTAACATAACTAGTTCGACTAATCGTGAGAACAAAATTAGTTTTGATGCGATTGATACTGATATTTCTGATTGTTATAGATCTCAATTGTTACAAAATTTGCAAGAATTTTCTTCATCATTTTCTAACCAGGTTTCCGAAAGTCGAGTGACTACTGGACAGTTAGAAATTCGTTTGATTGATCAATCACGTACTGTTCAACGACGCCCATATCGTTTGAGTACAGAAGAACGGAGGATAGTTAAGGATAAAATTGATGAGTTACTCCGCGCAGGTGTCATTCGTCCAAGCTGTTCGCCATTTTCAAGTCCGATCCTTTTAGTGAAAAAAAGATGGGTCCGATCGTATGTGTGTGGATTATAGGGAATTGAATAGTAATACTGTGGCAGATAGATTCCCCTTACCGTTAATAGAGGATCAAATAGCTAGGCTTAGTGGTGCTAAGTGGTTCACGAGTCTTGATATGTTAAGCGGGTACCATCACATTCCCGTTCATCCGGATTCGATTGAGAAAACAGCATTTGTTACACCTGACGGACAATGGGAGTGGCTCGCGATGCCGTTTGGACTCAAAAACGCCACATCCGTCTACCAACGAGCTGTCATGGAGGCTTTAGGAGATTTGGCATATTCTTTTGTAGTTGCGTATGTAGATGACCTCTTGATCATAGCGTCGGATGTAGAGCAGGGTATAGAGCGACTCCGTCTTGTTTTAGCCGTTTGGACAAAAGCGGGATATTCACTTTGAATTTGTCCAAATGTTCGTTCCTGAATCGTGTGTGCAAAGCCAGCCCATTAGAGTTATTGATCGGTAAAGTAGCGAGACCATTGAGTCTGATGGCAGATGATGATGATGATGTAGAGATTAATATTGAGGAAGCTAGAGAGCAAGCAAACCAAAATATTTTATCAAATGCTAGCTATGATAAATCTAGATTTGACAAAAACAAGGCATCAGTTGTGAAATTCAATGTTAATGATTATGTGTTATTGCAAAATGAAGAAAGGAATCAAACAAAGCTTGATCCTAAGTTTAAAGGTCCATTTAAAATCATTGAAGTACTGGATAACGACCGTTACTTGTTAAAATCCCTTAATTCAAAACGTACGTACAAGTATCCCCATGACCGAATTAGACGGTTGCCTGATCATCAAATTCCATCAGAGCTCAGTGTCGATACTGACTCGGACGATGAACCAGTAAACACAGAGATTTCACAAACTAAGTAGTGGTAATAGTGAGTGTGCCGTCGCAGCGGCTAGAGTCTTTGTGTTGGTGCATAAAGATGACGCCTTGAGGTTGAGGGTAGTCGTTGGTGCGACTGGAGTCGTTGGTGCGACTGGAGTCGTTGGTGCGACTGAAGTCGTTGGTGCGACTGGGTGCGTCGTTGGTGCGACTATTGGTGCAAAAATGGAGCACTGTGAGAGCTAGCTAGCCATTACGTATAATCCCTCAAGGTAGGCCGTTGGTACGGCTAAGGTAGGCCGTTGGTGCGGCTCGAGTATAAATGATAATTATGTTGTAATTAGAATAGTGAAACCTGTCAAAAGGTAGTGTAACCTTATTTGACACTACTTTAGAGTAAGCTCTAGTGAATAAGAGTGTACTGTGTGTTGCCTGTATTGTTTCAGGCGCTGCACCCGAGGACGGGTGTACTGTCAGGGATGGCCGTGTCGGATCATAGCCGATATAAGGTCGACTTTGGCCTGACAGCGGGCCGTGGTACTTCACCTTCAGTGGTTATCCTGAGGCGACAGATTCGTTTTGGGTCGCGGCCGCGTGTGGACGCACCGCTAGCTTTGTTAATTGTTATTCATTTGTGCATAATTAGTGTTGATAAGTTCACCTGAGACAGTGACTCTTAATTTGTTATAAATTGTGATAAAAGTGTAATTCGTGTAATTATATGGACTTACTGAAGAACTGACTTTTGATTACCTCGAGGACCCTGAAATCTATAACGATGTCTGCTCATAATGAAAATCTAGATGAAGCTCACGGCCATTCTGCGACATATTTATTTATTTATTTATTGAAAAACAGGTTACATAACATTACAGTTTACACCAATGCGTCATGAACCGAACAATGTTTATTTTGACGGCGAAACGGCGTGGCCCCGTTGTTCCGACATCTCGGGTGTTGGATTTGGTAGGTTGCCCCGGAACCGACGAAACACGACACCTTTCGGCCAGAAATCAGCACACGCGATGGTGTCCTGGAGCGGCCGCGGCACGCGCACCACAAACGAGCTGAAGTGCACGTAGTGGCGCGAATGCAACTGGAACACCCTCAGGTCCCTCAGCGAGTAGCCGGTTTTCTGTCGAACATACTGCGTCACTTCTTCAGCGGTGGCAGTGTGATGCAGGCGCGACACGTATAGCGCCTTGCTCGGTGTGGAGACCTGCAGACCACAACCAACCGGTTCTGCAGTACCACACTGACTCTTGCGTGTCTTACGCTTTCTTGACACCGTTGTGAAACCCTCCTTGTCCACACTGGTGCGAGGGGTTTCCTCTTTTGGAGGATCCCGAACTTCACGCGCTTTTGAGGGCGCGGCTTTCCGGCGGGCTGGAACAGGCTCACCAGCAGAAACGACGTCAGCAAAACGACGACGTGGTTTCGATGAAGCATTGACGGGAGGCCCCGCGAGGAGGGGGCAGGGGGGCCGCGGTTCGGCATGCACAGTGACATCGCTTTGCGCAATGTCAGCTACACGCGAATTGACCGAGTTGGCATTTGACGCCCGGTCATTATTCTTGAAATTTGACGCCGTCAGTGACCGCGTTTCTGGGGCACCGTCGCGCAAACGGATGATTTCTTTGCGCAATACGTCAATAACGGCCTGTGATTTGTCAAATTTCTTTACAATTTCTGCCATGCCTGCTTTAAGAGCCACAATTTCTTTCAGCAGACAGCTCACGTCGACATGGTCTGGCGTATTGGATGGCAATCTGGAGCCCTCCGTCGCCACGAACTCAGGCATGTCGCGTTCGTTCTCCCTCAGGACGTCAATAATGTCATCGAGGGTCTTCTTTCCGGCTTTATCTTCTCTGCGATGAGGTACAAATGTGCCGACAATCCCGGGAGACTGGAACAGCACCTTCTTCGCAGCGCAGATTTCGTCGACACTAAAACGCGACGAACAGATCTGAACTGCAGTCACCGCATCCATCTGACCTTCCCGCAGCAGCTTCTGTTGTAGAAAGGCGAGGATCCCGTTGACAATGGGCTCACTTTTAGGGTCACCCATTGTTTAACTACAGGCAGCGGTCGAGCCGCGCTAATTTCACAATTAAATAATTAATTAGTCATCGATGCGTCTACTTCGCTGCGCGCATCGGACGCAACCACTATCACAACAAACTATAAATAAATAATATAGAACCTTTCGTGCGCGATTCCGACTCGCACTTGGCCAGTATTTTACTTAACGTGGATGTTACCGGCTTACTATAAAGTACTACACACGTGTATAAAGGCACAAGCTCCACGATAATGAACTCTTCAGGATTACTATGATCCATTCGTAACGAGATTACTCGCTCCGTTCGTACGTAGTTTAATTACAAACTGTTAACGTAAAACAGAGCAATTTGTCAGGATGCGAGCATCGCTGCTGGGAATTTGAGTACTACAGTATACATCGTACTTCTAGTGTTAGTTTGCCCCTTCGAGTAAATACGATAGTCTTCATACAACAGATTTGCTAAGGATGAGGTTTTGGTTTTATGTGTGTGTATCTGCGAACCAGTCATAGAGACATTTTTCTTGTGATATTGACGTTGTGACAGATGCTTACACGGACGAAACTGAGCCCGTGGCTCACTAAAATTGGCTTTACTTTCAAGCACTGACTAGGCTACTAGGTGTATTTATTCTAAGTGTTGGGGATTCTTCGATATATGGTCACTGGTGCACTCACCTTCCTCCTTATTCGCTTCACGACGCGCCGCTGCCGCCGACGTACGCCACAACTGTTTTGTGCTAGCACTTCACTTATTGCAATAGAATAGTTTTCTTGTATATTTGTATCATTTTAGGCGTAAATTATTATTATATACATACTCGTATGTTGACACACGAGCACAGAAAATCGTAATGTGACGTGACACTTATTGTTTGTTTCTAGCGGCCAACACGGTTAGGTCGCTCACCGAGCAAGGAGGATGGATATTGTGCACCAATAATTGTTGCGTAACCACTAAGGTTTGCTCTTACCGCAGACACCGCTAAGGTATCGAACGCGTGTTTATAATAATTTTCAACGGGCTGCCAAAAATTAGTAGTTTTTTTATGTTTGTTACCTCAGAACTCTGTGATTATTAAACCCATTTGGAAAAACGTAGAGAAGATCTGATGAGTGATGACTGATGATGTAATCCACGAGGAATTGAAGGAACTGTTCAAATAAATATCTATAGCGATTTTAATGTTTTTTTTATAGTTACACGTTCAATTGTTTGGAAATACCATTTATTCGCGTTGAGGTCGGTATTTTTTTTGTGAGAAAGTAATTACACAATTACACTCTTTATTATAATCTGACAACGATGTAGAAACCAAGAATAAAGACCAAGTGCAGGAAGTTTAAATATTCGCCCGTTTATAAAAACATAGTTGATACCTGAAATCTAGTCTATCAGAGATCATAATCGCAACATGGCAGTCAAAATGTTGGATGATTGCCAACGCCAGGTATAAGAAATTAAACAATATAAGCGTCAAGTCTCGTGTATAATGTAATAATGTACGAAAATCGTGTAAATGTAAATCAATATTCAGCTAAATTGCGTACAATAAACATGCTTCCATCCATCACTGTTTAATGAAACGTGAGCCAATCCAGACAGTTTAATTATGCAGAAAGTATGAGGCAAAGTGTCAAGTGACTTGAGGACTTTCGGAAGTATATGTATCTATAATGAAGCCATCTCAGCTTCGTTTCATAATCCAGGAAGTGCGTAAGCTTAAGGATAAAGTTTGTATAATTAAATTAGAAAAGCGCCAGTTTTAGGCCCTCGGCTTCCATGGATAATTTTCTGCGTGTGTACTGTGTACTACTGAATTTTTGGGTGTTCTGTCTTAATTAGTTGTCAGAGTTGGTTGTGGTTGTGTATGTGTGTGGTTGGTTGTGGTCTGTTTATCGTCAAATGGCATATTTACTAAATAAATATTAAATAAGAAATAAGTTTCTGTCAAAAATGACATTTTAGTGACAAGCTTTTATAGCTGACTGTACTTTTCTTTGGATATCCATCAAATGCTCACTGAGACGATTCTAAAGAGCCTAAACTCGGTAGGATTGCTTTTTCTATTATAGAGTTCCTATGGCCACCTTCCAGCTCGCATCGTCAGATCAGCCCCATGGTACCATATTAATGTATTGTCACGTATTGTCATCAAAGTTATGTAAGTATGCAAAATTTCAGGTCAATCGGTTGACGATATCTGCTTCAAAATTGAGTTGCAAGATTCCACCCGAACAAACATACTTATATACATACATACATACAATGCAAGTTAAATAAAAGCTTGTAAAAACGCATATATCTATTTAAAGACAAACACATCGTTACCAACATCATTTATGTTTGGTACCTATCTAAAGAATGCCTGAAACAGGAATAATACTTGTCTACAGTATATTCATAGTTGTCTGATTTATTTTTAAACAAGATTCTAACCTCAAAATGGCTGTTTTCTTGCAAGTAAATAAAAATTACGCATAAAATTTGCAGCATAATATCCAAAATAATGACAGGTTACTTCATTTATGAGAGAATAGCGATTTTCGACCAAAAGGTCACATTTTGAGGTTAGCAAATAAGAACGAATACACTATAGCTATAAAGAACTAGTAACAATATAATGTGTGGGAGGTACTGTACAGCACTAGGACGTCGCTCACAATGTAGCTCATAGAAATTGCTCATAGCTCAAAAAGCAATGAAGCCGACTTTGATCGAAGTTTCCTTGCTCGATCGAATTAGAATATTTAATCACTTTTTAAGCCCAGGTTGTACTCGATGAGAAAGAACCTAGAAGAAAGAATTTATGTTCACAATTAAAACATATTAAAATAATGACGATTAATACTTTTTTAGACTTGGTATAGTTCACTCAAGTCAGTCAATATTTTAGTGGAAATGGAATACTTACGAAAATATTTTCATCTGATGTTTTTGCAGTAAGTACTAATTTTTTCACTGAAGAAAATTTATCCACTGACAGAAGTTAAAAATATAAAAGAAATGAATATAATGTTTTAATGATATATTCTTTACGTATTATTAAGTTCACGAAGTCATGGTTTTTGATAAAGATATTTAGAGCGAATAATAGTTATTTGTTATGCAAGGCTGCAAAGTTGTTATTTGGCGCGAGTGTTGAAATTGAAAGCTGAGCAAGCGAAGGAATCTAAGATTGAACCATGAGCGAAGCGAATGGTTCAAAGATAGATTCCTGAGCGTAGCGAGGCTTTCAAGACACGAGAAGCTAAATAATTTTGCAGCCATGCGGAACACACAATTTTTCACCTCACTACAGCGAGGAAAATGCAAGATTCAAGAAAAATAATTAAAACATAAAAATAATCATATTTAATTTTGCCTTCTATTTAACACATCAAATTTAAAACATAACATACTCAAATCCAAACCAAATAAATACGAGAGAAGCGCACATATTAAAAATTAAAAGTAATATGGCCGTAATTTGTATTATCGTCGTGTATATTTTATCGTTGAGTTTTTCTTAAGCACTGTTATATTATATTTGTATTTGAAACTAGTTGACACATTCGTTGTGAATGTGGGAGAATGGCATTCTGGGAAGGATTAGTTGGCCACTCGGAAGTATTTTCCATAACTTGCTTTGGAAGGTATTGGACGATATGGGATCAGAATAAGATTATTTCGGCTGTATCTTCTTTAAAAACGCCAATAGTTTCGGTAAATTACTTATCGTCTCCAAATATTTATAACAAATCCTTTTTCGTTTTAATGCAGGCTATAAGCATTGAATAAATACTCCAAATTGGGCTTAACTTTCTTGTTTTCCACATTTCTATAAACAACAACAGTAAAGTAAGACAACAGTATGTATTCTCCACAGAACAAAAATTTACGTTGTTTACGTAAATTGTGAAACTTCCAACTTTTTAATTATTATTTTTTTCTCGGGTGCGTTTAGAAATTACACTCTTATGTTCCAACTTTTATAACAAATAAATATTAAAAGTGTTGTATTTAATATATTTACTAGTCAAAATATGTAAATGAAACTGAAATACTTACTTTTAATATTCAACATAAAATAAAGTGTAGAAAAAATAAAAACTTAAAAATCTGTAACCACAAACCAGGTTTCTGAACGTGATATTGTGGGTTATTTTTTTAAGAAGTATTCAGACGTACATATGATTTAAGCCGGCCTGACCAGATCGCCCTTTATTAGCGTGCGTTGATTGGTTATTCGAAGATTTATCGACTGATGAAATCAGTCACGCGTTGAAGGAGTCTTAAATATAAAAAAGTTACATGCACCACAGAGAATCAAAATCGTCGTGTTCGAAATTTAAATGACTTTTGCACGCTAGCGGATAAAATAGACTTTTGCACGCAGATTTCGCCCTATAAACGGAGGTTTTCCGAGCGAGTGAGGTGAAAACATTATTACTTACCAATGAAAAAACAATAACATATTATTATCTTTGATGTATGACTGTGTTTATTTACTAGTAGTACCCATTTTCATTTTCATTTTTACCATTAATGGAGACCATAAGCCGGAAGCATAGTCACTTCACACGAAAGACAACAGTCATGTAAGGCCGTCAGAAGTGGGATACAGGAAGCATACGACCGTTCATTGCAAAGCATTTAAAAGGCACATTATTATTTGTATAGGTATTCCCTTGTTTTGTCTAAAAATTATTTGCCTAATTTCAGTTTGCCTAACAACTTTTAGTATAACCAACGTTTTGCCTAATTTCAGTTTTCATAATGATTGTTTCATTACATGATCACTTTATCGAAACTCGTTTAGTCTAATCATCATTTCAAATAAAGTTTGTTGTGTTTAATATTAGTTTAACTAATTATTATATTGCCGAATGTTATTTTAAGTAACGATTATATTGCCAAATGTTATTATAACTAATGATTGCCGAATGTTATTTTAAATATAAAATCATTTTATGAACATAACATTAACACACAGACAACCCCCACTAGACGGAGCATGTAAGGCGACCCGCGCGCACCAACGATATGGTACGGCAGAACATTAAAGTATCAACACGCCGGCCACCGTTTAGTTGCGTCCTTGTTTATGATCCATGCGTACATTAACGAAAAAAGAAATCAAATAAATAACATGGTAAATTGTAGTGTTAAGTGGTGTAGAGAGACCTCATAAACATGCACGCAACTAAACGGTGGCCACCGTGTTGATACTTTAATGTTCTGCCGTACCATATCGTTGGTGCGCGCGGGTCGCCTTACATGCTCCGTCTAGTGGGGTTGTCTGTGCATTAACACTAACATTTCACCTTAAGGCAGGTCCGACTTGGCTTAGGTTAGGTACGACGACGAGCGAAGCGAGGAGGAGTGTTAGGTTGAACTGCGACCCAAATGTAACTTCTCTACTGCGTGGATATCCGACTTGGCTTAGGTTAGGTACGACGACGAGCGAAGCGAGTAGGAGTGTTAGGTTGAACTGCGACCCAAATTTAACTCTACTGCGTGGATATTGTCAAAGTAGGTATACGTAAAATAATATACTGCGCAAAGTAGGCAAACTGAAATCATACAAAAATTGTAGTAGGCAAAATAGTGTTTATAGGAAATGTAATTTATATTAGTTGAATAATAGATAAAATGAAATTATATATACAAAAATTAGGCAATATGAAAATTTGCCGAAACAACATTATGCATAATATTCACTTAGCGAAATGACTTTAGACTAAACGAATATTAGGCAAACTGAATAAATATGCAAAGTAATTTTAGACAAAATGAAATTAAGCAATTTAAAATTAGACAAAAAATTATTAGACCAAACAAGGGTAAACCGGTTACAGGATTTACCCGATTTGGTAACGAAAAATAAATCTGTTCGTAGATAAAGTTGCGAGCCATCTAGTATAATATGTAACAGGAGATAGAAGAAGTAGTTAATATGGCGTCACATGTCATACAATTTTCTACCTCCAGTGCTTTATATACCCCCTTATCTCATTAACCATGGGTGGGCCTTTTATAGGCTTTATTTAATTTCACTAAGACTCAGATATTAAATATATACTATATTATATGTCATTATGTTTGTATGCCACGCGAGTGGTTCTCTTGTTTAATTTACGGATTATCCCTCAGTAATGGATGTTTCTTGTTGATTTTACTCATCTTTTATATATGTAATAAAAATATATGAATACGTAAAATATCAGCATTTTTTGGGCCGGGTTGTGACCTAAGTATGTTATTTTCGCGTCACATTTATGCTATTACAAAATTCTAAACTTATATTGGAGAAACGGCTGGACGGATTTTGGTACAGGGATAGCTGCTATGCTATGCTGGTTTCGTTTATCACGTTTATATGTGACACAGCATATGTCACTCACACTGGCATCTTGTCAAAACGTGACGGATGCTTTGTCACTTATTTATCGCGTTATAAAACCGACCACCACAGAACCCCAGGACGTCCAAAGACGGTAATACAATACTTTTAACCCAAGTACGATAAGGAAATAAGTTGTACACTGAGAGATAAATTGTACTTTATTGGTAAGGTACATATTTTTGTAAAACTAAAAATATGTACCTAACCAATAAAGTACAATTGAAAAACGGTTTTTGCGAATAACACCAAGCTTATTTTCTAATCTTGTTTGTTTTTAAAGTCTAAACGTCCATTCATAGTATCAAAAAACAGTAAAAGTGCAGTGTGCTTGGCTAGTACTTTATTTAGGCTAATATCTTATTTATCGATACTGCTGCATACATCGAAAGTCGAATGCCTTTTTACTTTCCAGGTGCTAAACAACGTGCTCCTATCGATAAAGTACTAAAATCCGTAAGCAACGCGGCTGACGCGGCGAAAATAACGGTCGGAACAGGAATTTGCGCGTTTTATTTATACAGTATATACTAGCTGTGCCCGCGGCTCCGCATGCGTGGAAATTGATCTGTGTCAGTAAACGACTAATTCAAATATAAATTTCAGCGCCATCTGTAATATAAGGGTACTCGATATTCTTAGCACATGTTTGAAATCGATTTGTGTGAGGTTGTCCGATATAAATTTATTTTCTTTATTTATATTAAATTTAATGTTATTCTATAAGAAATTGTTCAATGGCCTGTGCGTGAAAATAGATCATAATACTATTAAAAATATTACACTTCGTGATCATGACTATAAAGTCCTAGAAAGTAGCAAGTATGTAACTAAAATGCCTCGTATGTTATAAGGTTAATATTTTACCCGTACGTCGGTACCCCGGGGTATTACTAGACTTCATTATTGTGAGTGAATATTACGATGGCGATATGGATGATATATTATTATAACTATAGTTTTGATGCTTGGCACATTCCACTTTTATACAAAATAAAACCTTTTACGAAAATAAGTGTAATATTTAGTTATTGAGGTGTTACGTTTATTCTTTATGTATGTAGTAAAAGACTCGACGTCCTTCTAAATCTTACACGGTTGTAAGAGACGTTGAACAGGCAACTGGTGGAGGCAGACCAACTCACAACTGCTCCAGATGCAGGGAGTGTTTCACTTCCCCAAATTTCATTTGTCATAAATGTATCACTTGCCATAATTTTCATTTACCATAAAGTTTTATTTCATAAATCATAAATCCTTCTGGATTTCTTCATGGAGAAATCATTAGGTTAGTTTAGGTTTGTTTTATGAAAATCCCGAAAAGTTTCATCTTACAGATTATGGCAAGTGATTGATTATGGCATATGAAATTCGGGCAAGCGATAGAGAACCCCAGATGCAATCCTGAAGCTGCACACCATCCCCAGACATGAGGGACCGACCCTAGAGAGAGAATGATATACGTATATGTCGCTGTCTGTGTATAGCTGTCTCATCTACATCGTTTTACAGCCTCATCAATCACATTACGTCTGTACGGTTATACCGATTACAATGTTTTACAAGCTTTAACCATATAACTTGCAATGTTTGTAATGTATCTATGTATGTTCTAGTCAAACCACACAAGGAGTATTTAAACCACCTCCGGGGCACCAACAGAGCTAAAATTGAGTACTGAATTTCCATGACAATACAGTAACATAGTACAATGGAGCTGTTTTGATAAATACCCATCGTATTATTAACTAAACTTTATTGTAAGATGTGGAGTTGCGGAAAACTAGCCCGTGTTAACCTATATAACCAACCGGTTCGCCAACCGATGTAATATAAATTAATAGTTATTATAATCCTATAATAATTAATGATATATTCATATTTAATATATTGAATGAATGAAAACGCGACCATAATAGGCCGGCTGATAGCAAGACTTTTCAAATTTCGCATTTATACTATTAGTAACGATTAGTTAAAGGTAAAATGATTTAATTAAAGGTTGAAAACAGCAGATGGCCTGCAACATTAGGCAGCGAAGCTCCGATGTCAAACATTATGTCGTTTTAATTTATACCTACCGATCCCCACTCGAAGGACCCTCCTCGCTGTCATGGCCACGTGGCTACTGTCCAGGTATTAAGGAGAAAATTCGAATGTAAAAAACCAATCTGCGACCTATTTTCTCTTATTTGTGGACGCTGGGTGCGAGGTTTCACTGGAAAAGTAATGGTTTATTTATAATTGAAAATTAGCCGTTATTTTCTTTCCTTCTTTTTTAATGAACACGGTGTTTAAATGTAAATTAAGCTTTGACTCTAACATGTCTAGTATTATTAATGTTTAATGGCACATTCCTCAGCGATTATATACTAAATTACTTAGTAAGTACCCGAGGAGTGTGTTAGATAAAGGTTCGAATGCCGACTAAAGTTTACAATTCGTCAATATTTACTTTAAAGCTTTGAAAGCAACGAAATACCGAAATTGGCTACAAATAATATCAATATGGATTCAACAATAAACAAAATACTTTTGATAACTAAATTAAAAGTGTTTACAGCCAGCCACCTCTTTAAAATATTCACAGAGTTAAATAAAAAATGCTTATATAGCAGCCGCTAGAAGCGCAACAACGCAGCTCATTTCGCATTCACAAACTCAAACTACTTATAAACACTAGAAAATTAATAGCCTTATTGAAACGAAACAGCCAAAAAAAACAGGCCACAAAGCCAGTAACTGAAACGTAGAACGCAATTTAGAACGTTACGAAAACTTTCTATGTTCAAAACTTACTTTTCGCGCGTAAATAGCCCGTTAACTTGTGTGACAAATGAAATGATCATCTAAAAGCAAGAACCTGTTTCCCTTTTGCGAGAGTTCAAGAAAATGGCGGAATTAATTTTGTTTACGTTCCGCGACCCACATTATTCGAAGCAAAATATTATTGCGCGGCATGATTTTAATTTAACTGTTAGGCACGTGAATAAGACGTTGTTTGCGTTTGCGTATGAATGGAGTATAGGAGCGTGGAGTGAAAAGCCAGAGCTGTACTATTGCAAACAAAATATTACGAGGTTATAACAGCCATGAACATTAAAGCAGCGGTTTTGGCGTCGTTGCGCCGGTAATGTTACCTGTTTAGTACACGTGTTACACATTCAATATTTATTGTTGCTGTAGTGTTTGTCGTAGTATCTGTACATAAATAGATATACAGCACGTCATATCGGACGCTACGTTTGGTTACACGCGAGGCGAGCCGAGGGCGAGAGTGGACATGTGACGTTGCTAGGTATGTGTGCGTGCGGCGTGCTATCCTGTGTTATTATACAATAGGGGATGCGACTGATGTTGAACTATACAACAAAGTGTAGTTATATGAATAAAATTTGCTCAATATGTCACGAAACAAAGAAAAAAAAACAAATAAGTAGCAAAAATATAGTTTTTTAAAGAAAAACTTCAAGGTAGGTACCAAAACTTTACGTTTTTTTTTTTATCCAAAAGAAATCTTGAAATTGTTTTTTAGAATCCTCATAATTTAACAAAACAATAATTGTAAAACAACCATGAACTTAAACTCGCTTTTTCACGGTGAAAAATTACATAATATTGTGTCCTAAACCAACTGATGACGTCATAATTATGTAGGTAGGCCATTTGTATGGAGCGTTTTTAGTGTACTGTAGGAATGTTGAACTTTGGCGGTAATTTCTGACTTTTAGAGCAGTCTAAGTGAAGGTAGTCCCATGGAGACAGTTGATCCCAATAAAAAATAGAATCTCTTATAACCTAACCAAATCTATAGGATGACATTTGCAAGATTTATGAAATATTTATGACTTCAGGCCAAGAAAATTCTTAGGAAAAAAATTCGATGACTGAATAATTTTATGAAACGTTTGTCTATGTATAAAAGAAGGGGATCCGCATGCTCGTACTTCCATTAAGCATTTGTTTCTTACACGTAAACCCACCAGTACACGTCCTAAAGAACAACTGAATTGAAAGAAACAACGCCAAACAATGCGTAAGTACTTACTCAACACGCAAACTCAGAACAAACAAATAAAAGTTTTCTCCCTTGGCAAGCAACGCACGTTCCTCCTGTTTTTTCGTATAAATCTTAATGAAATATACTGTTTAAAGTGTCTTCCGTTTGTAAACATCCTTCATACGAATCGTATCACCCGTCCATACCATTGCGTGTGTAACGTGTGTTTCTTTGATAAATATTTCCTACAAATGTTTGTATTTTTTATGTAATCTGTATCTTTGAATCAATAGTTCAATGATACTTATATTTGATTTTCTTCTCAGTAGATTTACATACTTACTAATATGTGTATTGATGTATGTATTCAAATCAGATGAAGAACAGTTTGATCTCCGTATTATTTTTAGCGTCATAATCTGGTAGAGATTTATAGGTAAACAATATTTGCTGATTATGTAAGGTCTTGATTGAAGTTTGTTATAATTTATATACAAACCTTTGCAGTAGGTACACCTACCGATAGTAAACTCATCCGTTCCAAGAATTCACCAATTTCATCAGATGATTCCTTTTAAAAAATACTTTTTTAAAGTTTCTTGTGAATTTAATTCAATATGTGAAATAAGTGTTTTTTTAATAATTAAATTATTGCTACTAAAACAACTTTTACACAAGATAGTCTAGTAGAAAAATACTTTAATTATTTAAATATTATTGTAGTAATACAATAATAGATTTAGAATAAAACAGAACTAAGCCATATTTCTCCTGTTCATCCGATTTCATCAGTACTATTATAGTATCAGCTTAAAGACGTTCGCTTCTCGATAAAGATCTCCACAACGACCGGTTGTGCGCCACCTTTATCCAATGCTTCCCTGAGGGCGTAATATACTAGCGACCCACCCCAGCTTTGCACGGGTGCAATGCTGATAAATTATGCATGTATTATACATATTATAAACCTTTCTCTTGAGTAATTATAAAAACGGTATAAACTCACGTAAAAAATTGTCAGGAACGGCCCGACATGTTTCGAACTCATTCTCTTGAGTTTTATTCAATCTATCTATAAAAAAAAACCGCATCAAAATCCGTGGCGTAGTTTTATAGATCTAAGCATACATAGGGACAGACAGACAGCAGGAAGCTACTTTCTTTTCTACTAAGTATGTAGTGATACCGGTTTACCAAAATTAGGTAAAATGGCTAACAGCGGATATTATACTCGTATTATGTATTTTGGCGCTGTGTTACCTAAACAGGTATATAGTTTTTTTATTGGCCGGAGTTGCATACTATATGACAAATAACTTTTTGGCTCCAATAACTTGGTAATTACAAATTTCACACAAAGTAATTACTTACTATTATTCAATCTATCTATAAAAAAAAATCGCATCAAAATCCGTGGCGTAGTTTTATAGATCTAAGCATACATAGGGACAGACAGACAGCAGGAAGCGACTAAGTTTTATACTATGTAGTGATTATGTTTATCGCGCTATATACATTACGCACCGTAAAATTGTGAACACCGTTAGTTTATAACTTCATCGTTTGCAATGTCAAACTATTGTACAAACTGACAAACTATCCGTGAATATCGCACTCATATTCGTGTTGGGAAGTGATAAGTGCTTTATCATTTTTCTATTGCGATAACCGCGACCATCATTGCTCTAGCACAACTGTGACGGGCTACAAGCATGGCCTGTCTCATCTCTTTCGTTGCTGTGTAAGCAGCAAGGCAAGGGTAAGGCTGTGTGACAAACGAAGTCGCGGCAAGATATGTTGGCCCTGCTACTGCGATCTTGACCAGTTCGCCCGACCAGGGACCTAATTCGAGAATGCCGTTTGAGAGATCGCAAAACGTCAAAACTCTATTAGATACCAGTGATATCGCCTTTGAACTGTCATTAAAATGCGATGAGCTTCAAGTGACATATCTCATCTCAATTTTGGTAATACGAAGGCGATAATGATTGTCAACAATGCTATTCATGCATATGAATTTCTGTTTTGAACGAAACGTAACTGACTAATTTCACGCACTACACGGTCAATTTAAAGTAGGTATGCGCCTATTATTAATGCCGTCACATACAAAGGAAACGCAAATTAAGCGCGACCGGATTGACGAAGTTGCGATGTTCTAGGGATATCGTAACTTGTCAAGTAGGGACACGTCAAAAGTGACGGATGGCGATGAAATGGAGAGATCTCCATCATCTCTCTGAAATTGGTTGAATTACCCCCCAGGAGCTCTGATAATTTGATATCCTGTAACTGATAGCTTCGCTACTTAGGAAATATGACATTGCAGTGAACGTTGAGTACTTACGCACCATCTAGATCAGTAAACGCCTCGCTAATTGACTCGTGTTCACTAATAGACCAATTTGGCGAACGTTATGTACCCGCCATTTATAATGCAAATTCCGCTCAGCTGTTGCCGGCGTGTGGTCGTAGGGTAAAACTGGCATTGATCGAATAAATAATATAACGGCTTCGGTTTAGTCGAGTCTGTTTGTCTTCTTGAATTATGCGGTGAACTGTTCGTTGTGATGGCCCTTACAACGACTGAATTTGAACAATAGTCGATCGAACGTCGAAACTAGTTGTGCTATTTTATTGAGCAGCTAGGTTGTACGATATTACCGTTGATTTTTAAACAAAGTTGTCACATAACATTTATCATCTATCTTGGTGTCGACATAGGTACAGTCATGTAGATATAAAGTCGTTAGCTCTCTGTAGAATATTATATTCTTAGGGCATCACTTACCAAAGTAAAATATAAATAGGATTATTTATTACAGTGTCCTAAGTTTCATGATGATGAAAGATGAACTCAGACATACAGTTAACAGGATAAGATAAGCAAATAAAAAGAAATTTCACTCAATGTGGGACTTAGAATTGCCATATCGAATTACCCTATTATCGGGAGAAGCAATATTTTTTTCGGGATTTTTTAACTTTGTTCGGGAGAAACAAAATTTGAATCACAACGTCGTCCGCTGCCGATAAAAATGTCTACATAAATAAATACTAACAAAAAAACATAAAATAGTTTTCTCATTATTATAATTTTATCTATAATCAAAAAAATAATAATAAGGTATTATAGTACTTATGGAAAAATTATCGGTAGTGAAAAGGTAGCAGTAAAATTATAGTTTTTTAAATGAAGTTGTTTTTCGGGAGATTTTTTACGTAGTCGAGAGTCGGGAGGACGTACAAAAATTCGGGAGAATTCCGCCAAATCCGGACCATCTGGCAACCTGGCGCTACTGGGACTACGAAATTTCACGAAATGTGTAGTATTAAAAAATAACCCGACCTAACCCAGACATCGTTACGTTATTTTAGAGCTTATAAGAAAAATATAATATAATTTAGGTATCTTCAAGGTCAGAGTGAATAGGCTATTACTGAACCGGCGAGCTACATCCTCGACCCCGTAGTCACTTTCCATCAGGTGATACTGAGGTCAATCGCCGGTCAGTCTGTGAATAAAAAAAAAAAAAAAAAAATATATATATTTAAAGGTAGATCAACCACGTTATTACATGATACATATTATAGTGTTACTAAAACCAACTGAATTTTACGACGTTCAGCAGTGAAGGTCACGCACGTGCAGAATTACATAATAACCATAATTCAAGAAGACTAGGTGCCTATTTGTATACCTACAAATTCGCGTTTGTAAGCTCATAATCTATAATTCTATATACAAAAAAATCTCTGTTCCGTAGTATTCGTACGGTGCTTAAACCTCGCTAGACATGAGCGCAATATCTATCTATGGATCTCATCATCATGATGTTCTGGAGCGCCCAGCATTTTGTCCCATGTCACTGTGAAAACGTGATCAAGGCATCTACAAAAACATCAAGGTATCTTAACATAAGCTTCAGGCCACAATCTGGTGAGAAATTGCCCAAGATCGGGCCAAGTGGTGCGTTATCAAATTTCATTTTGGAGACCAAAATCAGTTTCGAGTCATGATCCGTAATAGTCAGTTTATGATATAACCGGTAGGTAGGTACGTCCAGCATAGCTTGGACACGCGGTTCTTTGTCGCGACGAATACTAACTGTCACTTTCCTTTCGATACCGAGCGAGCAAGACAAGAGATGCTGAGTCGCGCTACATGGGAAGTCGCGGCAAGTTATGCTGCCGTGTTACTGTAAAAGGTCGTATCTTTATAGGGATGTCATAGTAAGATACGTCCTTTTACCGTAGCATGGCAGTATGCTAGCCCTGCAGGCATCGTAAAATGCGAGCGAAATCGATTGAAATGACGTATGACAACCAGTGATGGCCCTAGCACTTCAATGACTTTGCTCGTATTTTACGAACCTTGTATATAAGTCCTACCTTTGCTGGGTCCTGATGTTGGCCTGTGGCGTAGACGGACGCGCGACGTCCAAGCAGTGTTCGGCTCACTATGGAGCTGCTGCGGCGCCCCGACATACGATCCTGAGGAACTGGCAACATTTTGGCACTCTCTTCTTTTTTCTCACTTTCACAATCAAATTATCACTGCCGCACACGTTTTTGACTTTATATTTTAAACTTAATCTTAATCATTACTTATCTCGCGTAAGCTTGATTATTCTAATCTTATTAAGTATATTTATAGGCACATTAATTTTATTCTAGCAACGGCTGTTTAATTTTGTTTGCTTTAGCGGATAATCTAATGAATTATGATTTGTAATTGGAGTTACCTGTAACAAAAGAGAGATCATTAGTAAAAGTATCAACACTTATTTAAAGTAATAAACGTAAGTTATTATTAAATTAAACGGGTATGAGCCATTACGTCGCAACATATTTGTATCCACTTGCGTAAAAGGGTTTCGAATAATTTATTGTTATTAAGTAAAATACCTAACAGGAAAAGTTGTCAAAATTTTCCACGAGGTAGAATTAGATGCCGGATAAGAAATATTATGTTGAGGTGATGACGCTAAATCGGTTATTTAATTTGACGTTTTCTAATAAAATAACCTGTAAAAGTCAATTCAGTTTCGCTTAATGCAGTCATCGATACACTTCGGCTATATGATCTCATACTTACGTGATATAATACATGTTGGCCATATTACATCCACTCGCACGTGATATAGCCAATAAATCGCTCAAATTGCTATATAGCAATGCCTAGTGAATTAGGCTTCAGCACAACACTGGGTATCAAGGTTTGCAATGCCATTTTGACGAAGAGGATAAAGTAATTCGTCGAGGTCGTGACCCTCAGCATTGAGAATAAACGAACCAAGGGGTAAAAGTACGAGTATACTGAAGCGTAACGTTGACGTCATGTAATTCAACTGAATAGGAGTTACCGAAGTCAGGGGGGGTATTCGAACAATTTTAGAGAGATGATGGCGATCTCTCCATTTCATCGCCATCCGTGACTTTTGACGTGTGCCTACTTGACAAGTGGCGATATCCCTAGAACATCGCAACTTCGTCAATTCGGACGCGCTAAAGTTTCGTTTCCTTTGTATGTGACGGCATACATAACAGGCGCATACTTTAAATTGACCGCGTAGTGCGTGAAATTAGTCCGTTACGTTTCGTTCAAACAAAACAGAAATTCATATGCATGAATAACATTTTTGACATTTCATTATCGCCTTCGTATTTTCAAAATTGAGATGAGATATGTCACTTTTAAGCTCATCGCATGTTAATGACAGTTCAATGGCGATATAACTGTTATCTAATTGTTACGGACAGCTAGGCAAAGCTAGCTATTTTATTAATAAATAATAATGTTTGTAAACGGTTAGGCGAAATTAATATTAAGATAAATAAATAATATATTCCTATTTTCCTAAATGCCCAAAAAAGCGGCAATACTATGTGTATAACACTTATTTTTTCCTAAGAAACATTATTTGTAAGAGAGCTCCCAAGCACTATGTAAAACAATTAAAAGACCACGGCGTCTTAAAGCAAACAAGTATGACTCATCCTGGTAACTTTCCACTCGCAGCGCGAGACAAAGGAATCATGTTTGTTTACATTAGTTGCAAAATTTAAGGATAAAAATTAAATAACTCTGAAACTTTGTAGTAACGTTCCCTGTAGAAATATAAGTAAAATCTCTTAATATTATACCGGCCGCAACTTGCTGCGAGCACGGCAAACAAAGAAATAACCCGACGCGCCGAGCGCGGCGCGATATGAGGGACAAGAAAGGTGTAGATCTCGACCCGTGTGAGCGAGACGGCCTCTGAGTCGAGACAAAGAAATGATGTGAATTTTATATAATTGTAATTAAATGGGAGCTCTCACATCAAAACCACATATAGATTTGTGTTGTATAAGTAAGCCTTATTATTGACTATAAGTCAGATTTAAGATAAATATTGTGATTTATGTATGATTTAGTAAAATGTAACAGAGCGGGCGTCCCTCTAAGCATGTAAACAAACCTTGAACAGATCAAATAAAAGGACGCCCGTTTCTGCAATCGAGGAAGTCATCCTTTAGTCTGCGTAGAGTTACGACTCCGTAGTCAGTGCGTTGATCATCGATCCGCTAGTATAGAAGTCTCCAAGAAGTCTGTATTCAGTTAACATCGAGTCCACACTCTGTTAGCCAGTGCGTAGATCAGCGATCCGCCAGTACATCACTTCAGTCTCTTACGTCCAGTGTATTACCATCTTGATAGTTAGTAGTAGTGTTAGATAAAGGACTACATTAGTTAAGGTTTAATTGTAAATTCGCGTGTTAATTTTGTGTGTTAAATTTAATTGTGCTCCGATCTTTTGTGTTAATTTGTTTTTGTGTTAAATATATATCGTTTTCGTTTACCCTTGTGTTTTTCTACATCGTTCTACAACTGAGCTATCGTAGATGTCAGTGTTGGGACCCGGCCGACGAGGCATTCCTAACACTAATAGAGATTTGACGTTTGGCGATCACTCAAACGGCATTCTCGGATTAGGTCCCAGCGCTAAACTTCAAGTTTTGAGAAGTTGCCCTCTGTATACAACCACCTTTGTTCTAGGTATCTAAACTTTTACACTACATATTTTATGAGTAAGAAAAAAGTTGGTGCATTTTATTAGCACGGTTCCCCGTTTCCGAGACAAATTGACCTCGCGGCCGCTCGCTCGACACGGGCAAAATGGCTCCTATATTAACGCCTGTCGGCACCTATAGCTTTTGTATTGAATGTACGTGTACAAAATAAATTATCCAAGAAAAGAGGGGAGACTTGGGTCAGATGATTTCATGTAATAGTCCAGGAATCTGTGTTTAGACGCCAGTAGTATGTAATCGATATGAAAGAAATTTTATTTTATGATATTTTTGTCCTCGGTTTAATTTTATTTACTTATCACAAAATTACTAATTCAGATCATTAACTAATAAAACCAAAACATTTATAAGTATCTATTCGTATTGTGCATTAAAGTTTTTTTTTGTTTCTAATGTACAAATGTGAACAACAAATCCCTGTAAATGATTTCTTCCAGTTAACCTTTTCAGCAAATGAGAGAAGTAAACATTACAGAAGTTAGGCAAACGAACAACGATCACTGCTGGATATTAGCTTCCTCTACGGTTCACAACAACTAGTTATGCGCCGCCCTCATCCAACGGCTTCTCACGATCTTTACCAGATCTTCAGTTCACTCTGTGTAGCTAGCACGTCCGTTACGCGATCGCCACTTATTACATACTTAGAAACTGTAAATCTTGCAATGACTATAATGTTTAAAATGCGTATAAAACGTAATATTTAATACGAGTAGATATAATTGTTATAATGGACATTAACATTATCGGTTATTATCTCCCTCACGTACCTACTCGTACGCTTTCAAGCGGGTATTTAGTACTAGTAGTTACTGGAAATGATAGCGTATATTCTAACAATGGAATGAGAATTGTTACCAGTATACCAATTAAAAGTTTCCTCATATCTGCGTACCTTCCAATAATAACTTCACAAATTCCAGTACCTAATGGAAACCTACGAATTCCTTCGTTAGACGGTGCAAATCTAATGACCATGGAGATTGTACCACTAACTATTGATATTGAATTTATGCAAATCATTAATTGAAGATGTGGAAGCCACCTATCACACATAAGGGTGCCTTTCCTCTGACACGAAGCTGGGTTTAATGAAAAGGAATGGACAATTAATTGAACAATCAAAGTGCTCGAAATATCCTGCTTCAAATCGTGTCAAATGGACTAATCAATTTTCTCAGATTGAGACGGTCTTCTTTCTGGCTTCACAAAAACGCAGCGCGATTGGTTAAATCTCTCCACTCAATTTTTGTGGACAGGAAGCCTAAGCAGGGAAGACCGGGACAGAAGACTCTCAAGTAAAGTATGCGGCCCAGCTCCGCCTCACTGAAAACACCTTGCATCTGCTGCTTTGACGACGCGGTTCGAATCTCGGCAAGGGCAAATGTTTGTATGATGAACTCGAATTTGTTCCTGGGTCATGGAAGTTTCTATGGATTTCAGTATAGATTTATTTATTCAAGTATGTACGTCGTCGTCTAGTACCCATGACACAAGCCTAGTTTGCATTGGGGCTCGATCTGTGTGAGTTTTTCCGATATTTATTTACTTCCTCTCCACTTCGCCTATCTCCCGGCCAGTGGAAACGTACCCTAAATATGTAAGCGTAGTGTGTATTGTGTAATATATGACACACACGTTCAAGTCATATCACAGAAGCCGCACGGTGGCTTAATCATGAAAACCTTTGCATAAATTTCACTGGCGCTGCATAAGATCTGCAATCCTTATAGATGATTCTGAGTGGATCATCTTTTCTGGTAGTTGTTCTGTCCCGTGATACAGGGGACAGTAGTGATTATTCTAAGCAATCGGAGGTAGCCTAGATAAGAATGGGCTTGTAACTGTTGTAATTACAAAATTATTGGTAAATATAACCACCGAAAATCGTAGTTTTAAAAAGTGACCCAGGGGACATCACCAGGGCAACGTGCAGCGGAAAAATATTAATCGTCCCTTCTTTACTATTAAAACTAAATCTAGAGTAAGTTATGATTCATTTTAAGGTTTACGAGTGTTACATAAAATTCGTTAAGATTTTTGTATCCTTTGCAGAATCAAAGAAAGGTCAATCAAAAACAAATTCTGTTTACAGTCTGTTTTAACCCTGATTAAGTGATTAAGCTTGACTAACCTTGAGTCACAACACTGTGTTTTTGACTTCAGTGACTAGCAGAAGCAAAATTCGACGTTTCATTAGGACACTACCGGTGCAAATTTTTGCAAAGTCCGTCTTTGACTTTCCAGTATACACGGAGGAAAAATGGAAAATCAAATGAGTAGTATAATAGGTATTGTGAAGGTTGTGCTTCACGGATGGTGGTTGGCCATCAACTTAAGAATAAAGTAGTTTTTAGATTTAGAATAAGACGTATGACATTAGTCTTAAAAATAAAATGTATAGTTAGTTATCGTCTAGCCTTCGGGCGAAACAGTTAATAAAAAAACGCACCTCCCATATTTTACCCAGCTCCCTGGAGCTTCTCTCTTGCGTGGCGTCCACACTTGGTGGAGTCTGCGAAATTTTTAACTAGAGTCACGCGAGTATTGCAAGTTTCCCCGCTCCTAATTAATTTTGTCCACAGATTCTTGGGCATCAGTAACAATTACATACTGGAAGCATACGGTTTGCATAGAAGCCGTACAGGAGCGGAACGCACTGTCTATATGCGCACGAAGCGCAACGAAGAATAAGTGCACATTTCTGTGTGGTATTGTATGTCGTGACGGCACTGCCGCAACGGAGCGAGTTCGACAGACGGGTGAAGTTGTCGAATTATTGAATCACCCATTATCATTTTTCATACTATGCGATTATAATTTGTTTGTGCATCGTTTCGGACTCCACATTAAAATGGAGACGAGTACTTTTAATGGCTTATCAGACGTGGATGATTTTATTTTCCAATTCAAAATATTGGCGCAAATCAAAAAATATGAACCTGAACAGTCGCAAGCAGCGATCGCAGCGTATTTATCAGGACCAGCGTTACAATTTTATAAGGCGAATCACGCAACTTTCACATCATTCGAAGATGTTTTGACGAAATTAAAAAACGAATTCCCGTCGAGCCAAAATTATGTACAAAGTTTTTATTATCGTCGGCAGGAGACTCATGAATCACCAATAATATTCTATTATGCTCTGGAAGCATTGGCATCTAAGGCCGGGAACATTGTAGAAACAGACTTTATAACTCATTTCATTAAAAATTTACATGACAACGTCAAATTATTCTTTACAACTTCAGCGATCAACACGAAGGCAGAGCTCAAAGCGGCTATCCAGCGGTACAATGAGTATCATTCGCAAGAGCAAAAACCCTCAATTGTGATCCCTATAAAAGAAAATCAGTATACAATGATTCAAAGCCAACAAGGTGGAAATCCACCATCACCTATATACATTTCTTCCCCAAACGTGTCTACGGCACCCCAATCTGCATTTTCAACACCGATACCAGTGCATACACCGGTACCAGTATGTGCAACGATGACCAACGACCAGGCAGTGAACACACCAGTGAACCGAAATTATCCAGCCTATAATTTCAGACAAAGAACACAGCAAAACTATCGTGGCAGCTACCAAGGAAATGCACATTCAAGATCAACGTACCGGAATGAAGAGAATCACCCAAACGCAGATGGACGACGCGGGACCGGAGCGGCGCGGCGTTAAACACACTACGCTCCGATACTATTACAGGCAATAATACACCAATACATAATAGGTCATATATAAATGTAGAAATATCTAATGACAATTATCTAGCTCTGATAGATAGTGGAGCAAGCGTATCTTGCATTAGTTTATCTATTGTCAAAAGTTTGAATATTAAATTTAATGATGAGGATAGGATGTCGTTGAAGATAATCGGTGGCAAATTTGTTTGTACTGAGGGTTCAGTACAATTAAATATAATTGTAGATAATGTAGTATATAGTCACAAATTTAATATAATTGACATCAATTCTGACCAAATCATCATCGGTTATGACTTTTTGGTACAGAATGGTGCCAACATTGATTTTCAGGAGAATGTAATATGTTTACGTGGAAGATTTACCACGACATTGGTAAATAATATAAGGAAGGAACCAAGAAAACCAATGCCACTGGAAGAATCAAATAAAAAAGGCATCCGATGTGAAACGATATATTTTGCAAAAGAGAATAAGGATAGTATACAAATTGGCGAGGAATTAAACAATTCTCAGAAGCAGCAGCTAATGACACTATTGAATAAGTATGAAGATAGATTTGCATACAGTCCGTCAAATCTAGGAGCATACAATGCATATAAAATAGACATCGAAACGACTGATGAGGTACCAGTACATAAACCGCCATATCGAATGTCGGAGAAACAGAAGCAAATTATTGAAGAACAAGTTCAGGAAATGCTCAAGAATGACGTTATAGAACGATCTCAAAGCCCATACGCATCACCAGTCGTGATTGTAGAGAAAGCAGATGGGAAACCGAGATTTTGTATAGATTTTAGAAGCTTAAACAAGAAAATTAAACCAGATGCATATCCTATACCGCGCATTGAAGAATTATTAACGTGTCTAGAAGGAGCACGTTTCTTTGCCGAACTGGATCTAAATTCAGGATATTGGCAATTATGCCTCGGAAAAGGCAAAGAAAAAACAGCTTTTATTTGTCAATCAGGTTTATATGCATTCAAGAAATTACCTATGGGATTGATAACAAGTATGGCCCATTTTCAGAGAGCAATGGATACAGTTTTAGCGGAAATGAAATACAAAAATGTTTTGGTATATGTTGATAACATCATAGTATATGCTAAGACTTATAAAGAATTTTTAACGGCACTAGAAAATGTATTACGAAAATTTCAGAAGGCAAATTTAACCTTGAAACCAACGAAGTGTAAGATCGGGTTTACAAGTTTAACAGTATTAGGACATACTGTATCAAAGGATGGCATTGGACCCGACATGGAGAAGGTAAAAGCAATGCGAAATGCAAAGCCGCCATCTAACTTAAAGGAACTAAGACCAGTATCAGGTCTATTTTCGTATTACAGAAAATTTATTGACGGTTTCGCTCAGATAACATTGCCTCTGACAGAATTGACGAAGAAAGGACGTAAATTTGAATGGTCAACAGAAGCGCAAAAGGCCTTCAATATAATGAAAAACAAGATTTGTGAAGCTCCAATACTCAGATATTTCACGACAGATGAAGAAGTGACAACAAGACTGTATGTAGATGCATCAGATCAATCTTTGGGAGCATGTATTATGCAAGGCAAATCAGATCTACGGCCAGTAGCATTTGCTTCGAGGAAATTAAGCGACGCGGAAAAACGTTATACAATTACGGAAAAAGAATGTTTAGGTCTAATATGGGCACTATCATATTTTAAACAATATTTATGGGGCATGGAATTTGAAGTATTTACGGATCATAAGAGCCTCGTATGGTTACGATCACGTAGAGATATGAATGGACGTTTGGCGAGATGGGCCTTAGCCATACAACCGTGGAATTTTAAAATAATCCATTGTAAGGGAAAGGACAATATTCATGCAGATTTCCTGAGCAGAAATCCCCTCTACAATGATGAAAAACCAGAAGAAAATATCGCACCGAATCAGGACGATTTATGTTTGTATAGCTTTGAAAAAATAGATTTATTACAGAAACAACAGGCTGACGAGGAATATAAAAATATATTTGAAAAATTATCAAATATGAACCAATATAAAGGTTATCACACGAAACGGAATATTTTATGCAAGAAAGTATGGGTTGATAACCAGCTGAAAAGTGTCACAGTTTTACCACAATGTTTATTTACAGAATGTATGGCAGAATTACATGATAACACATGGAGTGGAGGACATTTTGGTTTATTTAAAACCCTAAGAAAATTCAAGAATCGCTATTATATTCCGAATGCAGAAAAGAAAGTAGAAAATTATATAAAGTCTTGTACAAAGTGCCAGGAAAAGAATATTGTACACCAGAGGGCGCCACTGCAAAATGTGAAGATTCAAAACTTTGGTCATCGTATAGCAATGGATGTGCTTGGCCCATTCTGCAAATCAAAGGACGGACATAGATATGTCATTGGGGCTATAGAATACATGAGCAAATTTGCCATTTGTAAAGCGGTACCTAGAGTTACAGCAGAGGTTATCGCACTGTTTCTTGTTGAGAACATATTCTGCACCTTCGGGAGCATCGAATCAATCATCACAGATCGAGGTACAGTCTTCACCTCAAAACTGGTGCAAAATACAGTAGAAGAATTTGGAGGTCGACTTCTTCATACGACGGCATACCATCCACAGGCGAATGGCTTAATAGAAAGATTCTTCAAGACATTGACAACAGCTATGTCAAAATGTATACAAGAAGATCAGAAGGATTGGTCGTCAGCATTGCCAAGAATTGTCTTCTCATACAATACCTCAATTCAAGCATCTACAGGCGTTGCACCATATCATATAGTTTTTGGACGGGAACCGCATTTTAATCAAGATTTGAAGCTAAGACTACATGAGGAAGAACACACTACGTTAAAGAAGAAAGTGGATTACATACAAGAATTATCAGAGAAAGCAATGAAGAATATAGAGAAGGCACAGCGCTCTCAAAAACTACAATATGACAAGAAGACAAAATCAGTTCAATATGAGCCTGATGATTTGGTCATGATTATAAAACCAAGACGGTTGACTGGAAGAAGTTTAAAACTTTGTAGATTATTTATAGGACCCTATAAAATAATCCACCGATTATCTCCATGGAATTATGTGGTGCAAAGACTCACTCCTAATGGTCGTGCCAAAAATGTAATAATTCATGTTAACAGATTGAAGAAATTCTTCAATCGTTAATTAAAAATAAATTTAAACAGTTCTATATTTCTAGGGTGTAAATAATAAAACTATTATTTTTCAGCAATTTTTAATTCAGGCTGACTGTACAAGGATGCAGTTATGTTTGTTGCATTTGCAAGTGTCACTGTTGTAACTATAATTTAATTTCTTTCCACTATATATTAGCTGCATTTCTAAGATATTACTATAGGAAGTTCAATTTTTAATTTCTTGCACTATAAATTTATTGCACTTTAAGTTATTGCAATTACAATACCTTTCCTTGCAATAATAATAACTTATAACTTTCACAGAATTCCAATAATTAATTATAACACTGATTTTCTTTTCAGAACTTTAATGTTTACACATGTTATAATAATCTTTTATTTTCATGTATCACACTGCGGAGGCCATACATAGCTGTCCCAGCTCCCTGGGATTTCAGCTACTGGTGTGACTGAATGCGGCTCGCATTCTTCATCCAGGCGGCGGCAGGATCGTGGGGTCTTGGCCTGTCGGGCCAAGGACTCTGCACCCTGCATCAGGCCAATGCAGACTGAAGATTTTATTTTATTTTCATGTCTGTAATATAATAAATTTTATTAATTTTAATTAAATGTTAGGTAGGATTTCTTTAATAAAAATAACTTTCGTTTCGCGTTTTAATAATAATTGACTTTTCGACAGTGACATAGCATTTTGACATGTCATTATGACGTGTACCGCTATGATCGATGGTCGTAAAATCAATTATGAGGTCGTAATTTCTTTTTGTTTAGGAGTGGTACAGATAGCTGGACTAAAGATAATACTTTAGTCCAGGTATTTATTTAGGATAAGAGGTAATTAAGGTACAGATTTCTGGGGCATATTTAATATATATGCGCCAGGATTCTAATATTAAGCTAGTAGTAGACGATTGTCACTGTTTGTTTGGATGACTGAGACAAGTGTCATAGACAATGTGTCAGACATCTAATATAAGGGCAGTGACATATCGTGGTACAATTGTTTGGAGCATGCGACGTGTGTCATACTCCAGGCAGTTAAGGTGGGAACATTCGAGGCGATTTAATCGGGTAATTTATTTAAGCCGGTTTTACACCAGGCGATTAAATTGTGGAAGCCTATCTTTTTAATATCGTATCGAATGGTCTATGCTTTAGAATAAGTCGAATGACACTTGGGGTAGTCAGTTTGGTGCCTTGCCTTTTAGCAGGGTTTTTGTCAAGGCGAAGCCAGTGTCAGACAACATGTCAGATTACGTAACATGCCATAGGCTAGTGTCTGCTCATGTCCTGACCCTGGTTATCTCTTAGCAAGAGACCATCTGGGTATGAATGTATGGGTATCCCTGCATAGGTAGGGACTTATTATGTGTTAGGCAGGAGTAGTCTGTCTAGTGTCTCTGTATTAAGATGAATTTCCCTCGTCCACCCCGAGACGGCGGGAAATGTGAAGGTTGTGCTTCACGGATGGTGGTTGGCCATCAACTTAAGAATAAAGTAGTTTTTAGATTTAGAATAAGACGTATGACATTAGTCTTAAAAATAAAATGTATAGTTAGTTATCGTCTGGCCTCTGGGCAATAAACAGTTTTAAGGAAGTACCTCTAGTGCTCTTTTATTCATCATCTGAAGCTATCCCCCAGCAGTCGTCACAGTATCATATAAATCCATAGCAGTTAACGTACACTAAACGCTTAAAGCCTAACTCTCCCTAAAACCTAAATCCACCCGGATTTGACGACAAATGTAAGTCTATACCAACCGTCGTCTAAGCCAAGTAAAAAACAAAACAAACGCCCGCAATCTCGCGTGAAGAGCGTATTCCTTTATTTCAAAGTCAACGAAGAGGTCGTAGTGTAAAGGGGGTTTATTTGCACGTGTTTAATTCTGCGCCTTCCGGACGGCCGGACCATCCGGTCCGGTCTGGTCCGGTCGGCCGGGCCGGCCACCGGGCGGGGTTAACGAGGGCGCTGCTTGTGACACTCAGTGGTGTTTGATGTTTAGCGCTGGGAGTAATTGGTGTTGGATAGATGACGTGAGCTGTTTTTTGCAGGGTTAAGCGTGTTTATTTTTATGATCGCTTCAGGGCTAATTTGTAAGGCGATGGGTTTAATGCAGCTTATTTATTTTGTGAGGATATAGGATTATATCTATTTATAACAGATTTTGGGGTCTATCGGCATGTTCGATAAGCAATATACATGTTTGTATCAAATATGAATTCTAGGCCCGTAGCTGAAGTTCATCCTTCCAAAGCGCTTTACATAATTAAACGTGTACGCTAACTGTTTTCACACTGCATATGGAATTGTGGTAATCTATTTTAATGTAATAAGGAATTTTGTCTTTCAGTAATAGCACATTATACCACTGGCCACTGCCACTACTATTACTACCACCACTAGAAAGTAGTTTTCCACTTCTGTTCTGGCTTTTATAAGAATAATAAGATCACACGAATGTTTTAAGGCCTAATTATGTACAAACATTACTTTAACTACATCATAATATTCATCATCATATGATAGATTTCTTTTAAGTAGATAAATGAAATATACTACTATAGTGTCCCGCGTCGACAGTGAGGTCCCATAACATCATTATAATTAAACGGTAAGTAATGAAAGTTATGATATAACATCACTAATTTCCTGCCTCCATGCTCCACCGCCTTCGCATCATAGTAATGTATGAAACCTACATATATGAGTAGTATATTATATAGGCTGAACTTGCCTCTATTGAACACTATAGTTGTAGATAAAGTATAACTAAGGTGTAGATAAAGTATAACTAAGGTGCACATAATTACATTTTCATAATCTAGTAACGAGTATATACTACATAATATAAAGCACCATTTCCATGCAATAAACACGTTGCAAATTTCAAAACAAGTATTCCGTACATTGCAAGCGACAGTACTTAACCCGGACCTATTTGCGCGGAAAAACCCGGACGAAATGAGCTGTGCGGAAGCTTTCAGGCCCATTTGCGGGCGCAAATCCTAGAATAAAAACATTACCCCACTCGCGACGAAAACTCTCTTTGTGAGCTAAGTGCACGCTCTGCTTTATTTATGATTATGACACTTAACGATATATGGCATGAAGATAGTAATATTTATAGCTCTAGTCCCCAACTCAACGGGGCTATGCGCTATCTCAAATTTAGCAATATCTTGGCTTTATCTGGTAATATAACCTACTAGATATAGATATTCGCTATTTGAGCTGTAAGCACAACAGGGACGGCTGCGTTAAGAGCAACAGGAACGGCATAGCAGTGTCGCCAGCTAGGTATCCCATAAAAAAACGATGGTAGCCAAGCCCTATCAAGTGAGTTAGCTTTTTATAAATTCTAATACTTATAGTTTGTTTGCATACTGTAGCTGGAGACGTCGTCCCTGTGGCGTCCCAGCAAGGTAGGCGATTAAATGACATTGACATTGACAAACTGACATTTTAAAGGAGATAAGGCTCGATACATTGAGGTAATTACGTCAATGGCTCGATAAGTAAAAATTAGGCATAATATTTGTCAAGCCTGTCATTTATACTTGTACCGTCTCATCTCTACATATAACATATAATACTAATTTTCAATATCAATTTTATTTTATGACAGTATTGATAAGAAACGGGTAAGGGAAAAACTGTAAGTGCGTCTTTTTAAAATGTTTTTCAGTCTATGGCTACAAAATTTCTCAGTTCATCATATTCATTAACTATCTAAAACAGGGATAAAACTGGCTGGCTCCCGATTGTATACTGCTCTAATTGTACTAAAGCTATATAGTCAAATGGATATTTGACAACTTCAATCGTCTGTACTGTAGCAAATTATGTGACTTAGCAGATATTTTCACCATCTTTAGCCCTTAATATGGTAAAATTTGTCATTTGCTTGGTCCTTCTATATGCTCTTTAGCGATATATCTTGCCATTTTTTTCTACTACAAAATAGAGTAGGCACAGTGAAGGAAACTGAAACGCGTACGTTTTGACCTTTATTGTCATTGTGATAAGAGCGAAAAAGGTACGTGTTTCAATTTTCTTGACTGTACATATATTCATTAAAATAATTATATTGCTTTGCTAATCCGCGATATAATATCGTGCCAGTAAATTTTTGCTAACCCGTTATACTTATTTATAAGTATAATCCGCGATATAATAACGTGCCAGTTAATTTGTGCTAACCCGTTATACTTATTTATAAGATACGCAGTTATAAACATTGATTGAGTCAGAAAACAGTATGTTAAGGTATGACAGGTGTTCGTCTGCGGAATTAGAATAAGCACACAATAAAGTGGAAAGTTAGGGCCCTCGGGATAGTTTTGCCAAAATTGCACATTAAAAGGATACCGCAGCCGCAGCCACTGCCCTAACTAATTAATTGTGAATATGTTAACCCTTTCATCATTGAAATAAAGCAGCTTGAACAGTGAGATGTATATTTATTCAGTCGGGTCGGGTAAAAATGTCCTTTAACCATCTTTGTATATCCAGCTATCCTTAAATCTTATGGTAAAGAAAAAAAATAAAGAAAATATATAAATAAATATCAATCCCTCACACAAATCAATCTAGTCCCACAGCAAGCTCTAGTAGGCTTGTGTTATGGACACTACATTACATAGGCGACGATAAACATACTTATATAGATAAATACATACTTAAATACAAATAACATCCATGACCCACAGTTCATCACACAAATATTTGCACTTGCCGGGATTCAAACCCAGGATCGTCGGCTCAGTAGGCAGTTGCTTAACCACTGCGCCAATCCCGGACGAAGTTGTCTACAGTCAACATGTCAAAACTGCAGTATTGATTTTGACCATGTTTGGAAACAGGCTAAGTTGAGTTGCGGCAGAAGTTGCTTCTCGTAAAATATGAAAAGATACGAGTAATTCTGCCTTAACAGCTTTTCCACATAATAGTTTCATTGTTTGGTGTAGGAATCGGATTATACGAAAGTTAGCCAAACGGAAAATTGACAGAACCGAAAG
This sequence comes from Apotomis betuletana, assembly GCA_932273695.1. Taxonomy (NCBI): domain Eukaryota; kingdom Metazoa; phylum Arthropoda; class Insecta; order Lepidoptera; family Tortricidae; genus Apotomis; species Apotomis betuletana. Next base: position 18,694,465 of record OW026301.1, on the reverse strand, counting down.
GCACAAATTCGATTTCGGTTTTTAAAAGCTTTTATCAGGCGGCAAAATAGATTACTCGATTGGAACAAAGCGTTTGATGAAAGCCGGCGTTGACACAATTCAATAAAAAGAGATTATGAATTATGAAGTCTTGTTTTGTTAACTAGTTAGTTTTATTTTGGAAAAACACCTAAATTGTATTGAGTTAATTTAAGAAAATACGCAGCAGCTTTTAATTAATTTTATATTAAATCCACCAAATTATTTATATTATTATTTGGATAACAAATTTCATAATCTATATTAGTCGGCACCACCGTCAACCGAGCTCAAACAATAAAGATGAATTAACGCTCCTCAGTCAGATCGGCCAAGTTTCAAATTATAAGCTATCAAAAGCCTCACTGCTTCATGTTATTATCAAAATAATTTCTACGTAGCTACTAGAGTCTGGCCATCGAAACTAGGACTAAACAGTTTTGGTACTTTTGACATCGCCAATGACTGATATATCTGCACCCATTGCATTGGTATCAGTCATTGCCCATTGGCGATGAAATATGTGCTAGAATTTTTAAATTTGGCGGTAATTTTCAGTATTGCGTTTTGATGGCCAGACTCTAAATACAGGCAATACAATAGAGCACTTGTGCAAATACTCATACTTATCAAACAAAAATTGGTACATACACTAATGAGCGACATTCGAGCGTATTTATTTATCACATCGTGAAATTCCTATTAATATACATACTACATATATATGTATTATAAAGTTTTACGACGTGGTTGGCGCAGTGCAGCAGCCTACTGAGCCGACGGGTCCTGGGTTCGCATCCCGGTTAGGGTCAATTTTTGTGCGATGAACTCGACTACGTATCATGTATCAGTCATGGATATCCTAGTATTTAAGTGTATATTTATCTATATAAGTATGTATATCATCGTCTAGTGCCCATAATACAATCCTATTAGAGCTTATTTGTGGACTAGAAGTCCGTTTTTTTAAGTGCTGATTAAGATTCCCCCGCGACACCTTTATTTGTTTGGTTAGGTGTCAGACCGAGAAATAATACAAAAACGTTTTAAATCCAAATTAATATTATGTTAAGCTGATATTCAGAGGAAGTAGGTCAAACAGCAACGGGATGCTGTCGAAGATCGGTACCTACTGCGTGACGACTATGACGTGATTTCCTTCTCAATCGATTGAATCATTTCTAACCCGATTTATAAGATATTTTGTATGATTGTAATATTTAAGGTTTCGAGACATTGGTAAAAGAAGCGTGGATCTATGTAAATATTTTGGATGCAAAAGACGAGTGTTAGAATTCAAATTAAAGTGTATTTTTATGTTAGCCTGTGGTGTTGAAGTTCTCACATGCGTAGATCACATAATAATAACTACATATATTGAACACGATGTCATATAAGACAGTCTTGTAAAATCGTGTTTTTTGTTACAAATTCATATCTTGTTGTTCACTCAGACGGGTTAATCCTTCATTTGACGTTGAGCCGCAGCCAAGCCGTTGGGTCGTTGGATCGTTCAGAACAGAAACAATTAAAGCAGTTCAACAACTAAAAGCAGTTGTATCCATTCAGAGAATATGCAAATGTAGGTACAGTTAAGTCCCCGTAAATTGCCAAGTAAACACACATGTAATCTAGAAGGTGTTGCTAAGTTAAAGGCGCTGCCAGCAGGCCACTATTATTCCCCAAGCGAGCTCCTTAGCATATTTAACCCATTATAAGGTTAATGGGCAATGACGGAGCTCGCGGGCCGGTGTGGCCCTTAATTTTCCGCCAGTTCTTAGTTAAAGAGACGGCCCCGGCGTTGCGCTCACACGCCTTTCAACGTAGAGTTGATGGCTGGCGAAAATAAAATACTTGTAATATTAAAGCTAGGTAGCTTCGTGTCGTCACCTAGAATGAATTTTAATTGCATACCTAGATGCGAAAATGCCCGAAACGAGTAACTATAGATAAAAGTTATTTTTTATTAAGAAACGATAATGATAGTTTTGCCTGAGAATTTCTCATAGGTATGTATACCAATCAAAAGACGTCAGTTTAGGCTTACATTACATTAAACAACATATTGTTATTGGACTTTTTGTGAGTAAGTTGTTTTTAAATTTTAATTTTCAGGCATCATTTAATATTGAAAAGAAATAAATAAATAGGAATCATATCAATTATTTAAACGAATTTTTAAATTAGAAACTGAGTGTGAAAATATGGGAGTCGGTCAAATTTAATTCCAATTGAAATGGTTATGTCAAAGGTAATTCCAATTGAAATGAATATCTACGTAACCATATGTACTTTGGGGATTTGCTTTTGCTTTATCGCAAAGACAGAGGCGAAAAAGAAGCATAAGTATCCACTCGAAGTCTTCGCGTGCGGTCAGTCCTCTTTGTCGGCTTAAAAACTTAGTCCGGGAAAAGCGGGTTACTAAAATGCTCACAAAGTGTTCCTAACGTGTTCCCCAAGTGTTTTCAGCCCGTGTTTATCTAAGCTTGAGGATAATACGAGTATGCTATAACATGTGTAGCAATAATAACGATAATTTTGATTGCCTATTAATGTTTACTAAATTGCCTCGGTTGGAGTAATTTTCATTATTATCCTTGCCCAATATGCTTCAATAATATTACCTACGATCAAGTTCCGTTTAGCTGTAGGTATTTGCATACGAACTAACGCTTAGGAGTTAAATTGGGGCTAAAAGATTTTCCTCGTTCTAATGGCGTACGTGACAATTGTATCGTTAATCAAGGCTCGAATGAATTTGTCTTAAAAAGGATTTGTTATTCCGCACTCACCCGGCGTCGACGACTCGCCGACGAAGTTGCTCATCCTCACATTAGTGGATTACCGCCGCCTAAAGTTTAACTTTGATTAAAACCACGAGCTGCCGTGACGTGAATTATGATCGGTGTTATTGTATCATTCATTCACTATAAAAACCTTTAACCTCAAGTGTTTTCTAAGTGTATTAGGTAATTAGCTGCTATTCACCCAAGCTTGAGGATTGCTACAACACGTGTAAACAATAATAATTACATTTATGGTTGCCTATTACTGTCTACTAAATTGCCTCGGTCGGAGTCATTTTCAATATTATCCTTCTCTAATATGCTTCAGTAATACTACGATCAAGTTCCATTCAACTATATTTGCATAGACACACTTGTATATTAATTTGGGGCCAAAATATTTTCCTCGTTCTAATGGCGTACGTGACAACTTTATCGTTAATCAAGGCTCGGGAATGAACACGTTTCAAAAATAATTTTGTTATTCTGCACTCACCCGGCGTCGACGACTCGCCGACCAAGTTGCACATCCTCACATTAGGAGATTACCGCCGACTAAAGTTTAGCTTTGATTAAAACCACGAATTTCCGTGACTTGACTTGTGAGTGGTATAATTATCTTTTTATTTAATAAATAAATGAAAAATACTCACCCAAGATATTGCTCTTACGAGTCTACTTTATTAGCGATATGCTCTATTCGAAGTAACTAACGTAACGAATTGTTTGTTATGGGCTTTGTTCCGATAGACGTAAAATTCAATATTATGAGTTGCTGATACCTATGGCAGGCCCTGGTTGAATTCGAGCCCTGTATGGCATGTTCTCGGCCACATAGATGAATACTAATATTATTTTATCTATTTCCAATGATTAATATGCCACAAAGTTATAAGAGATAATAAATTGTGTGAACGTTTCTCGGTTATAAACATCATTCAAAATACCTCGTGATTAGGTATTCTTATTTCCTTAGGTACCTTTGTTAATTTTCCTAGCCTAGTTTCACCGTCACGTGAATGGATTTTATTAATATAACCAATCCACGTGTTTCACCTGAAAAAACTGTCACAAACACACCAGCCCTCTTTTGATTGGTCGATAGGTACAGACAGAATAAACAACGGTTGAAGTTGAAGTCCGTCGATCGATGAGCCCGCTAGGCGACATAAGCCCAAACCAACTCCTGGGGACCCTAATCCCATCCTATTAGCTATTCGTGCATTCAATATGACCCTCGACATTACAGCATCCGAGTACACGCGATAACGATGGTTAAAGCCAGCGTCGATAAGGAAAAAAGGTGATGCTCGAGAAAATATATCTCGTACTCGCATTGAAATGAAAGTTTGCTCTTTTCACGTCAAAATGTAGATAAAATAGCGAAAAGATACGTCCGATAAATTTGTGAAAGGTTTACAGTGAATTTCGGAAAAGCGCCTTCAATTTCTACTATTATTGTACACATCAGTCTTATAAAAACATCCACAACACACAACCTATAGGCATATCGCCAACATATAGGCTTAGTATGATGTATCTTTATTGCATCGTATTTTAATATTGATGCCTAAAAAGCCTTTACATCTCTGATAGTATAGGTTCAGAGTATTGTAGTAGTAGGAGTATACTCTCCCGTATACATCTCCCGATAATAAAGTGTTTGTCTGATTGTAATTTCACTGTTGCATTCATTTACAATTATATTGTTATGATGTACAGTTAAATAAGTTAAATAAAATAAATGAAAACAAATAACATAAATTAAATAACTAATACTTAACATAAAACCTTAAATAAAAATTAAAAACTTAAAGACTTAAAAATAAACTATAGATAAAAAATTTGGCCCAAATCGCCGTCTATTGGCAGCGTTCCCAGAAGGCTGGCAGCATTGCCGCGTTGAATGGCAATGCTGATCCACTGTGCGAGATATGAACCAGCCCTCTCTGCTCTCTGGTCACGCGTCAACTCGACTAACCTGCGGCTACACTCTTTAAAAACCCTGTGGGCGCTTTCACCCCAGGGCCCCAGTCTCAACCCCAAACGGCTCAAATATGCATCCGCTATTAATGTTTGCATATTTGCGCCGCTTGAGGAGTTCCGCCGAATTTGCAGCCGAGCCAGCCTTTACAGCAGTGCCACGAAGATGGGACAGCGCCAGAGTATCAGCACAGGTCGCATCCCAGACCAGCGGCTGTCCCATCTTCCAAGGCACGAGGGTCATACCGTCGGGTCTCTTACCGTCATCGCGAGCGAGGCCGGTCGGTTCTAAAACAGCCGGCGCTCCCGCGCTGGCTAAGGCCCGACGGATGATGTCATTCAGGCTGGCATGGCGGGGGGCGCGCCCTGCCGCAGGATAGTCCATGATGACCCAGCGGGTCAACTTGGTCACCACAACGACAGCGATGTTGGGCCACACAGGCCACTCCCAGGCGGAGAGCGACGGACAGGCGGAACGTGGAGTTGTCTAGAAGTGTTCCCGTCGATATGGAAGGCAGAGCTTGGAGCCACTGCCCGGATTCCCATTCGACAGCGGCAAGGAGGCGAGCGCGCTCCGGAAGGCTGGTTGCCGTTTGGTACAGTTTTTGCCGTACCAGCCTACAGAGCGGCTCGTCCCAAAGACGCTGTGAACTAGGGTGACCGGGTAGGTCAACGCTTGGGCAGTTATCGCTCCACGCATTTCTGGCCTCTGACAAGAAAGGGATGGTAATTTGGTGAATTGGAGACTTGAGTATTTTTGAAGTTGACTCCAGTGAACTATGTGCTGAGGACAGAAATGCGGGGAGCGAAACGCTGGATACTTTTCTGATACCCAGGCCGCCATGCCTTATCGGCAAAGAGGCCTGGGTCCATGAGCGATCATCTAATTTAATGTCGATTACTGAGACTAAAAGATTTTGAATAATTTTGTCGATTTTTTCTAAAAGAGTGGGAAATTTCCAGAAATGACTGCACCTTATGACGTATGTAAATTTGGGGACGAAAAGACAGTATCGGATAATGGTGTATGCTACATGAGCATTTATTTTGGACATGCGGTCCGAAACATCGTTGAGTTTTTGAATTTTGCTGTCTAAAAAGTATGTTATGATGTTATTATTATTGTAACTTTATACTTATTATTGTTATACAATGACATGGAATCAGACAAGTGAAAGTGCCCTTGAGGTCTACTTGCAGAATAAATATTTGAATTTTGAATGAAATAATCTAGTATCATTTACTTAATTAGAAAATGGTGAAAAAACCTATTTACTTATGGACTATGGTGCCAATTTCACAATTATGAGAGTAGCTCACAATAACGACACACAGCAACTCCGCAAGTACTGTATACGTTTCCTTCCCGCCGCCATGAGAATAAAATGACCGCACTCGCTAGATACTGCATATTAAACGATTTGTTGAGTTTCCATACATACAAATCGGCTACACGGTCGCTAGCGAGTGCGGTCAATTCTCGTGGTAGCGGTACTGAGATTTATATTGGTCACGTAGCACGTGAAATTTTAGTTATCACCGAAATTTAGGGGTTGATTCTGCATTTTCCAGCATATCTCGGGCACAGGTCGTTAGAAACTTCGAATTCAACCCGACCGCGTGCCGGCGACCGCACCCGTGCGAGACGGATCGTGCCATTGAATATGTGCAAATTGAATCGACTGCTGCACAACCCTCTCAATTGGTATTGAAACTTTAAGTCGAATTTATTGCTTGAAAATACGATTAAATTGTGAATACAGCCGGATAGTTCCAGAACATTGCATCGCATTTCGTTTTTATGATTCCGTACCTCAATCGGAAAAAACGGAACCCTTATAGGATTACTTTGTTGTCCGTCCGTCCGTCTGTCTGTCTGTCAAGACAAATCTCGAGAACGCGTGGAGGGGAGGTATCGAGTTGAAATTAACACCATATACTCAAGTCTACGGTCCCTTGAAGCTGTAAAAAAATCAAACTTCTACGTTAACGTAAAAAAAAGATACGGCCGTTTATGTCGCACAAAACGTATTACATTTCGACACTCGCAAGGGAATCAAAATGATAAGGTACGTCCCGATGACCTAGAATTATGAAAGGCAAGTAATATCGTCACATACTACAAGGACTTATAAAAATCTGAAACTATACATTTGAAATAAAATCATAAAAAATATAGTCCTTTTCAAACATCATGTTTGGAGAACCTCGCTTGTATGCGCCATACATTTCAGGTGCAAACTTAACTCAACCAGGCCAATTAAGATGGGATAAGTGAAAGTTTATTCGGAACCCTCGGTGCGCGAGTCAGACTTGCACTTGGCCGGTTTTTTTTTGTAGGACAGGCTCAATTCCCACCGCTAATGCACCAGCGCACATCGGGGTGTTCACCTCCGCCTTCCACCTATGCTCATTCTAAATCGGTAAAATTTCGTGCCAGTACCGGCACACATACATCGGTCGTGTCACGTGTCGTGGCATTTTACACAAACTTTTTGAAGAGATCAATTAAAATATAATATTTTTTTCTGCGCCATAACCTAACAAATAATGACAAAATTGTATAAAGCATACCTACCATCCGCTTATAACAAATTAACATACGTTTGTCTTTATTCTGTGTTTTCGTATAGGTATTTTCAGTTTCACGTCCTAGTTTGGCGACGAAAGGCCTAGATGATGTCTGCCATGATAAGACACAGACCATCTCTGTGTCATGAGTTGAAACGAGAGGTACATTCAATAGTGAATTATAGCACTAAATAGATGTAAATGTATTTAAAAAAGTAGTTGAAATAAAAGTATATAAGTCAAAGACAGAGTTAGCTCTCCTCTTTATAGCAGGTACCTACGCATTTTAAGTTTTCACACCCTAGTAAGGCGATCAGTTTAAAGGTCTGTAATTAAGTTATAAACTCGATTAACGTCCTTTGTCCACGTCCTTGCAAGTGGTGTGATTCCTCATCGCGTAATGGACTTTGATTGTACCGCGCGAGAATCCAACCCATCAATTAATTACTTAACTCTTTCATGTTCGTGACGCGATTCAGTGACACGATAAATTGTGTTTTCGATGCGCAGACGAAAACTTTTAAAGTATAATTATAACGTTATAATTATATACGAATGTCCCTAGGTCCATTATTAAACTAATCTTAACAGCAAACGATGGATGTCAGATGATGAACATTTCACAGAATAGGTATAATTCGACGACGCGGTTGGCTCAGTTTGCAAGCACTTGCCTACTGAGCGGCGGTCCCGGGTTCGAATCCCGGCCAGGGCAAATATTTGCGTGATGAACTCGAATATTTGTGCTTGGTTCATGGTCGTTCCTATGTATTTAAGTATATATTTATCTATATAAGTATGTATTATCGTGTTCTAGTACCCCTAACACAAGCCTTCTTGAGCTTAATTTGGGACTAGATCGATTTGTGTGAGGTTGTCTGATATTTCTTTATTTATTTAATCACTTTTTAACAAAAAAATACCGACGTCAATGAAGCAAAAAGTTACTAAAAGAAACACCTAATCATGGGAAGTTCCCTTCATTTCTCCAGGATTCCGTCATCAGATCCTAACCTCATGACAATGGGACCGACTAGAAAGTATACCCTTTCAAACAATAAAATAATTTTCCAAGTATTCAAGTAATCGAGAAACATACATAAACACATAGAAATGATTTGAGAACCTGCTCCGTTATTTGACTTCGGTTGAAAAGACTAGAGAAGGTTCTGTCTTAAAGCCACCTGAAAATGAATTTTATTGGTTGTTTGTGTAAAAAGCGATGCATGAAGACGACAACCGGTCGGGCGACTGAGGTATCGCTGGATCGACTAAGTCGAGAAAGAAGTAGGTATGCCAGTTTTAGGGAGCTGACTTTGATTGGTGTCGAAGGCCAAGATCCACTTCGGATCGCTGAGTCAGCGTAGTAAGTGTGTTTTCATTTTGGCCTAAAATAAAATTTTGTTTCAAACTAGAACATGAATTGAAATTGACAACGAAATTGGATTATATTGCATATCAGCCGTACCGCAGAGAAATAAACTCGTAATAAATGAAACGAAGCATAAAACTGGCCATTTCACTGCATCCTACCTCAGAGTAGGTTAAAGGTCGTCTAGAAAATGTGATGTTTAATGTTATGAAAATACTCGTTTCCTATTGTAGCAGGTGCCAAGAATATACAATAGTTCACGAGTCTAATGCTGACACAGCATTTCCATCGTTGCGATTTTGGTAGCCCATAAGTTGTGCCAGGAATAAATTCCAAATGAGAAAAAAACGGATTTGAGCAAAATATAAAAAATATGAGAGGTTTATTTAAGTTTAAAATAGATGAATATCTATGGGAAGGCCTCGTAATGTCTGGAAAAAATTAACAGCGCTATGCAAGTTTGGTTTTTTTTTTCATTGGAGTACGAGAAAGATATATTATACTTTTTACCCGATTTTGGTAAAAAAAAACCGGCCAAGTACGAATCAGATTCATGCACGATGGTTTCCATACAACGTGATAATAATAATTATATACTTTTGCCATTAATAATTACCATTGAAACATTACAGAAAAAAAAAACGAATGCCTAAACACCTGCTCTAATTTGAACTTTTTTAGTATTTCTTGTTAAAACGGCCACAGTACCTAATATAGATTAAGTATCTGAAAATTTCAAATCTCTACCTTTTTCAGTTCGAAAGATATATGTAGATATATGAGGCTACGACAGACAGACAGCGAAGGCTTAGAAATGGGATCCCGTTAGGAGCACCCTTTGGGTACGGAACCTTAAAATATATAGATGCATGCTAGAACAGATAAAACATGCAATACATGTTTGATACATGGGAAGACCTATGTATTTTATTTCCGCTAGTCTCTTACTCGTAGTCCAAACTCAGCCGCATCGGCTAGAGGCGCCACTCGGCGTAACGAGAGGCCGCACGCTATTCTTTACTCAGCATCACAATGGGATAAGATAAAATAGAATCGAATGGAATAAAAGATCTTATTTCCGTTGGAAACGTATTTCTGTAACTCGTTTTTATATGGTCTGCTCGCAATTACTGAGCCTGCGGTCCTGGGTTCGAATCCCGGCCAGGGCAAATATTTGTGTGATGTTATCTATATATGTATTTGTATATTATGTACATAGTCGTCTAGCATTCATAGTACACGCTTTGCTTAGTTTGGGTCTAGGTCAATTTGTGTAAAATTGTCCCTTAATATTTATTTATTTTTGTTTAAGGTTTACAACAACTAGCTAAATTGGATGTATTTCTGACTATAGGAGGTAACGTCCTTTTTTTCTTTACTGTCGTCAGGTAAAAAGTAACCTATGAACCATCTTTGGATCAAAGTAGCGGGTACCTTAACTACTAAGAGTCTGCGCTAAGCCGCGGGCGGTAATTTATTGACTTACAGAACCCTACAAAGGATGTTAAGTATAAAATAGACTGGGTGAATCAACTTTTAAGTGCACCTTGTTGCTATGGTTACGCAAAATTTGTCCCTCGAACAACCTAAGCATTTTTCTATGAAACAGTATGAAGATGTCACTCGGACAACGGGGACAGAGTAAACAACACAAAAAAGTTGATTCATCCGACTAGACTCCTAGTTTAGGAACTGACGCTCGTAAAATACCGATATTTAGGACCGAACTAAAGTTATAAAAGCATCCATAAACAAGAAAACTAGAAATGCAGTATGACAACTAATAAAAATATCGGAGACGTCGGGTCATCACGGAATATATAAGTGCATCTTCGTATTAGCTTGGCCGGTATCCAGATGACAGAGATAAATGTCTTTATAGCTTTTAAAAACCAATTTCCGACTCTGAGTATAGGTAACCCTTTTTTAAATAACTTTTTTATATTGGTAAGTGGATAGTTAATATCACTTCCAAGCTATATACAAATATTTATAAAATATCTATGCTGGTGCATTAGAGTACACACAGTTAGGTATATAATTTCTCCGTTTAGGTAACTCTGTCACTCACACTCGCATTTTATCAAAACGTGACGCATGTTTTATCACCTATTTATATCGTGATAAAAGCAACCATCATAGGCCCCAACCCCATACGAGAGTAAGCATAATTCTTAGAAAAAGTTAACAAAAATTTTAAAATTTAAAATACGGCCTTATAGACATTATAAGGTGCTCACACCTGTTATTTTTGTACTCATACCACCTCGTGTTTGACCGATAGACCTCGCCATTTGAATTATACGCCTAGTAAAGTAGGTATATTCACCTCAATAAGAAAAAAACGGTATTTGCAATATCAAGATGACTAAAGTAGAGGTGTATAAGCGAGATCTTGGATATCTTGGTCAGTGAAACATCGAATTGAGAGACTGGATTAGCTACATTCCATGTGTAAAACTCATGTTTTCTGCATGTTTGCCGAATAAGGCTGGATTTAACGAAACTTTGACAATACTATCAGAGAGTAAGCGTTATTCTTGCAATAAAAGTTTGATCCGATGCAGCCTAAATGATTTAGCACATATCGGTAAAGTAGAGTCATAGTGGCGAGATCTCGTAGTGTCAAACGTCAGATTGTAGCCCAGACTTGGCTAGCACGAGACCACGTGTAATTCCCCCCCCTCTGTTTGCAGAATAAATGATTCCATATTTATGTAACTAGCCGCGCTTCGCGCCGTTCAATTTCCAGTTTTGAATGTAGCCATTTGAAATTCAAATTGAAATTAACGACACCCTCCTTCGGTTGCATGGACTCGGGAATAAATTCTTGTATTTGGCAAACTTGCTTACAGGTGCTTAATGATGTCTTTGTGGATATTTTCTGAGATGCTCAATGTTTATTTTATGTTTATGTCGAAAACATGGAATAGTTTTGGACAACATCCGATTCATGGTCACCTAAAGCATAAAACGCCCGAAGCAAATTCAATTTGAAAATTGATTATTTACCTGAAAACTTGAATCTAAATTTGAGACTTACATAATTATGCATTATGCAGAATCCATAAAACTGCTCAATGTTTGTAAGCATACGTAAGTATATTTTTTTTTACGTTTTTCATTTAAGCTGACGTATTTGCTTCTATTTGAAAGTTCAAGTTCTCAGATAAAAAAATATTATAAATTCGGTACATAAGGTAATAAAAAAAAATAGCAAACGTGTTGTCTGAAGAACCTCCTTTTATCTAGTTAGTTAAAAATAGACTAGGTATAGGGGCTATTTGCAGTATCCGACCAAATAAGTACCTACATGGGTTAATTTCCCGCGCGTCGGTTTAATCAACGCTGCCCTCTAGCGGCATTACCGTCGAGTGATCACATCGGCTCCGTGTGGCCTACATATCACATGCCAGGATCCAAGGATAGTTGAGATTTCGTGAAATTAAATTAAGTTTTGTTGCATTGACATCTTACACTATCCGACTAGTTAAACCTATTCTGATTCTATACATTTTTATTTCAACCTTGAGATTTCAAGAGCGAACCGAAGCAGGAGACCAAAAAGACTAACAGGGAGTAGGAAAGAATATCAATTATTTCACTGATAAGTGAATTGACTAATTAGAACGGGTCTACCGAGTTATTTTCTGTTTACGAGTCCCTTCATTATCTAACGTTTCGAGAGCAATTGTATGCGAAGTAGTCGCGGCGTGGTAGATTAATGAATCGGAAAGCTGCTACGGAAGATGTCATCCAAGTGTACTCGTAAGTCCTACCTGACGAATTAAGATGAATGGGTAGAAGATAAGGTGCGTTACTGCTCATTTATGTGAATCAATGAATAACTATTTAAATAATATTATCAACGGACAACTCACAACATTCACAACACGTTAGAAGCCTAACGTTTTAACGATTCGTACAAATCGCGACAATGTAGGATACAAGAAGATACCCGCAACTTTGTCCACGTATAACATTTTTCTTTACTGTAGTTGGGTAGAAAATATCCTAACCATCTTTGGATGTCCAGCTATCCCTGTACCGAAATTGGTAATTTCGACCATTTCGGCGTGATGAGCAGATTAAGACAATTTTACCAAGATATAGCGCTGCACAGCTAACGCCGCGAGTTGCGCTGATAATCCTGAGTTCCGCTACTACATTTTTGAAGTGAAACTTCTAATGCGACTTCCAACAAGGTTGCGTTAAACGTTTAACGCTACCGTGGAGGGGGTAGGAAAGCACTGTTGCGTTAAACGTTCAACGCAACAATCCCACGGACAATGCGACGGATTTTAGGTTATGTCAAGGTACGTCTCTTGTGAATATCAATTGATTGTTAGGTTTTCTCTTTCGAAATTACAATTTCTACCCCAAAATAATAAGATATTTATTTAGAAAATAGGATATTTTCATTTCCACATTACTTATTATTCTTATTCTTTCGAGCTTTATAATAGTATAGATGAAGTGTTAGTGAATGAGTTCAAATCATACAAATAGCACCACGTGATGATTAATCATATTGACACGTTCTCCACGTGAAAGGAACTGATCTTGGTCGTATTAATAATATATTTCACCTCAGAATTCGTATGGGAGTCGTAATTAATGGTTATTTGATTCCCCGAACGACGCAGTGGCGCGTGAGGCGTAAAATGGTGAGTTACGTTGCTATCTTGCCACGTTCATCAGGCATTCGCTGACAGAGGGCAAACATATCGCTATGATCAACTTTGATACCAGTTATATATACTACAACGTACTAGCAATGAATTGGGCACTGGGCTCTTGATCATTTATTAAACACACTAATTAGTTAATACTCAATGTAAGTTGAAACGATGATGCCGATCAAGAAGTCACAATCAGAGCCAGACTAGAAGACGGTACTACAATGCATATACATAACATATGCTCTTATACAAGATACAAAAAACGAATTAATTAATTCGATGCTAGCTAGTACTCAAGCATCGAATTTATCTACAAGTTTCCTGTTACTAAGCCAAAGACAAGGTCCGATAAATCAGTTGGAAGATCGCCCGTCTTCCACTTGAAGCATACAATTTTTCAACTTTTCGTTTTAGTTTAAATATTCAGTTACCTTCGTAGTTAACTCTAGAGAAAACTGATCCCATCCCACGGCCATAAATTTTGGTAGGTATAGCATTTAAACCTGTCCATTTAGTCGACCATACATGTAAACATGAGCTAAGTATATTGTTTTCAGTGCCTAATATTTCAATTTTATTAATTTTAAACAGCTTTTAACTTTACTAGAGAAAAGAACTGAAAATCAGGCTCAGTGACCAGATGGGATATGCCTTCATTTAGTTATCAGTTTTTATTTCTGGAAAAATAGGTTGATTATGATCCCAAAGTCAAAAGGCGATTATTTTACTAATTCCTAACTCACTCTAAGTAAGTAAGTTTTTGAAAATATCGCATCCATAGATATATATATTACTTCGTAAAGATAGGCCCAACGCTCAAGAGTAATTCGTCCAATGCGGTGGTCCTAAAATGGCAATTTAGCACCACCGTGCCCTTAGTCTGTGACAGGACGCCGTACCGTTCAGTTGTCAGTGTGCCAGAGCCGACTGTCTCAAAATGCCTAGTTGCGCAGTAAAAGGCTGCTAAAATTATATATATATAAAAACATGGGATATCGTATCATCGGAAAGTATCGTCCGTTTTTTTTTTATCGCTTAGTAACACATTTTCGAAATATTTATTTTGTTACCTAGCGCCATTGCGTTTTGTCAGTTCGCAGCCGCTAGTCAATCAGAAGTAACCTTGTAAGAGCGTCATTTTTATACTGGTGTATGAACTATGAACCAATGACTATGGACATTGTTTGATAATATATAACTATACATTTGATTATTTATGTTTCTTATATTTTATTATAATAATAATTAACTTTAGAAAAGTACTTTGGTTTGGAATAGCTATGTTTTTTTACTAACTTGTGTGGGTCCAATCATGCAATTAAATTTTGAACTAGTTATCTTTAGTTAACCGACATCAATTGTTAAATACTTAAGTATGTATAGTATATGTATGTTTGGTGACTTCGGATTATTACGATACCCTGACGACGATACCCTCCTGTTAACGATGGAGCTAGAAGATAAATAAATAAATATTATGAGACAATCATACACAAATCGACCTAGTCCCAAACAAAGCAAAGCTTGTACTATGGTTACTAGACGACGATATACATAATATATAAATACATATATAGATAACATCCATGACCGAAGAAAAAATATTCGAGTTTATCACACAAATATTTGCCCCGGCCGGGATTCGAACCCAGGACCGCCGGCTCAGTAGGAAGGTGTCTGCAAACTGCGCCAACCGCGTCGTCGAACAGATGACAGATGGAGGTAGAGTAAAGAGACACATAATGTCATGTTATTTGGCGCTTATTCTATCATTTGCTACATTGTAAAGTGTTGTGTATTAAAATCTTACATTCGTTACGGAAAAATCCTCTACCGCATCCCTGACAAAATTTCGTGAGGAACCGTTCAGTAGCTGAGCTGTAAAAGAAAATAAATATACAAACTCACTTATACAAATACAAATACTCTTTATTGCACACCTCAAACATCAAGGAATATACAACACAACATGAGATACATTAAAATAACAGGCAGAGGTAAACAACAGGCGGTCTTATCGTTAAATAGCGATCTCTTCCAGACAACCTTTAGGTAAATATAATTACGTATTTATTACATAGGTACCACTATCTCTATGTAAACATCAGTCTGTATCAACCACTGTCAGCCACTTCATTAACACGTTCGCGGACAGTAAGACACACCTGTTTGACACTAAAATTTTGTATGGAATATTTGAAACTGTTATAGCAGTTTCGTCATAATTGTAAGATTGAGTACAATTTACATGTGACAGTGAACACTATGCAAGTCGAATGCTATACCAGTTGCGTCAAATATGATACGTTTTTATACTACCTTATGTGACAACAAATGCTATAGCATAGCATTCCATACAAGTTCTGCCACATGGCTTAGCTAGCTCGTGGTACATTTATGGCATTGAATGTTATAGCAGCTGCCTGCTACGCTTATATGTGATAGCGAGAACGAATATAGGCGTTGATTACAGGAGTTATAGTTATCAACGGGTTTGTCACTCACGCCTATTCAATTAGAGTATCTCTTGTTACTTTCAGACGACGCACCAGACGAGTTTGGCATATAGTCTTCGTAGGAACTTCACTGCCCCGCTATATTTCTAAATGGGTCTTGATCAGATTCACCGGTATCGTCGGTTACACTTCTGACTCTTCTCTTGATCATTGGTTGATGTTTTTGACTCTTCAACGCTAATTTGATCCTCCGATGACTGCTCAGTCACCTCTTCAAACATTTTCAGTAACTTCTCACTATCGTGAGCTTAAAAACTCGTATTGGACGAGCCTATCGTTGATCTAATGATTTTGGTGGTAAAGGCGGTGACGGTGAAGTCTGTATAGGTCAGTGGTGCAGTCTGTATGTCGCCACCGAGTAGGCGGTCGGGCTCGAGCGAGGACCTTCTTTGGAGGCATGTAACTCAAATTAAAAGCACTTTTTTACACTGCGATAAAGCTACAATACCCTTCACTATGTTAGCAGTTGAATGGTGAACCAAGAGACGTATAATTCCAAGATATTTGCTGACAATTATGTTTACTGTGTATGTGTATAATATAAAATATGTACATTAATCTATGTCTGTATTTTAAATTGTAACCACCGTCAAAGCTCGTTGAAGGGCAATAAACAGTTAGTAAATATAGCTAATTAATACAACCCACCAAAATATCCAAGAAAATACTTGAATAAATGTTACTTACGATGATAAAAACAATCCTTCGAAATGTTGTCGACACGCAAAATTCTCAAAATTCTGATGGTCAACACAGCGGCGCACTTGCCGAGCGACTGAACTAATTTTCATACAACCGAGAATGCTATAGCATCTGTGTGCGGGAGAGGGGGTACGATTGTCGGCAACACATGTCAACTTGTCAGTGTGCGAAAATCAAGTAATGTGACAGTAAGCGTACCCGGATTGCAGAGAAATTGACAGTAAATGTTAATGTACACGTTTTCACTATGGCAAAGCGCATTCTTTAGCATTCGCGCTCAGGAAAGAAGTTCAATTAAAGACTGCTATAGAATGCGCGTCACAAGAGGTACTCAAAATTCGAATGCCATAGAATGCCCGTCCGCGAACGTGTTAATATTGAGAAAAGTCGCCATTACAAGGTTACTCCGGCCACCCAAACGTGTGGTATGCAGTCCGTACAACAGATGGCGCCACTCTTTTCCATTATGAACAGATGTCAAGCGAATTGTTCGGACACACGTATCTTTACTTTCGATATCATTGATCGCATCTAGAATATATTAATTTAAACTTACACGATTTTCACACATTATTATAACAAAACGGGACTTAATCGCGTTCAAAGAGTGTTTATTTAATTACCTCGACGTTTTGAACGCGAGGGGAAGAGAAAGGTGGATTGAAGAGGCGGGCATCAACATATTGTCGCGCGAGTATTTTTGAACTACCTGCACTTAGTCTTTATTATCAATTTGCTCACTGGGGTTGCCACTCGATCATCACACAACACTTCGATATTTGTAGCTTCTTCTTATTTCAACAGCTTCACATACAATCCTACTATAGAAATGACGTTCAGTTGTTGTATGGAAATGTCAGAAACTTCCTTTCATCTCATTCCTCATTAGTCATTTCATTACCCTAGTTTTCTTCCGGATTGAAGGTAATTTCCCAGTGCGGTTTGCCTCGATACGCATCCTGACGCCGCCTCATGACTGTGTAAATACGTAAATATATATTTTAGGTGAACCTTTATTCGTTACAGGGTGGTCGTAAGTCGCAACTTCGTACTCGGGTGGGCATGCTTACACGCGCGTAAGCACGCACGCAAGCACACACGTCAGCACGCATGCAAGCTCGCACGCAAGCACGCACGCAAGCACGCACGCAAGCACGCACGCAAGCACACACTCAAGCAAAAGGCTACAGAGACTTGACGTCATTCCTATGTTGGATAGGTTGCATTATTACCTACAGACTTATGAATTTACTCCTTACACTAATAAAAATACACTAATAAAAAAGTGCTTGGTTGTTATACAATGATTGAATTTACAATTATTGGACTTGAAAACAATTTCAAACTGGTTTGTCACTTTATAATAAAAAGTGAAATAAAATAATCAGAGATTTTCTCTAATTATAATTGAAGATAGTATTCACCCTAAATTATTAATTGATGAGAATGCTAACAATTTTCGTAAAGAGGTTTGGTTTAATCCTCCAATTGCCCCAATAGTAACATTTAAAATTAAAATCAAAATTAAAAATTTATCAAAGAAATAATAAGAAAGTAGAATTATTGGGGAAATTTTTAATAGTTTATTCTTCTGACTCAACTCTTTCTACACTCTTTCACTATAAATCTAGACTTATGGATCGCAACGATACTCGTTACAACTATATTTCTCCGATGTACTTATTCCGAACCAGCGAGCAGATTGGCATTTTCCTTAGATCGGAACGACTCGTACCATGTTTACAGGTGCGCAAACAATTTACTGAGCTGCTATCACATTTAAATAACATCTTTATATATTAAATTACATAAACGGGTTTACTCACGTCGTAAAAGTCGAATAACGCTTGACATGCTTCAAATCGGTACGCAATTCATCATCAGGAGAGACGATCAGTCAAACAAACTACCTACCACCAAATTAACGAAACTTACCTATTCAAAGTTTGAGTAAATTTTGTTAATTTAATCAAACTTTGAGTAAGTTTTGTTAATTTGGTGGTAGTTTGTTATATTTATTTTCGTATTTGTTTAATTTAACCTATCGTGGTAGGCGGGTGGTACTATTAAATGCATTCTGTATGCATGAAAATATACGCAAATAAGTATAACGGGTTAGCACAAATTAACTGGCACGTTATTATATCGCGGATTAGCAAAGATATATTTCTATTTTAGTAAATACGAATTTCCGCAAAGTAACGCCTTATTCATTTAATTGTACCTTTTCGGTTTTAAATCTCTTGCCAGCGTCAAAAAATGCAGAATAAGAGATTAGTATCTTTTGATTGCGTTGCTATAGTAAATACTATCACTTAAAGTTGTAGACTTCAGTGTTTGATATTAATTACTACGCTACGCAACGGATTTTGATGCGTTTTTTTTTAATAGATATAGTGATTCAAGATGAAGGTTTACATGCATAATATTATCCGTACCCGTGTGAAGCAGGGGCGAGTCGCTAGTAATTTATAAATAATTATGTAATTAATGGAACGTCAAAACGTCGAGATCGAGCTAGAGCCGAAGTGTAGAAGACTACATATTCTGATGGCATCAAAACGAAATATTCGACGAGATTAGAGTTGACTCGATCGTCTACTCTAACGATGTCTCTATTTATCTTTGAAGTGCAACTTGTCAGTGTCATAAATGCAATTCGAATAGCGACTACTAAAATATATCGGCGCGCATCATTAGAATTATAGTGACCTAATTCAAAATCTTGAAGTTTTAGAATTAGTTCTCTTTAATCTATAAATATAAAAGAAATTCTAAATATATACAATAAAAAATTGAAGTGTCAACAATTTTGAATTAGGTCACTATAATTCTAAAGGTGCGATGTACATACATAGCAATGCCAAACGAATTAGATAGTTAATTGTACCTACGGTAGTTGTTAGGTAGTGCTGCTATTACGTGAGGCTCCCTTATTAATCAAACACTTTAAGTTATTAGAGACATCTACCCATAGATGTGAACATAATATTTATCTCATCTGTGTATTCCTTAAGAAAGATGCCAAACTTTTACAATCGCAAATTTTTCAAGAGCAAAATACTGTCATGCCATTTCACTTTTGGCCAATAAACCGTTTATATTTTTACCTGATATATAGTTTTAACTAAGGTAAGGTGGGGTGTAGCCTGGTCTAAGAGCACGCATCCGATAAGAGTACGCAACGTCAAAAACCGTGACGTCGTTTACGATACTCGGCTAACTTCAATCGCATTTCGATGTCAACTGTGGTAAGGAGTGCTGTGCGAAAAAAAAATCAAAACCGGATGAAAACGCAAAAATTACGTAACTTTAAAGATTTTTACTCAAATTCTTAAAGGTTTTTATCATTTTCAAAGTATTTTTGACACGAACCTGCAATTATTTTGTAAAAACGAAGTGAAGTGTTGTGTTTTCAAATACTATACCTAACGCACGCGGCGAGCGTAATTCCGGTCATTGCTAAGAGATGTCGTTGTTCTCCGCTCATTTTCGATTTGGCTGGTGTGTGCACGAGTACGCAGTACGTGGCAGTACGTACCTTGTAAGAGGACGCGCGCGTACTCATACACGAAATTATTTTGAAGTTGGTTTTATTGCGTTTTTTTTATTTTATACATATTATGACAAACTACAAATATAATATATAATGTGTGAAGTAACTATTTCTTTTGTACACATTAATGTAATTGTAATATCCGACCTGCGTACTCTTAACGACGTAGACGCGTACTCTTACTCAATAGGACTTGTAAGAGGACGCATTTCCCATTTCTCACTATTATTGTTTTTTTGAGAGGTATAACATAATTTTGTTATTTTTTGTGTTACTTTATGGAAGATGATTAAATTGTAGACGTAATAAATGACATCTTGATTTCATAGACACCATTATTTTTTTTTTTTTATATTTTGAACCTTAAGTGCGTGCTCCTAGACCAGGTTACCCTACGTGTATCACCGGCAGAAAACTGCTACAGTCCAATAACTAGATTAACTGTTAGTTTTATACCTCAGCTTACCTTAGTACTAACTAAACTTTGAAAGTTTCACAATTGGAACTAGACTAAAAAAAATACGAAAATTATTACACCATTCGCAATTTTCTTTTGGATCCAAATACTGTAAAAGCAAGATATTTTTTTTGCCGTTACTGTACGTAGTAACAAGTAACATCTACATATCTTTTGGCAGGGTACAGTGCGCACGACATTACTTTTCATCTTTTTAAAGAACCCAGTAGGTTAGGTTAGGTTTGTTTCATAATTATTCTGAAAAATAATTTTTTTTTGAAAAAAATGGCTTTCGGACAAATGAAAATTTGGCGAAACGTTACAGATGGGAAACAAAAATTAGTGTTTCAGATAAGTAACCATCTAATCCTGATCACCTTTCAGAGCAGATCCGACTCGGCCGGGTTAGGTTAGGTTAGTTTTTTTTTTATTCCCTATAAAACGCTCCATAATGTGCGGTAGTCATTATTAGCTATGCATTACCTAAATATGCTTTACTTTTAAATAAATAGATGCACGCCACAAATATAAATTGTAGTATATTTAGTAACATTTTGAGTGCAATATCTGCTGTGCAATCAGTAATTTTGATATAAATTTTGATTATTTTTGCATAGAAAAAGGTTTTTTTTTTATGTGCGTTTAAATACTACCCATACATAATTACTTGTATCTGTCTGTCTAATAGAGTTTATGACATTATACAGGTTAATAATCTCCTGGCTTGTGCTATTGTATGTATTTTATACAAAAGAAAACTTGTTTGAACCTGCTAGTGTAATTATTATTCTTAGTGTATAATTTCGACAATAAACCACAGTAGGTACGACATAAAAGAGTAGAAATTAAAAAGTGGCAATACTGTGCTCCATCCCTTTCTAATCAATCTTAGAAAAAGGACGACACTACATAAATTGCCACTTTTTAATTTCTACACTTTCATGTCGGACTGTAATTTGACTAAAATGGAGTACTTAAAATGAAGTACTACTTGGGTATAAGTGAGGCCGCCGTTTGGCAAATTTATTATTTTCATAAGCAAATTCCACCTGCATTAATTCAATTTGCCTCTATTCGCTGGGTGCGAAGTAGGTGGTGGGAGAACCACGAATCGATCGCAGCGCGTGCCGTGGCCAAAAAAGGAACTTTCGTCAGGCCAACTGTCACTTTTTACTAGCGAAATTAAGGCATCTAAAAATAAATAAATATGCGGCACGAAACCTGCAGCGTAGTTAATTGCAAAAACAGTAATCATAAATAAATAAATTTCCACAAGCAAGTTGGAAACGAGAACAAGGAATTAAAGGGATAATCGCTATCAAGAGGAAAAAGTTAGTATAACCTATAGAACAAAATTTTTAATGTTATACATATCTTGTAATATGTTGTAGGGAGTAGCATGTTTATGCGTTTATTTTCTTTTACATTTTGGACATGTTGAGCAAAAACGAATTGTTTCCCATTTTATTGTAGTTTGGGATTTGAAAGCGATGTTGTGTTTGATTGAGCAGAATCCAGTTATAATAATTAATTTGGCCATGTTTAACTGAAAAAACAAAATAATCTGTTAACAAAATAAATGATCGGTTGCATTATGCATGAAATGCGTTTTTCGGTCAAATTTGTTTATTTTGTAACTTACTTCTCGTGAAGATGGCCATGAAATGGTCCGTGTGAATTACATCTGAAAGTTATTGATTTTGCCATGTTAGACGGGAAATAAAGAAGGTCAACGTTTTATCGACACTATAGATTAACATAATCGAATAAAATTAAAGAAAATTACGATACTTCATTGAAATTATTTGTTTGTTTACGTACGTTTACGTTTGTTTACGTGTTGTTACGTTCGTTTACGTTGTTTTCGTAAAGACAGTCAGCCATTTGACATTCAAAATTCCGCCGTAATTGTAACCGCTAGTTGACGCTGTCATCGCGCACCCAGCGAATATTTGAATTTTCAACTGAAACACTTTATTAATAAACATTTTCGTAAAAGGAAAGAAGCAAACAAAATATATTACAGTGCATAAGTTAAATCTATGAAAAATTCCTGTATTGTTGAAAATGAATTGTATTTTCTAGCACGATATCATACGCGAAAGTGTGTTTGCTAATATTTATGTACCTAGACTATTTTCATTTCATGTGCCTTTCGTCTTCACAGTAGATTATGAACCTATTACGGTATGTCACAGTTGTATGTACAAGAAATAAATAATAAGAAATTGTAAATACGCCGACATTGATCGGCGCTCCTGAGGATAATTGCGACCCGATTAGAAACATGTCGAGCGACATTCGACTTATACGACTTGGGTAAACCCGTTTCATATGCGAGTCTCAAGGGAGTTGTATACCTACTATGTAAAATAACTTGTACACAGTTCGAGTTGTTCGTCCGTGTATATCTGCCGCTGACCACTATGCAAGCAAAACCAGTGACCGTGAGAACTATTACGTACGCATAGGGCTGCCATCTGTAACTTTGCCGAACCCGGACAAAGATTTAAAAAACCCGGACATTTGGTGTAAACCGCATTTTTCCCCCGGACGTGTCCGAAAATAACACTATTAAAAAACAAACATTATTTTTCATTCACATAAAAAGTGTCCGAGTTTTCCCAACCCAACACTCAGGGCGTACCCCAACACCTTAACAAGGTGGGCTTCTATCTATCTGTCAGCCACATACGCCCACTGCTGAACATAGGCCTCCCCTATAGCTCGCCACAAGGCGAGTAGCTTTAAGTAACTAGGTTTTCAGCAAACAGGTTTGAAGTACAACATTTCGCTATTCTACGGGCTATTTTTAACGTTACTATTCAAATATGTCAGAAATTTCAGGACTAAAATAGCTGCTTTAGTTACTTTACGTAATTGATATACGATTTGGTAGGTAATATAATATGTGCGTGATCTGAGGTCTAATATCATCTAAATGGCTTTATGTTGAATTATCCCTTGGTTTGAAGTTAGAAGTTCTCTTTTTTTTTTAATTATTTATCAAAAAACATTAAACAAATACATTTTCTTTGGTATGCTAGTACTCTCTAATCTGCCGGCATCCGTTGATGGTTAGAAGGTAGTCCGAAAGCTAGGTTAGTCCGTCATACCCAATTACCCACTCTAGTCCCTCTGCTATTCTGCTGGACTTTCTAAACTGTCACGTTCGATGGCGAGATGCTGTCTGTTTTATCAAAACAAGCTTATCTAAAACTATAGATAAGCTAAGTGTTTTATACTGTAGTACACAATGGTCACTTGGTCAACGCACCAAATATATTACCTACCATCGAGAATGAAAGAGAGATAATTCCTCAGATTTGGTTTTATCAGCGATTTCCATTTTGTTTGGGGGTTTGTGAAATATTTTATTCACTAATATTTCGTTTTCTTTCACGAAAATATTTTTATGAGCAAATATTAAGGCAGACTTTTCGGTTATAATCTACTAAACAGGGAATCCTATCACGCATTGATTAGTAATTTAGTGCGAGTTCATACATTTGCTGCTAAATACAAATAGGAGAAAGGTAACTCTTTAAATCCGTAAAAATCGCTTACGTAATTTTAAGGATGCAAATGTTTTAAAAAAGTATGATTTTACTGTGCACAAATTGACCATAAAAAAAAACTAAAGTATACGAGTGAGTCATAAAAATCAAAACCCAAGAAACTGCTCATTCCTAGACGAAACTCCCAAATATTATTCGCCCAACATTTTCGCGAGTACAGGTAAACCAAAAAATTGGTCTACAAATTTTCTACTCTATTTCAAAAGTGGTAGACTACTTTCTTGTCTGACTGTACAAAGCGGGGTCACAGAACCCTGTCCCATTACATTAGAATGGAGGGAAACGAGATTGTGGAACCATCTCCACAAAGCAACACCAACAAAGATCTAAGAAATTAACCTTAAACGGTTTCTTTCATTAACCGGAAATTAGGAGAAAACTTTTTGCAATCTGTATTATATTCCCCACGCGTTCGTAATAAACGGAAGGTGATTTATCATAGATGAGCAAAATAGATGGACACGCTACAGAACACAAACAACACTTCTTATTATTTACGGTCAGCATCTAAAATAGCTACCTATTTTACTGCTGGCTTACCTATAGTTACGCCAAATTGCATACTAAAATTGTCAGCTACTTTTATGCTGACGTTGACGCTGTACGTTAGCATAGATACAGTCGCTACATGCCCAGCCAGGTGCTCGGCCTTCCGCGTTTGTTCGGACAAAATCGACGCGCGTTCGTAGTAGCACACCCGCAGTCATAATGGCACAGCTGCATCGGTCAGCTGTGTCGCCATGCCCCACGATTGCGTCGAAGTATTCACAAACAAGCAATAAAATGTAGTTCTCGAGGGACTTTTTCGATGATCGTAGTTTTTTATTCTGTGAATATTAGAATATATATTATTATATATTGCTAACCTTGCCTAGCTAGACAAGTAGACCCCTATGGTAGTGGGTAATATAATATTCTGTTATCAGCATTATCTTAATATGATTCTAGTTTCGAACGCTAAGCAGTGCCGTGGTCGTGCAATACTGTAATACATTTGAGCCATGGTAATTTATACATTGTAAGTCTATAATATTATATCATTCATTGATGGTGGAAGTTAGGGTGCGTACAACATTTCACACTTGTAGAGTTGCCTCAACTTTACCGATTATGACTATCGTGACCCTTTATCATTCACGGACACAGGACAATTTTGAAAATTGCTTAATGCGGTACTGTCAATACTCATACAAAAAAGTTCTAGCCAAAAACGGTACTGGGCACTTTGCTTAAAGTATATAAAAACTATGAGAAATGTTCGGTTGTAGATGAAGTGGCAGTTTTGCGAAGATAAAAGCCGCCGTCTAAAAAGATGGTGCTGTATCACGAGAGTCCTAAGTTATGTATGTCTCTCGACGTACTGTCCGTGAAAATGCTAAGCGTTAAACCTAATACTCAGCGTATTACTTATAGAGGTTAGTACAACAGTTACTACTTAAATCTTAATCATGAAAACTAAAGAAGGTTGTCTCTTTTGAACTACAAAAAAACCGCCGTTGGACGTGGGCCGCATTTTACACAAACGGCAAATAAAATACAATTCTTCAGGCATTTCCGATAGTTATTAGTAGTGGTTTTTCTGTTTCTGTAGAAAGACAATCCCAATCCAAATCGACAGATCCTAACCTGCCGTGCTGTGCCAATTTCGAGATTGATATTGTAATCTATATTCCGAGTAATCCCGGATCGCCGTAGTAATGCCGGATGAGCGGCCCAAGCAAATCAAACACGCCCACAATTTAACTATGCAATTCATCCGGTATAAAGAGTGATAAATAACATTGAAATCATACAGCTAGTTTAGAAAATATATGAAAAACGTTGTTTGTGCCTATAACATTTGAGAGAGTTTCCCCAATTCCGCATCATCAGATCATGACTTGTTGACAAAGAGACCACCTTAGTAATTAAGTCATAAAAAAATGAGAATCGGGATGCAATTGGCGGAGAAATCGAAACGAAAAATACAGTCATACAGTTGAAGCGAGACCCTCCTCCTTTTTTGAAGTTTATTATTTTTTATTTTCAAGGAAAATATATCGTGCTGAAGGTTTTCTTACTAATTAAATAAGTATGTATATATACCAATCTACTACGAGTAAACTTGTATGTCTATGTCTATACATAGGAAATGCATAATTTCCGTTCGGTTAGGTTGTTTCGCAAACATTTTGCATTTAATATGTTATCCCGTCATGAATCGTAACCAAGAGAGAAAGAACACAGAAAATATCATTAACGTTCACATTAGAATTCAGCCAATCAAATTTCAAGGAAATTGATTTATTGAGGAATTTCTCAATTGAGGAGCATTTAAGACAGACGGAATTTAAATATATTCTGAGGGAGAGCGTATTTACCATTTTTATGGCCAAGTCTTGGAATTTATAAAATATTTCTTAACAGGTTTGAGATTGACAAGAAACAAGACTGTGGGTGTTTATGTAAATTTTTGAACGAAACATCCGATTCGGAGCTGCCGCATTATAATATGGAAACGGACTTTTTGTCATTTTATGAAATATATTTATCCAACTTCGCAAAAGAATAGTTATTATTTTACTGGATTGACTGAGATTTTACTCCATAGGGCGTTCGACATTCCTATTTAGAAAAAAATACATGAATTCAATATCGATTTTGTACACTACATACGAGTAGAAGGTTCCATATTTCTGTACGATCATTATCGTGTCAGTGGGACAGGCCCTGCCTAGTGTGAGCCACAAAACTGAACCTACATGTAATTTACCTTGTTCTTGAATTAAAATTGACTTAACTTTTACAGGTATTTGTTTACACGTATCACAGAAGCAATTCTACCTTTGAAATTGTATTGCAAAAAGTCTATCGTAAAAAGCTCCAAAACTAAACTAATTTGAATTGTTGTCGTGCAGCGGAATTTTAAAAATGCAATACATTTTTTATAAAACTAAACTCGCTGCTGAATACTTGACCAGCTTTAAGCTTCTTTATCCGTCTCCGACCAGGGCACTAGCGGATAAAAAAGCTACAAAACTGAGTCAGTGGATACAATTAAAATGAAAATGAAAATACGATGGAAAGAAACTTTAATTTCGTATTATTAAGCGACGGAATGCGACAGAAATCGTGTTATACTGTGATTCAGAGGGTTGTTAGGCTGTCTGTCCAAAGAAGCGGATCTGAGTAAATTAACCAATCACATCCCTCAGATTTAAATGCACTTCTTTTGGGCTTCACAAATACGTATACCTGATTGGTTAATTCTCTTCGCTCCGCTTCTAGAGACAGAAGAGGAGCCTTATAACTTGTATTGTTTATTAATGACCATGTTTATCACGTGATCGATAGATGATAAAGCATCAGTCACCTGCCGATACTGGCATGAGTGCGAGACCCTCTGAATTAGTTTACTTTAGTAGGTATGTTTTCGACTAGGTCATAGATACTGCATATATCAACATGAAGTAGTAGTATTGGTCCAGGGATGATTCAGGATTCTACTGTAACGTGTGTATACTTGTTTGTTTATGTATATGACCTTCTTCTTTTAATATTTGCATGACATTTATTTGGTATTTTTCATATTATTTGAATTCATATATCCCCCTACTCATTTCTGTATACTATATGTTTTCTCCGTACCTACATGTACCGTTATCCAAATAAATATCACTAATATTATTGATGAACAACAAATGAAAGCGGCGAGCTTACCGGTAACATAAAATATCATTAGTATCATTACCGGCATATAAACGACAGCGTCAAAAAAAATTTAACCCATATATATAATTATATTTTGTTTATTTTCAATAGGCAACATAATATTTCTTACTTATAATATATATATGACTGAGTTGCGTTTCGAGAGTCCATTGTTATTTTATATTTTTATTTTTAAAATTCAAATATTGGGTCGTGTAGGTGCGTATACGACTATTAGTAATGTGGAATTCTGGTTTGGCCTGAAAAATAGCGCTGAAGCGTCGCTCGTAAGACAACACGATCAGCATTATGCTGACGATGACGCCCCAACCGTTTACCACATTTTTAGTTCTTAATTTCACCTATTATGGACTAGTAATTTTAGTTGTTGTTGTTAGATTTCATATGTTGTCCATGTTTATGCAACTTGTGGCAATAAATAAATTTTCTTTCTTTTTATCTTAGTTTAAACCAATAAAATAAAGTTCTCAGGCGAATTTTGCTAAAATCGAAGGAGGAAACCTTCTTTAACCTTTTTCTCTGTGATAATACCTACATCCAGAAACTCATACTACTCTTACTCATATTATGCACAGCCATAAGACACGTTATCTCGTATGCTATAAAATGTTGACATGTGACATGAAAATATGTTGTCGTTAACTAACTCTCATAAAATCTGCTTCTTCTTATGCAAATTGGTTTTTATAATCGAAACATGTGGAAATGAAAACAATAATGTTTTAAAACATTACGCCCAGTTACATTTTTATTACTATTACTATGTTATCGTGTGATAAGAATATTCAATGAAGGTAAACCAATAGCTTATTCAACAAGCAAATGTCATCATCACAATAAAATAACTAGATGGGCCACGTCTCTGCATGTCTGTCTGTATTACCTACTGTACGAGTAAAATAATCATTACTGTTACTGTCACCAAGTACACGTAATATTGTTATGGACTTATTTTTCTTCTGATTTAACTTCTTAATCCCTCAGCTGTGGAAAGCTTTGGGCTGTGTAGTACAGTTCGTCTGTTTGCATTTTTTACAGATACTTTTAATGAGGTTGCACCTCAATAACTTTTATTTAGTCATTAGGGCGCAAATAAAAATTGATTGCGATTTTTTCGTCTTCTCATAGACGAGGGGTTAGCCATTATTTTAGATATTGACTCATTGTAAAGATAAAAAATATTCTATTTTTAAAAAGGTTCAAAGGCGGATTTTATTATGCGCATATTGTTTTCGGCCATCGGTTCTACGAGCAACTGCACAGAAAGATGCTTAAGTGGCGACCGCGTACCGGAAGATCGTTCGCGGCAAGACTCAACAAGGTGGACTGACAACCTAGTTGAGATCACGGGAAGCAATTGTATGAGGGCGGCGCACGATCGATCATCGTAGAGAACTTTGGGAGCCTTTGTCCAGCAGTGGGCGTCTATCGGCTGACATGGTAATGTTTTCTTTTCTGATGACATCAAATTTTATTTAGGTATTATGTCACTACTTTACGTACCGTATTTTTAACACGTTTATGGAGACTTTACATCAATTTAATAGCGTTATTACTCATACTACTATCGGTAAATGCATTAAATTCCCATTTTGGAGCCGGTTCATTTTATGAATGTAGCGCACTAACTTACGCTCGATGTACTTATTATTTTCAACATTGAAATCGAAATATAGTTTCGGAAATTGTTAATAGTACACAAATCACTTTTTAACAAATATTACAGTGCACAATGGGACCAACTAGAAAGTATGCACTTTGAAACAAAAAAAAACCAAATAGGTACAGCCGTTTTCCAGTAATCGTGGAAAGTACAGTATAAACAAAAACGTACTCCCCGACGAACTGAGAACATGCTCCGCTTTTTGACGTCGATTGAAAATAACGATCGCATATTGTTTTATACAGTCAGCCAACAAAATTGGTCTACCACTTTTCGACTGTATTTTTCATGTACCTATGAAGTTCAACATTGGTAGACCACTTTTTTGGACTTATGTACTCTGTACATCCTCAGCCCCGCCTCCACTCAATGTCAACTACACGGAGCGTCGTTAAAATACCGCCCGAAATTTTCACCAACAAGTTTAGTACTGTACCCTTAACCTATCATAGAATGAAGCACTACAGAAGATTCTCCCTTAGATCTTAGATGTTCCCAAAAGAAGCCTGAAAACAGATTTTTATCGTCTTTTTGTGTAAAATGCGACGGAATTGCTCGTAGGGCGTGGTGATGCGAACTACGAACGCGCGCCGAACAAAAGTGGAAGGTGTAGCTGGTTTGTAGGCTATGAGTGCCGCTAGCAGTGCGTTGTGAATCCCTCACTTCAGTATTTAAAACAAAAGTCGTTTCCAACATTATTTGTAGGATACAAAAAATTGGATTGCTTTATCTATTAACAAAGTTTCTAGAGCCACCTTCCGGATCCATCATCAGACCCGCCCCATGGTACCATATTATTGTACTGTCATCAAAGTTATGTAGGTATGCAAAATTTCAGCTCAATCGACTGAAGATATCTGCTTCCAAATTGAGTTGCAAGATTCCACCCGAACAAACATAGTTATATAGACACATAGTTTACATACATACATTGCAAGTTAAATAAAAGCTTGTAAAAATAACGATCGCATATTGTCGTGTAGAATCGTTAGCTCCACCCCACTTAGTGTCAGCGGCACTACGTGGAGCGTCGTTAACATACCTGCCGGAATTCTTATGAACATCTGTACTGACATCGTCTCCGCTACATTTAAATCATGCGAGAGAACATCGTCGCAAAATACGTGACAATACAAATTCTCTTTTAGGATGTCGTATGAAAATTGAAGGTTAATAATTGAGGAAATGTCTGTTATAGGGTAAAATATTTACTTTTTTAGGGTTTCGTACTCAAAGGATAATAAAATCCGTCCGTCTGTTTGTCTGTCTGTCTGTCACCAAATTTTCACAGATGATGAATTTCTGTTTCCGCTACAACAACAAATACTAAAAACAGAATAAAATAAATTATTTCATTATGCTCTTGATGAACGAACGATGTGAACACCTACTCGTAGTAAAACCATTATTTACTCTTATGTTTATATTGGGTGCGTCTCATTTCATAAAAAAACAATTAACATATTTTCATATGACCGAACATACGTTTGGTAGAATTTTCAGATTGTATAACAAAGTTTCATAGAATGTTTATTTCATATATCGTTATTCGTAGAAGCACAATTGATAGAAAGTCATTTCTTATAACAATCATTTGATAGAATGTACGTTAATGCAATTTCTTATAACAATAATTTCATAGAATGTTCGTTTAATAGATTGTACTTTCATAGAATGTACTTTTCGTATAATATACTTTCATATAAATTTAAGCACTATATAACTGAATTTAGGCTGCGTAAGTACGGACATAGGGCTCTCAATTTAGGGCAAAAAAAAATTTGGCAGAGAATGTTTGGCATACTACTCGTTTATCCTATAAATTTTAGCACATACTCATTTAAAGTCCTAAAGCATGTAGGTGTGAAGTCAGAATCGTTACGTATTCTACCTTAAGGCAGGTCAGACTTCGGTTAGGTTAGGTACGACGACGAGCGAAGCGAGGAGTAGGGGTGTGTATTTTCTCACATAACTTTTTAATTCCTATTATCGGAAGTCCGAAAATATTTCTCATACTATTTTATATCATACCACATCATACCTAATGATCACACTTCATAATTTTTTTGAATACAAACCATCGGAACTCGTAATCATCAGAACTCATATGATCACTATTCATACAACTTGTTTATACTAATATTTGTTTTCATAATATATTTTCTTACACTACTAATCTAACTCATAATCATCAGAATTCATAATCACCCGAATTCATAAATTACAAAATTTTAACGAGCGAGCGAGCGAAGCGAGCGAGCAAACCCTTTCAGAGAATATCCGACGTGGCCGGGTAAGGTTAGAAGTTCACGCTACGCTTCGCTCCCGCCTTGCCTTCGCGGTTATTTATTTTTTTGCGTACCGAAAAAAGTTTTGCCTGTATTCATACTGTTTACATACAAGAACAATCCACCCGACCACTATTAATAGGAAAAGTATAAATACCTTTACCTTTCTATTAAGTGTGTATTATGTTATTTGTTTATTCTATTAAATGTTTATTGTATGAAATGTTCATTATATTAAGTATGTATTATGTTATTTGTTTATTCTATTAAATGTTTATTATAGTCCGTTTTCTATTGGGAATGCTTGTATGGAGAGGTATACAATTTTGAGTACAGCAATGCCATTTGGCACGGGTATTATACACGTCTACCTGAGCCCAAAACATCCGGTAACCAGACTGTACACCGTGTCAGAAGGGGGCAGGGGGGGTTCAAAATACAGTGCTCCCGTCGTTCAGAAAAAAAAATCTGGCGGATTAGTTTAAACCTTTCAGTCAAGTTTGGTGGCGTTATCCGGTAATTAGATGATGCCCGATTCATTACCTGTGCCAGTTTTTTAGGGTCCCGTAGCAAGATATGACGCAATCCTTAAAATAACAAACTTTCAGTACTAACAAAATGTAAACAAACCCTTATATTTTCATATTTTTTGTATTAAACTTGGTATATAAAAAATACTATTCAAAAGCCAATTTCATACAAATTCTAAAAACATTAACAATAAATATAAATTTGTCTATTTTCAATGAAAAATAAAATATTGAAAATACTGCAACGTTCGTCAGCGCAGCGTAGGGAACGGCAAAAAGACCCGAATACTGAAGTAAAATAAGTATTACTAACAAAAAAAACCCAGTCAAGTGCGAGTCGAACTCGCGCATCGAGCGTTCCCTACAAATTTTAACCTTTCTCATCCCATCTTAACTGGTAGGACCCGGTTAAGTTAAGTTTGCACCTGGTACGTATGGCCATGCATACAAATGAGGTGTAAACTTAATCCAAACGGGTAGTCCTCATATAACTTTTGAAAGCACATTTTTTTATGTTTTAATTAGAAATGTATAGTTTTCAGATAATTACCTGTACTGGTGGTATAAGACGACATTAGTTGCTAAATTTCACAGTTCTAGGTCAACGGAAAGTACCCTATATACTTTGATTCTCTTGAGAGTGGCGAAATATAAATATACGACCGTATATATTTTTTTATTAATTTAGAAAATTGATTTTTTCATGACTTCAAGGGATTGTAGACTTGAGTATATGGTTTAAATTTCAACTTGATATCTCGACGCGTTCCCGAGATAAGGGTTTTGACACACGTACGGACCGAAGGAAAACAAAGTAATTATATAAGGTTTCCGTTTTTGTATCTCGGCAACGCGTTGAGATATCAAGTTGAAATTTAAACCATATACTCAAGTCTACAATCCCTTGAAGTCATGAAAAAATCAATTTTCTAAATTAATAAAAAAAAAGATACGGCCGTATATTTATATTTCGCCACTCTCAAGAGAATCAAAGTATATAGGGTACTTTCCGTTGACCTAGAACTATGAAATTTAGCAACTAATGTCGTCTTATACCACCAGTACAGGTAATTATCTGAAAACTATACATTTCTAATTAAAACATAAAAAAATGTGCTTTCAAAAGTTATATGAGGACTACCCGTTTGGATTAAGTTTACACCTCATTTGTATGCAGGGCCATACGTACCAGGTGCAAACTTAGCTTAACCGGGTCCTACCAGTTAAGATGGGATGAGAAAGGTTAAAATTTGTAGGGAACGCTCGATGCGTGAGTTCGACTCGCACTTGACTGGGTTTTTTTGTTAGTAATACTTATTTTACTTTAGTATTCGGGTCTTTTTGCCGTTCCCTACGCTGCGCTGACGAACGTTGCAGTATTTTCAATATTTTATTTTTCATTGAAAATAGACAAATTTATATTTATTGTTAATGTTTTTAGAATTTGTATAAAATTGGCTTTTGGATAGTATTTTTTATATACCAAGTTTAATACAAAAAATATGAAAATATAAGGGTTTGTTTACATTTTGTTAGTACTGAAAGTTTGTTATTTTAAGGATTGCGTCATATCTTGCTACGGGACCCTAAAAAACTGGCACAGGTAATGAATCGGGCATCATCTAATTACCGGATAACGCCACTAAACTTGACTTAAAGGTCCAAACTAATCCGCCAGATTTTTTTTTCTGAACGACGGGAGCACTGTATTTAGAACCCCCCCTCCCCCCTTCTGACGCGGTGTACAGTCTGGCTACCGGGTGTTTTGGGCTCAAGTAGACGTGTATAATACCCGTGCCAAATGGCATTGCTGTACTCCAAAGTGTCATACTGTTTCCCAATAGAAAACGAACTATTATATGAAATGTTCATTATATTGAGTGTTCATTATTTTTAGTGTTTATATACGAAACAAGCAATATATCAAGTGTTGTTATAAGAAATGAAGATATATGAACAGATTTTCTACGAAATGATAATTCTATCAATTAATCGATTCTATGTGTTGAAATTATATTATATGTTAAGCGATGTGATGAAGGTTATACCATTTGTTGTTCTATGAATTATTACACACTCGTTTATATTTTAATACAAAAAACATAGAATTCTCTTTCAATCTTGCAACATTAAGTTCACAGTATAAGCAAAGTTTAACAATAGCTTCGTATATGAGCGGATTAAAAATGAACCCACACTTGCAATTTTATTGCGTATAGTTAGAGAACTTACTACAACAAAGGAAATACTTTTCAATGCATTTACTCCAGTATTTACTTTTACTCAAAGAGCAGACGCTAACACTTTTTGTCTATCGCGCAGATCAGAAAAAGCAGAGGAGACTTCTCTTTTGATCTTGTCACACTGCCCAAGTGGCAAAGAGGCTGTATATATTTAAAAGCCTATTAAGCAACCATTAAAACTCTAATTTAAAGTTGATGGCATAGTATATTTCGGTTGAGATATCCAGCGGTGCCGAGTTGGCAGGCCACCAGCACGATGTCACCGGTGCTTGCGGTTCTGCGACAAATTTTCAGATGATATTTGAAGAAAACGTTATGACAAATATGTTTATTTTGTATCAATCTGTCAAGTGGCGAGGCGTCCATAGAACTCTATTCCCACCAGCTTGCTGTGTTGTAAAGAATTTGTGATCATACACTATTGTTGTGGCAAAAAGTAACCACACCCGGTTGACCAACGATATCGTTGAAGCCACACCGCTGCATTCTAGTATACCTACGCGTATTTCTCGTTATATTTGAGCCAGAAGTACAAGATATTAGTAGTTATTTATCACAGTAAGCAAAATGGTGTCAATTGCATTATCGCAACAAAAACTGGCTTATCGGGTAGGTATAAATATTATTGTCCAGTTAATATTCAAACATTACTTGTCTAGCATAGCATGTCTCTCATTTAGTGATTATATCTTAACGAATAACGAATGTAGTTTAAATAAATGCTTTTGCCTTCTTTTACAAGTGTACAATACAGATGATTCTGAGGCTGACTACTAATGCAAAGGAGTTTGACTGGAAGACTGGAACTAAACTAAACATACCATTTCTCGACCATCTCGATGTATAACATATTTCATCCTTATAAAAGTTATTTTTCTTTTTACAAACAAGCATGTTACAAATTGGCACGTGATGTGGCCTACATTTGATTGAAGGAAAACGTGCCACGAAAAATGGCATTCACAACGAAACGAAAAACAAAAAAATTGTAATCAAATCGCAAAGTTTGCGAGTGGGTTAAAAAATTCTCAACACCGGACGGTTTTATTGTGATATTTTGTTAACTTCTGACAATTTCACAAAGTTTAAATTACGTCTGTAACAATGCAAATTACCTATCCCTTCTTTTGTAAGGTATGCTAAGGCAAGATCGGATAAGTCAAGTACTCACAGAATAAAGTTAAAAGAAGGAAGGAACCGTAGCAGTAACTCCTTTTATCGTCAAGTAAAAATTAATTCAAACATCTACTTTGAACGCAGGTTCATGGGGAAGGTTTTCTCGGTTTTACCGACCAAGATACATAAGTAAGTATTCTAGGTATGTTCTCTTTTAACCTTGAAATATAACTTATCAATGTCAACTTAATCCAGCTCGAATAGTAGAATCCATCCATCCATACTAATACTAATATACTAATAATATTATATATTATATTATATTATATTATATTATATTATATTATATTATATTATATTATATTATATTATATATATTATTATATTATATTATTATTATGTGTTTCTCATTTTTTGAGTCTCGGGCTCATACGTCCCGGTCTTTTGGAAGGCTTGCGTGGGGATATGGATCCAACACGTAGAGGCCCCTTGGAGAAATTTGCTGTGGCTGTTGCCCTGCTGGGACCCGTTCCTGATCATATCAATAAGATGATACATCCATGAACCGGTCCCAGCAGGTAATTGAAATATTGCATTGATATGGAAAAGAAACCGGGCTATTAAAGTGAAGTTTGGATGGACTATTTATTTGGGCTATTGCAGTAGAAAAATGACACCCGCCGTAACCATCCATGCGACTGTTACCTCTGGCGGGTGGTGACTCGCCCCTCACTAGGTGGGCCCCGTAATGCCATCGTGCAGACGGCCGGAAGCAACACGAGCGTGAGGGCTCAGGGGTGTCGAGAGGTGTGCTGCGCTTTCTCCGAAGTTACTCGCGGCGTGATGCCCTTTAACACTTCCACCCCTGGAGCATATAGCTCTAACGCTCCTCTCTGGACGGCCAATGAAGGCAAGCCAGAGCTGAGAGTCCTACGGGTCCTCTTGGGTTTCCACTCCGGCCGATGAAGGCACACCGGAGACGAGGACCCTGACCGACTCTCTGGAGATCTCGGGTCCGTGGGGTCGTCACTCCCCAACAGCTCGCCACAAGCTGCCCTGCGGGCTTATTATTATTATTATTTCGTATATTTATTTAATTTCTTAGGTTAAGTTTTTTTACAATAAATTTATATAAAAAGTAAAATACAACAACGTAATTACAAAATATAGATACATTATAAAAAAACCTAACCTAGGGTGCCGCCGGCAGCGGGGCGGGGCCCAGGCTACCGGTGGTTAGGGCTGCAGAGAGAGGAACCTCCTGACGATTATTATTATTATTATTTCGTATATTCATTTAATTTCTTAGGTTAAGTTTTTTTACAATAAATTTATATAAAAAGTAAAATACAACAAGGTAATAACAAAATATAAATACATTATAAAAAAACCTAACCTAGGGTGCCGCCGGCAGCGGGGCGGGGCCCAGGCTACCGGTGGTTAGGGCTGCAGAGAGAGGAACCTCCTGACGATGCACGCCGTGTCCAGGAGTACCGCCTTCTGTATCTGGCCCTTGATCCAGCCATCTAGCGAGAGTCTCTTAAGATGTTTGTCGAGACTCTTCGCTATAAGACCGTTCGCCGAAACGACTATCGGGACAATGATCGTCGAGTCAACATCCCACATGGCGGTCACCTCATGAGCCAAGTCAAGGTACTTGCTGAGTTTATCCTTCTCGGCCTTCACGAGGTTCTCGTCATGGGGGATGGTGATGTCGACGAGCACTGCCTGGCGCTTGGATCGATCTACCAAAACGATGTCAGGCTTATTGGCTACAATAGTCCTGTCCGTGATGATAGATCGATCCCAATAGAGCGTGGCACGACCATTCTCAAGAACTGGCATGTGTGCGTACTTATAGTACGGCACCTCAGACCCCACAAGACCGTATTGAAGAGCAAGTTGCTGGTGAATGATCCTGGCTACTTGGTTATGTCTGTGCAAGTACTGGCCGTTAGCAAGATGAGAACAACCGGAGATTATATGCCTGAGTGACTCACCGGGACGGCGGCATGCCCGACAAATGTCGACCGTACCGTCCTTCAGGATATATCTCCGGTAATTGTTCGTCATCATTACTTCGTCCGCAATTGCACAGACAAAACCTTCGGTTTCCCGACGCGAGCAGATCTACATCGGGCCCCGTAAGGGCCTTGTAGAACCGCCCGTGTAGCTCCTTGCTCTTCCATACAGCCCTGCGGTCATCGGTGCTAAGCACCTTTGGTCTGCGCCAGTTCTCGTTTGCTAAGGAGAGAGAGGTGAGGCCTTTGTCAACTGCTACTACATCGCGATGAATCCCACACTCGTTGTTTAGGAAATACTCCCTAAGACTGCACACCTCGCGGTTATGGAGGTCCTTGGCGTTTAAAAAGCCACGGCCCCCACACTTACGCGGGATGTACATTCTCATAACTGACGAGCGTGGGTGCCTCATGCGATGTGAAGTGAGCAGCTGACGGACCCTCGTATCCAGGGCGTCCAGCTCAGTCTGAGTCCACCTTAGTATGCCAAAGGAGTAAGTGAGCAGAGGCATCACCCAAGCGTTGAAGGCGCGTGCCTTATTGCCACCGGACAAAAGACTGTTAAGTACTTTTGTCAAACGACAAAAGAAACGCTCCTTCAACGCCTGTCTAATGTCTCCGTCCGCAATACCCAATGACTGTGACATACCAAGGTACTTGTAGGTTTCAACTTCGGAGATAGACCTGAGGGTCATTGTCTCAGAAAGCTGTAAGTTCGCGGAATTTACGACTTTCCCCCGCTGTACATGCATGACCGCACACTTGTCTACGCCAAATTCCATTTTGATGGCACTACTGAAGGTTTCAGTTACTTCCAGTAGTTCCACCAGATCCTGGCGTTTTGGTGCATACAGCTTAAGATCATCCATGTAGAGCAGATGAGAAATGACCTCACCTCCTCTTCGAAGCCGGCAACCTAGTCCTGAATCCTTCAGCAGAGTGCTGAGCGGATTCAGGGCTAGGCAGAACCACAGAGGACTCAAACTGTCACCCTGGAAAATACCTCTCTCAATCCTTATCAAGTCCCGCGGGCCAGGGGGGCCATCCCCGCCTCCTGGTTGACGAAGGACTGTGGTCCACTGCCTCATACACGCGCCTAAGAGGGATCTTAGAGCTGTATCGATTTTATACAGCTCTAAGATCCTCTCCAGCCATGAATGAGGCACCGAATCATAGGCCTTCTTATAGTCAATCCAAGCGGTTGAGAGGGACCCCTTGTTCCGCCGAACTTGTTGGCAAATGGTCGTGTCAATGAGGAGGAGCTCCTTAGTACCACGGGACCCAACCCTACACCCATTCTGAGAAAAGGCCAAAACGTTGTTCGCAACAATGTGCGAGTTAATTTTTGTTCTCAGAATGGACGTAAGGAGCTTGTATAAAGTGGGCAAGCACGTGATGGGTCTATAGTTTTTCGCTTCCGTGGTACTACCGGACTTATGGAGCAGGAAGGTAACACCAGTAGTCATGAAAGATGGCAGGGAACCAAGCTCGAGGGCGTCTTGAAATTGTGTTGCCAGACGTTCGTGTGAGGATCGAAACCACTTGATCCAAAAGTTGTGCAACCCGTCCGGTCCAGGACTTTTCCAGTTTTGGGTCGTACGGGCCGCACACCTTACATCATCGGGGCTGATAGTCACAGGCCCCATGGCTTCGATCGGCTCACACACACGTCTGACAACATTCATCCATTCGCCCTCTGTGTGCTCGACTGGCACCGACCAGATACTACGCCAGAAGTTAATCATGGCAGTAGGATCATTATTATTATTATTATTATATTATAAATGCGAAA
The DNA here is from genome assembly GCA_932273695.1 of Apotomis betuletana. NCBI lineage: Eukaryota > Metazoa > Arthropoda > Insecta > Lepidoptera > Tortricidae > Apotomis > Apotomis betuletana. Next base: position 18,654,880 of record OW026301.1, on the reverse strand, counting down.
GTGTGTCTGTCTGTCTGTCTGTCTGTCTGTCTGTCTGTCTGTTACCTCTTCACGCTTACACCGCTGAACCGACTTAGATGAAATTTGGTATGGAGATAGTTTGAGACCCGGGAAAGGACATAGGATACTTTTCATCCCGAAAATATTTAGTGTCCCGTGAGATGAGCGGGTAACACCGCGGGGCACAGCTAGTCTATTATATGTAAATATTGTTCTTTATAACTGTCATAGGTGTGGCCGATACATCACCGAATTAGACCCTGTCTGAATTGTCCGGCAAAGTCATCAAAGACCGAATTCTATTTGTGCTACGGTTACATTATCGGAGATTCGGCGAATATTAGTATTTGAGTCTATCTCAAAACATAAAAAAAAGACGGCAACAAAAATATTCATCAAATCCCGATAATAATGTGGCATTCATTTAGTAACCGTAAAAAGGATCACACAAAACTTGCATAGTCTGCTTGTGACGTTATTTTTACATAGGTATATGCAGCAGTGAAAACGCACCGTCAGCATTTAATTTACCAGACAGTCAAAGCCTCGCATTACTATCGAATCCGGTCTTAAGAGACCTAATTCATTTAAAAAAAAATTTTTTATATATTTTTGAAGAGAATAATACTTTTACTCGAGTTCTACGTAGTAACATAGCTAATTCATGCTTTCAAAAAAAAAAAATTTCCGCGTGAATTTTGACAATTTCGAGTACTTTTTGAAACAAAAGTGATCAATGAAAAATTCATACTGTAGGTTTCAAATATTTATGTTAAGAAATCAATGATATGTTAAGAAACATGTTTGATCATACAGAAAAATGTCTAAAACAATCAGCATTTTAAAAGGAATAAGGCCTCTTAAGAGCCCAGATTTCTGACAGTGGAAACTATTGGAGGTCGTATATGTACTGGCTACTGGCTACATATTAAGTTTAATCATATTAATATTACACATGACATGCTTGTCATAGAAAGAATACAAATTGTTCTTGTGACAGACTTCGTAGAAGACGGGTGCAAAATATTGTTAAACCACTCTAGCTGCTGTTACTACATGTTTTCCTTTAGAAACCACTATCAATTAAGGCTTAATTTGGGAGCGTAAATTGTAAATTGACGCATTTGGAAGCGACAATGCCACACACAAACGTACTAAAATACACATTATATAAGTTTCTAATGGCGGTGATAAATAATAAAAACTCTGATAGTGGTCAGGCGTGGATACCCCATAGGGTGGCTCCACGCCAGAGATAGACACTTGCTTCAGCTGGTTTCAGTATATTGACAAGTAACTACGCACTTATCTTACTAACTAACCTAAGACTGGTCGACAGTGTACATATAGGTACATAGATCTGTACATACGACATCTTAACTATGTTGCCTTGTATCTGTGTGCATGATTTATTAATGGTAGATAAATGATTAACAATTTATTTTTCACGCACGCATATCTTGATTAGGTGCATCGGCACAACCTTCTTTATGCCTGCAAGGATGACTAATGTTCATTTAATTACGTCAGTTTTTTTCAGACGAAATATCCAAAGAAATTGTACCTTTTATTTTTGCGGGAAAGCGAATTTGTTTTATAAAGTAGTATAAATTCTGACTAGACACTGAGGGCCCCAGCTCCGAGTAGAGTGCAAAGTATCATTGTTACGTGAGTGGGCGACATAATTCGGGTGCGGGCCCGCGGCCGGCGCGATCTCGCTTCACACCCGCACATGAAATCACGCGAATAAAGACAAACAGCTCGAATGTGAGCTGAAAGGGACTTGACATGTCATTTGTTATAAGGTTTTTACGTGAGTAAACGTAAAGTGTTATAGGTACTTATATATTTTGAAGCCTACAATAATTATTACTATTTGTGTGTTTGTTGTGAAATGTATGCATTTATTGAGTAGTGCCTAGTTAGTTTTCATCTAATATACATTTTTGTCACTGACTCCAGACGCAGAGAGCGGTGATATATTTAAAATTTTATCATCATCATATCAGCCGATAGACGTCCACTGCTGGACGAAGGCCTCCCCCAAAGTTCTCCACATCGATCGGTCTTGTCCCGCCCTCATCCAATTTCTGCCCGCGACTCTAAGCAGGTCATCGGTCCACCTTGTTGAGGGCCTTCCCACGTTGATTTGAAATTTTTATGTATCTATTTGTGGGTTTGTATGTCGCATCGTTGATCTCAAAGGCTGATGCCTTTTTTAATGTGGTTTTCGTTATTGGAAACCTGGGCTTATTAAGATTAATTGAAACATTAATATGTCAGGCAAAAGACGCTAACTTTCCGTTTCCGCAGCTGAATGTAGGAAAGTAGAAAACTCGACTACAACAACTCGTCAAACAATATACATAGTAAAAGTGTGTTTTGCAAGTTTAGGAGGTGCTTGAGTTTGAATTAGTAGTTGATGAGGAAGTCAGACAGTTAGATTATGTGGTCAAGAAAATGTTTATCAAATATGTCCAAGATATCTACTTTAGTGATAATATTCTATTAATATTAAAGATTTAATATCATACATATACTTTAAATATCATACATTTTAAAATGTACAATGGCAATAATACATAACATAAAATAATGAGAACTTTACTAACTAAAATATATGTTCTATGTATTGTCAAAAAGTAGGCGAAAAAACCTCACGTGATTTGTGCACAAGCACTTACTTATACCAGTTTACTTATTTATACTGACTAAAGGAATGTAGAATACTTATTCAACATTCCTTCAGCACCCTTAAAATCTCCTCTTTTTGCGTCCAAGGCAAGTAAAAAGCTTATAACTGATGGGACGTCAAGCCTCCTTTTCAACTTGTGTTCGTATTTTTTCCGGGGTGTTTCATGTGTTATAGTGTGAAGCAAAACACGCGGCCACTACCCGCGAGGCCTGGGGTTGTTTTCGGCGTTAGTAATGTTATATTCAAATTCAAATTCAAAGTTTTGTATTTCAGACAACATGATCCAAATTTGTTAGTAAACTTAGGTAACTAAAGTTGTTAGTATTTTATTATTAATAAAGATTTAGTCCTCTCTCTGAGTTTCCCCATCAGAGGACAATCGATTATAACGCAATCGATATATGCCCGTGATCTGGCCACAGTATACCGGGTGATCAATCCAAATGGGTCAGTAGGGAACAATCAGAAACTATAAGAGATAGGAAAATCTGTTCTTAGGAACCATGGCGTCGATTTTAGATTGATTAGAAACTACATTTTTGTTTTATAAATCTCATACATAAATGAAATTAACTTTATACATAACTCGGTTGAAGTCGCTGTAAAGAATGTTAACATTACGACATGCGATTGCTTACAGAATTAACCAGCTTCAATTCCCGTTATGTATTAGATTCATAAAAAAAAATGCAGTTTCTATTAAATATAAAATCGACGCCATGGTTCCTCCTAATGGGTCAGTACTGACCCATTTGGATTGATCACCCTGTATCGATAGGACATTTTTAGAAATGTGCTCTATTCGAAGTTACCATATTTCCTTATTTTTTTCTCTCATAAGTGAAAATAAAAACCGCATGCAATATATTTAATTTTCAACCGACTTCAAAACAGACAACCATTTATGACACTTTATACTCTCGTGGTTTGTACACATAATTAACACAAATTATGACGGGTCTATCGCGATATTCCTTAATTACCTTTATAATCTAACATTTCGGCGGTACAAGTACATTTTGAGACCACGACGCGTGCAACCCCACCGAATACATACAAGCAAGATTATAAATACAAGCATTATTAAACAAAAACTGTTTATGCTGTTTAATAAACTGTATTCAACAGTACAAGTATAAACCACGGCCGGTGTAAAGGTTCCGGAACATCAGAAATGGGGCACTATACTCGATGTAATTCGTTTTAATTATTGCATTTAAATGAGTGTTAATCACGGAAATTAAACAGATAGTTTATATTGGATAATTTTCCAATAATAACCGAGATCTCGTCAATATCGTTAATTTTCGAAGTAAAATGTAGGTACTCCCAATTTTTGATGACGCGTTTGGCTCAGTTTGTAGTGCAGCTGCCTACTGAGCCAGCGGTCTTGGGTTCGAATCCCGGCAAGGATAAAGATTTGTGTGATGATGATGAACCCGAATATTTGTTCCTGGGTCGTGGATGTTATCAATCAATATATATATTTATACATAGTGCAGTCGTCTAGTACCCAATGTACCCATAGTACAAACATTGCTTAGTTTAGGACTAGGTCGATTTGTGTAAGATTGCCCCTTAATATTGTATTTATGCCGTACATAGTCTAATTTTATGAATATTTTATAACATAACTTGTATGCATTCATATTTAGATTATCGCTTTATCACATACAATTTATATATTTGATGTAGAGCAAATCAAACCTTAATCATATCGATTAATTAATAGTTAATTTATTTATTTGCTTCCCTAGATGCGATGCGAAGTATTCGTATCAAGTATTTATTATTTACCTAACTAAGTAGATAAACATATTTGTAAAAGTCCTTACTTATCTAATATAGGGTAGGTATGACAGAAGTCTAAGGAAAATCTTAGCCTGTTTTTTTTTAATTAATAACTCAGCAGCAGTCTAGGACATTATGATACAAAGTTAAACAAAGTTTTTATATTACACGTTAGCACCAACGCGCAACGCGCCCAAGTTTAAATTACTTACTACCATGCGTAACTAACTTTTTAAAACTAATTCATACTCACATTTAACACCGGATCATTAAAAGTTCATTCAACACAAAACTTTTAAATTATGCATATATTTATTTACATTCGGTCTTGGTTTCCATTCACTTGTCGTTCATTCGAAGTTGCGCGAAGGAGCGCGCAGCGCCCGACTGCTACGGACCGCGCTCGCTGACTGGCTACGTGCTACGGGCTACGCGCTACGACTACGGTAAGGCTACATCTTGCGAGGCGGGGAGCGGATGGCATTGAGTTCGCTGATGATGACTAGTGATATTCCTTGTATACGTACGTCGTACGAGTACTCCCTTATGCCAAAAATAGAAATCCGATAATAGTAATAATAATAATAGTCTAAACGACTACTTTTCGCTACGTTCCATTTCCACGTTTTATCATTAAAAAACTGTTGAAAAGATGTCCGTTCTTCATCATAGTACCTAATAGATATGAGGTCTGAGCATGTTCGCGTTATCCATTATATACAGAGCAGCTGAGCTAAGAGCGCAAACTTGCTACCGATAAAATTGAAACGGTATGCTTGGTCAGAAAATTATTTCATAAAGTGCTACTCGGACTCGCGGACGAACGTTCAATAACTTTTTTTTTATTTATTTATTCAGGATTAGTTGTTATAATGACATAGACATACTCTATTAAAATTTTATACGGGAAATGGGGAAGTCCGTAATTTTTTTTTACTTTTTTATTTTCAGTAATTGTTGTTATAGCGGTCATACCAATACACATTATACGAAAATTCCAAGTCTCTAACTTTTAGGGTTTGAAAAGATACAGCCATGTGACTGATGAACAGACAGACAGACAGTGGAGGCTTAGTAATAGGGTCCCGTTGGCACCGTTTGGGTACGGAACCCTAAAAAGTGATAGATCGGTCTCAAAAATTATATATAAAGACTTGTATTTTGTTACGCAGCAAATTTTACCAATAGCGAGTTTGTTCTATTGACTAATCTTGTTCCATAAATCGAATACTAACTAAGTTGCTGATTTAAAAAAAAAAAACATGCAGGTACAAGAGTTAAGATAAAATATCTATGATAATCTGAATTTTGACACAGGATAAAACAGCAAATCTAAAAAAAGTTACACAGGAGACAGTACAAATATAAACTATTCCAATGGAACTTTTCAGCAAAACCGTGGTCAACACACGAAACATTTCAAAGTCCCATTCAATTTGTTAATATTGACCGAGTCGCACGGCAACAATAAATTGAACCGAACATGTGGGGCGCGTCTATTTGCATCGCAAGCCAAGCCGCAAGAGGAAAGATATCCTTTTTTCGTTCTAAACAAACTAGTTGGGGCCGTAATTCACCAATCAACGTGACGTGGACGTTGCGAAGTGTAATGTTGTGTCATCGGGACGTGGAATACGTCATGCAGCGTAAAAATACGTAGGTATTTATACTATAACTAGCTGCGCCACGCGGTGTGACCCGCTCATCCCACAGGAACACTACATTAGATAATGAAAAGTAGCGTATGTGTTAATCCAGGGTGTCAGCTACAACACAATTTCAAAATTTCTTTTTAATTTTATTTATTTATTTATTTATTGATCCACAGCACAAATTACAATATTTTTTGAAACAGATACATATGTGTTTAACATTGGCCAATTACAGATTTACATTATGACAGACTTATCACTAGCAAATAGAAACTAACGTTGCGGCAGGAGACGCATTCAGACAGAGTGCTCAACTGAGTACGTAAATTTCTCGGACGGGCGGGCGTGCGTGCGTGCGTGCGTGCGTGCGTGCGTGCGTGCGTGCGTGCGTGCGTGCGTGCGCGCGCGCGCGTGCGTGCGTGCGTGCGTGCGTGTGTGTGTGTGTGTGTGTGTGTGTGTGTGTGTGTGTGTGTGTGTGTGTGTGTGTGTGTGTGTGTGTGTGTGTGTGTGTGAGAGAGTGTGTTTTCGTACCTTACACACATATTTTCAAAAAATATTCCCCGCATCCCCTATTAAAACGGGCCGATCGCGATATTTCTTATTTACCTTCATTATGTTACGTTTGTTGTTTGTTACTGAGTCATGGATGTTATCTATATATGTATTTATATATTATACATATCGCATAGCTTTGCTTAGTCTGGGACTAGGTAGATATATTTTTTATTTGTACTATATATTATTTGTGTAAGATTGTCCCTTCATATTTATTTATCACTACATAGTATAAAACAAAGTCGCTTCCGACAGCTGTCTGTCCCTTCCCTATGTATGCTTAGGTCTTTAAAACTACGCAACGGATTTTGATGCGGTTTTAAGGGTTCCGTCCCCAAAGGGTAAAAACGGGACCCTACTACTAAGACTTCGCTGTCCGTCCGTCCGTCCGTCCGTCCATCTGTCACCAGGCTGTATCTCAAGAACGGTGATAGCTAGCAGTTGAAATTTTCACAGATGATGTATTCCTATTGCCGCTATAACAACAAATACTAAAAATAAAATAAAGTAAATATTTAAGGGGCCCCCCTTAAATATTAATAAATCCCATACAACAAACTTACAGATAATGGTACGGAACCCTTCGTGCGCGAGTCCCACTCGCACTTGGCCGATATTTTTTAATAGATAGAGTGATTCAAGAGGAAGGTTTATAATATGTATAATACATGCATAATTAATCAGCATTGCACCTGTGCGAAGCTGGGGCGGTTCGCTATTAGTTTATTTATACGTTACGTGTTTCTTCTGTCTATTCGTGTTGTTATTTGGTAGTTTAAAATATGTACATTACAAGAAAGTCTTTAATACATTTTAAACATAGTTTATTTAAGCAGGAACTAAACTCCACCGCCGCGGAGCTGTCAGATCCCACTATCATTCCGCCCAGAGAGCGCGCTGAAAAATGAACCTGTTAAAACTTAGTCTAACCTAATGGTTCTTGCACAGTGTGTTGGGATCATTTTAGTGTATATAACAGCGAGTATCTTACGCGAGTCTTATCACGGTCTTTTGTACTGCAGAGTCAATTAAAATTTAAACACACCACCTGAAAATTAATAGGTGTTGACAGTTCAACTTTTACACCTGCTCGTTTTTACCTATTTGTAAACAGGAGTGTGACAGGAGTAAGTAGTATGATGAGACGTATTCACTTATGGATTTATGTATGATATTAAACCCGTGGCAGGTTTAGGGAATGGATGTTTTTCTTTTCAAGAGCTTGATTTTTTTATAGGTAGTTACTATTTTTTCTCTGTCATAGAAAAACGTTATAGATTTTTCCGTATGTTTAAAAAAATTTAAAAGATGAAATGATTTTGTCCCCCCTTTTTCTTAGGTCCTAAAAGGATACCTTGCGGTGATGGCATAGAGTCGTAACATAAACTGAATTTACAATCATACAATTTTCCTCAATTATACTAGGTAAGCTATCTAGAAGAATGGAAGCAAACTCGCCAAGTACCAGCTTTGTAATCCCATTGTCACCGCAAGGTTTCCCTACAAGGCGGAGCAAAAGACAGCTAAAAATTTTGTATAAGTAAAGAAACGACGTGTTTATTAAAGTGAATATTTCGACATAATAAAAATAAGACATAATTTGCAACTTTTTCAATTTGGAAGTTGCATCGTCAATGAGTTCACTGTTATCCATTTTGGCCAACGGTTACCCTTTAAAGAATTTCTTAAGGCATCGCGTCTGGCTCTTTTATTTTCTATTTAACCCAGTGCGCGAAAAAAGGAATGTTAAAGGTAGGTAAGCTAAAAAGTGCGGTTATGTGCATTCGAGCTCATAAATACGATTCTTTCTACACGTGTATCAACTGATCTGCAATGATCTTCAAAACAATTTTCCTAGGAGTGGTTCCTCTCTTTATTCGATATATAAAATAAGATCAGTCAGGTCGATCATATGTGGGTTCTTTAAGTTTTTAATGTTATTAAAAACTCATTAAAGGCCAGCTTAGATGGTGCCGACGGGTGCCTGTCGTATCGCATAACTACCTAATGTTTTTTTGTCCTAAAAATGTTTAGCCAAGAATGTTTGGCATACTGTTGAATGGCATCCTACTCGTTTATCCTATTCATTTTTGCACATACTCATTTAAAGTTCTAAAGCATGTTTGTCCTAATATTGATAACTCTCAAATCTAATTAAGTACCTAAAATGTAATTCCTAACATTAATTGTCCTAATAATTATTTTGCCTATCATTAAAATTACTACAATTATAGCACCAAAACTAAAAATGAGAATCGTTACGTATTCTACAGTCTGACCAAAAAGAGAAGAAATTAAAAAGTGGCAATACTGTAGTGTCGTCCCCGTTTTCTTTAATTGATTAGAAAGGGACGACACTACAGTATTGCCACTTTTTAATTTTTACTATTTTTGGTCAGACTGTACCTTAAGGCAAGCCAGACGAAGGTTAGGTTAGGTACGACGACGAGCGAAGCGAGAAGAAGTGTTAGGTATATCTGCGACCCTAACGAGCGATCGAAACGCCAGAACCGAGTTTTTTTATCCCTCTCGCTTTAGGTCGAACTGCTGCGACCCTACAGTAAATGATCAGCGTCAAGTACAATTTATGCGTAACATGTAATCAAAACAATCTTAGCACATTAAATACTAGGAATATTACAATTATGCACATTAATCATTCGACAGTTGAATCTTAGCCACAATAAACAATAGGACAAATAATATAGGTATTTACTACAAATGATATAGGAACGACATCCCATGGGAGAGTTGGGAAGGCATTGCACAACAGAGAGGAGTATAGCGCAGCTCTGTTCATAAGGCCGTCACTGATTTCGAGGAGCGTCGTTTGCAAGACCGCGACGCAAAACGCCTGAACAAAAGATCCGTCCAAAGCCTTCCAACACCTGTACATAATAATGACAAAGGTGAATTGCATTGTACGCCCTGCAACAGAACCTTCAAAACTAAATTCGGTTTTGCAAGCCACATTTGCGCACATGATCGACGCTCGTGAAGGTCGTTTAGCCAGCGGGTCGCCATTGACGGACACGTCAAGGAGGACATTATTTCTTTTTGTGAATGTTATTACCATATCCACATATAACGACAATACGAAGTTACCATTAAACGAAACACACAGTCAGCTCTGAATCTGCAATAATCATAAAGGCACTCAGTACAGTTGAATGTAATACGTGGCGTATCCGTTATGTCGCCTATCCTTCATCCCATCCCGTCATATATCCCGCGGCATGCCTGAGATATCTTGTACCGGCGCGCGATGTCCCTATACCGCCCCGAGCGATGGCTTTATTAAACGACTCAAGATACTGGGGTACATGTTTATCTTCATACGGGTTCCTTTCAATTCATATTGAGATGCCATAGTAAGGTTTATGACTAAGGTAGTGACTCTGTGAGCTGTAAACCTCGCGAGCTTCTTTCAAAATGGTTAAAAATTTAAATTTATTACGCTTTCAACCCCCGTATTATAAAACTCCGCCGTTTTGAAAAATAAAAAAAAACTGAATCGAATTAACGAACCTTCATGATTATCGGTTTTCATGAGTATCGGTTGAGAATGCGACCTTTAGGAGAGAACAGCTGGAAATCCCGACATACAAACATCCGATCATTCAAACATCCAAGCATCCGGACATACGAAAGAACTTTAGGCCAAGCTGAAACGGAAACGCTTCGCTCGCTCGGTCAAAGATGTGTGAGAAAAAAACGCACTATTCCACGTTCTTTTGTTGTGGCGTGGAACATTGCAACAATGAGGTCCCCAAATGGGTTCAATGGGTATAGGTTTAGTTGATTTCGACTTCTTTAAAGGCTATGTGACGAGTACCTGCATAGCGTGGAATAATCATTGTAAACACAGGTCGGTTCTCAACGGTCTATCTAATCTACTTAAGAAAAATGATTACTATTGATACCCCGGGTTTTTGGTGCTCTGATGATTTGACGTCTACTGTCGGCCTAGTGTCAAATCATTCACGCACCGTAAACCTCGGGGTACGCTTATAACTGACTTATAGCAGTCAATAGTATATATATAACTGTGTTTATTAATAGACTATGAATATGAACGGGCGATCACAATATGTCTCATGAGAAAGTTCTGATTCTGAGTTACTCAAAGTTCCTGGAAGGAGGATTGACCTAAGCTCAGTTTTCTTGCGAATTAGATATTCTGTGAAGACCCGCAGAACTGAGTTCATCGACATAGCTCAGAGACTGGCCAAATTTAAGTGACAGTGGGCGGGGCACATAATATTTGTTTTCGAATGACGCCTAAGTCGCAAGAAAAAAAAGATTCTTTGCACAAGAGAATACGCACCAGGTACATACACTATAATGATACATCAAGCTACGTCACCATAGTGTTTAGGATACTTTTCCAACGTGGTATAGGAAAATTACATACTTACACTTGTAATACGTAACTTTATTGGAGAACTATCAGTTTCGATAAACATTTTGTATTTTTAGACAATGTTAGTATTATATTTTATACAAGACCACCACAAGACTTAAATAAAATAATGACCTCCCAGGCAAGCAACTTCCACAGCCCGCGTTAAATCTTTAATTTAAAGGCCCAAATTTTTATTGAATAGCTACAGAGGTCGTTATTGCCGATGATTTGAGACTTTAAGACCAAAATATGATTCCACATTCCGTCGTCTCTTTTGTATGATGTCACAGCGAATTGACAATTTCGATCGACATTATTTTAGATTAACGGGGAGATGTATAACTTATCTTTTGATCGGATTGACCGAGATAAATAAATAGAGAAAAATAGAGAGACAAGAATCTTTATACTTAAGTAAATATAATAATTAATGAATTTTATCAAATACGAGTAGAATGCAAGCAGATGAGAATCAAATAGATACAGCTTTCATAAGAGCCACGACATTCACTCAAAGCTGGCAGCTAATCATTCTTTGAAAAATATATGGTGTATTGGTCACACGATTAAACACATAACATTTCTTTCGCTCAAAAATTTTAAATATACTTACCTAAATAGTTATTTCAAACAAACCGAAAACAGATTTTTACTGGTATTTGTGATATAGCTGTGTCTGTGCTACTAAATGTAACCATCATAATGTTTGTATTATTTTTAGTAAACTACAATGCATTAAGCTACCGGTGCCTTCGAAAATTTGCAACGCAAGCGCGCGTGTGGCCAACCTTTTAAGGATATTTTATTCTTGAAGAGATTTATACTGATGACATCAAGAAAATCTTGGCAGGACAGGATGCTCTAGAATGCTTTTCGCTTAGCCGTACTTGTTAATTCCTAACCTAGTTTATTATTCTTTCAAAGATCAACTGGGCAACGGATTGACGTATTTTTGAATAGACATAGAATATTAGTCGGATACATGAACAGCCTTAATTCCGAAAAATACAGTTGTGTACATATCGATGGCAAAAAGCGAGAACGTAGTAACCGCCAAAATGCAAACTTTACACCAGAGCCAAAATACTTTTCGATTTCGAGAAAAAAAATCATAACTCTTTCATTTATGAACGAAAGTGCTTGATATTTGGACCTAATTCATAACTTATGGTTTTCTTTCAACTGGCATATTTAATATTTAACAAAAAAGACTGGTTTACGACTTAGTGGCGGTTACGACAATTGAACTCTTTTTTTCGTTACGCGAAAACGCTGTAAACGCCAGAAGTAAATGTACTAAAATGGTGAAACGAGTATTATTTCCATAAAGCATAAATGCTGTAACCAGATGCATATTTATTTTAAGATTCAATAATTTTGACGTAAATGTCATTACGTTCTTTATAGGACTAACTGAAATGTGGTAAGTGTCCACCGGCAAAAAGAAACTGTGAAAATAAAACGACTTAAGTATCAATCAACTTTTATCAACATACTTTTTTAAAATGTTTCCAAATTTTAAATGCAGGTTTCTTACAAATTAAAAGCTCAGAAGCAACAATTACCGTCTTAACATATCAAATACTATCTAGTCTCAATTTCTCTGTATAAAAACATTACGAAAGTTACTTAAAACCGCTCCGTTGATTGTAACATTTCAAAAGGCTTATAAAATCTCTCATATTATAAAATCACAACCTTGTACTTATCGTGCTAAAAACAAACATAAATATTCTTAGGGTTAATCAGACTATAATATTGTTATCCGCTAAAACTAAATATTATAGGTAATGAGGTTTAATATTCCCGTGAAAACTTTAAAACTCTCTGGCATTCAATTGTCTTTTAAGTAACTTTTATCGATATAAAACTCACTACCTATTAAACCCACTAACTATAAAAGATGTTTTGAATGTAAGTATTAATATTTCTTTGAACTAATCTCACTGAACCATTAATATTTAACTTTAATAACTAGACGTTATATCACTATGGTACCGTACAAATTAAAATTGTTATTATTTATTTAAATAAAAACTCGGAGTCATTTTTCTTAGGCAGAATATCAATTGACATTAAAATAGGAACCTAAAAATTGCATTCCAATGGAATTCGTTTTCATAATAACATAATTAAAATAACTGTTCTTAAAAAAATACTAAAAATTCCACTCTAAAATGCATTGTTTTATAATAACAATCCTCAAAATGTTTGTCATAATTAACTCAGAAATCGCCCCTCTAAAGTAATGAAAATTAGTGCAATAGTGACTGATGGACATGTGCATTCTTCCAATCCTGACCTACGGAGCGCAGACTTGGTTTTTGACAAAAGTTCAGAAGTCCACCCTCAAGGTTTGTCAAAGAGCCATGGAACGCAGTATTCTGGGCGAAAAACTAACTGACAGAATTAAGAACACAGCTGATGTAGCTCAAGCAGCCGCAAAGCTGTATATTATGTTCGTGATAAAACGAATCACGACAGTTGTCGCAGTGGTTTAAGCAGCTGCCTACTGAGCCGACGGTCCTGGGTTCGAATCCCGGCAAGGGCAAATATTTGTGTGATGAACTCGAATATTTGTCGAATAATATATTTGTGCCTGGGTCATGGATGTTATTTGTATTTAAGTATGTATTTATCTTTACCAGTATGTTCACTTGTGTCCAGAACACAAGCCTCCTAGAACTTACTGTGGTACTTGATTAATTTGTGTGAGGTTGCCCGATTATGCCATGCGTATGGTTATTGTGAAAATATTAATCGAATCAGGCACCAGTTAACCGGTAAATTTTAAATACCGTACAGTTGTTTATCAACCGCAGCTCAACAAATTTAGTGCTTATCCTGATTCTAGCCCTTGGACAATAAAAATGCGGACGTGACACCCCAAACTAGTTTGATCCGGCTTGAGTCAGCTTTTTAGGGGTTAGACCAATTAACTCTTAATGGTTGTAGTGAAACGTAGTAGATTACAGCAAAACTTTCTTCTAGCGATTACAACCGTAAACTAGATATACATATTATACTAATTAAAAAAAAAACATTATTTTAAATCGAAATCAAAATTGAAATGTAGGTATACCTATTTTGTAAGTAGGCCACTTTACATGTCTGAATCTGAATTTATCGGCATTTCACAAGAGGAGGCCGCTGTCGAGAAGAAAGCCGAAAAATATTTTTTTCATTTTTTTTTAATCATCATGCGAGCGTTTGCTCGTATCTTTTGATTGCCTTGAAGCTGAAGATAAGCAGACCTTTGATGATATTTGATGTTAATTCCAGCTTTATACCTCCACGCGTTCCTGAGAAAAAGGTCTCGACAAATAGATAGACAGGCACAAAAGTGATCCTATTTAAGTTTAGTTTTTGGCGATTCAGGCACGGAACTCTCAAAGCTGCCGCGTCCCGCGCCCCAACATCGTTATTTTCTTCCAATAAAATGTAATAAAAACATTTTTGCTGTCCTTTCCATATTAATAAAGCAAATAAATATGCTAGTTATGTTTTGTCCCAATATTCATATTTTCCATTAAACCCGCAACATATTTTTACATCCAAAAAAGGCATGTACACAGACTACGCACACCCACTTGCTCCGGCGATCGCCGATAGACTAAATCACAGGTCGTATTCACGAGCCACATCGCCGCGAGCGCACATTTTTATTGCTGTATCTTCAAGCACTACCCACTTCACGTTGTGTTTCAAATGTCGTTACTGTAGCTTGCTGTTAATTCATTTTCGAATGAAATGTAGTAAGCGTCAATGATAGATAATTTATTTTAGGATAATTGCAGTAAGCTTGGTTCGTAATTTTTTCACTACATGCATAAATGCTGCAACCGACACGGAACAAAATTTCGGCAACGCTGTAACCGGCACACCCTTTGATTTATGAAAGAACAAAATTAGCGTAAATGTACTCGTTTAGAAAATTGCTACTATTTGGGTGTTTACAGCAATTAGATGTGGGCATCGTCAAAAAAATACATTCGTTTTGCAACGTAGTCCAGTTTTTTCTAAGCGTCGTAGAGCCATGGGACCCAGACCAGTCGACGCAGAAAAATTCGCTGATTCCGAATATGCAAAAAAATTTTTTTTGACCAAGTGGCGGTTACTACGTTCTCGCTTTTTGCCATCGATATTATAAGCAAACCTATTTGCCTCGCGGGCAGAGCCACGACGCAAATTCCTAGTTAAATTTATTTCTGGATTCCATTATATCACTGCAAGATTAGGCATTTATTTAAACTTCAATGTACAAAAACGTACGAATGGAGAACTAGTTAAATGCCCTCAGGCATTTTCTGCAGGCCCACCGCAGGAAACAGAATTTTAAGGTAGGTAGTGAAAAAGAATGAGTTGGTATTTTATTTTATCAACTCCGTACAATTTACCAATTTTCAAAAACAGCCACCTACCAGAAATAAATTCACATCGAACTAAAAACAATTCTGTTTCCGACGTGGATAAATGAACGGGAAATAATATTTTTTTGTTTTCTCAGTGTTGTGATCAAATACAGAAAATTAATTAAAAACTACACAGAACATTGAGAAGCAAAGTTTAAATGTTGTTTGTGGAAGAACGATGGATATTTCATTTAGAAGTTTTGGATCTAGTAGTTTCTTTGTTGGTGACTAATACAAGATAATAACTTGATAATAATAACATTGTATACAAGTACAAACCACATAGAAGGAAAAACTATATTTAGTATTCAATCGTATGTTTTCTTAATGTTAAATAGGGACATGATAATAAGTAACAAATAATGGTATTAGTAACAAATAATTAATATGGGTAATATATCTTAAGTTGCATAAAAGCTTATTAACTCTGGTCTACTTAGAAGAGTTCCAAGTTATTTTAATTTTCAGGGATGTTCACCGAAAGAGGGTGATATTGTAAAATATTACCCGAAGACAGCTAGGTTCAACTCTTTTTAAAAGTAAATGCTGTCGTACCTTTTCCGAACTCTTCATCTCCAAGTCCAGGTTTAAACACACCGCAATAAGTATACGGTGTACAATATTCATAGTATTTTATACACACGACCGAGTTAAGCTAAGAGCCGCCCATTCGAATGCGGAATGATGTGAAATTCGCGTTTCATGCACGAACAGAAGAGCCAAGCGGGCGATTATTGCTCTAAAGCCTGGGGTTCACTTGAAGACAAACGTGTCCCGCAACCAGGAGCAGATTAAATGTTATCGTACATTTAACCGCCCGGCACCGGATCTGCACCGCCCCACTTCGACTCGAAAAGGATTATTTGTAGGACATTTCAAATTGCATGCAGTGCAACCTATCAAATCCGTAAAAGCAACAACCCGCCATGTTGCGTTCTCGAGAAGATTTCCCGATTTGGATGGGTTTTTTCTTTTTTTATATATATACGCTAACGACACGCGGACAACATGCGAGCTTCAGCGCGCTTACGTCAAGTTGACGTCGCACTTGTAATTATCTGCCGAAGAAGGGACAGCGAGTGGTTCCTCCGCTTGTAAAAAGAATCGCAAAATTTCTCGTCGCAATCCGCGCGGCCATGTCAGCGGTGCTGATCCGGTGTTGTTAGGTGCTTGCGTTTAGTTGAGGCTACGTGGACAGCGAGCTAATGAATTGAGGCGTCGCTGGTCCGGTGCCCAGCGGTTAAGTGTGCAATAACCTTTATTCATACAAAAGCCCCTAGCCTAGCAATGTGAGCCATAGGTTTACAGGTAAACCGCACGAGCCCTCGGAGGTGCTGAGCAAGTTGGTTTTGCCTGGATAATACGGCCCTGCAGCACATCAACACATACTTATTTCGAGCGAAGTGGCGAAATAATGATGGATTTTGCTCGACATCTCTGGCAAACCTTACAACACCCGTTGTCGCTAAGCTTTAACGAACGAAGTGGTTTAAAGTTGGTGGTCTTCGTTTGACACGCAAGGTTTTAATTTGATTGACTTTGACATGTGTATATAGGCATTTAGGTATGTAATAGTCATATGTCATATATGACACCGATATTTTATAGATTTTAGGTGAGAGATATTTACAAAGTAATTATTTAAAGTGAATCGGACAGATGTCATTAGAAGCGTTGTTTAGCCTCTGCTCTCTAACCAAATTCGTCACCATCAAGCGAAGTTGCTCGTTGCCAGATACGTCAAGCAAATCCAACTGACTTCACTTGATATGTCACCAACACGTATCGAGGGACATGCCCTCTAGTGAATATCTGGCTTAAGTAACCAAGCGGCACCATGCGTCGTTTTTCGAGCCGTCATATAATACAACGTGTTATCTCAAAAAACCCACGCATGTCAAGCATCAAGATGAGGGTTTCATAAGTCTTTTCAAATTTGACTTGGAGCTTTTTTCTACGTTGGTTTTTCTAATTCGGAGGAAAGTTGCTTACGGCGTTGTGAAGTATATAGGTCAGGAAGATAGGGGTTCTGAATGACACTTCTGTCTAGGCTTCTTTTGTGCGGTTAGATGTCTATTATTACTGTGTCTATGACTATGTTTACAAGAACAGTGAATGATGAAGGAAATTGCACTGAAGTCAATCACATGAGCTAGAGTGGGTGTAAGAAAACAGAATAACGTTTAATTTCGCATGAAGGTACAAACTTTATGTCATTAACTCAGTTGACGCATGATCTCATACTCAATAAATATGCAAATCGTCCTTGTAAGTCCCGTGTGCACCCAACGCAAGACGCCATAACACATCGAATTGACAAGACTTGAGAATTACCATCAAAGTTCAAGGCTTCAATAAAAGAACATTGAAACAATATCCATAACAATTTTCTATAGGTAGCTATTGGCTTGATATTGACTGGACGACATTTTCTTTTATTTCAATATGGTGGCGGTGTAATACAATACTAGCGACATGGAGTGTAACTGTCGCCTACACATTGTTTATTGTCTCATTTATTTCCACAATTCTCGTGAGCACGTACAATAACATAGTTCTCTTTAAAGAACACTTAAACTGTTGTATTGTCGAGGAATGGCCTGCAAACAGACATTCGTGGTCATACTTAACACGTTCACGGACTCGGTACCATTTTGAAAATTACATGCTGCGGCACAGACAAAGCTCATACAATAAAGTTCTAGCCAACACCTGCACAAGGCATTCGCCTTATATAAACACTGTGAGAAGTGTGCGGCTGTAGACGGAGTGGCAGTTTTGCGAAGATTAAAGTCGCCGTCCACAGACGTGGACCCGTATCGTGGGGGTCCTAGATTACGTCTCTCGACGTACTGTCTGTAAGAATTACGATAGTTTTCATTTCTGAGGGCCTTTGAAAATGCACTTTCGCTACGACAGCTTTAATCTCTTTAATCTCTTTAATCAATGATATTTTACAAATATGATTGCACTAGATTGCGAATCGAATTTTGCGAAGCAGTTAATTACATTAATATTAGATACCTACCATAAGATAGCCAAGTCGTAAAATGTTCGTGATTGTTGAATAGCTGTTTCCATACGAGCTATATAACTAAAGCACATCTCACATCTTTTTACGATTAAAGGAATGCGTTACGAGACTTGACATTTTCGCCCCCGCCTGCTATACGGCCACATCTCAAAAAAAAATTTTTTTCGGATTATTGCAGATTCGTAGTCAGAATAGGCTAATTTACGACCTTATTTCGAGAGCCATAAGAAAAAGTGTCCTTAAGAGCCTTTTTTCCACAAGAGGCCTTATGGATCTGACCAAAAATTGTCAGTTGACTCCCTGCAAGACAGCCACTTTTCAGTTGTGGCTGTATAGCATAAATTTATAATATTTTTTTTGAGTTGCGTCCCATAGAAATAACGTATATTCTAGTATTATTACGATGAATCCCTTTAAATATAAGCGAAATAAACGTCATTGTGCGCTGTTAAGCCAAACTGGCGCGCAATACTCTGCCGTGGAGTAAACTAGGCTGACTGGTAGAGCGTAGCACATCAGTTGTTGCTCCCCAAGTAGTTCCCCTTAGTCTGTTTAGTATGTTATTCGGCGTCTGTAGCTTTTTCACATATAGGTAAGACTGCGGTCTAGAGTGACACAAGTACTTTGGTGTAGGATTTAATTTAATCTCTCTGAAGCATATATTTGGCTCATAATTTGCTTCTTTGTTGCAAGGATGGAATGTCACAACTTCTGTTTTACTTGCATTGGGGCAGCCCAATCAGAAATGTCATTCCAGATTGCGAGCAAGTGCTTCCTTCGAGGATTTAAATTTGCCATGCTGGTTTTGTGATGGCGATGTCATCACCATACATAAATTTCCGACTCTCTTTTCGTAATCGGTCGAGTGCTTCCGAGGTAGACGATAAATTCCCTATTGCTGAGCATAGAGTTCATGAGCTTATACACTCGGCGTCAAAAAAATCGCCCCTTCGTCAAATTCTGCAATTAGCAATAATAGCTCTTGATGACTATGTGCTATCCTAATGATATTGGTGTCTATTAAAAGCTTGTTTATTGCCTTTTAAAATAACAATAATTTAATTTAGTGAAAGTTTACAGTTAATGAGTGGGCGGGGCTTAAAAAAAAACGTGTTTTTAAGGTGATTAGTTCTGACCCTTTCTGCAGGTATAAAAGGTTAGGTCCAGGTAATTTGTGACCTAATCACTATCCACACTTGTCGGAAGTCACACCTAGAGAGAATAAGCAAGAAAATACCCTCGGAAGATGGACACCACAGCTAATGAAGCCGCTCAAGTCGTAGCACTACTGCAAACAGGACTACGACAGTGTGAAGTTGCTCGGCGGCTCAACCTAAGCCGTTATGCTGTTCGTCGAGTATACCGGAGGTTCGAAGAGACTGGAGGCTACGTTAGAAGACATGGATCCGGACGACGACGCTGCACTTCAGAAAGAGACGACCGGTTCATCGTATCGAACTCCCTACGAAATCGGTTTAACAATGCTGTTGAGCTCCAGCTGCGTCTTCGGCAGGCTCGCAGGACATCAGTTAGCATCTCTACAATTAGAAGAAGGCTTCGAGACAGGAATATTCGACCCCATCGAGCTGCTACAGGTCCCAAACTGACCGCAGAGCATCGCAGAGCCAGGCTACAGTTTGCACGCGACCACCTTGATTGGACGTCCAGGCAGTGGAGGACCGTTCTCTTCTCGGATGAGACGAGGGTGTGCCTATTTTGCAACGACAGACGTAGAAGAGTCTACAGAAGAAGTGGAGAACGTTTAAAGCAAGTCTGCATTGAAGAAACCGTGAGCTACGGGGGGGGGGGGGGGGCTCGTGCATGTTCTGGGGCGGAATTTCTACGGGTGGAAAAACAGATCTTGTCTGCGTTTCCCGGCCAGGAGGACGTCGCGGTCAGGGGTCTTTAACTTCTGATCGGTAAATCAGAGAAATTCTGGAAGAGCATGTGGTCCCATATGCTGGTTTTATTGGCCGTGGGTTCATTTTAATGCACGACAACGCCCGCTCACACACCGCGAATATTGTCAAAGCTTACCTTCGAGAGGTCAGGATTCCTGTTATGGTCTGGCCAGCAAGAAGCCCTGACCTGAATCCGATAGAACACCTTTGGGATCAGTTAAAACGCCGAGTACAATCACGGGATCCCGCTCCAGACAACCTCCAGGACCTCGAACGTGCAGTTGTAGAAGAATGGGAGGCCATTCCTCAGGAAGACGTCGTGAAGTTAGTACGATCCATGAAGGACCGCATGAGGGCAGTAATTAGGGCTAGGGGGGGCAACACTAGGTTTTAAGTTTAATTTTAAGGCGTTTTGTTTTAATTTTGTTTTGTTGATTAGCTTCGTAATTTTATCTTGAATAAACGATTTTTCGCATTTTCTTTAAAATACCTGTCTTTTTTACCTGGTTATATTTTTTTGGACTAAAATATTTTTATCGTAGAGATGATTAGATTATGCTTCAAATGATACCTCACACGTATATAGTTAAGACAATTAAATAAGGTTAAAAGTTGATTGAAACTAAATTTTCCAAAGGGGCGATTTTTTTGACGCCGAGTGTAGATAAGCTCCCGTCTACATACGTTATCAAAGCAGCTGAGAGGTTGAAAATACTGCCACGGTTTTCTTTCTCCTTTGAAACTCAGCCTCTATGTGTGTTGTGAGCGACATTTACCTGATCCACGTAGTTCGGACCACTACGGAATCCAGCCTGCTCCACAGGAATTATTTTGACGACAATAGGTTCGATTTGATTGTAGATTAGCCTCTCCAAAAATTTGTAGACGCAACAGAGTAGAAGGGGTCGGTAACCCTTTGATTCGTCGCCTGGCTTACCCAGATTGAGTGTGGCTATTATTTTTGAGCATTTGAATAGAACTGTGAGAGCCACGTCCTACATCTTGGGCCAAGGTGTTCTAAAAATTCGTTGTAAATACCGACTCACATAAATTGGGACTTTGATACGAACCAGTCTTCATCCAGTATTACTAAACCTACTCGTAAAAGTAGAAAACGAAAAGCTTCTCCTGCACTATGAATAGGTAATATTGTAAAGACGTTGAAGAATTCTGAAAAACAGTACTTACACTAATATCAACGGAAACCTAGTCCACGCTAAAACTATGGGGCCTCCTTGTACATGGTATTATACCATAATTATAGTAAGGTACATGTTAACACGATAATTAAGCATACAAGTGCCTTGAACAGACGATAAAGGTACCAGGTAATCATTATTTATATGCAAAATTATCCGCAACTAGAGAGTTTATCGCTTTCAGTGATGTTGTTACTGTAACAAAAGTTGATTAACAAAGGTATCTTAACTATTTTGGTGTTTGTATTTATATTTTCATGTTGCCATTGTCCAATAATTCTTGTTTAGTTTTGGACGCATCTCAAAATTTCAACAAAATGTTACTGCAATACGGCCACAACTCTAATTAATTACATGTTTTATAAAAAAACACATATTCATGAGACGCAGTATATCATCACGAGTAAAAAAAGCTAAATTAAAAATGAATTAACCCAAAACTCAAGGAGTAAGCCCCTTTTTACTACCACGCACTACGCTGCCAAAACTTTAACAAGCGATTTCTCGAAAAAATGTTTTTTTGAGATGTGGCCGTATAGCAGGCAGGGGGCGTTTTGTACATTTTATGTTACGCGAAGAATCTATTAGGTAAAATATTAAATATCTCGTCTTTCATATTTAACTACATGACAGCCGTGTCTGATAGTTTCATGTTCTTTATGTACCTACAGTAATTTTTCCAAACCTGGAAAATACGAACTTAAGAAAAGGTTCCTAAATTCTAACTCCGGTGTAAATATGCGGTTTTTAAACCATGATACAAAAAACAAAAGCTTAAAGAAAAAATTGAAATGAGACTTTACCTGGTGGAAAAGACCGGGAATCGAACCCGGTGCCTTGTAGAGTTGTTAGTCCGCTGTTTTCTAACATAATTGTACAAGCATGAAATTTATACCATAGATAGAATGTTCCACGGTGATTATTTTCATATGTGGAGGGAAGTCAGATTCGTCCCCTGTGAGGCAGGAGAGTGGAGTGAATAGGGCCAAGTATCCCTCTTTTCTTTCTTTATTGCTGGTCAGTTAAGTCTACCAGGACGTGTTTGGTATCGTTTCCGTGTAAAAAAAATATCAGAAATTATTTTTTATGTTAGTTTTGTATATAAAATATGGGTGTAATTGCCGAAAAGGTAAAAATCACAACAAGTTTTTTTATTCAGTGAGGTAAATTAGTTCAATTTCGTGAACATTTTCAACTTATTATTATTATTTCAAAAAGTTTATTTAATCTGGTTTCTAAAAATATATGCATGTTGGGCACTTCTCATACAAACAGTAGTTTAAAATATATCTTTACGTCGGCGTAACCAACGTAAATCTCCGAACGCATCCTATTTCGCTTCATTAAATGCATTAAATAATGATTATTAACATACTTTTACATATAATATTTACTATATACGTCCTAGAAAAACAAATTTGAGCAATGAAAAAAAAAAATTTTGCTAATGTATCACGAGCACAGGGGCTAATCTCAACATCAACAATTTATTTAAGTTACTGTTTGTATGAAAAGTGCCCAATATGTATATGTTTTTAGAAACTAGATTAAATTTGCTATTTTTCAATATTTTTGTTCGTTGTAAATATTCAGGAAATATAACTAATTTATCTCCCTGAATAAAAAAAACTTGTTGTGATTTTTACAATTTCGGAAATACAACCATATTTTTATATGGTACTATGAATAAATAACATGAAAAATAAATTGCTGATATTTGTTTTACACGAAAACGACACCACACAAGTCCTAGTAGCGTTATCTGATCAGTAATATAAAAAGAAAAAGAGGACTCCTTTGTCCTATTGACCCCGCTTTCCTGCCGCACAGGGGATGAATCTGACTTCCCTTCACATCTGAAAATAATCACCGCAGAATCTATCTGTGGTAGAAATTTCGTGGTTGTATCCCGATGTACACAATTTCGCGACTTAGCAAAATGTACTAGAACACGCAGGCTAAGCTTAACATCAACATTTTTTTTTAAGGTATTTTTTGTATCAGATGTGCCCAATATGTATAAATTTTTAAAAACAATATTAAATTTGCTGTTTAGTAATATTTTTTTAAATTGTAAATTATCAGGATAGATAACTAGTTTATCGTTCTGAATAAAAAAACTTGTTGTGATTTTTACCTTTTCGGCCATAAACCTAAATTTTAATAAGAAACTATTCTTAAATAACATAAAAAATTAAGACTGCACCGAGCGAAATGTAAAAAAATAGGCAGTTGCCGTTAAGTAGACAACGTCAACACTAGTTGTTTAATCTTCGAAGAATGTGTTAACAACTTCTCCGTGGAAAAATTATAAGATTATTAATATTTTACCCTAGAAAACTAAGTAAAGTTGGACGCAAACTGTAAAATCTTAAGCAGGCGTTAAGTGTTTTTTTTATACTTTAACAATGAAAATCTATTCTGATTTTCAGTTCAAAAAAAAAGATGAATGTTTATATTACAATTTGTCTGCATCAAATATTTCAATTATTGTTTGGTATTAAAGGTACAGATTTATCAAAAAGTGCTTTTAATTCTCCATAGATTTTTACTATGGCGGCCGCACGCCGATCTAAATACGCATTCTTCGCGGTCTATGGTTCAGTCGCTAACGCTCGGCGCCCTCTTAATATCTGATATCTATTTTACACGAAAACGATGTCGCACAAGCCCTAATAGCCTTTACTGATCAGTAATAAAAAAAAGAAAAAGAGCAGTACTTGGTCCTCTTCACCCCGCTCTCCCACCACACAGGGGACGAATCTGACTTCCCTCCACATCTGAAAATAATCACCGTGGAACGCTCTATGTGTGGTAAAAATTTCATGCTTGTAACCGGATGCGCACAATTTCGCGGCTTAGCAACTCTACTAGCCCCTGGATTGCCGGTCCAGTGCGTTAAATATTTCGCAACCTTAACTCCCAAGCAAACCAAATTTTTCCTTATGCTTTATGTGTCGATTTATGCATTGTTTATTTGAAAGGCTAAGCGAAACATCAACTAACGTGCTGGCCCGGCAATCCAGAGGTACCAAGTTTGATTCCCGGTTTCTTCCACCAGGTAACTTTTTTCTTTAAGCTTTGATCTTTGTGTCATGGTTTAATATTAAAATTGTGGTGTGTACCCATATAAAAAATGAGACATTAGATGTTTCATAAATGTATGCGGTTTTTCTTCAAATGAATAGGGTTTCAACCAGGTGTTGAACTTTATAATAAAACCCATAGCTTAAGATCACTGCACGAACGTGAAAATGAACACGTTCCGCCGAGGCTGGTACTCGTTAATTAACTTTCTCTCCCCTTTGACGTGATGGGTACTCGATCATGTAGACCTGTGGTTCTCAACAAGTGGTTCGCGGATCACCAGTGGTCAGCAGGAGTCAAAATATGGTCCGCGAACGATTTAAATTCGCGGGCGATACATCACTTAGAGTCCGTCGAAGAAAGGGAATTTGTTTACATGCCCCCCTCGAACAACAAAGAAAAAGTAGTTCTTGGTCCAGAAAAGGTTGGGAACCACTGATGTAGACCAAACAGTCACTCATTTACTGCAACGTTTCATTACAATCGTCCATCATCGTAGATTTTGACAATTGTTTTGTTTTACAAGATTTTATTATTTTGTTTCACCTGTGTTGTCTGTTTGTCTAGGTCTAAGTAAAATAAAAAAACCAGACCGTAGGTCAAGTTCAATGGCTGCCGAATAAGCTGAAATATGGACGCATATGGAAATCGGATGAAATGCAATATAATTATGAAATGGAGCTGATCCGATTGATAACGGAGTCGAGCGGATGTCAAGGGCGTTCTGCAATAAAATGGCACCCCCATCCTGTCTGGGTTCGTTTAATTCGTCTTATAAACTTAACAAAGAATTGACGTTTTCGCAAAGTCTACAAGTTGATAAAAAACAATATTTTGGTAAAGTCTTGTTCAACTTTATTTCCATTCGTTAACGTTTTAAGGTTATTTTACTTAGTCATCAAGCGTAATTTATGGCCAAGATACCAAACAAAATATAAACCTAAAGTTAAAGCGCGTCAGCGGTCACACGTTCTTTTATTCCCCGCTGATAACTCCAATGGCCTCTTAGCTTCACCAGCACTAAATTTAAGGAATGCCTTTTCTAAATGAGCCCTAATGACATCGGATAACCGTTTCTTATCTGTGTACACGTGTTTGTACGAGACGGTTCAAATGGGCGCGGACGTGAGCTTTGACTAGTGCTGATATAAGGTTGAAAGTTGGTTATCTCTAGAGCTAAGTGTCCGAATCGTGTTTAGTGATGGGATGAACGCTAAATTCGGTATTTGATGTATTCGGAAAGCTCAAGTCATTACTGAAAATGTTGAGTAACATACCTACTGGTCGTTGGATATTAAAAAGTATGCAAAATAAATTTCGACCGAATGATTTAAACACGGAATTTCGACAAATCTCGAAATGTGCCAATCACCGGTTATTTATGTAAGACGATTAATAAAGTCTTCTCAAAAATATTAACGATACGTAGTGAAAGCTGGAGTAAGCGACATGTTGTTAGTCTGTTATTCATTGATTATAATGTATATATCAATAGTGACATTGACAGCAAATTTGATAGGCATAAGGGTAAGGACCAAAAAGTTGGACGTAATTTAGGCGTAGTTAGCCTTAGAAAAAAAGCGATCGGAAAAAGATCCGGTGTGCGACCACACGCCACATAAAGCTACAATACCTTGAACAGGCTGCCTAAAACTGAACTTGACCTGTAGCACAATAACATACTTTGTCATGCGACGAATACTATCTGTTTCTTTCTTTTTGATATCGTGCGAAACACGAACAGTATTATTGTCGCGTGACAAGAGAAATCACAGCTAGATGTACTAGCCCGGGCCGGCTACCCAATACCGAATTTGCCCGAACCTGAAGAATTTCGAACTTATATCGAAGATCGGAGCAACCCTCCTGTTTGCACATCTCTAAAGTGTTTAGCCGACAGTAAACGTGATGCCGGTCCAGAGAGGACGATTTGGTACCACCAGACACCTCACGTCCTTTTAACGATACTTTTAAAAATATCTAGGGACACTGCGGTGTGAAAAGAAACTCTGACAATCTTTTTGGAAAAGTTTTCGTTTATTTTAACATGAAATTGAACGAATTGTTCTCTGATTAATCGTCAACGTTTGAATTTTTTCAACTATACATATTTCGAAGCGTAATTAAGTCAGATAGATTTTTTGTGTACGCAACCAATTTGATTAACTCAAAGGAAACATGCAGAATATTAAATTTTTACATTCAAATATTGAGATCGTTATAGAGGGTGCGAGAGCCAAAAGGGGATGGGGAGGGAACCGAACCGAACCAAATGACACTGAGATCATTCCGTTCGGTTCGATTCGATACGGCTTACAAACTATATACGGGTTTAGGACCTTGTATAAACCTGGTAATTTTTTTTTTTCAATACTACGTCTGAATTTTCTTTTATCGCATTACCGTGTCACGTATATCTGAGCTTTCTTCGCTTCCTCACTTTATTAATTTCATACATTCTAGCCATAGGCACATTTGCGACTGAAATCATATAATTACATTAATATTTTTCATTCCTATACGGATCGAACTTGTAATTCGGATGGCGTATCCCGATTTCATCACACATTTACTTCGGCGATAACGTAGGCATCGTAACGGCTTCGCAATAAGGTGTAAGTCGGCAAGATTGGTACCTAACCCTTTGGAAACAATTTAGCTAGGGCCATTTGCTATTAAACCTTTTACAAGGAGTCCGGTGCAGAAAGAAAACGTGCTTAGAGGGCTGTGTACACCTACAGGATACTTTATAGCGATTAGAGTGGAGGTTCACAAAAAATATTGCGCCGTAGTAGGTTGCAGCCAATGTCAGGGGAAAATTCAGCTATGATATTGTAAGCCAATACTACGAGTACCTCTGATATGATTGTCCCCTATTTTGACTAGAAAGGTCGCCGAGACAACACGCTAAACCTGTAAATGCACCGCGAGCTAAATAAGTTAGAACCCATAGAATAGGGTGGTAGTGAACCAGACTATTCACTATTAAATGTCTTGCACCTTTAGTACAAAAAAGGCACGCGTTTTTGTCACGCGTCATATAAACCCTGTCTTTTCCTTTTAATATTGTGCGGTTTAGGAGATACTGAGTGACGCGAAAACCTAAATCACGGCCAGTTGTGCTAAGCTCGGCGTTATTATAATATGTACAGGACGGCACAAGCACGAGCGCGACTGCTCCGTCGATTGTGGCACACACTGTGCTAGTGGTTACTTTAGTACTAATACCGGGCGCCGCCAACAAGGAGCACGGGAAGGAACTCTTTTGATAGTTACTCGAAAATTCAAAAAGGATAAATCAAGAAACTTACAAATCCAACATTTCTACGTAGCTCCAAAGAATGTCCAGTCTCATCTAGGAAAAGAGTCATTCGGAAAAAACCTATCTCACTACACGACCGTTCGGGTGTACCCAGTTCGTACTCTACACGTTTCGGACCCCGTATAGCTGCCCATATATTTTCTTTATAACCACTTCTCTCTCTTGACCCTTTCGGGCAGGGCTCAATAGTGTTTACTGCTCGTTGATTTAAAAGAGGAATTCGCTTCGGTTAGTTTTAGTTACGACTACACGATAGTTTGAAGACGATAAAGGGAAAATAAATGTTATAAAACAGCAAGTCACGTAACGAGACGTTGCTATATTCTATATAATATGCGTAACCAAATGAACTGTCTGTATGTTCCCAACACGTGTCTATAAATAATGTATTTTTTGTCTTGATAATGATAGTCTATGTATAGTCTGGCTAAAATATCTTTGCCCCAGCAATTTTAGTTTTTATCTGTAAATCAGTATATGATAACACTAAAGGTAGGGCACTAATTAGTCTTGATAGGTACTTGTGTATTATTCTTGATCTTTAAACTAGTATTAGATTCTAGCAAATTTCATATAAATAAAAAAACATCTTGGCAAATTATGCTATGATCAGTGTTGTACCTACTTATAAAAATATTTACAAAAGATATTTTGGAGGACTTGCGTTGTATTTATTGAGTTTACATACTGTAATTCAATACAGTAACTTCAGCGGTTATTGACATTCTTACTCAGAGGGCTCTAAGGGGATTAAAACAAGATAAAAGTTTGTATATGCAAATTTGAAATACCTAAAAATATGCAAGTACTAAGATTGTTGGTTACTTTTTTTAATATTGCCATACTTAGTTTTTATGTGTTTTATAGTTCATTTGCTTGAAACAGTTATTGTGGTCCGACTCTATCACCTCCGGTATAATCACGGGATCCTAAAAAGCATACATTTTAGTCCGTTTAAATACGGATGACCAAATAGCATGAACATACGGACATGCAATTTCGCATTCAATGCTTACATTGGTTTTCAGTGTACTGCGCAATTTCTCGTTTAATAGTTTTGCAATAACACAATAGAGTCAAACCACGCCAACTCTTCCAAGCAAATGAACTGTCAAACCATACAAAATGACTCAATTCGTATAGTTGGACTGGACACGGTTTATTTTCTGAAACTCGTCTTAATTCACGTCAAAATTTCACAACAAAAAACAAGAATATATGTCGCTTACTGTCAGCCTAGTGTTAAATCATCCATGCACCGAAAACCCCGTTTGCAAATAAAACAGTATTTCCAATCCAACCCACAAATACGTCATATCAATTCGTAATTTGCATTGACGGCTGCACATGGCATCATCCATATTGTCTGGCCAGTTCAATATTGTGATGTCCAGGGTTTCTGTGCAGCAGTAGATTCAATAAAACACTTAAATGGGTTTTCTGTCGACCACCACTGCCCGTTCCCGTTGACGTCTCTCATAGCAATGGCGGCAGCCGGGCAGTTGTGGGGACCCTTTATTATCATAAAGGTGTCTATACACCACACCATCCTCTTTTGATAAATTCGAAATAGTTATTTATTGACACCTTATTTATTTAATTATTACTAGGTATTAACATTTCATATCACCCTTGCATTACATGTACATTTAATATATTTCTGGAATCTAGATTGATTCATATTATTAGTAACTGGTATGCACAACATACCTATTATTAATATCTCGGTCACTAGACTGTAGTAGTGTCTTTATTCTGTGACTGTAGTTGGAAATGTAATACTTCTAATTTAATCCTTAATCATGAATTTGAATGTACATTGAAATGTAACACGAGTTTAATCTTATCAACAACTGTATTGTAAATTTGTAATAAATGTGTCATAAAGAAATGTTTTTTCTTTGTTACTATTCGCGTATTCGGTATTTAATCTCCTTTTGAGACAAGGCTTTTAACCATAAGTTTATGCATACATGAAGTTAATTTAGTGAGTGATACTTATTATTTAGTAGTTTCAAGTTCAATAATTTTGTCTTCATTATTTACATCATTAAATAATTCTATGTTCTCGTTTCCGTTACCTCCTCTTTCCATTTGTGTTTTTTTTTTTCAATTAGGTACTTGTTCTTTATTGGTAAATGGAATGAATTAAGTAATGGAATATTTAGTATTTGGTATTGTAACAATTATTTTTATTTTATTGCTTTCGCCAATCATAACATTGGATTACATATATGTTCATTTACTCGTGAATTAATGTACTATGGAGCTATTATTTTCGAAAATTTTGGAATCTACCAGCGCTTCCAACTAAGGCCTTTGTGAGAAAGAAGCGCCGCAAGAAAACTCACAGTTTGCCTTTTTCAATGAAATATACATTTTCCAATTTTTTGGTATGAAGTTAAAAATCTTCTCACGAAATATAAGTATTTCAGAATACTAAACCGGCGTTGACTAGTCATCACTTGAAAAGAAAATCTGTTTTCTTTAGAATTTCTATATAGTGAAATTTACACAATTGATTGGTACACCGACCATAATTTCAAATACCGTAGTAACTTCGTAAGGAATCACAGTTTTTTTACTGCATTATTGAAATTTATATTGCAAGTTTCAGGTGAGTATAACTCAAGGAAAATAGATAGGTAAACACACTACCCACGTCTCTTATGAGGGCTCGTGGATCGTTATTAACTAGACTAGATGCAAAATATTATAAATGCTGCGTCTCTTGATTAAAACAAAGTCTTCAATTTGGAAAACCCTCGTCCAACCCAAATTTTATTCATTTTACCATTTAATTCAGGGACAGCATTGTTTTAATGCATGTATAATCACGAAGACTCATTTATCATAAGTACTGAAAGTCTAAAATTAGTTTGTTGAAAATAGGAACCACAATCGTTTACACTTCATTCTAAAGCAGGTCGCAGGTTTCACAGCCATAATATTTATTTATATATATATTTATTAATATCATCGTCTAGTACCCATAGTACAAGCTTTGCTTAGTTTGGGACTAGGTCGATTTGTGTATGATTGTCCCTTAATATTTATTTATTAATTATACATTTTATTATTTATATGTTCATTGGCAAGTTTTTCACCTTTGTGGTCCCTCTGGCACCTTGTTATTTTGTGCCCATTGGCATTTTTTGTATGCACGTTAGCATTTTGTATATTATGTATACCGTGGTACATTTTGTACACCATGGTACATTTTGTACACCAAGGTACATTTTGTACACCATTGTACATTTTGAACATTATGGTACATAAATATTTGTATAGAATCTATTTGTATTATGGTACATTTTGTAGACTATAGTACGTTTTGTACACCATGGTACATTTTGTACACTAAGGTACATTTTGTACATCATAGTACATTTTGAACATTATGGTACATTTTGTAGACTATAGTACGTTTTGTACACCATGGTACATTTTGTACACCATGGTACATTTTGTACACCAAGGTACATTTTGTACATTATAGTACATTTTGTACCCTATGGTACATTTTGTAGCTATAATACATTTTTTTGTAGTTTGTGCACCTTCGGCATTTTTTTTTGTTTGGACTTTGTGCTCCTTCGGCATTTTTTGTAGTTTGTGCCACTTCGGCATTTTTGTTTGGACTTTGTGCTCCTGCGGCATTTTTTGTAGTTTGTGCACCTTCGGCATTTTTTGTTTAGACTTTGTGCTCCTTCGGCACTTTTTATACACCATTGTACCTTTATTATTGTAAACCCGATGTAATGATTATTCAGTCTACCTAGTCGTAGCGCGAACAACCGAGTACACTGCTAGAAAGGATATAACGGAATAACATAAATTCCTCAATCAAAATACCTGTTAATTATACCCAATCAAATTACATAATATTGAGAGGAAGTTATTTTTTTTTTTTTTTTTGTTTATTGTAAGAATGTAGGTACTACAATATGATTACTTGATTACGATTTTTTATGTACATACGTACCCCAAGAAATAAGCAAATACGTAGGTAACTGCGCTGTTATAGTGATTGATAATTTCTAATTGAAGATGTACTTATACGTCACAAACGACAATTTACTTTAAGATGTCTTTACCATAATACCTGTGTTAGGATTTGCTTGTACTTGTAATCGTTTATTTATAATGCACGGATACTTTAAATGTCGTTACTACTAGTATATATTCTTTTGTTATATACCTTATTCTATAGTGAACTCAAATTCAAGTCAAATCGTTTCACTTCTAGAACACGTTTTATTTAAGTAATAGAGTATAATACTAGTTGTTGAGTTTAAGTGTTGTTAAATAAATACCGCGTTTATTATATATTCAATCAGTTTCGCGATTAGCCCTCTACGACGGATTTACTGTAATCTTTTTCATTTGTATCCCTATTACGGCCATCTATACGACTTACATTTTAAAGACTACTTTTTTTCTTTCATTGCCAACGCGTGACAGCTTCTTTTGTAGTTCATCTACTTTTTAAGGGACATTTCAAGTGAACATGAGAAATGGTATTTTGCTACGGTGTATGATGAAAATATGTTTTTTCCAACATATATACAGGCATGGTGTATTATTCTTTATAACGTTAATATTACTAAACTGACATTGGCCGAAGCCACGAGCTGCCATTCCTGTATTAATATATAATATATATTTTTAAGGCTGATCCGTAGATCATTTTATTTTCCCGCCTGTCATTTCCAATCAATGACAGCTTGTGTTGTAGTTGTTTCGTGCTGAAACAGCTCAACTGATTTTATTTTGATACCCTAAATAGGGTTGTTTTCCGCCAATCCTGTTGGTTTTGTTTTATTCTCATAGACTTGTTTTAACTATGGTCCAATCCTATAATTTTATTTAAAAGTGTTTCTAGTTCCTTTATTTATTGGCTAATAGACAAAGAGATACCCAAATATTTAGGTAGTTATTTAAGCAAATTGTATTACGAATATTTGAATTTCCGATGCTTTGCATCATCTGCATAACTAGCTCATTATCTTGTCGCGCGACTCAGTATCGCCTGTCTAGTTCGCACGATATTGGAATGAAAGTGACAGGTAGTTTATGTCGCGCAGTAAAGAGTTGTGTGTCACCATTATGATAGACACCCTGACGGGCTAGTTAAATATTGTTTTATTTAGATGCGAATTTCCAACTGTACCTGTGCTTTTTGTAATAAGTAGTTGTATTTTTTTTAACTGCTTTTGTGTACATTAATGTGTTTACTTACTTGTTTCTATACAACGTCTTTCAACCGAATTATGTACTCAATACTCAATCATTTATTGCAATATCACAAAAGTAGGTACAGATGCTAACTTAAAGTTACAGATCATTGTGAACCCTGTTGGGCACTGCAATGTTAGGGAGAGGAGGACTTACTAAGTGTTTATAATTTATCTTCTAAGTATTCATTTAGCGTGTAATAGGCTTTAGTTAGTAGTAGTTGCTTTAGTTTAATTATATACTTTTATCGTCTTCTTCTTCTTTAAAAGAATCAGGTGAATTATTATAAGTCTTAATTGACATTATTAATGGGCCTGAGGATAGCAGTTTCAGTTTAGCGGGCGGTGGAACGAGCTATTCTTATGACGGATAGATCGTGATGAGGGAATGTCACCGCGTTTTACATAGAGCTCTTTATGTTTCCGTACAAACTTACAGGTCTCAAAGATGTATATACTAGGAAGGGTTAGTAGTTCATATTAATTATGTACTTTGATAAGTAGGTTATATTACTTAGTCATCAAGTGACTCTTATATTGTTATTCTTGTTTTATTTAGGTACTTGCACATAGTCTACTCCCGATGTCACAACTAATTCACGCATATATTGGCGATTAGTAACGTTAAATTTATTACTGCCAAACATCAGTCGATACTTCGGCTTGGTTGATAAAAGGAAACATAGGTACTTGTATGGGGGACAAAATGAACAGTATCTGGATTAGGCCTTTCCACCTTTTGTTTGGTACCAGGGGTATTCATTACTACTCTTGGCTCTTTTACAAAGAACCTCGAGGACCATTCACTCCTTGAATCTTGATTGCTACATAACATATAGTGCAAATAATTGACACATTATTTTCAGTCCCCAGACATGAGAAACTCGGTGAGCTTACGCTCTTTTGTGTTTGTTATGTTATATTTACTATATTTACTCGCACTTAGCTCGCACTTAGAAACATAATAATACTAAGGATTGCCCCGAGAATTATAAATGCGATTAGGCTCATTCAGTCTATGTAGAACTCATGCAGCTTTTACATATATGTTTGCATAGACAGGCAGTATGTAAGTAGGTTTGAATTGTATAAACTGATGTTATTTAGTTTCCAGTTTATGAGGAACTCGGGGCTTTACTTCCCCATAACTTATTTTAATCCACTAATATTTTTACAGGCACTCTTTGTTATTGTTGTTGTGTAGGTCATCCGTAAAACATGATATATTTTAACAATAACACACTAACCCATTTACATCGAAAGTATGTAGGTATATTTTAGTCCAGCTGATGCTAGCTATCCTGATCACGTTACGATGTAAATAGGTACAGGTGGGTGTGGGTTTTCAATATTAATCACTTACCTACCTACTAAGAATCGTATGGAATGGTAATATTGTTCAAGTTATTACCATAAATTGAACACAGATCCAAATAATATCATAACAACGTATTGCGCGACAGCTAGATAACTATGTACAAGAATGTTGAATACTTTCGTTACACAACAGTACTGCCTTCCTTTTGTTAGCTTCACGGTAGTCTTTATTTGAACATACTATTCTCAAGGCACTTAGATATTCCGTTTTAATGTGTAACTTTATTTAGAAATATTAATATGTAACGAAACATTTGTAGGTAGATAACGAATTTGTAACTGGCTGTCTAACAACCGTCAAACATTTTATTTAATACTTAGGTAACCAAATATTTTGATTGTACGTATATCTATGTCGAATTTAACAATTTGTTACCATAACACAACAACGGGAATGCAATTAGGTAAACATTAGCGGGCACTTTCTGTTCCCGACTAGTTACGCCGACCGTTATCAGTTTGTTTTCAATTCCTCTGCTTATTTTTTTTTGACATAAGTGCACAAAGTACTAGTCAGAATGTTATGCGACTTTTGATGTAGGTACTTTAATATTCGAAACCACTATACCCACTTTTTCCTTTTCTTTTCCTTTTACAGAAATTAATTAAAAGGATTCCACTGATTATTATTATCGGTTATTTGTACACTTCCTTGTTGCGTTTTTTAATCCTCGTCGCCAGTGTGATGTCCAGGGTTTCTGTGCAGCAGTAGATTCAATAAAACACTTAAATGGGTTTTCTGTCGACCACCACTGCCCGTTCCCGTTGACGTCTCTCATAGCAATGGCGGCAGCCGGGCAGTTGTGGGGACCCTTTATTATCATAAAGGTGTCTATACACCACAAATATGAACAACCTTTATTCCCACTCGCAGTTTGCCGTCCGAGAGATCTGACGCCTTTTCTGTTCGGGAACGAACCAATATTGCGATGGATATGACAATTTTGTTCGGATTTCATGCACTATATTATGTTGCTTTGATTATATTTCCGATGTAGTTTGGATGAAATTGAATTTGTGTACACTGTTGATCGGTTTCCATTGCTAGCTCTAAGCATCGATGGCAGATGCCTGATGTGGTACCGATTTTATCCATGTTTATATAAACATTATTTATTTGATGTGGTATAAATAATTAAAAAATCAATCTACCCGTGCATTTATCGTAGAACTTATTGTCATCATCATCAACCGAAAGATATCATCTACTACTGCTCGAAATAGCCTTCCCTAAAGAACAGCAACGGCTGGGTGGCGAGCGAGCCCTGCAATGATCTACACCTACTTATTTATAACGCCCTATGCTCTTTCATGCTGAGTCATTCATGACAAATATAAACTGTATTAGTATATAGCATGCATAATATTTTTCGCATATGGACAGAAAAATATACTTACGACAATAGGTAATAATGGTATTTGTTTAACTGCGTCTGAATATCATATAAGGCGCGGGTTTCGCTCATTCAGTATATGTACATGCTTTATCGAGTTATTGCATTCATGCAGTACCTCAATAACATTGGGTTTTGGTTAGTTATTGCGTGGTCGAATGAATTTCACATTACAATGAATACATTATCATTCTGTATTTTATGCAATACGAAAACGAAATGGGTGCATTTTTATTTATGTACACGGACATGGCTGGCAAAATGCATTAACCCATTTATAACCAAGCTGGACCGTTTGACACCGATTTTTTGTAGCAAAGGTTGAAAATAAATTAATCTTGTAATACTTAACTTGAGAATTAATGACAACAATACACCATAAAATATTAAATGGTAATGGGTTAAGACGAAACGTATCTATAGTTATACGAGTAGTAGACACTATCAGTTACTTTAGAAGTTAAGTATATAATCGACAGACTCCTAAAAAAACTCGAAGTGTACGGAATTAGAGGAAGAGCACTTGAATGGACAAAAAGCTACCTCAAAGAAAGAATGCAGTGCACAGAGACCAAAAAAATAGCTACTAAAAAAAGTGTTATTTTAAAGGAAACATATAGATCAGTTCTTAAAGTAAGTAATACTGGTGTTCCACAGGGTAGCATTCTGGGCCCGTTGCTTTTCCTTCTTTATACTAACGATTTACCTAGGGCTACTTCTCAAAAGACCATACTGTTCGCAGATGATACAACACTTTTAGTGAGAGGTAACAACAGGGCTACCTTCGAAGAAGACTGTAATAAGGCAATTCTAGACATAGCTAGTTGGTTAAATTTTAATGATTTGCATATTAATATTAATAAAACGAATTACATCCAGTTCATTTCATATAATTCTGCGGGTTCAGCTGTAAATGTCCAATTAAATAATAATAATGTTCAACAAGTCGATACAGTTAAATTCCTTGGTATCACTATAGATAAACACCGAAACTGGAAAGAACATATTGAGAAAACCAGAGAAAAGTTAAATAGGTTTATCTTTGCTTTAAAACGAATTCGAGAGACAGTTTCGACAGAGGCCGCAATATCAGCTTACCACGGCTATGTATCTTCGGTGCTAAGGTACGGATTGATTCTCTGGGGAAATTCTGTCAACGTAGACACAGTCTTTAAGATTCAAAAGAAGTGTATAAGAATCATTAGCAATGCAAGACAGGATGACACTTGTGTTCCATTGTTCCAAAAGTTGCACATACTCCCATTGCCATGTCTGTATATTAAAAACATTTGTACTTTTGTAAAATCCCAACAGCACTATTTCACACAGAGAAACGAAATCATTCAAAGACAGACTAGACAAAATACTATGAATCGTATATGTAAACCTCTCTGTAACAAGGCGATGTATGGCAAAAATGTATACATAATGGCCATAAGAATATATAACCATTTGCCGGAACGCCTAAAATTGCTACAGGGAAATAAGTTTAAGCGTAACCTAACAAACTGGCTTGTTGACAAGTGTTTTTATAGCGTTAAGGAATATTTAGAATTTATTGTGACTGAATAACTGATGAAATTTTGTAATTATGTTTATTGATTATGATTATTATTGATTTAATTTAATTTGCTAATTGATGTATAATTTATTTCTTTTATTAATTAATTTAATATTATTTAGTTTTTGGCCCCACTGACAAACATTTGCACGCTTGCTTGCAAGTAAAAATACATGTAAACGAAATTGTACCCCAACACCATACTGACTGTATTTTAGCAAATAAATATATTTGAATTTGAATTTGAATTCGGACGGATGTCATCAGAAGTGTCAAATGAGCTAATCCAGCTACTATTTATTATTTTCAAAATAACGTACGTTAAACCAAATATCACCGGAAGAGAAAAGACTCCAAGGCCAAGTATAGGTATAACTCGCTGTTGAACGGGATCAATGTTGATCCTATTTAATTATTTATGAATATTGTGTGATATTGACAATAAAAACTTGTTAAGATTGTCCCGAAATCTCAAACTGACGTGGATTTCATTGCTAAGTACGTCATTTCAGAAATAAAATTAGTGTAATTGTATGCATTTAAGGGTTAATTTGTCTAGTATAACTCATCAGAACAATTTAAACAGGCAGAAGGAACACAGAGGCATTGAAACAATCCTCGCGCGTCAGTAGGTGGGAACGAGTGCCACGACCCGGCACTAATAAAATATCGAACACGGCAAGCTGGAATCATGGCGACAGAAAATATCATGGCGCAAAAATATCAGACCTTTTATTTACTGCTATTTATAGTTTGGATGAAACATGTACATTTACATCTCAGTCCCTGTGGCACGGGGATATTCCCGTTAAAGTTGTTACTCCAAAGAAGTCTATAAGCCCGACTCGCTGATATTGACAATTTTGATCTAGCATGACTGTGACACAAGGCTCTTTGTCGTGGGACAAATACTACCTGTCACTTTCTTTCCCAGTATGAAAAGGAAGTGACAAGTATTTGTCGCAAAATAAGTGATGTTGATTCGCGCGATGAAATCATCTAAAAAAGTTTAATTTACGAGTACGCTAGATGTGCATTGTTTTATGTCAAACTATCTGCACGTACAAAGTAGCCTATATGTTAATCCAGAGTGTCAGCTACTTCTGCACCGGATT
This sequence comes from Apotomis betuletana, assembly GCA_932273695.1. Classification (NCBI taxonomy): domain Eukaryota; kingdom Metazoa; phylum Arthropoda; class Insecta; order Lepidoptera; family Tortricidae; genus Apotomis; species Apotomis betuletana. Next base: position 18,616,143 of record OW026301.1, on the reverse strand, counting down.
TTATCAAAATTGATTCAGCCGTTTGACCATGAAGAAGTAACAAATACCACAGACAGTATCAAAGTATCAAACTTAATATAACACCCCTTTCTTCGTTGACGGTTTAAAAAAGGGAAATTCAGTTACTTTATTTTTATAGCAAATTTTAAGGTTTTAATGACAAGTCGTATGCTCAAAGCGATCAAAAGTTTTCTCTTCCCATTTTCTTAATCAGGCTGCCACTTCATCAAACGCACTCTAACGAGGCAAGCGATGTAATGTTTCCAGTCACCTTTAATTTTTCAACTCAATTATCGTCAATCGTTCTATTTTTTCAGAATTCCCTCCGTTCAAAAGGAATAAAAGGCAGCTAATGAAATAATAAAAGTCTGCAGTCGACCGAGACGGCACCTCAATTATTTCAAGGCGGCATTGAAAACATACAACTCAGAATTACAATTGAGAATTAGCTTTCTCCAATGGTTATACGCGTTAGATTCCTGTGGCTAGAATACGGGACTAACCGACCTATCCTTTTAACATATGAACAATATAGGTGCATGTTATTGCTATCAAGCACTGCATGCGGCTGAAATGAAAAATAAACGTCTGAACTCTTAGCGCGCACTCACGCGTGAATCCCATGTTTGTAGAATTCGATCAACATTTCGCTTAGATAGATGTTGTCTATTAACGAAATAGTTTTTTCAAGAACTAGTCGTTTTGCTCCCTGGTCTTTGTGATATGTGGACTATTAACGATGTGGTCTTCTCAAGAAGTAGTCGTTTTGCTATCTAGTCATTCGGAGATATGGGCTTTCTAAAGAGATGGTCCTTTAGAGATCTGGACCTTATGATGATTTGGTCGTTTTGACAATGTAGTCGTTATGATCCCAACCCCTTTGAAGCTAGTTGAGCATTGAAAAGAAAGATTTTTTTTCTGCATATGGCTATCGTCAATGTCAACGTTTAAAGACATATCCCACATGAGAAGAATGGTCAAATTTTGGTGTTTTTGGAAGTATATGGAAAATAAACATATCATAACACTTTATAATTCGCGGTTTGTGGTTGTTTAGATAATGAGACCGGTAATAATTTGTGGTACTAAAGATATTGTTACTCATTGTTTTAGTAGTTATTGAAAGTGAATTCATTATTTCTTACTCTGAAATGAGAGGCGAAACTAACAACGTTCAATGACCTAATATGGGGACAACATATCATCTAGCAGGGTATAATTTCAAAAAACTGAATCTATATATGTAGTTCATACTAATATGAAAAGCCTTTGCCTCCAAAAGCCTCCCCAGCCCAGCTCCAAAACTACTTTAAATTCCTCACGCGTGAACTATAGCCTGTAAAACGTTCACAGGTCTTTATGTAAAATCAAATCATGTAACAAAAAACGTCATCGAAGGAATTTCCCAAAGGCGGTCAATTTTCATAAATTTTTATTAGGTAAACGTGGGCCCGCGGCCATCCAATTTGATCCCTAGTACTCCCTAGTCGTCACATTTACACCGGTTGTAATTCCTGGAACACGGCACTGACCATAACCACTGCCTATGCACAAGAGATATGTATTAATCCTTTTATACCCCGGAGCTATATTTAAAAAGTCATGAGTGTTCTATGGGATTATAATTCATGACATGAATTATGAAAATTGCGAGTAAAATTCGGAAAGCATCAATGTGGAAGACGACGGTGGGAAAAGACAAATTCCGACGGTTATACTTGATCTACACACGTTACATCTACATACTAAAATAGATATCAGGAAATAATCTGACCGAATCCCGAAAGTATCAAATTATTCAAGCAATGTTTGTATACATATATGCTATGGATACTAGACCACGATAAGTATAATATAAATACACGGAAAGCATTCATAGTCCAAAAAACACATATATCTTATGAGCTCATCTCATGAATATTTGCCATCGCCGGAATTTGAACTCAAAACGAGATAGATCCTGCGGTTTCGAGACAGCACCACGTGGCACTACGGAGTTAGCGTCGCTATCGGATTTATTCGGTCAAGTTTTGAAAAATTATGAGCATACGACGTACAAATAATATGCATATCTGTATTGACAGGGGTTGGATTTTGGAAATGTCGACTAGTAAAAGTACCTAAACAAGTAGCTATTGTATTGAAAAGGTTCATTACGCAATGCTCAAGCGACTTCATCTTACTTTACGGTACACAAAGATTTCGGTAACAATTTGCAAAAGTTCTGATTGCTTACAAATTACCACTTCAAACCTTTCACTGTAAACTCTGATTATTAGGTACCCATTGACTAAGCGGTAAGCACTCAAATTAAGCCCATTGAAATCGTTGAATTATTTCACAGCCACTGTTTATCCGGGACATTCCGGCACGACAGCTGACTTCCGACGTTTCCCGAGTTTTGGTCTAAACTGAATAAATTATAATTTATCTGTGACGTTATTCGTCCCAAACATTACCTTCCGAGCTATGAAACTCTCTAACGAATATATTTAAACCGTTATTTATTTTCCCAAGTGTTAAACTTGGACGTTGAATTATTTATAGTGAATTTGCAGCGACAGTTTAATCTGTTTAGCTTTATCTAGCCGTAATCATTCTGTCAACCGTTTTTGTTATAATTTGCCGCTGCTTGGTGATTTTTAGGGTTCTGTACCTAAAGGGTAAAAACGGGACCTTATTACTAACACTCCACTGATCGTCCGTCTGCATGTCTGTCCCTCTGTCAGTCGGTCACCAGGCTGTATCTCATGAACCGTGATAGCTACACAGTTGAAATTTTCACAAATGATATTTCAATTGCCGCTATAACAACAAAAACTAAAAACAGTATTTAAGTGGGGTTCCCATACAAGAAACGTAACCGGTTGCGTTAACTTTGCACCTGATTTGTATGCGGCGTCATACATAGCAGGTGCAAACTTAACTTAAACCGGCGAGTTAAGATGGGATAAGTGTTTGTACGGAACCTTCAGTGCGCGAGTCAGACTCTCACTTGGCGGGTTTTTACTCTTTTACGTCCGTAAGAACTATTTGTCTTCATATCACTGAGCGGAACGCCGCGCTTACGGCGGGTAGCTCATTAATCACAAGTGTTCAGCGGTAACTTTCCAGCGTTTTTCTTTTAACACTATAGTAGCGTCTTCTTCTACGCATCATGAGTATAAATAAGTCTCGCGTAATAGAATTAGCAGAGCTGCGGACACATTCTGACAGTAAAAAGTTACTTTTTCATTCCCTAAAGCAAAAAGATATCTTATAACAAATAGTCATCCATTTAAACCAGAGCGGGCGGCGCGGTTACACGAAAAAGCCTATTACACGAAAACACAATATCCCAGCTCAGAGGCAGCAGAGCAGTGGCTAAGCAGATTGTCGGAGTAACAAATGGACCAAACCTATGACCGGTCCTTAAAAAAACTTCCGGGATTTTCGTTTGAAACCCTTGCAATTCACCCTTCAAACATGTCGTAATGATCGCAAATTTGGAGTTATGTCACGTAAAATGGATCTGGAGTTCGCCTGCATAATTTATGTTAAGTACCTACCTAATTAATCATGGGTCGGGTCCCTCCTAGAAATTGCTATACACTTACATTAAATGGGAAAACGTGATGTGCAATGTGCACGTAAAGCTGGGTTTTGATTGATTAAGAATTTAATGCCTATGTACTATATAGTCTGTTTGTCTATGTACGTCACGCTCATTTGTTTGTAACATGAATATTATATGACGTGGGGTTTAAAGGCAAACAGTCCACATTGTGAAGAGTGGATTACGTATCGATTTGAAATTAGTATTGTGGTAAGGAAACTTCCAATAATTTCTAATTTTACCTATAGGAAAATCTATTAAATAAGTTATAAAAATTGGGCAAGTGCGAGTCCGACTTGCGCATAAAGGGTTCCGTACCATAATCTATAACAAGTTTGTTGTATGGGAGCCCTCCTTAAATATTTATTTTATTTTATTTTTAGTATATTTGTTGTTATAGCGGCAATAGAAATACATCATCTGTGAAAATTTCAACTGTCTAGCTATGACCGTTCTTGAGATACAGGACGGACGGACGGACGGACAGCGAAGTCTCAGTAATAGGGTCCCGTTTTTTACCCTTTGGGTACGGAACCCTAAAAACGTTAGACTTTGACTAGACTTGTGCCATGTCAGGTCAACATAATATGGTCAAATTAGCTATAAAATTAAAGCTAAATCCAAAGTCACCGAATCTATCATTGTGTTTTTGGGTAAAATTCAATTTAGAACTTCGTTACCGAGATAGGAAACAATAGTAATACCAACACCTACTCGAACAAACATTGTTAAAATTTCATGTCAGTTCAAGGCTCCGCAAACCGTCAGTGACAAAGTCTGCAGGATTAAACCTACTCGGGGCTTTAATTGCCTCTACGAACATTTTATTGAGTCGCACGAAGCGAGAAACAGTAGTTTGTTCAAGAACTCTACTGGAGATTTGCGGAAACTTCGGCCTACTCTGCACAGGCTTTATTTCAATACATTGAATTGCAAAGCAGTCGCTGTGGGGACCTCTTCAGTCGAACATAATATTATGTATATTTTGAGTATCGTGTGACGTGTAGATTACTAGAGAGAACAATGCTGGCATTCAAATTTTGAGGATTTGATACTTAACTTTGTGTTGTTTAGCTAGGTAGTTGTAATCACTATCTACCGAAATGGTTCCATTAAAACTGAATCCATTGTTTGTATATCCAACGATTCACGAGCATATTATACTTTGGTACCTTATAACTCTCACAAACTATGAACCTATTACTGTCGCGTTTATGCTACGGTAGAAAAACTTTCAACAAGTATATTAAGTGAAAAAGTGACGGATGCTTAAGTATCTATCGCTTCATTAACGTCACCATCCTAGGCCCACTGATGTTTTAAACACTCACACTTTGTAATAGCACTATCCGCCGCTCAATCTAATATGTTTACTGCTTTTAAGCCTGATCATTAACGAAATGGGCCCCAAATTAAATACGGCCCTTACATTTTAATCCACCCGATGTCTCATTCCAGTAATTCGCTCGGCATTATACCCGCCCGGTGTATCGGTCTGCGTCGGTCACGGCGACGTTTTTTGCAACGTAAATTGCACAGTACCCTTACCATGAATAACAGATCATATAATCATGAGTTCACAGTACCACCTCCAGTAGAGTCGAGCATGCTGCCAGGACCGGCCTGGCTATCCAATGAGGATTTCTTCCTCCCGCGCAAAAAAAAGTAAGCGCTAGCGACATTGTAAACGATTTGTATTGAGAATTGTAGTTCTGCAAAGTAACCGCTAGGGGCACTGTACGGTTTTCCATACAAATCATTTACGCTGTCGCTAGGGAGTACGATCACGTTAACTCATGGTAAGGGTACAGACTCGTGTTCGGACCTTCGGACTGACCGCACGTCCGATCTGATTTCGAGCAGAACCTTGACCCTGCCTCCGAATGTAAATGAGAATTTAAAATTGTTTGCGCATATTGCCTACCCTTTCTGGAAGCTATATGTAACTGAGTACTCGTAGCTAAGAGCTAAACTAGTGGCTCAGTGAGCTCTAGACCCCGCGAGATTCTTTTGAAATGGCAGAAATTTGTAACTTTTTACCTTTCAACCCCATAACTCCGCCATTTTGAAAAAATCGATAAACTGACACTTACTGAACATACAAACTTTCATGTGAATCGGTAAAAAAATGTGGTCTGTAGGCAAAAACAGCCGGAAATCCGAACATCTAGCCGTCCGGACATACAATTTTTTTTGGCGAAGCTGAAACAGAGAGACGCTCGGTCAATAATCGTTAAGATAAAGAAATAAATAAATATTAAGGAATCTTGTACAAATCGACCTAGTCCCAAACTAAACAATGCTTGTACTATGGATCTCTCTGGAGTCGGTCCCTCATGTCTGAGGATCGTGGTCAGCTTCAGGGTTGCATCTGGCGCGGATGATCTGCCTCCACCGGTTTCTGTCCAGCGCGTCTCTTACAACCGAGTAGAATTTGGAGGTTGATGAGTCTTTTACTTGATCGGTCCATCTTGTTGGTGAACGACCGCGCGATCTTTTGCCTTCGGTGTTCCCAGTCACGATCAGTTTTTCGAGATTTTCGTCGTCTCTGCGCATTGTGTGGCCGAAATAGGAAAGAATGCGTTGTTGGCACGTGGTGGACAAGCGAGTTTTTATTTGGAGCTGGTTCAGGATCGATGCATTGGTGCGTTTCGCAGTCCATGGTATTCTTAACATACGTCTCCAGCACCACATCTCGAATGCATCAATCCTTTGCCTTTCTCGGGCCAGAATTGTCCACGTTTCCACTCCGTACAGGAAGATAGGGAATACCAGAGCACGTATCAAACGGATCTTGGTTTTGATACCAATTCCTCTTTTCTTCCAGACGTTGTTCAAACGGGTCATAGCATCCTTTGCCATCCCGATTCGCCTTTTAATCTCGGTGACACAGCTGCCGTCATTGCAGATTTGGGAGCCTAGGTAGATATAGCGATCGACGATGCTAATGCCCGGAATGTTGCAGGTGACACTAGTCAGCTTTCCAGCTCGATCCACTATCATAACTTTGGTTTTAGCTCTGTTCACCGTGAGACCAATGTTACCACTTTCTACCTCAAGTCTTCGGAACAGCTCGGTCATGTCTACCATGGATGTTGTCAGAAGAATGGTGTCGTCGGCATATCGGAGATTTGATAATCTTTTTCCACCTATAGGGAAACCTTTCTCCCAATTTTCAAGGGTCTTCCGTATAATATATTCTCCATATATGTTGAAAAGTGCAGGGGACAAAATGCAACCTTGTCGCACTCCTTTTTTAGTTTGGAACATATTGGAGCATTCAGTGCCTATCTTGATGAAAGAACGGTTCCCAGTGTACAGACTCTGGATTAAAGCAACGAGGTGTTCCGGAACTCCCATTTCAAGTAGCACGTTCCACAGTTTGTCCCATTGTACGCAGTCGAAGGCTTTAGTGTAGTCTATGAAGCATAGGACCACGGGGCTGTTGAATTCTCTGCTTTTTTCAATAATTTGGCGAACGTTTAGTATTTGCTCCCGCGTTCCTCTGCCCTTAACGAAGCCTGCCTGCTCTTCGGGTATCTGTCGGCTTAGGAAGTAGTTAAGACGTCTATTAATTACATGGAGAAGGATCTTACTTGCATGGGATATTAATGATATAGTCCTGTAATTGCCACAAACTTTTGAAGAGTCTTTTTTATGTAGAGGTATAAACACCGATTCTGTCCAGTCCTTCGGCCATCTCCCAGTACTCCAGATGGTATTACAGATTTCGGTGATAGCCTTTGTCCCTTTCTGACCTAAGTTTTTTAAGATTTCGGCTATAATACCATCCTTACCCGGTGATTTCTTGCATTTCAGATTTTTGATGGCATACTCAATTTCTGATGGAAAAATATCAGGTTCTCCTGTCGCCCATGTAACACAAGTGTTAGTAGACTCACTAGTGTCGTATAAGTCCGCGCAATAGTTTTTCCAGCGCTCCAACACTTGAGTCACATCTGTGAGTAGACGCCCGTCTTTATCTTCAATGGCACAGGTTTTCGGTTTACACGTTCCAGTCAGTTCTCTTACTTTTTGAAAAAGATATCTGGATTCATTTTTCAGTGAGTGCTGCTCAATTTCGAGACAGATGTCGTTTATGTGGCTTTCATAATCTTTCCGACAGCGTAGTTGAACTTGGCGGCTCAGTTCTGCATACCGCTGCTGATGTTCAGTTGACATATACCGTTTTCTTTTAGTTCACGTCTTTCCAGGATGATTTGGGCCGTTTCAGGTGTGATGAAGTCTTTCATAATGGGTTTCGCCAGTTTATGATCCCTTGCTGTTCCCTCTATTATCTTCTTGAGATGTTCCCACTTACCATCGCTGTCTGTAATTTCATTTGGAAAATCTGCCATTCTCCGCTCAAAATCTTCTCTGAAGCCATCGGTGTTTATATTTTGCATCTTCGGAACTACTTCAGGTTTTTGTATTCTCTTTAGCCGCAATTGAACTGTTGCTACAAGAAGTTGGTGATCGGAGCCGCAATCGGCACCGGGTAAAGTTGTGGTGTTCGTTACTGAGCTTCTCCATCGCGTACCTATTAGTATGTAGTCGATTTGATTCCTAAATCTGTTGCCAGGGGATATCCAGGTGTACAGTCTACGGATATGATGTTTGAAGCAGGTGTTAGTGATCGTGAAATTTTCTTCACAACAGAATTGTAAAAGACGCTATGGATACTAGACGACAATATACATAATATGTAAATACATATACCTACATATAAATAACATCCATGACCCAGGAACAAAAAGATACGTAAATAATGTAGATACTTACTTTCATTTCAAATCTGCTAGAGCACCATCATTATTCCCAAATTCCATGCCACGACTCTGATTATATAATCTGTGACTCTGATAAGATAAGTAAATACTTTTTTTTTGAAAAATACTCCTTATTGCAACTCCACGCTTTCATTTGTGTTCCAAATTGCAAGTCGTATTGCGTGATATGGTAAGATAATCAATATCTATGTCAGTAACGAAACTTAACACGTTTTCTATGTTATTGCATATCAACGTACCTAACTTTGAAATTCCTTTAATAAAATCGTGCACTATTGTTCCAATAGGGGTTTTTGCACACAATAAGTACTTGATTCAATTATGGCCACATAAATTTTTAATGCGTTGTTTGAAGCAACAATGTCTAACTTGTACATTGTATTTACACCAAGTCACCAACACAGTATTTTCTCGGTATGGACACAGCTATCAAAATGAACGTATTTTTTTATGTTAATAGTAAACGGATTATATTGCGTATATTTACATTATTAACCCATTTGAGTTCGTAACGGTTCGGATCTATTACAGTTTCCGCGCTTGTGGCATAATATTATTTTTTTATGTATAGGCAATTTGTTTTAATTAAATAAGTGATAATCGCGGAAACCGAAGAGAATATTAAACAGGTACACAATTTGCTAACGAATATCAATAGCCAGCCACAATTGGACTTAGGGAACATATATTGTTTGGTCACTTTTTTTATACGAGATTCTAATCACAAAAATATACACGATGATTTTTAATCGGTGATCAGGTACCAACTTTTCTAACTCAGTAATTGATGGCGGTCACGTTGAAGTCGTAATTACATGAAAACAAACTTTTATTTTTCTATGATAATTTTTATTTTGAAACCAATTTTTGTCTTAAATTCCTTGTCACCGAACCAATCTGTATCGGTGTGCTTACAACCTCTTTAATAATTTAATGGGAATGACAATTTATGAGTAATAACTTGTCATTGTCATTATACATAAGGAAAGTCGTAGAAAATTTCGTAAAATTTCCCGCCATAGCGATGACACTTGACGTAGGTATCGTACTTCAATAATTTGTGTAGGATGACCATGTATCTAGTGGCTATTAGTTTTAATTATGTTTGAACTTTTAATTAATTTAACAGTGCGGTGATTGCGCGAGACCTCGCGTATTAAGTTTAATTTTAGCTAAATATTAATATTTTTCTACTCCTGATCACAGATTAAAAATCATCGTGTATACTTATAGGTAGTACACAATGGGCTATCAGTTGACTACACAACTATTTATTTAACATTATTTTATCTTAAAAAAAAATGTTGGTATTCGAAATTGATAATGGATAATTGGACTGCTTTACGCGAGACCGAGTTAAATGACACAAAGCAAAAATACGAAAATGAAATTTGAAATTGTAGAATTAAAATCTCGTTACAAGTTTGTGTCGCATGATTTGTTCGATGATAGTGATGAAAGGAAAAAGTAGCAATTAGTTTCTTTCGACATAGGGCTAACAAACCTAGTTAAATCTCAATCATAAATATGGATACTCATGGCGTGGATTTTCTCAGCATTTACATGTTTTGAGCAAAACAGAACTTTCAAAAGGATTTTAATCTAAATACTCTTTGTTTGTCGGCCCGTCGGGGTAAAACCTTGCTACAGCGGACACACCAAAAAAATCTGCACTGACGCCGCGCCGTGGACACCTGACACGGAACAGATTAAATATTTACAAGAATTCTTTTGTGACTCTCACCTAGAGCTACGGTAAAAATGAAATTTATCCAGGGAACGGATGTTGTCTTAGCGATTAATTAAAGAACTCACAAAGTAGAGAAGTTTTTATTTAACAAGCGGAGTTTGCAGTGAACTCGGCCGGCAGGAACAGCGCTATGTGTAGAAATTTAGTGATTACAGTTAAGCCTTTGGGCTTTGATTATACAGATTATATACTCGAATATTTGTGCTTGGGCTATATGGTTGTTCTAAGTGTTTAAGTATATATTTATCTATATAAGTATGTCTATCGTCGTCTATTCCCCATAACACAAGCCTTCTTGAGCTTAATTTGGGACTAGATTGATTTGTGTGAGGTTGTCCGATATGAATTAATTAATTGATTTATTTATACCTAGTTTTACTTATCATACTTTCCTATTAACAGTCTAATGCAAAATATTGTAACTGTTTCCCTAATATTTTTAAATACAATATGAAGTACAGAACATTTACTCCTAACTCATCTTATTTTAGTACATAACATTCCTATCTCAAATTCCAGAACTCTTCTGTGCCTTGCTTATAATGAATCTCAATTAAATTGGACATATGTTTAGTTTTGGCTTTTTAATCCGGAAATCTATTTACAACAAAATAAGTGCTTTTGGTAAAAAATGTGCTGTTCTAAAAAAACATTTATTTAAGTAGGTACACGATACTTAAGGCAAGGCAGGATTAACAGCCTGTATCTCTTCATGTGGTAAAACAGATAGTTAACTGCATTGTATTACCTTTACCAATATCTCGTTGTATGTTACGTACAATACTACGACAATCACGTGTAGGTATAGTTGCTGCGCTAATGACCCAGTTAATTACTATCTAAACGGAAACTATCTAGTTGCCTAGTGACCTGGATGAACTCAATTATCAAATAAATCCAATGGAATGGCAGACTATTGGCATTCATATTGTCTAATTGCATTTATTTTAACCATTTAAATTCTGTAACCGGTACATCGCATTTCACGCAGTATCTTTAGATCCAATTAATCCATAAAGCCCGGCCACAACTTCGCGCGATTAGCGGAGCGGCGAGCGGTTGAGCGAGAGAAATCCAAGCGCTGCGGCCATACGAGTGAGCTAGACACACGTATCGCGCACCGCTGCCGCTCGCTGCTAAAACAGATGTCGTTGCTGGGTATCTAGGTGGGAGCGGACGGTTCGAGAGTAGTGTATCGCTCACACTTATGGCCGCCGCCCATCGCTCCGCTGGCCGCACGAAATCGTCACCGCAATACTATTTCAGCTCAAGAGCTGCTAACTAGTGCCTGTGACCTGCCAGCAAGCTGCAAACAAGTGCCTGTGAGCGAATGACACAGGCAAGGGCAGCATAGTTCCTTTGATCCTCGCAATAACCGTCAGAACTACGCAATTGGTCGTCTTCGCGCCTCCAAGAGTGGCTACGAACGCGCGCTGATTTTTTTCTAAACAAATGGTGACACCGGACACGATGGTGCACGCTGATGCGTAGACTATATAGAAAGCGCGTATTGATATTGTCTTGTCTTAGCAGGGTTAGTACATCTAACTATGCCTTTCCCACATAGTATTGACAAGAGAAAGACAGTAGTATTAGTCGCCTGTCACAGTTATGCTAGACGTAAGTAAGTCTATACAACCCTTTCTTGGAATTTAGGTGTAAACATCTTGTTATTTCCCTGCGGCAAACTCAACTTCGTGAATAAACAAAATGGGAGTTCCTGTCACGTTTAAAAGCGGTTAATTAAAAAAGCGGTACCTTCGCCGTACCTCGGAACTTTAGCTATACCTTCACAATTTCTGTATTTAGGTACATTTGCCTTTTGTTTCGTAAAACTGGAATGCCCGGATTTTTGGTTCAAGAGTAATATTGAGGTAGATAATGAAAAGACATTTATTTCAGCCAATAAAAGAGGCCATCCCCGCTAGATGAGAAGCTCCAGAAGTAGTATTTTCAATTTAGTTTTGTTTGCTTTCAAACTCAAGCTTATTATACCTAGTGGTGCCAAGCTCATACCGCGGTATATATACTGCGCATTGACAGCGCTATTTTTATGTCAGATAAGGTATAAATGATTATGTGTAACGTATGTGCAACGTACATAGGTACCTATGCACTTAAGTACATAAAAGTTTCCTTAACACTTTCGGTGACAGTACTTCCACAGGCGTAGTCGGTATGTATTATGTAGTAGGTTAACAACACTTCATGGACAACCTGTCAGTGAAAGACTAGTATTCTTCTTTTTGTCGTCCTTGTAATATAAAGCAAGTTAAAGCCAATATATTGACCCAAATTAACAATTTAAAACACCCTGGACACAAGTAGCTGGTCATCATGAGACCCTCATTCAATGAGTGATATAGAAAATGCTACTAATACTAAATATAACTACACAATCTGTAATTCTTAGCTTCAATATTGGCTGAGATCTCGTCACTTGTTCTAATAAAAGCTGAATATCTTGGAAACTACTAGCGGTGGTAGCCTAGTGGTTAGGGCATGCGACTTTCAATACGGAGGTCGCGGGTTCGAACCCGGCCCGTACCAATGAGTTTTTCGGAACTTATGTACGGAATGTCATTTGATATTTACCACTCGCTTTTCGGTGAAGGAAAAACATCGTGAGGAAACCACCTAAGCCCAATAAGGCCTAGTTTCCCCTCTGGGTTGGAAGGTCAGATGGCAGTCGCTTGCGTAAAAACTAGTGCCTACGCCACATCTTGGGATTTAGGTAGCCGACCCCGATTGAGAATTAATTCTCAAAAAATGGGACAAAGGCTAGGAGGATGATGATGATCTTGGAAACTACTGGTCGTATTTCCATCACCACATACATAGCTAAGACCATTTCTACAGACAAGTCTTTCGATTAAAAAAACTGCACTCAAATTGGTCAATCCCTTTGGGAGCTATAATGCCACAGATAAAAACACCGATACAGATGTTTAACTTATAACACACCCCGTTTTTCGCCCGGGGTTAAAAATTAAAAGTAAATTGCAAATTTCGGGTATAAACAAGCGGGTCCCGGCGGAATTTTATACAAATGCATTGTGGTGCTATTTGACTTGCAAAATCTGGTCCCGAGTGCCTCTGCACCGGCGTTATACGACAAAGGATATTCGGGAATTCGGGCTTTGTCTTGACGGAGACGAAATATTAGAATCTTATGGAGTTGACTTTGGAAAGTATCCAGAGATTGGACCACAAAGAATATTGTGGAAATCCGGTTTCATGAAATGGTAAGGAGATAAATATTGGGAAGATTATAATCAGGTCGCTGCGTGCGCTCGTGTGCGGATAAGTGTCTAAGAATCAGAATCAGAATCAGAATCAGAATCAGAATCAGAATCAGAATCAGAATATCGTTTATTTGCCTGCTTTGTTGTTACATAACGCGAGGGTCTGCTGCCCGTGGACCCGTACCACCCGCCGCTCGCGGTCAGCGTCGGTGCGGGCGTCGGTCATGAGGCAGCGTCGGCGTCGAGCGATGCGCCCGACTCGTCACGAAATGATTTGCAGCAAACAAGGCTACCTCTTATTAACGAATGGAGTTTCACTAAAGCAAATTTTTATCATTTGTATCATTTGCTAGCAAATGTAGACTGGACGGTACTTTATGAAATGCAAGATCCTGGCGAAGTTATACGTAATTTTTATGATATAATTAATGAAATTTTAGACAGTTGTGTTCCTATAAAAAAACAGAAGTCTGTAGCATCGCGATACTCATACCCGGAGTGGTACACAGCTGAAATAATATGCACGATTAAACAAAAACATTTATTGCACAAACAGTACAAAAAAAGTGGATTTGAGGCGGATTACAACGCTTTCTCTCAGTGTCGACGCGAGTTAAAATCGGCTATTTCTGTTGCTCATGACCAGTATCAAGATCAGATGCAACATAACTTGTCGAAGGATCCCAAGTCTTTTTGGAGTTTTATAAAACAAAAAAGAGATATTGGAAATAGAAACAAGTTAATCGAAGAAGGACGTGTTTTATCGCATCAAGAATCTGCTCTTGAATTTGCTAAATTTTTTCACTCAGTTTACAGCCAAACACCGCCTATACTTGACCCTGTTGCCGCGAGCGCGAGGGCGTCGGCAAACAGTGCGTATGTTCACATCCAAGAGCTGACGGTTGCGGACGTCCTCCGCGCGCTGGAAAAACTTCCACCTAAACGCTCGGTAGGACCTGATGGCATACCACCATTCATTTTACGAGACTGTCGTTCAGCACTAGCCAAGCCGCTATGTCATCTATTTAATGCGTGTCTAAAATCGGCTACGTTTCCGGACCAGTGGAAGCTGACTCGTGTGGTACCAGTACCAAAGGGATGCAGTGGCCCGAAGGCAAGTAATTATAGGCCTGTGGCAGTGTTGTGTGCACCTGCGAAAGTCTTCGAGTCTGCCATTCAGCGATACTTACAAGAACAGGTGAGTTCCCAGCTGTCGGACGCTCAACACGGATTCCGCGCGGGACGCAGTACGACAGGAAACCTGCTACATCTCGTGACTCTGGTGACACCAGCAGTGGACGCTGGTAGTCAAGTAGATGTAGCTTATTTCGATTTTAAAAAAGCCTTCGATGTGGTAGACAATGACATCTTATTGAAAAAGCTAGCGGACATGGGGTGCACACCTCACACGCTAGCATTTTTTGCTAGTTACATGCGGGACAGGCGCCAGTATGTGGACTGTGCGGGTTACAGGTCAGAACCGTACTATACGAGATCTGGAGTGAGTCAAGGGAGCAATTTAGGGCCATTGAAGTTTGTGCTGATGATCAACGACCTCCCTGAAGTGGTGAGGGACGCAGAATGTTTACTTTTTGCTGATGATCTCAAGCTAGTGAAAAAAATCAGGAATGTGTCGGATTGTCATGCACTTCAGGAAGATATTGATCGAGTCGTACAATGGAGTCAGGTCAACAAACTTTACTTCAATGTATCTAAATGCTCATCGATATCTTACAGTCGAGCTCGCAATCCAATACATCACCAATATACGGTGGAGGGGGAACCTATATTACGCCTGACTAAGGTCCGAGATTTGGGGGTGCAGTTCACCGCCGACCTTTCATTCAAAGAACACATTGTTGCGGTGTGTAAAAAAGCATACAGGAATTTGGGTTTCCTTATGCGGCAGGCTCAGGGTTTTTCCAACATGAGTGCTGTACGCGCACTCTACGAGGCTCTCGTTAAAAGCCACATGGAGACCAATTCGGCAGTCTGGAGCCCGCAGGAGGCGAAGTATGAACTCATGTTGGAAAAAATCCAGAATAAATTTGTGCGGTTTTTATATTTTAAGCTGTATGGGGTATATCCATTTTATCCGCTGATGTATCCGACTTTATTCGTTTTGGGAATGGTGGGATATAACCAATTGCGGGTTAGGAGGGATTCAGTTCTTGTTTCCTACATTTTTAAATTATTGAGAGGGAAGGTCAGCAACCCCGGGGTACTGGCAGCGGTAGAGCTGTGTGTGCCGGATCGGTACGTGTGGCGGCGGCGCCGGCCGCCGCTGCTGGCCGAGCCGCGCGCGCGCACCGGCCTGCTGCGCGCGGCGCCCTGGACCAGAGCCTTGCGTACGCTCAACCTGATTTCCACTAGAATTGATGTGTTCCATTGTTCAGTTAATGAATTCACAAAGATAACTTTATTTGTATTATGTTATTGCTCGTAAATATAATAATTGTAATTAATAATTTTATAATATTGTTGTGTTGCTACTCTATCGCATTGGGAAACTGTCATGATAGATGTAATGTTGATGTAAATAAATAAATAAATAAATAAATAAATAAAAAATAACATAAATGTCCCTATGGCCGGTGAGCCGTATAGGGGTGCGTCAGCTAACTTATGTCCTAATGGATCTGTGTTGGCTGTGTTCCACTGATTCGCAATTGCTTTTAATCATTTATTTACTTAAAGACTATCTTATTCTAAGGGGACGCGGGGATTTCGTTTTATCCATAGGCCATCGCCTATGTACTTTTTTATTGGGGTCGTACGATATTTCGCCTATTCTGTAATTCACCCTAAGGGGGTTGAATTCGCCGTGCGCCATGTAGGCGTCGCCGGGGGGGGGGGTTTCAAGATCTGGTTTTTGTATCTCCCAGATCGCTTCTGTCCGTCTTGGTAATTGTGCGGCACTTTTCAGTGCCATTCTATATTGGCGTTCGATTTTGCACAAGTAGTACCTCGAGAGTAGTTGCACCACTCCGTAGTCCGGCAGCAGTAGGATGCAGGTCTGTATGATGGCCAGTTTCGTTTCCAGTTCCGTCTTCGCATAGTATCCGATTATAGGGCCGAGGGCTCCTCTGACTTGTTTAACTTTTTTGTCAACTTTTTCCGTGTGTAGGTTCATCTTCATGTGTTTGTCGAAAATTACGCCAAGATATCTGATGTGGGTTTTATAGTGCAGCGTTTGTGATTTCAGTTTCACTGTTGGCCGGTATTTTTTCTTTTTTGAGAACATTATGCATTCGGTTTTATCTATATTGCATTTGAGACCCCATCTCGTAGTAGTCAATGATGGCTTCTGCTGCCCATTCCGCGCGCTTGGTCGCATGGTCTGGGTTTATGGCTCTGTTAAGTATGCAGAGGCCATCTGCTACTGTGAGAGTTTGAGTCCTCTGATGTGGTCGTGTATGTCCCAGACGTCATGGACGTACAGATTGAAGATTACCGGCCCCAAGATAGATCCTTGTGGTACGCCGTGAGGTATCGATTTGTCGTCGGTTTCAGTAGTTCGGATCTCTAAGTAGTATAAAATTTTTGGAGTAGTGGGGCCTCGTGCAGGTTCCGTCCGGATTGTTACTACCGTCTTGCCTGCTAACCCACCGCCAAACAGCAATGTTCGCATTGTTGTGTTCCGGTGTGGGGGTAAGATAGCCGGTGAAATTACTAGCATAGAGGCATTCTATCTTCGTCCTCCGGGTAGGCAAGCACTTGTGACTCCTCTGGTGTTGCAGGTGTTTATGGGCGACGGTAATCGCTTTCCATCAGGCGATACGTTTGCTCGTTTGCCCCCTATGACATAAAAAAAAAAAAAAAAAAAAAGCAAGCATGTGCATTTCTTCTTTTCACTATTGCAATGAAGAAAGAAAGAGCAGCGCAGAAAATAAAATAAGGATACAGAAACAAACGAAAAATACAAATAGGTAGATATATTAATACATTCTTTTTCTAGCTGTACCTAACAGTTTCAGTCGCAAAGGCGGCAGCGGGGAATTATGAACTACGTATATTTTTATTGAATCAACATACAGTACCTATTATCAGTTTCTGCATGGTTCATATGTTGCCAAAACTAAGTATTTATTAACGACGTTGTACAGTGTAGTGGTTAAACTTTTCCACAGATGAAAAAAAGTTAAAATATCCACACAAACTCACCGGCGGAAACTAGTTTACAAATATGACTTTATTGTAAGAAAATCAGGTCAATGTTATATTCGCAACTACGTGAAAACTTGAAAATATGTTCGAAAAACAAGCGAAACAATATAATCATATTCGTGCACCGGATCGAAACAGCAAATACAGAAGCCGATGTCGCCTTGGGGAGGCTGGAATCAAACTATGGAGGAACAGCGCAGCTCTACCTCTATTTACTCAGACGTATGATTTCTACGTCTAAAAATATCCACAAAACTGTTTACGTGTACGTGTGTATTATTTTACCGTTGGTGGGGTGGAAAACTACGGAACAAATACTCTTTATGTACAGTGTGATGCTCAATGAAATACGATGCTGAATTCAGTAGGGGGTACAGTCGAACGAATATTGCTTGTAATTTTAACTAGTTTTACACATTTAAATTGTAAAAATATTGTTTTAGTAAAGTGTAAAGAAAGAAGCAGAACCAAAGCGAGAACGAAGGTTGAAGATATCTAATATAGCTAAACAGATGCTAATTTATCAGTAAACGGGTCACATTGCTCGTAAAATCGATGGCCATCAGGGCAGAAAAGTTCTTCACTTGGCTGCGTACCAGAAAACGCAGCTTGGGAAAATCCTGAATGAGGCGGCCAGGCCATCCTGACTGCGAGCCTATGTTGGTTGCGTTTATTACGTGATAAATAAGTGATAAAGCATCTGTCACTCACACTCGCATATTGTCAAAACGTGACGGATGCTTTGTCACTTATTTATCGCATCTGGTCAGGATGGTAGAAAGCCGTTGAATGAGCGCGGTGCACCACCTGTCGTTGTGGGACCGAATGACACTACTCAATACCTGTAGGTTTTTCGTCCATATTTATTTAAGTAGACTCGTCATTATGAGTAATATTACAGATTTCTCCATTGCGTAACGTCGATTGTTAAACTCGGCTAATACCAATCAATAAATCTAATACAATCTATATAAAATCATCATCTCTTCTATTCGATCATCAGCCGCGCTATCACTTCACGCTGCCACAAACATAACGTACTGCGCAGCAATACTAGTAACGCATATATATCAAAACAGCGCGTTCGAAAAGGTTTGGGAACCCATAAACGAAAGAAAATATCTTATTTCACCATAATACTTACCTATACACTCGAGAAATGTTGCAAGCAAAATTACGTAGCCTCTAGACCTATCATTATCCGATTTATGGGTAAGATATTGGCTATCTTGGTTACAAATCTGCGGGTCCAATAAAAGGAACTATCCAAATGGTTAAACAAATTGACCTAATAGCGGCTACTGCCTGCAACCGCGCGGTGAGTAATGCCTTACCTCCCTTTCAGACATTTATTTTCGTCCCATTGATAGAAGCTCTTCTACGACCCTTAATATGAAATTACTATCTACTTATGTTTATTAAATCCATTCATAAATTGAAATCTTAGTGGATAAAAATAAAGATGTTTTTTTCTGATTTCATCAAAGAACTCGTTACACATATATGTTTTTATTGGTTTCTATGAAAGGATCTTATAAAATGGTGGATAGTAAAGTTTATTTCGATGCCCACCGAAGATTTTCCTTCAATGCGACAGAAGTAAATGTCTAAAGGGCACTCGAGTGATGATAGTGCAGGCTTCAGAAATGCCGTATTTAGTTTCAAAGGTCCTTGGCTAAATATCTAAACAAATAAGGTACATATACCTACCTTAAAAATCATAACACATGAAATAGTTAAGTAGATGTACGGTCGGATTTATCTATTAAGATCCTTACATCTAATAATAAGCCATTGATGTTGAAATTACGTCGCGGGTTTCAAGGTTTCTAACCAAGGTTGTCAGATCTGGGGGCACGGTAGTGCCCCCGCCAAGACGAACAAAAAAGAAGGGGGCACTACCTACCTTTTCTCGAACCGTTTCGTCTCATATTCAAACCTTCATAGTTTCGTCCCAGTTAACACTGGAGCGCCCAAATTCTCAGGTTAAGATGCAGTTAGCAAACATATAAAATGTACTAAATTTAATTGATCTAGCTTTTATACTTTAGGTTTATAGGTACCTAAAATACGCCGATTTTGCCACTCACTCACTGACGTATCAAAACCTCTGGGGTACTTCCCGATGACCTAGATAGCTTAAATTTGGTATGTAAGCTAGTAGTTATTAGTACACAAACAACAAAATAATTCTAAAACTTGGAACTTTTACCCCCCAACCCCTTAAACTAGGGGATGGAAGTTTGTATGAAACTTCCGCAAATTTTGATACTAGAGGTCTGAAAATTGAAATCTATAGGGACTCATTGTTATAAATCAAATACATATTGTAGGACTTTTAAAAAATCACCCCACACCCTTTAAAGGTCTTCGCACACTATAACAACTCAACGGCGACTCGACTCTATGCCAAATATTGAAATTTAAGCCCTATGTCATATTTACTAGGTTTAATTTCAAAAAATGATATTAGTAGTGGACGACGAGTGGACGACGCGTCGGTGCATCGTCGAAATTAAACCTAGTTAATATGACATAGGGCTTAAATTTCAATATTTGGCATAGAATCGAGTCGCCGTTGAGTTGTTATAATGTGCGAAGACCTTAAATAAGGGGATGGAAGTTTGTATGGGTTTCCCATAATAGGGGATAAAAGTGTATATATATGGGGCTAAACTTAAGTATTTCTTAAATACACAATTGTCTACTTCAGTTGACGCTCAAGAAACCCTACAGCCCAAAAAAATTAAAAAAACTAGGGCACCTTACAAAAAGAAATGGGATCCCACCAAAAACATTTCATGTAAAATTGACGGCCAAGACTCACATTCTCATAACGCTTTCGCTGTAAAAAAGTTATCAGATCCCAGGAAAAGCCAAGCCCCTAAGCCCCGACTTTACTAACCCCACCACCTTGGTTGAAAAGTATGGCATCAACTGGCTTCAAGCCCCTAAACCCGGAGTTTACTAACCCTACACCTTTGTTTCAAAAGTATGGCTTGGCCGTTTCATAGAGTACCGTAAATAAGTCTAGCGGACTGTCCGGCCCATATGGTAAGGAATTAAGTTTATAAGTATATATTATCAAAGACATGAACTTAATTTCTTGATACCATATGGGCCAGACGGTCCGTTGGACTTATTTACGGTACTCTATGAAACGGCCAAGCCATACTTTTGAAACAAAGGTGTAGGGCTTGAAGCCAGTTGATGCCATACTTTTCAACCAAGGTGGTGGGGTTAGTAAAGTCGGGGCTTAGGGGCTTGGCTTTTCCTGGGATCTGATAACTTTTTTACAGCGAAAGCGTTATGAGAATGTGAGTCTTGGCCGTCAATTTTACATGAAACGTTTTTGGTGGGATTTTATTGACTGCCAAATTAGCTTTAGTTAATACGATTTCCAGGCATAATCCTTGCTAATAACCTCAACTTTGAAGTTACCATCAAACTCATTTGTAATTAAGTGTAATGTTCAGAGAAGTAACCAAATCAAGATTAAGGAAAGTTTCGTAAGGTGTCTCCGAGTTCCGTGAACAGATATTGAAGTAATACTAGCGGAATAGTCAAGGGACGCTGCGGGTCGCTGTTAAGGGGCAGTCTGCGAAACTTCAACAAGCGGCAAAGTGCGAGTCGGAAGGTATCTCCAGTTCCGTGAACAGATATCGACGTATTAGTAGTGGAGTAATCGAGAGGCGCTGAGGA
This sequence comes from Apotomis betuletana, assembly GCA_932273695.1. Taxonomy (NCBI): domain Eukaryota; kingdom Metazoa; phylum Arthropoda; class Insecta; order Lepidoptera; family Tortricidae; genus Apotomis; species Apotomis betuletana. The sequence continues at coordinate 18,594,894 of OW026301.1, read as the reverse complement.
TCGCTGTTAAGGGGCAGCCTGCGAAACTTCAAAAAGCGGCCAAGTGCGCGTCGGAAGGTATCTCCAGTTCCATGAACAAATTTCGAAGTATTTGCGCTAAGGCAACATTGTTACTAATCAATCTATGGAATATTGCTTTCTGAAATAAAGATATATTATTATTATTTGTTTCTCATTTTTTGAGTCTCGGGCTCATACGTCCCGGTCTTTTGGAAGGCTTGCGTGAGGATATGGACCCAACACGTAGAGGCCCCTTGGAGAAATTTGCTGTGGCTGTTGCCCTGCTGGGACCCGTTCCTGATCATATATCAATAAAATGATACATCCATGAACCGGTCCCAGCAGGTGATTGAACTATTGCATTAATATGGAAAAGAAACCGGGCTATTAAAATGAAGTTTGGATGGATTATTTATTTGGGCTATTGCAGTAGAAAAATGTCATCCGCCGTAACCACCTATGCGACTGTTACCTCTGACGGGTGGTGACTCGCCCCTCACTAGGTGGGCCCCGTAATGCCATCGTGCCGACGGCCGGAAGCAACACGAGCGTGAGGGCTCAGGGGTGTCGAGAGGTGTGCTGCGCTTTCTCCGAAGTTACTCGCGGCCGTGATGCCCTTTAACACTTCCACCCCTGGAGCATATAGCTCTAACGCTCCTCTCTGGATGGCCAATGAAGGCAAGCCAGAGTTGAGAGTCCTACGAGTCCTCTTGAGTCCTGTTAAGGGGCAACATGCGAAACTTTAAAAAGCGGCCAAGTGCGATTCGGAAGGTACTTACCTCCATTTCCGTGAACAGATATCGAAGTATTACTAGTGGAGTAATCGAGGGACGCTGCGGATCGCTGCTAAGGGGCAGCCTGCGAAACTTCAAGTAGTCTACGGACGCTGCGTTAGGAGGTAGCTAGCTGTCAAACTTCAACAAGCGGCCGAGTGCGAGTCGGAAGGTACCTCCAGTTCCGTGAACAGATATCAACGTAGTATTAACGGAGTAGTCGAGGAACGCTGCGTTAAGGGGCAGCCTGCCAAACTTCAAAAGGCGTTCCATAATACCGTACGAAGGAAGTCTCACTACGCACCACATGTCGCGATAACAACCGAACGTGTACCATGGTGCACTGCACAGCCAAGTGTCGCATTTTACACAAACAACCAATACATATAGTGTATATTAATTTCTCAGGCGGCCTTTCCAGAGATCGTACAAAAGAACCATCTACCTATATAGTGTTTTATTTTTTGGTATAACGCAAACAATAGCTATAGAAACAACGGGAGAGCAATAGGTACAGCAACATTCTGTGAAAAATGCATTATGAATTCCTAATTTGGGTTCAAAGATTATAGCCAAGTCACAGGCTGGCAAACATAAAGCATAGCTATAGAAATCTGTCAGCATCTTTTACGGAACCCTAAAAGTCTAAAAATATTCGTTCAAACAAATTTCCACCCCTTTCCACACCTTACCTAACGTCCTTTAAACCTCAACCTCACTAATACAACCCACATAAGTAGATATATTACTGAGATAAATGGAACAAATCAAAAAGGTATTTCTTTTTCACGTCCTACAGACCAATGTTATCACCTATCATTTCAAATGAATAATTGCACGTAAACGAGCTTTTGAATTCCGATTGTTGAAATGTAAAAGTACCTATTGGTTGATGTTTTCGCTTCTCATTAGTAACGAATCTGATAAGAAGTCCAATAACAGCGAGTTTCCCATCAAACGCTCATTAAAAAGTAATCAATCGACTTAGTCCAGTAAAATAAAAGTATTAATTCATGATAAGTCTGAGATCTCTGATTTTTGCTGAGGGTAATGTTAATTAAGAGCTATGATGTGAGAGTGTAAAGAACTAGCCTTGCGCTTTTTTACTGTCATCTACCACCTAAAGAAATACCAGATCATGTTTTCAGTGTAGGTAAATCTATCTATATCCATAGGTACGTTGTGCAATGTTTCCTTAGTGAGAAATATTTTATATTGCATTTCAATGCAATGTTAATCTATCATAATATTTTTGAGTTATTTTAAGTAATAATCCGAGTCGAACCCACAATTATCCTAAAGATGACGATGACTTAGTTAATCCGAAGGTCTGACGCAAAAGATACACACGTATCAGCCGTCCGTCCATTAAAAACTGTCGATTTTATAAAACAAAAATAAGTGAAGAATGTTTTTATGTCAAAAATATAAACAAAAATTGCTTTAAAAACAGGTACTGCTTCTGATCTCCTAACAAAAAAAACACGTTCCGATTATCGAGGAAAAATCAAGGTTGCACTGTAATTTGACTGGACTAACAGGCCTGTGCTTGGCTCCGGTGAGGCTTTCGATAATTTACAACAACAATGCAACTCATAACGGTTATTACTCTTTTAGCTCGATTCGGGGCTTCTGGTTCTATTGTTTCAAATCTGGTTTTAATTAATCGAGATGAAAGCTAAGCAAGCGTACCGTTTTCTTATTGTTGTACGATTACTTATTGATATAAAAATACATCTTCTTCCTAAACGATCACTTTTGACAGACTGGTCGTGGAAAACGTCGTGGAACGCAAACGCGACTTTATCGCGTCATGGCATTACACGTTGCCGCAACGTTTTCTGTCACGTACGTGTCAAACTATTTTTTTTTCGTTGCACGACGTGGATTTGCACGTCACGCTAACGTAATTAGATTAATCTAACCAGCCAACTCAACTTTACTAATTCATTTCCAATCAGACCATCTTTTTTATTCCTCGTAGATAAATTAAATTTTCAACAACAAATACTATTATTAATTATAATTTAGGTTAAAGAAAAGCAAATAAGGAAAACGTACAATTTGCGAAGGTTTGAATTGATGAAATAGAAAAATCAAAGAAAACTTTCATCAACCAAATTCTGTTTGAAACCGAGTTCTTGGAAATACAAACAAGCAAGGGAAGAAATTAACGAGTCTTTTTGAGAAGCAGTTTGTGGTCGTTAAATGAAGGGATAATCAGAAGAGTTTATTGGATAACTATTAAAAACGGATCCCAGAGCGTTCGAGCCATAAAGTGACATTTTTATTGCTAGAATCTCAATCCACTATAAGGCTCCCCTCAGGACAATTTAAATTAGCTCAGTTACTCCCAACTTTTATGGGCTTCTCGGTATTATTTGGATGTTTATTTGCGATGGATTTCATCCTGACTTCCTAGTTAATCCTCTCTATCATACAATTCTTGATATCTGGTAATAGGATTATTGAAAAATCAACTTACGAAACACCTCACACAACGTCGTTTTCATAATATGCTGTCCAATGTAAAAATGTAAAGAAATAAATAATAATTAAGTCAATGCAAGTCAATAGCAATTTAAAACAGATATTGAAAACGAAAATACATAAATAAACGAACAAATCGACACTTTATTGCAGAGGAACCTTTCTTTAATTACTTTTTTTCCCTTACAGGCTTACACCAATCGCGACTGGAGTTAATGAAGGCGCCTTCCGAAACGACTCAGTCGTAATCAACGCGCGACGTCAATAGGAGCACAAGGTGGAAAAAACTTGAATTTATTAGTTTGATTCTTATATAGGAATAGGACACGTAGAAAAAGTACCTTTATATTTCTGTAGAGCCATTACCAACATTTATTTCTACGTCACGTCACGTCACCATGACATGGAACGATGACATTACACGACGCAATGATCGCGATCACACAAGTAAATAACAATATAAAGAAGACGGTATAAAACAGACATACGTACATATACATTAATTAAACGACTCTAAGTCGACACTTTATTACGAAGAAACCAATCAAATTACTTTTATTCCTTGACAGGCTTACACCATTCGCGGCAAGAGTTAATGAAGACGCCTCCGAAACGACTGAGTCGTAATCAACGCGCGACTTCGATCGGGAACCGTAAGTGGGATTGCTTCAATTAATTCCTTTTGCTCATTCACGTCTGTTCCTTGTCGTATAGAACAGAATAAAGCTATTTTTCACTTCTCATGCTCTTAAAATGTTACTTTAGTCTCTGCATATCGGGACTAAAACTCCTTATTAATCTCTAGGGACTTAAGTAATTTTTTTTTTATTTTTTTTTGAAACCCCTAAACAGCCAATTACGATGTTTGTGAATGGAGGATTATCGCCATTTTCAGTGATTGGGTTGGGGCGCGGAAATAACCTCAAAATGACAACTGCTTAAAAACATAAAAAACAAAACTATTTAATTTCATGAAGCCCGATACGAATATTAATCTATTTAATAATATTAAAAATAAATTAATTTTATTATGCATCCATACGTCCGACGTCCGTATTAGTCTTAAAATAGGTAGTTTTCAAGTTTGAATCTGTTGGCTAAATATGCAACAATATAAAGCGTCATATATTAGACTTGTCGGAGATGTTGCGGAGCCTAAATGTTTCTTCCAGACGGGTGGGTCTGGGAATGAATGTGGATAAAACTAAAGTTATGTTCAATTCATTCGTAGACCCAATACCGATCACCGTCGATAATGTTAACATCGAAGTTGTTAAAGAGTACACGTACCTAGGCCAGATGGTCCAGCTAGGTAGAAACAACTTCGACAAGGAAGCTGACAGAAGAATCAGGTTGGGCTGGGCAGCATATGGGAAGTTGCGCCATATTTTTCAGTCATCATCACTGCCCCAGTGCCTTAAGTCCAAAGTCTTCGACCAGTGCGTCCTTCCGGTCCTTATTTATGGGGCCGAGACGTGGACACTAACAAAAGGCCTCGTCCACAAATTCCAAGTTGCTCAACGAGCTATGGAGAGGACTATGCTCGGAGTTTCTCTGAAGGACAAAATCCGGAACCAGGAGATCCGACGGAGAACCAAAGTGACCGACATAGTCCTTAAGATATGCAAGTTGAAGTGGCAGTGGGCGGGGCATATTTGTCGTAGAGCCGATGGTCGATGGGGCAGACGAGTTCTAGAGTGGAGACCACGAACGACACGCCCTGTAGGACGGCCTCCCGCCAGGTGGACCGACGACCTAAAAAGAGTGGCGGGAAGCGGTTGGATGCGGAAAGCTGAGGACCGGGTATGGTGGCGCGAACTGGGGAAGGCCTATGTCCAGCAGTGGACGACTCCGGGCTGATGATGATGATGATATTAGACAAAAAAAAGTGGAGTATTTTTTTTTTTTTTTCAATTAGTATTTGAAGGGTGCGTATTTTCTCACATAACTTTTTAAGTCCTATTATCTGAAGTCCGAAAATATTTCTCATACTATTTTATATCATAATGGTCACTCTTCATAATTTTTTTTAATACTAACGATCGGAACTCATAATCATCAGAACTCATAAGATCACTAATCATACAACTTGTTTATACTAATATTTTTTTTCATATATTTTCTTACACTACTAATCTAATTCATAATCATCAGAATTCATAATCATCCGAATTCATAATCATCAAAACTCATACAATCAACACTCATACACCTTGTTCATACTAATATTTGAACCACTACCAGGAAAATAGATTGGATTACAAAATTTGAACGAGCGAGCGAGCGAAGCGAGCGAGCAAAACCTTTCAGAGCAGATCCGACGTGGCCGGGTTAGGTTAGAAGGTCAGGCGGGAGCGAAGCGTAGCGAGCTCCCGCCTGGCCTTCGAGGTTATTTTTTTTTGCGTCCCGAAAAAAAGACTTGCTTGTATTCATACTGTTTACATACAAGAACAATCCACCCAACTACTTCCAGGAAAGTAATAGATTAGATTAGGTTTGTTTCATAATAAAGGTACAAAAATAAACTTTTTTTTATATATTTTTATTTTTGGTCCAAAACTACCTTAAAAAAATATGCTTTCCATAATGTTACCATTATGAAAAACAATATTTTGAGTTCAAATATTTTCTAATGAATGCCATTATGAATAGGAAAATTATGATAATTGTCTGTTATGAAGTAAAACAGTTATGAAAAAAAAAATTATGAGTTTTAACATTTCTTAGTAATGATATTATTAATAAAAAAAGTATGATAACTGACTGTTATGAGTTCCGATGGTAGTAAAATAAAAGTATGAAGAAAAAAAGTATGAGGAAAAAAATTATGAAGAGTGATTGTTAGGAAGAAAAATCGGTAGTAAAATAAAAAATAGGAATAAAAATTTTATGAGAGCCAATATGGACCCGTATTTGAATAGGTTTTCATTGCTTGTATTAAGCTTCAGTTGTTATCTACAATAATTAATAGTGCAACTTTATAAAATACGAACCAAATATGTCTATATCATCACCGTGTGAAGAAGAATTAACACCTAACTCCAGAATGGAAAAGAAAGCAAAAGAGGTGATACAGAATCTTTTGCCGCCGAAATCTAGTGGCATTTATTCAAAGACATATAAAACTTTTATTGATTGGAAAAATGGGAAACAAATTACATCATTTTCGGAAGGCGTATTTCTCAAATATTTTGATGAAATATCAAAGAAATATCAACCGTCATCACTTTGGAGTATTTATTCCATGCTTAAAACCACATTGCAAATAAACCATGACGTTAACTTGAAAAAGTTTACAATACAATACAATACAACAATACTTTATTGCACACCAACACACAGCATTTTACTAGAATACATAAGGTAAATGAAAAGATCGCGGAAAATTATCCATAAATCAAGCTTTAAACACGAGTTAAAGATGAAAATGTATTTTGGAGAAAATGTCAAACTTTAAAATCGACGCCCTGAACAATTGCCATTTTGGACTTATCAAGTTCTTCACGCCATGCACGGAAATAATGGTAGACAATAGGCGGTCTTATCGCTAAAGAGCGATCTCTTCCAGACAACCTACAAACTTAACGTGTTTATTAAAGATACTATCAAGTGGATATTCTTCTAAAAAATCGAAAGTTCTTACGGCGCAGAATATAGAAACGTTTTTAAATGACGCACCTGACGAGATATACTTAGCAACGAAGGTATGTTAATGTAAACATTGAAAATTACCTATCTAGAATATTACTTATTTAATCCTTACTTATAATAAACGAAAGTTTGTTTGTCCTTATTTTAAGCCGCAACGGAGGGATGATATAGTATGATTTTTGTGTGTGAAGATTAGGAGTTGGAGGCTCTCTACATAGGCTACTTTTGACAGTTTTGACAACGATAATACATCACATTCCCATGAGAAGATCCATTATGATGTTGATTCCCTTTGAGTGTTTATGTTATAAATATTGATCTTAACAATTGTGTTACTTCACTTTTAATATAAATATGATTAACATTTTCGTTTCCAAGGAATTTTCTATTTTTATATATTTAATAATAGTGCCGTTGTTTACAGGTCGCACTCATATTCGGAATTAGCGGGGCATGCAGAGGAATAGAGCTCACAAATATAACAGTACAAGATGTGGAAACTGAGACGAGATTACAGGCCATAAATATACCCAATACTAAAACTAATAAACAGAGAAAATTCGTTATAAGTGGAGACTACTTAGATATTGTAAAAAATATCAGAGGCTTCGTCCCCCGGCCGTGTCTACTAATCGTTTTTTTTAAATTACCAGAAGGGAAAATGCACTTAAGTAGCAAGTCATCGGAAAAAACAAATTCGGAAGTATGCCCAAGGAAATAGCCACATACTTAAATTTGCCAAACCCAGAGCTTTATACGGAGCACTGCTTCCGCAGAACATCTGCAACCCTTTTGGCAGATTCAGGTGCAAATATCACGACGTTAAAACGACGTGGGGGATGGAGATCCGATCAGGTCGCAGGCTACATAGAGAAATCAATACAAAATAAATACGATATCAGTAAGCGTATTACTGAAGGAATTAAAATATCCTCAAAACCGAAAGCACAAGCAACATTTGAGCCACGCCCATCAACATCGCGAGATGAGCCTAATGAAATTACCATCGGCGACCTTTCTGACAATAGCTCTACGTCACTTCAATACTCTCCAACATTTACTCCGAGTGAAGATACACATATTGCACATACTTATGAAATAAAAACCACAGAGACCCACGTTAATTTACCGGGCAAAACCATTAATTTAAATGTAAAAAACTGTACAAATTGCACTTTTAATTTTTCTTATGTTAGAAACTTTGTTATAATAAATATTGTTTTGTATAGAAATTCGATTTTTTTCCTCGCAAAAAAAATAAGCGCGCGTCCAATGCGTTTACCCATATTAAACAAATTATGTAGATATATTCAGGTAATAAGTAGGTAGATAATAAAGAAAACTAAAGATTTATTAAGTACATATTACGGTTGTCTTAGAAGTTTCAAACTTTATTTACAATTTCATTAACACATTGCATATGCGATTATTTTATAAATGAGTTTATGGGAAAAGGCATAGATTACCTACAAATAAACAATGGTATAAATAACGTAAAGAAAAATAACAATAACTATTAAAAAATAGGTACCAAACAAAATTACACTAAACGACTGAATCGACAGTGTCGACATTTTATTACGAAATAACCTTTCTGAAATTCCCTTTTTTCATTACAGGCTTACACCATTCGCGGCAGGCTGTAATGAAGATGCCTCCGAAACGACTGAGTCGTAATCAACGCGTGATTTCGATCGGCAGCAGTTGGTGGAATTACCTACTTTAATGAATTACTTTGCTTCTTGTATAAGAATAGTAAGTACATATATAAAAACGTTGCGCCTTGTAATTCTGTAGACCAATGACCAAGATTTATTTCTACGCCATGTCACCGTGACGTGGAACGTTGCGAGAACACGTAACGTCACGTCGTTAAGCCGCGATGTGACATTACACGACGCAATATTTTACGTCACGATGGCGCAACGTTCCAATTCATGGCGACGTCACGTGGTTTTTTTTTACCTTATGATGGTCGTGTAGTGTAATAAAACAACACAAGTAAATAACAATTTAAAGAAGGTATAAAAAATAAAATTTCCTTTTCTTCCTTACAGGCTTACACCATTCGCGGCAGGCGTTAATGAAGATGCCTCCGAAACGACTGAGTCGTAATCAACGCGCGACTTCGATCGGGAGCAGTTGGTGGAATTGCTTTAATTAATTGCTTTTCTCATTCATTCCTACTCGCCGTATAGAGCATGCAACAGTAGAAACTAGTAATCTTGGAGTCTGCGATGCTCGTGTTTATCGTGTGAAAGATAAATTTTAAATCAACGGTCATTTTAAAACCCTTTTTAGAACTTAATAAAAGCTTGAATAAATAGATACGCCTCCAATCTGTATACGCACTTATGTCGATATGTTAAAATTCAATATAATCAAATAGCATAATTTAAAATTTGTTTATAATTTAATATTAACAATAACAGTAATATCTAATTTTGTTTCTAATTACGAGACGCATTCATTTTTAACTTGAGGCCTGAAGACCTGTGTTTCAATAGGAATTCAAATAAGGTATAGAGTATTAAAAAAAAAATTAAAACAAGTAGTACGTCGACAGACATACAATGTAAGAAAAATTTCATTAATTTTATTTTTACTAACAGACTCTCCGGTATCACTATTTATTTATAATGCAATAAACGCTACAATCATAACCGGCTTGTCTGTATTATTAAGTGCCTATCATCAAGATTATAACACCTTAATAAATTTTTCCCATCAAAAACCCATTTGTATGCCCAACAGCAAACAGCCTAAATATTATGATGTCCCAAGAAATGAAATTTCCCCTTTCACTGCCATTGAATACCGGCCGAAAATGCGATATCTAAACACAAATTTACATACACGGTTCATTGGGTAAGTCGTCCAATGCATACAAAGCGACCCTTTGAATGCGTGAACATCTTTGTCGAATGAACGAATGTAGGATTCTACGCTCGTGACAGACCTTCAATAATTTGAAGGATGGATTCCAAATCTTGGCTTTATTAAAAACGTTGATTCAGCTGAAAGATTAATTACATTACACTCGTACCAATCCGTTTTTATTTACAAGAGAAAATTATAGAACGAAACTCGTGAAATAGAATATAAGAATTGCACTCAACAGGTCCATAGTTATGGTTAGGAGCTATGAAACCTCTTACCTACAGATATACATGTTAAACTTGTAACAGCTGCACGTTTAGCATAACTGTGGCACGTGACTATTCGTCGCACGACAAATACTTGTCACTTTCCTTTTAATACTGTGCGAGTAAGACAGGTGATGCTGGGTCGCGCGACAATCGAAGTCGCGGCAAGATATACTAGCCCCGCTGGCCTAAATTACAGACCAAGTAATCGGATAAAAATACAGTTTTAAAAAACCACCTCTATTCTTACTTTACCTTTCTTAGACTAAAATAAAACAAATGATATACAATACGAGGTGTAGAATAATTCCGGGCGGTCATTAAAGCTGTCGGCAGTAATGAACCCGGCCAGAGAGGGACAGCGTCTCTCACTAATTGCTGCACTCTTATTAAGGTCGAGTCGAGAGGCCCCAAGTTCAAAATGCACTTTATACTGTTTCATAATGAGCCGTGTCGATTCACGGATGAAGTAGTTATACTTCTTTGACCTTCGCGCAGGCCCGAACTTAGAGGGCCAGGGCCCCTAGGCACTTGGCATTTGGGGCCCCCTCCACTATGGTGCGAGTCCTGCTTCTGGGACTGGGCCCCTAGATTGACCGGGCCCCTAGGCCCGGACCTTGAGAGCCTAGGGATAAATACGGTTCTGCCTTCGCGTCAGTCCAAAAATTTAGGTTTTGCTGAAGTTTTGTCTGAGATTTTGTGTCACTTCAAGAAGAAGAAGAAGAAGAAGAAGAAGTGTAAGAGGATAGGCCAGGATTAATACGGTTACTCGATAGTAACCGTAACCGTAACTATCTATCCTACTAGTAGGTACTACCGATTGTAATGTCACCTTCTAAAAGATATACTCGTAGGTAGGTACACAATTCGTTCATTTAAAAATATTTACTCTCTACTATAATCCTAATGGCTCTGTGAGCTGTACACCTCGCGAGTTTATTTCAAAATCGCTGAAATTTGTATTTTTTTACTATAAATATCAATTCAACCCCCACACTAACTGCGCCGCGCGGTGTTTACCCGCTCATCCCACGGGAATACTATTTTTTTCGGGACAAAAAGTAGCCTATGTGTTAATCCAGGGTGTCAACTACCTTCATACGAAAATGTATGAAAATTGGTCTAGCCGTTTGAGCATAAAGAAGTAACAAACACACACAAACACACTCACAAACTTTCGCCTTTGTTATGTATAACATTTGTATGAAAAGTGACACAATCTCACAAAAATCGATCATTTCTAAATAGGTTTGTGCTATAGGCTTGTACGACAATATTTGTTATTGACATTAATAAATATATTAGGTACCTAAATTGTCCCTTAATATTTATTTATTATTTAAATGCATAGAAAACGTCCATGACCCAGGAACTTACATAAATATCGCAAAAATATATCTTGAGCGCTTGAATGCCACACACACTTAAGTCAACATTTCACTTGCATCTAGAGACGTTGCCGACGACATTAAAAACAATGTTATCGAAAGCTTTTAGCCTAGCCACAGTAGAATATGCCGCTTAGAGCAGTAGAGCAATGCGGTGTTTGTACCACTAAATTACACACGAAATAACCTACGATATAGCTGTACATACTGGCCGATATTAATAAAATTATGAGATACCAGTCAAAATTTTGTTGTCAAAAAGAAATACAATTTGATAAATATTTGAAAAGAAAGTGAGCTCTCGATGTCTCACCTTCGTCTACATACCGTACTACATCTGTATATAGTACGGTTACGGATGCTTGAATTCATCCATTTCAAGATCAAAGATTTCACTTACAATGTGAAAAAGTGAAAAATCCGCTTCTACTGATGTAAAATGTAAGAATTAATTGTGTACATAGAGTTAAAATTTGTAAGCACCTTCCTGCTCGTGCAGCAAAATGATAAATTAAGTGGTCGTTGATTCAATATCAAGAAATCAGCTTGCTTATTTTGGCATAAAAATCTCATTGAAGCACGTTAGGGTTGCCACAATATTGTAAATAGTCTCAAGACCTTAAGACATTTCCGTTGAGTTACTGCTTCAGCTTATTTATTTACTGTGGTCTAACCGAGAGTGACAGCACAGCGTCGCGTCGCTCAAATGTGCCGTGCAAAAAAACTCAATAAAAACCGGCGTAAACGTCTCCTGTGCTTTATCGCCCGAAAGTGTTCACTTGAGCTGACCCCTCCCAGCTTGAATATCTCATAAACAAGTCACGTTATTTTATTAAGGATATAAGTGAAGATATTCGGGAATCCAAACGTGTCAGATTCCAAATACCTTAAGTAGGTATACGAATACTTGTTGCTGCAAATCTGCTACTTGATCAGTTCTTTTTCTTTTTTTTTCCCCGAAATTTAGATTGGATTTGACTCCAGCAATAGGATTATTGTCCTACGTCCTTCTTACTCGTTGGAACTCGTAATTAGCTAAAATGGAGTAGGAGAAATCTATATCCTCGTAAGACATCAACCTGGGAGGTTTATTTTAGCATTTTTGTATTTAGAATCATCATTAATGTAATGAAAGTTTAAAAAAATTGAGTTGAATTTGTTCTACATTACAATATATATGCATACATATGGAGTATACGGGACTTAGGGGGACATTTTCAAACAAACTTATAATTGTAGGAATCTCCTTTTTGCAAACCATTTCTAATAACTTTTAAATTACTTATTTACTATTGCTAGGAACTTTACCAATGTCCACAAATCTAAATAATGGTTTGTCTACGGGAACAAAGATAATCTCAATTATGTATGGCATGAGGGTTAATGATAGGTGAGGTAATTATTAGTTTAGGCAAGTAAATTAAGAAAGTGTTTTTTAACAGTCTTAAACTTTTACGTACTGTTGTTTTTATAGATATGTATGTGCGAACGTAGATAAGGATACTACGACAGTGGTGTAACGAACGGCCAAAAATCACACAACGATTAGCATGTTTCCTGAAACGACGCAAATGAGATGTGCGAGAGCAGTTATGTTTTATGCGCTCGACTATGTTGCGTGGGAGAGCCAAATTGAGTGGCCAACAATTCTCAAATTAGGTGGCCATTACGTTTATAGGCATGTTATTTTTGTGTCTTCCGTGCTACCGCGTAACTGAAGGGCCACTTATTCCTTTATTAGGTCCTTAAAGACAACGTGTGTCTTATATTGTTTAGAATGCCTTTTGTATGGAAATATCATCTGGAACTGAAAAACTAAAAAATCTGTACTACGTGGTACTATAGTATACCCCTAAAGAAAACGAAGAGTTATCACTTTGCAGCATTTTTGCACCGACCCTTAACAGTTTACAGACTTAAACAACAAACTATATTAGTTATTTATATACATATGTACCCGTGTGTGTTCTACGAGGTCCCCATTCCGTTCAAGTTCGAGTTTCGGAAAACCGCGATAAAATTCTAAAATTTTATTACAAATCTATTTTCTATGAAGAGGGGTCATCATTTCAGGAAATATCTTAACAGCGCGTTGCAGGATTTAAAAAGCGCGAGGCGCCAGCAGTACAGCACCACCTGTTGGTGTGGCATAAGAAATGACTATGAATATCTATGTACATTTGTACTTAGTTACGAGTACATAGTTTTTGCGTAGCATCAAAATAATAACGTAATTATAAGACGTTTATTTATTTATTTATTTAAACTTTATTGCACAAAACAAAAAGTGTACAAATGGCGGACTTAATGCCATAAGGCATTCTCTACCAGTCAACCATTGGGCTAAACAGAAACATTTTATGGTGCAGGGCCTGTCAACTATCAACATTATACCAAAAGAGAAACTTATTATATATCAGTAATATAATGAACACAATAAATAAACATACACAAATATGCAATACAATATACTTACATAAACATTAATTCTTGTACCCAGTGCAATAGTACATTACGGCAGAGACCAGTAAGTAAGCCATACTGGCCGAGTAGGAATTAGACGGACCGAGCCGTAGGCGAGGTCCGGATATAATACGAGGCCAGGATGGCTCTTACGGTCGAAGCAAGTATAGTGCTTTTCTCAAAAATTAAACAAGAAAATTAGATTAAAATTATATTTTGTAGGTGACATTCATATTCGGCCATTTTCCAATGAATATTTTTGTTATATCCCATTTTTATTATTACACATTGTGATATTCGTCGTCGCAGGCACCATTAACTCCCATGATAACAACCTATAACAGAAATAATTATGAGTTTATACTTGGATAAAAGATATATAGTTATATCGTTATCAAATAGTGGCAGCATTTATTTACCTTCATCGCCAAAATGGTTATCATCTAGAGCTTGATTTAAGAACTTTTCTATATTTTGCTGCTGAATATTTGCGATTTATTTCCTTTGTAGCCATCCGATTGTCTCAGAAAGATTGTTGAAATATTCTGACCTTATCACACATTATCTGACCAATTATTAACTTAATTTTCTTCCTTCCATTTAATGAATCTCTTGTATTTTTTTATATCTCCTTGGAATTAGTCGGAAGTAAATTATTTTAGCTAACTCTGCCTCCGCTTTTAAGTATGGAGGAGTGCCGTCTATTCGGAATCTGACTCGTCTGAACTAATTTTTGCTGAATTATTGTAATAAATCACACAAACAAATTTGAAATTTTTGTCTTTTAATTTAAATCCCGCCTTAATTTCTTTTTTTTATAAATACTGCTTTTAATTATTTGCACTGTCTTACAAATCTAAGTCTTAAAGATAAAATTTAATTATTGTTATACATTGTTGTATTTTCTAACTAATTTTCATATCATAAAGCTTACCTTCAATTTTAACTCCGAGGTTTTTTCTAAACGACACAAAAAACGAATGAATTCCGAAATATCATTGTCATTTTACACAGCACAATTATGAACTAAACGCTGCATACAAACTTCCGCACTAAACCTTGTCGCTACTTTTTTTTTTTAAATATGCATCTTGAGTTACGTTTATACTGCCAATAGTGCTAACCTCTTTTTATTTTACATTTGCTCTTAGTGTAAATTGCAAGTGTATACTGCAATGTCGTCTCTTTCTATTTAATGTATGAAAAAGGGACGCCACTATTTAATTTCTACAATTTGCTGTCGCACTGTACTTATAATTAAAACAATTTGTGGAATGCATCCTTTTTCCATTTATATACGACCTCATCGCCTTCACATCCTTAGTTTTTTTATAGGTCGGTGACGATGTCAATCGTGTTTCGATATTCAAATATCTTGATACGTAATAGGAATTACATACTTACTTACTGGACAAATATTGATTCCAAATTTAAAATCTCGCTGTTTACTGGACACTTCTAAAAAGTCTTCGGTATGTTCCACTTACTGTAGTCTATCTAGCGATGGTAAGGCAACATTACATGCAATTTTTGAGAAAAATATCATAACCGACAATCAGTCTAGGAGCTTACTGGTGAGATGCTTGCGCAACATGTGCTTAAAGGTTTGCTTTGTTTGTGCTTGCCTGATGGAAAGTGGGAGATCGTTCCAAAGCCGTATTGCCTGAACAGTGAAAGAATTTGACATAAAACCGGTGCGATGAAGAGGGACAATGAGCATGAGTTTACGAGAAGTGCGAAGGGCGCAACCGGGTCGAGCAGATACAAATTGAAATTTAGATCTAAGATACTCAGGTGCAGCTGGATCAAATAAAATGGAATAAAGAGTGGATAAGATAAGACTCGTAATGACCTACGTTCACGAATGGGAAGCCAATTAAGTTGACGGCGAAAATCAGATATGTGGTCATATTTACGAAGTCCAAAAATGAATCTAATGCAGTTATTAAGAACACGATCCAAACGATTCAATGAAGCCTGAGTGATATTTGAATAACACACATCAGCATAATCAAATACGGGCAGAACAAGAGCTTGAATAAGGAGAGTTTTGGTGCTGACAGGAAGAAAGTGTTTTAGTCGGTAAAGCGATCGAAGTGTGTTGGTCACTCTGCTGCGAAATGTAGAAAAAATGATTACCTACTTATCTGAGAATTATGGCTAACTAACAGCAAGTTTATTAACGTAGGTAGGCGAATGAAAACAAATACCCTAAACGTTGAAACATGGAATTAAAAAGTCTAATTGCTATAATTGAGATCGGCTTAAAGCATTTTCGAGGCGACAAAGGATACGTACGGATCAATAGAAAAAATGTTCAATTAAATCCTAAATCCCAACGTATCCTTTTAGTCTAGACTAGCTAAAATGTATCTGGAGTTAGCTCTCCGAAACGGACTCAGATTTTACGGCATTCGCTTGAAGGGTGGCGTCTACAATCGGCGAAAACCACTTACAAATGAAATATGCATGAGACGAAATTGACCAAAACCTCTTAGGAGCAAGATGATGGAGTGAGCTGGATGGTTTACAGACTCGAATCTGCTCGACCGTAAAGTCAGTGTAGAACGGGTGTACATTTAGACACCATCTATATATTTTCGATTAGATGTATTTTTTACCTATTAAATATTTAATGTCGCGATGAGAACGTCACAGTCACAGTGACCGGCAGGGCAGTCAAAAAGTATTGTTGTCATAAATAAAGGAAGGTTAGTTAGTAGTTAAGAAGTCGATCCTCTAATTGAGAAACATGTTCACATGTTCAGGCTATGGTGGCACTTTATTTAGATACTTTTTAGCTGAAAGTATCAAATTGCTCCGGCCAAAAACATAAATGTGAGTAAAAAGGTGTCAAAGTCATGGAAATGTTATTATACCTATTTCGAGCAATAACGTTAACAATGTGAGTAAGAAAGTCATAATGGCATTTCACAGAATTTCTATTGGAACTGGAAAAACATTCACAGCGATTGAAAAATAATCATTTTCCTGATATCTAATTTAGATCAACCCCCAAACCTTATTTTTTAGGGTTTTATAACTCAATAGTCTACTACCTACTACACTACAAAGTATTTTATTTCGTAACTTGATGTGGGAGCACCATAATTAAGTATTAAAGAGATGAATTAAACAGATGGCACTGCGGTCAGAATATACCAGAAAAGCTGGCTTGAATCCGTTTCGGAATACATCCCATCCTTTAAATATACCGAGAAAAATTATAAGTGTAGAAATACTGATTATTCCCCTAAAAAAACACATCTCATTTAACGGCAAATATGAAATTACTTCAGAACTCCAGGGAACCAGTTATGAACGACGAAATCGGGCTATATAATTCCTAAGAAACGACCGACACAATCAGAAATGTTTTACCATTCAAAGAAAATCGCGTCAAGTAGAATATTAAATTTCAAGCCTCTGCGTCGCCTTTCCATCCCGTTCACATCAAACCTGGCGGGCGCTCATTCAAAACAAAGACAAGGCAGATAAACAAAAACGTGTTAAAAAACCTAAATACTATGGAGGATAAAAGGAGGAGCAATATGTTTCATAGGAGAATATTTGATAAAGTGTCCAGCAACGCCTAGTGTAAGCCTCCTAAACTAGCAATAATAGTTAGTTGTGCAACAAGAAAGCAAAGTCGTTTTTCAAACGAAGGCTTTTATGTTACAATCACGAGCGTAGCGAGTGTTTACAGTCTTTTTTTGCTGATTTCAATGACATTGGAAGATTTATCACTTATCAGATACATTACGTGTTTATTTATTATTACGAGATTTTGTTTATGAAGATGTCGTAGAGCACCAAATAATATAAATACAAAAGAAAATAACAATAACAATTTGAACTCTATATTTTGGACGAGGACGTTCTAAGTACTTTAACCCAGTGATCCGCAAAGTGTGCTTCATGACACACTAGTATAACGTGGCCTGTGTAGTGTCGTGCCTCAGAAATATAAGATTATCACATAAATTAAACAAAACACAGAGGAAAGATAAATAATTACTTAAACCTTTTTATACCGGGTCTATAGCGATGTTATTTATTTACCTTCATTGTATTTTTTTTTTACTTTGGTTGTTGATTGTTTAGCCAGTGTCATGTCGATTTGTGTATATAAAGAAAAATTACAGAAACGCGATAAGTTACCAAATAGGTGCTGTTGCAATCTTTCCTAGACACAACTACACAAAGCAGTTAGTAGGACGATACAATGGTAAGATTAATACGAACTGCACTGCACAGCTGCAAACTTCATCTATGCTATGATAGATATTATCATTTATGGTATAGCTCCAAAATTTACTGATTTCCCAGGTGTCGAGCATGTAAGTAGGTATTTAAGAATTTAATGAAAGTTGCTGATGCGAAAGGGATATGTATGTTGCGTAGTAAGTGAAAAGGAGTGGTTTCTCAGAATTGGGCAAATTTCATTAAAGGAGAATAAGAATGAACGGCCAGACGTCATTCACATAAAAAAAATTGGGCAAGTGCGAGTCCGACTCGCGCATGAAGGGTTCCGTACCTATATATATATATATATATATATAATCTATAACAAGTTTGTTGTATGGGAGCCCCCCTGAAATATTTATTATATTTTATTTTTAGTATTTGTTGTTATAGCGGCAATAGAAATACATCATCTGTGAAAATTTCAACTGTCTAGCTATCACTGTTCTTGAGATACAGCCTGGTGACAGACGGACGGACGGACGGACGGACGGACGGACGGATGGACGGACGGACGGACGGACGGACAGCGAAGTCTCAGTAATAGGGTCCCGTTTTTACCCTTTGGGTACGGAACCCTAAAAAACAAATATGAACATAAAAATAAGTTTCTATATCGGTTTATAAAGAAAGATGTAAAAATCGTACAGTCCAGTTGAGAACTTCCTCTTTTTGAAGAAGATCACAGATTGATTTTATTGAATGACTATTAAATTAATTTCACTCAATTTCTTCTGCTTTGATTTATTGCAAAACTCGCCATTCAAAATAACCTATTCTTGAATGACGATCAGTTGATTCATTCTTGCGGTGCGTCATTTTAAATGATGATTCGTTATTGAATGCCCAACTGGTTTCTACCCCTGTGGGAAGAGGGCGTGCTAATTACGCATGTAAATATGAACAAATGTCAAATAATGTGTTACTTACTACTAGGTATTATTAATTATTATATACAGAATATAAAGCCTGACCAGAAATATATGAGGATGCGCCATATTGCGGAATTTCACTGGAACTAATTTCTTACACTGGCAATGATTTTATGATGGTTTGTCAACAATGTCAATCGTGGTGAATATTTTAAAAGACAAATATTTAAAAATGTCCAAAGAAAATGCCAAAAACCATTAACAGTCGTGAACGTAAGATTATAAATAAAGTGTACACGTGTTTACTACACGAAAAACAATCAGGAAAAGAGTAATTCCATTATGAGAGGTTAACATAGTGGAACTGACAGGTATTTAAACTAATGTCATTATAGTGGGTTTCGATAGGTTGCAAAATTGTTGCCATATAAATCTTATAAATAGCGCCCTCTTGACAATCCTCATATATTTCTGGACAGGCTTTACATACGGCGATTTGAAACTGATCTGAAACGACAACGTGGTTAGGTAGATACGGTGCACGTTATAATTATACTTTTTAATGATTAGTATCATTACAAAAATGTAAGTGTGAATGTCAACGTAAAATGCATATTTCTTTACCCAGAAGAAGGTACCAGCTAATACCGTTCAGCAATTAATTTGACATAGTTACTTAGCTGTTACAAATTTTCTTGATGGTAGTACCTACTTGTTGGGTGCTGAACTTTATATCTATCGAGTATGAGTTTCCATTCAATTTTTTCAAGTGAAATATATTCAAACCTGATTATCTTATTATAAACGTGGATTTAATATAAACGAAAACAAAAAGACAGCACGGAACGCTAATCCGCATCAAGATTGCAAAGAAAATTCTTCGCGCGCTTAGATTTACTTTTAGTTAATTGAGTTGAGGCAGCGTTGTCTCTGGTTTACGAATAATTCTTTGGTTTTAGCGGAGAGCTGGTAATAAAGATCTGAGTTAGTCTTCAGCGAATAAGTTGTTAGTCAGTTACAGTTTCAAATTATTTTATAGGAGATAAATAATGCATCAATTATGAATTTATGCAACTGTTACATTATGAGAGGTTTTAAAACACGGGTGTTTTAAGGCCTATCTATGCATCTGTGTAGGTATATAAAGTAATGTACCTATACAACTTAAAGACCTGTGAGAAGTATAAAAACGTCATGTATACAAATATAGATTATCATAATATTATCATGAAACCGGTGGTGGTGGCGCGCACGAAGTCGCCATAAGTCATAACATCATCGTATATCGTAATGTTAAGAAATAAAGTCTCTGATTTTGCTCATCCATGTCCTACTGCAGCCGCTGAATAGTAATGAAGGTCTTTACCCATCGTTTCTAAACTTGTTATTGCTATAGTATTTTAAAACAGATGACCGAGTTGCAAAGCGCATTTTTTACAGTGAATTACAGAATGGCAAGCGATAACAGAGTGGCCAAATACTGCGGTATAAAGATGTGCTGAAACGTCACATGAAGAGGGCTGACATACACCCACATACATGGGAGACACTAGCAGAAGGGCGGTCACAGTGGAGGCAAACTATGAACACGCAGGTGCGGAACTTTGATACGGAAAGACACATTGAACTCAACGCTAAGCGCGATGAGCTCAAGGCCCGACCACCAGCGGCCATACAATAATAATATAATTAAAACGCAAAGGCAAAAATAAAACAACATTAAAATATAAGGTATATTCTTATAACTATACAATATTAAAAGTATATATTCAATATGATTATATTATTATTGTATTTAAAATACACACATACCCACACAATATACATGACTATCCGTATCTGTACATACACACGTCACCTTCACTGGACAATATTCAACGCCACTAAAAATGTTAATAATCATATTTGTAGCGTAATGTTACGAGCGACCCTGTTAAAGGGGCCTGTCTGAAAATCAGCGCTGAGTTAAACCTAGCACATGCAAAACTGATACCCATTACCAAAAATTTTCACTTCTTATTAAAAATGTTTTTACTTATATATTTTTTTTGTTAATGCAAATTGTATCTACATTTGTGCATTATTACTGTAAGTCTCCAGAAAGCTCATCAGCGTCACTCTCAGAGGTAGTAATCGCTGAAGCCGAACACGGCTTGGAGATGAGTAAGATAGTAATTAAAAATAGATTATATAATATATCATACCAAAACTGCTACCTAACCTAAACCGGGACACAATCAGAACATCATCGCATCACATTTTGCGGTACAAAAATAACTTAATGCAGATGTTGGTCTGAGTTTGTGAAAGCACGATAACTTGTATCCTGAGAAATGGGCCCGGCTCGAGTGTTGGGTGCGAGAAATTTACGCCATTTGTTACTTCCAGACAGGCGACGCCCCGTCGTATAAAAATCGGTTCTCACGCGCCAAGATTAAACTATTGCTTCCTAACCACGTGACTAAATTAACCGTATTTTGCGGTACGAAAATTAAGGTTCAAGTCTTAAAAAAAAAACAGAAGTCAGGTTAGTTACAGCATTTATATCTCAAGAACGATCGAAATGATTCTAATTTTTTTTTTCTAGCCTGTTTGTGTGTGTCCCACTGCTGGGCAAAGGCCTCCCCTCTTTCTCTCCAGTCGTCTCGCTGAAGAGCAAACGATTCTAATAATGTTTGATTTATTGTCCTTGACTATTCAGAATAACTATAATCTTTGAAACGGTTGTACCTACCATATGCCACGTTAATTGTTACATATTATAATAAATTATTTTACTCTACGATTACTTTCAGCCTGAAACTGAAGCGGAAATATCAAAACATTTTTTCTATAACTTTGATGAATGTGAAATGTTTAACTACTTAATTACTTTTAGTAGGGTTAGGCTCGCCTTCACAAAACTCAAAGAAATTAGAAAATATTTTTACCAAATATTTGTGAGCTATCGTTCCTCACTCGTGAATAAAAATGACACTCCTCTAAAGTCACCTACCTTACACACTTGTATCATAAATAACAATTTTATTACTTTACCCACACTTATACAAAGTTACTAAGCACTGTCCAAGGTGTCGTTGAAAACGAGCATGTGAATAGCAAATAACCTGTAAGTTTCCACGTAGATCAAGTTCCTCGATAAACTCCCGGATCGCCTCCGGGATGCTATATTCCCGGCATCATTACCCTAGATCGGGCCGACCTAAACATATTACTAGCTATTTTCTCCCCATAAAATTATTACATTTAATTTTCATCGACACACTATCGAGGACATGCTTCACACGCAATATGAAATGTTTTTTGAAGACTATGAAATTATATTTTTCCGATAGCCCTTGTAATCTACAAGCAGCTCTTTTATTTTTCCTTACCATAGTTTTTTAAATGACTATTTAACAGTGTTGTGTGACTTGTGTGTTTAAAGAACTTTGCCCTCAATACTCATTAATAAAATCTGGTCGATTGTCAAAGCCAAACAGTGTTGAAATTCTGACTCAATGTCAAATTTAATAATCTTCAAAAAACTCTACCAGCCCTATTGTCGTCTTTTCTTGTGATAAAACCGGCGGAAAAAAGTCACGTATTTATTTTGTGGACAAAAATTCTCCAAGGAAAGCTGACAAATATTTGCCAAACACTTTCGCAAGCGACTGCTCAGTGCTCAACCTTCGCATCCTGCCTTGAAACTAAGATATACTTACACATATAATATTTCAGTGAGGAAAAGCTCATTTTTCAGTGCAGTATATTAGGTATTTTACACAGAAGACTCCCATTAGCCTTAGACATATTAAATTACATATGCAACGGGTTTACTCGCGTCTAAGTCGAATATTGCCCGACATGTTTCGAATCGGTTCGCGATTCGTCATCAGGAGCTCTGATCATTCGTGGCGGAGGCCAATCGAATAGTGTTGTCGAGTGAATAAACCCGTTTCATATGTTATTTAGTATATTTGGTACGTTATTTGTAGGTATTCCGCAGGAGAACACTGAACAAAAGGTCCTTGGGAACTCATCTCCTAAGGGAATTTAACTTTATCGAGTACTATGGCCAGTAGAATTATTTTTCTTTGCTGCCAGAGCCATGATTGTACGAAAAATATAAATTAGTAATATAACTTTTCTCAAACATGCTCGAAATGTATGCGTTATTTTTATGAAATGAAGACACGAAATTCGTCGTTTATCTTGTGAGTATACCTATTATATTCCTTGTTATAGACATTGATAATGAAAATCTGTAATTGTCCGCTGCCCTACATTTTTAAATTTGCGTACTAACATTAAACTGACCAACGAAAAATAACAAACAGCCAAGCCAACCACCTAGATTCTGTAAACATACTTGCGACTTAAAAAAAAAGAAAACAAAATCTATGGTATACCTAATGTGAAGTAAAGTGGTACCTGAAGGAGTCTGTAACTCGAATTCGTTTCCTACCCTTTAACCCTTATCAAATGTAGATTGACTCTATCACCGGTCTGTCGTAAAAGAACATCATGGCTTTGCTTAAATAATAAAAACGGGGTTGAATTCGGCGTTTCTAATGATATGTATCGGAGATGTCGTCACCACAATAGGCTAGTTGACTCATGTCAAATTGTAATATACCTACTAATGTTTCTTCCGTATAATATTTAGCGAAGGAAACCTAAATATGTATATATTTTTCAATTCATAAAAGTGAAAGATGGCTGAAAAAATTGAATCTGTATTTTGAAATGCTTAAAACGCTGTCCGCCATTTTCGCTTATGATAGTGACATCATCGGTCCTGTAAAGATAACTGAAAGTCTACTTTGACGACTTCGAATAGTGCCGTCCCTCTCGATCTCCTGTCAAAGTATATTGAAGTGAGCGGAATGGCACTATACGACGGTCGAATTTCGAATATTTACAGGTATTTCTACGTCACGCCACAGATAAGCAAAAGGCAAAAATGGCGGACGGCATTTTTGACTGTTCACGAAATTTCTAATTTTCAATTGATAAAATTTAACTTTCTAGCTTTCACAAAAATACAAGATATTTTTTCAGAGCTAGTGAGATCATTATTAACCATTTCAAATATATTTCCAAATGGGTCTACTAGCCTATTATGTCTGCTTTAGCGATGGGCACTTTTCAAAGTAACCATTATGGTATTGATACAAAGATCAAAGCTGAACACTGGACCGGCAATCCAGAGGTACCGGGTTCGATTCCCGGTCTTTTCCACCAGGTAGCTCCATTTTAATTTTTTTTTAAGCTTTGATCTTAGCCAACCCCAAATAAATGGGATAAGGGCAAGGGAATGATGATAGCAATTTCAAATTTCTTTTTGGGCTTTAAAAATATCATAAAATTTGCGTACATACATTTGAAGTCACATATTTCAAAGCTCTTTTATGATTTTCTTTATTTCATGACATATTGAGTTTTTATTTATTATATAATTACAGTATGAGAGTTTTTAGTAGAGTTGCTAAGCCGCGGAATTGTGCGCATCGGGTTACAAGCATGAAATTTCTACCACATAGAGCGTTCCGCGGTGATTATTTTCAGATGTGGAGGGAAGTCAGATTCGTCCCCTGCGTGGCGGTAGAGCGGGGTGAATAGGACCAAGTAGTACTCTTTTTCTTTTTTTTTATTACTGATCAGTTAAGGCCATTAGGGCTTGTGCGGTATCGTTTTCGTGTAAAACAGATATCAGTAATGCAATTTTATGTTATTTATGTATAGTTTGATATAAAAATTTGGGTATATTGCCGAAAAGCTAAACATCGGAACAAACTTTTTTTTATTCAGAACGATAAATTAGTTATAATTCCTGAATATTTACAATTTAAAAAAATATGATTAGGTAGAAAATTTAATCTAGTTTTATAAAATATAAAAAATGGCTACATCTGATACAAAAAGTACCTTGAAAAAATGTTGATGTTAAGCTAAGCCCTTGTGCTCAATTTTATGTTATTTATGTATAGTTTGATATAAAAATTTGGGTATATTGCCGAAAAGCTAAAGATCGGAACAAACTTTTTTTTATTCAGAACGATAAAATAGTTATAATTCCTGAATATTTACAATTTAAAAAAATATAATTAAATAGAAAATTTAATCTAGGTTTATAATTTATAAAAAAATGGCTACATCTGATACAAAAAGTACCTTGAAAAAAATGTTGATGTTAAGCTAAGCCCTAGTACATTTTGCTAAGTCGCGAAATTGTGTGCATCGGGATACAACCACGAAATTTCTACCACAGATAGAGTGTTCTGCGGTGATTATTTTCAGATGTGGATGGAAGTCAAATTCGTCTTCTGTATGACGGGAAAGCGGGGTGAATAGGGCAAAGGAGTCCTCTTTTTCTTTTTTAGGGTTCCGTACCCAAAGGGTAAAAACGGGACCCTATTACTGAGACTTCGCCGTCCGTCCGTCCGTCCGTCCGTCCGTCCGTCCGTCCGTCCGTCCGTCTGTCACCAGGCTGTATCTCAACAACGGTGATAGCTAGACAGTTGAAATTTTCACAGATGATGTATTTCTATTGCCGCTATAACAACAAATACTAAAAATAAAATAAAATAAATATTTAAGGGGGGCTCTCATACAACAAACTTGTTATAGATTATATATATGTATAGGTACGGAACCCTTCATGCGCGAGTCGGGCTCGCACTTGCCCAATTTTTTATTATTACTGATCAGTTGACGCTACTAGAGCTTGTGTAGTATCGTTTTCGTGTAATACATATATCAAAATTTCATTTTTTATGTTATTTATGCATGGTGCCATATAAAAATATGGGTGTGTTGCCAAAATAGTAAAAATCACAACAAGTTTTTTTTATTCAGGGAGATAATTAGTTATATTTCTAGAATAATGACAATTAATACAATGTCGTTGCGGATACCAGGTAGATCGTTTAGGTCACCACGGCCTTAGCTGCCCCAAAAGCGCCGGCAGACTCTCCCGCCACGCTTGTCTAAATGATATCATACGTCGGGCTCTTGTCAGCGTCAACGTGCCTGCGGTACTCGAACCAAATGGCCTCGCACGAGATGATGGCAAGAGACCCGACGGCATGACGTTAGTACCGTGGCGGTTGGGGCGGCCCTTAGTGTGGGACTCCGCCTGTGTGGACACTTTGGCACCTTCACACATTGCAACAACGTGCCAAAATCCAGGTGGGGCGGCCACAAACGCGGAGGCGGCTAAACGCCGAAAATATATGTGTTTGGGTGACAACTATATTTTCGTGCCGTTTGCGGTAGAGACTCTAGGCCCATGGGGCCCAGCCGCTCATAATTTGTTTGATTCCCTTAAAAAAAAGGACTACGAACTACCTGTGATCCCAGAGCTGGCGCGTTTCTCGGGCAAAGGCTCAGTATTGCTGTGCAGCGGGGAAACGCCGCCAGCATCTTGGGATCATTTCCGCCAATGAGCGACCTTGGCTAGTTAGGTTAGTGTAGGTTTTAGGTTTTTAAATTGTTTTACCACTTAATCGACAATTAATAAAAACATTTCAAAATATAATTGTTAATCTAGTTTCTAAAAATATATACATCTCGGGAACTTTTCATACAAACAGTAGCTAAAATTAAATATTTTGTTTTAATTACATCAATTTGTTTCTTTAGGACGTACATATTAAATATTTTATGTAAAAGCATGTTAATATTTCTGATATTTATTTTACACGAAAACGATACCAGACAAGTCCTAGTAGACTTAACTCATCAGCAATAAAGAAAGAAAAGAGGCATACTTGGTCCTATTCACTCCGCCCTCCTGCCTCACAGGGGACGAATCTGACTTCCCCCCACATCTGAAAATAATCACCGCGAAACACTATCTGTGGCAGAAATTTCATGCTTGTAACCCGATGCGCACAATTATGTTAGAAAACAGCGGACTAACAACTCTACTATTTAGAGCAAAGGGAGTTTG
Organism: Apotomis betuletana; assembly: GCA_932273695.1. NCBI lineage: Eukaryota > Metazoa > Arthropoda > Insecta > Lepidoptera > Tortricidae > Apotomis > Apotomis betuletana. The sequence continues at coordinate 18,567,930 of OW026301.1, read as the reverse complement.
ATATAATATATGAGACTTCATAGGTTTTTCATTTTATCTACGATGTTATTTTTTTTTTTATCCAAAGGCAATATAAAATTTGCTATGAAATGAATCCTCATAATTCAACAAAACTTTAATTCCATGGTTGGACGCCATTTGTATGGAGCATTTTCAGCGTTTCGTAGGATTGTCGAATTTTGATGGTCATTTTTTACTATTAAACCAGTCTAAGTCTAGTTACATTACAGATATTTGATCCCAATAAAAAATAGGATAGATAGACACCCTCAAAAAAAAATTACATGTCTATTGTTAAATTGGAGATATCGCAATGCATCGTCGAACTAGGACTCAAGTACGTTTTTATCGCGGCCATACAGCATGGCTAAGTGTTGGATACGCCACAAGACGCTTGTGTCAAATTACACTTTTTATTTCCGCGGATTTTATTAACTAATATTATGTAATAACGCGAAGGGCTATGACTATGAATAATGCTCTCTCGCTTCGTTACGAGTATAAGCGGGGTATGCTTCTTGCCCTTTTATGTATGGGTCATTTGCACCATTAAACTATTGTTAGGTATATCTTAGTTAACTACAGCGATGATAATGATGAACTAACGAGAATTGTACGAGTTACATTGGGAAATTAAATAGTATTTTACTGATTAACAATCACTTTTTCAGACGAGACGACGAGAATAGCCGGTAAGCATCTGAATTTTCGGCCAAAGCTAAAACGAAGACGCTTTGCTATTAATATAATAGTAGTAGTAAGTAACTATTAATAGTATGCTACCAAAAGTGCTCAAAGTTCATAGGTAGAGAAAATACAACACAACTCGCCCTGTGTGTTTCATGAAGGTATACCTTCGTTGTTATGCCCAATTTGTTAGGCGGAATTTCATTTTCATGCGCAATCACAATGGGTTATATTGTGCACATAAAATGAAATTAGGTTAAAACAAACACCTGCGGCAAGACACGGGGAAAAACGACAAGCGGAATCGAGAAAATAGTGAGATTCCGTCGTTGGGTAGGCGGGTGATTCTTACTCGTATTGTTACGTTGGTTTTTTTTTTGTGTGTGAGTTGTAAAAATCCTATGTACAGGTGACTTCAAATTGGTAATACCTACAAAACACATGATTGTGACTCAGTGAATGATAAATAATGTATTTCATTAAGATAATTCTTAAAATTAGCTAACTTTGTGATGTCCAGGGTTTCAAGGCGAGAATGTTCAATAAACCAATGTAAATAGGTTTAGGTACTGTGGACCACGACCTGCCCGCTCCCGTTGACGTCTGTCATTTCATAGTAATGGCGGCAGTCCAGCGGGGACACTTTATAAAGGTGTCTATGCACTACAATCTTTCATCATCATCATCATCATTTCAGCCATAGGACGTCCACTGCTGGACACAGGCCTCCTCAATAGACTTCCACATGGGCCGGATAGCAGCGACCTGCATCCAGCGAGTCCCCGCAACTCTAACCAGGTCGTCCGACCACCTTGCGGGTGGTCGTCCTACACTGCGCTTGCCGGTACGTGGTCTCCACTCGAGAACCTTTCTGCCCCAACGGCCATCGGTCCTTCGAGCTACGTGCCCCGCCCATTGCCACTTCAGCTTGCTTACCCGGTACAATCTTTAACTACCGTTAATTTTCTAACAAAACAAATAATTTAAGTCCGAATGTGTAGTCCTAAAGTTCAAATATGTAGTAGTCCTAATGGTTACCCCTAATTCAATAGCTTACTGCCATATTTTATATATTTGTCACTTGTCGTTATTTACGTCAATCCAAGTTAGCAAGAAATTAATTGAAATCATTCCTGAGTAAGCACTATAGTGTGTACTTCGCGATGTAAAATAAAAATATAACTAACATACCATTCATGAATGTTAGTGGAGGGGTAGAGATGAGGCATTTATTTTAAAATCAAAATAAATAAATTCTTTTTAGTTCTATTATTTTTAATTAATGGCAACTGGTCACATTGAAGCGACCACTACTGCCAATGTCTTGTTTCCAATCGCACACGGCGACAAGATTGAGGATTATACGGTGAGAATCAAAATCTTACATAAAGCTTATTTTCTTTTGACAAATGACAATAGTAATCAAAACACGTTTTCTTCATAAATGCTATGTCAGATGATAACCAAGGAGGTAAGTGTTGATTTAAAGTACTTCCATCCTCTTTGATTTAAATCGTAGTGGTACCACATTTAGCCTAAATAAATGGAGTAAGGTACATAATATGGTATTTGACTATCGTGAAAATAAATTGTATCATTGAAATCACTAAACATACATTCAAAAATACACGGAACCAAATAAACTACCATTAACTTTTGGACATTATACTATTTTTAATTGGACAAAAACTAAAAAGAACTCTTGTTTTGACTACTGATTTTTATGACGTCACAAGCCTGTATCTTAGTAGAAACTTCATACTAACAGATCGTTTTTGACATTTCATAAAGAGTAGCAATTTGAGCTGTCATCAAATACCGTATTATTTTAGAACCATGGGACATAATACAGACGTTTACGTTAAAAATAATGCGTGCAAAACATTACTTTTGTGTTACTTATTTGAAGTAACCCTGTATTACAAAGATAATTTAAAAATAAAATATACTACTATGTTTGTGGTGTTAAAAACCCACAAAATGGCTCTGTAGACCTTGCGAGTTTATGTCGAAATGGTTGAAATTTATATTTCTTTCCGGTTACAAACCCCCTACCTCCGCCATTTTGAAAAAAAAAAACAAAAGATTGCCGGATGGAGTGAAAATCCGTTTTATTTTTGATGAACCATTTGTCAATATTTTTGGGACATTTTATAGCAATGGTGATATTTGTTTTATATGAAATCACGTTGGGCCACTCACGTCTTTGAGATATTTTTACATTACAACTACCTACACGACGATGTGGTTGGCGCAGTGGTAAAGCAACTGCCTACTGAGCCGACGGTCCCGGGTTCGAATCCCGGCAAGAGCAAATATTTGTGTGATGAACACGAATATTTGTGCCTAGGTCATGGATGTTCTATGTATTTAAGTATTTATTTATCTATATAACTATGTATATATCGTCGCCTAGTACCCATAACACAAGCCTTCTTGAGCTTAATTTGGGACAAGGTTGATTTGTGAGAGGTTGTCTGATATTTATATTTATTTATTTAACTACAAGATAGTTATTTGTGCAACAAGAGAGCAAAGTTGTTTTTTGTTACGAGTGCTGATTTTGAGTCCCGAGCAAGCGAAGGATTCAACGTTTGAATCACGAGCGTAGCGAGTGATTCTATGTTAGAATCCTGAGTGTAGCGAGGGACTCAACAGCACGAGATGCAAAAAACTTTGCTCTCGTGTAGCACACACAACTTTTCACCTCATCAGCGAGAACATATTCGACATTTTGTGCTTTTTCTTCCAACGTATGTTTATAGTCTTTGTTGCTGATTTCAATAATATTATTAATCAGAAAATAGATAAGTGCTGCTTAAAAAGGATTAACAATATAATTTAGGTAATTGAAATTATAATCAACCAACCAACACGGTTATTAATGTTATTATTTTATCAAATTGGAAGATTTAGCAGATACATGACGTGTTTATTTATAAATACATATTATATTACGAGATTTTGTTCATAAATTGATTAATATTTTTACTCCTAAAACACCAAACAAAATAAATGCAAATGAAAATAACAAATTACAATATGAACTCGATATTTTTTGAGGTACGTTTCGAATATGCATCTGTGATAAATGGTGAAATTATAAATTATAATTATATTTACAATAAGTTGAAAAATCTTATTTTGTTTGAGCAATGATCTATTGTTTTATATAAAAGGCACAATAGTTTTAATATTCGGTCGTTAAATAAAAATATAATAAAGAAAAAAAATTAGTTGCAATTAAAACTTTTTCGGGTCTTTTTAATGAATTTTTTGGTATAACGCGTATCCGAACTGTTCTCAATCGAGGTCGGATTCGAAAATCGAATTTCAAATTGATAAGTTTCTATCCCTCTCTTTTATATACATATGAAAGAAACAGAGTGCATCGAGATTCAAATGATTAGAATTTTATAATTAACCTTTGGCTGAATAATGACAATTCGTGGTCAGATATTGAAAAAATTAAAAAGCTACTTTCTACTCACGCTCGAAACAAAATCGCATTTTGTTCACTGTTATCTGACAGCAAAATCGCCATGTTTGAGCTGGTGAGGTGAAAATTATATTAACTAATAGATCCTCCATGTAATGTAAAACATTTATAGATTAATCTCTCTTGTCTTGATATTATAATAATAAAAGAGGCGGCGGTATTTCGAACTTCAAAATAACCTCTCAGCTCAGGAAATTTAACTCAAAACGGATAATATATGTTAAACCCCAAGTTCAATACCTATGTAAGTGTCTGCACCCGGATCAAATTGAATCAAGATCAAATTTCACTTTGGGTGCTCTTGTAATCTGAATCTGTGACGTCGGTTTGTTTTACTGCAAGTAAAAACGAAAGGTTTATTTATCCAACTTATTCTCGAGCCAACGAGATGAGAGCTAATCCTGTAAACCTAATCTTTTTCTAAAACGGTTCTTTGCATTAAAAAGAAGGGTCTCCTTTTATGGGAAGATTCGGCGACAATCGGCAATTTTAGGTAGGTATACTTACCACAAACATCTCTATGAACGTTTTTCTTTACGTACCTACGTCGGGATAATAATGCTGGAAAAATTATGTATAGCATTCAAAAAGCTTTTGCTTTGGAATTTCCATTGAGTACACTTTGCTTCTATTCCAAATGACCGATTATGACATTTTCTTTCTCATTGAGATGTATCATACTTACCTACTCTATTCTGAAAGGCGTCAAATAGCTTATTAAAGTGCAATAACATGTAACAAGTTGTCTTATTTAAGGTACCTGTAGTGGTGCTATCCTTATCTCGTGCGCATACGTCAGACCAACGGAGTGGGGTTAGTTGCTACCCGACCCTTGCCGAGACTGGTGGTGCGTTGTCGAGCTAAGTTCTAGCATAGTGACCTATATAAACAGCTGTACTGTGCCTGGCATAGGGTTAGGTATACTACAAGTGGCGACGAGGACAAAAGTGAGTAGAAATCTAATTACGCCTTCAAAAAAAAAAAGAATAGGCGGGAACACGACAAAAGCAGTCTAACGTGTACTTGCACAGTAAATGTATAATAAATACAGGGCAAGCTCGATAGTGATATGATCATATGATACATTGTCATTGAAGTTAATTTATCCAAGTTATAGTTTCACTAATAACTGTGGAACAAAAGACATCTACCTAGTGGTTAGCGGTGCACTGCTCAACTATCCCAGTACAGGGATCGACTCGTAAACAAGTTTTAGTTCGTAATGGGTCATTCGTTTAAAAAATAACGGTTATTGCACGTTTGCAAATAACTCCTGGCGAATCATGCAGTTTTACTTACTTATAGATATTATTTTTGTCCGATATTTACTAACGGTATTAATGTCTAATATTTTTACCGGAAATGCGTCGATACCGACAAGGGATCGACTCGTATATAATAAAAGATGTGTAAACCATAATAATTATGTACCTACCTAGGCATAATAAGGAGGTATTGTTTAATAAGCGCAACGTATCTAAGTACCTATCTACTCGCGCCTACAACGTAAAATTAATGCAATTGTACAGTTAAAAACCATTGGACAACATATAACAAATAATAATAATAATAAAGTGTGATAAAATGTTATATTAGTTATGAAATAACGATCTGACTTAGAAGTGCAAGTTTATAGTCATTTATAATACCGGCTTGTAGGTAGATATATTTGAAAGTTTGCTATACCAAAATTACTCAAGTAAACTAGCTTTAGTAAACAGTTCAGTTGTCAGAAACATTATCATTAATTATAAATAGACTTCGGTTGCTTCTAACGGCATTTGAGGCAGATTAGATCGGGTGCAGTATAAATTGTTTACGGGGTTGATAAATAGGTAACTAACTAACTACATTTTAATAATACCTTGCGCTGCGGGGTCAATATGTATGAAAGTAAACATTGAAGTGTTTAATGTTTATTTCACTTAGTTATTTACGGGAACGTAATATGTATGATGGAATATCCGTGTAGGTATATGTGTTTATGAGTGGTTAAACTGTATGATTAGTGTTGTAAATAAACTTGTAAGCAGAGTATATTGTACCTGGTCATTTAATTGGCAAGAATAAAATGTTTACTAGTCATTATGGTATACTGATCATTCAATTGATGAATAAGACAAAAGTCGTGTACACCTAGCAACTGAAATCAAATATGTTGTGTCATTTAATTGACATATTGTTTTAACACTTCTAACATTGACCATGGTCATGGTATTGCAGTAGTTAAGCGGTCGTTAAAACGACTAATGGCTAAAGGGCCAGTACGAACATTAAATTGTTTAGCAAGCGGTTAGATGAATGCTCCGCTTGAATCATTTGATTGATTGGTTCCGGGACACCCCAAAAGTACCCATGGCAGCCATAACTTTGGAAAAAATCCATTGCGAAGGCGAGACCTCTTCGATCGGTCTGAGATGGGAGCGTTCGAAACGAGCACTCCATGTCTATTTGGAGGTGTCAGCTATCACAGATAGCCAAAAGAAGAGAGCAAGCCTCTTGCATTTCGGAGGAATTGAGCTCTAAGAAATATATTACAATATCCCTGGAGCGGACGCGGAGCCAGGTGTCGACATAGATGTATTTGCGATAGCCTTAGCAAAATTCGATGATTACTTTGCTCCTGCAAACAAAGTACGGTCTATAAACGCCACGTATTCCGTTTGATAAAACAGGAACAGGACGAAAAGTTCGAGAAATTCCTTGTACGGCGGCGACAAGCCGATAAATGCAATTATAAAGATGAATATGAACACATCATTGATCAGATCACGGAAAAATGCCTAACAACAGTTACGTAAAAATAAAAAATAAAAAACTATTAAAACACAAGTTTTCTGTTGCTAAATGTAAGATAATTTTATTTTGGGTAGTGTATATTAGTCACGGGGTTCGTGCTGAGGCCTACCCACGACATGAGGCTGAGGCCTACCCACAATGCACCACTGGGTGGAAAGTTGCTTAAATAAATAAGAAAACGGCCGAAGTGTATTATTTTGAATATTAATTTTCAACACACTTGCTCGTAAAGTGGTCCATATTAAACTGTTTCTATGGCCATAAAGTATCCTATAAAACACGCGTGCTTTTGACTTTTTTTTTACGCACTAGTGTCTTTTACTTTACAGTTATTTTTTTAATTTCAACAAAGAGTTTTTACTTTTATATAATAAGCAAAATTTTTGTGAATACAGTAATTGTGATGCATTACACGCAATAATTAAAAATTATTTTCATGAAATTATTTAATTTTGTCATGTAATTGACACTAATTTGCATTAGGAATAATTAAATATAAATATTATTATATTTTTAATATTTGGCTGTTTGACGGTTTCGTCATTGCTTCCATTTTGCACCTGCGCGCGCATAACTATTTCAACCAATGGAAGGCGTGTAAAAAATAAATCTCCGCGCCATTTTGCTTTGCATGAAATTTGTTTATTCGAGTTTATCGCTGTACTTAGTTTGTGACTGATTAGATTTACAAAAATGTCGAGTTCTAGTAATGAAGAAGATTTTAGATGTGGAATTGATGCCTCCGGAAATACATAATGATGCAAAAAATGCTACTGACAGCCTCTTGCCATTGAAATCTAATGCAAAGTATCCAATAGCCTATGAAAATTTTATTCATTGGAAATCCAGCAAAAAAGCCCATTTGTTCTAGGAAAACGTATTTTTAGCTTATTATTATGAGCTATCAAATAAATATAAGCCCACCTCGCTGTGGTCTATCTACTCCATGTTAAAAAGCACTGTTTGGAACAAAAATAGTATTGACATAAAAACAATCTGATTGCGGTCTTGAAGAGGCGCTCAGATGGTTACAGAAGTAAAAAATTTAAAGTATTGTCCTCAAAGGACATCGAAAAGTTTCTGAAAGAAGAACCGGATAGCCAGTACCTAGCAAAAAAGGTCAGTTGAAATTGTTATTTTATTTAAATACCTACGAAATTTCTGTACACTGAAAGATTATGTTTATAAAAAATTAAAACGACTACTCATGAGGCTACTCATCTACTCAACTATTTTATATATGTTATATATCTATGTAGGTAAGTGTGTATGTATTGTTTGGCAAGCCATGTCAAATCTAAACGACTAGACTGATTTCAAATATTTTTGTTACAAAAATAACTGGACATCCGCCCAGACATGCTTAGGTAATTTGCAGGCAGTAGTAACTAAATATGTATTTTATTTACTTTCAGGTCTCGTTAATATTCGGTATTACTGGAGCATGTAGACGTCAGGAACTGAGTAATATTGCTACAAAAGACATAGTAAATCACGGCAAAATGCTGTTAGTAAAAATTACTAACACTAAAAACATAATACCACGATCATTCAAAATTCACATTCATAGTTAAAAAAATACGAAAATTTACGTTCAACGAAGGCTAAAACTAAAACATACTGTACAAATGCGATCGAAATCCACTGTGTATCATTTCAATAACTGTACTTTCACAATTTGTTTGAAAAATTAAATATTTCATTTATAAACGGGTGTTTTTTTCCTCGCAAGTGTGTTGAAAAACGTCGTATGAAACTCGTGTGCATTTGGTCATTACACTCTCGGCTCTATTACGCCCTCGCCTACGGCTCGGGCTGCAAATCCGCCTCGACTGTAATGACCAACTTAGCACACTTGTATCATAATGTACTATTAGTAGTTGTGCACTCGAGGAATATGAATATTTAGCAGTTTAGCGTTATTCTCGAATGGGTCGTGTTACCAATCTTCGACTGCGCAGTGGCGCAGTGGATGACGGATCACAATATAATAATTATGAACAAATTGGGAAAACGATTGGACTGCCTAGGCGTCTATTTAATTTACACGACTGTTCATTTGTGTTGTGCTTGCGTAATTGAATACGCTACTTAATACTTTCCTATGGAGTGGACTTGATTGTTCTGAATTCCAAAATATATTGACGGGTTAAATATTATAGTGTGATAAGCTTAATTTGTCTTTATGAAAATGTATTTTTTTTGGAATAATTATCTTGAGTATCTTGTATAGTTGATAAACAGTATGAACATCCAGCTTAAGGGTTGTGCATTAATAGGTACATATGACACGTAGTCAATTAGGTATAACAAAATCAGTAATTTAATAACAGCAAATACGTCTTGTAAGGTATAGTATAATATAGGTATAGTATTTGATAGGCCAAACGAGTTTAAAAGTGATATGGAAGACTCATAAGTGCAAAGTCATTAGTCAATATGATAAGCTCTGACTGTATTGTTACTGGAAACTAATAGCTTTATGTCAGGGGTCAATTTGATTTATTTATTTATTTCAAATAATTACACAGCTTTACAGTTAGTACTAATGCACTGTGAATTACAAGAATAATTTAACACAACATGTTACATATTAGGTAGATTCAATTACTGAAAAATTACTTCCATCCATCGCCTTACAGTACCTTAAACATTCACGACACACAATTATCCAGCTACTTCCAAAAAACGTCCAAATCCGATGCTGATGCGAGAAGCGCATTAAGTTCTCGTAAGGCTCGAACTAGAGGAGAGTTTCCCGCGCTATGGTTCGCGCCTCAGGAGCAGCCAACAGTAGCCGGCAGCGTGGACGAAAATTTAACCTCGATTTAGAAGGGACGAACAATCGGATAACCTGACTGACCAGCTCGGGACAGTCAGAATATCCTCGCAAGATTTTACAAGCACTAGTCAGCACATAATTTCGTCTAACCTCGAGGGAATAGATTGATAGACCACGCTGAATTGCCAATATGATAGGCTAAGGCGTTATGAGGTCAATTTGATAGACCATGCTGGATTGCCAATATGATAGGCTAAGACTTTATGAGAGGTCAATTTGATAGACCACGCTGGATTGCCAATATGATAGGCTAAGCGGATTGTTAAAGTAAGCGAAAGGCATTATGAAACGTCTATTTAGTAGACTGCGGGAACCAAACTATTCGTTAGAAAGATAGTAAAAAAAGTCGGTAGAAAGGTAGGCTTAACGGCTAAGCAAATACAATTGCATGGAAGGTCAATTTGATAGACCATAGATATATTATAAGCGGTATGTAAAATGCCGCGTTCGTGCTGGAAGGTCAATTTGAAATACCATATGTATTAAACCTTCCTTTAAATTTATATTAAATAACTCAAAGCGTTCATAAACTGGAGTATGTGCTTTTGAGACTCCTATTAAAACTTGAATATCGATGGCTTCGACTCGTCGATTAAATTGAAATATACTGTGCTTTAAAGCTTTCATTCAATTGGAAAAGGCTGTTGTTTTAGGACTTCCATTAAATTGGAATATCTGAGGTATCAGAGGGCCGGTAACATGGGAATATGACATGTTCTTGACTCCCATTCAATTGGGATACTCGAGGTCTCAAAGCCTCCAGTGAATTGGAATTGATTGACAACCTAACTTGAATTGACAATAGTTTGGTACTTCAAATGAATGCCTGGATAAAACTGTAATAGTTTGACATCATTTTTAAATTGACAAAAGTGGCATTTAAAATGAATGCCTATATTAGGTGGGATTGTTTAACAACCTCCATTATATTGACAAAAGTTTAGTATTTCGAATAAGAGCTTCCATTAAGTTCGAATCGTTTGAAAACATTAAGTAAATTGACAATAGTCCGGTATTTCAAACGAATACCTCCCTCAGATAAGAATTGTTTATCAACCTTCAATTGAGAATGGTCTGGTATTACAACTAAATGCCGGAATTAAATTGGTATATCACTGATTTAAAACCTTGATCCAATTAGAAATGTGGCGGTTTAAAAACCTCAATTCAATTGGATTTGCAATTTAGTTTAGTATCTCAAATAAGTGCCTTCATTAGGTAAATAGGAATCGTTTCACAACATTAATTAAATTGGCAATGATGGTCCTGTATTTCAAATGAATGGCTCCATTAAACTGGAATTATTTATCAACCTTATATTGAGAATGATCTGGTATTCTAAATTAATGCCGCAATTAAATTGGAATTTGTTTATCTGTGATTTAAAATCTAGATTGAATAGGAAAAGACGCGGTTTCAAAATCTCAATTCAATTGGACTTTAGTTGCAATTTCAAAAATTTATTTGGATTCTCATATTCTTTTGAATTCTTTCATATCGTAATTTCAGATGACAAATTATAATGATGACTTTAGTGAGAATATTGAACGAGAGTACATGATTACGTGTAAAGCATGTTAGCTACTTAAAATAGAATAGAAGAGAATAATTTTTATTTTACCAAAAGAAACATTTCTACATTTAACTTAATTTAACAGTGACTTCCACACTAGGCACAGCCTGTATCGTGGAAGTCGTATCATACACATCAGGTTCGTTAAGAATGCGGCTATAGACATGCCTTAAACAAGAAATTAAAATTAACAAATTAACAGTACTATGATAAATACATATACGAGTATACTTCAGTTTCAGTTTCATTAAAAAAAAATTTTTTTGAAGATGGTAAAAGGGGGAAAAGAGCAAGCAATAGTCCTTAAGCGCTTGACAAAGTGGTTGTTGTGAAATAATTATCCAGATAAGGCTACATGTCACAACTCTTAAAAAATCTAGAATGAAGTGTATAACCCTTGTTTTGTATAATTCATTTATTTTTCAAATAAGTTACACTATATTACAGTAATATAAGCTACATGCTTTGGAACTACAAAACTACATGCAGACCAAACTTAAAACTAGTTAGATTTAATTCAATAAGCGCCTTAATGGCTTAAGCGACTTAATGGCGTGGCTCCTTTGCTTTGTTTGACCTCTGGCATAGCTGTCATGTGCGACTATTTCTCGCGCGAGATATTTGCCTATCTCTTGCAGCTGTGCAGTGGTGTGAGGGAATGACGGCTAGCGCTGTCGCGCGACGGGAACCGCGAGGCGTGGTTATGCTAGACAGGCTGGCGCAGGATTAGACAGATAGTAGGAGCCTGTAGCGGCTGGGACACGCGTAGCTCAAACGAGCTGAATTGCACCTAGTGACAGGTCTGAAGTGGTACACCTTCATGTCCTGGTTGGACACGGTGTCGCAATCCCAAGAACTGAATTAACCGGCTCGCCTGTGCCACTTAGTCTTGCGGGGCACCAAGCGCGCCATGCTCTTCCTTTCCACCAGTGCGACTCCCTCCCTATCCACATTGGTGTGGGAGAACTTTTCCTTATCGCGAACCCTTACGGGGCCGGTTAGCTGCGACAGACTAACCGGCGACTACATCATATTGCACGCTGAAGCGACTTCTTATCGGTATCCTTTGTGTATCCTCGATGTATCCTCTATATTGTTGTGTCAACAAGGTTCGCGGCAAGTTTATATTGCAAAGCTAGTTCTAAATCAAATGAGATCACAAATTAAACTATTAACCGGTTAGAGATAACATAAAACAAGACTGATTAAATACTTTATGGGTTTTGAGTGAAACAACCTTTTTATTCAAATAGATAAACATTCACATATTATTATTTATACGATCACCAATTAATCTAATTTTAATTAAAATAAAAAAGGGATGTAGTGTTGCTATTCTTATCTCGTGCGCATACGTCAGACCAACGGAGTGGGGTTAGTTGCTACCCGACCCTTGCCGAGACTGGTGGTGCGTTGTCGAGCTAAGTTCTAGCATAGTGACCTATATAAACAGCTGTACTGTGCCTGGCATAGGGTTAGGTATACTACAGTACCTACACGGGCTAGCGTCACTTTCGACATTTTCTTATATTTTTCGTTCCGTAGTTGTTACCAAAAACTTACCTAAAATTCTAGACCCAGAAAGTTTTGTGGAGTAAACTACAGTACAAAAATTATACACTGATTTAATAAATATTGATGGAGTTATATTAGAAGAGCCATTGCTTAGCTTGACCCGAGTCGAATGTTGTTAGAGAACTCCCATATATGTAGGTTAAATTGATACTTGAATGGACTTTCATTACTTCCTGAACGTTAATAAAACCAAAATTTCGCATTTTTTGCGCATTGCGCAGCGAGCACATGTTTTTAGAAGTCGCATAATTGGATGAACACTGCCCTAACCGATCCTTACAACATGTTAAAAATCCATAACTACGTCGTGCTTTGCATTGTTCAGCCATTTTGAGTGATGATTCTACTACTCGGTTATTTCCTAGTCTTTGGCAATAACTGAAAATTAAATCTTATTTAGGAGATCTAAGGAAAAATACGAAGTGGCGCTAGTTTTACAGTGGTACCTACATAATTTCACATTGCCTTAATTTTATCTTCTTCAGAATGTCAACTTGTCAATGTCACTAAATACAAATAGCAAGATTAGGAATATCGCAATGCCTCGTGGAATTAGGGCCGAACAATTAATATAATAATATATTTTTATTCTTAAAAGAATAAAAAAATAAAGACACTAATTATACATTATGGATAAACTTGCTAAAGATTTTCTAAACCATATAAGTAGAAGATCCTTACCTTAGAAGGGCTTAACCGTAGTAGAAATTAGGTAGGACCCTACACTACCACTACATCAATTATAAAAGGCGTAGAACGTTTAATACTTAATGTCCCGCTAATAACATCTCGTCCGACCCATAAATCCCTTTCCACCAATTTCTCTCCATTAAAGTTCAGCTCTTTCCCGGGATTATTTGTCATTTCCGTTGAAATTTCAGTCCAGGGGGATCAAAAGTACCTCTGACACTCTCTGGCCACCCGCCAAAACACCAGCTTAATAGACAACACAACTAGTGAAACTCGGCTTCCTGTACAATATTGCCGACATATGTGTTATGGAGGTCGGTAAAAGTCGTGGTCTGGACAAAAATCCTTTGTCCAGTTTGTATTACGAAGGTCAGTGCTACTTGTCCTTGTAATAGTGAAGTTTGTTGGCTTGAAATGCGGTCCCATCCGGCAGGAAGCATGAAAATTTGCATGCGTATAGCTTTCATGAAAAAAAAAGAGAAACTACGTACCTAGTGAGTAACACAAAAGATGGGTTACATTACAGGACAGATGTCGACAAAAGACGCCGGGACGAAAATCATTTGCAATAAATCATCGCGTATCCATTGTATCTGGCTCATTGTAATAATAGATGAAATTTAATGAGAAATAATAAATCCGGCCGCAGTTTTTTTTTTTTTGCCACTTGGTCGAACTTCTCATTTAATAACTAAGCATCGGGAAAATGAGATGAGCCTCTAATAAACTAATTCATCTTCTTCACAACGCCAACTAAAAATGAAAGAAAGCGTCAAGTCACAATCAACAATTATTATTACTTGTCCTTCTGATTTATACATTGCCAACTAATTTACTAACTCGGCCACGGAATTTGCAACTCATCATCATTTTTCATTTTACAGCTTCAATACAAGCACCTCAAAAATTATATAATTCGAGCTTCAATAGACAACATCATATACCTATTATGGGTTACTAAATGTGTTGCACAAAATTTATTGGCATATTTTCGTTTCGCATAGCAACCATTGACACAATCATCATTTCGCACAATTGCTTTTTGCCTAAATTTCTTGGCATACTATCATTTCGCACACGTTTATTTGGCAGAATAGTACATTGGCATAATGTTGATTAGAACAATACTCCTATGGTCGAATAATTGTGACGCCGAAATTTATATGGCATAATATTCCATTTGCATGATTATTTTAATACACCGAAAAATTAAAAGTCCGACTCAATATTAATACGAAACATCAAAATACCTACCTAATCTAAGCAAAGTCGGACCTGCACGGCTCGCTCGCTCGCTAGGGTCGTAGTTTAACCTAACACTCCTCCTCGCTTCGCTCGTCGTCGTACCTAACCTAAAGCGAGTCGGACCTGCCTTAAGGTGAAATAGGTAATGTTGGGAATCGTAAACCAAGTCGGACCTGCGCGGCTCGCTCGCTTCGCTCGCTCGTTAGGGTCATAGTTCAACCTAACACTCCTCCTCGCTTCGCTCGTCGTCGTACCTAACCTAAGCCAAATTGGATCTGCCTTAAGGTGAAATAGGTAATGTTAGGAATCGTAAGCCAAGTCGGAGCTGCGCGGCTCGCTCGTTAGGGTCGCAGTTCAACCTAACACTCCTCCTCGCTTCGCTCGTCGTCGTACCTAACCTAAGCCAAGTCGGATCTGCCTTAAGGTGAAATTGGTAATGTTAGGAATCGTAAGCCAAGTCGGACCTGCGCGGCTCGCTCGTTAGGGTCGCAGTTCAACCTAACACTCCTCCTCGCTTCGCTCGTCGTCGTACCTAACCTAAGCCAAGTCGGATCTGCCTTAAGGTGAAATTGGTAATGTTAGGAATCGTAAGCCAAGTCGGACCTGCGCGGCTCGCTCGCTTCGCTCGCTCGTTAGGGTCGCAGTTCAACCTAACACTCCTCCTCGCTTCGCTCGTCGTCGTACCTAACCTAAGCCAAGTTGGACCTGCCTTACTTACCTGCCTTGCTTTCGTTTCTGTGAGGGACGCAGTTTCAACCTAACCTAACCTAGTTTTCTGGCAGCGATTCGGTTCTGTGAGTATGCTATCGTACAATTTTATTATGCCGCCATAAATTCGGCGGAACTTATATTGTGCTAGATAAAATTCTGCGAAATAAAAGTTGGCGATATTAGTATTCTGCTATTCAAATTTGTGCCAAATGAATAATATGCGACATAACAATTGTGGTAAGTATATAATTATGCGATAGTATCATTCGGCTAAAAATGATTGTGCGAAAACGATTATGCGAAGTGTATTTCGGACAATAGAGATTGTGCGAGATAAGGGGTACCCATATATTATAACTTAACATGTAAAATAATACTTCATAATTATTCTTTTATCGTGAAAATAGCCACTGTAGGTACGATTTGGCGCGAGTCCGCGACATGACAGCCACCGGCCATTTGCACCAATCAGAGAGCGTCATTCGATTCTTGTACCGACCGACCCGCCCGTGTTTGTTTATTGTCATTCGTTCGTTCATATTGCAATAGGTTCATCTGCGTTCTCTCTAATCTAGTTCTAAGGCAGGTCCGACTTGGCTCAGGTTAGGTACGACGATAAGCGAAGCAAGGAGGAGTGTTTGGTTGAACTGCGACCCTAACCTAAAATGAGATTTAAGTATTTTGTTTTGTTCTCTCGCTCAATAGTTCATATATGTAATAATAATGGCTTTAATACACTATTTGATGTAAATTTTAGGTAAATTTTACGATCGATTAATGTAGGACGACTTACATTTTAAACATACTAATTGTTTATTGTCATTCGTGCGTTCATATTGCAATAGGTTAGGTTAGGTTAGAGATTAATTATAATATAAAAAAAAACATTCGATATTTGATAACGGTAAGTAACCCATTAATCTAGTTCTAAGGCAGGTCCGACTTGGCTTAGGTTAGGTACGACGACGAGCGAAGCGAGGAGGAGTGTTAGGTTGAACTGCGACCTTCACTTAAAATGAGATTTAAGTATTTTGTTTTGTTCTCTCCTCAATAGTTCATATGTAATAATAATATCTTTAATATACTATTTGATGACAATTTTAGGAAAATTTTACGATCGATTAATGTAGGATGACTTACATTTTAAACATACTAAGTTATACAATTAGAAGCTAATAGAGTTACTATTTTGGTGTCATATATTAATATTTTAGAAGTTTGCTATTTGAATGCATGACTCAAATTTAGATGCTAAAAATAACCACCATGCTAAGTTACAATTACAGTGGCTTACAAAGAAGATAACTAGTGGCTGAGATATTATTAATCAGACACGCGTTGGTTGTAGCCGACTTAGTAATTTAGAAGGTAACTTAGTTATATTTTCTGAGGCGAATAAAGCTATTAAAAAGAAGCTTGTTTAAATAGTACCCAAATTTAATTATGTATTTTTAGGGTTCCTTACGCACTCACAGATGATGTAGGTATTTCAAACAACAAACTTGTTATAGATTATGGTACGGAGCCCTGCATGCGCGAGTCGGACTCGCACTTGCCCAATCTTTTTTTCATTGACGCCTGATTACGCATAGAACGTAACTAACTAGTAGATAAAAATTGTGTTTTCGTAAGGGTTTGAATCTAAAGAAATGTAAATTTTAAAATATAAATCTGTAACATTTAGTTGAAATGAGAATTTGCTTTCAGTCAATTTGTGCACATGATTAAATAATGATACTATTGATAATATTTTCCTCGAGCTCAGCGAGATAAATACCTGCGTAAATCATTCAACCCTTGTCTGAATTTTTGATTTAATTCCTGCGAGGGATTCCATTCAGAATCAAACCGTGAAGGCCAGATAAATCCTCCAGGCAATATATTATCGTGGTGACTATTTTGTAGATAAGTAGCCAGGCTGAAAATACTGCTTACCGGTGTGGCAGAAAGGATATCGGTGCCATTAAATAAAACTATAATTCATTGGAACAAGAAATATGCTGACAGCTTAGCAATAATCAATTTGTAGGTAGGTAAATAGGGATGCTTTTAAAAATTACTTACATCACAGAATAAAGACACTACAGAAGCCGCACTCTTTTGTTATTTGCCGCTTTTTCAAAAGCATTAGCCTACTCGTATCTGATTGGCCATTTTTAATGACGTACGACGCTGTTGGTTCTAGCTTCTTTGGGGCGTGTCATACTCCTAGGGTTGCCTACATTAGCAAAAGGGAAATTACTTCTCTGTGTTTGTAATTATTTTAAAAGCTACTAAGCTTTATTTTATTATTGGTTTTACACCCGTTTACATTTCATTTTTATGCACACTTGACATCAATGATTGATTCAATCGACGACGATCAATGACAATATGGTTTATATTTGTATACCTACATAGAAATAAGCCCGTTTCTAGCGGCCCTTTATGTTCTGGGATTATTATATTTTGTTTGTTCGATATTTTCTGAAGTTGAGCGAATTTCGAAAACCCAATTTCATATTCTGACTCTGATGACCCAAAAGCCCCCCGATACCGAGCATTAATTTGAAATAAAAAAAAAGTCACCATTTTGATTTTTTTTTCCACGACTGTACTCGGGTGGGGGTCCCCTATGACATTCGTTCGAGCACCCCCTACCCATTTCCAGCCGTTTACGAGATACGGGTCCCTTAAAAAAAAATCTCCATACAAATCTTGTGGTTTCGATATTTTTTATTGATATTAGAAATTTTGAAAAATAAAAGCCATTCGCCATTTTGAATTTAATTTGGTTCGGTAATTTTCACATTCATAAGCGAAGTCGAACAAGACACGGCGCGCACCCTGTGCGCTAAACGCAGCAATGCGGTCTAAATCTGTAATCCACACGATTCCATGATCCATCATCGTCAATTTTATTATACGGAGTCTAAATGTTCATTGTAGTGACATGACATGTGCATGTCTGCGTTAAACCAATCTTGAGATCCAGTCCCTATTTCCAGGGTCGATCATCAGGTCAATTTTATGATACAGCCACATACTGGCTGTAAATGTTCAGTAAAGTGAGCAGAAAAACCACACTTGTCTACGTTGAACTAGTCCCGAGATCTAGTAGGTAAATGTTCCATCATCAGATCATGACTTAAGGCCGTTCCCTGAGCCAGAACCCCGAGCCCCTCCTCAGGCCACCCGTCCCTGTCACATCACAGTCACATTTCAAAAGAGTGACGGAGACAGAGCTTGCGGGTCGTAAGGCGATATCTTTTTTCGTAAGAATTTGTCGATGATTATTTATTTTAAAAATATTGGCTTCAATTATTGAAATTCGGAAGCTGTAAAATTACTATTTTAGTTATGATTGATTTTTCTCCTTTTTTTGTTTCATAGTGTCACGTAGAAAAAAAACAAGTAAAGTTGGAGTAAAAATTCGAATTGGAGGTTACTTTGGGAATTAATTGTATCGAGCGAAGTGTTATGAATCGTGTATCGAATGCTGTGTTATTAAAGATAATATAATCAAGAATGATATATATTTTTCCCTCGTTTACTAATATCAACGTTTCGTAGAAAAATAGGATAATTTTTGGGGTATTTTTGCAAATCTGGCTCAGGGAACGGCCTTAATGTCAATGGGAAAACCGTAGCAGTAACCGTATTCTCTTACTAATAAAAATATCAATATTTACACTTTACGGAGATAATCGGTGAACTTACGTTCAAAACGATTCAATGTAGCGAACACTGAATCTCTTCCTTTTTAAAGTCGGTTAAAAATAATAAAAAATCACAATAATATGTAAATAATAAAAATGTAATCGATGCGTTGTCTTCGCTTCGAACATGCCGACCCTAGCCGAATAAAGGCGGGACGATGGGCGGGCCGGGTCACAATTGTGACCCGAAATTAGAAGGTATAATTTTTGACACTTCAGCGGAGTGAAACCCCCTTGCTTACATATAAATTTTACCTCGAAAGAGGTAAGTATATCATACTTGGATGCGTCCGTCTTGATCAGCGGTGTCGAGAGCTCGCCGTAAAGACGGTACTGCGTAACCATCACACCGTCACCGTTTTTTGAGCAGCGATGTGGTCGCACCTTAAGTCTGGCAACTCTCCGAGCTTTATCGCCGACTTTGGTTCTCTGTGGATACTTTGAGATTTTATACATATATGGTATTGTAATTTACTGATACGAAACAAGCTATATAAACATCGACCACCCATTGTTTCCATGCAACCATGCCTCAGGGTGCGTCTTACTGAAGCGGAGTGGAGCGGAGACGTGCGGAATCGACCAATCACAAAAGTGACGCGGCGCTGAGATACAGATTTCAACTCAGGTGATTGGACTATTCCGCACGTCTCCGCTCCGCTACGCTACAATGGAGACGCACCCTTAGGGCGCGAGTACACGGTGCCGCCTCCGCGCCGACACCGCACCGCCGCCGCACCTCCGCGCTATGTACACGAGACGCGTAAAGCGCGCCGCCGCGCCGCCGCCGCACCGCCGCCGCAACGCCGCCGCACCTTCGCGCTATGTATACGAGACGCGAGCCCCCCGTCGCCGCCGCGCCTCCCGATGCTTTTTGCTATTTATTTCATTACCGGTCGCTTAAGAACGTGCACGTGCTTACTAAACTTTACTTAGTAAACTATCATGTTTTTTTTTTATTACGAATTGTTTATATGTCTAGTAGAGGAAAGAGAAGTGCTATGGGACAAACATTTGGAAATATATAAAGATAAGCGGAAAAGTTTAAAAGCGGCGGCGGTGCGGTGTCGGTGCGGAAGCGGCGCGGTGTCGGCACGGAGGCGGCACCGTGTAGGGTAGACTGGGTACGGTTGGAACACAGGACGGTTGGAACAACACGAATATCTCGTAAACCGTTGATGCGGCGGGGAAGGGTCCAAGGGGGGAACGAAGCGGGCGACAGGTATAAACACGAATCGCAGGGTTGCGTCGCTTCCCGCGCGCTGTGATTGTGTCTAGGAGGCCCTATTAGGTTTTTGTGACCAAAAGTAAGTATTTTCACACTAAGAGTTTTCTAATTATCTTGGTTTCTATGTATGTGCTGGTTTTAGGAGTGTACTTGTGTTTGAAGTGGTTATTGGGAAGCACGTTATCGGTTTTAGTTTTAATGTACTGTTAATATAGAAATTTCTATATGCAAGGAGTTTATTTATGTTTTGTTTTTCTTAATTATTTAAATAAGGTTAAAGACATGGTCATATTTTAGTTAAAAAGACTGATAATGTACGCAGATGTTTACTTGTGTGCTCAAATACGCAAACGCTGATTAAACTATAGTAAGGATGTTGATTTTTAAATGTTGTTGTAAGACAGTTCCTATAATATTCTTAAGTATGAAAAAAAGATGATTAAAACTTGTTAAAATGTAATATTTTGTGTTACTTGCATGTGTTCCAACTGACCACCATCATTGTTCCAACCGCCCCTGGGATGGGGACGGTTGGAACAAATCGAATTTCTTTTTTAACTTGATCTACAACAAATATTAATGGACTTAGGGCTAAAATTTAATTACCTATTAGTAGGTAAAGACACACTCCTTCATTTGATACATTTACTTCATCTCTCAGATAATAAACTGAAAGATTGCGGACGATATAAGCAAAATTGTTCCAACCGTACCCAGTCTACCCTACCTACACGCGCCCTTAAGCTATACCTAAGTAGTAGCACCTACCTAGCTTTACTCCACTTTGTTCTATTTTCTAGTTCAAATACTAAGAAACTATTCTTTCCGTTCCCTACGCGCTGTTGTCGAAGGCTTACCTGAGGCTGTCTAGGAAATTCCAAATTCCAGTGTTGTTCTGTTGTTTTAGTGCAATGTGAAAAATGCATGTGCGCAGAATAACAGGGTACTCTTCAGTTATTTTCAGAATACCTCTCAAGAGTTTTCATTTTAAAATACCCTATCGAAACAGAACTTAAGAATTCAAGATAACAATTTTAATATCTATAAATAATGACACACAGGTAAATTAAGAAAGAAAAATTTAATGCGTCCACCACAATCTAAGCAGGACTCTAACCTGCGACCTCTGCGTTTCCGGCGCATTGCTCTCCCAACTGAGCTATTTGATCGCTACGTCGATCACACCAAATCTTTCATTCCACAATTCTTTACGCTACTGGAGCGCCCTCTGCGTCATATGTGTTTGAAACTGACTCACTGTATGGTTTGACAGTTCATTTGCTTGGAAGAGTTGGTTTGACTCTAGCCCATTATGTGAATCCTTTACACACTCTGAATAAGTCTACGCACCAAACTTGCGTAACCAAGTACCCGTACCATGAGTTAACGTAACCGTACTCGCCAGCGACTTCGTAAAGGATTTGTATGGAGAATATTACTGTGTAGAACTACAATTCTGATTACAGTGACCGTACAAGCGTACTGTAAACTAAGGGTGTAAGGGTACTGCTCATTCATACTGAATACTACTACTTACACCTACTGTGGCGTGGGGTGAAACAAAATCTCTGGACAAGCCGTGACCGATTCATCTTACATTTTTTCAAGAACAATAGGCAACACTTTCTAAATTGGGCAAGCCAGTGGGAATCGGGTACATGCCACACTACACCTGACACCTACTAAAACATGAAGGCATTTTTATTAGCACGGAAACGTCTCAATGAATTTGATGTTATCTTCGAGTAAGATGATGATTTATTGATTTTCATAGCAACTCGTTAAGTATACCAATAGCAATAAAATCTCCCAATATTATTTGCTGACCGTAAGGACTCCTCGTAAAATTGTTAACGGCGCAAACAAGTATTAAAATATTATGGATTATTACTAAACGACTTGATGCTAATACGGCTCATATTTATTGGCATAATATAACTATAATGGATGATTATTATATAACATGACATATATTGCAAATCGTATGTATAGTCGTGATGTACCCGTAACAGACAAAAAAAAATCGATCCGAGTTCATTACACGAATATTTTGCCCTTCACGATATTAAAATTTATTTTTATAGAATCTTTTTTTTTATCGATTCCATGTTTTTATGTGGAAATACCACATTTTTATTTTTATAAATAATGACACAAAGGTAAATTAAGAAAGAAAAATTGAATGCGATCCACTACAATCTAAGCAGGACTCGAACCTGCGACCTCTGCGTTTCCGGCGCATTGCTCTCCCAACTGAGCTATTTGATCGCTACGTTGATCACACCAAATCTTTCATTCCATAATTCTTTACGCTACTGGAGCGCCCTCTGCGTCATATGTGTTTGAAATGCTTATGCGCATTTATCATAAAAAAAAAAAAAAAAAAATATTCTGTCAGTTAAATTATAAAACAAAAATGTTTAGTTCTTTTTTCCTTTGACAATTAAACAAAAACTTAAAGGTCTCCGTTAAAGTTCCGCGTGACGTCACGCCGTGCCGTGCTACACGTTTTAGCAAGACAAGACGAGCACTCACCCGCTCACAATTTGCATGCTTTATTTTTGTATTTTTTTGTTTGATTGACTAAAGAAAACATATTAGTCGAACACTTTTTTTTTACCTGCCTAGGACACTATAAAATTTTTGCTATGTTTATGTAAATAATCAATACGATTCGATTGAGACGATTTTTATTAAATACATTCGTACATTGGTACAATTTCGACATCTCATTGGAAGTAAATTTTGATTACATCAAAATAATGGTTACATTTATAACAAATCAAATAATAACCTACCTTAGGTACATTGTCTAATCTTATACATCAATGCCTGATTGTAACACCAAAATTTTAATATAATACCTATACAAAACACGTAGGTTTTATTCACTAAAATTGGCCATTGAATAGATACATTCAGATAGTTAATTTACTCTAATCAGTACAGCCATAATAAGAACAATCACACTTGACAAACCATTGTATCACATCAGGTATTATATAAATTATCTAATATAAAAAGCACAAAAAAGAAACAAAGAATACAAGCTTTGGGCTTAAAATCACTAAATCTCATAATGCCTTATTTGCCAATAGGTACTCCCTATTTTCAAGTTACCATGAGCTCATAAAACCTAAATGTCAAATTGTAACATTCTTAAAATGAACGAAATTCATTATGACTTTGTCAATGTAGACGTGTTGGGAATATGGACGAGTTGGGAATGTGGATGAGTTGGCAAAATGAACAAGTTGGGAACACGGACGAGTGGGTAATGTGGACGAGTTGAGAATACGGAAGAGTTGGTGATATGGAAGATTTGGCACTAAAGACGAGCTGATAATAAGCACAAGTTGGTATTGCAGACGAGTTGGGTGTATCTTCGAGTTGGGACTATGGACGAGTTGGAAATGTGGATGAGTTGGCAATCTGGATGAGTTGGTAAAATTGACAAGTTGGGAACATGGACAAGTGGGCAATATGGACGAGTTCGCATTATGGACGAGTTGGCACTGAAGACGAGTTGGTAATACGGACAAGTTGGCAATGAAGACGACTTGGTAATACGGACGAGTTGGTGATATGGAAGATTTGGCAATAAAGACGAGCTGATAACAAGGATAAGTTGGTATTGTAGACGAGTTGGGTGTATCGTCGAGTTGGGAATATGGACGAGTTGGAAATGTGGATGAGTTGGCAATGTGAATGAGTTGGTAAAATTGACAAGTTGGGAACATGGACAAGAAGCAATGCGGACGAGTTCGTATTATGGACGAGTTGGCAATGAAGACGAGTTGGTAATACGGACAAGTTGGTAATATGGACGAGTTGTCGATGTGGACGAGTTGGGAATATGGACGAGTTGGGAATGTGGATGAGTTGGCAAAATGAACAAGTTGGGAATATGGACGAGTTGGCAATAAAGGCGAGCTGATAATAAGGACGAGTTTGTATTGTAGACGAGTTGGGTGTATCGTCGAGTTGGGACTAGGGACGAGTTAGAAATGTGGATGAGTTGGCAATGTGGACGACTTGGAATTGTAGACGAGTTGGGCATATGGACAAGTTGGAAATGTGGACGAGTTGTATTTGTGGACGAGCTAGCAATATGGACGAGTTGCCATTGTTGATGAGTTGGAAAGGAAGACGAGTTGGCAATGTAGATCAGTTTGGTGTATGGACGAGTTGGTAATGTGGACGACTTGGCATTGTGGACGAGGTGGGAATATGGACGAGTTGGAAATGTGGACGAGTTGTATTTGTGGACGAGTTGGCATTGTGGACGAGCAAGTAATATGGACGCGTTGGCATTGTGGATGAGTTGGGAATATAAACGAGTTGGCAATGAAGACGAGTTGGTAATACGGACGAGTTGATAATATGGACGAGATTGGCAATAAATACGAGTTAATAATAAGGACGAGTTGGTATTGTAGTCGAGTTGGGAATATGAACGAGTTGAAAATGTGGATGAGTTGGCAATGTGGATTAGTTGGTAAAATTGACAAGTTGGGAACATGGACAAGTGGGCAATATGGCCGAGTTCGCATTATGGACGAGTTGGCAGTGTAGACGAGTTGGTAATACGGACAAGTTGGCAATGAAGACGACTTGGTAATACGGACGAGTTGGTGATATGGAAGGTTTGGCAATGAAGACGAGCTGATAATAAGGACAAGTTGGTATTGTAGACGAGTTGGGTGTATCGTCGAGTTGGGAATATGGACGAGTTGGAAATGTGGATGAGTTGGCAATGTGAATGAGTTGGTAAAATTGACAAGTTGGGAACATGGACAAGAAGCAATGTGGACGAGTTCGTATTATGGACGAGTTGGCAATGCAGACGAGTTGGTAATACGGACAAGTTGGTAATATGGACGAGTTGTCAATGTGGACGAGTTGGGAATATGGACGAGTTGGCAATGTGGATGAGTTGGCAAAATGAACAAGTGTGTTCCCAACTTGTTCATTTTGCCAACTCATCCACGGACGAGTAGGCAATGAAGACGACTTGGTAATTCGGACGAGTTGAGAATATGGACGAGTTGGAAATGTGGATGAGTTGGCAAAATGAACAAGTTGGGAATATGGACGAGTTGGCAATAAAGACGATGATAATAAGGACGAGTTTGTATTGTAGACGAGTTGGGTGTATCGTCGAGTTGGGAATATGGACGAGTTGGCAATACCGGATTTCCATATTCTAGCGGCGGTTCGACGCCGCAACGGGTCTCTAGTATTACTTATTACTTCAATTTCAAGTGGCCAGCATTAAAGTAACTAGGATAGGTATTCTATGAAAATGGTTAACTACGGAGTTTGTGCAGTAAAAAGATAATTTGCAATGTAGGTAGGGGAACCTGGGGTAATGGGGACCGGCGGGTAATAGGAGCGGTGCGACTAGAGACAAAACTATAGCTCATATTCACTCATTTACCGCTCGGGCGTTTTCATCACAGTGCGGCCGTGTTCCCCTGGCTCGCTCAGCTCGCCAGTGCCACGCATTATGTTACCACGGACGCTTATCGGTTTTTTGCTCCGCGCTTATAAAAAATACGATATTTCAACGGCCAGCTTAAGTTGAAGTAATTATGTTTGTTATAATGAAACCTGTTTTATTTACTAGCTAATGTTATCAATTTTGAGTATCTATTCATATCATTTCATTACAAGCTAGATTCGGAATAATATTTTATGAAATTTCAAGATGGTGGTATTCGGGTAATCAGAGCTTATTACATTATTAGGCTATTATTGTTTGGATCCTTAAAGTTAATTAATTTACGCATACGTTTATGTTAATATTTATATGAATATGAGATTTTAGGCTGACAGTTAATGTTTTGAGGCTGACTCAATAATTAAGTAGCTCCCATTACACATATGGGTATCTATAGGCTCTCATTTCCCGCAGAGTCGGGTAATGGGAGCGATTCTGTTTTTTTGAAAACAGTTTATCTGTCGCCAAATGCCTGATAATGTAACGGTGATGCTGTAATTAAATGATAGTCAAATAACTAAGGATTTAGTTTCTATTAAAAAGATCCAAAAATACCCATTAATTTGCTTTATATTGAACTTTTGCCTTAGTAGGCTCTAATTCCCCCACGCTCCCCTAAGTATTATCTTCATGTAGTATAAATTTAGGTATTTTGAGGTTTGGTTGTTTTAAGCATATGTTGTTTTGCCATAATGCTGTTTTGAAGTTTAGGTATTATGAGCCTAAGGTATTTTGAACATCGGCGATATTAAGGTTTTGGTTGATTGTGAAAAAAATTTAGGCATTCTGCAATTTAGGTATTTTGAGACCATGAAGTTTTGAGATCTGGGAGTATAGGTATTGATAATGAGGTGAAATGAGATTTTGTGGTTATAAGCCCAAAGCGAATACAAGCTTAACTGAGTAGAAATTCATCATCGTAATATAGGAACAAAAATCCAAATCCGGTAGCCTAAGGGTGCCCCTTCATCGCGAGCATTCACCTATGGACCTACCAAAGAATTATACTAACATTTCATTTGTTACATTACAGGCGAATGCTCGCGCTGAGAGCACCCTAAAACTTACTTGTATGTCTAAGTAAAACAATAAAATATTTATTATCAAAAAATAAAAATACCACACAAGCTTTTATTACCGACTTTCACACGAACGTTTTTTTTGCTGGTCAAGGTGGATAAAATGCTCATGTTCAGTTTAGGAGTTCCTAATCGTCACCTCCCGCAGTGCGTGAAGAATGCAATTCGAGTTTTATCTGTCTCGCTCGATCCTACGCGATCCAGATCTTTGTTTCCACCCAAACCCGAATTGCAATCTGGGAGCTCACGGACTGTTGGTATACAGTTTTGAACCCAATCGAAAGTCAGGAAGCGTTTTTCTATGACTTGTACGGTATCAGGACTTTTTAGCCCATAATATCAGAGTCGGGCTTTGACTGAAACTGCGGTTAAAATTAGTTTCCAATGTTTGACCCACATTAACATAAACCGGCAATTTAAAAAAAAAGCTTGTAAAAAGAATAGTAAGTAAATAAACGAATTAAAAATAATAGAATTTAAACAAGGAATCACGCAATTTTTTTTTTTCAAATTGGTGCCCAGTAATGCATTGTTTTGTGCAGATAGTTAGCGACCGCCAGGGAGGTCGGAGTTACATTTAGGGCTTGCAAACCGGAAAATTTTAGTATGGTAGTGCCGGCAATTCCCGATACCGCCATATTAAAATTTCCCGGTTCTGCAAGCCCTAGTTACATTCATTCGGATTCGACATTTATAATGCTCCTTAATACACGGAGGCAGGACATGGTGTTACGAAGTTAGGTCAGTCGGGTTGCATGCAAATAACGTAGTTGCATACCTACAATTTACATCAGTATCCTTACCATGAGTTTACAGTGACAGTACTCGCTAGCGAGAATTGTAGTTCTACAAACTAACCGCTAGGGGCACTGTACTATTCTCCATACAAATCATTTACGCTGTCGCTAGCGAGCATGGTCACGCTAAGCCATGGTTAGGGTACTTTTATGGTAGGCGCGCTTATCCCGACTGACCTTATTTTTCCATACAAAGGTGCGCTATGAAAACTATAAAAACAAAACACTACCTAATCTAATCGTTTTATCAACAACAGAATGTGTGAAGTTCATATCAATGGGTACACACTCATTAATGAGTTCACTGACCTGCGCGATAATGCGTCTTTGTGAACACGTTTGCGTTAGTCCTACAGCCAACAAACACAAAAAATCCTGTTTGACACACACATGCAAAAAACAACTGCGTAGGAGTTATTACTATTTGTAAGGTTGAATATTAAATAAAATAGTGGCTCTGTGAGCTGAAGCGTTCGCAAGCCTGTTTCAAAATAGGAAAAATATCGTATTTTACGTTTTCGACTCCATGACTCCGCCATCATAAAAAATGTTGAAGAACTGAATCAACAAAAAAGAACGTCATACGCAAAAGCATTTTTGCCCAAGCTGAAACGAGGACGATTCGCTCAATTAAGCGAAGACCACCACAATTTTTTTCCATCTATCTATTTTACAATGAAATGTCTTTTAAATTTAAGTACGTACAGTACGATTTAAATCAGTTAACACTTCGGCTTTTCTCGGGTATCATCGCCTAAATCCGGAGACGGAAATGACACGAAATACACTACCGCGATTTCTTTTAGGTAGCATTCAATTTGAAGTATCATAAACGCAATGTATAGCACCTGCCAAGATGACATTACTAACCGGTAGACCTAAGAAATTTATTATGCAGAAGCGACATGAATTTTAACATTCTTGTAGGTATACAATATATAAAAAACATTTATAAGTCAATATTTTACTGTTTGATGTAAGTAGTACCTACGATATTACGTCGGATTAATAATAATCACCAAATAAAAAAATTAAAAAACCGATTTCAACCGATTTTTGTTGATATTTCATAAACTGCTAGACCGATTTTGATAAAATTTACATGGGACCATCTCGGAAGTATACCCTATCAAATACGAAAAGAATTTTGTAAATCGGTCATATCTGTAAATTGATAACTCTATGTGAGAGACGTGGGATTCACGACAATTACCGAGGTTGGCCGAAGTGTTAAATGATTTTAATCGTACTGTACCTACGTATAATAAAACAATGACACTGCGTTTCCTTCATAAAAAACCTATTTGCATTGATAATTCGTTGAAAAAAGAGATCTCAGTGGGTGAGATCTTCAATTTAAATATGCAATAGTGTTTATTCATGTTTTTTTTTCAGGGGATTTTTCACCCTCTATATTCTCTAAATACTACGTTTGACAGAAAACAAAGCTGGCTTCGCGGAGTTCATCACGAGTTATCAAATCATATTGTTTTTTTAACCCTTAAGTTCAGCTGGACTAGCATAACCAGCCGCAATTTTGCTAGACTAATCGTTTTAGGTGAATCAAGAACTAAAGGGACGCTCCCCCCCCCCCCCCCCCCTCCCCTCAAGCTTGAGAATCATCTTCTTTTATAGAAAAACATCTCACCGACATTGGCGTATATAGGGGGGTGGCCGGGTGGCCCGTGCCTACCCCAGTATGGTCTAGTGCCCACCCCAGGAGTTTGGGTAATCCATATAAATTCATGACTTCATCTCATAGGCCATGGCCAGCCCCCCCCCCCCCCCCCCCCCCTGAAAAATAATGTTACATACGCCAATGCTCACCGAATGCTTCCTTTCATAGAAAAAAAATCCTCGGCAGTGATAAATTTTTCGGAAATCTTGAAAATGACAACCTATACATTAGGTTCGGTGGTTAGGTTTGTGTTAACGTTTCAAAATACTTTATGGTTTCAGAAAAAAAAAAGCTTTCGATGAAATGAAAATTCGATTAAACGTTTGTCTATAAAACAAGGGTAAAGCCACAAGCTTGTCTTCATACATATACAGTATAAGCTCACTCATCCGGTGCGGAAAATATAAAATTATAAAATATCAAACAAATTTCCTCCTGAATTTTTACTTATCCATACAAAGTCAATTCTTAATTTATTTTGCCATGAATAGACTTTCTCACACTGCTCTGAAAGGACAGACTACTTGTACAATAAGTTACTAAACGAACATTTTATAATAAATAGAGATGCGCCGAATATTCGGTAATTATTCGGTATTCGGCATATTCGGCGTGTTTTTCAATGTTCGGTATTCGGCCGAATTATTCGGTAAAACTGCCGAACATTTACCGAATAAACATATGATATTTATCTGATAATAAATAAATCATTCATACTATTTGTAGCTCTTAAAAGTTAAGTTATAATTTTATTGTTATTAGGCATATAAGTAAACTTGATTTTAGTAAGCTTTATTATTCAGTTTAATCACCATATCAACGTCTGTCACCAATTCACCATCAATAAAAATTACAAATGTTGACATTGACAATGCCAATGCGGGCGGCGAGCGGGAGAGGTCGAATTCGCGCTCAGCGAGCCCCTCGGCTCGGACCTGCATAAACCTGTTTAGTTTTACCGAATAATTCGGCCGAATATTCGGTTCGGTAAGATCTGAACCGAATGTTCGGCCGATTATTCGTATTCGGTCAAGTCTATATTCGGCGCATCTCTAATAATAAACAACTTAGGTACATATTTTATTAACGCAACAGTGCTTTCCTACCCCCTATTAGTGTATTATCTATCCACAGGTGTACACGTCAGTCCAAATATCAATACGCCCAAACATTAAGATCTCTCACAAGCTCTTTAGGAATCATTTAAATTTACAAATGTATATATAATTAAATAGAATGAAGTCTCATTATATACATGTCCACTGCTGGACAGACGCCTCTCCCAAAGTTCTCCAACCAGGATCGGTCGTGCGCCGTCCTCATCCAATTGCTTCCCGCGATCCTAATCAGGTCGTCGGTTCATCCTGTTGGGGGCCTTCCCACGCTACGTTTTACATAATAAAATTAACTTCAAATAACAAACTAAAGAACCTATGTCCAGTAGACATATCATTATATCAGCTGACATTGAATGTATTCATGCACCAACCATACGCACATAATATCGAATCGAAATTATTTTAGCGGTAAATTCAAGTAACAAATATAACTGCTAATAACAAACTTCTCCAGTTGACAGCCTAAACACAGAGGTTCAAAAATAAAACTCAACTAAATATTAAACACTGCACAAAGAACCTGCTTTGTCAGATACGTAATGAGTATACTTACCTAGATCAAAAGATTTAGATTTTTCATACAAATTTAATATCACCTTCTAATACGTAGTGCCTTTAAACATACGAAATGGCCTGTAGGTATAAACTTACTCCCACGAACCACACATAATCACACTAGTAGTAGCTAATAGTAGTAGTAATTCCATCTAAACCACCCTAGTTACCAAAAGTACTAAGTAGTAGTACCCATACCATATATCCCTGGCTTGCAACTGTCCATAGATTGAAGATTGTTGCCTGCCTGTAACTATAACACTGTATAGTACAAAGAGAACATTTTAGAATGTGAAACAACAGGCCAAATTTATTCTTTGGCAATAAGACATCTCATAAATTTGAATACCTATTCAGTTATGATCTTAAAAATAGCATATTGTTCTACTTTTCCTTTATGTCTGCCTCCATTTCCTGTACTGCCTCAGATTCGTTTGTTTGGTCTGAATCTATTTTCTCTGCCTTCATTTCTTCGGCAACGTCAGATTTAGTATCATTGCTTAAATCCGGCTTAATATCAGCTTCCATACTTTCTGTGTCCCCAGTTCCATTCTCATTTGGATCATTGGGTTCTGTGGTTTCAGTCTGAAACAAGTGAGAAAACAGTATCATTAACCAACTTCGAAAAAGTAAGTCCACAATTCAACTGATTAACACAAATGGAGGAGGATAAAGAATGGAATTATCAATCATGGTTCCTGTATTAATGATGCTTATGAAAATTTGTGATTAATGACGCCCAATGCTAGGCAAAGGCCTGTCCCAAGGATTTCCACCATGACCTCTTTTGCCAGCAACTTTCAATCCAGATCGACTATAGATATAGGTTAGATATTTTTATAGGGAACTTGCACAACGACGGTGCTGCTAACTGGTGTCGCTAATTGGAACCTTTTACGTTATCAATTCTTGACATTGTCATGTATTTATTTATTTATAGTGCTATACTTCCTGCATGCTCCCTATAATGTTTTTAATTTTTGTGTTTTTTTTCTCATTAAGCAGGAATCTAAACTTAAAATTAATGGTACCGACCTCTGTGCTGTCGCCAGTGTCCATCACGTTTGTCCGCCAGCTTCTAGGCCTCCTCTTCTCCATTTTGGCTTCAAATGCCTGTATGAACTGTGCCTGGTTGACGTAACCATCCGGTTTCAAGCTCAAGTATTGCTCGTGCAATGTTATTTCTAAGACATAAATAAATAAAAAATTATATAATTACTTAAGTAACCTATCCCTGTACCAAAATTGGTTAAAATCCGTCCAACCGTTTCGTTGTGACGAGAGGACAAAGAAAATTTTACCAAGAGATGGCGTCGTACGGCTGAAGCCGCGTTCCCATACAAATCCTGCATCGAACTGTTAAGATTTCACCTAACATAATGACCCCGCGCTATAGAAAACTAATAATCAGTACAACTTTAACATGTTATAATAAATAGATGTAACCCAGCATGTTTGCTTTGCAACTTCCATGTGAGATTTTATTAACGCCATATTGATGTGGATTTCCTCACTGATTTGTCACGCGCTGTAATACTCGCTGACTCTTTTGCAGTCGAGATTTGAACTTCCCTGATGTAATCGTATTGATACCATGAGGGTCTACCGTGATTGGGCAAATAACGCGTACAAAAAGTAAAAACCACCATATCTAGCCGCGACTCAGACTTTCAAAACATATGTCAGTACAAATGGCGGTCTTTCTCCTAGGGTATTGACTAGAAAGTGACTTAGTATTAGTCGCGCGACAATGAGTCGCGTGTCACAGTTATGCTAGACATGCAGAGTCGACCACTTTCAAAACAGTTATCCCTACAACCGATAATTTTGCCCGACTGTTGTTAGGCTACGTTCAAATGCTAAGCGCACCTTTAGGTACTATACACGATGATTTTTAATCGGTGATCAGGAGTAGAAAAATATTAATATTTATCTAAAATTAAACTTAATACGCGAGGTCCCGCGCAATTACCTCACTGTTAAATTAATCAAAAGTTAAAACATAATTAAAACTAATAAAATAACCACTAGATACATGGCCATCCTACATAAATTATTGAAGTACGATACCTACGTCAAGTGTCATCGCTTTGGCGGGAAATTTTAACGAAATTTTCTACGACTTTGTTTATGTAATGACAATGACAATGACAAGTTATTACTCATAAATTGTCATTCCCATTAAATTATTAAAGAAGTTGTAAGCACACCGATACAGATTAGTTCGGTGACAAGGAATTTAAGATAAAATAGGTTTCAAAATAAAAATTATCATAGAAAAATAAAAGTTTGTTTTCATGTAGTTACGACTTCAACGTGACCGCCATCAATTACTGAAATAGAAAAGTTGGTACCTGATCACCGATTAAAAATCATCGTGTATATGTATTTTATATTGATTTAAACTTACACGTTCTTCACACATTATTCTAAGAAAACGGGTCTTAATCGAGTTCAAAAATGTTGTTGCAAGGTTTTCACCGTGGAAAATACGCATACCAAGAAGTTTGGCAATTTATTCATCTGCCTAACCATTTAAATATGGGACTATTTGGCGGCTCATGTGTTTCCTCCTTCTTAGAACATGGGACCCTTCAAACAAAGCGTGAAGAAGCATCTTTCGGGCCAGCATGGCAGTATCTGACATAGCACCCTTGGATTCTTGTCAGTTGCCATTGCGACTTTGGCACCCCCTTTTGCATACCATCAGGCGAAGTGGAGCCACATGTTGAGCCCTTATAAAAAAACTTACCAGATCCCAACACCTCTGGCAGCATGTAGGGAAACAGCCATCCCACTAATGGAGTCTCGCCCGCCACGTAATGGGCCCGCTTGTGGTAAAACAGCAAGCCGTCGAGTGTGGGCGCGTTGTCTTCGAAATGAGGGAAAGTCATCATAAAACTGAAAAATTAAATAAAAATGGATGAGGTTTAGAAGAGTAGAAGTAAAGAAGTTTACCACTCTCATGGATACTATTATAAAATTGTATTGAAAATCAGTTTTCAGAGATATTTTAGGAAAATGTTAACATCCCTATTCAAGATTTGTATGGGCGTACACGTACCTACAGTGCCATCTGCTGATAAAAACTTTTTTATCCGCTGATCAACGGATGGACGGGTTTTAACCAATTTTGGTACAGGGATATCTGGACATCCAGATGGTTTAGGGTACTTTTCCTTTTCCCGGCAGTTTTGATGAAATAAAATGTACACGGACGAAGTTGCCTCCTATATAGTCTGGCTCTATTATAGTATATAATTCTAAAAGTGCGATAATTATCCTTGTAAAAAAAAAAAAAGAAAAACACACTTGTTCAATGACTCCAAAGTACAGGGAACGGCTGGCAGGAGTTGGAATACTATCTGGTTCTTCTTGCTTACGGTTGTCAACTGGGGTATCTCAATTAGTTGTGTTTTTAACCAGTACTGTCGGAACTCCATCTGAAACGGCACAAAAGTTAATAATAAGTACCTAAACTCAAAAATCAGTGAGCGTAGACCGTGTTCGGAAGTGGCTGAAATATGATTTTTTTTACGATTTCACCCCCATATCGCAGTCATTTTGAAAAATTCCAAACAACAGAAGCGATAAAAAATTGGGCAAGTGCGAGTCCGACTCGCGCATGAAGGGTTCCGTACCCTAATCTACAACAAGTTTGTTGTATGGAAGCCATTTTTAGTATTTGTTGTTATAGCGGCAATAGATATACATCATTTGTGAAAATTTCAACTGTCTAGCTATCAACGTTCTTGAGATACAGCCTGGTGACAGACGGACGGACAGCAAATTCTCAGTAATAGGGTCCCGTTTTTACCCTTTGGGTACGGAACCCTAACAAACTATAAGTATATGATTGGATGGATCGACTTTTTCTTGCTGTTATTCTGCCCCGTGACCCAGGGGACAGTCATAATTAAACTTCTTAGAAAAGTGTCGAAAATTAATATTATCGGTATTGTCTACAAAAGAACTGTTGCAGTTGCAAAGTGTTTGGTAAATATAACCGCCGAAATGGTAATTTTAATCGTACTTTTAAAGAGTAGTCCTTGGGACGTCACCATGGCAACGAGAAGCAGAAAAAAGTTGATTGACCCAATTATCGAACCCGTATTACTGAACCCAAGTAGCGAGAACAACCGGAAATCTGGACAACTGGACACCCAATCATCCGGAATTCGGAGTATTCGGACAAACGCTTCGCTCTCTCGGTCAATTATTAATATTTACAAAATCTTTCTAGTCATAGTTAAAAGTAGCCCTTGAAGTTCAAACTTCGAACAACGCATCACGCCATTACTCTCACTTAGATATTACTTAATTGTGGACTGAAAAAAGGCTGAATACGAATTTCGAAGTAGCCCGCTCCAACTGCAGTCTCTAGATATAGAATATGAATGCTGTAAGAATTATGACTGTATTGTCTGTATATATTTAAAATTACCTCTCCATCAGTCATAGGCTGATTATTCCACGCTAGTAGATCCAATATGTACATAACTTTCTTCTTCTCCGAATAGAAGCAGTCCAGAACGCAGCAGCGATTCCTCTGATACTCGCAAGGATTGCCGCCCGGGAGAGCAGAGCGGAATGCCAGCTTGAAATGACCATATTTAGTATAGG
The DNA here is from genome assembly GCA_932273695.1 of Apotomis betuletana. NCBI lineage: Eukaryota > Metazoa > Arthropoda > Insecta > Lepidoptera > Tortricidae > Apotomis > Apotomis betuletana. Next base: position 18,532,030 of record OW026301.1, on the reverse strand, counting down.
CCCTTGTTTTACCCTGAAATTATATCATTATTAAAGAAATTTGAGAACATTGCCAATGCCTATCCAGGGGTCGGCAGATCGCGGCTCGCGAGCCGCATGCAATTCTTTGAAGGATCAGTTGCGGCTCTTCAAGTTCCCCTCAAAAAAAATGTCGCCCAGTGACAACTAAAACTCACTATTTCTGTCACTGCTCTTCGCAACCTCGTATCTAGTGAGAAGATTGATACTGAGATACGAGCTTTGTTTTAAGTAGGTATTTGTTACTTAGTGAGTTTTGGTTGTGTAAATGTAACTGAGATGCATTATTTCGTAACTAGCGCGAGCCAAATAACTGGCGTTATTTCGAACAATGTATCCTCCCATCTGGCAAGCCAAGTGGCAGATATCCTTACCAAAATTGACCAGCAAAAGTGGAGGTGGACTGGCCACATGATGAGAGAAAAACAGGGAAAGTGGAGCAAAATAATCACTGATTGGTACCCCAGAAATTGCAAGCGAAGTAGAGGCAGACAACAAAGAAGATGGGAGGATGAGCTTAAACTTACAGCGGGGCACAACTGGAGGAGAGTGGCCCGCGATAGAGTACAGTGGAAACAGCTAGAAGAGGCCTTTGCCAGGAGGCACGCTGAACTGAGGGATATACTCTAACGAAACACAACCTTGTAGAAATCAGTTCAGAATAAGAAGGCATTATTATTATTATCCTCCCATCTAGGGCCATCGCCAACTAATACCAATGCCGCACAAATCGTTCTCAGAGGATGATGCAGACAACGAACGCCGACCCCAAGTAAATGGAATTACCAGTCAAGGAGAAAGAAGAAGTATCCTCCGATCTCGCACTGAGCATATATGTGTATTCTTCTTACCTGATGTGCAACAACCAACATCCTGACGCCTTTAGGACACGGCACCACAAACCAGTTCTCGCTGAAGTCCACGGGTTTCTCTATCATCCACTCAGATTGCATAAGGACATTGTTGTAGGTTACTGATGTTCTATTGAAGCCAGCAACATATATGCTAGGCCGGTAATGGACCTGCATGAAAAGTTGATAATGTAATAAACTTTCGCTGTCAAATAAATTAAGAAATTAAGCTCACACTACACACATGCACACACACAGACACACACAAATGTGTCGCCCGTACATTTAAATTGTTCATATTAGACTTCTGCGGACCACTGTTTGGGAACCACTGTTCAAGACCAACTAGGACCATAGATAGACCTAACTGTCCTGTCTTCAGATTTTATAAACAACATCCTATAGTTTAAAGATAGTTGAATGAAGAAAAAAAATATGGCCAACTGTGGCAGTTATTTTCAAAGACAAATTCTAGTTTTAGTTGGTTCCAGTGAGAATGCTCTTCATTATAATGAATTACATAATATGGATAAATAAATAAATACCAAGGGACCATCTTAAAAAATATTAGTATGTTATTACCCGCCGATTTTCTCTGAAAATATTTTTTTCTTCGACAACTTTTACAAGTTCCAATATACCTCGAAATGCATCAATCTTGTCATTGCGATTGCTGAAATTAAAAATTAACGATTTAGACACATTACACAACAATGAAATAACCTTATGAAAATATTATTATTAGATAAAACAACTATATGTGAGTTCCTGTAATTGGCTCCATGATTCTATTTAAGCTTCTATGTGCAGTGTATTAGCTGTTGGTTCTCCTAAATAAATAAATAAAAGATGCTTTTTTTTCAATACTCCTTTTTTCGAACTGCAGACAAATTATGAGTAGGTATTAGGATATTTTTAAATCAAGAACATAGAGAACTGCTGGGTAGTGAACCATGAAAGGAATGGACTGAAAACATTTAATATATAAAAAAAAAATTACAACAACAATGAAATTGTATAACTATTTTGAATTCATGTTGTCTTCTTTACAACATTTGTAGTGATATCCATATTACATATATCGTTTGACATGATTTTGACATATATTGCATCGACTGTCCGCCCTTTGATTATAGGCCATGAAGACATAAGCTATTGTCTACATTGCTTATCAAAATGTTGTTGAATGCTTTGACCAATTGGCCAATATTGCGGACACATTAATTACACAGCTAAAACATTCACTCAATCACCTACAAGCAAAATAGACAGTGAGAAAAATCTCAGTATTAAAAAAATTTTACTGCATTTTATCAGCTGATGTCAAAAACAGAGTATGTTCTCTATTCGTCAGGGAGTTTAATTCTTTGTTTTGTTTTTTTTTTTGTATGGCTGGACTGATTTGGAAAATTATTTTATTGTTTCAAAGAGCATGTTGGTCCCATTGTCATATAACATAGTTTAGTTTCGTTGACGTTATTTTTTTCTTAAAAAGTGATTATATTGTATCCAGTGCCTGCAGTATTACTTTTTCATCTGTAACTTCTTGTTAGAGGGGCAGATAGAAGGGGCTTAGAATTTAAACCCAACACTAAATAGGTGAAATGAAGAATATGATTTCAAAAACAAACTTATAAACACCTAGAAAATAAATTTTTGAAGTAATAGTGTATCACTTACGCCTTTTGTAACTCGAGTATTTCCTTGCGTCTCTCTTCTTGATTTCCCAGCCTTCCCCAATTTTTATATAAAGCCTGGTAATCGTTATTTGCTTTATCCTGGGTTATGATTGTAGATTCCAGTTTTTCTAAAACTTCGTCCATTTCGCCTAAGGTTTTCGGAGGTCTTCGAGTGGTGGATATGTATCTGGATTTGGACGCACGCCTGGACCGGTATAAAAATATAGGTAATTTAATTTAGCTATCTATAATTTGGTATTTATCCCATAAATTATATTCTTCGGATTTAACTCGCCAGCGGCGTATAAATAACGAAAGTAACGATACCGAAACACCGAAAAACACGGTGCATAACTGACATTACTGACACTTTATGACAGTTGGTAATATTGATATTGCAAGAACAAAAAATATATGAACAAGAGATTCATTATATTTTCCACAATATAAATAATTTCCATTTTTTCGGATTAACAATGCTTTCTGACAGAATTAATTATATCAACTAATATTAGACACTGTCGATATTATGTACAAGGAAATTTAAAACTCTACTTAAACGTATCTGCAGTTACTTGATAATGTTGACTACTAAATGCTAATTACCTCTACATTCGGGAAAATAATAAAAGAAATAGGATAGAAGTAAAAAAAATCTTTAATCCTGAATTATGGATTTATTAGGTAGATCAATAAAGGCTGTAGTCCCTATGATGATTCCCGTGATGTTATATTTTAAAGAGATAGGCGTTCCCAAAATTACTTTCTTGTAATTAATCATAATCAAAACTAAAATGATAATACTATTGAATTATTTCTATACGGTTATGAACTAGGGTAGAATCACTTACACCACCCAATTCCCAATTATTCCTCGTAGCTCAACAAAAATCTACCTACGACCTGTCTTAAAGCAGATTGGTACAATATATTATTGATGGATATCGACGATATCGTGTGTAATCCTTGTACGTTCTTTTTTTTAGTTCCAAAATGGGTATCGAAAGTTACTCGCTCTCTCGTAATTATAAGTGTGCAATGTAAAAAAAATACCCAAGTGTAGTAAAATGGCACCTGACAAGCGTTCTGAAAAATCAGTTTTCATTTCTATGATCCCCATTCGTATTAGTTGTTTAAAGTGCGACAATTGCGAAGATATATGTACCTATGTGAGAAAATAGAGTGGCGAATAACTTAATGAGAGGAGGTAAAGGGATTGAGTAGGTTTTCAATTAATAGCAATCCATATTTCGTGTAAATATATAAAAAAAAATGATATTTTGAATTAAATCAATTTTCAGACTTCTATTATTGACTGAATAGAAAAAATAACGTTCATTTCGAATTTGAATAAGAAGCTTAGCACTTTTAACTAATAACAATTTTATTCGTTCCTAATAAACGAAAATATACATCTTAGTTTGTAATTTGTAACCCATGACTGGCAAATCAATGATACTATGTAAATTTCTAATGTACAGTTTTTTTTTTATAATCTTTATTATTGTTTAAATCCTCGATGACATTTGTTGGCAGTTTGTACGACTGTACCCATTTTAACTTTGTCTATTCATGTAATACAGATTAGTCAGACCACGCTAACTCTTCCAAGCAAATGAACTGTTAAACCATACAAACTGACTCCTATCAGTGTACTTCAAAAAATATTTAGTTTTAGCCGCATGTAAATAATAAGTAAATTGCAGAGTTTATTATGGCAACATAATTACTAAGCTACCGAGTTTCCGAGTAAACCCGAACGTTTTTCTATTGGAAGCCGAAAATAACCGAACGTATGATTAGGTCACGTGGTACTTTTGGAGTCTTCGTGGCGTAGCTTGTTCAGCTGCTCGTCGAAGCGGCTGTCGGACGGTCGCCTGTCAACGAATCTACGTACGATGTAGCGGCCATTTTTGTTCTTAGTTCATTACAGTGCGCATATTTTAATGTATTTAGGAGAATATTTAGGCAATTTTCACGATGACTATAATAGTTTTTCTAATAGATACATCAGCCTCTATGAATCAAAGAGCTTATTTGGGCGGACGCCCAACATTGCTCGATGTAGCCAAGGGCGCTGTGGAAACGTTTGTGAAGGTACGTGTAGTGTCATCGACTCGTCAACCGCCTGGTTTTGTGATTTATTTGTTTATCGCGTTTTATAAAACTGCATAATTTTACTTCATAGGTACGTCAACGTTCGCCTGAAAGCAGAGGTGACAGGTATATGCTTCTAACTTTCGAAGAGCCACCCGCGAACATCAAGGTTAGTATTATCGAAGTAAACACGTTTTCCATTTATTTTCTTTATCATGTGGATAGAGGGACTTAGTGACGCCGGTTTTGTAGCATCCTTAGGTGAATCACTATGATCTGCAATCAAGTCCATGCCCATACTTTGAAAGTGCGAATTTTACTGAAATAGACGTAACGACGTAAACAGGACAAGCCGCTACCGCCACCGTTGCTGCCTCCGCGATAGCGTTCGCGACTGCGCTCTCGTCGCTCAATCCTATTGGCCAAACCAATACACTACGAAAATGGCGATGTGTGGGGGGGAAATATGAATTTGTACTGACAGTATACACTGACGATAATACGTCGTACTAGTGGAACAAATAATCCTGATTAGTATTTTATCCTTCAAAGTTTGTTTTCCATATTGAATCATATTTGATTACTATTGTGGTTATTTAATATCACTACAGTTTGACAACAACAAAGTAAGTTAGAAATACAAAAAATACCTACATAGAATGACTAGTGTCAATATCTTTTAGCTCTATCAGTTCATTTTTTAACTTTTTTTTTCTTAATTTTCCAGGCTGGTTGGAAGGAGAATTTGGCAACATTTATAAATGAGCTTAAAAATCTGCAATGCCTAGGCCTAACTACAATGGGTGCTGCATTGAAGCATGCATTTGATGTGTTGAATATAAACCGTATGCAGACGGGCATAGACACATATGGCCAGGGCAGGTGCCCCTTCTACCTCGAGCCTTCGGTGATTGTGGTTATTACAGACGGAGGAAAGCTTTCAAGCAATGCTGGCATTCAGGAAGAAGTTAGTATTTTGTTTAAATATGTAGGATGAGTACACCTGCAATCAACTGTTTAATAGCAACATTGATGTCAGAAAGTCGTCTGAAGAGATGTGCCATATTCTTATGAATGTTTACCGTTTTGTATGGGAAATGTTCTCGAGATTGTTCTTTCCCCATAAAAATTGGGAAATATTCATAAGAAAGGCACAAAATTGAGTTGTCTGTCATACCAATAAGATCTAATAGTTTTAATACATAATTATAAATATTTTAAAAAGTATAATTGAGGGCTGAAATCTGCAGTCTTAGTTATCAGTTTGGATTTTTTACAACCTGTAAAAATTATTAGAGATAGAAACTGATAAAACATTTACTACAAATTTAATTCAAATTAAAACAAAAATAAATTACACATTAATTAGTGTATGCATGTTTCCTAAATAACACTTAATGTAAATGCTGCAATAAAAAAATAAAGCAAGAAGACAACATATAAAAATATAAGAAAAAGAAGTAATTTAACAAATAGACTAAGGGTGACAAAGGCTGGAAGTAAATGACATATTTTGCCAACTCTTAATAAATGGGATGGTTGCAACCTGATCATATTTCGATAGGTACCTCCTAAGTATACTGCTGCAAATGTCAATTTTGTGTTTTTCGTTTTTTTGCAGATTTATGTTATGATTAAAATACACAAATCTATCTATCACAAAAATTTCGTATTGAAAATCCTGTTAGTTTTGAAAATAAATGCAACTGATGCCATTTTGTCAATCGGTACGACGGTGTATATTGAGGCAAGTCACTTGCGCCGCTTTACGCGGCAGTGATTTTATTATGGTAACCGGCAGTTGCCTCAGTGTGCTCGAGCCGGGTGACGGGGTTATACGTTTGATACGATGGTCACATGAAGAAGTAAATACATTGTATATGTTAAATTTACGTAAATTATTCTGTTATTGAAAAGAAATTTCGATTTTTGAAAAAAAAAATACGGTTTTTGCGGCGCATAGGTACTGGAGCAAGTGTTAGTTACAACACGTCAAGTACGCATATACAAGTGTATCTGCAACTTTCTCAAAAACTACGAATAATGAAACATACCTTATTATGAATGTAGATTGGAGTAAAGTATTTTCCTTAGGACCCATCAAAAATTTTGTGAAATTAAATTGACAGACAAAAAAGTTACGCGTAAGCGAACCTTTGAACAGCTCTCCTGTAAAATAGTGTTCTTTGTCCTTATACCAGTATACGTCGATTTTATTGTAGAAATGTACCAAACTACTATAGTAGATACACATTTTAAAACTTGTGGAATAATTGATTCCGCAGAAAACAGTCACAAATGTCTGGACAGCACAGGCTAATAGATATCTATCACACTTATATTCTAAAAGCGAAAGTTCGTGTGTGTTTGGCTTCACTAATTTTGATAAAATTCGGTATGGAGGTAGCTGACACCCTGAATTAACACATTGGCTACTTTTTATCTCGAAAATATTTAGTGTTCCCTTGGGATGAGCGGGTAATATCCCGGAGAGCTAGTAATAGTATAAATAAGCTAATAGGAAACTATTCTCTCAGATCCTAATGACAATACAAACACGTAGGCTATAGTTGTAGAAAACTGTTATTCACAGACGGTTGAATATTTATTAAATTCACGATTGCCTTAATTGGTCTGACCTAGATCTCATGTGATTTGAATGAAGTATCTTATTAGCTTAACATAAGATTTGTACGTGCATTTTAAAATCCGTACTGTTGTAAATGTAGTAACCTTATCTTATCAGAAATCGGTTTACGAGAGTGGTTCAACCACAGAAATATTCGACCGTAAAGTGCAATGCTGTTCTAAAATAATCTTCAATAGAAAAGTGCGTAATTCTTGTTACGTCCGATATGTATTTCAAGTTATTACGATCGGTGTTTGTGGCCGGGATACACGAGGCTAGTTTTTCAGGCCAGGTTAGCACGCCAGGATAGTACCTACCTTACCCTACCCAGCAAACTAGTGCGTCTATCTTAGTGTATACAGAACTTTATTTATCCCATTTCCAGGCCAGTAATTAAGTTAGCGAGAAACCTATGAGGCTAGTGTCTGAAGTCAGGAAAATCTATTTTTAATAGCTCGCCTTCTATTTTTCGAGCTAGTAGTTCGGGGTTAGGTCCACTAAATTGGCTGTCCTAGTTTGTGTGGTCGGCGAAGCTAGTATCCGTTCGGCGAGTGCGCAGTGATTGCCACTGCAATGATTGGTACTGCCTGGCTTAAAATCACTAGCTTATCTAGCATGCTATCGTGGCTTGGAAAAACTAGCTTTGTGTATTCCCAGCCATTGCAGAATTTTAAAAATAATAGCCAGAGAGTAATTGGCACTTAATGTTACCAGGAATTACCAGGGTTACAGTACAAAAATGAACCTTTCTTTTTACGTCAATCAGTCCTGTGTTAGTTCTAAAACTGTAGTTATATCAAGATTTGAGCTATTAACAAATCAGAAATCTTTTAAATAAAACAATTTAAACGGATTATATCGCGTATATTAATTATTTGAGCCTCCCTGACGTTTCAGTACCTTTACAGATACCGTTGTCAAAGGTTGACTGAGAAAAACATAATTTTTCTCTGTCAAAGTTACATTTGTGCAAACTACCCATTTTGCAAATATTAATTTAAAATAAAGGTGTTCATACATGCCAGATGGGCCTAATGTGTAAAGACAGTTACACATGTGCCAGAAGGGCATTTATTATTTATTTAAAATATCTACCAGCGGTTCACTAAAGGCTTACTGAGGAGAAAGAACCGCCAAAGAAAACTCCCAGATTGCCTTATTTATTACTATAAAATACTTTTAAACAAAAACTCTACATATACTACTTTTAACACTAATTTGTTTTACACCGTTCGATGCCCAAGGTTTCCAGTCTTGTGTCTTGCTTGATCCTTGATAAGATGTACAACAGGATCCCAAGCCGGTGGTAATGACAAACCATCTTCTCTATTGAAATTGGGATATTTTTTGATTTCAATAGCCTCGCGCAACATTCTGGGAAAATATCGTTTCTCTCTGGCAAGGATTGAAGTGTTATCAAACTTAATTGAATGGTTTGGATTGTCCATGACATGCTCGCAGACTGCAGACCTGTTGCAACGACGGTGCTTGACATCGGCTACATGCTCCTTAACCCGTGTAGCTATACTACGTTTCGTTTGGCCAATGTATGACAGACCACACTCGCAGTCCAGCTTGTAAACACCAGCACTCTGCAGAGGGATGCTACACTTCACGGGCCTCAGGTATTGAGACATCTTCTTCATCGGCTTGAAATATGTTTTAATGGAAGCCCGTTTCAAGATGTTTCCAATCCTATCCGTGACCCCTTTCACATATGGCAGGACCGCAGGTTTACGCTCGACTGTAGGAGTCTTCACACGGGGTTTCTGGTTGCACGTGCAACGTATTCTACGTGCAAGTGGATGGTGTGGCTATGGGGTCTCCAGTATCTCCTGTTGTCGCCGATATCTTCATGGAGGACTTCGAGGAGAAAGCACTCTCATCGTCACCTGTCAAGCCGAGGATCTTTAAAAGATACGTAGATGATAATTTTACTATTTTGCCTAAATCTAGTGTTTCAGTTTTCCTAGGCCATTTAAATTCCATTCATGAGAAAATAAAGTTTACAATGGAGTTAGAAAATGACAATTCACTAGCCTTCTTGGATGTCAGTGTGTTGAGAAGGTCTGATAATACAATAGGTCATACTGTTTATAGGAAGCCTACTCACACTGATAGGTATTTAAATGGCAAATCACATCACCATCCTAGTCAACTTGCTACAGTGGGTAAATCTTTGTTTCAGAGAGCCAAGGGAATCTGTGACGACCAACATTTGACTGATGAACTACAGCATGTCAAGCGTGCGCTTTGGGCCAATGGGCTCAAGATACCACGCCTCAACCAGAAACCCCGTGTGAAGACTCCTACAGTCGAGCGTAAACCTGCGGTCCTGCCATATGTGAAAGGGGTCACGGATAGGATTGGAAACATCTTGAAACGGGCTTCCATTAAAACATATTTCAAGCCGATGAAGAAGATGTCTCAATACCTGAGGCCCGTGAAGTGTAGCATCCCTCTGCAGAGTGCTGGTGTTTACAAGCTGGACTGCGAGTGTGGTCTGTCATACATTGGCCAAACGAAACGTAGTATAGCTACACGGGTTAAGGAGCATGTAGCCGATGTCAAGCACCGTCGTTGCAACAGGTCTGCAGTCTGCGAGCATGTCATGGACAATCCAAACCATTCAATTAAGTTTGATAACACTTCAATCCTTGCCAGAGAGAAACGATATTTTCCCAGAATGTTGCGCGAGGCTATTGAAATCAAAAAATATCCCAATTTCAATAGAGAAGATGGTTTGTCATTACCACCGGCTTGGGATCCTGTTGTACATCTTATCAAGGATCAAGCAAGACACAAGACTGGAAACCTTGGGCATCGAACGGTGTAAAACAAATTAGTGTTAAAAGTAGTATATGTAGAGTTTTTGTTTAAAAGTATTTTATAGTAATAAATAAGGCAATCTGGGAGTTTTCTTTGGCGGTTCTTTCTCCTCAGTAAGCCTTTAGTGAACCGCTGGTAGATATTTTAAATAAATAATAAATGCCCTTCTGGCACATGTGTAACTGTCTTTACACATTAGGCCCATCTGGCATGTATGAACACCTTTATTTTAAATTAATATTTGCAAAATGGGTAGTTTGCACAAATGTAACTTTGACAGAGAAAAATTATGTTTTTCTCAGTCAACCTTTGACAACGGTATCTGTAAAGGTACTGAAACGTCAGGGAGGCTCAAATAATTAATATACGCGATATAATCCGTTTAAATTGTTTTATTTAAATGTGTGACAGTCGCGGAAACCGAAGAAAATATTAAATCAGAAATCGTTCTTCCTTCGAATATCTTTTACATTTTCAATATTTAGTCGTATTGCTTTGTATATTTCTTTTTACAGTTTTAGAACTCGTCTTCATAAGTAACTTGTAGCCACGATTTTGACTGATATAATTAAAATTGAATTAAATACTTATTCCAACACGTTTTTTACAGTTCAACCTACCCATGAATTGCCCCATACCCGGATCGGAGCTGACGCGGGAGCCGTTTCGCTGGGACCAGAGACTCTTCTCGCTGGTACTCCGGCTAGCTGGCACCCCGGCGGTCGAGAGGGACTCTGGTCTCGTGCCCTCCGACACGTCTCCCATTGATGCCATGTGTGAAGTTACTGGCGGTAAGTGGATTTTAGATTATTTCTTTTCACCATAAAAATTACATTACAAATTTGCTTAGTTTCAAAAGTATAGGAATTTAATATCATGATCGTCAAAAATAAAACAAAATTATTAATAAGGAAAAATATTGCTTAAAATTTAAAAATAAGTTTAAAATAATTAGGGAAGTCAACAGGTAAAAAATATAAATAAATCTAGTATCTCCCAATAAGGATCGTCATTACAAGCTTAAAATAATATGAAATATAGTCAAAATCACATATCTCAATAAGAATTTCCAATACATAAAAAAAATAAAACAAATACCCATAAAGAAAATAGTACCGACTCTAACCCATACGGGTCGATTGCAAAAAAAATGTACCTACATAGTTAAGGGCTTTAATTAAAACAAAACTTAATTGATTCCTTTGGGTGACGAAAGTTACCCATACATTTAGTATGACTAACTTTCGTCACACAAAGGAAGCGATCGTGATTTTTTGTTAACTAAGCTTTTAACTATGTACATTTTTTTTGCAATCGACCCATACATGAGTTGGAGCTGACTTGGGAGCATTTTCGCCTGGATCAGAAACTCTTACTGCTGCTACTTCGGCTAGATAGAACCCTGGCGGTCGGAAGGAGCTGGTCTGAAGATCGTTTTATAAGGGCTGTAGCCATTTAAGTTTTATTTATGAATGATCTATAACTCGGGATGACAGCCCTTTCGTTAGGACCAGAGTGGCTAATTGTTAGTCCAAATAAGTTATTTCAACCTAAGTATTATTATTATTAATATCATTTAGCACGCAAAATAGGCGCATTGTAAGACGTCGAGTTGCGGAAATCCAGCCCGCGATAACCTATATCATTTTGCATCAATCAATCGGGAGTTTTATCCATATGAAAGTCTCCCACTTCGTCCTTTTCCAAATTTTATACTGTCTTTTGAGACTTTTTTTGAGAGGAGCCTTTACACATTTAATACTTAATCACACACTGCATTTGGGAATCTTTAGTTATTACAATTACAACTATTCAACTTAAAATAATTTCAGTTTTGTGACTAGCACACATTTCATTCATTCAGTGTAATTATTGCCACATGAAACAATAACAAGGATGATTGTAGGTATCAGTAGTTAGGAAAATCAATTTTAATTTTCCTATTAACTGATCTTATCCCAATAATACGGATCTCATGTACCTATTTAAGGGTGCTCCATTACCGTGACTATTCGCCTTTAACTTAAAAAAACTAAATAAAAATAGTAAGTATTCAACAATAGGGGAAAAAATAACAAAGGAGTTTTCAATATATTTTTTGTTACATTACACGCAAATGCTCGCGGTGACGAGCACCCTAACTGAAATAGAAACAGAAAGTGTCGGATTATCATAACATAGTCGTAAATTATAAAAAAACTACAGATAGCCCAGTCAAATATAGGCACGATCACCGTTATTCCGCTTGTCGTAACATGATCGCTGAAATTGATAGTGATATTTCATTAACCCCACTCTAATATTTCATTTGCATCACTGTCTCATCATAATGTTTATATTTACCTTTCGTAAGTGTGTACGTGCTTTATGTAAAAAAAAAACTTAACCGGCATTGAATACAGACGCCTTCTTTCGCGTGCCGAAGTAAAAAGTAATTACTCTATTTTTTGCTGATCCAAACTGTACATATCTCCGGTTGTGCATTTTAAACACTGACTAACCATCCTAGACAACATCAAAAATTCAAAACTACCGGACCGTTTGTAAGGTCAAACTCCTTTATTCACAGGATTTTTCAATTATATTATTATATTAATGAAAAAAAACCGGCCAAGTGCGAGTCGGACTCGCGCACCGAGGGTTCCGTACAAACACTTTCCATCCCTAAGTGGTTAAGTTAAGTTTGCACCTGGTATGTATAGCGCCCCATATAAATTAGGTGCAAAGTTAGGTATTAAAAAAAAAAATTATGGTTTTCGTAATTATTCCTTTATCTATGCTATAAGACGTTGCTTCGTACCAAATTTCAAGATTCTGAGTTCACGGGAAGCACCCTGTAGGTTTTGATTCCCTTGCAAGTGTCGAAAATTTGCGGCATAAACGGCTGTATCTTTTGATTGCGTTGGCTTATAGCCCGATACGGGAACAGTTCTGAACTTCAATAAAATACAAGTGCGTGATTTTTTGTAGTCAGTTAGAGTAGATTGAGTACTAATGGGTATTAACATTTTCTAACGGATTTTGAGTGTGCGTTAGATATAAAAAAAGTTTTTGTAAGCGACCTCTGTAAATCTAAGAAAAAAAAATTCAAGTGCATTTCTTCTGCACCAGGGCATCGCATTTTACAGTTTTAACATTTCGTATTGTTGTCTAACAGATTTGTCGAGAGATTATGTCAGCGCGATACGAAACGAATGAAAAAATTATAAATCCCTGAAAAGATTATACAAGTGACTTTTGGCAACGAAAATGTGTTTAGAACTATGAAATGTAATGACAGTTTTAATTTATAACAGATTTATCAATAGCTTTATTTTATATAAACGATTGAATTTTTAAATCGTTCTCTAGGCCACAAAATTTTACGCAAAATTGTCAAGTCGGCGTAGTGAACTCATTTTCATAAAAGTTATCTATAACATAGAATTCTAACCAATTCACCCACGGGAACCAGTTATATTACAGCCTACTGAGCCGACGGTCCCGGGTTCGAATCCCGGCAAGGGCAAATATTTGTGTGATGAACACAAATATTTGTGCCTGGGTCATGGATGTTCTATGTATTTAAGTATTTATTTATCTATATAAGTATGTATATCGTCGCCTAGTACCCATAACACAAGCCTTCTTGAGCTTAATTTGAGACTAGGTTGATTTGTGTGAGGTTGTCTGATATTTATTTATTTATTTATTTATATTACTTTATTAGTTATACGCCACATTAAAATTTGAGCGCGAACGCTTTGCATCAAGTTAAGACTGCGCCGAACGTTAGCGACTGACCCATAGAGCGCGAGGAATGCGTATTTATTTAGATCAGCGCGCGGCTGCCATTGTAAAAATGTATGGACAATTAAAATATTTTTTTGATAAATCTGGACCTTTAATACCAAGCAATAATTGAAATATCTGATGCGGACAAATTGTAATGTAAACATTCATCTTTCAGAAATATAACCTTCATTAACAAAATGAATCGGTTCTTGGAAATATAAATTTGACTTTAAGGTTGTTTACAAATACTATCCCATCATCTAAATAAATAGGTTTGAGAAGTTAGTTCTATTCACATTGCACCAATACAATCTCGAATTATATTCGGGTAAGTAATTCCAAACGTCATGTCATTCATAATTTCAAACAAGAGCTTTATTGCCTTAGGTTAAGGCGAGTAAATACGTGAAATGGTGAATAATACATTTTAAGTCCTAAGGCTTGTAATCTAGCCAATGTAAAATTTTGATAAAAATATGTTACTAGCATTTGCTCGCGGCTTCGCCTGCGTTAAAACCTATGTATACACTATCCTACGGGAACGATGTTTTATTTTGTCAGGATAATAAGTAGCCTATTTGTTAAGTTAGGGTATAGACTATCTCTGTTTCAAATTGCATACATATCCGTTTAGCTGTTTTATCGTGAAAAATAAACAAACATACACACATACTGTCACTTTTATAATATTAAAGGGAAATTTTACTCGCAGTACGGATACTGTTATCACAATATAGTTGTATCTTTTAAATCTATAAATAGTATTTTAGATTGCAATCTCCCGTGAGGCTCCATATGGAACGGGTTCCCTCACGTCATTTAAGTCGAAAAAAAAAATTAAAAAAGGAAATAAAAAAAGTAAGAAACAAACAAAAAGAAAAACGATTGTATAGTCACTAATAAAGCATCGAGTGCTATTTACTTTTACAAGTCTCACGAAATGTATGTCTTGATTTGGTAACGATAAAAAAACTGGATGAGATAAATAGTACATAACTGCAGAGGCCGGGAAAAGTCAGTTCGTGTTTGAGTATGATTTTGGAGGAAGTCCGAGTCCTTCAATTAATACGAATCCACGAACTGACATTTCCGTCGAGGCCTGTACGTTCAATATTTTTATTATATAATATAAATGGGTGATGATATTAAGTAATCAGCAATATATTTTTTTTTGTTGAAACTGATTATTTTACTTGTCGATTTTTAAAATGCCTTTAAACAAGTTATACGGTCGGTTGATCTCCATTCGTCACTCGCACAACAAGTACGTATGGCGCAACCCAATGAGTTTTATTGTAAATTAATTAAAACATCATAGTTATGGTTTTTTGCTTAAATTGATACATCAAAATGGTAATTTTACCATTCCACATAAAAAAAGGCCATAAGATAGGTTTTTATTGACTTGTACAGTAAGAAAATCTTAAATATTTTGTATTATATTATATTTGTAGTATTAAATGACGAAATAAGTTTATATATTTGAAAAGAATGATTACACTCCAGTTAAAATTGGAAAAATTACAAAGATAACGTTAGGTCCAAGGCATTTTCGTAATCTTTCAATTGTTTCTGGGCTCTGGCAAAAATATTATGCCGGGTTGTGATCTGACAAAACAATTTAATTTTTTAAATTATTTTTCATTTCCTCGCAGTCGCAGTCGCAGTCGCAGTGAAAAGCGATGTTAACACATGGCTTTCATTATGACACTTAGGTTATATTTGTCCTCGCTTACTTTGTTCGCAAGTCCAAATAATCACTTCGTGTGACCATGGCTAATTTTAGCCCCTTATCAAACAATCTACTATTTTAATAATTTTCACCAATACCATTTTTGGGGAGTGAAAATCTGAATGCAAAATCAATGTGTTTCTTAAGGCGAGTATGGCTTTCTTAAGGCGATTTGGGTGGAGACTAACGTTATTCTCCCCACTGACCGCGCGCCCCTGGAACGATAGTTCGATGGTAAAACTCATACTGCTTCATGCGTTCTTGTTGTGCGTGACTGAAGTGCCTATTTGCATTCCGGAATTCCGGTATTTCGAAAAACCGAAATTCCGGATGATTTCTTCGATATTACAATTCCGAAATTGAGCAAGCTCAATATTGTCTAATATTCCGGAATTTAAACGACTCTATTTGATGTAGTTTCTAGACAGTAATAAGAGATATTTTAGGGATGGTAAGTTTGTTTAAGCATAACTAGCTTAATTTGTATTCACTTGTATCTTCAAAACTCTCAGAACGATTCAATTTCTACTCTACAGCTACACCCACCTGAAGTACCTTTGCATTGGTCCAATGGTTGAAAGGTGGAAAATGCCATTTGGCATTAAATTCAACATTTGTACTTGACTTTTGTTTTATACAATAAAGTTAAATAAAGAGGCTTTTCTCGACGTCAGAAACGTCTAATCAGTATATCGATTTCCGCCTTTAATAGTAAAAAAATTGTTAAAACTAGTTTTTTGTTTACTTTGGTATGGTAAGTCAATTCCGGAACCAGTTCTGGAATTCCGGAATTGAGTGCCAATATCAGTTTATTTCAAAATTGGAAAACCTTTCCGATATTGCAAGCCCTACGAGTGACGAATGGAGATCAACCGACCGTATAACTTAATTAAAAAGCTTTAATAAAAATCGGTAAGTAAAACAGTTTCAACAAAACATGTATATTGCGGATTAATAAATATCCTTACCTATTTATACCATAAAAAAAACATAATATATATAATAATAATATCTGTATGTTGAACGTACAGCTTTTTGAAAGTCACAGTATCGAAACATACTTTTCTCCGACTTGCTTGGAAATTTTCCCATTAATGTAGTAAAAATAGACCGCGCAATCCTTCGATATCGTATTAATACGTTAATGAAATAAAATAACATTGTTGGCCGTGGCCGGGAAATAATACCACACGATTGAGTAATTAGAGTAAGTTAATAAGTATACCAAACGTAGGCAAATAAAAAAAAACAGAAATGATTCCGTCCAAATCAATATAAAAGTTCTTTTGGACTTGTGATCTTCTCCGAATGATAAATAGGGTACGGTTTCTAAAAAAAAATCGTGCGTTTAGAAGTTGCTGATTTAACCATTCAAAATGTAGATTGGTGATTATTTTCAAGCATATTTGGAGAAAAGCACTATACAGATCTCGGTGGAAATGACAGTTCGTGGATTCGTATTAATTTAAGGACTCGGACTTCCTTCAAAATCATACTCAAATAGGAACTGACTTTTCCCGGCCTCTGCAGTTATGTACTATTTATCTCCTCCAATTATTTTTTAAATCAGGTAATACTGTTACCAAATCGAGACATAAATTTCATAGCACTTTCGATGTTTATTGGTGACTTATTATAACAACTTTTATCTTTAATCTTTTTCTTTCTTAATTCTTTTATTTTATTTTTTATTTCTGTTTTGTGATAGCATTCTGCGAGTAAAATTTCCCATTAATTATGAAAGCGACCGTATGTGTGTATGTTTGTTTCTTCTTCACGATAAAACAGCTAAACGGATATGTATGCAATTTGAAACAGAGATAGTCTATACCCTAACTTAACAAATAGGCTACTTATTATCCTGACAAAATAAAACATCGTTCCCGTAGGATAGTGTATACATAGGTTTTAACGCGAAGCCGCGAGCAAATGCTAGTAACATATTTTTATCAAAATTTTACATTGGCTAGATTACAAGCCTTAGGACTTAAAATGTATTATTCACCATTCACGTATTTACTCGCCTTAACCTAAGGCAATAAAGCTCTTGTTTGAAATCATGAATGACATGACGTGGAATTACTTACCCAAATATAATTCGAGATTGTATTGGTGCAATGTGAATAGAACTAACTTTTCAAACCTATTTATTTAGATGATGGGATAGTATTTGTAAACAACCTTAAAGTCAAATTTATATTTCCAAGAACCGATTCATTTTGTTAATGAAGGTTATCTTTCTGAAAGATGAATGTTTACATTACAATTTGTCCGCATCAGATATTTCAATTATTGCTTGGTATTAAAGGTCCAGATTTATCAAAAAAATATTTTAATTGTCCATACATTTTTACAATGGCGGCCGCGCGTTGATCTAAATAAATACGCATTCCTCGCGCTCTATGGGTCAGTCGCTAACGTTCGGCGCAGTCTTAACTTGATGCAAAGCTTCCGCTCAAATTTAAATGTCGCTTACAACTGATAAAGTAATATAGCTTGTTCCCGTGGGTGAATTGGTTAGAATTCTATGTTATAGATAACTTTTATGAAAATGAGTTCACTACGCCGACTTGACAATTTTGCGTAAAATTTTGTGGCCTAGAGAACGATTTAAAAATTCAATCGTTTGTATAAAATAAAGCTATTGATAAATCTGTTATAAATTAAAACTGTCATTACATTTCATAGTTCTAAACACATTTTCGTTGCCAAAAGTCACTTGTATAATCTTTTCAGGGATTTATATTTTTTTTATTCGTTTCGTATCGCGCTGACATAATCTCTCGACAAATCTGTTAGACAACAATACGAAATGTTAAAACTGTAAAATGCGATGCCCTAGTGCAGAAGAAATGCACTTGAATTTTTTTTTCTAAGATTTACAGAGGTCGCTTACAAAAACTTTTTTTATACCTAACGCATACTCAAAATCCGTTAGAAAATGTTCATACCCATTAGTACTCAATATAAATTTGCTGATAAAAGAAAAAAAACGTACAATGCGAATTATTTTAGTTTAAGGTGTAATTATACCCTTCCCGTATCGGGCTATTAGAAGTTTGATTTTTTCACAGCTTCAAGGGACAGTAGACCTGAGTAATTGATATAAATTTCAGCTTCATACCTCCACGCGTTCCTGAGAAAAAGGGTCTTGACAGACGGACGGACGGACAGACGGACAACAAAGTGATCCTATAAGGGTTCCGTTTTTTCCTTTTGAGGTACGGAACCCTAAAAATATGGAGTCAAAGGAGCAAAAAACACAATTCAATATCTCTTTTCCTAAAGTTAGTCTCAGACAAAACCTTTAATTGGGAACTTCCTTCTTTTCAAGTCGGTTAAAATGGAACGGCCGCGGCCTTTAAGCGTGATTCACACGTCACTTATTCGAAACAAATGGGCTCCATGCGAAAAAGGGGATAGTGAGAGCCCTACTCTAAACTCGTCCAACTAGTTTTTGTGGTAGTACGTATGGTTCACTTAGTGTCAAGGTGACCACTGTCATATAAACATTTATGAGTTTTTTCAACGTTTTTTATTCCCATTATTATGCTCCATTCAATGATTGTGTTAATATCGCATTAAGAAATGTACATGACAGAACAGTTATGCAGCGTGTTTCACATAATTACACAACACTCCTTTTGTATTATATTGATCTACAGTATTATTTTTAGCTTGAATTTTTTTTTTTTTTACAATCTAAGCCCGATAAGCATAGATTAATGTTGTGTAAATGATGTTGTTGTTCCAAATAAAATGGTAAAACTTTGATTACAAATGGGTTATATATTTTTTTAATAATAATAACTAGATAAGGTCACTTAACTAGTAAAAGTTTCACCACATAAATGTTAAAGCCATTTATGGCTATATGACGCGGTCATTTGCCTGCATTTACGTCTAGCTTAAGTATTACTTTGGTTCATAAAGGTTTATTATGCAATCACACTAATATTATAAAGGCGAAAGTTTGTGAGTGTGTTTATGTGTATGTTTGTTACTTTTTCACGCTCAAACGGCTTCACCCAATTTGATAAATTTTGATATGACGCTAACTGTCACCCTGGATTAACACATAGGCTACTTTTTATCCCGAAAATGTAGTGTTCCCGTGGGATGAGCGGGTAACACCACGATGTTAACGACGCAGCTAGTCATTCTATAAACTTGATGTTTATTTATTGTTAAGCTTTTTCTGTGCAAATTAATCTAGTCGTAATTGCGCGATTTCTTTGTTTACGATATTTATTTGTATATTAAAGAACGTATTTTTAAACCGCATCAAGATCGGTTCAGCCTAACGCGAGATAATCGCGGACAAACATACATACATACATACTTACAGGTCAAACTGAGAACCTCCTTTTTTTTGAAATCTGTTAAAAACGATATTCAGTTTATGAGCTGAATACTCATGAAAGGTAAAATGAATATTCACAAAGACAAAAGTAAACTTCCAATAAGTATACTTAAAAAAAATGTCTCAACTCAATTAATGCATGTACAAAATCTAATCATTAATCAATTACTATAAAAGGGATTTCTAGTTGGAATGGAATGGGCGTGGAGTTCAATTATGTTTATTGTTGTAAATGGGTATTAAATTGTGTCAACTAGTGACCTGACCGCTGCGGTCTTAAGTGTATAACCTACTCTATCCAAAACAGACATTTATTTAATTAATCTTTATTGCACAAATGAAATACAAATCGTACAAGGGTCGATTGCAAAAAAAAATATACATACATACATTATAATATATACATACAGGGCGAACGATATGAAGTGTTACCAAATTCACACATGGCCATATCTGACAAAATTCTTAGTAAAAAAAATTGCATTTGTTTTTTTTGTCAATTCATTTCTGGGCCAGGACAGTTTTTTTCCTCCTAATTAGATAGAAAGAGCTCGTGATTCTGAGTAGAAAATACCCGAAATATCGAAAATTTAAAAAAAAAGTGGGGTGTACATGTACAACTTTAGAAAAATGGCCCTTCTATCTGGGCAATTTTGGAGAGCAACGTGAGGACGAAAGCATGCCAGTATGGATGTATCCAGAAGAAAGCGATCGTACGTAATTTGCACAACATACCGCAAAACCACATTCGTGCAGCGTGCAACTCATTTTTCGACCATCTGAAGGCCATAGTCAAGGCAGGTGGTCATATTGAGTTAAAATATATTAATAAAAAAAAAATGCTATATTTTCTAATTATATTCGTAATAATAAATAAACATTGTTGCAACCAAAAAAATCGTAGCCTTTTGAAATTGGTAACACTTCATATCGTTCGCCCTGTATACTCGTAAATAAATACAATATAGAATACAAAACAGATATCCTAAGATTTGTCCATTCTGCTAATGAATAGGTCACGAAAGGATTTTTTTGAAAGTGAATCGTAGACATTGTGTAGTATTTAGATATAAGTTTAAAGACCGACCTTGAATGCAAAGAGCATATAATCAGTACGTTTTAAAAGTCGGCACTTTCATACAAGCCGCTAATCGGAATTATGAAAGCCTTTGTACCAACCTAGCAAATTAAAACAGTAGTACCAACATAGTAAAAGCCAATTTTACTTCGAGTATGTTGGTACCACTGTTGTTAGAGCTTGCAAAAACACGAATCATACTTTTCTATCGATATCGATAAATATTCGATATTCGTAGTTGCGAAGGTTTGAAAGCAGAGTTTTTTTGTAATGCAGAAAACGACCTACATCATTAATTGATTAAAATGCAAGTCACTTTGAGAAATAAATATGCTGGTAAGTAAATTTTAGTGCTGGTTTTACGAAAATGAATGTACGCCTTAATAATTGTTTATTTATTTGACATAACCTAGGCATACGTACGAGGGTAAATCAAAAAGTTCTTAGAATAAGGGTGAAAAACAAAAGAAAATTGTTTTTCTATCTTTTATTTTTCTACATTGTCTCCTTGTTATTCTATACACTTTAAGTACTGTTTTAATTTTTTTTTTATTCCATCATAAAATAAGATTTTCCTTGGGACTCGAAAAACTCCTCTACAGCACCCACTATGGCATTATCATCTCGGAATTTTATTCCGCGGATGTGCTTTTAATTTCGGGAATATGTGAAAATGATTTCCTAGTCATAGTCCGGAGAATATGGCGGGTGGTCGAACAGCTTGAAGCCAGCTTGGCGGATCGCAGTGATTGCCAATTGTGAGCGATGAGCTGGGCCGTTGTCGTGGTGAAACAGTGCGCCTGTAGACCATTTTCCCCGGCGATTTTCTATGATCACTTGCCGCACTTTCGGGATTAATTCTTTATAATAGGGACCTTTAATAGTTTTTCCTTTCGGCAGGTAGTCAATAAACAGGATTCCTTCCGCATCCTAGAATATAGATTCCCTAATTTTGCCCGCCGTCGGAAAATCTCGAAATTTTTTATCAGCTGAAGAAGATGGTCGTTTCCAGGACATGCTTTGTTTTTTTGCTTCGGGATCAAAATGGTGGAGCCATGTTTCGTCCAGGGTTACAAATCGGCGATAAAACGCATCCGGGTCACGTTCGATGATTTCGAGATTCCGCTTCGAAACCTCTGCACGCTGTTCTTTGTTTACCTCAGTTAACATTCGCGGAACCCATCTTAGCGAAACTTTTTTAAACCCCAAAACGTCCATCAATATTGATTGCACGCTGTCAAAAGAAATGTGTAGGATCTCTGCTAACTGTTTGATGCTAATTCTTCTATCTTCTAATACCAATTTTTTGATTCTCGCCACGTTGTCATCAGTAACAGAGGTGGAAGGCCGGCCTACCTCTATTAAATTCGGCAACCCAGCAAGCAACCGTGGAATATGGTACAGCATTAGTACCTATAGTCTGCTGAATATCCAAATGAATTTCCTTAGTGGACATTTTTTTCAAACACAGATACTTAATCACGGCACGTTACTCATTTTTGTCCATTATGACAGATTTTGAGCGATTTGCTTCACAAAATAATTAATTATGTGTTATTGGTATACGTAATCAAAAAAAAAATGTCGTCATATTATGTCGTAAGGATAGCTAAAATAAAATAAAAATAAACTACATTTAAAAAGGTTTTACCACCATGCTGTTCTAAGAACTTTTTGATTCGCCCTCGTACAGTTTATCATTGGTTTTTGTTTTCAAGCAACATATTAGTAAACATAAAGGTGATTGACCTAGGACCTGTAAAAGAAACGCTTTATGAGATTTTCCCATTTTCATTTAACTTTTTAATCGGTAAATACGCCATGTCCTCATTGCCTGTTAATTATACGCATAAAGGGCACCTAAAAATAAAACAACAAAGTTTATCGATAATTTTTGAGAAAATACACTATTTTACGTATTTATCTGATATCTACTACAATCTGAGTAAAACAGCTAACAAATACGATATATATAAATATATAAAGTAAATTGGTACTGAAGTACACCAAGTTTTACCTGTTCGGGTCAAGCGGAAACCTTGCTAAAAATACGCCAGAATCTTTTTTTCTGACACTCCCAATGCCAAAAACTTCACACTTTCTTTTATATTTCCCTGGCATTATTCTTATACAACACTGACACACTACTATACTATAACATAATAATAATTATGTAACAACAAACCAAACACCAAGAAAATTTTATTCCACCATAGATTTTTATAACTTGCGTCAAATTGAGGGTTGGGTGACATTTGTTATTGCGTCTTAATCAAATAGACGTTATGAGACTTGTTACCCGAAGGAATCGGTTGTCGTTTTAATTTAGTAGAATTATTTTTATATTTCAATGTTGGCACTAAAGGCTTTCATAATTCAGTTTTGTAGGCAGTGTCGCTGGACTGCTTGAATGTGTAGAAGTGACATTTACGTATTAGCTACATTACACACAAATATTTTTTACGTTATAATTATAGTTACTTAGAACCATCTCCTAAGTCTTTTAATAAGATATAATAAGGGAAATTCGGTTCACCTCGTTCAAATCCCGGCCGCAATAACGTGACGTGGCTTGCTATTTTGACAGAGTTCTACAGTGACATGAACAGGAACTAAAGAGTTATGTTTTGATTACTTGCGTCATTAGTTTTGGTGCAAAGTTCTAATACGATATTTTTACGGCCCGTCAAATCAGTGTCAATAAGTTTTGTAAAGGTAACTGTAACGTCATTTCGTTACCCGGGAATTTCGATTTTATTGAAAAAATCGCAGTATCGATGGAAACTGGTGTGTTGCCATACTAAAAACACCTGATTGCATTTCCTACCCCTTATGTTTGTAACGCCAAATAAATACCATACTATTCAAAGGTCTAGTTGATAAAAAGTTTATGACAGATATATTGTTTTTTTTTTTTCTTGACTAAAGTTACGCACTGAAAGACTGCACATTTATTTACAAAAAATCTGTGTCAACCATGTTCGTTGAACCTATGACTTGACTTGATCTTGGACACATTTGTCAGAAACAATTCTAACAATTATTTTCCTTTCCAGGTCGCTCCTACTGCATCACGTCACACAGAATGTTGATGCAATGCATCGACAGTTTAGTGCAGAAGGTACAGAGTGGCGTGGTCATCAACTTCGAGAAGATAGGACCAGATCCACCGCCGATAGACGGAGGTACAACTAAAGATGGGACTGAACCAGCTGAGCCCGAACCTCCTCAAGGGGAACAGGAGCAGAAAGAAATAGAAGGGGACAATGACAGAAATGGGGTAAGATTTAATATTTCACGTGTTGAGTTTAAAAAAAGCTCGAAATTTTGTTAAGATACTGACTGAGAGCTATCATTTCTTGATTAATTATAGTAATTACATTCAAGGGACACGAGGTTTTGAAGTGACAGAGTATCTTTAGTGAGGTTTGGTTTGGAACAAATTTTGTTTAAAATTTTACACGATTCGTACATTATTGTAACAAATTGACATTATTACAACGAAACAGTGTCAAGAAATGTGACGCATACGATGTTTTAAACATGTCTTTATAGGTTCTTCAAAATTCTATCCATATTCATTTATGTTATGAAAGTTGTATATGTAGTTAGTAGTAGTAGTATTATTATCAAACCAAAATAGAATTGGCCATTAACCTTGTTTTTAAGTGGTTTATATATGTTGATTATGAGATGGATTGGTGTTTAAGCCGATTGGATTGCAATTTGCTTTACTATTTACAAGCTAAAATTATAGAAGTATAAATTACCATCGTCCTAGTTCGTAACCGTATTTGCCTAGGCAGTCTTCAACATATGATCGAGTTTGCGGTATACATTATCTTCATTTGGTGTCTGTGGTCAGTATTCGATAATAAAACTAAGATAAATACACAGCAAATACTATCCAAACAAATGAACGTCATAATCAGTCTGGAAGAGATAGCTTTTTAGCGATAAGACCGCCTGTTGTCTACCGTTATTTATAAATTGTATTTGTCTTGTTTCCTTTTGTAAACTTTTATTGGCGCAATAAAGTATTGTATTATTATTATTATCATAAGGTTAACATTCCGAATTTTCGGTGTAGAAGGCGGCGGCGGTTTTATAACAAAACGATCAAAACTACATTATTCAATGTAGAAAGAGATGAATTTTGGTGTCGTTTCGCAAACTATTATACTGTCCTTTTTGAAGTATAGATGTGTAGTCTTAAAACCTTTAAACCTTTTTTTCACTACTCCTTAACCGTATTTTTTGTCATTGTTATATTTCAACAAATATTCATAAATAACATATTGTTTCAGCGCTGGAACGGCGGGCCGTACCAAAGCACTATGACGACGAACCAAGGCCCGAGCGCCCCGCAGGCGTGGCACTCCTGCCGTCGTCTGATCTACGTGCCCAGAACAGTATCACAGAAGGGATTCGCGGTAGGCTTCTGGCCTATTCCCGAGTCTTTCCGGCCTGATCCCAACGCGCCTACTCTGGTAAGCCAAGCCCCATTACATTATAGCCCCAAAATAGCATGCCAGATCAAGGTCCGAGCGCGCCCCGTAGGCGTGGTACTCCTGCAAGCGACTGATATAGGTGTCCTAGATAGTTTTGCAAATGTATTTTGCTATCATCTTTGGACCAATTCCCGAATCGTTCCGATCTGGTTTAATCTCGTTTTTATATGTAAAGCCTGACCAGAAATATATGAGGATGCGCCATATTGCGGAATTTCACTGGAACTAATTTCATACACTGGCAATGATTTTATGATGGTTTCTCAACAATGTCAATGTCATTCTTGGTGGTTTCTTCAAAATACAAATATTTAAAATTATCTAAAGAAAATGCCGAAAACCATTCACAGTCGTGAACGTAAGATTATAAATAAAGTGTACACGTGTTTACTACACGAAATCAGTCAGGATAAGAGTGCATTACATTGAATGATATTACGAGGTTAACATAGTGGAACTGACAGGTATTTAAACTAATGTCATTATAGTGGGTTGCGATTGGTTGCAAAATTGTTGCCATATAAATCTTATTAATAGCGCCCTCTTGACAATCCTCATATATTTCTGGTCAGGCTTTACAATTAATTCTGTATGTATGCATTATTTTAAGCCTTCATAGCAGTTTCCATCCAATTTATCTAATTCGAACCAAAACATTTTATCTTACAAGTAAAAAACTAAGCTTATTAACTACTCTCGAACAGTTAAGATATAAAAGGAGAATGTCTTTTGACACGATCTTCATTGTTTCATTCCAGCCACCGCGATCGGCGCATCCAGCGGTGAAGTTCACATGCTCGAGTCAAGAGCCGATGGTGATCGACAACCTGCCGTTCGACAAGTACGAGTTGGAGCCGAGCCCGCTCACTCAGTTCATTCTCGCCAGGAAACAGCCTACTATTTGCTGGCAGGTCAGTATCTTTTCTGCCCAAAATTATCCATACTAATATTATAAATGCGAAAGTGTGTCTGTCTGTCTGTCTGTCTGTCTGTCTGTCTGTCTGTCTGTCTGTCTGTTACCTCATCACGCTTAAACCGCTGAACCGATTTAGATGAAATTTGGTATATATATAGTTTCAGTCCCGGGGAAGGACATAGGATACTTTTCATCCCGAATTATAAATGCGAAAGTGTGTCTGTCTGTCTGTCTGTCTGTCTGTCTGTCTGTTACCTCATCACGCTTAAACCGCTGAACCGATTTAGATGAAATTTGGTATATAGATAGTTTCAGTCCCGGGGAAGGACATAGGATACTTTTCATCCCGAATTTAGTGTTCCCGTGGGATGAGCGGGTAACACCGCGGGGCACAGCTAGTATTATATATTTTTATTATTCTTCACGGCTGCTTTCGGCCACCACAACTGCTGTTAATTCCGATTTTGTCGCTGGTGAGAACGCATGTGGCTCACGTAGCTTACCTTATTGATGAAGCTACGCGAACACTGCGGACATGTGAGCACACCATTGATATAATTATACCATACTGTCCAAAGTTACATCAATTATGAAGCTATGAATCTGTAGTAATCACTCGAATCCAACTCAGATCATGATCAGTGTTCCTGGAGCTATCTAATATTTGGTCGTCCCTAAAGCTACGGCTACTCTGAGGCGCTTTCACTTTCAACTTGCGGTTGTCTCAATCTGTATTTCGCTCGTTTGTGTACGATGTAAGCGAGACGGCGATAGAGAAAAGTACAAGATGAATGTGGACCAGTGTAGACATAGCTTTATACCGCAATGCCTTAAGAAAAATGTTTATAAGCAGTGTGTCGTTTCCTCGATGACATAATTATGGCACTGAGACATGGCCTCTCACAATGAACCTCATAATCACAAGATGGCTCAAAGTTATTCTTAGGGCACTTAGTATTTGGCCTTTTGAACTTGCGTCAAATAAAAATGACTCATTCGCTACTTACTATTATGACGTCAACCGCGCATCTTAAGGAGTGTGCTTAGGCTTACGTACATTGTTATCCAACATCCTTGGACGGTTTCTTATAATGCATGATGACCTACATAAGGGATTTTTAAATACTTACATTAATTTTTCCGTATGTACTTGCTCTCTGGGTAATGTTGACATTATGAATGAAGGCCAAAGTTCCTTACTGTATCGTTAATTTTTATCACACAACAGAACGTTTTTCAATCGCTTTTCTTTCTCGCTTTGCATAGCTAAGCCTAAATTTCGTCCAACTTTTTTAATCCTTACCCATTAAAGCAAGCAAGCGTTTGCTTCTTTCTGTCGCGTATCAAAACGTCATCGTGAAGATGTTTGTATTTACTCTTGATTCATTATTATTATTTATTAGGAACCACAATTTCCTTAAATCTAGATACATTGTCCCACAAAACCAGTAGCTGGTTTGACTGTGGGATCTTTGTGGAATCTCTAGTTTAGGTACAAGGTCAAGGTCATAATTTACTACAATTACAAACAACTTGTTACAGGTGTTCGTAGCCAACAGCGGTTGTAAGAACTCTGAAGTGAGCCATCCATTCGGCTACCTGAAGGCTTCAACAAACCTTACATGTGTGAACCTGTTCGTTCTACCGTACAACTACCCGGTGCTGCTGCCACTGCTCGACGACCTGTTCAAGGTGCACCGGTGCAAGCCCACTCCGGAGTGGAAGTTGGCTTTCCAGCAATATTTAGACAGGATGCCTTCGTACTATGTCACGGTGAGTTGCTCTTCTGGATTGATTTTCTGTCTTATTATGGCTTAAAATACTGCTCTATTACTTTTGTATAAAAATAACACGATAGATATAACATTTGCTTTTAAAGAGAAATTGTTAATGTGACCGGATTTCTGCCAGTTGCAAAGATATTTTGAAATCAGTTGATTTAACGCCAATTTGTTGTTTTTAATTTGTTTTAGATAGAAAATCTGATGTTCTCAATCCATACTTCCATACTAATATTATAAATGCGAAAGTGTGTCTGTCTGTTACCTCTTCACGCTTAAACCGCTGAACCGACTTAGATGAAATTTGGTATGGAGATAGTTTGACACCTGGGAAAGTACATAGGATACTTTTCATTCTGAATAAATTTAGTGTTCCCGTGGGATGAGCGGGTAACAC
This sequence comes from Apotomis betuletana, assembly GCA_932273695.1. Classification (NCBI taxonomy): domain Eukaryota; kingdom Metazoa; phylum Arthropoda; class Insecta; order Lepidoptera; family Tortricidae; genus Apotomis; species Apotomis betuletana. Next base: position 18,503,375 of record OW026301.1, on the reverse strand, counting down.
CGCGGGGCACAGCTAGTCAGAAATAAATAATTGTTAATTCGATTATGTTATGACTCTATGTTGGACCAAGTATGCATTTGGTCAGTGTCAAAACTATACATGCAATTTTGGAACTGTGTTAAATTTTACCCGTGAAATGAACACCTTAACGTGTTCACTGTCCAAATCTGAATTGTAAACCTTACAGCTCTAATAGATACTAACGATGGCCCACATTGGTCATGGACAATGAATGTGTTAACAGATGATAGTCTATCTCAATATTTATACTTACTTTTAATGTTTCAGCCACTGCGAAGAGCGCTGGCGAAGATGGGTGCATCGGCACCGCTGGTCCAGAGTTTGATTCCGGACACGCAGGACAACTCACTTAGCTTCTCCGTACTGAACTACTTAAAAAGACTGAAAAACCAAGCTAAAATTGAATTTGAGAAGCTGTGTGCGGATGTTATCAATAAAGCTTCTTCTAGTAATAATCAAAAGGTAAGGAATTAACAATTTTTCAGCTCCTATAACTAATATTTTAATTTTATGAAAATATTCTGTATCAAGAAAACGCCACTGAGGGATTGAAGTAGTCTTGGCCTTAAATAGGCTTGTAAGTCACACATAACCGAACAATATGATAAAATGGAACACTTAGCTTCGATTTGAATGAAAACTTTGATTCCAAGTAATAAATAATAATGAGAATGTGAGAAATAAACATAAATCTTTTTGCAAGGAAACGTCCCTTTTTTTTATCAGTAATCCGATTCCTTCTCGCATGCCCCTACAGCAGATTTATTTGTCCAAGCAGGGGTGCAGAGCAAAACTCTTATAGTATACTAGCGACCCGCCCCGGCTTCGCACGGGTGTAATGCTGATAAATGATGCATGTATTATACATATAAACCTTCCTCTTGAATCACTATCTATTAAAAAAAACCGCATCAAAATCCGTTGCGTAGTTGCGTTTTAAGCATACAAAGGGACATAGGGACAGAGAAAGCGACTTTGTTTTATACTGACGACGCGTTTGTCTCGGTTTGTAGACACCTGCTTACTGAGTCGGCGGTCCCGGGTTCGATTCCCGGCCGGGGCAAATATTTGTGCAAAATTGTTCTTGGGTCATGGATGTTATCTATATATGTATTTATATATTATGTATATCGTCGTCTAGTACCCATAGTACAAGCGTTGCTTAGTTTGGGACTAGGTCGATTTGTGTATGATTGTCCCTTAATATTTATTTATTTATTTTATTTTATTATTATTTACTATGTAGTGATGCGCACGAGATTCAAAATGATAATTAACTGGTTTATATTTTCAGGTGGCAGAAAGCGTCCGAGTGATGCCGCGCTCCCCGCTCAAAAAAGACCTGACGACGCACCCGTGTCTGCAGGACAAGTTCTCGGCGCTCAGGGATCAGCTCAACGAGTTCGGCGGCTTCGTCGTGGGCCTGTCGCGCGGCAGGAACAAGAGCCAGGCGCACACGTATAGGAACCCTTTTGATATACAGAGGAGGGACTTGTTGGATCAGGTATGTATCCGGTGCATTGTGGGTTTAATTTAATTATATATAACCTCTATACTCCAGTTTCAGCTTAATTCGACAAAAAATGACGAAGGTCGCTAGTTCAAGCCTCCTTATGGTAAAATAGAGCATACAAAACTGGTTCGAAAAAAAAAATGGAAAAAGATGGTCAAATAACTTGTTCACCCTGCCATACACTGCCAAATTAAGGGCTAACTCGATTTATTAATGTATTATTACTAGATTTATCCATACTAATATTATAAATGCGAAAGTGTGTCTGTCTGTCTGTCTGTCTGTATGTCTGTTACCTCTTCACGCTTAAACCGCTGAACCGACTTAGATGAAATTTGGTATGGAGATAGTTTGAGACCCGGGAAAGGACATAGGATACTTTTCATCCCGAATAAATTTAGTGTTCCCGTGGGATGAGCGGGTAACACCGCGGGGCACAGCTAGTTATATATAACCTAAATCAAAAGTTTAAAACACCCCTGATGCTAGTAGCTGATCATTATGAGACTATAATATGTCATATAGAAATGCTACTGAAACTAAACATGACTACAAAATTTGGAATTCTTAGCTAAAAAAATTGCTGAGATCTTTTCACTCTTTCCAAATAAAAGCAGAATATCTTGAAGACTACTGTTTTATTTCTTTTTACTTATTTTCACCAAATATATCTAAGAAACTTCTTGACAGCTTGCGATAGCAAAAAATCCTCTACGGACGCTACGATGCCACAGAAACACCCAGATATTGTGTATCTGGGTGTGTCTGCACATGTAAAAGTTTGTGTAAATTGTGGCAATACATTAATTTTCTTTCTTTCTTTCTTAAGACTCCCAATTTTCGTTAGGGGGTAAACATTTGGTGCGTGACTGGAAAAATGCATCAAAGTCTGTGGTTACAAAGACAAATATTTCGTCTGTCCAGTAATAAAGGATACAGAAGTCGTTGCGTGCTTCACATCTGATCAGAAATTCGATAGTAGGTATTGTTTGTATACAAAAAAAAACATTCAAAAATCTGTCACTAGTCTTTCTGTAAATTTCGTATTCCTCTATTCTTCTCATTGAAATGTTATTGAGTTGAGTACCTACCTTTGTTGAGTGATTCTGTACTTACTGAGTTTCTACTTGTATACTTATAGGAGATGGACTCAAATCAACAAAAGGAACATTTACTCCATGAAAAAAAAGAGCTCAAATTCCTTTTAGTTCTTGGATTACCAGCAGCTATAGCTATAGCTGAGCAGCTGCTCATACTCCAGTTTCAGCTTTAGTTCATTCTTCTATTTTAGTTACTGCTGCAGTTTATTTATTAACCCTTAATTCGACAAAAAACGTTTTGGTAAAATAGAGCGAAACATTCTAGTTCGAAAAACTGGAAAAAGATGGTCAAAGAATTTGTTCATCCTGCCATACACTGCCAAATTAAGGGCTAACTCGATTTATTAATGTACTAGCTGTGCCCCGCGATGTTACCCGCTCATCCCACGGGAACACTAAATTTATTCGGGATGAAAAGTATCCTATGTCCTTTCCCGCGTCTCAAACTATCTCCATACCAAATTTCATCTAAATCGGTTCAGCGGTTTAAGCGTGAAGAGGTAACAGACAGACAGACAGACAGATTAGTATGAATTACTAGATTTATTCATATAATTTTTTTTAGCATTGAATAGAGTTAACACATGATGTACGAACTTGCAGGTGGTCCGCATGCGCGCTAACTTCCTGCAGCCGGCGCTGTCGCACACGCGGCTGGTGGACGAGGACAGCCTGCACTCCATGCCGGTGGCGCAGATGGGCAACTACCAGGAGTACCTCAAGCGGATGACGCCGCAGCTCCGGGAGATCGAGACGCAGCCCGTGCGACAGCACATGTTCGGGAATCCGTTCAAGATAGACAAGGTACTTATTTATGTGGATTTTTTATTACTCCATGCCGGTGGCGCAGATGGGCAACTACCAGGAGTACCTCAAGCGGATGACGCCGCAGCTCCGGGAGATCGAGACGCAGCCCGTGCGACAGCACATGTTCGGGAATCCGTTCAAGATAGACAAGGTACTTATTTATGTGGATTTTTTATTACTCCATGCCGGTGGCGCAGATGGGCAACTACCAGGAGTACCTCAAGCGGATGACGCCGCAGCTCCGGGAGATCGAGACGCAGCCCGTGCGACAGCACATGTTCGGGAATCCGTTCAAGATAGACAAGGTACTTATTTATGTGGATTTTTTATTACTCCATGCCGGTGGCGCAGATGGGCAACTACCAGGAGTACCTCAAGCGGATGACGCCGCAGCTCCGCGAGATCGAGACGCAGCCCGTGCGACAGCACATGTTCGGGAATCCGTTCAAGATAGACAAGGTACCTATCTATGTGGATATTTTATTACTCCATGCCGGTGGCGCAGATGGGCAACTACCAGGAGTACCTCAAGCGGATGACGCCGCAGCTCCGGGAGATCGAGACGCAGCCCGTGCGACAGCACATGTTCGGGAATCCGTTCAAGATAGACAAGGTACTTATTTATGTGGATTTTTTATTACTCCATGCCGGTGGCGCAGATGGGCAACTACCAGGAGTACCTCAAGCGGATGACGCCGCAGCTCCGGGAGATCGAGACGCAGCCCGTGCGACAGCACATGTTCGGGAATCCGTTCAAGATAGACAAGGTACTTATTTATGTGGATTTTTTATTACTCCATGCCGGTGGCGCAGATGGGCAACTACCAGGAGTACCTCAAGCGGATGACGCCGCAGCTCCGGGAGATCGAGACGCAGCCCGTGCGACAGCACATGTTTGGGAATCCGTTCAAGATAGACAAGGTACCTATCTATGTGGATATTTTATTACTCCATGCCGGTGGCGCAGATGGGCAACTACCAGGAGTACCTCAAGCGGATGACGCCGCAGCTCCGCGAGATCGAGACGCAACCCGTGCGACAGCACATGTTCGGGAATCCGTTCAAGATAGACAAGGTACTTATTTATGTGGATTTTTTATTACTCCATGCCGGTGGCGCAGATGGGCAACTACCAGGAGTACCTCAAGCGGATGACGCCGCAGCTCCGGGAGATCGAGACGCAGCCCGTGCGACAGCACATGTTCGGGAATCCGTTCAAGATAGACAAGGTACTTATTTATGTGGATTTTTTATTACTCCATGCCGGTGGCGCAGATGGGCAACTACCAGGAGTACCTCAAGCGGATGATGCCGCAGCTCCGGGAGATCGAGACGCAGCCCGTGCGACAGCACATGTTCGGGAATCCGTTCAAGATAGACAAGGTACTTATTTATGTGGATTTTTTATTAGATACTTAATTATTTTGGTTTCTTAAGCTGCTGCTTCATAGTTCAGAAAAAAAAAGTACGAAAAAAAAATTAAAGCCATGTAGAAATAAGAGCTTTCCGTAGTGAGTTCTATCAACTGACGGTGAGTGGGCGTTGAGAATGTTATGTCTGACGAAAGGTATAAGAAACAAATATTTATGTTTATTATTTGTTCATTGAGTTTCCAACCAATTGTGTATGACTAGTAGTATTTGCCGGAGGCCTCGCTAGCTTTACCGGATTTATAAAACTACTTTATTCCAAATAAATATGTTAGGAATTAAAGTACGCTTAGTTTTTTATTTCTGACGGGAAAGGAACAAAATAATAAGTCTTACATATTTAACAATATAGTATTCCTTTTTGTTAGTCCTCTTTGATATACAACGAATTAATGGTCTACTTGTAAATTGACAACATTTCATATTTTTAAGACTATCATTTTATTACTTTTCTGAATTCTGCTTAAAAAGATGAAGTAATCTCTGTTTTTATTTATTTTCTGAGATGATTATTTACTTAATTATTAATTTATAAAAACACTCATTTTAAAATGTGGCAACACAGAAACCAGAACTTAATAGAACGGTTACTTTAGTCGGTTTTCTTATTAAAAAAAAAACTTAATCAAACTCGGTATGCATCTGTCACCTGTCAACGTCAAATAAAAAAAAAAAAATTTTTTCGCTCTTTGGTTTAGACAACAACCCTATTCAGCCCGTATTGTCTTAGATTGCAGTTATTTGATGTATTTTCTTTTATTTCTTTAAATACAGAAGAATAAATTCAAAGATTTTTTTTAAGGTACACGACTTAAAGCCCTATCGGTCTCTATATTAATTTCCACCTGTTATAAATATGAAATGTTGTCAATTCCAGCGCATGATGGTGGACGAAGCGGATATCGACGGGCTGGGCGGCGTGCGCGCCGGCGCGGGCGGCGGCGCCGGCGGCAAGCGCGGCGCCGAGTCCCCGCGCTCCGCGCCCCCCAAGCGCAAGGCCGGCCCGCTGCCGCCGGACTTCGTGGCGCGCCGACCCGCCACGCCGACGCTGGCTAGTCCGGCGCCGTCGCCGCCCGCGTCGCCCGCGCCGCCGCCGCCTCCGCCCGAGACGCCGCTCACGGTGCGCAGGCCCGCGTCGCCGCTGGCGCCCGTGCCAGCTGATTTGCCTTCTGGACGACCGCCTGAGGTACGTTTGCTATTAATAATTACTTATTTACTAGCTGTGCCCCGCAGTGTTACCCGCTCATCCCATGGGAACACTAAATTTATTCGGGATGAAAAGTATCCTATGTCCTTTCCCGGGTTTCAAACTATCTCCATACCAAATTTCATCTAAGTCGGTTCAGCGGTTTAAGCGTGAAGAGGTAACAGACAGACAGACAGACAGACACACTTTCGCATTTATAATATTAGTATAGATAGTATAGATTTATTTAATCTTTATTGCACAAAAGAAATAACTTATCGTACAAAAGGCGGACTTAATGCCATAGGGCATTCTCTACCAGTCAACCATTCAATTATCGAGTCTGTAAAATGGTTTGTTTTTAACTTTTAATCAACTTTCAGATTTACTCGTTACTTGATCATATACATGTGCCAGAGCAATCATTGTATATCGTAACTTCAAATAGAACGTGGATAACTTTTGATTACACGGTCGAAAGACGTAAATTAGGATTCTCGTGATACGGCACCACGTCTATCGTGTCGTCTGTCCGTTCACGTGTAAAGTCAATATCGAGAGTTAAAGGATCGCCGTTGCTTTGCTGACCTCAATACATGTATATCAACTCAACTTGTATATTGATAAACTATGAATACAAAGATCAAAGCTTAAAGAAAAATTGAAAAAGGAGCTACCTGGTGGAAGGGACCGGGAATCGAACCCGGTACCTCTGGATTACCGGTCCAGCGCGTTAGCCACTTCGCTACCCTCGCTCCACGTAGACCTGACGAATTTTTCCTTATGCTTTGTGTGTCGATCTTTGCATTGTTTATTTGAAAGGTTTTTACACCTTAGCATATTGATAGTTGCATAATGAATATTGTTTGTGGTGTATTCCAGGAGCCGCCGCACCTGGAGCCGGGCGGGGACGGCGAGGCGCCGCCGCCGCCCGCGCCGCCGCCCGCCGTCGCCGTGGCGCCGCCCAACCTGCCGCCCGTCGTCAAACCCTTTCTCAACGGAGGTTAGTATCTGTTTAACTTACACAAAATTTGAACGTTCATTTGGAATAATCTGTAGTATAAGTACAAATACAAATACTCTTTATTGCACACCTCCAACATAAAGGAATATACAACACAACATGAGATACATTAAAATAACAGGCAGAGGTAAACAACAGGCGGTCTTATCGCTAAATAGCGATCTCTTCCAGACAACCTTCAGGTAGCGGAGTAGTTGAAAATTAATGTTTGAAATTAGTAGGTGGTAAGTAATCATCTTTATTTTGAAAAGTTCCTTAGAAAAATGGCAGCAGTTCTTGTCTTGACCATATGAACGATATGAGATACAAAAAAATCTCAAAGTAATGATGGATTACAAAGAATCGAAATGAGATATACATATGAATTTGGGTCAGTGAGTCCTGTCATTTAAGACAGGATAATGTAAATGTGCTAATGATACTCACATATAATACGTTTATTAATTTTTACTCTATGTCAAATTTCAGCTTAATTGGATATTGGTTTGCAAAATTTTACCCAAACCCACAAACATACATACTTACAAAAAATGCATGTTAAATAAAAGCTTGTAAAAATTCAAATAACGTTACAGACGCGTATACGACGATGGGCGGGAAGATGCCGAGATCGCCGTCGCCGCCTAACGATGTACCGCCGCCGCCGCCTGCGCCGCCGCTGCACGACTCGCAAGAATTGCAGATCAATGCCATTCTTCAGGGCATCGCCGCAGAGAACGAGAGCCATGCGCGCACGAGGAAGAGGAAACGGAAGGTAAGATACATCAGCAGACAATAGACATCGGGTATACATGTGTACAGATGCGTATACGACGATGGGCGGGAAGATGCCGAGATCGCCGTCGCCGCCTAACGATGTACCGCCGCCGCCGCCTGCGCCGCCGCTGCACGACTCACAAGAATTACAGATACTGCCATATAGACTGATAGATAATGCCATACTTCAGGGCATCGCCGCAGCCACGCGCTCATGAGGAAGAAGAAACGGAAGGTAGGAAAGCAGACATATAAAATATGTACACTCAGAAATAGCGACTAAAGTAGTCAAATTTATCGAAATGGGCCATTTTATACATAACAGTAAAGGCCCGGCCACGGCACGGCCGTGGCAGCGGCAGCGGTGACCGGCGAGCGGTAAAACACAAAATCATGGCGATATATGAACGCGACGAGACATAGAAATGACAAAGGAAAACAAACGCGTCCTTCATAACATCTACAAATAATGAATCCCTGTGACTACCGTTTCACTACAAAGTATAAAACAAAGTCGTTTCCTGCTGTTCCCTATGTATGCTTAGATCTTTAACACTACGCAATGGATTTTGATGCGGGTTTTTTTAATAGAATGATCCAAGAGGAAGGTTTCTGTGTATAATAAATACATTCATAATTTATGTATATACTAGCTGTGCCCCGCGGTGTTACCCGCTCATCCCACGGGAACACTAAATTTATTCGGGATGAAAAGTATCCTATGTCCTTCCCCGGGACTGAAACTATCTATATACCAAATTTCATCTAAATCGGTTCAGCGGTTTAAGCGTGAAGAGGTAACAGACAGACAGACAGACACACTTTCGCATTTATAATATTAGTATGGATATAGCATAGCACCCGTGCGAAGCCGGGACCATTGTATTAAAATTAATCACAATTTTATAAGTCAGGAAGAAAGAACTCTTTTGCTATACGATTGGTTAACGTTTCCGTTTGATTACAGGTCGAAAAGCCGCCCTTACCACCCGCGCCCACGCTGCCGACTCGGAAGGAGCTCGCAGACATCAGGAAGCACAACATGGCCGTGCGCTCTGAGGTCTATCGGGCTGTGCGGCGGCCGGGGAGAGGTTAGTCTTCCTGCTCTGTAACCACAGACAACCCCCACTAAACGGAGCATGTAAGGCGACCCGCGCGCACCAACGATATGGTACGGCAGAACATTAAAGTATCAACACGGCGGCCACCGTTTAGTTGCGTCCTTGTTTATGATCCATGCGTACGTCAACGAAAAAAGAAATTAAATAAATTACATGGTAAATTGTAGTGTTAAGTGGTGTAGAGAGACCTCATAAACATGGGCGCAACTAAACGGTGGCCGCCGTGTTGATACTTTAATGTTCTGCCGTACCATATCGTTGGTGCGCGGGTCGCCTACGGGCCGCCTTACATGCTCCGTCTAGTGGGGGTGGTCTGTGTCTGTAACCGACAGAGTCCTCATATTATTATTTTTAACCGACTTCAAAAAAAGGAGGAGGTTCTCAATTCGAACTATTTTATTTTTTTTATTTTTTTTTGTATGTATGTTACTCGATATCTCCGAGAACCGTGAACCGATTTTCAATTTTTTTTTTAATCGAAAGGGTAGAACTCCGAGTTGGTCCCGTTGGCACTAAGTCGGGATCTGATGATGGCATCTTGGAGAAATCGAGGGAACTCTTCAAATGTTATAGGGACATGTACGGCGCTTTCGGTAATTTATTGATAAAGTCAAGAATTTACATTCAGTAAATAGGATTTGGTGTAAGGAAACTGATGATAAACACACAGACGAATCACTAAAAAGCAAAAAAAAAAAAAAAAAAATACAAAAAAAGAACCGACTTCAGTAAAACTACAGAGCCAACAATAACCCGTTCAAGTACAGATTACATTTGACTCACCCTTCGAAGTCGGTGCCAAACCTCGCGTAAACTATAATAAGGTGAGTCGGGGCTATTGTAGCTATGGGGTTATTGTATCTTCTTACCATTATAATGGTCTGTGACCCTTAAAATGGTCTGTGTATATATAGGATTGTGTATATATACCATTGGTCTGTGTATCCTATATATACACAGACCATTATAATGGTCACAGACCATTATAATGGTAAGAAGATACAATAACCCCATAGCTACAATAGCCCCGACTCACCTTATATACCTAAATATAAGAACTGAGTGGTTTGGGATCGACTTCGAAGGGTGAGTCAAATGTAATCTGTACTTGAACGGGTTATTGGTTTTACTGAAGTCTGTTCTTTTTTTTGTTAAATTTTTTTTTTGATATTAGAAAATTTAAGTTTCATTTTTATCTCGATTCTTAGACATACTATTTCCCTGTACTCTTCGTCTGATGGCAGACTATCAAGCACTTTGCGCAGCAACTTATGCGATTTTGACTGCACAATTTACTATGGGATGAAAGAAAACAGTAAAGTTAAATTCTTAACGGACATTTTGTACAGCCGTAGTTCCGTGTAAAACGGTACAAAGCTATGAGTATTTAGCCTATGGAGATGCCAAACACGGGCGAACGCTTCTCCAAAGTACACTGGGCAACTTGGTCATAATGCGTTATAAGTGTGTTTAAACGGTATTTTTTTTTTAGGGTTCCGCAGTCAACCAGGAACCCTTATAGTTTCGCCATGTCCGTCTGTCCGTCTGTCTGTCCGCGGCTTAGCTCCGTGATCATTAGTACTAGAAAGCTGAAATTTGGTATGAGTATGTGTAATTGTGTATGTATCACGCCGACAAAACGGTAAAATAAAAACAAAAAAAAAGTTTTTTATCGGGTACCTCTCGTACACCTAAAGTGGGGGTTAATTTTTTTTTCGTTCCAACACTAGTGTGTGAGGTGTCGTTAAATAGGTCTTTTAAAAATAATAGGGGTCTCCAAAAATTATTTTTTGATAAAGTCAGCAGCTTCGTAAATATTCGCTCCGAAAATAAAAAAAATAGTGTCCCCCCTCTAACTTTTCAACCACCGGTCAAAAAATTATGGAAAAATTCGTGAAAATGAGGCCTTTATAAGTACATACTTTCAATGAAAACTATATTGAATAAAATCAGTCGAGCCGTTTTTAAGTTATCGTCAAATTTCATAATTTTCTTTCAAATGACGTACCTAAGTGCCGCGCGGTGTCCTTATACTTCGAACGTTACACATATTAGTTAAGTGCCATACTGCACTAAAACATTCCGCTCAATCTGGCGCATATAATCCATAACTCCCAGAAGGTAATAAGTAATTACAGTTACTTTGGTGTTTACGACTATTTATAGAGCTTGAAATCTTTCTCGTAAAGGACTCTAAAAGGTCTCGTAAAGGGCTATTGTGGGGGATGGGCAACTACGGAACCCAACATTGAGCGTGGCCCGACATGCTCTTGGCCGGTTTTTGTAGTGTTGTTTATCGCAACAACAGACTTTGTGTCTGTTAGTGTGTGCATTCATATTTTGGTGGTGTGCTTGTACGTGATTACTTCGTCTCACGCTAAAATTGACGAGACCACCCTATTGAATTGCAGTCTATCTGCATAATCTTTATTTAACAATAACTAAGAAATGTGTGGTAAAGGGTTTAGCAGGCTAAGGAAGGACGTGTGGCCCCTGTCAGGAATATTCGAATTGATAAATGTCAATTGTTGGTGGCCTCATAACTAGTAATCACTCCAACTTTTAGCCCTCTCTATCTTGAACTGTCACAGAGATAATGTCAAAAATGTATTTTTATCCCATTTTTTTTCAAACTCATGTATCTTCTAATCCAAACCAGCTAGAGCATTGATACAAAATCACAGCTATGTAAGTTTAGTGGGAGTATACCCTATAATTTTATACGTGAGCAATAAAAGAAATAAATGTCAATTTATTTTTCGACAGCTCTTATCAACAAGTTTTTATGAAAGTACAACTATAAAAAAAATCATATGTATTGCTTCTAGTATTAGCTACTAGCATACGCAAAATCAATTAATTATATTTGGTGGAACATACTAAAAAAAAATAACGAAAGTATTCAAGTAATATAAGGAGTCTTTTCTTTTGAATTTTTATCATATTCCTACTACCTTATTTTTACCCACTTCACCACTATTTTACCTACTTCGTTATTTTTTTTGAGTATGTTCCACCAAATAGAATTAATTGATTTTGCGTATGCTAGTAGTTAATACTAGAAGCAATACATATGTTTTTTTTTGTAGTTGTACTTTCAAAAAAACTTGTTGATAAGAGCTGTCAAAAAATAAATTGACATTTATTTCTTTTATTGCTCACGTATAAAATATTAATAAAATTATAGGGTATACTCCCACTAAACACATAGCTGTGATTTTGTATCAATGCTCTAGCTGGTTTGGATTAGAAGATACATGAGTTTGAAAAAAAATGGGATAAAAATACATTTTTGACATTATCTCTGTGACAGTTCAAGATAGAGGGCTAAAAGTTGGAGTGATTACTAGTTATGAGGCCACCAACAATTGACATTTACCAATTCGAATATTCCTGACAGGGCCCCGTCCTTCCTTAGCCTGCTAAACCCTTAGTGGAAACCGTTAATATTATTCTGTATAATTACCATTTTCGCGGAAATTTCCTGAAACTATTCTAGCACATTGTGTGTGTAATGGAAATATCGTTCAAGTGACACCAAATGACAATACAATACTCTTATAATGAGATATTTCTGCGTAGACCGTTTATTATTATAACAAAACGGGACTTAATCGCGTTAAAAAAGTGTTTATTTGAGAACCTTGACGTTTTGGATGTGATGTTTCATTCATAGTCTCTAAGGGACGAAGCGAAGTGAGGAGTTAAGTCCCGTTTTGTTACAATAATTCGTGAATATCATATAAGATTAAATTAAACCGTGTCCAAAATTCCATTATCCCTCCCATCTCCATTAACTAATATCATGTCTTGTTTCAGATTTCGCAAAACTGTTTGAACAATTGAAACAATTGAAAGGCAGTGTTGACATTAAAAAAGAACTAATACGTGAAGTGATAAACGAATCTTTGAGGTTCAAAAGAAAGGCGCTAGCGAAACTCTTGGAAGACTTTTTAGCGGGCCTAGAGAAGAACGGTAATAGTGCCTCAGTTAACATGAAGAGATTAACCAATTCTGTGTACAGTAACTCTACTAACAACTACAGCTAGTGTTACGTGATATTGACGGACGTTCGCCACTTAACAGAGACGCGTCGCTGATAGCTGGTACAATAACAATTGGGTACGTTAGGACCGGGTATCGCGCAGAACACTTCCAATCGGCACCGGAATCCAGGTTATCGGGCAATGTCGTCGTATACCGTAGCAAATGTCTCGCCTTACAATATTGATAAGTATAAGCAACAGAACAAAACGCTTACACAGTGAGAACATAAGGAAGAATATGTGATACAATGCAATAATATTTACTTAAATGTTCTTGGTTGATCCTAATGTACCCTATTTTATACTTAATTGTGTTATCAAATGTAAGTCCTAAGGAACAGACTGTAAAGGCTTTTTGCGTCAAGTCCTGTTTTAATCTAACAATTATTTTATAAATAGACCTAACAGATACCAGCCGCGGTAGATAGGCCCGGCCTGACCCTGTAATGGTGGCGTCAGTGGCGCGGTACAAAACGATAAAGCGTCCATCACACAAGTACAGTCAGCATCAAAAGTAGCTAAGAAAAGTTTTCAATTCGACATAAACCAGCAGTAAAATTGTTAGCTACTTTGATGCTGACCGTACATCTCGTCACAAGGCATGGATGGTCATTTATAGTCCGCGCTCTTGTGATGACGTCATAATAGGGCAGTTTGGCGAGTAAATGGAAGTGTCAATTAATACGAAAACAGTAATGATTTTTATCGATTTTGTGATTGAATTATTTCCACCAATTTGTATGATGTATGCAAGACTGTAATGTTTTTTAAGTACTTAAAAGCGTTATTAAATTTTTACCAAATAAATTTGTGGACTTAAAAGTAATGTAGTTATGCGTTTGTAAAATACGTATTTTGTTAGGGATTTTTAGGCAGATATGGTAATTTTTGAAACCCAATGATACCAATAACTCGAATCCACCTAAAATATTAGTTATGTTGTTTTTGTAAAAACAATCCTTCAATCGATTATGTGATTTATATCGCGAATTTGTTCCATTGAACTACAAACATTAGATAAACTAAATTTGCGTGTTAATGAACGTCACTCCATTTACTCCCTAAACTACCCTATTGTGACGTCATCGCGACAAGAGTGTGGACTCTAGTCATTTATCTATTGCGCGATAAACGCGACCATAACAGGCCCCTAAAGGAATCTAACAAATCGACAATGGTCCATGTATAGTTTTGTAAGGTCCCTGCGACGACGTTTCCGCCTTATATCATTAATATCACTAATAGATAAAAAATCTAAGTAACTCTCAGTACATTGGAAGGCGTGCCTTGTCTTCCTAGTCTCTCAAAAATTACCACTTAAGCATGATGTCCAAAGCATTTATTTTAATTAATTGCATTGAACTTCATTTTACACGTGTTATTCTGAGTTTGATCAAATGGACCAAGTTTTTTTGTCATTTTGTGTTTACAATATTTGTAGCAATGAAATAGAAGCAATATGTAATTTTAAGATGATTAATTTATGGAATGCTATAATGAAGTACCGTGTTTTATGATAAGATTGATAAGTACTTAATTCTAATTCACGATGTATGACCCTACTTAAAACTTCTCTACATTGAATGTATTACCTCTTTTATTGTGAACTGAAAAGCACAAAATGACATTAAAATATTGTTCAAATATTTGTAAAAATATTGTATATATAAATATAATGTATTATACCAATGATAATATCTGTGTAGGATGCTTCAATGCATTGGTCAATTGTAAAGTGTATATATCTTTTCTAAATAAATTATAATCCTTATTGGATTTTTAAATGTCGAAGTTTTATTTGCATACTATTTGTTGTGCATAGCTTTTCACGATAAAATAATGGTTTTGTGATCGATATAATGTACAAAAAACCGGCCAAGTGCGAGTCGCGACTCTTTTTGTTTTCTGTATTTGAAATTTCTGAAAATGAGCAAAACTTAACGATTTCCCCACACACCCCTTATTTCCTAAAATAGTGAGTCTAAAAAAAAGTAATTATAGAATATAGTTCAATACTTATCATCATCATCATCATCTCAGCCATAGGACGTCCACTGCTGAACATAGGCCTCCCCTTTGGACTTCCATATATACCGGTTGGAAGCGACCTGCATCCAGCGCTTTCCGGCGACCTTTATATACAGATTACAGAAAAACATATATAAGAAGAGTATTGAAAATAACAACGTTTACAGTCTGACCAAAAAGAGAATTAAAAAGTGGCAATACTGTAGTATCGTCCTCTTTTTCTTAGATTTATTAGAAAGGGATCACACTACAGTATTGCCACTTTTTAATTTCTACTCTTTTTGGTCAGACTGTAACTAGTACGAATATTTATATTTCGCTCAATGAGATCAAAGGCAAGCCAAACAACGTGTCCATCGACAGACTGAAGCCCGCATACATCATGCGCAAGGTAACTCTGGACAACAACACTACCACGCCTGCTGAGTCACGCACGAGAAGCGGTAGACTAGTCACCTTCCCTGCAAGATATCGACCGTAGTTACGGTCTGGCCAGGGGGAACATGTGGTGACCAACCTGCTTACTCTCACCACAAGGCTGCGCGCCAAATCGCGGCGCAACATCGTCGCGCTCCATGGCAACGAAATAACAAGAATGTCACTTCTCTTGCTTACTGCTTCTACAAACGTTTTAATGATCTTCTGTTGTAAAATATTTAATGTAATTTATTGTAAATATCGGTGTACATAAACGACTGTAAATAGAACATTTGTTTCTCTTCGTCGGGTGCATAACGCGCACCCACAGACTTAAGAGGCCTTATTCCTTTTAAAATGCTGATTGTTTAGACATTTTTCTCTATGATCAAACATGTTTCTTAACATACTATTGATGTTACTTTCTAGAACAGGGCTATTGGGATTTATTGGTTTATATTTAAAACCTACAGTTTGAATTTTTCATTGATAATTTTTGTTTCAAAAACTACTCGAAATGGACAAAATTCACGATGAAAATTAGTTTTTTCAACTTATTTTCGACTGCACGCAATAAAAGCATGAAAAAGCTATGTTACTTCCTAGAACTCGGGGAAAAGTATTATTCACTTCAAAAAGTTCGTTGAAATTATCAATATATTTGTCATAATATGAAAAAAATAAATTTCAAAAGGAATAAGGCCTCTTAAAGTTTAAAAAATAGCATTGCAACGGTAAATGAAAGGGTAACAGAAATAAATTATACATTTTTAGAATGAACCTTTTCTTTTCTTTACTTTTGTCATACATATTTTGGCAGAGAAGTGTGAAGTTTTTGAGATAGCTAACCTTTTAGCAGAAAAAAAAGATCAATAATTAAAAACCTTAGTATTTGATAACAGATTGCGCTTATTCTATAAGTGATATCGCTTTTGTATGTATGAAAGGTTTATAGTAAATTTATTCAGGATTTTTTCTTTCGATACACATTGTACATGTATCGTACTCGGTTTTCTTTTAAAGTGGAAAATACCGTGCTCCGGGACACATTCGAGGGCGCGGGGGGGTGACGCTCACCCCTGAGAGGGGGGAGAGTAGATAAAATTAAACTTGGCTCTATAACCTACATATCCTAAAATTATCCTTTTGCCAAATATTAAGCAAATTATATTCAACTATATGGTTTTGTTAAACACTAAAATATTTTTTGGAATTTTCAGGCCAACCATTTTTGAGAAAAATGGATGTTAATAGGAAACGATGATGATGAGGCTGAAGAAAGATAATTTCAAATTATTATGTTTTTGTGCAGTCAAAAAAATGTGTGGAAAGTAGACAAAATAAATGCTATAACGGGTCATAACGAATGCTTTGTGAAATGACGCTTCTTGAATTCTTTAAGTCAGCATTGACTTATGATGAACTCTATATAATGATGAAAATTGATTATAGTATCGAAACTGGTGTGCGTGTGGATTGAGTGAGCACCCTTCAAAAATGAAAAAAAATGTGCTGATCATTTAGTAAAAGTTCTAAAACAATTGTAAAACTAATTGATGAATTTGTAAAACGATAAATAAAAAGAATACATTCATTAACGTATGCTCACTCAGTTCTCACAAGCAACCAACGAAATCTGTGAATGTGTTTATTTAACATATAATATTTATATCCTAATTTTTAGTAAAAATTATGCTTAAGGTAGGTAATAATTTGTAGATCACCTGGTTACGTATTTAAAGTTTTACAAATTATTTCGAATGCTCACTCAATCCGCACACTTTTGAAAACCCAATTTCTGATAGAAAAACTGCAGATTGAAACTTCTTGTATATGTGTATAATTTAGTAAAACTCATAAGGGAATTTGTAAAATACAAAACAAACCGCTAACGTGACAGATTTTTGGATAATAAATGTTTGTAAGTGCTCACTCAGTCCACACATTATTCGTAAGTTAAAAATGTAAATATCTTAAGATTTTTAGTATCTAGGAAACTACAAAGTAGTTCAACTTTTAGTAAAAATTTTTACTAAATATCCACCATCTAAAATGTCATATTCGTTGTCTGCTTTTAAAGATATTCAAATTTCATTTTAAAATACAATCTAAGATACAGTCCACATTTTAGATCACACTCCACTTCTTAAAATACAATCTAAAATGTGGACTGTATCTTAGATTGTATTTTAAAATGAAATTTGAATATCTTTAAAAGCAGACAACGAATATGACATTTTAGATGGTGGATATTTAGTAAAAATTTTTACTAAAAGTTGAACTACTTTGTAGTTTCCTAGATACTAAAAATCTTAAGATATTTACATTTTTAACTTACGAATAATGTGTGGACTGAGTGAGCACTTACAAACATTTATTATCCAAAAATCTGTCACGTTAGCGGTTTGTTTTGTATTTTACAAATTCCCTTATGAGTTTTACTAAATTATACACATATACAAGAAGTTTCAATCTGCAGTTTTTCTATCAGAAATTGGGTTTTCAAAAGTGTGCGGATTGAGTGAGCATTCGAAATAATTTGTAAAACTTTAAATACGTAACCAGGTGATCTACAAATTATTACCTACCTTAAGCATAATTTTTACTAAAAATTAGGATATAAATATTATATGTTAAATAAACACATTCACAGATTTCGTTGGTTGCTTGTGAGAACTGAGTGAGCATACGTTAATGAATGTATTCTTTTTATTTATCGTTTTACAAATTCATCAATTAGTTTTACAATTGTTTTAGAACTTTTACTAAATGATCAGCACATTTTTTTTCATTTTTGAAGGGTGCTCACTCAATCCACACGCACACTCGAAACTGGCCATAAACGAAAATACAAATTTCAATTGGATACTTACCACAAAAACTAAAATTTTGTTGCGTAAATATTTCAATGGCGCATATATATGATGTTGTTTATTTATAGGTACAAACACTATTTATACTAAATGGATAAAGTAGGTCAGTGTTCTGGCGTTATCGCAACGCTCCAAACAAAAATATTCCAAGTGCCAAAACATAATCCCATGTTACGTTACGTGGTCGTCTATAGTGGTCACAGTATATGCAAATCTTAATGCCTATGACCATTCAACCGATAGAAAAAAAAAAACGGAAAACGCCTTAAAACACGTGTTTTTGTATGGGAACATATACCTACCTAAATTATTTTTTACAGGTTTTGTTACAGTGGCTATAAGTACTACCATACATATTTAGCGAAAATTTTATTTTGTGAGTGTTGCTACCTCTTCACGCTCAATCGGCTGGACCAATTTTGATAGAATTTGGTATGGCGGTAGCTGACATCCTGGATAAACACACCGGCTACTTTTATCCCGTATAATTAATGTAGTGTTCCCGTGGGATGAGCGGGTTTACCACGGGGCGCAGTCAGTTAATCACACTAACATATAAAGGTGAAAGTTTGTGAGTGTGTTTGTCTTTTTTTGTTACTTTTTCACACTCAAACGGCTGGACCAATTTTGATAAATTTTGTTATCAAGGTAGCTGACACACTGGATTAACACATAGGCTACTTTATATCCCGAAAAATGTAGTGTTCTCGTGGGATAAGCGGGTAACACGTTGCGGCGCAGCTAGTTAATAATAAAAACGAAAGTTTGGGCGTGTCTGAGTGTGTATGTTTGTTACTTCTTCACGCCGAAACGGCTTGCGGACTTGGAACGGAGTTAACTAGTTTACTTAACACATAGGCTATTTTTAATCCCGGAAAAAAACATAGTTCCCGTAGGATTGTTAGGTAAGTATATTTGGGTTTTAGCGCGAGCGAAACTGCGGGCAAAAGATAGTTCGTTCATAATTTCGTGTATAACCCGCCTATATTCCCGCCATAAGAATTTAAACAAGTGGCCTGTGAGCTGTAGACCGAGTAGTCGCGAGTTTGATTCGAAAATGCTGAGTAATTATTTAGGTTTCAACACTCATAACTCCGACATTTTGAAAAAAATCGAAAGACACAAAATTTCATAAGAATCTGTTGAGACTTGTGATCGGCTTGTAGGCGAGAACAGCGGGAAATCCGAACATCCGGACATACGAAAGAAATTTTGGCGAAGCTGAAACAGAGACGCTTCGCTCGCTCAGTCAATAATACACATCATTGGCGTATCTAACATTATTTTTCAGGGGGGGGCTGGCCATGGCCTATGAGCTGAAGCCATGAATTTCTATCGGTAACCCAAAATCCTGGGGTGGGCACTAGACCATACTGGGGTGGGCACGGCCCACCCGGCCACCCCCCTATATACGCCAATGATACCTACACAATTAGGTACACATGCAATTTTAGCCTAAGGTGCGTAATTTGAATATGGCCGCCGCACCGTTCCTAGAACATCCACATTTCATTATTAGGCTCGTTCTGCTGTTATTTACTGCTGCCGAGTGATTTATTTACATTTTGTATCCATTCCAGTATCTAAATGACGTGCTTTATCGCGCTTGTCCGGTTAATGCGATTTTTACTGCCCGCTATGTTTCACCAAGGGCTTGTTTTGAGAGTGAGACAAAAATTGAGTTAGAAATGTTAAGGATTATTTTGTTGTTCCCTAAAAATGGGGTTCGGGAGTACAACTGGCCTCACCAGGGCCTAAATGAGACGTTTCTAATGACTTTCTTCCAAAATATACACACTAACAAAGACTACGCTTCTTTAGTGGTGTGTTCTATTTGGGTGCCCGCGGTGCCCGACGTTTGATATTTTTAACCTAATGTAACGTTTCGCATAATGTAACCTTTGTTTATTGACCCGCTTGTTTCGCTTTGATTTATTTCCTTTCAAATTTATCAACTTGTAGATTTGTTAGTAGATAAATAAAATGGGTTAGGTTACCTATACGTTATGTTAAGTTGGGTTAACCCTTCTATTTACCTTTGGGTCATTGTCAGTTCAAAAAACATGTCTCTTCGGTGGCCAATATTTAACAGCGTATGTGCATAGCTAGCCCATAGAAGGGGAAACGTTGTTTATGCTAATATAATTTTGATCGGAAAACTAGGCCTAAAAGTCCTTAACTTTGTACGTGTCCACTGAAAAGACGCGAACCTAAATCTGACAATGACCCCTTGACATTACAACGCTATCAAGCATGCAGCTCGAATAGCAAATACCATCATATCAGCCGAAAGAAACTGCCGGACAAAGGCCTCGCCAAAGTTCTCCATAGCAAATATTAATATCTGTCATTTGGTCGTGATAAGGCTTAAGATAATATAGCTAAATTGGATTCGCGAATGATCGATTAAAGGTCGCCGCGGATTTGTTTTATCTTAACCAAAACGACTATCGCTGGTGTCAGCTCGTCTGATCTGAATAATGTTGACAAGAATGTTCAACCTGAGTGCTCAGTACTTTACGAATGTTTCACCATTTCCACCCAGTGAAAAGTTGTTACCTCGCCCATGGATTCGTTACGTTTAACCCGGACTTTACTGTTATACGCCTTTTCCTAAATAATATCCTTGATTTATGCTTGCACAGAATATAAACTTTCGTAACTTTAATCTGGCGATTTGTAGCGTGTTAGGTAGGTAACATAGTCGTAGATAAACTACACATTAACACTATTACTTAACAGCATGTCATAACTCAGCTCAAACTCATGACGACGCGGTTGGCAAATTGGCAGCTACCTACTGAGCCGGTCCTGGGTTCGAAGCTCGGCGACAACAAATATTTGTGTGATGAACTCGAATATTTGTTCCTGGGTCATGGATATTTTCTATGCAATTAAGTATGAATATCGTCGCCTAGACAAGCCTACATGAACTTACTGTGGGACTAGGCCGATTTGTGTAAGGTTGTCTGGCATCTATTTATTTATTACATAACACATGGCTAACATTAACTACTACTACCTACTGCAAGAGGGCTTCCATACGCGCCGCGTATCTCGCCTATATCCTATGTAATCGGTGCGCACCAAGTAGCTTGGTCCCGTCTCGGCCTTCCGATTTGGTTTGCGCTTCGGGTGCGCGTTCGTTCATTTTCACTCGCATTAATAGACCCCACGACCAATTGAGACGCATTTAATACAAACAAGTTAAACAATCAATACAAATACAATTCTCAGGATTGAAGTCTCTTTCTTCTTTCAATCTTTCTTTGTTTCTTGTTGAACGTGATTAAGTTCCGTTGTGTTGTGTTATAATAATGTAGGCATCTATTGATTTCGCCTTGTTTTTATTTCTAGGTGTAGTGTTTTGATCTAAAAATCTTATAGGTAACACTATTACGATATAACACTTATTCACCAGGCACTTATACGTGCTGTCTTAAATGAATGTTTTACAAATGTACATATGATTATGAGTACCTATCTTTAAGGTGTCGTAAAATATTGTACCCACCAATAATTTACACGTGTGCATATTAGGTTTGTATGAAGAATTTAGGTAGGTAGAAGCAGGGAACTTTCTAAAGCTGCTACCATTGACGTATATAAGATTATTTTTCAGGTGGGGCCTGGGTGGGGCCTGGGTGGTTTATGAGTTGAAGCCATGAATTTCTATGGGTAACCCAAAATTCTGGGGTAGGCACTAGACCATATTGGGGTAGGCAGGGCCCACCCGGCTACCCCCCTAAATACGGCAATGGCTGTTATAGTACAATTTTTTTAAACTAATCTCATCCACTTACCTGCATTCACAATGGCATTGTGTCTAATACAATCCTATCTGCTTTTGTTCTCATAACCGCCAACCAGTTACTTACAAAAAAAGGTTAGAACTATTGTGGAGAGTCGGGCGGTTGTAAAATTCCAAAAAAGTTATGATCACCATTATTCTGTTAGTGTAGGTATTTTGTAGTCAATGTCCAAGGAAATAGAGTCGATAATCTATATTAACCTTCCAAGGTGGTTACAATCTGCTTTTACTACGAGCTCGCTATCTTAATTTGTGGTTAACCACTCAATGGTATTCAGTTCTTAAGTGGATGAGCTTAGCTTAGAAAATTTGTACTACCTATACCATTCGTTTTTTCATTTAAGAACAAATGCCTAATAAAATTTGATTATATCAATATCTCATAAATAATACAAAAATCAATTATTCTTAACGCTAAGGTAATATATAGTCTGGCTAATGAAATATTACTCAAAGTTTTGGCGGGAAATTTAAAAAATCTGCGGCTGGTCACACTTTGTATAGTAGGAAATATAGTTCTGATACTTACTAGAAAATATTTTTGATTTTCTATGCACACGTAAGGTACCTAAGGAAATAAGTTAAAAAATATATGTTGACGTGCACTCATAGTCAGCTCACAAAATTTCTACCACTATGTACAGTAAGTACAGTCAACGACAAACACATATGTTTACACTTTCTAACTATATACAAGGCGATTAAATGTAGTGTAAATAAGACCTTGCTCGATAATAACCATAATCCATAATAAAAAAAATACATAAGTACTATGCCAAATTTCCACTCAATCGGAATGTTAGAACTAGTACATAAAGGATCAAAATTATTTATAGAGGACCCACCTACTAAATTGTTTAAATCATAGACAATTGGTAATACCACAAGGAAATATCTGTCAACATTATTTGGCTAGCCAGACTTCTAGCTGTGAATATATAGGTATACAATAGTTATTTGTTATGCAAGGCTGCAAAGTTGTTATTTGGCGCGAGTGTTGAAATTGAAAGCTGAGCGAGCGAAGGAATCTAAGATTGAACCATGAGCGAAGCGAATGGTTCAAAGATAGATTCCTGAGCGTAGAGAAGCTTTCAAGACACGAGAAGCTAAATAATTTTGCAGCCATGCGGAACACACAACTTTTCACCTCACTACAGCGAGGAAAATGGAAGTTCAAGAAAAACAATTAAAACATAAAAATAATCATATTTAATTTTGCCTTTTATTTAACACATCAAATTTAAAACATTAACACACTCAAATCCAAACCAAATAAATACGAGAGAAGCACACATATTAAAAATATGGCCGTAATTTGTATTATCGTCGTGTATATTTTTATCGTTGAGTTTTTCTTAAGCACTGTTATATTATATTTGTATTTGAAACTACTTGACACATTCGTTGTGAATGTAGGAGAATGGCATACTGGGAAGGATTAGTTGGCCACTCGGATGTATTTTCCATAACACTTGCTTTGGAAGTTATTGGACGATGGGATCCGCACAAGATTATTTCGGCTTTATCTTCTTTAAAAACGCCAATAGTTTCGGTAAATTACTTATCGTCTCCAAATATTTATAACAAATCCTTGTTCGTTTTAATGCAGGCTTTTAGCATTGAATAAATACTCTAAATTGGGCTTAACATTCTTGTTTTCCATATTTCTATAAAGTAAGACAACAGTATGTATTCAACACAGAACCAATTTACGTTGTTTACGTGAATTGTGAAAACTTCCAACTTTTTAATCATTTATTTTTTTCTCTTGTGTTTTCAGAAATTACACTCTTATGTTCCAACTTTTATAACAAATAAATATTAAAATTTGTGATGTATTTAATATATTTACTAGTCAAAATATGTAAATGAAACTGAAATACTTACTATTAATATATATAAACATATTCAACATAAAATAAAGAGTAGAAAAAATAAAAACTTAAAAATCTGTAACCACAAACCAGGTTTCTGGACGTGATATTGTAGGTGTATTTTTTTTTTAAAGAAGTAATCAAACGTACATATGATTTTAGCCGGCCAGACCAGTACCTCTACCATGAGTTGCTTTCGAAATCTTTCGATACGCTCACCATGCTCGCTTGCGAGGAAACGTGCTTCGAATCGAGCTACTACTACACTCACAAAGTTAAAGTTTTCAATTATTAGTGATCCAAATAATGCCTGCAAGACATTAGCGAAGGCTATAATAATATGAAGAATAACCACGCTATACAGAAACGTGAGTGTAAATTGGCATTAAGTTATGTACAAAGTCTAAATCCGCTTTGTGAAAAAATTAACTTTTCAGTCAAAGATGTGCCCCGAACCGAACACAAAGTGTGAGCCACAGCGTACGTGACTGATTGTCAATGAAAGTGTCGGCGAAATTGTGTTTTGGCTGGAGGATACAGTTGCTTTTTGGATGTGGGTCCATCGTTGGTCCGAGGAGCCTTCATTCAGCCTTCTTCACTTCTATACAATGCTACTGGAAAATGTCTACTGTCTAAAGTAGGGGCTACTCTGAAGAACATCACTGTGCAGCAGCTGTCCAAAAAAGAAGTGCCTGACAGACCAAGTTCATCGGCATTATATATGAATTAATTTCAGAAGCATAAAAGAGGAAATTAGACAACTTACAATTGCTATAATTTCAACATACTGTATTATACATTACTCATTACACTCTTTTAACATTGATCAAGACAAAAATAGACAAAGACAAGCTTGTTGAAACAATGAAAAAAACATTCACAGACTCCGGCAATAAGGAACAGAAGAAGCTAGTAGTAAGTAAGTAGTAGAAAGAACAGCTTGTGGTGTGAAATGAGAGATGGCCGTATCACAATTAAAGCTTCGAAGGTACATACACCAGATGGTGTGATAAATATCATATAATGAAAAATGTGCATACAAAACAAAAGTCTGTTTTATCCGCTAGCGTGTAAAATTAATTTGTATTTCAAAACAATGATTGTGAATCTCTTTAGTTGTATGCTTTTGTCTTGTTCATATCATTTGGGTTTGAGTATGGTATCTTAAATTTGTAATGGTAGGCCTTATACTTTTTTGAATGTATTATTCTCATATTTTGACAAATATATTGATAATTTCAACTAACTTTTTAAAGTGAATATTACTATTCCCTGAGTTATAGATTGTTTCAACATAGCTATTCAATGTTAGCTCATTAATATTAATTTAACATTACTGGATTAATTTTACTTATAAACATGACATAGAATTAATTTTTATTTTGATGTGTACCTACACAATTTTTTGGTATTAGAATTATATCGATATATTGATCGTAACTACACTATTGTGTACTTACATATTATTTATTATCCAGACATTCATTTATTTAATGATTTACTATTATCATTTTGTTTAATGATCACATTCCGAAGAGTAATATAAACTGACATGTACTTGTATTTATAAGAAATGAGTAATGGTGTGATAAATAAACTTAACTAAACTAAACTAAACAAGCTTTAATGTCAGGAAGCCTCGAACAATGAATATACACAATGTAATCTGTTTAAATTGTTTTATTTAAATAATTTTATGTTTTATAATTTTTTATTTCTTTTGCAACATAATAACATCTTGTATGTAATCACAAATTAATAAAACAGCTTCTAATCAATTTTGTTATCTCTACAACCCAAAAAATGAAAATACTTATTTAACTTTCTACCAAAAGAATATTATACATTACATTCAGTCATAATTTAGGTACTTATTCTTACATATACTTCAATAGTTTATATAGATCACTATAAAATTATACTGAACAACAAAAGTTTCTTTTCAATTAACCTATTGACCGCCAAGCGATCTAGCAATTTACCGTGCCACTGACGCCAGAGTAAAAAAAAAAAAGATGTGCCCCAAAATCAACAGGGATTGAAAAATACTTGTAGCGGTTAGAATTACAAAGTTTTTGATCATTGAAATTTGGACGGCTGTGGCCGACGTGGCGTCAGGGGCACGATTTTTTGTTGACGGCCACAGCCGACTGTGGCGGTCAAAAGGTTAAACACACATTATTTTTGAGACTGTAATTGTTCAACATTTGTCGGAGTCCGTAATGCTTAATGATGAAATAGCTATGAACGAACGGTGACAAATGAACAGTATTTCTCTCAGACGTTTTAACAATGCCTGACTTCATTAGCAATGGCTTTTTAATGCAGGTATTTGAGGACCTGTAATAGATTTCTTCATCTGCTTTTTGGTAATTCTGAAAAAATAAATATTCAAAATAAGTAACATTGGTTAGGGTACAAAATTATATAAATAATATTATGATTTTTTTTATAAACAGATATCATACCTCAAGTCTCAATTATTTGTAGTATTAGGTATAACATCATCTTTCAGTGTGCCGTCTCTAGCAATCTTTTTAACCATGAAATTTTGTTGACATCCTTATGTATGAAAAGTATCTTCTAAAGCCCATTTTGTACCTCATGTAGTTGTCTTTTTCCATCTGAAATTTAACATCATAGCTGACATACCAACAATCTAATATTATATTTAACAAAACAGCACAGAAACTATAAAGAATATTTTTTTGTAATCCTAGAGTGCATTCCTAGAGTACATTCAAGAGGTTAGGAATTCATCATCATCATCATCATCCTATTCTTGTCCACTGCTGGACATAGGCCTCTCCAACTGCACGCCATTGTAAGCGATCCTCGGCTACTCTCATCCAGCTTTTGCCAGCTGTTATTTTGTTTTGTTCTATGTAAACTTATAGTAAGTAATAGCTGGTATGTACCTTCTATGATCTTCACACATAATTCATTTTAATGTGATAAAATGGCATTTGGATGTCTCCGAGCCAAGTATCTCCACATTTTTCGCCTTGTGCGTGTTAAACAAACAGTGTCGTTATAGATTACACATTACGGCACCAGTTAGGTATACAGCATACGCGATTATATCCAATAATTTTGAAGAAAGTCGATGAATTCCACTCTTGTACTTATGTTAAGTAAGACAAAACAAGTATTTATTTTTTATTTAAAATCTAATTCAAGACCAAAAAAACTACGACAGATACGTCACTGTCAAAATTGACAACATTTAAATGACATCTGAGTTTGTTTCTTGGCTTGCACCAAATGCACAATGTTACAAGTACAATACCAGATTTTGTACCAAAAATCTCCGATGTTTAAGTTTTTATTATCTCCTCTCGTAATTATTCTCCTCTAGTTATTTTGTTAAAACATAGAGTTAAAGTTACCAATAAATAAATTATCTTAGCGTGTTTAAAAAAGAAAAAGGAATTTACTATTGTAAAAATATTTTATTGTAGTGGCAACCTTGTGGTAGTTTTTTTGGTCTTGAATTAGAAATCGTAGTGCATGGAATTATAGTGCATGTGACGTCTAGGGTTGCCAACTCCAAACAAAATTACCCTTAAACCCGAAGTTAAAACCCCTAAAACTAAACATTTTTTTTTTTTTAAATCCCCTTCATATATAATAAAACAAATTATATGACTTAATGTTACAAATCACAATAGCGTAAATCGAAACAATGGACAATGTGAAGTGCTGTCAATTGCACTACACATTGTCCGATTGCTTTTCATATTTTTAATACTACAATTTTATTACTTTTCTGTATTCCGCTTAAAAAGAGGACTTAATCACTGTTTTTATATTTTTCCAGAAGTTATTATTAACACGTTCACTGCGGCTCAAAATATTGCTAACTTTCAACTAGTGCTGTAAGAGGTCTTTACGCCTTAACTGTACCATTTCACAGGTGCGGTTTGGGGCCTTTAGACCATACCAAGGAACAGACTTTTAAAATGCATTTTTTTTCACGAAATTCACAAATTTATATATGATACTTATATAATGCTGTAGCTAAAGGACTATTCTGCCTTGTTTTGGCTTCGCCCGAAGTTCTGATGTCAGAATATGGAATAATAACAAAAAATAATTAGGAGGCTTTTAGACCTCTTACAGCACTGAATTTGAGGTACATTCTTATTTACTTCTAGTGATGTTCCCGATAAAAAGGGAACAATTTATCGATAAATCATACACTGTAAGTAAATTACATGTAATCCTTAGAGACTGTAATAGAAACATTTAAGACACAGTGGTTTGTTACAATCACGGCAGTAACATTTAATCGACCAATGATTCAGCTATGTACACATTCGATAATTATTGTTAATATTATTTACTAACCTACAGCACTCTGGGGTATTTATTTACTACACATCAACTGATACACTAAACACAATTGACGCTTATTACTTAGTATGACGTATTTTGACTCATTAGCAAACGAAATACATTTACATGCATTGCTCATAGACGCGTGTACATCACTGGGCCATAGTTCAACTATCATAGACACAAACAGGTGCGGGAGGGGGCGGATAAGCCCGTACTTCCAACACGAGGTCTTTAGACCCCCTATCCGCACTGGACTCACACTTTTCACTCTCAGTGCGGTGAGAGGCCTTAAGACCTCCTGCGTGTTTTAAAGTGCAAAAAAAATCTACGTTATGGTAGGAATCGAATCATATATAGGACTCTTTTCTACCTATACAATTCTATAAGCTACGAGCTCCGCACCAGAGCGAAACCACAATATTTTCACCCGCACAGCCCGAGAGTACTGGCAGGAGGTCTTTAGACCTCCTATCGCAGCAAACGTGTAATTAAAAAAAATACTTATTCTAAAAAGTTTTAAGTCTAAAATTATGACGCAATGTATATGTTACTTAAAACCTGCTCCAGACCTTCCGATCCGATCCGATTTCTCGGAAGAAATGTCCTAACAACTGCTCTACACATTATCCGATTTCTTCTGATAAATCGGACAATTGCACTACACAATATCCGATTGCTTCGGATAAATTGGATCAGATCGGAAGGTTTGGAACGGGTTTTAGTCTGGTGTCTAATTAAAAAAAAAATTGGGCAAGTGCGAGCCCGACTCGCGCATGAAGGGTTCCGTACCTATACATACATATATATAATCTATAACAAGTTTGTTGTATGGGAGCCCCCCTTAAATATTTATTTTATTTTATTTTTAGTATTTGTTGTTATAGCGGCAATAGAAATACATCATCTGTGAAAATTTCAATTGTCTAGCTATCACCGTTGTTGAGATACAGCCTGGTGACAGACGGACGGACGGACGGACGGACGGACTGCGAAGTCTCAGTAATAGGGTCCCGTTTTTACCCTTTGGGTACGGAACCCTAAAAAACGAATGACGTTGGGCTTTAAAATTATTGACAGCTTATTTTTTTTACGGATAGGTTGAAGATTAAATATCTATGCAGACATAGTTGTCATAGATTAGGGTTATTTTATGTATTTTCTTATATTTCTTCACATACAGAAAAAAATATTTAAATATTATATGGGTGTATATTGAAGTGGGGAACGAATGTTGGACCCAGCAGTGGAATTTGGAAGTTGTAAGAACTCAGTAAACCATTGGAATGGCAATAAAATAAACACAAACAAGATATATAATGTTTTCTATTTGAGTTTTATATAAAGACCACAACAAGACAGATGACAGCATATATTTTAAAAACTAAAAACTTAACACGCGTCATTGCATCGCCCGTCCGTCCGCCCCAGACCTTCGATCCGATCCGATTTATCGGAAAAAATACAATTTGTACTACACATTATCCGATTTCTTCCGATAAATCGGACAATTGTACTACATAGTATCCGATTGCTTCGCTAAATCGGATCGGATCGGAAGGTCTGGAGCGGATTTTAGTTTCAACTTCAGATTTGGGGTTAATTTTGTTTGGAGTTGGCAACCCTATACTAGACGTCAAATGTAATAAATAAGAAATAAACACTTGATTTTTGTTTTGTCTTACTTAATATAAGTACAAGAGTGGAATTCATCGACTTTCTTCAAAATTATTGGATATAATGGCATATGCTGTATACCTAACTGGTGCCGCAATGTGTTATCTATGACACTGTTTGTTTAACACGCACAAGGCGAAAAATGTGGAGATACTTGGCTCGGAGACATCCAAATGCCATTTTATCACATTAAAATGAATTATGTGTGAAGATCATAGAAGGTACATACCAGCTATTACTTACTATAAGTTTACATAGAACAAAACAAAATAACAGCTGGCAAAAGCTGGATGAGAGTAGCCGAGGATCGCTTACAATGGCGTGCAGTTGGAGAGGCCTATGTCCAGCAGTGGACAAGAATAGGATGATGATGATGATGATGAATTCCTAACCTCTTGAATGTACTCTAGGAATGCACTCTAGGATTACAAAAAAATATTCTTTATAGTTTCTGTGCTGTTTTGTTAAATATAATATTAGATTGTTGGTATGTCAGCTATGATGTTAAATTTCAGATGGAAAAAGACAACTACATGAGGTACAAAATGGGCTTTAGAAGATACTTTTCATACATAAGGATGTCAACAAAATTTCATGGTTAAAAAGATTGCTAGAGACGGCACACTGAAAGATGATGTTATACCTAATACTACAAATAATTGAGACTTGAGGTATGATATCTGTTTATAAAAAAAATCATAATATTATTTATATAATTTTGTACCCTAACCAATGTTACTTATTTTGAATATTTATTTTTTCAGAATTACCAAAAAGCAGATGAAGAAATCTATTACAGGTCCTCAAATACCTGCATTAAAAAGCCATTGCTAATGAAGTCAGGCATTGTTAAAACGTCTGAGAGAAATACTGTTCATTTGTCACCGTTCGTTCATAGCTATTTCATCATTAAGCATTACGGACTCCGACAAATGTTGAACAATTACAGTCTCAAAAATAATGTGTGTTTAATTGAAAAGAAACTTTTGTTGTTCAGTATAATTTTATAGTGATCTATATAAACTATTGAAGTATATGTAAGAATAAGTACCTAAATTATGACTGAATGTAATGTATAATATTCTTTTGGTAGAAAGTTAAATAAGTATTTTCATTTTTTGGGTTGTAGAGATAACAAAATTGATTAGAAGCTGTTTTATTAATTTGTGATTACATACAAGATGTTATTATGTTGCAAAAGAAATAAAAAATTATAAAACATAAAATTATTTAAATAAAACAATTTAAACAGATTACATTGTGTATATTCATTGTTCGAGGCTTCCTGACATTAAAGCTTGTTTAGTTTAGTTTAGTTAAGTTTATTTATCACACCATTACTCATTTCTTATAAATACAAGTACATGTCAGTTTATATTACTCTTCGGAATGTGATCATTAAACAAAATGATAATAGTAAATCAATACAATAGCCATTAAATAAATGAATGTCTGGATAATAAATAATATGTAAGTACACAATAGTGTAGTTACGATCAATATATCGATATAATTCTAATACCAAAAAATTGTGTAGGTACACATCAAAATAAAAATTAATTCTATGTCATGTTTATAAGTAAAATTAATCCAGTAATGTTAAATTAATATTAATGAGCTAACATTGAATAGCTATGTTGAAACAATCTATAACTCAGGGAATAGTAATATTCACTTTAAAAAGTTAGTTGAAATTATCAATATATTTGTCAAAATATGAGAATAATACATTCAAAAAAGTATAAGGCCTACCATTACAAATTTAAGATACCATACTCAAACCCAAATGATATGAACAAGACAAAAGCATACAACTAAAGAGATTCACAATCATTGTTTTGAAATACAAATTAATTTTACACGCTAGCGGATAAAACAGACTTTTGTTTTGTATGCACATTTTTCATTATATGATATTTATCACACCATCTGGTGTATGTACCTTCGAAGCTTTAATTGTGATACGGCCATCTCTCATTTCACACCACAAGCTGTTCTTTCTACTACTTACTTACTACTAGCTTCTTCTGTTCCTTATTGCCGGAGTCTGTGAATGTTTTTTTCATTGTTTCAACAAGCTTGTCTTTGTCTATTTTTGTCTTGATCAATGTTAAAAGAGTGTAATGAGTATTGTATAATACAGTATGTTGAAATCATAGCAATTGTAAGTTGTCTAATTTCCTCTTTTATGCTTCTGAAATTAATTCATATATAATGCCGATGAACTTGGTCTGTCAGGCACTTCTTTTTTGGACAGCTGCTGCACAGTGATGTTCTTCAGAGTAGCCCCTACTTTAGACAGTAGACATTTTCCAGTAGCATTGTATAGAAGTGAAGAAGGCTGAATGAAGGCTCCTCGGACCAACGATGGACCCACATCCAAAAAGCAACTGTATCCTCCAGCCAAAACACAATTTCGCCGACACTTTCATTGACAATCAGTCACGTAAGCTTTGGCTCGCACTTTGTGTTCGGTTCGGGGCACATCTTTGACTGAAAAGTTAATTTTTTCACACAGTGGATTTACCTACACTTTCTACATAACTTAATGCCAATTTACACTCACGTTTCTGAATAGCGTGGTTATTCTTCATATTATTATCACTGATATAATATTCTACTCTAAAAATGTCTTGCATGCATTGCAGATAGCATAATAAATCCTTATCGTACTCCAACTCCATGTCTTTTGGCCAATTTTATTCTTATTCAGCCTTGGCAATATAGTTAGAAAGAGACGACTTCGTTACGTGACGTTTTAATACGAGAACTTTCGAATCGAGTTCACGTTAGCGAGCTCATACGACTCATGGTGCCGACCGCTTCTGGTAGTTCTATAAGTATCCGCTAGAGGCGCCGTACAGATTCTTCATACAAATCCGTAACGCAGTCGCAAGCGAGGACGGTATTTGTAAACTCATGGTAGAGCTACAGATCGCCCTTTATTAGCGTGCGTTGATTGGTTATTCGAAGATTTATCGACTGATGAAATCAGTCACGCGTTGAAGGAGTCTTAAATATAAAAAAGTTACATGCACCACAGAGAATCAATATCGTCGTGTTCGAAATTCAAATGACTTTTGCACGCTAGCGGATAAAATAGACTTTTGCACGCAGATTTCGCCCTATAAACGGAGGTTTTCCGAGCGAGTGAGGTGAAAAAGGTCTTGTAAGCGGCCAGCTACATACTAGATACAGATACCTAATTAAAAAAAGGAAAAAAGGTTCTGCAGTTACCGTAGAGGTAATATTTTATTCGGAGTTCTAAAATTACAACTCCAAAAATGAATAAAAAAAACAGTATGTTCTAGCCACAGATTATAGCGCATGGAGGCACAATTTTATTCTTTAGCTTATTTTTAGGGTTCCGTACCCAAAGGGTAAAAACGGGACCCTATTACTGAGACTTCGCTGTCCGTCCGTCCGTCCGTCCGTCCGTCCGTCTGTCACCAGGCTGTATCTCAAGAACGGTGATAGCTAGACAGTTGAAATTTTCACAGATGATGTATTTCTATTGCCGCTATAACAACAAATACTAAAAACAAAATAAAATAAATATTTAAGGGGGGCTCCCATACAACAAACTTGTTATAGATTATATATATGTATAGGTACGGAACCTTTCATGCGCGAGTCGGACTCGCACTTACCCATTTTTTTATTTTACCGCAGTCAAAATAACAAGTAACTACTTGACAAATAGCCAAATTGTGTTTAGTAGTTCCAAAGTTATGCTAATTTAATAAAACTAATTTTGGTTACTAGTTGCTCTTAGTTTGTCAGTCCTCCGATTTATGTAATTAGCAGCTAAAATTTGGGCAACTCTGTTAAAAAATCTATTTTTCAGAGTGACGTTAGGTTATATTTGTCCTCATTCACTTCGTTCGTCTAAATAATCACTTTGTACCACAACTTCGTCCGTGTCAAACCTTCTTCTTATCCTCAAAACTGGTTAAAATCCGTCCAGCGATTTCGGTATGATGAGCGGACAAACACATGTTTAGTTGTTTACCAACAGATGACTGTGCAGTTCGCGCCGCCTGTCATCCTAAAATGTCATCTATCCACAGAAAACTGATTTTCAATACAATTGTATAATAATATAGAAGTCACACCAGTGTACACCTCAGTCACACCGAACCTGCTCCACACGAGTTCAACGACACGCCGCCTCCAGCGTATTAACACGCCCACAATTTATGTTCAGTACAGTTCCAGGACGGCGCCTATGAAAATTTTACGGCCTGTGTTAACTGCAGCTCTGAAAAATGCTTATAAAGATATTTTTTACTTTTTACAGCGATCTCGCCAAGGGATATATATTGTTGCAAATTGTTAGTATATTTTAATTTAGATTGGGTATACCAGTATTGGGTCCTTTAATACAAAAGTTGGACTCGATCCCACTTTGTACATAAGTACATTTAAATAACGGAATATTCGAATTCACTTTAGTAGTACATAAAGTGACAAATTTGTGATTCCTTTGCCACTCAAGTCACGTACGACGTTTTTCATCACACTTGTGAGGAAATAAAACAAAAGTAATAAAAATGAAATACTTAGCAGTTTATTTTATACCAAAATATTTATAAAACATAAAATATTTGCGATAATACTTTAATTAAGTACGCCGTGTGTATTTCTTGAATTGAGCAATAGGTTCAGCAACACGGATGGGTCTTAAGTACGATTCCCACTGATAGGGCCGAGTCGGATCGGCTGCCGTCGCGTCATAGAAGACGCTCGAGCACCCGGGGGTCACCGACTGCATTCATCGACTGGTCCGGTCGTAACATCCGTTCGTATTGTTTCATGACATTTCCAGGCAATTCAACCAAAATAATAAAATTGGCATATTTACTTATCAATCAGACTATATGCTAATGAAATAATACTTACAGTTTTGGCGGGAAATTTAAAGAATCTGCGGCTGGTCACACTGGTCGTTGTGTAGTTAGTACTTAATTATAGTTTTGATACCAGAATATATTTTTAATTTTCTATGCACACGTAAGGTACCTAAGGAAATAAGTTAAATATATGTTGACGTGCACTCATAGTCAGCTCACATAATTTCTACTACTATGTACAGTACAGTCAACGACAAACATATGTTTACACTTTCTAACTATGACTAATTACAAGGCGAAAAATTAAATGTAGTGTAAATAACACCAATCTCGATACCATATTAATCCATCACCATAAAAATTACATAAGTACTACGCCAAATTTCAACTCGATCGGAATGTTAGAACTAGTACATAAAGTATCAAAATTATTTATAGAGGGCCCACCTACTAAATTATTTAAATCATAGGCAATAGGTGATACCACAAGGAAATATCTGTCAACATCATTTGGCTAGCCAGACTTCTACATACATACGAGTTACCTTCGTTGTTAAATACATATTCATCGGGAACATCTTAAATAAAATCCGGTTAAGACTGCGTTTTATAAGAATGTCTCTAGCCGCATTGATAATTATTTCGAGCGGAATCCTTTCCTTTGACATTCTGCGACTGATCGGCGGATCGTAACAAAATAGCGGCTATTGAGAATTTGAGATTTTTATTTTGCCTTTCCCTTTATTCGTGTCCCAATCCCGGGGGCTTCACCATCATCGCCACGATAGGCCGGCAGGGATCGCAGTATAGTATAGGGCGTTCATTGCGTTCTTATAGGAAGCTCCCTCGTGATTCCTTCAGACATAGACTGTTCAATTACTGAGAAACATCAATAATAAGGATAAATAACTAACCACAGCCACATATAATTAACAGTTTTTCCTTCCTAAGAGACATTATTCATTAAAAAAAAAAAAAATGACAAATATATTGATAATTTCAACCAACTTTTTGAAGTGAATAATACTTTTCCCCGAGTTCTAGGTAGTAACATAGCTATTTCATGCTTTCATTGCTTGCAGTCGTAAATTAGTTGAAAAAAACGAAGAACTACTGGAGTAGTTCTTGAAACAAAAATTATCAATGAAAAATTCAAACTGTAGGTTTCAAATATATAATACCAATAAATTCCAATAGCCCTGTTCTAGGTAGTAGTTAACATCAATCATAAATGTTGGAAAACATGTTTGATTACAGAGAAAAATGTATAAAGCAATCAGCATTTTAAAAGGAATAAGGCCTCTCAAAGAACGGCCCTTGTAGTTTGCCCACAACAAAAAAAAAAGATTTGCCCAAATACTAGCTGCTAGTTACATAAATCGGAGGACTGACAAACTGAGGGCTACAAAATAAGTTACCTATCTAAAATGAGCATAATTTTGGTTACTACTAAGCACACTACTTTGGCTACTTATTTCTCGAGTAGTTAACTAGTTGAGCTATTTTTTTTCAGTGTCTGATTATCGTTTATTTCATCTTCCAAATATTAACAGGTGCCTAAATAGTTGAAACACGATTAATAAAAAAGCCCGATAGTTTAAACTTATCATTCATTTTACGTACGTAGTTTCCGTTTTTTATTAACCCTATTAAAAATATCACTGAAGCGTCTTGTATGAAGTAGCTCGAGCGTCTCATTATGGTCCAAGATCCAGCATACGAAATCCATTCCTTATAAGGGTATTTATTTATTTACCTTTTGGCATAAATACTTATATATTTTTTCTCATCTATTATTTTCGTAACCTTTCTCTCCAAAACTAAAAACTCCATTTAATTGTTGCGTGGAACTCAATTATTCACTGGTTAGGTTTGATTTATATAAACGATCTGAAAAAGTTCGACTTTCGAAGAAAAACTTAGTTCGGGTTAAATATTTTTCATTTATCATCATCATCATCATCCTCCTAGCGTTGGTCCCGTCTTGCGACAGGGTCCGCTTTCCTACTTTTTCTCTTCCACTTCGCTCTATCCTGGACATCGTGTTCTTCCAAACCACAGTCGTTCAGGTCTTTACGAACGACATCGAGCCACCGCAACTTGGGTCTACCTCTTCGCCGAGAACCCGGCAAGGCAAGACTGAATGCTCTATTGCCGACGTACTCTAAAGGTCTTCTTTTGACATGCCCAAACCAACGAAGCCGACTCTCCTGGAGCTAAAAAGCTCAAAAGCTCAAGCTTATCTCAAAAGAAATTTTACATTTCATTTCATAAAATTTTGCTGGTAAAAAAAAACTGTTTAGAGAAACAGAGGTATTACCTACCTATCCCTTTTTTAAACCTCCAGTGCTTGTTTAAATCATAATAATTTTGTTTCATAACTAAGGCAAACTTAAATTAAATATTAAAGTCATTTTCCTATGCACGAACAAACTTTCATTCTAGTATTCGACAAAGCTCTGACTACTTATGTTGGATCCTATACTATTAATTAAGCTTCGTCTGGAAATATTCTAGATGCCTAGACATTTGCTTATTTCATAGTAGTTTCGTATTTAGTTGGCCTTTCTCATTTCTTACAAACATCTTACTTTTACGTCTGTAGGAGGAAAATATGTTTACAAAAATATTATAATTCACTACCATTTTAAAAACATCAGACAAGACTGGCAAAAAAGTTGTATTTGGTTTTGGTAAATTTTTCCACGCAATCCAAAAAAGGATATAAGTATACCTATCTGCATAGGTATTTTTTTAATTCCCTGCGTTTGAGTGCTTCAGGAAATATGTCAAATAAATCTAAATATAAATGCTTGGACGGCACTAATTGTAATTTTAAACCGTAATTAGTAATGAGAAGACCAAGCGAAGTGAAGCGAATTCGGAATACTAAAATTGAATTTCGTAGTTTTTATTAAACCAGTTGTATTAATAGTAGAGTTGCTAAGCCGCGAAATTGTGCGCATCGGGTTACAAGCATGAAATTTTTACCACACATAGAGCGTTCCACGGTGATTATTTTCAGATGTGGAGGGAAGTCAGATTCGTCCCCTGTATGGTGGGAGAGCGGGGTGAAGAGGACCAAGTACTGCTCTTTTTCTTTTAATTATTACTGATCAGTAAAGGCTATTAGGGCTTGTGCGACATCGTTTTCGTGTAAAATAGATATCAGCTATTATTTTTTTATGTTATTTAAGAATAGTTTCTTTTTAAAATTTGGGTTTATTGCCGAAAAGGTAAAAATCACAACAAGTTTTTTTTATTCCGAACGATAAATTAGTTATCTATCTTGAATATTTACAATTTAAAAAAATATTACTAAACAGCAAATTTAATCTTGTTTTTAAAAATGTATACATATTGGGCACATCTGATACAAATAAAATTGGGCAAGTGCGAGCCCGACTCGCGCATGAAGGGTTCGGTACCTATACATATATATAATCTATAACAAGTTTGTTGTATGGGAGCCCCCCTTAAATATTTATTTTATTTTATATTTAGTATTTGTTGTTATAGCGGCAATAGAAATACATCATCTGTGAAAATTTCAACTGTCTAGCTATCACCGTTGTTGAGATACAGCCTGGTGACAGACGGACGGACGGACGGACGGACGGACGGACGGACGGACAGCGAAGTCTCAGTAATAGGGTCCCGTTTTTACCCTTTGGGTACGGAACCCTAAAAATACCTTGAAAAAAATGTTGATGTTGAGCTTAGCCTGCGTGTTCTAGTACATTTTGCTAAGTCGCGAAATTGTGTACATCGGGATACAACCACGAAATGTCTACCACAGATAGAGTATTCTGCGGTGATTGTTTTCAGATGTGGAGGGAAGTCAGATTCGTCCCCTGTGCGGCGGTAAAGCGGGGTGAGTAGGACAAAAGAGTCCTCTTTTTCTTTTTATATTTGTACGGGCTGCTAGTGTCACATACACCAATTATGAAATGTTATTTGCTGGATGTAATAATAACTCACTAATATAGTCGAAAATACACACTTTAATTATAATGTCAAAGTAAACTATAAAAGCGCGATATTATGAATGATAATGCTAATGAGGACACGCGTGGTTGTTGTCAAATGTGAACGTGTACTGACGCGTATGTCAATGCTTTACGCGATTGTTGGTTATTTCGCTGAGATGGCAATGTGCGGTATGTGGACCGTACATGCTGCCCCGCGAGAGAAGCGTGAGATGAAAAATGATACAAGTTTTATGATAAAAGCAATTGATACAAAATAAAACATTAAAACTTATACATTTCTAAATTATAAACTGCCGCTGTCCTGGAAACTAGTCTTAGTGCAAAATAGGTGAGGTAGCTTTGTTTTGCTTCGTCGTCTTGCGAATATTAGGATTGCTGGGTGATGTTTCTAATTCCAATTGAACGATCGAAGTTTGTCTTGATGAATGCCCCAGGATTCTAGGTTGAATTTGTGGAGCGTGGGTTGCGACAGATGATAGCTGCTGTTCCTGTAGTTCCGAACGAATGTCGGCGCTCCCGCTGCGGCGACTGCGCAAGCGGCGAAGGATGGCTGCTCCAATT
Source organism: Apotomis betuletana (assembly GCA_932273695.1). Lineage (NCBI taxonomy): Eukaryota > Metazoa > Arthropoda > Insecta > Lepidoptera > Tortricidae > Apotomis > Apotomis betuletana. The sequence continues at coordinate 18,463,947 of OW026301.1, read as the reverse complement.
GCTATGAGCGCACCAACAAGTAAGATGTAAATGATGGAGTACTGGTGTACGTCGTGATATGAAATGTTTTCTTTTAAAGGTGTCTCAGTCTTCATATGTTGAATTTGATTTTTAATTTGTTCGAGTTCAACTCTGTTATCAGTGATGTTGATTTCTGATAGTGGGAGTGAAATATTTATTATGTGATTTATCTGCGCGATTTCTGGTGTGTAAATGTCCGATGTAGTTTTAATTTCACTCCAATGATCCTTATGGGAGAATACCGTGAAGTCTTCGCCCTTGATGACGCAGCTCTGACCGAGTACGATAACCCCGGCACTCTCTGTCTGCGTTGCCGTAACTCGATCCTCGCATATGATTCGTAGTGTGCATTTATCACAACAGTAGTATAGGTACGTGTTTATATTGTTTAATTCCGTCCAACTATTTTGGCATGTTGCGATAGTAGTAAGACATTGGTTTGTCATCTGATCCTTGATGCAAAGACTTTCATCTGACTTGAAATGAAAGACTGGCTTTTTTGTGCGGCAAAGTCGAATAGATTCTTCATATCGGAGACACTGTTGTATGTCTTTTTCTGACATAATGAGATAGGTATCCTTGCGTAAATTGATAGCTACGTGGCTGGACACTGGTACCACGCTGATTGATTTATTCTTGTATTGTTGCGGGATCAATATAATCTTGTATAAGTCAAAGCTCTCTCTATTGACCAGTGGGATTTTAATTTCGAAAATTACATATCGCTGCGTAACTCTTGCTTTAACTTTCAGTAAATGATAAATGTTCGCCATCCCTGTTTGTATGTTGTTTATGGGCAAAGATAAGTCTTGAGATAACTGTCCTGAGATGATGCTTAGTTCGCTGCGTAGTTGCTCGGGTGACAGTAGGTGAATATTAAACATGCCGTGGTGAATATCCGTTATTGTATCTAATAATGTGTCTTGAATTGATTTTAGTTTGATAAGCATATTGTTGGCGATGATTGTTGACAGTGCTAATTCATTCATTATTTCTGTATTTTGAACTTCTGTGTTCAGCGTATTCGTGGCGTTTATTAAATTGTTCAAATGTTGGTTGATGACTTTGTGTTGTTTATTGATTGCCGCTTCTGTTCGTTTGAGCAAATTGTACTCTGCTTCGACTACCGATGTTTGATTTTTCCATAGCAGAGCCAGGTGTTTCTGGCTGTTGTTGATAATAGTGATGTCTTTTTCGTACTGGTCAGCAAATCGTTGATCTAGGACCCCGAAGAGGCTATTAGCGATGTAGCCTACGCCATCCACAAGGCCGCGGCGTTCTCGTATGTGTGACTCAAAACGCTGACTCAGTAGCATGCTATTATAGTATCGTAGCTCGCTATCGCTGTGATGTAATTGTAACATTATAATGTCACAAAGATGTTTGATATTTGTTTTAGAACAAACATTTTCGATTTGCTTCAGGTATTTTTCAAATGTTGCTAAGCCGTCCCAATATGGGTCCATGTCGTAATATACGACCAGCTTCCATTCGTCATGTATGACTTGCATGCTTGATACTCGGTCCAAATAAAGTGATTTGCTCAGTTTAGTGATGTTGTAGTAGCAGTGCCCGGTTGAGACGACCATGAATAAAAATAATGATACGAGTAAGGCCATTGATGTGAAAATTGATGTCCTTGAGCCTTTTTTCGAAAATTTCTCCTGTCCCGTAGTTCCGACGTTTGATTGCTGTGCCTTCTGTTCGCCGGCTACGTTGTCAGTGCTTGCTTCTGATTGTGATATCTTCAATGATTTGTATGCTGAGTTTAATGACGTATCGGTTGAGAGTAGCGACAATTTAACTATGGGGCGTTTGATAAGGCCGCATCTTGTCTTTAGAGTTACAACACGGGCTAGGCCATCGGCCCCCGGGTGTAACTGCACTACTCTGCCCAACGCCCATTTTCCCGATGGAAGATTAGGTTCATGTATGTATGATGACTACGTCGTTGATTTTAAGATTTGCTTGCTGTTGTTTCCATTTGCTTCGAATTGACAGTTGACACAGATACTCTGACTGCCATCGCTTCCACAGGTCTTGATGTATCTTTTGTGCTCTGTGCCATCTTGTTCGCTCGTCCTGTTCCGTGTCCAATATGGTCAGAACAGGGCCACTACTGAGGAAGTGAGATGGTGTATAGACATTCATTGGTTGTGTCGTGAATTTTTTTGATAGATGCTGCTGAATGTTGCTGTGTGTTGGGAAGGCTTAGTAAAATGTTGATATGAGATGAAAAAATCATCTTTTTGTTGTTGTATCTATGATTTAAAATATCCCAACATGTCTGATAGTTTTCTGAACTGATAAGTAAATGCTGGATCAGTTTTTCTGCTTCTCCTTTTAGTTTGCTCTTGAGAAATTGCATTTTCTGAGCGTTTGGGAGAGATGGGTTAGCGTGGATTGCTTCTGTAAATAAGTCCTTGAAGGACGTCCAATGCTGATAACTGCCGCTAAAAATGGGAATATCCATTTTAGGGGTTGATTTTTCTCTGTGGGTGACCGACCACATCTTGGTATTGATTTCTTTTTTGATTTTGTTAAACTGCATTTCGTAAGTATTGTAGTTCATCTCGTACGTTACGTTTTTTGTTTCTAGAATGCTGTCGATTTCCCAGTGAAGGGCATCTATGGCAGTCCATCGTGCTTGTAGAGCCTTGAGGGCATCCTCAAACTCCCACTTTTCGTTGATATGTTCCAAGGTTATGTTAGATACAGTTCTGACGAATGCTCTAAAGTTGCTGGCTTGCTTACGTAACATCTCGTCAGTTTTGCTGAGCGATCCGCGGGTTGCTGTTTCTATTGCTCCTGTGTTGGTAGGGGCAACATCATCATTGCTTGTAGTTCCCGACAAAAGCGTTTCTGTTGGTAGTACCAGGGGTTGATCTTGGCGGGGTGGATCCGCACGGTCGCGAGGACTAGGCTGGGGCGATAGTCCTATTTTTGATGTTGTTGGGTCTGCTAGTGTAACTACTGGCTTACGTTCCGCCTTCATAAAGGCGCTAACATGCTGCCTTGTGGCCAGGTAAAATTGCTCCGTGACGCCGTATTGATTTTCGGAGAAGTAAGGATGATCAAGGTGTTCCTCTTCACAAAGCTTCTCGTGGTTTGCTTGAAATTCGGCCCAATACTGGTCAAGAATTTGTAACCTTCTTGGGATCCTTTCGGGCGTCTTGCGGTCTGCTCCGTCTTTTTTAAAGTTTTCAAGAAACTTTCTCATAGCTTCCATAAGCTGAGATTGGGTATCCAATATCTCCTGAATAGATCCCATTTTGATAGTAAAAATATACTTAACTGCACAAGTTGCTGATGATCTGCTGTATAGTTGCTGATATGCTCTGTGATGCAGCTGCTAGTGCTGCGATGCTGGTAAAGCAATGTGAACGTGTACTGACGCGTATGTCAATGCTTTACGCGATTGTTGGTTATTTCGCTGAGATGGCAATGTGCGGTATGTGGACCGTACAATATTACTGATCAGATAACGCTACTAGGACTTGTGTGGTATCGTTTTCGTGTAAAACAGATATCAGCGATTAATTTTTCATGTTATTTATTCATAGTACCATATAAAAATATGGTTGTATTTCCGAAATTGTAAAAATTACAACAAGTTTTTTTTATTCAGGGAGATAAATTAGTTATATTTCCTGAATATTTACAACAAACAAAAATATTGCAAAATAGCAAATTTAATCTAGTTTTTAAAAACATATACATATTGGGCACTTTTCATACAAATAGTAACTTAAATAAATTGTTGATATTGAGATTAGCCCGTGTGCTCGAGATACATTAGCAAAAATTTTTTTTTTTAATTGCTTTAATTTGTTATTCTAGGACGTATATTGTAAATATTATATGTAAAAGCATGTTAATAATCATTATTTAATGTATTTAATGAAGCGAAATAGGATGCGTTTCGAGATTTACGTTGGTTACGCCGACGTAAAGATATATTTTAAGCTACTGTTTGTATGAGAAGTGCCCAACATGCATATATTTTTAGAAACTAGATTAAATGAGCTTTTTAAAATAATAATAATACTTTGAAAATGTTCACGAAATTGAACTAATTTACCTCACTGAATAAAAAAACTTGTTGTGATTTTTACCTTTTCGGCCATACACCCATATTTTTATATAGAACTATACAAAAATAACATAAAAAATTAATTTCTGACGTCCTAGTAGAGTTAACTGACCAGCAATAAAGAAAGAAAAGAGGGACTCTCCCCTCCACATCTGAAAATAATCACCGTGGAACACTCTATCTATGGTAGAAATTTCATGCTTGTAACCCGATGCGCACAATTATGTTAGAAAACAGCGGAATAACAACTCTACTATAATGGATTTCAGTACAATAAATGTTTACGCGCCACACAGGGGACGAATCAGACTTCCCTCCACATCTGAAAATAATCACCGTGGAACACTCTATCTATGGTAGAAATTTCATGCTTGTAACCCGATGCGCACAATTATGTTAGAAAACAGCGGAATAACAACTCTACTATAATGGATTTCAGTACAATAAATGTTTACGCGCCACACAGGGGACGAATCAGACTTCCCTCCACATCTGAAAATAATCACCGTGGAACACTCTATCTATGGTAGAAATTTCATGCTTGTAACCCGATGCGCACAATTATGTTAGAAAACAGCGGAATAACAACTCTACTATAATGGATTTCAGTACAATAAATGTTTAAAATATCTTGGAGTTGTAATTTTAAAACTCCAAAAAAAAAGCAACTATCGTAAATCCAGAACTTTTCTAACAATGTATGAAAAAAAAACAAAAATCTAATCAAAAATCAAAAGCTTTACAGGAGTGAAAATATTACATTAAATTTACTAGGGTGACAAAATTGATCAAAATGTGATAATTCTCGATTTCCGGAAATACCTTAGAACATTAAAAGAGATTGGGAAATAAAAGTTCCGCGAAATTAAAATTTACCGCTATTCATATGTAATAACGTTTGGTGCTATTCAATCTCTTCCCACAAAAATCAAATCAAAAATCAAAGAATTTACAGGGGTGACAATATTCGTAGCCACAAGCCTTGTTAATAAGGGGACAATCAAAATAATCTGGTGCGCCTAGCGACCTACACAAAGTGGTTAGTCCTTTTATCTCCCCGCACAGACGGCCAAGCCTACAGACTAGTAAAGAACAGATCTACTACCTACTCTATTCAAACGGAGAGTAGATTGGTGCTAATTAGAACTTTATGATATCTTCCATTTAGAAGTAGGCTCAGCTTTCTCTGCACAAAATATCGAAAATATATGTTAAGTTAACCCCAAGATATACTTTTTGAACGGACTAGTCAGGTACAGTAAAACCCGGTTAAGACGAGGAGACCAGGCAAAAACGCATCTTTAGCGTGAAGGCGTATTACGGCCAGCAGTGAAAACATTTATTAATTTAAAATTTTTATTAAATTTAATGATAGGTACCTACCTAGTTGGGTTTGGAATAAAAAATAAATAAATTTCAATATCATCATTGACGAATGTGTAACTAACTATAGTTTCTATTTAGGTAAATTATACAAAATTATGAATATTCCTGGAAGTAAAGTTGAAGTCATGCAATCAAGCCAAAGACTCGGCCTTTTTGCTCGGATTTAAATTATATGCTCGAACTCAATCAGAGAAAACAAAAAGTGTTATATTTTCCCCACGCGAATCCGCATTTTAAGCGTTTTCTAGTTTTCTAATATGATGTTTAATGTAGATCTGTTCGAGTATATTAGTTAGCCTTCTATGACAGGAGTGAAGGAGGTCAATAAGGCTCCTTCATTGAAGGCGGGATTCGTAGTTAATGGTATACCACTGGTGCACGGATTCACGTTTCGCCTTCCGTTGTGCCTACGGCGCACATAATTCACTGATTTCTCACACTGAATATCAATTAAGTAACAATTATTAGTGCAAAATTCGCGCTGTTTTTTATTTTTATTTTAACTGCTTAGCTTACTGTATGTGTTACTTCTAATTCATATTTCAAGAAATGAAAACTTAGAAAATAGTGTAAAATTTTGAATTATGACAGTTTCGTGCTTTCATTGAAGAAAAAAACAGTTTAATTTTTTATCTGTTTGCTGACTTCTTTTTTGGACGTTTCTTCATTTAAGTATCTAGGACATTAGAGGGAATACAATAACAATCCTACTTATTTCTGTCGTTGACTACTTTTTTTAAATAGCATGACTTACACATTTGTGCATGTTGAAATACTGATGCTAATCGTAACACAAGGTTTTTGTATAATATAAAAATAATTACACTATACAACCAAGTACCTACTTATTTATTTATATAAGTTAATTATTAGTTTTTGCTCAACAACACAAAGTATCCTCTATCATCAGTCAGTTAAGTCATTCCATTTACAAGCTTGAAAACCATGGCGATAGCGCTCTGATAGCTAGTACCGCTAGTACTTTGAACACGGAACCCTTAAAACGATTAAAGTTTGCTGACTTTGAAACGGTTAAAAGTGGTCAGCGTGTCAACGTCATGAATAGTTATGCTTGGCGAATTGAAGAATCTTGTACAATTGTAGACTCATACATAAATATAAATACCAGGCTAAAATTATAACCCGTTCAGCCGCAGTCGGGTTATAAAGTGGGCGGCAACTCAATACTTCAAGCCTCTCGGGGATACTTTTTTTTAGTCGGCCAAGCTCTTACGTCACGCTATCTGCACTTGTCATTGAAGATAGATAGCTATCCTCTCCAAGATTCATAGAAGACATCGTTGACAGAGCCTTTACTTTGTTCCATTAACTAGTTTTTCCCGCGGTTTCACCTTCATGGCCAATGGTTTTTGTCTTACCACTCAGGAATAATATTGCAACGGGTAGGGCACCTTGCTCATATATCTATTCTATAGCTACTGAGGCTGATGCCAGTAGGCCTGCCAGGTAGCGTTTGTTTGCGAAGGTTTATGTCAAATCCAGCAGTGGAGATCTTTTGGCTGATAATGACGACCTGAAAAGTCTCTTGAATGATGATGATGAGCATTTTCTTTTTTTCTGTCGATGATAAGTTTTAATTTGGTATCAAATCTTTCTGGACATGTACGAAGTCCAGACAGTGGTCGTTAAAACTCTTGTGCCGGATGCCTACGGATTTACGTCACAGATTCACAGTTGAGATAAAGCCGTCAGTCAGTTGACCAACCAGCCATTTAAAAGAATATAGATACCGTTTTGATTCACGTAGAAGAAAATGACTTTATTGGGTAGCGTCCTGGGTAAAAAAATGCTAACATCAGGAGTTTTTGGATATACACCTAGGTAACTACTAGTGAGCATATAAGTAAATCTACATGCAACATTTCAGTGCACATATTACTCAAACATTTTGACCAATCAAAATGAAAAACCTGATAGTGAATGGCCATGTACGTGAGCTGATAGAATTCCATTTGAATTGTATACCTGTTTTGCTCGCTCATATGTGATCGAAATAAGAACCTCTCTGATTACACCCAATCCTGAATATCATATGGATTTTATGTACGAATTTATTTATAAGATTTTATTATTTAAATAAAGTCACACTATCGGAGATACAGAATTTTCCTAGTTCAAACTATATGCTCTGCATTGGCGACATTGCTACATAATATTTCATAAAGTTTCTATTAATAGAGATTACTTAAAGATTGAAGTATATATAAACAGAACGCTTAATAAATAATGTTCCTCGCAAGCCTCCCGTGTAATTTTTAGGGATATTTGATGGGTAGAGGATAAATTTGAAAGCGATCATATCTCTGTTTTATTGACCGTTAGATTCGATATTACCTCCAAGCGACGACCCCAAACTGCTATTTTCGTCGACGCAACATTATTCACTGGACGAAGACTTCGACTCTATAATAACTTGATTTGGTCATAAACTTGGCGTTTATTATAATATCGGAGACACGCTTTTATTACATTAGAAGTTATAACAGATAAACAAATTGGCAAATTGAAATAGTATATACGTGAAAATATGTTTTTTTTTTTAATTTATTTATCTCATAAATAGCTTATATTTGGTACATTTATCTTACTTTCGCCAAACATACGTTTAAGTATTGGCGAAAGCTGCGCTCACTTTTATAACTACGTATATCTAAAAAATGAACTTAACTAAGAAGGTATATCATAATATTAGAGTATTCTCTCATATTAATATTTATTACTAAGGTGAAACTATATACAGAAATTAAATAACTATATAGTTATGTGGTATTTATTATTAACTGATCTAGTAGAAACTTTTTTAGTTTAACTTTAAAAACATTTAATAAAAAACTAAAACTAGCATTTACCCGTGGCTTCTCTTTATGCGGCATTAGGTATGGCTGGCATTTACCTGTGGCCCACTTTACCGGAAATTAATTACATCGCATCACTGCTAAGATAATATTTTTAATGATATAAATACAACCAGTTACAAGAATAGCGATACCTAACATTGAAATCTAAACCTAAAAAATATTTCACCATATATCAAATATTCATTATTTTACTTATTCCTTAAACCTTAGGTTTCAGACAGAAGCCTGTCTCAAACTTTCTTCATCACATCAACTTAGGATACTTTCGCGAAAAACTGGGCTTACTACCACACAAATAGAAGACGAATAAATGTCTTCATAAATCAAAGGTGTAATACCTGATGAAAGCCTGACGAACTGTGCGCGGCTTCGCATTGAAGACGACTCCATTGAAGGGATAAAAGGATTATGGGTTCGATCCGAGGCCATTATTACAGTCGGTTGTATAAACAATGAACTTCCGCTTCGAACTCGCAGCGATCAACTTGAGTGACCACTTAAACTTGTTTTCTGGAAGGATCTTGGACCATAGGGAATAATCCTTTACTTATAGTTGTGTTCTGTCTACTTTGTCTTAACAGTGATTGACGCAACTGTAATTTTTTGCCGATGGGTTTTGTAGCATTGAAATGTATTCATGTAATTTTGTTCGCGTAAAACTTCGCTATATATAAAAAAAAAACTGTATTAAGTATTTAAACAACTTTTAATCAAGAAATCTCTCGTGGTATCCAAATAAGTTTTGATAATTAATTGATCAAGATAAACTTGGGATGTTGACAACTTAAAAGTCTTAAAACTGTAATTCATGATATTCGGGGATGAAATTTCAAGTCTCTTATCCAAAAGTTTTAGTGCTAACAAAAGAGACTGCGTATCCCGTGTACCATTCGATGACCTTTCAGGTTTTGGCCACGCCTATAATTAAGCACAAATATATTTTCAGTTACGAGATTCGATTATATAAGTGCGAGCCGAGAGTGATGGATGCATTGTCATTCATATATCGCGCCGTAAACGCAATTATCATAGGACGAAACCTATTTACAACATTTAATTTTGCACCTCTTTCATTAACCGACTTCAAAAAAGGAGGAGGTTCTCAATTCGAACAAATTTTTTTTTTGTATGTTTGTTACTCGATATCTCCGAGAACCGTGAACCGATTTTCAATTATTTTTTTTAATCGAAAGGGTATAACTCCGAGTTGGTCCCGTTGGCACTAAGTCGGGATCTAATGATGGAATCTTGGAGAAATCGAGGGAACTCTTCAAATGTTATAGGGACATGTACGGCACTTTCGGTAATTTATTGATAAGGTCAAGAATTTACATTCAGTAAATAGGATTTGGTGTAAGGAAACTGATGATGAACACATACGAATCACTAAAAAGCAAAAAAAATAAAATATTAACAAAAAAAAGAACCGACTTCAGTAAAACTAAAAAAGCCAACAATAACCCGTTCACGTACAGATTACATTTGACTCACCCTTCGAAGTCGGTGCCAAACCTCGCGTAAACTATAATATATAAATATAAGAACTGGTTTGGGATCGACTTCGAAGGGTGAGTCAAATTTTTTTTTTAACTTTTTAATTTGATAAATATGACTAAATTTTATTATGCCTTTGTTTTATTTGCCAATATTAATTAAAATGTACCCCGTTCTCCACTCGGCAATACCCCCAATACCACATTAAATAAAAATACCATACACGATAGGCCAGGAGCCGATCCTAATTTACCTCTCCTAATTAACCAAGACGCGCACGGCCCCAGTGTGCACTATTTAGAAATGCAGACGTATGGGACAAAGTGGCTGCACAGACGTCAGGCTCATGATGTGCCTGCGTTCATTATTTACCTACTCAGATATAGTTGGGTATTTGTGAGTACATATGTTGATATCAGATACGTGGAATTTATGACATCAACATACCGCGCTTAGTTCATCTCTGATATATACGAGAAGTTGGTTCACAGGTCAAAATAAACTGGGACGTCAAGCAAGTGGCCAATATGATATAAGCAAAAGCCAAGCAAAGGAGAAACGGGGGCTAAGAAGTGAAGAGATTACGAATATTTGATACTCCCAGGGTCATAATAAAGTTACTAAGTTACAATTAAATATCTAGAATACAAAGTTAAAGTTCGACTGTCTTAAGACTAACTTTAAAATCAGTGTGTGTTGCTAGTGATGATCTCCTTTTTGTAATCCATCAGCTTTACCTTGACTAATTAGCTCGAACCCTGTCCTCTACTCCAATGCCTGCATTACCAATGTAACTACCATACAACATAGGTCAGGAGCCGATCCTATTTTTCCTCACCTAATTACCCAAGACGCCTGCACGCGGCACGAGTCTGCAATATTTATAAGGGCAGACGTATGGGACAAGTGGCTGCACAGACGTCAAGCTCATTATGTGCCTGTGTTCATTATTTACCTGCTCAGATATAGCTGGGTGTGTAAATGGAATTTACGACATCAACACACCGCGTTTAGTTCGGTTCTGATATAACTAGAGACGAGATGTAGTGGTTCACAGGTCAAAATAAACTGGGACGTCAAGCAAATGGCCAACATGACATAAGAAAACAAAAGTCAAGCAAATGAGAAGCGGGGGCGAAGAAAATATTTGATACTCCAAGGGTCATATTAAAGTGGCAACGAGCTCGTCAGGGCGGGTACAATAAAATATCTGGAGTACAAAGTTCCAAAGTCCAACTGCGTGACCAAAGTCCAAAGTGCAACGTGATGACCTTCTTTTTTGCACTCCATCAGCTTTACCTTGACTAATTAGCTCGTACCCTGTCCTCTACTCTTCAATACCAGCATTATCAATATAAGTACCATACAAGATAGGCCAGGAGCCGATCCTCTTATTCCTTACCTAATTACCCAAGACCGCATGCACGCAGCAAGAGTGGGCACTATTTAAAAGTCCATACGTACGGGACAAGTGGCTGCACAGACGTCGGGCTCATTATGTGCCTGTGTTAATTATTTACCTGCTCTGATATACCTGGGTATTTTTATGATGTGTGTCGATATCAAATAAAGGGCTGAATAATATCGTACATAATATTGCCGTGTGCCTCAGACTTGTTTAGCCAAGTGAAGAAGTGATCCGTGTTCAGATCACAGGTAAAAGATAGTATGCTGATATACTCGTCCGTCAAGCAAATAGTCAATTTGTCATTTAAAAAACTATGATTATGTATATTTGATTGTGTCGCATAACTCAGTTACATATTTTGTGAAACCTTATATTAACTGTGGTACGAGTATTTGGGAAACTACAATATTAAATCTAAACATCACTTTGTTTTGCCAGTGATGGCATTGGTAGTGGGCCCTGTAAAAAACCTCAAAGTTACTCAAAGGGCAATGGACCTAACTCTGCTCGGAGTTTCCCTCCGAGATCGAATCAGCAATGAGGAGATCCGTAAGAGTACCAAGGTCTTCAACAAAACTTCTTGCCAAACTTAAGTAATTGATAGTACATTTAAATATGTATTCATTGCCAAAACATGAACATAAATTCTGAGATCTACTCATATCGCAGCACATATTGTAACATGTAATCTTGAAACAACAGGATGGCTATAACAATCTCGATCGATGCCCTTCGCATTCAATGCAAACCTAGAGTTTTATTGTTGGCAGCGGCAATAAAGCTGGTGTAATGAGAGAATCGGGGATATCAAAGTAAAATTTAAGGTTACGATGTTTTACGTAAATATATTACGTACTCTGTACTCGAGACATGTTTCAATTAGAGAAAACGAGCCAGGAATCGAATCCTACCGCTGTTTACTGAGCGGCCTATCATTAGGCGCATGCTTGACGTAATGTGAAGTTAAATAGCTAATACTGTATATAAAAAAGTCCTTCTATTTGTTTATTATTATGTGACATTTTAAGTATATCACCGGAGATAGATTATTATTTCATTGTTATTTATATAAGGCGTTAGGTTGTCTTAAAAGCGAAGGACAATAAAATATTATATTTTTTGTATTATCGAATGTGACGGTCTCGTTTTAGAAGTAAAGTAGACCAAAATATGGTACCAATAACTGTATAACCTCCATGAAGCGGTATGTATGATGCCATACCGTAACCAAAATTTTAATTCATCGAAATTTTCATACTAAGGAATATTTAGATTATATCTTTTAATTTATTGCTCCTGTCACACCCAGTATATAGGTACTTTTTTTACTTCAACTAATAGCCGTTACATAGAAATCATCGTTTAGTGATTATATCGCAAAAAGTGTGCTACTTACATATGACTTTAATAAACATGGAATTGTTAGCTGTATTATATTAAGAGTATATTTAATTTATAAATCTATGTCTTCAGTGGAATCGAATTGTGTTTGTCTTCGCAGCTTCGGCTTTTTGTGTACACTCTAGGGGTAGGAAAGACAAGGACCACATGACGTCAGATTCGGCTCTGTGACAAAAGTGTACGTAGCACAACATTTATAATGAGTCAATTTTTAAATCTTTCACATAGTTTGATACATTTTGTCATATTTTTTTCTAAGAATGAATATTCGATGTAATTATATATCGTAAGAAAAATATCAATGTATAGTAAAACTGCCATGATTTCGTTATTTTAAATAAATGTTCTGTCAAATTCAAATAATCGAACAATGTAGCGTGTTTCGTTGAAATTTATATACCTACGATGAAACGAAATTCTTTGAAATATGGAAAAAAAGCTTAAGCTTTCTATGGATTACTTTCTTTTAGTATGAAACAAAATTTAATAAAGATTTTGTCTGCGAAACAAGGGGATGTATATTTGTTGGAACGAAACTTCGAGCGAGAGTCCGACTCGCACTTGGTCGGGGCTGAAATATTTTTTGTATTAAACAACTAGAAATTAACGAAGCATATTTATGCTTATAGGTGCTTATAGTTCATCCCATGGGATTCACTGGTTCGATTCTACTAGACAATAAGAGCTATTAATGTTTATCTTTTGTTGACTAATTGCTTTATGATCTCACGTATCGCAGCTTTTCAAATTGGCACGTGTCGTTATTATCATACATAAAAAATCCTATTCTTACCTTTATCGATATCTTTTGTTCAATTGTTATCGCCTAATGACGTTCTCAAATGGAATCGGGTCTAGGTATGAAATGCACTATACGTATATTTAGCGATAAATTTATTCCCAAATCTCCAAAGCACATAGTTACACTACCTACGCGCGTACAACGTTACGGCAGTCACGACTTAGGTCTTAGCGACGAGCGGCAGCGGTGCGCGGTACATGCGTCCCGCTCACTCGTATGGTCGGCGCGCTCGGATCTCTCGCTCGACCGCTCGCCGCGCCGCGTTATTGCGCGATCGTTTGTAAGGAATTTGTATTTCACCCTTTTAGAGTTAAGTACATTTTGTTCGAGAGAATGCTTGAATTGAAGACCTATTTGAGAGAATATTTGTGCTCAGTTACAGCAAGTCATGCTTGATAATAGAAATGTGTAGAATGTTTCAGAACTTACGAGTGTAGTGTACCCTTAAATGTAGTAATGGATTTGATGAACTAAGAGACTTTTCATTAAAGCAATAATGTCTGCTAGCGTAAACCAAATGCAAAAAAAAAACACAACAATGATTTATGCCTTTGGGTCCTGAGCTGGGATTCCTTGTGTTACAGGACCCAGTTTTATTACATACTACTTAATGTTTATATAAAAGCGAAAAATTGAATTCTTCGGGCGGGGTTCGAGCTATCATACCACGCTAAGGCATATAAGAACTGGTTGAAACATTCAATGGCTTGAGCATGGTTTCGGTGGTCTAACAGGTAATGCGCCGTTTACTTAAGCCCCAACAAGATAAACTCACGACGCACATCGCATTATCGCGGTCCGTATCATTTTGAATAATCTGGGGGGCCTAAGATTTATTTATTTATTCAAATTAGTTACACAGCATTACAGTGTAAACTAAGGCACTGTAAACTACAAAATTACATTTAAAAAAAGCTTAAATCTAGTTTGTTTATGCGACGTAACTGCGTACTTACTGCGAACTTATGATGGTTGCGTTTATCACGTGATAAATAAGTGACAAAGTATCTGTCACTCACACTCGCATTTTGTCAAAACGTGACGGATGCTTTGTCACTTATTTATCACGTGATAAAAGCAACCATCATAGGCCCGCTGGTCTCCAAGTTGGCGATAAATGAAAGCCATCTCACCGATTGAAATTGTTAGGGTGTTTTATGCTTTCTATAGCTTCTGTCACTATAGGAGGATAACAGTGTCGTTCCGAAGGAAATACTTATTATAAAAATGTTATTCATAATATTATATTCAGCTTAAACCCCACTAACCTAGGTATTCTCATTAGGCTATTATTCCAAGTAAACCGTATCCCATCTGCTAATATCCATAATAGGTAAGAACGTGATTTGGCTCGACGATCCTATGCAAATGCGGGGTGACATACAATCATCTGGTCGTAGGGCTCCAACATAATTATTATATTAGTTATTAGACGGCCGCTGTCTCTGGGACGAATTTAACGACGTACTTACTAATAATCTCGAATCTGAGACGATTCAGATTTAGTTATCTTCTAGCTGAATGACTAGCTCTTGATCCGTTAAGTTTGGGTGCTGTGGCGGTATTTCGAGAACATCATAGTCGCGGTTTAGTTTTTGTCTGTTTCCTCTTCCAAAACTTGACCAATCTTTACGAAATCTTAGGAACTGAATAGGAAGGATGATCTAAGTCGAACCGTTTCGATTTTTGGCGTTTTTATTATGAAATTTGTGTACTAGGCGTCTGTTTTTGTCCAAAACTCTGCCGCAAACGGCCGCCTAACCTGCCTGGATCAGCGGACCCTGGACCTTATCTGTATCCGACATCCGACGCCATAGTTGCCAGGTGCAAACTTAACGCTAAGGAGCAATGATATATCCTCTTAATCCACTACTTAACTTGGGCTTATACAGTTTAAATCCGTCCAGCCGTTTCTGCGTGATCAGCGGACATAGAAAATTTTACTAACACATGGTGCAGGCTGGCGAAATAATGATCCCTCTCCATACAAATTGACATACAATTTTAGGATTCTATAATAGTATAGATATAAATGGGCCGACGCTGTTTTATTAGAAGTAATTCCTAGTTATAATAGCCGACATGTTAATAGTCACAAACTCTAACGTTATAATTGTTCAGTGATTGAAATTTAATGAAGCAATTTAAAGGGTCGATCGCAAATGAATACTCGTTGCCTTTAAACTAATGTTTCGATGTGCGAGTCTGGTTAGCCTTTGCCCAGTATCTAGAGATGCCAATTTTAAAATCGTACAAATTTAATATAAAATAGTAATAACCTAAATTTAAAATTAAAAACCCCTGACACAAGTAGGTGGCCATCATGAGACCCTCATTCAATGAGTGATATAGAAAATGCTTCTGGAACTGAACATAGCTACAATTTTTTTAATTCTTAGCTACAATATTGCCTGAGATCTTGTCACTTGTTCCAATTAAAGCTGAATATCTTGGAAACTACAGAGAAACTACGGAGAAGCGGTGGTAGCCTAGTGGTTAGAGCATGCGACTTTCAATCCGGAGGTCGCGGGTTCGAACTCGGCGCGTACCAATGAGTTTTTCGGAACTTATGTACGGAATGTCATTTGATATTTACCACTCGCTTTTCGGTGAAGGAAAACATCGTGAGGAAACCACCTAAGCCCAATAAGGCCTAGTTTTCCCTCTGGGTTGGAAGGTCTGATGGCAGTTGCTTGCGTAAAAACTAGTGCCTACGCCACAGCTTGGGATTTAGGTAGCCGACCCCGATTGAGAATTCACTCTCTACAAAGATATGGGACAAAGGCTAGGAGGATGATGATGATCTTGGAAACTACTGGTCCTATTTAAGGAGGTGTGGTGAATGAAGGTGGTCTGAAACTTTCACCTTATACGGGCACGTCACCTGTAAAACTACAATAAAAGATAATTGCTGAATTATGTTAAATTTTTTACCTAAAAGTACGAAGTATTTAGGCGACGCTGCCCAACATTATTAATGCTATAATGTTCGTTGTTAAATAAGCAAACCAATTGATTCTCGCCATGTGTGTTTTGGTAATCGAATTTCCAATTAATCCGGCTAGGAAGATAATTTCATTGCGTTTGCTTTTGCTATTGGTTGAACGTCAATTACGCTGTTGTGATTTCTGTTTTCTGCAACTTAGTTACCTATAGGATTTTTTATTGAGTTTGGGATGACTACGTTTCATGGTCAAGTCATCGCCATCGTCCACTGTGATAGCTCGTCTGCAATACCAGGTAGAAGCGGCCTTTAATATTCAATCTAACCAATAATAGTGATTGTGTGGCAATCGAGCTGTGAGTGTCGATATGTACCTCTTGGTCCACATATTGTTATTATATTTATATGTAGCTCCATATATGTATGTAACCCAAATGTATTTTATTACGCAAACGTGATTTTCAACCAAAAAAAGTGCAGAGGATGTCTTTAAGTCGAAATGGAAATTATCATGATGATGATGAAAGTCTTGGTTAACCCTGATATGCTCATTCTTGGGGTTTTGCGTGTCTTCTTTGTTACGTAGGTTGCTTATGACGCTCTAAACTAATCACTAATCACGCCGCTGGAAATTGTGTTCTATGGATACCTCAGCAGTATAACTTTAAGATAAACCTCATTTGCATACCTGTGCTAACTCGGGGCACCGATACTAAAATGATGTAGCAAAATATTTTATCGACAAAAAATATATCGATGTTACTGTCAAGATCTAAATGTTATCAACATATTTCTTTTTCTGTTAATTTAAAAAAAAAGCAATAAAACGTCTATTATTCGTCTATTTTGAAATAGTTTTCATAGTAAGTATACAATCAATATTTTTTCCATATTCGTTGGTATAAAAGATTGCCGTCTAGATGAAAATATTAACTTTATCAGACATGATATCGAACATATTCAATGATCACATGTATTAATGTATTTATATATCGACATATTTTTTACCGATATCAAATCCCTATGAACGTGCCCAGAGTTAGCACAGGTATGCTCATTTGTCTTAAATCCGGTTGTTTACGTATCGATCAATTAAAGTGCTATTCAAGTGTACCGTTGGCCTGAGACATTCACATACATATTTAGTTCTTCTTCTTCTTAGTCGTTTCACTCTTTACAGAGCGGTCGTGATCAACTCGTAGTAGTATTAGAGGCAGATATTGTTCGCTGTATGATTTTACGCCATTACATATACATTACATATTTAGTTACACTCATGTAAAAAACTTGTTTATAATTAACACAAATTATAACGGGTCTAACGCGATATTTCTTATTTACCTTCATAATCTTTTTGTGTTAATTATGAGTACAAACCGCGAGAGTATAAAGTGTCATAAAACTTGTTTATATTGTAAACTAATTAAAATAGCTGGAGCGACAAGTTAAACCAAACCCGTCATCTTTTGCATCGCGTCAAGATTAACTGTCTTCATGAAATTGTGTTCATTGTTGGCGATACTTAGGATCGTTGAAAAATGGCGTAGGGGAACCTGGGGTAATGGGGACCGGCGGGTAATAGGAGCGGTGCGACTAGAGACAAAACTATAGCTCATATTCACTCATTTACCGCGCGGGCGTTTTCGTCACAGTGCGGCCGTGTTCCCCTGGCTCTCTCAGCTCGCCAGTGCCACGCATTATGTTACCACGGACGCTTATCGGTTTTTTGCTCCGCGCTTATAAAAAATACGATATTTCAACGGCCAGCTTAAGTTGAAGTAATATGTTTGTTATAATGAAACCTGTTTTATTTAATAGCTAATGTTATCAATTTTGAGTATCTATTCATATCATTTCATTACAAGCTAGATTCGGAATCTTATTTTATGAAATTTCAAGATGGTGGTAGTCGGGTAATCAGAGCTTATTACATTATTAGGCTATTATTGTTTGGATCCTTAAAGTTAATTAATTTACGCATACGTTTATGTTAATATTTATATGAATATGAGATTTTAGGCTGACAGTTAATGTTTTGAGGCTGACTCAATAATTAAGTAGCTCCCATTACACATATGGGTATCTATAGGCTCTCATTTCCCGCAAAGTCGGGTAATGGGAGCGATTCTGTTTTTTTGAAAAAAGTTTATCTGTCGCCAAATGCCTGATAATGTAACGGTGATGCTGTAATTAAATGATAGTCAAATAACTAAAGATTTAGTTTCTATTAAAAAGATCCAAAAATACCCATACATTTGCCTTATATTGAACTTTTGCCTTAGTAGGCTCCAATTCCCCCACGCTCCCCTACATTGTTGAAAATGTTACTTCAACAACCTCATGTAACTCGTATACATCTACCCCGAATATGAACTTTAATTTGTTAGGAAGAGAAATGGGTTTGGGAATGTGTGATGGCGCGAGATGTGAAGTTGAGGGGATAGGGGTGTGAAATAAGGGCGGCGACCGCGGCTTCCACAATTTATGTTTCGCTCGCGTCTAGTGAAAGCCTGCGATGAAAGTTTCATCGTATCGCAGAGCTGCAGGCGTGAAAATAAAATTGGAGCGCGCTTTGGCTTTCGGAAATGCTGGTATCGGAGCTGTTGTTCATGTCATATTAACTTACTGTTCATCTAGCTGACTTGAGTATGATGTGATGCGTTTCATGATGGTCGTTGACCTGACGATGAAAGTTCATTCCTTGATTTACGATAACGATATGTGGTAGCTAGTTCAAAAAACCGGCTCACCACGGTTTCCGTACAAACACTTAATCTCAACTGGCAGGGTTAAGTTTGCTCCTGGTATGTATGACGCCGGATACAAATGAGGTGCAAAGTTAACGCAACCGATCACGTTTGTTGTATGGGAGCCCCACTTAAATATTTATTTTATTCTGTTTTTAGTACATCAGAAATACATCATCTGTGAAAATTTCAACTGTCTAGCTATCACGGTTCATGAGATACAGCCTGGTGACAGACGGACAGCGGCGGAGGCTTTGTAAAAGGGTCCCGTTTTTACCCTTTGGGTATGGAACCCCAAAAAACTAATTATGTGGAATATCGAAAGTGTCCGTTGATTGTGGTAGCTTTTGTATGAGATATTGGATATCTTGCCGCATTGAAATGATTATATAAATAACTGATTGGCTGCATTATTTCTATATGGCTTTAAATATATTTACTCGATCATATAATACTTAACATCTAAAGTTTTTAATCAGTCATGACCTAAGGAGCCGAGACGAGGCCACTCACCATTCATCGATCTTTCAACTAAAAAGTAGGATTAATCGGTAAACTCGCTAGAAATGAAGTAGTTATAGTAATGAATATTTGTTATAATATAGCTAAGTTATATTTTTTTGTACCAGATACCTAGATTGTCAAAATATATCATTTGTAAATGCCGATATTGAAACACCTACACATTGTAGATTACTCCGGAGGACAGTCCCCCAAAAATCACGACTCTTGACGTTTACGCCTCAAAGGCCTCAAGAATTGTCTTCTAAGGAAAAAATGTGTCAGAAGCCACGTCATCCCATTTTTATCAGAGCTCTCTCGCATGGCTGCTTCGTCTGAATGCCAAGAATTTATTGCGTTGTACAGGATCCAGCCGACTGCGTAGAATTAGCCGACAATCGTCGGAGTACGTGTCCCTGACAATGCATACGTCCCGCACAGATTGTTGTTTTTGATCGAATAAACAACTGAGGGGTGCAGGTGACGTCCCTGCCCAACGTTGAGTCGTGAAAAACTCGCCCGTTTGTTCTAGGAATTGACGTTGCCGGATGTTTTTTTATTCATAGCAGGTAAAATAAATGTCAGGCTCTATATTTTTGTCTTAATACCTGTGTAGGAATAGCATTTTCGCTTTCGTATTTCCAAACTGAGATAGGATATTTCACATGAAGCTCATCGCAATTAAATGACAGTTCAAAGGCGATATTACTGTTATCTAAAGCCTGACCAGAAATATATGTGGATTGTCAAGAGGGCGCTATTTATAAGACTTATATGGCAACAATTTTGCAACCAATCGCAACCCACTATAATGACATTAGTTTAAATACCTGTCCGTTCCTAAGATAACCTCGTAATATCATTTATCGGAATGAACCCCTTTCCTGGCTGTTTTTCGTGTAGTAAACACATGTACACTTTATTTATAATATTACGTTCACGACCGTGAATGATTTTTGGCATTTTCTTTGGATATTTCTATTCTATTTTTTTTTAAATGGCAACCGGTCACAGTTAAGCGACCATTACTGCCAATGTCTCGTTGCCAATCGCATTCGGCGACTAGATAGAGGATTGATACCACGTTGTACGGTGAGTTGATAAAATCGTGCTTTTTGTAAAGTGATAGCGATTTACAAAAAACCACACGGACTATCGGGCCTTGACCCAGGAAGGGCTATGTACGCTTCAAGTTGAATTCTTCATTAGCTATTCACACATTCGTTTGATCACTGCACAATACGCTATCAATACTACACATTGAACGACAAAAATGAATAAATAACGAACAACAAAACCTAAACGCATGCGGCCATCTTAAGTCACGGACCGGAAGCCTCCTTTGGATATTTTTAAATATTTGTCTTTTAAAGATACACCACGAATGACAGTGACATTATTGACAAACCATCATAAAATCATTGCCAGTGTAAGAAATTAGTTCCAGTGAAATTCCGCAATATGGCGCATCCTCATATATTTCTGGTCAGGCTTTAATAGAGATTTGACGTTTGGCGATGTCTCAAACGGCATTTTCGAATAAGGTCCCTTCAGTCATTTAAAGTCGTGTCTTTATAAGTACACAACATACTCGTACATATGACATAGTATTCTAACGTCTACCATATGTACATTTCAAAAATAAATGTGAACTTAATCAGATTCAGATAGTCATCATTTAAAATATCGGTGGCTTAAGTATATATTGTTACTACATATTTAAGCGATCATGGTCAAATGTAACCAGTTGTAGCAATATCAAGTCTTACTAAAGTATTTTCTTTTTTGTAGGCTATTGGGTATGGACAAAGAATATATATACTAACGTAGTATGGACACCCCACAAGAAATGTGTTCTTCTGGTCATGTTTTCTTAATGGTAAGAAACCCTTCGTGCGCGAGTCACATTCGCACTTAGTCGGTTTTCGGTCCGTCCATTTTTAGGGTTCCGTAGTCAACTAGGAACCCTTATAGTTTCGCCATGTCCGTCTGTCCGTCTGTCCGTCCGCGGCTTAGCTCCGTGATCATTAGTACTAGAAAGCTGAAATTTGGTATGAGTATGTGTATGTATCAAACCGACAAAACGGTAAAATAAAAACTAAAAAAAAAAAATGTTTTGGGGTACCTCTCGAACACCTAAAGTGGGGGTGATTTTTTTTTTCGTTCCAACACTAGTGTGTTGGGTATCGTTGAATAGGTCTTTTAAAAATAATAGGGGTCTCCAAACATTTTTTTTTGATAAAGTCAGCAGTTTTGTAAATATTCATTTCGAAAATAAAAAAATAGTGTCCCCCCCTTTAACTTTTCAACCACGGGTCAAAAAATTATGAAAAAATTCATGAATATGAGGCCTTATAAGAACTTTCAACGAAAACTATATTGAACAAAATTAGTTAAGCCATTTTTGAGTTATCGCAAAATTTCATAATTTTCTTAAAAGGACGTAAGTTGACTTCCAGAAGGTAATAAGTAACTACAGTTACTTTGGCGTTTACGACCTTTTTATAGAGATTGAAATCTTTCTCGTAACTTAAGTCTATTGTGAAGGATGAGCAACACTGAGCGTGGCCCGACATGCTCTTGGCCGGTTTTTATGCAGTTAATTAATACAATTTTATCCACACTAACAATAAAAACCTTGAAAGGCATACTAATCTGTGGATTAAGCGAACATTTTCCCGAATTCGCGAGCTTTAATATCGCGTGGCAGTGTTTTAAACAAATTATGAACTAGGATATTACCTGGACGGCGTGTTACCGAGTACAACGGAGTAACTTTCTTAATTGTTATTAACGATTCTGTTTGACTATGCAGCTGGGAATTGCATTAGGGATTTACTGCATTCAGGATAATTGTGCGATACTGCTATACATGCATCGGTATCTAATCATTTCACAAAAACGTCTCACAAATATATATTTCACAAGCAACGTTTGACTACTCCACCAATCACAAATCAGACCTTGATAAATTATCGTATCACAAATTATCACCTAAAAAACTATTCATTTTACAAAGACTTTAATTGTCAAATCAACATATGGCAAACTTACGTTTGCTAACAGTGCATTGTTTTGTATTTAATAAATCATCAACAATTTGACTTTAATGTGAATACGAGAACGAGAACATAATAGGGTAATTTCGTGAGAAGGGATGAACTTAACTGTGACATAATTGGCATGCATTAAGAAATGTTAATAACATTCGATTTTGTTCCTATTTCTAAGACGCTAATATGAAAAAGTTATTATCAAATTGTGCCCTATTACCTACCAACATTTCATTTTTTTACTAAGTATAGGTTTACGTTAGTATATAATATATTCTTTGGTGCTATACCTATATAGTGAAGAGAGTTGAGGTGACGCACACAACAACATGTCATGTAATGACAGCGAGATTTTCAAGTTGCCTACTGTTCTGTTTTCGTACCGATAGCATGTTCAACAGTGAACTTCAAGATTGACAAAAATATTGTTCAAGGTATTTCGTTAAGCATATTTTTTTTTGTAAAATACATCTGATTCATGTAAAATGTATCATAATTGTATATGCGCTTTAATATTCATGATTCTTTTGACTACCACAACCGTAATAAATCTTAAGTTGAAGGTAAATCGAGCGACTTAGTTTATTTAACATAATTTTTATTTTCCTGCTGTTTTTTTTGAAATCGGAAAAGACCAATTAAAAAAAATTATCGTGCTTTTCATTACATTTCCATTCACTAATTAATTCTATTTATCCAAAACTTTTTTTGCTAAGTAAGTGTATCGGACACTGAATATCTAACGATTTCTTATCTAACGGTTACTTAAGTTTGTCTTCAATATTGTGATCAAATATTAAACTTAATTCTATACCTACGCTATCCGCTTTTAATTAATCTTCAGTGTTATAACAAGCAATAAATATGTTATATGGAACGGCTGAGCCATAATTTTTAATCGAAGATGTAGGGTTAGTACCTTTGCCTATAAAGTCAGAGCTTAGGGGTTTGGCTTGTCCTGGGATCTCATCATTTTTTAACATGCTTTTATTAGCATCACTCGTAACTAAGTTTGTTTGTTTGTGACAAACCATGTAATCACATCTTTCTTCAATTGTCGTATTGAAATTAAACTTTGCATGTGTATGTATACCTAGTCCACTTGACAATACAATAATTTGGTATCATGAAGCTGGTCTGATGATAGAGACGGACGGTGGCCGCAGGAACTCATAAACAGCACAAGATAAGCCCATCGTGTTTGGCTCATTTGATTGGCCTTGATGAGCAATTAACTTTTCTGTGTGAGAAAGTAGAATATGCAAGGAAAGTGCAATGGTTTAAAAGAGAACCAGTTTTGTAGGCTTTCATTCTGTGCTGTTTGGCTTTGGCTATTATTATAAGGTTACCCCACTAGGTGATATGTATCCAAAAGTCTCCTACAGCCGACAAGCATCGGTCGGAAGCCGGAAGCGCCGCGGAAACGAAACGAAAACAATTTCAAAACGATCCTTCTCTGCAGATCATTACTGAGATCTTCAACTTCAAAGATGTTTTAATATTTTTTTGTGTCTGTAGAAGCTGCGGAGTAATTTGTAGAGAAACACGTTTTTCTTTCTTGCTTCGATGGAAATTAATAAGGCACGTTGACTCTTTGCAATGTCTAGTTGCAGCAATATTTTCTTCAGAGCTATTAAATCTATCTAATAAACGTGTTTTGATTTGTTCTCGTTTCTTGCTAGATTGCTTACATTACTAGTGTTCCGATATTACTGTTGCGTGCTGTTGCTTAAAAGTTATTTGGAGTTTAGCAGGTGCATTTCACTTTATAGTGATAGAACAATGAACTTGTTGCCTTCTTTGTGCTAATATTTAATTCGGGCTATGATAGTATAACTAACATTTTAGGGAATTACAGGTTAGATCACTTTGATCTGTATCATAGGAATAGCCGGACAATGTCACACGAATCGTCCTAGCCCCAAAAATTAAACTTTAGTAAGCTTATGTATATCAAAACCCTTAAAGTAACCATGACAGGACGTCAGGACCATCGGCTTTCAAGTCAGCAGAGCTGCACTACAACGGACCCAACTGCCTGCGTTATCACATGTACCTGGTATTTACGTGAATAATAAGTTGCTAACTTAACAATTTGCGTATCTATCCTAATCACCCGATAATGACGTACTCCGCGCCTAATTTGGCACAAAATCAATTAACGAACTACCTACAGTTAACTTTTCTGTAATCCCAAAAAAGTCACAAGCAGGGATAGGATTTTGCAAAGCTGACCCGACCGGGTTGGGTAATTAATTACGCGTGGCTGTTTTTGCAATGGCCGCCGAAGAACAGAGTAAGAAAACGGCCAGAATCCGTAAGAACGGCCAAGATTTATCGTTTGCGCCACTTCACTTCAGCGCCGCTCGACGGCGAATTACTAATCTTTTCTTTAATTCTGATCCGTTGTTTTCTTCGGGCGGTAATAGAGCCTTGAGCCGGATTAGCGGAAATGTTCATTATTGCCTGCTTTATTGCGGTATTGTTTCTGCCGTACCTACTAACGGGGCAATACGGGGTTTAGTTACTAGAAAATTGTTCCTTTCCTGTCCTGGTAAATAGCGTCTTGGTTGGCTGATGTTACCCGAAGGTTTAGATTTTGCTGGTTCGTTTTTAAAGTGGATGTTTACTATTTTCAGGAAGCTCTTTAACCGCCATATCTGATAAATGTAGCTTTTTGTTCATACTCGCAGTTGTTAGAGCAGTAATCAAGACCAAGACCTCTGTTTGAATCAGAGGTTTTGTGTTCGAATCCCACCTGGACTTCAGTGGTTTTGCGTGGCTTTGAATCAATATACAAAAAAAAAATGGTTTTACCACAAAAAAAATAATAAACAGGATCATCATTGATTTGTTTTTTTTAAGAAGTTTTGTATAATTGACATGTACGTACTAGTTACCTACATATTACAGAAACTAAATAAAATTTCAATAACATAAAGGTCGCGGATTTGTCCCCATTTATTATAATGCCCTACGGACAGATACCCAAATAAACTTGTACATAACTAAATTGGGTCGTTCCCATTAGGGGGTTATACCTTGTTATATGATTGAGATTGCTTTACATATTGCGGGAGGTTTCGGCTTAGCAAATAAATTATTTGTTAAGCCGAAACCTATTATTTGAAATAATAGTCAAACTTTGGATTAGGATATCTGTCACCGGTGAAAGCATTCTGAGAAAGGTAGTTATTTGATGGATTACATTCGGTGCTGATAGGAAATATAATCATAGTCAAGAAGTATAAGAGGGATGGGTATGTAATAGAGTACTACAAAATACCTAATAATAACTAGATAACTTTCTTATGATTAAATATGTAGGCATGTGTACGCATGTCTTACTGTACGACATCTATTTTATTTTTTTATTTAAATTGATCGAGTCGGTTGTAAACATCTCCCTTACTGTTGACCAGTGGATACAAACCTCTTTGCCAGTACGACACGACGGCATTGGCAAGCGCCGTGTGCGGGATGTAAGTCTACCGGCCTTTTTAGCGTCGAGGAGGGGCTGACCTGGTTGCTAATATTCTTTCCATAAATGGCGACAGGGCGGTCATACCATATGTGGCCGCCGCTTTGGTGGTGTGGCTGGCTCTCAACCCGGGTGCGAACGAGCCGGAGAACCACAGAAGTACAGCGTTGGTAGGACGCGTGTTGGCCCGGAAAGCCGTTGGAAACGCAGGTTCGAATCCTATCCGAACCATTGAGTTTATCAATTTTTCGCTTTTGATTGTAAACATTTGGATTATGTAAGCAGACGTTACTGCTTTAATAAAAAAAAAAAATTCCCTTTGCGGTTTGGCGGTGGGTTGCTGAGGGATAGATGATAAATTTTTGTGCGCGACCTAGGCCGTTGACTCAGGCAAAAGGGGGAAGACCCCACTCCGGGTCATTTCTGGTACAAAGGCTGTCTATTGCGATCCAACGTGGAAATGTTTAAAGCGTTGTGGGCACCTTTGGACCAGAAACGACAAGGAGCGGTGTTTTTTAAACCTTGTTATTTTTATAATAGTATTAATTTAGTTTTAATTTATTTGTCACTGTATCATTCTTTATCATTTATTTAAACTGTATTGTCCATTAAAAAAGTACAAGTGTCGAAATTAACGCTTGGAAACCTATACACCCGTATAATAGAGTCGGACCACAATAATTCTTCCCAGAAAATGAACTGTCAAACACATAAAACTATTATTATTATTAATCCGTTTATGGCGGCTCGAAGCTTGTGCCAGTATCAGTTTTTTGGTTTATAACCAATGCATGACTTCCGTGTTAAATATAAATAAGACTTATCAAAAAAATAAAACATGAGATGAAATGAACATGAACCCACATAAAACTAAGTATGGCAGTGTTTTGTATTTGACACTGATGCCAAGTTGTTAATGTGTCAAGTAATCATTCTATCTATGTCCGTTAGTTTTTTTATAATAAAAGTGTTAATAATGGGAAAACTTTATAAAAGTGGCGAGCGAGAACTGTTATACCGCATAATGAATTATTTTGATGCTGTAAAGCAACAGCAAGAGGCAATTATCGCTGAAACGGCAATGTTTACATTGCATCATATCTTTGGCCGGTAAGAGTATCCAACAATCTTAGTACCTACTTGCATAATTATGATAAAATAAATATATTTATTTGATCATCCTGAAAAATGCAGGCATGTTTTTAAGTTAATGCGAGTATGAACATAATAGGCACACCAATATATGCTATTTCATTTAATTGAAGAGTTACACTAGAGTTTTATTTATTTAGATTCATCCCATCAAGACTCAAAAACTTGGTTTTGTGCCATCCGTGGTATAATAGCTTAAAGTTAATAAATACAGTATGCATAAGAAATCTATAATCTATAATTGCATTTATTTTATTCAATACTGATCAAAGCATAACTTACCAAGATGTTTTTTTTATATTAAATTTGCTAAGGTTAATACACAAGTATAATTCAGTGTTGTCATATACCAATTAACAGATAAAAAACTAAAATTTCTGGGGCAAAGATAGTTTAGCCAGACTTTATGGTTGGACTAACCAGAAAGTTACCCAAAGTGAATCAAATACATTTAAACAGCTATGATCAGATGACACACCTTCCCTCGATAAACTCACTTATCGACTCTTCCTATTCGCTTAATTGATTTTGGAAACTACGGCTACCTGTCAACGCTATTATTTGGTTATACATAGACACTAGTGATTGCTCCAAGATTAGTTTGTAGAAATAGAAAATGATGTTGAAATAATGGATATAAAACAAAATAATAACTTAAATTACTTCTTCATTTTAATAAGATCCCTGATGATGACATTGACACACTTTGTATTATCAAAGTATGTGCCTGTTCTATTGAATTATTACCTTTTCCAATGAATTATCTAAAGATGTTTCTATGATAACAAATTTATAATGCTCACAAGCTAGCGATAACTATAACCAACTTCACCATCGTCTCCTTAAGAGGCCTTATTCCTTTTAAAATGCTGATTGTTTAGACCTTTTTCTCTATGATCAAACATGTTTCTTAATATACTATTGATGTTACTTTCTAGCCCTGGCTATTGGGATTTATTGGTATATATTTGAAACCGACAGTTTGAATTTATCATTGATAATTTTTGTTTCAAAAACTACTCGAAATTGACAAAATTCACGCGGAAAATTAGTTTTTTTAACTTGTTTTCGACTGTACGCAATGAAAGCGTGAAATAACTATGTTACTACCTAGAACTCGGGGAAAAGTATTATTCAGTTCAAAAATTTGGTTGAAATTATCAATATATTTGTCATAATATGAAAAAAATAAATTTTAAAAGGAATAAGGCCTCTTAATCTCGAGTCTGTGCGGAAAGAGAAGAGTTCTAGGATTTGAGGGCGTGCTAGTGCTATTTTATGGTTTTTACTATACTGAAAACATCGTCATTCTTTGTCAGTTATTTTAACATGATGAATGACCTGCATACTTATGTAAATTAATATATTTTGAATGAATATACTTAACGATTATGTGTCGGAGTAAAACTTCGGGGGAGTATTAAAGATGTAATAATTTAATGTTAAATGACACATCATAAATACCCGTCATAGCGGACACACATTCTATGACTTTTTGTAAGTCGATAGTGGGGCTTTTAGCCGCTTTTTCCCGCTGACGAAATCGAATAATATTAAATATAATTTCCCTTGTGGTTTTACCCCGTTTCGACATTATTGTATACATTAATCTTAGGGGTTTTTGTACCTATATAAAAGTCGCAATGACAAATGACATATGTATAATCGACAGAAGTTTGTTTACTTTACATAATAAGACATGTGTCTAAGGTTCGATTGCCATGTAAAATACACATTAGTTTCCGTTTCTACATCGAGTCTTCTCTTTCCACGCAGGCTCTAGCCTTGATATACGAGCCCACCTTATCATAAAAATTTCACGACAAACCGTCTAATGAAGGCACTACTTAAGCAATTACTGCACCTATTAAGCAGTATCATTTAATTTCACTGTTCACAACATAGGAACCACTAACGACCATCCATAGTGCAGCGCTAACAAGACATGGTTCCTTGAGAAAAAGTCCTTTTACCGTCAAATAAGGGTTCAAAATTGTAAAGCGACTTCGGCGACAGTAGTTGGAGTGCGGCTATGTTCAGTAGGATAACAGACAGTTTTCCTGGTAATTAGTGTATGATATTATCATTGGGTGCTGTTAACATGCGTTTACTAGGTTCCTGATGTTCAGTACAAACGATTAAGGAAATATACACAAGATGTATTATGAAGTTCATGGTACTGTATACAGCTTATTCATGCTGGGCTTCAACTTGACGTTTGCTGCTAAAATCTATCCGAGATTCCTATAATTCTGATTTAGAAATTGCTCTAGTTATAATTCCTTTTTTATAATTTGCATGACATAGTAATGATCTAAAAAAGTATAGCAGAGAAAGACCGAAGCGGTTTACTTTAAGCATGTCATCCATTTTGCATTGTAAAAAAAAGCGACGCGTAATTTTATTATTATTGAAAGCGTGTTTCCTGAATTATATTTTCACTCGTTCAAATTATCATCTCTGTTTTAGTGTACATAGCCGGATGAAAGCTAATTATAGGTTCATTAAATTCTTGAATAAACAATTGTTTCACGGAAAACAATAATTAATATTAAATTTGATATTTGACTGGTCGGTCGCACTTCAGTAGGATACACTCGAAAACACCACAAAGTATGTTATTTATCTCATTCATCACCATTATTTACTTTATATTTTTTTCTGGTATATATACAATGGTATAATAATCAATATGTACCTATGTATAATCAATATTGGTGATACTGATAAGTGAGAAATAAGATAAATAACATGTAACAGTTGAAACGGTTGGAATATTACTAATCATCCCGATTTAGGTATCATAAAAACATAAAAACCGGCCAAGAGCATGTCGGGCCACGCTCAGTGTAGGGTTCCGTAGCTGTCTATCCTTCACAATAGACGGGCTTAAAACGACGGTTTTAAGCCCGAGGTATAAATTACGAGAAAGATTTCAAGCTCTATAAAAACGCCAAAGTAACTGTAATTACTTATTACCTTCTGGAAGTTATCGACTATACGCGCCAGATTGAGCGGAATGTTTTAATGCAGTATGGCACTTAACTAATATGTGTTACGTTCGAAGTATCAGGACATCGCGCGGCACTTGTCATTTTAAAGAAAATTATGAAATCTGGCGATAACTCAAAAACGGCTCGACCGATTTTATTCTTATAAAGCCTCATTTTCATGATTTTTTCCATAATTTTTTGACCCGTGGTTGAAAAGTTATAGAGGGGGGAGAAGGGGACGCTATGTTTTGGATTTCTGGAGCAAATATTTGCAAAACTGCTGTCTTTATCAAAAAATAATGTTTGGAAACCTCTATTATTTTTAAAAGACTTATTCAACGACACCCCCTAGTGTTGGAACGAAAAAAAAAATTCACCTCGGTGTACGAGAGGTACCCGAAAAAAAGCTTTTTTTTTGTTTTTATTTTACTAGTTTGTCGGCGTGATACACGCACATACTCGTACCAAATTTCAGCTTTCTAGTACTAATGATCACTGAGCTAAGCCGCGGACGGATGGACAGACGGACAGACGACATCGCGAAACTATAAGGGTTCCTAGTTGACTACGGAACCCTGAAAATAAGACAGACTTTAATTTTAAACGAGTATTACCGAAATCATAATAAGCTATACTTAATAATAAAGAAAAAATATGCATACGTCTATAGTGAAACGTAGAACCTCTTCGGAACAAGCACACCCACCATATCGAAGTATCGACCAAGTACAGATGAAATAAAAAAAAAAACAGACATAACCTTAAATATTTGTGTATAAAATTTACACGTATACTTAGTATCACACGTTTGTTATATAGCTGTTATTTAATAAGCATTAGATAGACAGGTAATTGATGTATCGCAACGTGATATTTCAATAGGCGGACAATTGCATTTCCAATCAATTGTTGCTTATTCACTGAGCATGGCTGAATTCACACGTTAACTGATTTAGGTGATTAATTGATATAGCTGTTCTAGTAAATGATGTGAATTCAGTCATGTGGGGCTGTAATGGTATTTGCGACTCAAATCATTGGACTTCCAGGACAGTCATCTCATCGAGTACCAGCTTTCATTTCACACAGTGTTCCAAAACTGCCGCTTTTACAATTATTTTATTTCCCTTTATAGGTATACTCCCACGGTTTGTACATGAACGCCAATTATAACGGGTTTATTGAACGTAAATAAGAAATATCTCGAAAGACCCGTTATTATTGGTGTCAATTATATTTTATTTCACATTTCACACTTTTTTCTGAAACCGAAACCAATAGATTATTTTCGTAGCACTGAAAATTTATATTTTCATTATAACTTAGGTTGAGAAATAGCAACTTGCTAAACGTATTAAACACTAAAAGGTGCCCGCGGTCCGCGAATATTTTTTTTTTGCTTTATCCACCTGGAGATGCCCAACTACTCGTGTCCAAAAATGTTTTAAATTGTCGAGCCGTTTCGGCGTGATGAGAGGACTTCATTAGTACCATTTTAATGTAGAATAGATGTACAATTGTACAGTAGATTTATGACCGATGCTTTAATCACCCGATAGATACGAGTAAGTACATGATGAAATTAGAAATAGAAAGTGATGGTTATTTTATTATTTAACTATAGTGCTGCATAACGCATTCACTGCCAACAACATTATATGCAGCATACGAGTATATGCGTTCACCGTCATACAAGTTTGTTTCTAGGCCACGCCCCCTGGCCGTGAAACGCCACTATTAAAGGCTCGCCGCTATCGTTTACCTAGAGCTAGTTCTTTCGAGTTTACACACATCACGTTTAGAGACATGTAGGCGAAAAGCTTGGTGCCCACGGACCGCACGGTTCTCGGATTAGGATCGGACGCAGTGTGTAAGCACTCTTACGCCACAGGAGAGATCATAGTACAGTCGCCATCAGATATATCGCAGCATATAAGGCGTTCATAAATATGTGAACATGTACTGTAACGCCCAGTCAATAAGAGTCGTGTTCAGATATTTATGAATACCTTACATGCTACGATATGTCTGATGGCGACTGTACAAGTATTAAGGCTCTTTGTTTTATTCTTAGAAAGAAAGTTTTTTTCGTGTATATTAAATATTATGATGTGTGCAAGAAAACGTTTTGTTTTGTTTGTATTTGTACATTTATTCGTGAGCATTAAACTTATAAGATAAAGATAAGATAAAAAGATTCTTTATTGCACAAAAATAACAACAATTAGGTACAGCAAGAAGATGTGTGTAGAAGCGTGCATAACATGTGAAATTCGGAATTACCAGGAGACCCCGCACTAAGCTAAGCCTGTATCGCGGGAGCCAACGATTCAATTAAATGTCATGGCTTAATAGAATACAACATGTTAGCTAACAAACAAACTGAAATGATAAGCTAGCTATTCTACTGTTTAACGATAATGAAAATGAAAACAAATACAATAAGAATACAATTTAACATGGTTACAAACTGGGACAGGTTAAGAAAATTAAAAATAATTCTAGGCTCTCTTATCAAGGAGAACCTCAGTTTCGTAGTAGTTCAGGGAACTAACCCATTCAAATAGAAGTAATTTGGCCTTATGCATAGAACTTTGAGGAATGATTACATTTTGTTTTACAGCACTGTTGTAAATAGTGGAACCAAGGAACTCACCGAAACGCCTACCAAAAGCAGTGTGAACTCTGGGGATAGGCAGCCTGAAAACGCGTTTGCTTATTAAGTTGGAGTATCCGCTCATAAGTATAAGATCATCGCGAGTATAAGATCAAAATCTGAACCAAAATAAAAATCGTTTATTTGCTACAGGAACCAGTAATTATAATTATAAGCTACAGGATTTTGATGCATTGGATAAGGTTCTGTGTTACTTGTCGATTGGATGTGCAAATTAAATTTCCCCATCCATTCCCCTTATTATTAACCCTTAAAATGTTTTGAATACTTTTTTCTAATAAACTTTATTTATAATTAGTATGTTGTTGTTATTGTTTGTTTTTGACCCATTAGTTAGATAGATATTTCTAATTGCAGTGGTATAGGAACTTTGGTATCGTGAAAGTCAATACATGTGCCCAAGTGGAACCCGGACATAAGTTTGGTCTGAAGTTTACTTGGTCTAACTTAGACAAGTTTCATCTAACTATAGATATGCACATTTTACTAAAACAAGTGTACCTTGTTCAAGTTTGAAGTTTGTAGCCATCGCTCCAGGTATCGCTTTATATCTACATACCGGGTGTGACCTGTAACATGAGCAGTAAATTAAAATGAAGATTTTACTCTTCAACCTGAAAAATATTTGCTTCATTAACTTTTAATGTACGCCGATACTTTCCAATTCGGTTTATAAATGACGGAGTTTACCGCAGAGCTCCCGCAAACATAAAAATAATTAGCAAAATACAACCGAATTGTTAACCTTCTTTTGCTGGAAGTTGCTTGAAAAGAATCATAAACATTAGTAAAGTCTACAGTAGGTACCATGTATTTAAGTTACTTAGGCACGGAACTTGTGTGAATATTGAAAAATCGCCATTCATATTTTGCATCGCCCGTTGACGAAGGCTTTTATTCAGGTATATCAGCTTTCATTAAGCAAAATTAACATCTAAAAGGGGCTGCCGTTTTTGCGCGGTACTATTCTAATAGCGTGTATTCTCAAACTTTCGCCGTTAATTAGTAAGCTGGTGCGAGCGGACCTCAGGTGGGAGTGGGACGTGCCTGTACCGTGTATTTACATAAAGTTTGGCGCAATTACAGAATATGCTCGCCGACGTGCATGTGAATGACTGTGAAGGGCTGCGACGTTACAAACGTCGTGTTTGCAATCAGATGAACTCTGAGAGCCTGCGCTTTTGACTGTCCTACGTGCTCAATGTGAGGCTTCTTTAGACATTGAGTTGTTCTTACTCATATTGTCATGCGAAAATGTGTTTATTGGATTTTTTCCCACAAGTAACTAATTACCGACCTAAATATTTGTGGTAGGTAATATAGAACATACTGCTAAGCTCAGCGGCTAGTCTCAGATAAAGCTGCAAAAGCTGCAAACTAAAAATTAATGAAATTCAATAAGAAACCGAGTAATCCAGGGGGCTTATGGTGGTTACGTTTATCACGTGATTAATAAGTGACAAAGCATCTGTCACTCACACTCGCATTTCGACAAAACGTGATGGATGTTTGGTCACCTATTTATCGCGTGATAAAAGCAAGCATCATAGGAGTGTCATCCTGAAAACCCACTTTAAAAAGCGCTTTATAGTTTATCCTGGGAACGATTTGAAACGCGACGTATTGGTCCGTGGTTCATATCACAAGCCAAAAATTACTGCACTGTCAAGCGAATGATCATAATTGACTGAAGAAAATGAATGGTTGCGATACGGTCGTCTATGGTTACGAATACTTTAAGTCAGCGCTTGGGTCAGCGCGGATACTGAATTTGCGCAAGTTTTGTGAATAAGATAGGAGGTCGTTCGGCAAATGACAGATACGAATAAGCTGCCGACTAATCCATGGTTATAGAATATCCAACAGCATTAACCAACAAACTAACAATTAAGCACAACTAGCACAAGTATTATATACAATGCATAACTTCGTCCGTGTATTGTTTTTCTTTACCTTAGCCAGGTAAAAAGTATCTTTTAATCGTCTTTGCATGTCCAGCTACGCCTGTACCAAAATTGGATAAAATCTATCTAGCCGTTTTGGCGTGAAGAGCGGCCTAAGACACTTTTATCAACAGTTGACGCTGTACGGCTGGCACGCATGACTCATCTCCATAGAAAAATAATTTTTGATACAATTTTATAAATGTGTTTTTTAGTTTCAACCGCGTTGCCTGCTTTTCCGTGATGTCATGATAAGCAATGCCTCTGGGTCTCGCCATGTCTCAGCGCCGCGCCGAATGAGGGCTAATGGCCCGTTAATAACACGGCCCGGCTTGTAAGACTTTCGCTAGAGTTACGCCACCACACACAGGCTAAACCGAGGTTTTGATTCCCCAGTAAACATCCCCTATTCCTAGATTAGCTCTTACGTAGGTAACAAATACATGAAAAAAGCGGCCAAGAGCATGTCGGGCCACGCTCAGTATAGGGTTCCGTACTTGCCCATCCTTCACAATAGACGGGCTTAAAACAGCGGTTTTAAGTCTGAGGTTTTTTTCCATAATTTAGTGATCCGTGGTTGAAAAGTTAGAGGGCGGACGCGTTTTTTAATTTTCGGAGCGAATATTTACAAAACTGCGGACATTATCAAAAAATAATGTTTGCAGACCCCTATTATTTTTAAAATACCTATCCAACGACACCCCACACACTAATGTTGAGAGGTACCCGAAAGAAAGGATTTTTTTTAGTTTTTATTTTACATACACATACTCATACCAAATTTCAGCTTTGTAGTACTAATGATCACGGAGCTAAGCCACGGACGGACGGACGGACGGACGGACGGACGGACGGACGGACAGACGGACAGACGGACATGGCGAAACTATTAGGGTTCCTAGTTGACTACGGAACTCTAAAAAGATTTAGTCTTGTTTTGGCACCGTGCCGAATGCAGTCTAATGACTCGATTGTACTGTTTATGTAGTATGAATTTGTTGAATAATTGAAAAGTTAGGAACACGAGTTTTTTTTAACTGTATCAGGGCTATTAAGACCTCATTAGTAGTGAGTCACTACCAGACCTACCAGTGAGTCAGACTTTGTGTGGGAGTATAACCCGCTAATGGGATTATCTCCGCGCCACAGGAGTGATGCTTTTTACCGAAACCGCAAACTTCCTCGGGTGTATTTTCAATCGTTCTGGTAGGTTAGGTTTGTTTTATTACGGTTCAGAAAAGTTTACGGTTGCAAAGAAAAACTTGGTTGGCTATACATATAAAACAATTGAGACATGTGACAGTTTGGAAAACTTAAGTAGCTCGTTCGTTAGTAAACACTAAATATCATAATTTTAATGTAAAACTGATATTATATATAATGAATAAATGTGTAAGGAAAGCTATAAGTTCCTAAACTGGAAACCGTACTAACAAGTGATTGTAGGATAGTGAGTCGACGTAGCTAGAACGTAACCTCAAACAACCGCGAGTATTTTTTTATAATATCAAAGTAGTACTGAATCATGTACATAAGTGTTTGTATTATAAATATATTTGTACTTAGAGATGAGATTTTTTGTAAAAATTTACTGCTTAGATATGAATATTATAACTTGATCTTATGTATTTGACTTGTTACTAAACAAATATACACTAGCGGCTTTATGATCTGTTAGACCTCGCGAATTTGTTTCAAAAAGGTTGAAATTTATATTTTTACTTTTTCAACCTCCAGAACCCACCATTTTCAAAAACAGAATCTACAAAAATATTCTATACCATTCATGAACCTACTCACAAATTTTCATGTGTTATTTAGAAGTGCGCCCTTTAGGCGAGAACAGCCGAAAATCCTAACATGAAAGAAATGTTGGCCCAACTGAAGCAGATACGCTTCGCTCACTCAGTTAATAAAATTGTGGTAGTCTTTATGTGTTATAGTTTCTGATTTGCCGATACTGACCGATCTAAACGGCCCACCCTGTATACGCTCGTCACTCGTGTCAAACACTCTTTGTTTATTCCTCAGGAACATCATTAATTTTTCGAATTAAAAAGTAACTAGCCTGTATTATTCTCCGGCCTACAACTTCTTTCCATGAAAATAACATTTATAAAACATTTGTTTTGTCTTAATAAATATAAGTCTTAATAAATATTAATATTTATTAAGATCAGTACGATCGTCGCAAGTTAGAACGTGTCTGTTAAAACGTAGTGATTATTATGCTCTTTGGTGTCTGTGAAAAAAACAAAACACGAGCTTTTAACACCTTTATTTTTTAAACGGCGTTTCTAAGCGGCCAGTGGTTCACCATGAAGGTTTGCCGCGTTACAACATGAAACCCCCATAAAAGTTTCATGAAATAACTGGACACGAGACCTATAATTTGCAGTGGTAGTTTCAGACAACGGGTCTGTACGTCATCAATTCTGTGCAGCATTTTTTTATTTAGGTACGTTCAGGTTAAAAATGACTGGCGACGTTACACTGCATATTTCAAATACTCACGAATACAAAAGAACCTCCTGAACTTTATTTATTTCGAATAACCCAGACTCGTCGTGTTGGGTGTGAACAGAAATGAAAATAACTCCGGGACATTATCAACCTAATTCGATATGTTTGCACTCAGTGAATTTGCCACCCTCTTTGTATGCTCATTTGTGATCCACCACTAATTCTTTTGCTTGAGGGTTTTTCTACGAAGCAATAATTTCCTTTCTCGCAGGAGTCGCCCAAGCGAAAAGAGGAAGATAAAAAAGGTGGTCTCAGCGCTTTGTCGTTTGATTGTGAGAGTCCGGTTTGTGCGAACCTGCCTAGCCTTAATCTAAAAGAATAAAATAGAATTGAATATTATTTATTTCTAATAATCATACATTTATTTATTGAATCACATAAAATGTAACATATACCAAAGCGTTACACGGATTCTTAAGCTTAATACTTAACTAAAACCTAACTAACTTACAACTACACGATAATTATCTTGCTCTTTCTCTAGCACTCTCTTCCATTCGGTCATCAGTAGGGCCTGCAAATATTCGAACATTTTAGGTATTCGAATATTTGTTTTTTTTCGCAGATATTCGAATTATTCGAATACTATTCGAATAGTTGAAATTATTTTTAAAAAGTATTAAAAGTAGCTTTTTTTAAATTTCAGTGGTAAAATTAAACGAACAGCAATTCGTTAATACCTAAACATACGGTGACGACGACAATCCAAAGCGAAATCGACGATAAACCCTGTGTCCAAAGTGAAACCTTCTGTATCTGTCCCTTGACCCAGCCAGGTGGCTCGAGAACGAGATCCTCTTAAAGTGTTTTTGCGAAAGCTTGTAATCTAAGGTCCCTGAAGAACAACCCGTACTGCTCCTTGCTCTTCCATACGTCCTTGCGGTGATCGATGCTACGTAGCTCTTGTAGAAGTGAAGGCTTTGTCTACTGTCACATATTTTCTACTACACTGGGATGAATTCCATACTTGTTGTTTAGGAAACACTCCCTGAGACTGTACATCTCGCGGTTGTGAAGATTCTTGGCGTTTAAAGGCACGGCCTCGACACTTACGCAGAATGAACAGTCTCACAAATGATGGCTTTAACATGCCATATATAGTGAGTAGCACCTTCCTGTCCAAAGCGCCTAGCTTAGTCTGAGTCTCCTAGTATCTCTGTCTACTTCTAGTATCTCTGTTTGGCCCTATGGTTGACTGGTAGAGAATGCCATTTGGCATTAAGTCCGCCATTGGTACTGACTTGTTTTGTGCAATAAAGTTTAAATAAATAAAATATTCGTACTATTCGAATATTCAAATATTCGAATTGCAGGCCCTAGTCATCAGTCTCGCTATCCCATCCGCAAACAAATCGCATTCAGATTGTGCTAAGAGTTGGGAGTTGATGAGCGCGGTCGCGCGCGCAACGGGCGAGTGCAGGCGCAGGCGCGTGCGCGGGTGCTCCACGGCCAGCGGCGGCGGGCGGCGCCGTCCCGTCTGCTGCAGTACTCATCGGGTACGGACAGCTTTAAAAATCGTTCCGAAAGACCGATACTATCTACCTTGTTCTTCAGGATGTTAATAACAAAATTTACTAATCCTAAATTTCTACGCAACTCCAACGAATCATAGCCCAAATGCCCCTGCAGAAATCGCGTTGGATACATAAAAGGATAACAACTACATGCTTTTCTATATAAATTTCTTAGAAATTTCTTTTGAACTTGTTCCAACATGAGACTGTATGTTTTCTCGTGAGGACTCCAGGCCACTGTATTCGTCTCTAGGATGCTCCTGACAAGCGCTGCGTACAGCGCACGCGTCGCGGCAACAGTCAAGGGAGTAGCGTTGCGCAAAACAAATCCATGCCGCCGGTAGGTACGCGTCGCGAGTCACATTTTGTATGTGCGGCCGAAACGTTAGATGCCGGTCAAAAACCACTCCAAGATCACGGACTTCATCGACACGGACCATCACCTTCTCACATATGCGATAACCATAATAAAGTGGCGACTGTGAGCGAGAAAAGGTTAGTACTTCACATTTGTCGATATTGAAAACTAACCTGTTCTCTAAGCTCCATTTGTAGGCCGAGTCGATGTTGTTTTGTAGAGTTTCTCATCAAGAGTGGATTTGACCGGCATCACCAAATTAACATCGTCAGTAAACAGCAGCACTGTTGAATTTTCTATTATCTCATTACATTTTCAAAGCTAATTATAAAAGAAAATTCACATTTATAATAATGCATATTCCAGTTAGATTACACAGGGAATTCTCATTGTACCTACATAATAATATACACATTAATAACTTAACTTCATTAAACATATTGACAATACAAATAAAATACTACTTTACAATGCATGTGCTCGAAAAGAGCGTATTCTAGGCATTCAAACTGTGCGGAAAGTACTACTTTTCCACACTAGTGCTTTTTACTTTTCAATTTTTTTTTATATTTCTAGCTGTATCTGACAGGCTCACAGAAAGAGGTTTTATTATTTACAAAAAGTTTGATAAATTAGTCAAATACCGATTATTATTACATATAAAAGTACAATAAAACCAATACTTCATTAATTAATGTATTTAACACGTCATTCATTACATAAGATAAAAAATTTGATTAATAAACGAACTTTAAATCGTTATTCATTAAAAACATTTGGCTGAATGTACACGCGCTTGTGCCATTTTGACATAAGACGAATATTAAAAAAATACTTTTGCACATGCGCAGTAGTAGACATGTCGAGCACAGTTTACAAATAACCCCGCCATTTTGTATTGATGTCTATTTTATTTCGAAGTTGTTTTGTGCAAATCTGTTGTAGTAGAGTTGCTAAGCCGCGAAATTGTGCGCATTGGGTTACAAGCATAACATTTCTACCACACATAGAGCGTTCCGCGGTGATTATTTTCAGATGTGGAGGGAAGTCAAATTCGTCCCCTGCGTGGCGGGAGAGCGGGGTGAATAGGACCAAGTACTGCTCTTTTTCTTTTTTTTATTACTGATCAGTTAAGGCTATTAGGGCTTGTGCGGTATCGTTTTCGTGTAAAACAGATATCAGCAATTAATTTTTTATGTTATAGTTTCATATAAAAATTTGGGTATATTGCCGAAAAGTTAAAATCACAACAAGTTTTTTTTATTCAAAACGATAAATGGAGTTATATATCCTGAATATTTATAATTTAAAAAAATATCACTACATGGCAAAAATCTTGTTTTTAAAAATGTATACATATTGGGCACATCTGATACAAAAAGTACCTTGAAAAAAATGTTGATGTTAATCTTAGTCTGTGTGCTATAAGCACATTTTGCCAAGTCACAAAATTGTGTGCATCGGGATACAACCACGAAATTTCTAACACAGATAGAGTAGTCTGCGGTGATTATTTTCAGATGTGGAGGGAAGTCAGATTCGTCCCCTATGCGGCGGGAAAGCGGGGTGAACAGGAAAAAGGAGTCCTCTTTTTATTTTTTTATTACTGATCAGTTAACGCTACTAGGGCTTGTGTGGTATCGTTTTCGTGTAAAACAGATATCAGCAATTCATTTTTTATGTTATTTATTCATAGTACCATATAAAAATATGGGTGTATTTCCGAAATGGTAAAAATCACAACAAGTTTTTTTATTCAGGGAGATAAATTAGTTATATTTCCTGATTATTTACAACTAACAAAAATATCGCAAAATAGAAAATTTAATCTAGATTCTAAAAATGGTTCTCCCTGTTTTGGCATAATGTTTTTAGTCATAATTTTGCACGGCATAATCTATGTAGGCATAATTGACTTTCCGCATAAACTGTTTTGGCATAATCAAGGTTCGCATAGTTTGATAACGCAGATATTCCTTTGTCATAATTTATTTGCGCATATTTTTGTTTGTCCTAATCATGTCTACACATAAAATAAATAGGCATATTTTCATTTGTCATAATTTATTTGCGCATATTTTTGTTTGTCCGGATCATGTCTACGCATAAAATAAATAGGCATATTTTCATCACTCCGAAAATTTTATTTACTAACGTTCCGAGAACCAGTAGACGAAGCCCCGCTTCACTGGGCTTCTAATTTTTGCTCTAAGGGACAAAAGGTAACGAACGAACCTACCTAAGTATTTGTAGGGATGAGTGTGGGTGTGCTCGCATTTCGTTTTTCGAAGGACGCAGTTCTAACTTAACGTAACCTACTTTTCTGCTAGCAGTTCGTTTTTTTAAGGGACGCAGTTCTAACCTAACCTAACCTACTTTTCTGCTAGCATTTCGTTTTTGCGAGGGACGCAGTTCTAACCTAACGTAACCTACTTTTCTGATAGCAGTTCGTTTTTTTAAGGGACGCAGTTCTAACCTAACCTAACCTACTTTTCTGCTAGCATTTAGTTTTTGCGAGGGACGCAGTTCTAACCTAACATAACCTACTTTTCTGCTAGCAGTTAGTTTTTGCGAGGGACGCAGTCTAATTTAACCTAACCTACTATTCTGATAGCAGTTCGTTTTTTTAAGGGACGCAGTTCTCACCTAACCTAACCTTCTTTTCTGCTAGCATTTCGTTTTTGCGAGGGACGCAGTTCTAACCTAACCTAACCTACTTTTCTGCTAGCATTTAGTTTTTGCGAGGGACGCAGTTCTAACCTAACATAACCTACTTTTCTGCTAGCAGTTAGTTTTTGCGAGGGACGCAGTCTAACCTAACCTAACCTACTATTCTGATAGCAGTTCGTTTTTTTAAGGGACGCAGTTCTCACCTAACCTAACCTACTTTTCTGCCAGCAGTTCCTCTTTGTGAGGGATGCAGTTCTAACCTAACCTAACCCGCTTTCCTTGTAGCAATTTAAGTATGCCAAGATAGATTCGGACAATAGATAATATGCCAAATACCATTATGCTAAACCAAATTATTCGTAAATATAATCGGGCTAAACAATAGTATGCGAATACAATTTCGGACAAACACATTTTCGGTAAGTTAGAACTTATGCCAAATAAGGTTTCTGCCACATTACCATTCGTCGAAAACTTAATATGCCAAGTCTGTTATGCTAAAACAGTTATAGGTTATAGGTTATAGGTTATAGCGGGCTAGTTTTCCGCAACTCGACGTCTTACAATGCGCCTATTTTGCGTGAAGGGTTGCTGGCACTACTCTTGCCAACCCAACTCTACCAGAAAGCCTAGCAGTCCCTTGATGTTGCCGATGACTTCTGGGAGTGACCTCGGAGACCCGAGGTGTTGTGCCCGGTATCTGGCCACACCAGGACATTCGAGAATGACGTGGGCGGCTGTCTCTTCGGCCTCCATGCATGCTCTGCAAAGAGGACTGTCGGTAACACCTAGGGTGAATAAGTGCTTGTTTAGTAGGGCATGTCCAGTTATCGCTCCAGTTATGAGCCGGAGCTGCGGCCTCTTTAGCTGCCTCAGCTTGCGTGACAACCCGGGGTGGATTGTCGGAAGGGCCTCTCTGCTCTGCCTGCAGGTACCTAAGTTAGACCAGTATAGTTGCTGTTCTATCTTCGTGTTTTTACGCACTGTGTTGCGCAGCCAGGCGAATGGCAGAGGTATGATTGGTTCGGGTCCCTCTGCTTCCATCTCCGAACCTCCTCTCGCCAGTTCGTCAGCTGCGTCGTTCCCACGCGAGTTGCTGTGTCCTTTGATCCACTGTAGAGTTATGCTATTATTATTACATACCTCTGACAATGCTCGGTGACATTCATGTATGAGTCCTGAGGTTACTGTGTAGCTCTGCAGGGCTTGTAAAACTGATCTGCTATCGGAGAGTATGCGGATGGGGTAGTCCTTTACCTTCCTCGCGATGATTGC
Organism: Apotomis betuletana; assembly: GCA_932273695.1. Taxonomy (NCBI): domain Eukaryota; kingdom Metazoa; phylum Arthropoda; class Insecta; order Lepidoptera; family Tortricidae; genus Apotomis; species Apotomis betuletana. Next base: position 18,420,632 of record OW026301.1, on the reverse strand, counting down.
ATGGGCTGCCATTATGATACCCATACATTCTGCCTGGAAGACTGTGTTATGGGTTCCTAGTGGTGTAGAAATGTGTATGTTTAGGTCCTCTGAGAATACCCCAGAGCCAGTGCCTGACCTTGTTTTGGACCCGTCGGTGAAGATTCTTAACTCCCTTGGGTTAAGACCTTCGCCAGGTTCCTCATGCAGTTGTATCTTATACTTTTTGTCGAAGACGAATTGCTTGGGTATCCTGTCAGTGACCGCTTCTATCAGCGGTTCCTTACCTACTGCCTCGTAGAGGATTTCGGTTTGCGGCACCCTAGCTGATCTCCAGAGGTTCAGTTTCCTAAGACGTATCGCCGTAGCTGCCGCCTCTTGTTTAACGAAGAGATGCAGCGGCGGCAGCCCCAGTATAGCTTCCAGGGCTGCAGTGGGTGTAGTCCTCATGCATCCCGTGGCCGCCATACAAACTAACCTCTGAAGTCGTTGTAGTTTAGCTTCGACGGTGGTTAGCTTGGTTCGTGGCCACCATACTACTGCACCGTAGCTTAATATTGGTCTGATGACTGCCTGGTATAGCCATAGTGTGATCTTAGGATTAAGACCCCAAGTTCTACCTACCATTCTACGGCACTGCCAGAACGCGACTGTAGCTTTGTCAATTTTGTTGTTGAGATGGTTGCTCCAATTCAACTTGCTATCAAGTATTACCCCTAGATACTTTACCTCAGTCGACAATTGGAGCTCTGTATTGAACAGTCTAGGCAGTCGGTAGGTGCCCAGATTACGTTTGTTGGTGAACATTACCAGTTCAGTCTTTTTTGGATTGACTGTCAATTCGTTGTGGTTGCACCAGCGTTCCACGATGGCCAGTGCAGAGCGGGTGACGTCACATACCGTACCTGTGTGATTGCCGCTCGTCAGTATCACTATGTCGTCAGCATAACCTACTGTGTAATAGTGATTGTCATTTAGTGTGGCGATGAGGTCGTTCACCACCATGTTCCAAAGGAGTGGTGAGAGTACGCCTCCCTGGGGGCACCCCTTTGCCACCAGTGCCTGTTGTGTCTCGCCGGTTCCGAGTCGGATGACCCTCTTGCTCAGCATGTTGTTTATCCATTGTACTATAACATCATTAACACCGTGCCTTACCAATGCTGCTGTTATGCTGGTGAAATTGGTCTTGTCGAAGGCTCCCTCAATATCTATGAAGGTGCCTAGGCACATAGACTTGTTCATAAAGGCCTCTTCTATTTTGAAAACTACGGCATGAAGAGCTGATTCTGTAGATTTGCCCTGGCTGTAGGCATGTTGGTTAGGGTGTAGGGGTACACTAGTTAATGCCTTCTCCCTTAGCTCCCTGTCACATAACCTCTCTAGTGTTTTAAGCAGAAAAGAGGTTAAGCTGATTGGTCTGAATGACTTGGGATCCGAGTAGTCACTTTTACCTGGTTTGGGTATAAAGATGACTTTCACTTCTCTCCATCGTCTCGGTACGTACCTGTGAGCCAGACAGGCGGCCAGAACGATGGTCAGTATCTGGGTGAGTTCCTCTCCTCCCCATCTCAGCAGGGCTGGGAAGACTCCATCCAATCCTGGTGATTTGTATAAGTCAAAGCTGTTTATAGCCCACTGTACTTTTTGTGGGCTGATTACCTCACATGCTTGTTGCCACTCCTCCTCCGTCGGTGTAGTCTCCTCATTCGTCCAGTTCACTAGCGGCGTTATTTCGCAGCCCGGAAAATGCGTCTGTACTAAGGTACGTTCCGCCTCCTCCGGTGAGCTGGTGAGTGTGTTGTCTGGCTTACGTAGGGATCCTAAGGTTGCAGTTGCCTGGTTGGAGAGTACCTTTCTTACCCTGTTTGCCTGCGTACATGTCTCAATACTGGTACAAAAGTTCCGCCATGAGCACGACTTTCTGTACCGGAGCCGTTGTTTGTACCTGGACTTGGTGTTCTTGTAGTTGTCCCAGTCTCGGTCTGTACCCGTATTCATTGCTCTGTTTAGTTGTTTCCTCATCTTTTTCCTGAGCCTCTCCATCTCAGGCCCCCACCAGTTAGCTTCGTTCCCGCCGCTGCCTGAGGGGGTGGATAGGGGACATGCATGGTGGTAGCAATCCATGATGGTATCTGTAAGGACTCCTACCTGCTTTTCTATCTGTTCAGCCCCCTCTAGTTTGTTGGGAACCTCTATCATCGACAAGGCTGAGCCTAGTCGGGTCGCATACTCGGTGCGATGCGTTCTGCGTGGGTTCCGCCTAGGGATGGCTACAAGTGTTTTTACCTGAATATCGAATCGAATCCATCTGTGGTCCGAGCAGGATAGCTCCTTAGAGACCTGCCAGTTTGAGATGTTTTCCGATGCTATATCAGTTGCTAATGTCAAGTCAATGATTGTTTTGCTCCGCCTAGTTACGAATGTTGGTTCCGATCCTTTGTTAAGTATATTAAGATCTGTTGTAAATAGGTACTCGACAAGTTAGTGCTAAAACAGTTTCGGACAAACAAAAGTATGCGACATAGAGGGAACCCTCTAAAAATAAATACATGATGGATACTTTTCATACAAACAGTAACTTAAATACATTGTTAATAATAATAATAATAATTAGGGGGGGTAATAACCGCCCCCGTGTGATGCGCTACGTGACACAAGCCTTCGCGGGGACTGGCACCAGGCCCTGCGATTACATGGCATGTGTCACGGAGCGCATCGACTACCTAAAGCAGAAAGTTTATGCATGGGCAAGCCGTATTCGTCGCTACAGAGAGCGTGTGGATCGATTCCAGCAGAATCGTCTCTTCCAAAGTGACCAAAGGAAGGTATACCGAAAGTGGGAGGGAACCGACCAATGTGTGAGCGACGGGCAGCTGCCGGATCCTACTGCCATGATTAACTTCTGGCGTAGTATCTGGTCGGTGCCAGTCGAGCACACCGAGGGCGAATGGATGAATGTTGTCAGACGTGAGTGTGAGCCGATCGAAACCATGGGGGCTGTGACTATCAGCCCCGATGATGTAAGCTGTGCGACCCGTACGACTCAGAACTGGAAAAGTCCTGGCCCGGACGGGTTGCACAACTTTTGGATCAAGTGGTTTCGATCATCACACGAACGTCTGGCAACACAATTTCAAGACGCCCTCGAGCTTGGTTCCCTGCCATCTTTCATGACTACTGGTGTTACCTTCCTGCTCCATAAGTCCGGTAGTACCACGGAAGCGAAAAACTATAGACCCATCACGTGCTTGCCCACTTTATACAAGCTCCTTACGTCCATTCTGAGAACTAAAATTAACACGCACATTGTTGCGAACAACGTTTTGGCCTTTTCTCAGAATGGGTGTAGGGTTGGGTCTATAAGGCCTATGATTCGGTGCCTCATTCATGGCTGGAGAGGATCTTAGAGCTATATAAAATTGATACAGCTCTGAGATCCCTCTTAGGCGCGTGCATGAGGCAGTGGACCACAGTCCTTCGTCAACCAGGTGGCGGGGATGGCCCCCCTGGCCCGCAGGACTTGATAAGGATTGAGAGAGGTATTTTCCAGGGTGACAGTTTGAGTCCTCTGTGGTTCTGCCTAGCCCTGAATCCGCTCAGCACTCTGCTGAAGGATTCAGGGCTAGGTTGCCGACTTCGAAGAGGAGGTGAGGCCATTTCTCATCTGCTGTACATGGATGATCTTAAGCTGTATGCACCAAAACGCCAGGATCTGGTGGAACTACTGGAAGTAACTGAAGCCTTCAGTAGCGCCATAAAAATGGAGTTTGGTGTAGACAAGTGTGCGGTCATGCATGTACAGCGGGGGAAAGTCGTAAATTCCGCGAACTTACAGCTTTCTGAGACAATGTCCCTCAGGTCTATCTCCGAAGTTGAAACCTACAAGTACCTTGGTATGTCACAGTCATTGGGTATTGCGGACGGAGACATTAGACAGGCGTTGAAGGAGCGTTTCTTTTGTCGTTTGACAAAGTACTTAACAGTCTTTTGTCCGGTGGCAATAAGGCGCGCGCCTTTAACGCTTGGGTGATGCCTCTGCTCACTTACTCCTTTGGCATACTAAAGTGGACTCAGACTGAGCTGGACGCCCTGGATACGAGGGTCCGTCAGCTGCTCACTACACACCGCATGAGGCACCCACGCTCGTCAGTTATGAGACTGTACATCCCGCGTAAGTGTGGAGGCCGTGGCGTTTTAAACGCCAAGGACCTCCATAACCGCGAGGTGTGCAGTCTTAGGGAGTATTTCCTAAACAACGAGTGTGGGATTCATCGCGATGTAGTAGCAGTTGACAAAGGCCTCACCTCTCTCTCCTTAGCAAACGAGAACTGGCGCAGACCAAAGGTGCTTAGCACCGATGACCGCAGGGCTGTATGGAAGAGCAAGGAGCTACACGGGCGGTTCTACAAGGCCCTTACGGGGCCCGATGTAGATCTGCTCGCGTCGGTGAACTGGCTACGCTTCGGGGATCTCTTCGGGGAAACCGAAGGTTTTGTCTGTGCAATTGTGGACGAAGTAATGATGACGAACAATTACCGGAGATATATCCTGAGGGACGGTACGGTCGACATTTGTCGGGCATGCCGCCGTCCCGGCAAGTCACTCAGGCATATAATCTCCGGTTGTTCTCATCTTGCTAACCGCGAGTACTTGCACAGACATAACCAAGTAGCCAGGATCATTCACCAGCAACTTGCTCTTCGATACGGTCTTGTGGGGTCTGAGGTGCCGTACTATAAGTACGCACCGATGCCAGTTCTCGAGAATGGTCGTGCCACGCTCTATTGGGATCGATCTATCATCACGGACAGGACTATTGTAGCCAATAAGCCTGATATCATGTTGGTAGATCGATCCAAGCGCCAGGCAGTGCTCGTCGACATCACCATCCCACATGACGAGAACCTCGTGAAAGCCGAGAAGGACAAACTCAGCAAGTACCTTGACTTGGCTCACGAGGTGACCGCCATGTGGGATGTTGACTCGACGATCATTGTCCCGATAGTCGTTTCGGCGAAAGGTCTTATAGCGAAGAGTCTCGACAAACATCTTAAGAGACTCTCGCTAGATGGCTGGATCAAGGGCCAGATACAGAAGGCGGTACTCCTGGACACGGCGCGCATTGTCAGGAGGTTCCTCTCTCTGCAGCCCTAACCACCGGTAGCCTGGGCCCTGCCCCGCTGCCGGCGGCACCCTAGGTTAGGTTTTTTATAATGTGTTTATATATTTTGTAATTTCTTTATTGTATTTTACTTTTTATATACATATATTGTAAAAACCTAACCTAAGATACGAAATAAATAAAGGAATAATAATAATAATAAAAAATCTTTATTGCCACAAACTTAATCTAGACATTAACATAAAACAAAAAAAAAAGAAGTGGTACTTAATCGCTATTTAAAAATGCTACAATTAAAAATTTGGAAGAAATTGTTAAATAATAATCATAATAATAAATTGGTTATTTTAAGTTAGGGCAATGGGTCCCAATCTCAGCTTGTGCTGGGCTAGGTTGCCCCGCGCTGGTTTTCAGACTGGTCCCTTGGGGCCGGTTGCAGCTAATCTCACATCTGAGTATACTGTGTATTTAAAAGAGGAGTTTACTGTATAAATGTCTTACTCGGTTGAACTTAACATAATGTATGTGTGCCCTGTATTTGGGTGTGTATGAGTTAGTGTGTGTTGTGTGACTAGAGTTAATGAAATAATGAAATAATAATGAAATAATGAAATAATAATGAAATAATGAACTTTATTCTGCAAGTAGGCCACAAGGGCACTTTTACATGTCTGAGTCTACCGGCATTTCACAAGAGGAGACCACTGTTGAGAAGAAACGCCGAAAGAAACTCAACATTAAGTCATTTTTTCAGAAAGCATAAGTAGTTACTTAACTATTACAATGATATGAACTTAACTATACGTAGTTCTACAAGAAAACATATTTTAAGTGTATTTTAAGATATAAGTGAGGAAAAGTGCAAGAATAAAATAAAAACTACAAGAAAGCCTGACGGTTTATCACAATTTATGTACGTTTGATAATATGCTTTCTTATTAGAACTGTGTCCCTTAAACTAGTTAGGTACAATCTAAGAAGGAGTCAGCTACGCGGTTTCTGGTTCAGGCCATGCATTTTTGTCTGTCAGATAGTCCTCTACTGTATAATATGCTTTTGACATTAGAGATTTTTTTAAATAATTTTTGAGAGATGGAAAGGCTAATTTTAAAACATGATCAGGTAACTTATTATAAAAATGAATACATTGGCCTAAAAATGATTTACTTACTTTACGAACACGAAACTTTCTAATAGCAATTTTATTTTTATTTCTAGTGTTAAAACTGTGGACATCGGAATTTTTTGTAAATGAATCTAGGTTTCTAATAACATACATAATAATACTCTCATAAATATATTGGGACGCTACAGTTAAGATGTTTATATCTTTGAAAATGTCTCTTAAGGAGTCACGAGAATTTAGGTTATATATAGAACGAATGGCTCTTTTTTGTAGCACAAATATAGTCTGAATGTCAGCTGCTTTGCCCCAAACCAGAATACCATATGACATGACACTATGAAAATAACTATGATAAACTAGGCGAGCTGTATCAACATTACTCAATTGTCTAATTTTCCTAACAGCGTACGCCGCTGAACTTAATTTACCTGCAAGCACTGCTATATGTGGACTCCATTGCAAATTACTGTCCAATGTTATACCTAAGAATAATGCCTTATTCACTATTTCTAAACATTCACCATTTAGTAATATAGTAGAATCTACCGCCGTAACATTCGGTAAAGCAAATCTAACACATTTAGTCTTCTTGGCATTTAATAGAAGATTATTCGTAGTAAACCAGTTAAGTACTTTCTCTAGTGTGCCATTAATTTCCGCATAGTCGGTTGATTTCCGGTGAACCTTAAAAATTAATGATGTATCGTCGGCAAATAGTACTATATTACAAAGATTATCTACTATAGATGGTAAGTCATTTATATAAACCAAAAATAGAAATGGACCTAAAATAGAGCCCTGTGGCACTCCTAGCTTAACTATAGCTCCTTTGGACTGGGTTCCATTTACATCCACTGTTTGCATTCTATCACTGAGATATGTATTATGTATATATATATATATATATATATATCTACTGCATGTTTAATTGTATTTAATATATATATTCATTGTCCTGTCGTTTTAGAGGGTGTTAAAATTCACATTGTTTGGTTAGTAAGTGTTTTCTGAAATTGTTGATGTTGAGATTAGCCCGTGTGCTCGTGATACATAAGCAAAAAAATATTTTGTATTAATTACATCAATTTGTTTTTCTAGGACGTATATGGTAAATATTATATGTAAAAGCATGTTAATAATCATTATTTAATGAAGCGAAATAGGATGCGTTCGGAGATTTACGTTGGTTACGCCGGCGTAAACATATTATATTTTAAGCTACTGTTTGTATGAGAAGTGCCCAACATGCATATATTTTTAGAAATTAGATTAAATGAGCGTTTTAAAATATTAATAATAATTTGAAAATGTTTACGAAATTTAACTAATTTACCTCACTGAATAAAAAAACTTGTTGTGATTTTTACCTTTTCGGCCATACGCTCATATTTTTATATATAACTATACAATAATAACATAAAAAAATGAATTTCTGATATCTGTTTTGCACGAAAACGATACCAGACAAGTCCTTGTAGGCTTAACTGACCAGCAATAGAGAAAGAAAAGAGGTAAACTTGGTCCTCTTCACTCCGCTCTCCCGCCTCACAGGGGACGAATCTGATTTTCCTCCGCATCTGAAAATAATCACCGGAAAACACTCTATCTGTGGTAGAAATTTTATGCTTGTAACCCGATTCCTACAATTATGTTAGAAAACAGCGGACTAACAACTCTACTATTGAAATAATGTCGAGATAAATGGACGAATCATAAATTTAATCCCGTAAAATGTTTTTGAAGAAGTAAAAAATGTTAACAACGGCCTCTTGTTGGATAAATCAAATCAAAACACTTTTTTCCAATGCAGTCTTTGTGAGTATTAAAGTATTTTCTATTTTCTCGTACATGCATAGTAAAGTTTTGTACGAAACTAGTGTGTAAGATGATTTCCGACTCGTGTTTGTAGGTATAATCACTCGCCCGTACCTCGCTCGTGAATAAAAATCACACTCGTCTGAAATCACCTACCTTACACAATTGTATCGTAAATAACTATAGTAACAGTTCACCATTTTAGCGAAATACTTATTATATCTACGTCTACGTAGAAATCTAATCCCGTCCTTATACGATATTATGCTCCATTGAATTTCCAGTAACACTAATAAACGAAGGAAAAAATAAAAATATAATACTAAAAATCCACTCGATTTAGCTGTTATGTTGTGGTTATTTAATGGGCCGCAATATTTAATTCAACGATATGGCGCTTGGTTATTTATAATTAATGGAAGTTATTTCTATTATTGAGCCTAATGCTAGACCGGTACCCCTTTTCAATGTCATAGTGTTTCAAATGTAATAAAATAAATTGAATGAATTTGTGGAGGAAATTCTATCTCGAAGCTACTTTGCTTCGTCAGAAAAACAAAGAGACTCTGCCCTTTCTAATAAATTATTACTCATATGTTCGTACGAGACACCTGCCCGGAGGCTCCGTATTTTTGAACTTTCGTATTACTCTCTACGGGCTAGTATAGAATTCTCTGTATATGGTGAAATAAAAATTTGATTTATATTTATAAATATACACGTAGCAGTCTTACTCTGAATACCATAATTGTTAGAAACTTGTAAGCAGTCAAATAAAGATCAGAGCCCATGATAGTTTAATTTATCGCAAGATAGATAAATGATAAAGCACCCGTCTCTTTCTGGCAAGTATGCGAGTTGACGATTGCTTTATCTGTCCGGCGATGTGTCCTAAAGAACGCAACGTGACAGGATCAACCAGTGCAAAGGATCCCTCAGGACCCGCAAGGTAAGAAAAAAAAAGCTTTATCTTTTAAGTGATAAATGCGACCATCACCGCATTTTCGTCAGTTAACGTAGTAGGTACGAAATAATTTATGCAAAGTTGTAGGCTGGCAGGATCAAAGTAACTAATAATTAAAGTAGGTATTCAATTTGACTGGGTAGCACAAATTATTAAATTAATAACTGATTTGTCATTAAAGGTTTTAGGCTTTGATCAGTGTGGAGACCGTCGTCGTTGACATATCGTTATATTTATCTATCAACTGTTAAAATAAAAACAGCTAGTTACCGACAATGTTCAGTTAACGACTGCCCTTGAGCGTTTAAAAGACATAACTTGACTTAGAACTTCCTAGACACAAACCTATTCCCTTAAATTTTATTAGACGAAACAGAGTCTTTGTCCCGGTGAACAAATCGCCGGCGATCGTATTATTTCGTGAGTAGATTTATCGGTGTTGGATCGAGGGCCCCTTTGTTGGGTTTTTCCATAAATCACCCTCCTACTTAAACGGTTATTAGGACACCCGCGATTGATGCCCAATGGCCGCCCTTATGTGGCCGGAATGCCGCTGGATTCCAAAAAGCTAAATTACGAATCTGTCTGACGTTCAATAAGCGTCATCGAGTCACTTCAGATTGGCAATGACAATAATTCGTTTATCAGATTTCCGATGAAATTATTTGTTAGTCACTTTTATTATAACAGTGTGTCCTTAACTAAAAATATACGATAAATACGAAAATGTGTACGTGAGTAAGTAGGTATGTTGTTCTTTCTCGGAACAATGGATTAACAGATTGATATGATTTTTAGCCCAGCGGTTAAACAATAATGACTCTTCTTAAAACAATTGCCTCACGACTTAAATCGCGTAAAATAACTGTCCTTTTAATGTGAAGACCTGTAATCATTCCTATGTATATTAATAACGTCAACTGCTGGACAAAGGCCTCCCACTAGGATCTTCACGCCGGCCGGCCACACGTCGCTCTCAGTCACCGGTTCCCCACAATACTGACCACATACCAAGTTGCACTCTATCACCAAAATTTAAATGCGTAACCTCGTAGAAGAGACCTGGAATCGAACCCGGTACTTGTGTGGATTACCGGCCTAGGGTGTTGTCTTTTCACCACCCTAACTAAATAAGAGGAGTAGCACTAACCCTGCTACTAATATACGGTATTTATGACCGACTTCATAAAATAGGAAGTTCCCAGTTCAACGAAATCTAATTGCCATGTGTAAACAACTACACATTCGAATAATTAGTAAACAGTTTGATTGCCGATATCGTTAGGTACGCGTGTAACAAGTTTAGTAAATAGTTACCTATCACAATTCCCAGTGTGCTGTTCTAAGAGCTCATTAGCTATTTACGCTCATTCTACACGCTGATTGACGCGACAGTAAATACGCCTTGGGGTGAGCAATCCAAGTTCCGTGCGAGATAATCAAAATGATTTGTATGTATGTAAAACACTATATTGTACACAAAACATGAAATACATAAAAAAAAGTGTACATAGGCGAACTTATCCCTTTAAGGGATCTCTTCTAGTTAACCTTTATGTAAATGAGTAATAAATAAAATATAAATGGTAGAAAACCCATGCAATATATGTAGGGTAGGGCAGGGCTTAAAGGTCCGCGGGTAAAAAGGTCCATTTGTACATATTTAAAAACAAGTAAGGTATAGTAAATTTTTAATGATACTGGTGTAAGAAGCGGACGCTGCTGGGTGTGTAAAGCGCCATCGTCGACAGTCGGAGACGTCACACCTTTTTGAAAAAAAAAATGGACCTTTTAACCCGCGGACCTTTAAGCCCCGCCCTACCCTACAATATGAAAGAGAATGAAAAATGATACTCACGAAAATGCAGACCAAAATAATAGTGATATAAAGAGTGGGGAAAAAAGTCTATCAAATAAACTATAAAAAGAAAACATAATTATGCTTAATATATATATATAACATATGTTACGGGCAATTTGATAAGTCCGGGCACTATGAATAATGGCCGGTCTGTATTCGTAATGCCCGACTCAATTTGACAATGTGATTAAAACAGCATGATTAATCACTTTTCCCGGCCATTATGAATAATGTCCACCCTATCTTGGTCAAAGTAATAACTCCCTATCCCCTAACCTAAAGTAACGCAAAAAAAAAAAACCTAACCTAACCTAACCTAAACCCCTCGCCAACGGCCGCGGTCATTGCCCGGCTACAAGTAGGGAATTATTCATACTGCCCGGTCCAAGTGATAAATTCAAGCTCTCTCAAACACTGACTTATTACATGGACCACGGGCCCTCGGGCATTATTAATAATGGCCGATCAAAGTGATAAATTAATCACTTTGCCCATCGCTCTTGGGCATTATTAATAATGGCCGGTCCTTATTAATAATGCCCAGTTAACCACGTTGCCCGTAGCATACAATTATATATATAAATTGCTATGTATATAGGCAATTCAGATGCTTTTCCGCGCAAGGGAGTAATTTGACGTGACTAATGATTTTTTTATGAAATATCATCACTATAATTATGTCTACTTTTACACAGTATATTTAGCAAGTTCAATTTTAATGCAGCTCGAAAAGGAAATGTATATATCATACGGGTATATCTGTCATATGGCCAAAACATTGGTCTAATGACTAATCGAGTTTTGTTCATCGAATGAAACCCTATAAGGCCTGTTTTGACGTCTCTTACGTTCTATGGCTGAAATGGCTCCATATTGGCTGACATACCATAGTCCATAACATTTTTCATTTGAATTTGTCTTGTAATACCGCCTTGTGATCATAATCATCACTCTTCATTATTTTGTTCTTCATAACATTTTTTTGTAATTAATGCCAACGTCACCCAACATTGCTCATAATAAGTAATGATTATTCCGTTTTTAGGGTTCCGTAGTCAACTAGGATAGTTTCGCCATGTCCGTCTGTCCGTCTGTCGGTCCTTCCGCGGCTTAGCTCCGTGATCATTAGTACTAGAAAACTGAAATTTGGTATGAGTATGTGTATTTATCACGCCGAAAAACAGTAAAATAAAAACTAAAAAAAAAACTTTTTTTGTAAAGTAATTTACTAAAAAAGTTAATTATGATTTTTTGATAAAGTCAGCAGTTTTGTAAATATTCGCTCCGAAAATAAAAAAATAGCGTCCTCAACTTTCGTCCTAAAAGGAAAAAAAAAACTAAAGTTTCTGACGATATTCATTTATTAATAGCGGTAAAATGTAAGGCGCGGTGCAAATCTTCAACAAATGCTCTCCTGGGGAGGGTACTTTATTGTAAAAAAAAAAAAAAACAGGCGATGCTTCTGATTTGTCCAACTACAGGCCCATATCACTTGCCACAGTTGTGGCTAAGGTGCTGGATAGTCTGCTTGACGACATACTAGGAAAACACCTGGACTTGCATGACGCTCAGTTCGGCTTCAAGCCGGGCTTATCTACTGAAAGCGCAATATTGTGTCTCAAGCAGACTGTTCAGTACTACACCAGTCGTAAAACACCGATATTCGCCTGTTTTTTGGACTTATCAAAGGCATTCGATTTGGTTATATATGATAAGCTATGGCATAAACTACGTGAACATACAAGTGTTCCCCGCGAAGTCACGTCCGTATTTAAGTACTGGTACGCCCACCAGATGAATACTGTTAAATGGGCTGGCACGTATTCTGACGTGTATAGGATGGATTGCGGGGTTAGGCAGGGTGGACTTAGTTCACCGAAGTTGTTTAACCTCTATATGAACCAACTTATAGAGGAGCTCAGCAGCACGCGTGTCGGATGTCACGTGGACGGGGTCTGTGTTAACAACATTAGTTACGCGGATGACATGGTGCTGTTGAGTCCCTCGGTAGGTGCATTGCAGCGACTATTGAGCATGTGTGAAGTTTTTGCAAAGTCCCATGGGCTCAGGTACAACACATCTAAAAGCGAGTTATTGCAGTTTAAAGCTGGTAAAAAATCGTATCGCATGCCGCCTGTTACGCTTTATGGTACCGCCTTGAAGATAGTGTCAAAATTTAAGTACCTGGGCCACTGGGTAACAGAGAATATGTCAGACGTTGATGACATTGAGAGGGAGCGCAGAGCGTTGTGTGTGCGCTGTAATATGCTGGCTCGCAGGTTTGCACGTTGTAGTAATGAAGTTAAATTAACCCTTTTTAAAGCATATTGCCAAACATTCTACACGTGTAACCTGTGGGTCAGTTTTACGCAGCGGGCATACAATGCTCTGCGCGTGCAATATAATAACGCTTTTAGGGTACTGTTCGGGCTGCCGCGACATTGCAGCGCGTCAGCCATGTTCGCTGAGGCGCACACAGATAGCTTTGACGCTATAGTAAGAAAACGGTGCGCCTCCTTACTAGACCGCTGTCGCCGCAGCTCCAACAGCATTGTGAGCGTGTTGTCGCAGCGCTGGGAGTCGCCGCTGCTCGCGCGCTGGGTGCGGCTGCACGCGCCAGTCGTAGCCGCACCACGCCGCTTTTAGTATTAGTGTTACTTTTAATTTTTTACTAACATTACGTTTAAGATTTATATTTTTATTTGGTACTAACATTGATATGGATTTTATCTGAAATAAAATATTTGAATTTGAATTTGAATTGTCACAAAGTTTTATTTGCAAAATTATTAAAAGCTTCTGTTTTTGAGCATACTCGCAAAACATTCTAAAATAATTAGGCCTAATGATGCTTAAATAGAGTTTAACCTCACAAATAGCGAATGCTGTGCTGTAAATCTTGATTTTAATCGTAGTTACTTAATAACTTTGGGCATAAATAAAACTTTTAGTCTTGTAACGACAATTTTATTCTGGGCGTAGTAAAATAATGTAGGTTACGTTGTACGGTTGGCAACTTAAGCTTATTGCGTTCTACAGTTTTGTAGATTTGTAAAGAATTGTGCTACTGGACTTATGCGTCTTCGAAGAGATAATCCCCCCGTGCGTAATAAGGTTGTGATACGGGTCCGATTTCATTTAACACCCTTATTTTCCCCTGTTCGCTGAACTGGGCGGAAATAATTTACCTACAATACAACTAAGGTGTACTCGGATAATTCCGAATGGCGGGTAATTCCGAAAATTACTGATATCTAATAAACGGGGTAACATTTTTTGCGCTAGCACCACTTCTTACTGTAGAAGTGTATAGTATCTGAGGAAGTGTTGCTAGCGCAAAAAATGTTACCCCGTTTATTAGATAATAGTAATTTTCGGAATTACCCGCCATTCGGAATTAGCCGAGAAAACCCTATTCCTTTAAAATCTTGAAAAGGCACACCTAATCTCAAAAGGGCGGGACGGTGTCAAAGTCATTGCGTAGTAGTAATTTATACTGCGCAATGAGTTTGATTAGATATAATGTGAAGACTTCGATTTTCAAGTAGTTAATTTAAGATATATTTGTTGAAAAAAATTATTAAACTTCAAAAACGAAAAAAATACGGAATTACGTTTGAACGTAATTTTTTTGGGTATGTAATATTTTTTAAATAATAAATTATTTTTTATAACAAAAATGTACCAAAAATCCCACAAAGGTCCGCAAACGCCAAACCTAGTATCAGATAATTCATAAAAAGAAAAATATTTTTTGTATGAATATTATTTAACACGTTTTATCCAGATAGCTGTCAGGTATATTAATATCGTGAAATGATCCGTGATCAAAAGGAACAATAAAGAACCTGCAACCTGGTTCTTCGTAACGGACGTCCTGCTGAGAGCACTTCGCTGTTATAAATTTACTCTCAATTTATCTTTTTGTGGATTGCTTTGGTTGTAATAGCGGCCGAGGCGTGGGAAATTCGGCAAAAAGCCTACCGGCCGATAGGAGAGAAAATTTTAGCTGATTTCATTATTTGTGCGCGTTAACACGTTCACGTACACAGGACCTTTTTTATAGCCAAAAACGACACAAACATTTTGTCTTTATATTTGAAATAACTAAGAAAAATGTTCGGCTATAGATGGAGAAGCAGTTCTGCGAAGATAAAAGTCGCCGTCCACAGGCGTAGTGCCGTATCCTAATTTACATCTCTCGACGTACCTACTGTCCGTGGAAGTGTTAAAACCCAAGTAAATTATCACGAGTGTGTTGTCACCGACTAAACGGGCTCGACAAAATAGCCTACACACCAGCGCGCACCAGTATACGTACATTAGCTCTGCCTCTTCTCTTCTCTTTGCTCGCGTCTTCTTGTTGCTCAACGGTCAAAACCGTATTTTATATGTTGTTAGCAAATAAACAAATAATATTTCTCCTAAAATTGTATGTCAAATTAAAAAATATAGCATAACGTAATCGATAATCTTATTCAAAATTAACGTGACAATTTCACGTCACTGTAATACCTAATCGATGAGTATGTTACATGGTCAATGATGTGAACAACAAATTCTAATAAGAAATCCTCAGAATAACTGAATGCATCTTACCTACGATTGTGGAATTACCTTAATGCATGTTACATACGTCCTTTAAGATGGCGGGAATCACTTCACGTCTGCTTATGTTCTATTAACAGAAAATTAGCTCACCTACTGTAGTTAAGCACCTGTGTCTGTTAGCTATTCTTGCTTTGCCGAGTACCATTATACGAAACATTATTAAATTCAAACACCGTTTGTTACATTAAAATGATACTTCTGTTCATTTGGCTACAACGAAATTCTCATTATTTTCTTATTACGGTTTTATTTAGAAAAGTGTGATTTTTTTAAATGTTAAACAAGGTTCGTTGTCAATTTTATTAGACTTTATTACCCCGGGGGACTCGAAGTCACCTTGTATTTTGGAGCTGTATATTCCCTATCAGTTGTATAGATCGCCTAAAGGATGATTTTTAGTCATTGATAGTGTTGATTAGAAGAAAGAAAGAAAGTTGAAAATAACTAATTTAGAAAATGTTACAGAATTGTGTTATACGTATTGTAATTTTTGGTTTATTAAATATCTATAAGATAATAAGTGCCTATAGTACAGTGTTGTCACAAACAACTTTGGCAATATGGTAGAACAGGATGCAAAAAATAGTAGAAATTGGTAGAATATGAAATAGAAAAATTGGTAGCTCTACCACCACTCTGGATCAGTACGATTAACAATGCGTAAACAGTGTCTAATTGTTTAAATCTTGACAATGCATCGCCAAAGAAATTGCCGCGAAATATACTGTCAGCTGTCACTGTCAGTGTCAACTGTCAAGTAAGTGTCAGTCACACCTCACGCATTCACAGATCCACAAAAGCGTTACGTTTTAAGTGATGATATTACGAGAAAGGCTTTGTCCCTATGGACAACAGGCTACATTCAATAGTAAATAAGTACCTAACATTTCTTTCCACGCGTTAAGAAATGTTTATAATCGTAATTTTTTGAAAAATAGGTAGATTTGATGCTGAAGGTAGTAGATAGGGTAGAACGAAGGCAAAATAGGTAGATCTACTGAAAAGTTAGATGTGACTACACTGCTATAGTAGTTTCCACACGTTTATGTGCTACTGTTTTTTTAATTTGACTATAGAACTGAATGCCGACATTTAATCGTATTGTCATAACTTAGCACTTTCGTGGCGTATATTATACTAAACTTTTCATTTTAAATATAGGTGAGCAAGTTTTCAATAAGACGCTTCTGCAGCATGCCTATTATTCATTACTGTTAAAATAAACTCTGAACTCAAATTGAAAGGGGCAGTCACAGGATACTTTTTACTCGATTACGGTTAAGCCAAACAAGCGGGTTATGACTTTCTTCACCATGCGAACAATAATAGTTCTTTACGAACTTGGTTTTCACAGTTTCAATGTAAGTGGATCTTATGAACAAGTGGGAAACATGTTTTTATTTTCTGCGTGTGGGAGTGTTTACGATCGGTTTAATAAGGTTTTTAATCCGTAGTTTTATAACCTCACAGGCTGTTACAGAAACACTTTCTGAATTTATGATCCACTTTTCCTAGCCTTTAAAACACTTTTACTTTTAAAAGCATGCGTAAAATATTTCAATGTAATTTCTACTTGAAAAAACTTTACGCGTTTTTACAATGCCAATTAAATTATGAGTTCTAGAAGTTTTACAACATTCCACTATATAACATGTAAAAGGTTTTTTTTAAAAGTAATAGCAGCTCATTTTAATATCACGCACATTGGAGCAAATATTGAATGTTTAATTTATTTTTTATTCCTTCATGCGAAATAGAAAGTAACTATACATGTACAAGTGAGTGTTGAAAACTGCGCCTTATTTAAGCTACTAATCGTTTCGACTTAAATTTACCGTGCCTAAAATTGATTAATCGTCAATTTGCTGTACTTTTTAGATCCTTTTCCTTGTGATCTTCTTTAGTATTTGTTTCATGTTGCACAAAGACATTAGCATCCTCATCTTACGATTCGGACAAGAAACTTGCTTGCATTGGTAATTCTGTAAATTAAAAGCCGAATATTGTGGAATAAACATTTTATCTTATCTTATCTTGTGAGTACGCTCCATCCATCGTAGGTTTCATGAGGGCATTAAACAACATTCAGTAAAAAACAGACAGAAACATAAAAGAAGACAGAAAATAACATATTTATATACATACATCCATACTAATATTATAAACTAGCGACCCGCCCCGGCTTCGCACGGGTGCAATGCTGATAAATTATGCATGTATTATACATATAAACCTTCCTCTTGAATCACTCTATCTATTAAAAAAAACCGCATCAAAATCCGTTGCGTAGTTTTAAAGATTTACGCATACAAAGGGACATAGGGACAGAGAAAACGACTTTGTTTTATACTATGTAGTGATGCGAAAGTGTGTCTGTCTTTCTGTCTGTCTGTCTGTCTGTCTGTCTGTTACCTCTTCACGCTTAAACCGCTGAACCGATTTAGATGAAATTTGGTATATAGATAGTTTCAGTCCCGGGGAAGGACATATGATACTTTTCATCCCGAATAAATTTAGTGTTCCCGTGGGATGAGCGGGTAACACCGCGGGGCACAGCTAGTACATAATAATATGATCTGCCTGGTTAATTAGTTTGGAGTCAGTGGTAAATAAATGAATTTTTCAATGACACAAATAGTTGCTTTAAAATTAACAGAACATTTTTAAAATTATTTCAGACTTTTTTATTCAAAAGCATACATTTAATTGTCTCCGCGATAGCATTTAAAAAGTGCATAATCAGCTTGTGCCAGGAGGCATCTTGCCAGGACCCTGTAGTGATAAATCTTACGAGGCTCCCATTGAATAGACTTCCGCGAATTATTAACGTCCCATTAGTCTCCCAACGTCTTTATACATACGTACGAACGTCTATTGAAATATGTCCCCGCAATTATTAATCCGATTACTGACGTCGGCTTCAGTCAAATGTATTTAGTAAGGTTGTATCAGACGCTTCATGAATATTGTAGATTTGTTCAAAACAGTACAGAACATTATTTTATAGATTCGATTCAAGCAATACAGACTGGGGCCAACAATCTCAAGTGAATAAGGCTCCGAAAAAACATAGACGAGGTTTCTTTATCATCCAATCCATCCTAAATAAGGAGTGCCTAAAGGCATGCGCTACGATGGCCTTGTGTCACAAGCCACAAGCTTCTTAACCCTAGCTCTACACTACTAGCGAAGTTGTCCGAGACGAAGTTGGCCGAAGTATGGGATTCCGCAGCGAAGTGCACCTCCACAACTATCATATTCGCCCAATCTCGGCCAACCTTCGAGAGTAGTGTGGAGCTAGGGTAAGCTTGGCTTGTCGAGCGCCCATGTTAGGCTGAGGCCCTTGCTGACAAATGCCACCCTGACCAGACAAGAGTATAATGGCAAATTAGATGCTGATAAAGTATCCGCGTTGATCTCACTCTCAAATTAAATTAACGTGCTACCATAAATTACACTGTTTTAAATTTTATTTTAGCTTTTACTGATACACATTTTTAAATTATTTAATTTGATTGCATTAATGTGCACATTTCAAACTTTTTAAACTTGAACTTAAATTCAATTTATTTATTTAGTCCTCATGTGTGTGTTTTAAATAGTAGGTATTAAGGACCATTAATGGTTTTTGTAAAGTGGATAATATGCCTGAAATGAACAATATCCTATTCTATTCTATTGTATTCTATAAATGGTTGTTTTCCACCAGATGTCATAAATCAAGGGGATTAGTCCTTGGGAATATCTATATACTTAGTATTATAAATTCTTACATTGTAAAGAAAATCTGTTTTCTATGGAGAAGGGTCATTCTTTCAGGAAAATTCCTAACAGCGCGATGCAGGACTTGTATGGCACGCGGCGCCAGCTGTACAGCGCCATTGCATTGTTTGGTAAACATTTATTTGTTTTTTCATCACGCTGATTCGGCTGGACGGATTTTAACCTATTTTGGTGCACGGTCATATTATACGTATACAAGATGAGATGGTTATAGGTTACTATTTGCTAGGCAGACAGGTAGAAAACAGTAAAGAAAAAAATAGGCGGATGAAGTTACCGACTCCTTCTAGTTTAAATGTGATCTCTCTTGACCCACACAGCATTGACATAAAAATAGCTACCGGTTTAAGCCTTAAATACAAAGATCAAAGCTTAAAGAAAAATTGAAAAAGGAGCTACCTGGGGGAAGACACCGGGAATCGAACACATCTTATTTACACCTTAGCGACCTCTATGTGAATACGTTAATATTCACATCTTACCGCACCACTTTACAGTGGTGAACGAGCAAGCGAGAGAGGGCGCTGTTAGTTTTTTTATAAATTTATGAAACATTTAATGTCTAATTTTTTTATGATTTTTTTTATTTTTTAATGTGGGTATACCTACACCTCATTTTTTTATTTAAGCCTTTAATACAAAAAAATTAGACATTACATGTTTCATAAATTTATAAAAAATTTGCTACCGGTGTTTGAAATTGAAATTCTAAAAAGTCGACACATTTTGTGTAGGTATACTGGTGGCGCCGTGCCTATATATATATAAACTAAAATATGTAAAGCCTGACTAGAGTAAAATGTGCAGGAGGGCCGAGTTTGTGGGATTGGTACTACTGATTGAGTATAAGGTGTTGGCTGGTAGACGATATAATGAAGATTTATACAGTAATTATGGTTGTGGCGGCGCGCAGGAGCATCTCCACACACACATTTAACAGCGCCATACGCGCCATTGTGTATATAAACGACGGTAAAGAACTTCTTATGCGTTTTCCCTGCCCCATCCCCACAATTGGTATACAGCAAAGAAATCGGGTACAATTTGTGCAGAATATACACAAAGCTCAATTTAATAGTTAAAGGGTGATTTGGATGATATTTATTTCAAAAATCATCGTTTCCGAATGATAAGTAAAATAAGTTGCCATTGTGACTTGGGCTCACCTTTTTGTTTCCATCAGGCGAAGTGGAACCACTATGTTGTGCCGTAATAAAAAAAAACACATTAGAAAACGACGAATTTTAAAATGAATGCGTCTTTTATTTACATGCTTTTAAATATGCGGACGATAAGAGTTATCTGGGGACAAGTTAGTGTCCCCATCAAGTCGAAAGAACGCGGCACGGCGGCGTACCATCCTTTTCTCTATACTCGTATTATATTGCAACTTTAGTTATCATAGTAAAATCACCATTACCACTAAACACTGGAGGAGTGCTCAGTTCAAGATTGATTTTACTCTAATCACACGGGTAAGGCCAGAGAAAACATTGTACGGAATACAAAGACTCTTACTCTTTTATGATCGCTACAAAAGAAGCTTACCGCTTAAGTAGACTTGCTCTTTAAAAATATTTAACACCGTCACTTTTGTGCCCAGAAGTTAACGTTGTAATGTTTAAAGTTCATATTTTTTTCAAGGAGGTTAAGGCTTGGTTATCTTGAGCCCAAAACTCAAATCAAGACTTCAAAACACTAAGAGGTCGTTAACTTTTAGGAACGGTGCCAAAGTAGGTATTTTTTCAACCTTGATACTTTTATTAGCCTATTTAAGTCTTTCAGCTGTATTTATTTATTTATTTCAATTTAATTTCACAATATGCAAAAGTAAAAGTACAAATGGCTGACTTAATGCCAAAAGGTATTCTGTATTTATTTAGTTACTAACTGTCATTTAACGACAAATTACATTGTCAATGTAGGTTGTACTTTGTTTTATCATATCGTTTCACAGAATAATTATTCTGTGGAAAAATAATTTAATAACATTTTTGATCGTTTTTTTCATACGAAAAAATATTCATTGATCGAATATTCCTTTCATAGAACAATATTATTATATTCTTTGTCATACTTCGATAGACGCAACTCAGGACTTCAGTCGTGTCCCAGTGGAAACAATCTCTTTTTCTTCTTCTTGTATGTGTCTCTTCTGCTTGACTCAAAAAGCATTGAAATAAAAATATAGGGCACCTACCTTGTAGTACTTATTACTATAATACTTGAACGATCCTTGTCCCTGTGTGAATAATTATAAGTGAATTGATATTTAAAGATAATAAACCAGAGGAACTGACTAATTGACTAATTATATTGCTTAATTAGACCCAGGAAGGTTTTATGCAGGTTGACAATTTTATTATCCAGTTTTACCTTCATCGCTATAGATCAAAGCTGCAAATAAACCTTATTAAAAGTCAACATTGAAAAAGACCGCGAAATTGGTAGTAAAAGAGAATACTCACCAGGGTACAGTGTCGTTGGTCAAACTGATTAAATTGTTTAATTAATTCCTTCATGGAAATTATTGTACACAGGTATTATACAGGTACGGTAATTTTATTATCTGGGGGCCTATGATGGTTGCATTCATTATGTCATTTAAAAATCGGTAGAACTTGACAAATTTAAGTCGTGTTATATGAGTGGCCTACGATGGTGCACATCTTTATACATTTCGTGGATAAATAAGTGATAAATAAACGACGTATAAAATGATACCTTAGTTCACACTCGTACTAATTACAATTTTTTTGTCAGTGAAATTTAAACCATATGATGTTGTGCACCAACGTCCTAATTGCAACCACTTTTTCCGAAAAGTTAGTACCAGTGTGAACTAAGGTATCGACACAGATAATATAATACTATAAGATCAGTTTGAGTGTAATGTTCGGCTCTGGAACAAACTTGATTTAATTTTAAAATAAGCGAAAAAACGTCTCAAGCTTGAGTGGCAAAATTGCCAATGCCGGTGTTACCGTTTGATGCCGCTGGTTACGTTTTTCGGAACCTACTATTTATGTTAATGAGTAACTAGACATATTCATAATTTAACATCTCTTTTTATTCATTTACTTTTAGTTTTCCGAAGAACCGTGAGCAAAAATTATAGTGGACAAATGCAGATTCTCTAGAACGCAGAGAACAGCAGTAGTTCCCACAGTATCTTCGCGGATCTGTAGCGTTCATTTTAATGATGATGATTATTATCAAACCAATGCCGGATTTATTCAACTAAAACGCAATGTGGTACCAATTTGTATGTGCTTTATTGTCTCGTCATTCATTTAAATTTGTTAAGTCTTAAAAAAAAGAAAATAAATTATAAAGTATAAAATCAAAATTTACTTTGATTTCAGATTTTGCGACATTAAAGTTGCATTTGATAGTGATTATAAAAATAAATACGCTGTTAACACATTTAGTAGTAAATCACAAAAGTGACATTATTTTAAATGAATGAAAAAAACTAATAAGAGGTACAGTAATATACTTCCTAAACTATATTAGGTTTGACAACTAGCCATTTTCGTGCGCCGCGCATGGACTTTGACACTTACTTTAGCCAATGAAAACTTTAACCAATCACAAAAACTTCTAAGACGAGGGATGACTTCGTATAGATAGGCTAATATTTAAAACTGTTGGCAGGACAAATTCTTGTAGAGGGGATAGTTGTCAGTCAAATATTGGGACCGTTTTTGCAAGCCAAAAGATCCCGATATAGAACGACCTACACCGAGATGTTTATTTGATGAAATGTATTTTATATTTAATTTAATATGTCAATAAATATATTGCATATGGGTTGCCTAACAAATTTTAGTCCAGGGTATGTTTATATAATAATAATAAAAAAAAAACACTTTACCGGTTTGGTTATTATTAGATAAATTCTATACCAATCGAAAGTATGAAGCCCATAGAATATGCAAACGTTAGGTTGCCTATTCTTTTCCCGTCACAACTATCGGGTAGCCAGGTATAAACAGGTACTTAAATCTATACCTACGAGCATTTTGCAACGGTCTGATTATTGAATTGAAATTAAATAAAATTAAGATTATTTTATTTTGAATTTATCTAATAATCAAACCGGTGAAATGTTTAAATTTATATTTTATTTAATTTTTAACAAAACATACCCTGGACTAAAATTTGTTAGGCAACCCATATGCAATATATTTATTGACATATTAAATTAAATATAAAATCCATTTCATCAAATAAACATCTCGGTGAAGGTCGTTCTATATCGGGATCCTCTACTAATAAGCATTTCAAGATTATAAAAAAACCTGTTTTACCAAAAACGGACTATTTGCTGCGTAATTTTTAAGTGACGTGACCTGGCAACACCGCATGGCTGTCACTGTGATTTGTAAAAATCAAGGAATATAATACTCGCAAGGAGAAGAACGGTAACTACGTACAAAAAAATAGCCAATCCTTTTTATTTAATACTACTTTGGCGCTAGTAGTATTAAAAAAAAGGTAGTAGAGCTGTGAACTAAGTGACAGCGGGCTTTTTTGGCGGGGTTTTCAAATATGCCATATTCCATTCTCGACTTAATAATAATAATAATAAGCCATATTGAAAGTGTTTTTAACAAACTTTTTATTTTAAGTGCATGTATATTCAGGTTAAATCTTGCAAATCATTTGTCAACCACTTCTCAATATATGAGATTGAGCTGAAATGTAATAGTTTCATAAAAAAACACAACACAATGAATTACTTTTAAATGGTAGCCTTTATTCATTTAATATCCTAATAGTCCGTTTTCTATTGGGAATGCTTGTATGGAGAGGTATACAATTTTGAGTACAGCAATGCCATTTGGCACGGGTATTATACACGTCTACCTGAGCCCAAAACACCCGGTAACCAGACTGTACACCGCGTCAGAAGGGGGGAGGGGGGGTTCAAAATACAGTGCTCCCGTCGTTCAGAAAAAAAAATCTGGCGGATTAGTTTAAACCTTTAAGTCAAGTTTGGTGGCGTTATCCGGTAATTAGATGATGCCCGATTCATTACCTGTGCCAGTTTTTTAGGGTCCCGTAGCAAGATATGACGCAATCCTTAAAATAACAAACTTTCAGTACTAACAAAATGTAAACAAACCCTTATATTTTCATATTTTTTGTATTAAACTTGGTATATAAAAAATACTATTCAAAAGCCAATTTTATACAAATTCTAAAAACATTAACAATAAATATAAATTTGTCTATTTTCAATGAAAAATAAAATATTGAAAATACTGCAACGTTCGTCAGCGCAGCGTAGGGAACGGCAAAAAGACCCGAATACTAAAGTAAAATAAGTATTACTAACAAAAAAACCCAGTCAAGTGCGAGTCGAACTCGCGCATCGAGCGTTCCCTACAAATTTTAACCTTTCTCATCCCATCTTAACTGGTAGGACCCGGTTAAGTTAAGTTTGCACCTGGTACGTATGGCCCTGCATACAAATGAGGTGTAAACTTAATCCAAACGGGTAGTCCTCATATAACTTTTGAAAGCACATTTTTTTATGTTTTAATTAGAAATGTATAGTTTTCAGATAATTACCTGTACTGGTGGTATAAGACGACATTAGTTGCTAAACTGCATAGTTCTAGGTCAACGGAAAGTACCCTATATACTTTGATTCTCTTGAGAGTGGCGAAATATAAATATACGACCGTATCTTTTTTTTTTATTAATTTAGAAAATTGATTTTTTCATGACTTCAAGGGATTGTAGACTTGAGTATATGGTTTAAATTTCAACTTGATATCTCGACGCGTTCCCGAGATAAGGGTTTTGACATACGTACGGACCGAAGGAAAACAAAGTAATTATATAAGGTTTCCGTTTTTGTATCTACAGTCTGGCTACCGGGTGTTTTGGGCTCAGGTAGACGTGTATAATACCCGTGCCAAATGGCATTGCTGTACTCCAAAGTGTCATACTGTTTCCCAATAGAAAACGAACTATAAGCAAGAACTTTTACAAAATGTCTAATAAGTTTACTACATAGGTGCAATATTATTGCATTGTTTTTAATAATATATTCTGTTGTTCCTGGAACAGAATACTTGCTCAGGCGGTTTTTGCAACTGTCAGTTTAATGGGAATCTGTAGTGAAAAAAAAAGAAAAAAAAAAGTTTTGGTTGGTTAGAGTCGGGACGCCTCCTGCGGACTCGCTGGCGACAGCCCAACTCTAACGTGTACCAGTTCACTACATTACTTCACTTACTTTGTTAATAAAAATACCTAGATAGATTCAGAGGAGATGTATGAACCTTTGACGTACAAGAGTCCTCTTGGTGATGCTTAAGTATCCTGTTGGTGTATCTGGCGGGGAGATAAATTGTGAAAATCAAGTTATAAATTACACATCGCTTTATTAACTGACAATACAGCGCAAACCGACAATTGGTATGACGCGACGGTCGCCCACGATGGGCTTTAGGTTATGCGAGGCACATGTTTACGCGAAAGTGTTCCGGTGAACCACTGACTCTAATTTCTACTTGGCCAAATAGATAAAAAAAGGCGTGCACGGCGGCGCTGGTGACGGACCCGGTGGCGGGCGGCGGCCGCTTAGCATGAGCGCGCGCGGGCGGTGCTAAAATAATTTTGGTCGGCTCTCGGACTATGATAGTCGGGCTTCCCTACTATATTGTTATACTACCATGCTGTATAACCACTTAAGATAGGCTACTTATACGAATAGCTTAGCTAGGCTTAAACCTATGACTTAAGTTACTCTAAGTTTACCTACAAATTATATTTATAATTGGACTATGACAAGTACTTGTGGTACTTGTCATGTACCAATGACTTAAAAGTTAAACTATACAAGCGCACCTTGGGTTATGCGAAAGTGTCGTCACACTTTGCATGAAAATTCAAATATATGTACCAGCTGGTTGAAATAGGAGAAATCCTCTAAAGTTCCTAGAAAAAAAAACTTAAAAAAGCTTATTTCTCAGGAAATAATGGACCAATTTTGGTCCGGTTTGCGTGGCCTGGATCCAAGGGTTATGCAGGTGTACACGAATTTTAGCTTTTGTCAAAAAAACTAAGTTTGACAAATTTTGTCAAATGACAGTGTACAAAAATTGTTCTAAAAAAGTCTAATCCAATACATTGGCTAATGGCATACACCTTGAAAAATGGTTTATAGCCTGTCGCAATGTTAACGGTGCTATTTAAGGACCGTTGAATTTGTCATAATTGGGTATAAATAAGATTTTATGGCACAAACAGAACTGATGCTCTGTTTGTGTCATATTACTGTTACATGAGAGCTTCATGTTTTCTAAATTGAATAAATTTGACAATCCAAATTCATGGACGAAATCCATACCTAATATGAAACTATCCGCAACAGATGGTATTACAGTAAATGCAATTTTAAGAGATTTGTTTCCGAAGTTAACTGGTAGTGGCATATTACCAATTACCTTAACAACGGAGCCGTTACCACAACTTGCAGAAGAATCTATAGGATATAACTGTTGACCTAACTTCTCTAATTGTTTATGTTGGTTGTTACCTTACAAAAAAAGAAATAGTTCTAAAATTATACAATTAAATTACCAATACTGCCACTTATCAATAGTGTGCAGTTGGAAATAATGGGCTGTGTCTATGCTTACTTTTCATAGAACAAGCAGCAAAATAATAAAAATTTTAATTTCTATCGCTTGGCCGGAAACTTAAATACTCAAACTTGAATTTACAAATTTATTACAAATGTTTCAGTTTTTAAATCAAATAAGTATAATAACAATGTCAAACTGTTACAGAATATCTAGCCAATGATAGTGCAAAAGATTAAATTATGAAATTTTTCCTTACAATTTTTTGTGCGAAAGAATAAATTATTTTTCCAAATTAAATTTTTAACACCATAATCTTATCACCATAGACACCAACAGGATAATATACTGTTAAATAGCTTCGGGCGCTATTAATGTAGTGAAAAAAAAAGAAAAAAAAAGTTTTTGGGTTGGTTAGTCGGGACGCCTCCCGCGGACTCGCTGGCGACAGCCCAACTCAAACGTGTACCAGTTCACTACATAACTTCACTTACTTTGTTAATAAAAATACCTAGATAGATTCAGAGGAGAGGTATGAACCTTTGAAGTACAAGAGTCCTCTTGGTGATGCTTATATATCCTGTTGGTGTGTCTGGCGGGGAGATAAATAGTGAAAATCAAGTTATAAATTACACATCGCTTTATTAACTGACAATACAGCGCAAACCGACAATTGGTACGACGCGACGGTCGCCCACGATGGGCTTTAGGCTATGCGAGGCACATGTTTACGCGAAAGTGTTCCGGTGAACCACTGACTCTAATTTCTACTTGGCCAAATAGATAAAAAAAAGGCGGCACGCACTTACGGGAATGGACGAAGCGGCGACAGCGCGGCGGCGCAGGCGGTGTTCCCCGGACCGACGGTCAGACTACGGGGTAACCTGGCGTGGCCCCGAGGGTGAAGGCGGCCGACAACTGGCCGTGGAACCCCGTGAAGCCCTTGGAATCGCCAGCCTGGCGCGGCGTAGCCGCGAACAGGCCAGCCTCCGAGCCGGGTTCCTTTACTCGGAGTCCTGCGGGCGGCGGCTAGTGGCGGCTGGCTTACCAGCACGCCATGAGGTTGAAGTCCGAAGCGGGCGGTGAAATCGCCGTCTCACGCTCCAGCAGAGAACACGAAGGCTATCACAGCGGACTAAGCTCTTCACAAAAATGTTACAAGGAATTATGAGGTTAAGCCTCTTCTGAACACACACAAATCAGAAAATATCTTCTATCCACGTTTTTACATTAACCTTCTCTAAAGTCCCTATCGAAAAAAAATATACACCGTTAACGTTATCCAGTCCAATCCAGACACTGACGTTAATCCTTTTTTTAATCATTCCGGTCTGCATCGGCTTCCTAGCGTTTGAGCGAATGTACACACTTCCTGTATTTGCTTAATAGTTGTTGAGAGTGTCAATCGGGTATCAGGTGTCAGTTTTGACAGCTGACGGCTGCTAATTACAGGTTATGTTACTTGCAAGAAATTGAAATTATATCTGAATAATGTGTTGTGGATGTTTACAGTGTCCCGGGATTGTGTGGCTTAGTAGTGGCCAAGAAGCAACGTAAGTTTTATGTAGCAACGCTACAAATTTTGGAAACCTTATTCCTTTTGTACAGAGAACTCAAGGATTCTAGTGAAGACCGGTCGTGCTTTGGCCAACAATATGTGGCCCAAAATGTAGCCCTGAAATAGGAAATTACATTTTAACAAGTTAAATATTATTTAAAACAAACAAACAAAAACTGTGATTTAAAAACATACACAAACCGTATTTCTAGGCAAGGTAACCTACAGTTTGTTTGTTTTTAAAATGTCTTTATTGAAAAACAATGTTACTATAGGTTATTAGTTAACATATTCCACGCTTGGTTATTTCCACGCTTGTATTGTTGACTTTCTTACACAAACTTAGTTAAAAGTCAAGCTAATAAAAGCGAGTTAAAATACTCCTTATTGTGCACGTGTAATCACAATTTTTACTTACCCAGAAGGAAGTACTCCCCAATGCGTCCGTCATAGAGCCGTTTCATCTCCTCCTTTATATTGCTATAATTAAATATACAGGAGTCGTGCACTCATCCGGGGTATCTGGCATGTACCGCTATTCTGGCAGTTTTCGTCAGCGATCTGAAAAAAAAAACACTGTCAAAGATTTGAAAGATTTGGCGCCAATTTATGAATATCAAGCTGTGTATGTATCTATGTAACCTGCAACTCCCCGCTACCTTAAAGATCGTTTTAGTTACCTAACATCTGCAAGGTCCGCTCAAAATTGTATACTCACTGTTCCGGCATCGAAGTCAAAATTTTATTCTAATTCTTTTACTGTGCAAGCTATTTTACTGTGGAACTCGCTTCCGCTGGATCTTAGACAAGCTAAAACTTTGGCAATTTTTAAATATAAACTTAAAGATCACTATTTATCTCTACCGTAGCCTAATCCTTTAATAAGTCTATGCTGTCGTTTTTCATTATAAGTCTAATGTTCCTGTGATATTCTTTTCATTCTTCCTTTTTGTATGTATGTATATGTAGGTTGTCTGGAAGAGATCGCTCTTTAGCGATAAGACCGCCTATATTGTCTACCATTATTTAATTTACTAGCTGTGCCCCGCGGTGTTACCCGCTCATCCCACGGGAACACTAAATTTATTCGGGATGAAAAGTATCCTATGTCCTTCCCCGGGACTGAAACTATCTATATACCAAATTTCATCTAAATCGGTTCAGCGGTTTAAGCGTGAAAAGGTTACAGACAGACAGACAGACAGACAGACAGACAGACACACTTTCGCATTTATAATATTAGTATGGATTTCTCATGTAATATTTTTCTTATTGGTGTGCAATAAAGAATTGTTGTATTGTATTGTATGTATGTAAACATTTCATTGTACATAAAAGTAAATAAAAATGAATAAAAAACCTGCACACATACAAAGGCGAACTTATCCCTACAACTACAAGGGACTTTATTCCAGTCATTTTATGAGAGAAAAATGTAAAATAATAATATTGCTACATCAATCTCACCTTCTATTTACTGCCTCTGTAAATTGACCTATGTAATGGCTTACAGTCGACTGGGCAATTGAAAGGCCATGATCCTGCCCGGACCCACGCTGATAATTGCCATCAGCCAATAAGTGTAAAGATGTTAGCACTTACAATACAATAAAAGAAATTAGTTGTTTTGAGCATATTCTGTCTACAGCCTTTTATTTTAGAATGATTGGGTTCTAATATTAATATTAGAATGAAAAAAAATTATTACATTTTTTTGTTGTATTTAGAAAGTTGTAAGTATTAGGTACAAACTAAAACCAGTTAAAAGTTATTTATACTAATGTATCTTTTTAGGGTTCCATACCCAAAGGGTAAAAACGGGACCCTATTTCTGAGACTTCGCTGTCCGTCCGTCTGTCACCAGGCTGTATCTCAAGAACGGTGATAGCTAGACAGTTGAAATTTTCACAGATGATGTATTTCTATTGCCGCTATAACAACAAATACAAAAAATAAAATAAAATAAATATATACAACCCCATACTCCTCCCATACAACAAACTTGTTATAGATTACGGTACGGAACCCTTCATGCGCGAGTCGGACTCGCACTTGCCCAGTTTTAAAATAATTCAGGTTGAGTTTGTTCTAAATATTAAGATACTTATACAGCTACTCATATTGATTACTTGATATATCTACTCTATTAAACAACAAAACATAATATATGTATGGTTACCTTGGTGTGAACTGGCAAACCGTCAGCGTGGTGAAGATCGACTTCAAGGTGCCATCTCCTTGCGCACTCTGTATATGTGACGAAACTCTTCGTCTGGCATCTCAAACGGGTTGGACATGTCCCTTATTATGCGTCTATTTAGCTTCCGCCGATGCTTTTCGGCATGCAACGCCAATTGCAAGTAAAAAAAAAAAAAATCGTTCCACGTACTCACGTATAATCACAATTTAGCAAGTAATTAATGTTATATACGTTAAAATAATTAATACTAACGCTTGATTTCCGACAAATGTGATGAGTTCGTTTCTAAATTTTCTAATTCTAACACCTTTACGTCACGTTTTGACGGTTGCATTCATTATGTCATTTAAATAGTGACACAATTTTAAGATAAATCGTCAAATTTAAGTTTTGGCTTAAGATGGTGCACGGCACGATAAATTTCGTGGTAAGATAAGTAGATAAACAATAAATAACGACAGCTTGATTGTTTGTGTCTGAGTTTTAAAAATATACGAGTTAACTAGTGATGGGCGACTTTGAATGATACTAATTCGATTAGTCGATTATTGTAATCATTCGAATTAGTCGACTAATTCGAAAATCATTCGAATATTAGTAGTGCTCAAAATTCACTCCAGCCCGATTAGTTGACGTTGACATAACTAACAACTAACGAATGAATCGAATCCAATTCATGCTTCGAATTAGTAGTAAGCGCTGCGCCGAGTCGACACGATGTTTCCCGATTCGCTCCGAGCGGTCGCCCGCTGTAAGCGTACCTCTCCCCTCATAGTAAATTGAATGGCTGAAGAGTCACACTTACACTGGTCATTCACACGGCATATCGAATTAGTAGCTAACGAATGACCAATATTAGTATGACTCTCTTGACATAAAGTTTACGATGTCGGGAGAGTGCCGCTTACGGTGGTCATTCATTCGGTATGCCATCCATACAGACATTATTAATGCGCTGCTGACACCTAGCGGCGCTGGAGTCAAACTACTTAGACAATCTATAAGCTTAAGCGTTCGACGACTGAGAGCTACGGTTACGGCGTCGATCGAGACTTTGTAGTTCACTTCTTCGTCACTAGGTGTCAGCACAAACACAAATATTAACGCGCTTAGGTCGATCGATTAGTATGAAAATAAATGAGTCTGTATTTTGGGTGTTCATCGTGTAAAAATATAAATTATTAAGTAACAATCTTCCACTAATCGACCTACTCCCCCAATAAGCTCAATAAGTTGCGGATACTTTGACAACGATAATTTTGGCGTAAGTATTATCTTGCTTAAGAAAGTTTGTAGACACCTGCCTACTGAGCCGGGTTCGAATCCCGGCCAGGGCTAATATTTGTGTGATGAACTCGAAAATTTGTGCTTGGGTCATGGTTGTTCTATGTATTTAAGTATATATTTATCTATGTAAGTACGTATATCGACGTCTAGTACCCATAATGGAAGAGAGTGATTGAGAGAAGTTAGAAAGGATTGTATTTATGTTGTATTATTAATTCTGTATTATTGTTTATTATTGTATTAGATTTATAGATTTGTATTACTCTAGATTAAGAATCGATGTAGCGCAATGGACAACACTGTAATGTTACAAATAATGATTCTAAATAAAATAAAAAATAAAAATAAAAATAACACAAGCGTTCTTGAGCTTAATTTGGGACTAGATCGATTTGTGTGAGGTTGTCCGATGTTTATTTATTATTTATTGCACACCAACAAGAAAAATATTACCATGAGAAATCTTAAATTAAACAATGGTAGACAATAGGCGGCAATTATATAAGTATGTGGTTTTTTTGGGTTTCTAATATTTATCGTGTAAAAATATAAATATTACGTGACAATCTTACACTAGGCGACCTAATCCTACAATAAGGTCAATAAGTTGTGCATGCTTTGACAACGATAGTATAAAATAAAATACAATACGTAAGTACTTATGCTCAAATAGAAACGTATCACAACTATCTTAAGTTAAGTTTAAGGGGCCTCGAAAATCTGAATTAAAATTGATTGAGTAAATAGGTTTGTATTAAAAGTTCAAATAATAGTTACAAATTATTTTATTATACGTATTTTTGGATCTGGAGATGCCATAACGCTTTGAGTAGGTATTAAGCCAATACTCAACGGCTGGCACGAACCGAAGTCGACGAAAATGAATAAGTGTTTAATAAATAAAGTAGGTATCAATTTACAAAAGTTGAACGCAGGAAAAAGTTGCGGGCAAGTTCAGTATTTATACAGAAATTGTCTTACACATAATAATAGGTACACAGTAAATACTCTTTATAGGCACCACAAAATAAAAGAAATAGAACACAAAAAAACCGGCCAATTGCGAGTCGGACTCGCGCACCAAATGTTCCTTACAAACACTTCCGATCTTAACTGGTCAGGATAAATTAAGTTTCACAGTTCACCTGGTATGTATATGGCGCCGCATACAAATGAGGTGCAAAGTTAACGCAACCGATCACGTTTGTTGTATGGGAGCCCCACTTAAATATTTTATATTTCTGTTTCTAGTATTTGTTGTTATAGCGGCACAAGAAATACATCATCTGTGGAAATGTAAACTGTCTCGCTATCACGGTTCATGAGATACAGCCTGGTGACAGACGGGCAGACAGACAGACAGATAGATAGACAGACAGACAGACGGACGGACGGACAGCGGACTTTTAGATTACTAAAGTCCAAGTTACTACTACAGTTTTTTATCATTTGTGTACAGAACCCTTAAAAATGACAAAAAATATAACCACATTAATTTGGCAATGAGATGAGACCCGTAATAAGTCAATTAGATTATAAATTACACGTCCCTTAAATTACGCGCCCTTGGGCAGTATTTTCACACTTGTTCGTAACTTCGTAAGTTGTGTCATTACACGTACCTAAGCAAAACGGGCATAAGTTGATAAGTTTTATTAGTTAATACATTATAATACCTAGGGCGGTGAATTCGTGAATGTCTGTGATCGCAGGTTATTGGCCCGAAGCGAAGTGAAGGCGAGAGCCATAAATATGCGATGTAGGGCTTTACTAATTACCGCCCGTAGTTTATCTAAGGTATAACATCTTGCCTTGGCCAGAGAGTGAGAATTTCTCCCCGCGGGCCGCGTAGCGGGCAGGAAATCCCATCAACGGCCTAGGACGACGTAAATTATTTTAGCCGCAAACATCTGTGATCTGGAACATTCACGAATTTACCACCCTTTAACTATATAACTAGGTACGTATATTTAGGTATACCTATTTTTTCTGTTTTATACAAAGATATTTTAATAGTAGGCATCTACACATTACCTATGTATTAATTATGTAAAGACTATTTTTTACACAACAAACCTGGTTATATTTTATGTATATACATTCATAACAAACGAAATATGTATGAAGGCGAACTTATCCTTATTAGAGATCTCTTCCAGTTAACTTTAGATCAATTTAAGGAATACGTATTAATGGTTTATTCTTCGTTTAAGCAAAATCTTCCTAAAACATAGAACTGTGCATCACACTCAATCCAAAATTTCTAAGTAAAAGCCAAAAAGTACCTACTCGTCTAGTTCTATGAAATCAAACTACGCGCCCCTCTTCCTAAGCTCAGACGCAATCTACAGTAACTACATTTGAAAATATATTCAATTGTCGACTTTATTGTATAATAGCAAGGTATAAAATTGAATAAATAGTTAAACGTAGTTAGTCACTAGAAACTCTAGTAAGCGCGACGGAACTATTGTTCGATGTTGCTATCAATTTAACAATAATTCGTAATAAATGTTAGACTTTTTCATTAAATGACTTTAGTTGTTTTTTCTAGTCGTAATATCTAGCCAGTTCTTAGGTGATAATTAAGACAGTGTCTTTCTTTTAAATTAATTTCACTACATATCTAGCCTAGCTAATATTATATCTTTATTTTTTACTGGAACATTGTAGTACGGTTTAGCACAGTGGAAGTGGGCTTGCCTATGAAACAGCAAGTGCGAGTTCAAATCTGGGAATAAGAGAATTTTGGTTTTTGCTTTTTTATTGTTTACTTTTTTTTTTTATGTTTGTTCTGTTACAGTTTACATTTTTTGTGTTTTTTTTTATCTTTTTAAACTTTCATTTCATTCATAGTGGAATAAACATTTTTTTTAAGCTGCAGAAAAAAATCAACAGTATTTATATGGGAATACGGGGCGTTCTTTCTAACTATAAACAAAATTTAAAGCTTTTTGCAAAATTTCATCAATTTTATTATTTTCATTTCCATCAGCGGCAGGCAAACCGAACTGAGTCGGCCTGGCCTAGCTAGGTTCTGAGCTCGGCTCGGCAGCGCCCTCTATTGAGTTGGCTGGAAACTAAATACTTAAGATCTATATGTAATACTAGCCATCTAGATACCGAGTTCGGTTAAGGCTGCATAGATGGCGTTGTTCTTAGCAGTTGGTAACTCGCTACAAGCCGCGGCGATTAGTTACTAATATTAGTAGTCGTTATTCGATTATCAACATTAGTAGTCTACTAATTTCAAATTCGAATTATGATATTAGTAATCGATGATCATTCGAATCAGCAAATTAGTCGAAGTCGCCCATCACTAGAGTTAACCTGTAAAAACGGCTCAAGTTTGAGGGTCAAACACATTCTCTTGTCTTTTTTTTTTTAATTTATTTCATGACCATGGAATCAGTGTCCTTCAGTCAAAAACATAAAATATTGTTGATCATTTACATTACAATTTAAACAACGAATTAATAATTTGACAGCAACTATCAAGTATCACATAACATATTGATACTTTTCCAAGTATACAATACACACAGATATAGTTATAAATGGAAATAATGAAAACAAAACAGCATATTAATACATAAACAAACAAATAAACTATTTACAATTAATTGAAACATAAATAATCAAATTTTTTCTACAGTATTGAGTATAAATTTATATACAGGAATGAAAAATACTACATTGGATAATATATCCTGAACGCGGCGGGGAACACTTATTAAATTTTCTTTAGCAATGTCACTAATCTCACTGACAAGTGTCAACTCAACCTTTGAATTCCAAACGTTGGTAACTGGAAAATGATATGATTTATGTCTGCGTTTTCTTTAAAGCAATATGTACAGGTATCTTCCGCAACGATTTTCATCCTGTACAGATGCGCTGGGACCAGGCAATGACCAAACCGCAAGCGGTTAATTATCGTTATGAACTTTCGGCCGGTGTACCTAAAACGATTGTACCACGGAGTTGTTGGTAAGTCCGGCTGTAATTCAGCATACCATTTCCCCTTATTCTCGGTAATAATGTTCCAGTAATCCTTCCACAAACTCTTTGATCGATTTTTAAATTCATGGTAATAATCCGTGAAAGGCACTTTAAAAGATTGGGTGTGGTCTTCGTGGTTATCTTGTCGTGTTGCCTGATCCACAATCTCGTTTCCGGCTATGCTACTGTGTGAGGGACCCATAAGAATTCTATACATTTCCCAATCATTTGTAGCTTATCCTTAATTCCATACAATATATAATTCTGTTTATAAACTAGATTACAATTACATAAAGCAGATAAAACACTTTTAGAATCACTTATTACTAATATATTTACACTATTTACATTGGTATTTACATATGTCAAAGCAGCTAAAATAGCCCATGCTTCTGCCGTAAAAATACTGCAAGTGTTTGGTAACAGATTTGGTTATTTTCTGTTGTGGATCATAGAATGCTGCTTTGACATGATCACTCTTGGAGCCATCAGTATATATAGTGTAAAATTCCTTTTTTTCGTTTAAAAATTCTAGAAAGTCATATTTATTTCAGACAGTTTCTAAATGACATTTAATATCAAGAAAATTAAGTAATGTGTTATATGGGCATTTGTAAATAGGCCACTTGCTATTGATGTAAATATCTCTGGTCAGGTTTTTTATGTATGTTATTATTGTTGTTATTTCAGGCAATGTACCAGAAATAAGAGTATTCGCCGAGATGTTGGCTGTTCCAGCTAACTGTGAGACTTCTGCTGGATATAAAACATTACTAAGGACAGTTACATTGTTACAAGACAACTCCTTCAAGCAAAATCTCTCAGCCACCTGTTTACAGCAAGCCGCAAGGACAATGGAGGTATGCAATTTTCAATTTCCATAAAAACAATGGGAGTGTAGTGCGCATGGCTCCACTAATTATTCTCAGACCCATATGTTGTATCACATCCAATTTCCTTAATAATGTGTTACTAACATTCATATAAGCTAAAGAGCTATAATCAAAATGACTTCTGACTATACTTTTATACAGCATACAGAGTGTTTTTGGATCTGATCCCCAAAAAGTTCCAGCTAAACTCCTCAAGATATTTATGCCCTTCATGGCATTTTGACATATATAGTTAATATGCTTATCGAATTTTAGTTTGTCGTCTATTATGACACCTAAAAATTTATGATGATTGGCAACAGGAATTGCATCATTATTATAACTAACTTTTATTCTAGAGTGTACAAATGAATCTTTACTAAATATTAAAGCTTTACTCTTTTCTGAACTTATGTCTAGTTTTAAAATGTTGTTATAATAATGATGCGATTGCGCTAATGCAGTATTTGTACTGTTAACAGCTATATCTAAATTTTGGTTTATGCTGTATAAAAGCAAGTCATCTGCAAATTGCAATATTTTGACCTGTGATGTATCTACAAAATTATGGATCTGAGATGTGTATAAATTATACAACAGAGGTGACAGTGTTGCTCCTTGCATTGTTCCTTTATTCACAAGCCTAGGTCCATGTAGCTTATTGTTCAATTTGACAAACAGGGTTCTATTATATAGAAATTTAAAAATCCAGTGTAAAATATTTCTTGGTAAGCCCAATTCATGCAGGACATTTATTAGGCATTCAATATTAACATTGTCAAAGGCACCTTTAACATCTAAAAATACACAAATAGCATTAGAATGACTTAGCTTTGCCATTTTAAGTTCTGTTATTAGAGATACAAAGCTTTCAGAGCAACTTCTGCCTTTTCTAAAACCAAATTGGATGTCGGGTAATTTGTCCTTTGTTTCAGCAAAATAGTCTAGGCGTAACTTTAACATGTTCTCAAACAGTTTACCTATACATGACGAGAGAGAGATAGGTCTATATGTTGAGGGATTATTTGCAACTTTGTTTGGCTTTAAGATGGGAATAACACACTGAGTTTTCCATGAGTCTGGTATGACTAAATTATTCCAAAGTTTATTTTAAATGTTTAATAATATTTCTTGTGCGTTAGGATGTAATTGTTTGATTAACATGTACATGTATGGTATGCTGTCCAACCCTGGTGTTGTATCCTTCCTACTTTTGAGAGCTATGTGGAATTCATTCAATGTAAATGGTCTATTGAGAAAGGGGTTACTATCATTTTCCACAGATTGATCCATAATATCATTCAAATTATGTTCATTCAACTGTGATGAGTCTGCTATGTTGTCTAAAAAGCTT
The DNA here is from genome assembly GCA_932273695.1 of Apotomis betuletana. Taxonomy (NCBI): domain Eukaryota; kingdom Metazoa; phylum Arthropoda; class Insecta; order Lepidoptera; family Tortricidae; genus Apotomis; species Apotomis betuletana. The sequence goes on along the minus strand of OW026301.1, from coordinate 18,382,497 downwards.
GGTATCCAGTCATCATTCAAATATCTGTTATGAGAAGAACCTATCCTTCTGAACCTTTTCATGTAGTTCCATATTCTAGAAATAGGTGTCATTCTGTTAAAGCTAGTACATAGGTTGTGCCATGCATCAATACTTTCCTCTTTTAATATCCTTTAATTTTGAGCATCTAATTTTTTGTAATGTATAAAATTAGGAATACTTGGTGATTTCCTATACTCTTTGAGAGCCTCCTTAGACATTTTAACAGCATCATCACATGTTTGGTTCCACCAAGGTGCAGGTTTTCTCATAACTTTTAAAGTTTGCTTTGGCGTTGGTTTGGGAATTGTTTCTGCTCTAATATCATACAAAATATTTACAAATAAGTTATATAAATCAATAGGTTCCGCACCATGTATATCTAAATGTGAGAACCAGGATTCAGATAGTTCTTGATATTTGGACCAGTCTGCTTTATTATAAATGTATTTTTCTTCCACAGGACGCACTTCATATATAGAAGGCTTCACATTTATAACAACAACAGTTGGATAATGATAACTGCCCATCGGGTCGTCATGGACACGCCATTCACAGAGAGGAGCTAATGTGGGACTGACCAAAGCTAAATCTATGGCAGATGGATTTCTGTTTGGATACTGAACAGTTGTGGCTTTACCATCGTTTAAAATACACAAGTCAAAATTATCAATTAGATTATATAAACTGTTACCTCTATTATTGTTAGCCATACATCCAAATAGGATATGATGAGCATTGAAATCTCCCATTATAAGGCATGGCTTAGGGACTTCAAGTAAAACCTTTCTCATTTTGTCAGTAGCAAATCTGCTGCTATTAGGAGGACAGTAAACGCAAAGAATATTCAATTTACCCATTTCAGTGTCTACTGATATGCAAATATTTTGAATAGATTCGTAAAAAGTTGTATTTACAAGACTATATTTTAAGTTTTGTTTTATTAATATACCTACTCCATTATGTTCATTGACTGAATTTTTGTGTATCAAATTATAAGGTGTAAAATCAGGAATTGTACTAGTTATAATGTTATTAAAACTATCGTGAGACATCTTTACTAATTATAAAAACGGTATAAACTCACGTAAAAATTGTCAGGAACGGCCCGACATGTTTCGAACTCATTTGGAGCTCTTCATCAGGGGTAGCTATCCGTGCTGCTACGCGACTCGCGACCCAAATGAGTTCGAAACATGTCGGGCCGTTCCTGACAATTTTACGTGAGTTTATACCGTTTTTATAATTAGTAAATTGTACTAGTTGTTTTAAGCCAGGTTTCATTTAGCAGACAAATATCAATATGTTGTTCAGAAAGGAATGTTTTGAGTAAGGCCTTTTTGCTCTGTAAGCTCTGTATGTTATATTGTTAAATGTGTATCCATTATGTGATTAAATTAGCTAAAAGTATATCCTTAATTCTTTTATTAGTAATCGGAGTGTTACTGTTATCATTGCCAAGCATAATAAGTGATTTAACGAGAGCATTAATAATGATTTCATTATTTAAAATTTGCTCAGCATTATGTTTAGTTATGTTTACATCAATAGTTTTAGTTGGTTTCAAATTTGGGAATATTTTTGGGTCGGAGGTAGCTGGGACACTCACCACAGTGGCATAGGAATGGTTCGGCTTTAAATACTTGCTCTTTTTCTCTTCAATCTTTTTCTGTTTTACTGGACAATCCCTTGATATGGCCAAGTGATTGCCATTACAGTTAATACACATTACTTCTTCAACGTCGCATTATTTATAGGAGTGTTGTCCGGCGCACGAAGAACACATTGTTATTGATAGTCACCCATTTATGCCTGCATAATGATTAGTCTGAATAAACAACACTTTATATTTATGCTTTTTTTTTATTTTTTCATCCGCCAGAAGAGATATACTTTACGAGCAAAATAATAAAGTTACTGTGCAAACCTTACCCTAAGCAAATGGCAAGCATTGAGTGAGTGTTGGTAATATGTCATGTGAGTCGGCTGCCAAGCAAAGGGATTCCTAAATCTGTAATATCTACATACAGTCAAAAGTGGGTAGCGCGGCGATGAGATTGCGTTGTGCACCAGCCTCCGCGGTGACGCCTGGCAAGACGCCGATGTATGGATGGAAGACGTAAGAGACGTAGTATCGACACCGTGCTAGCTATACATATAGCTATATGTCGTCCACTGCAAAGCAACATTTGCTTTGTCGCTCATGTGACGACGTCTTTGAGAAATAAAATAATAACACAAAAAATAACAGAAATAAATATTTATTATTCTCTTTTTTTTTTTTGCTCTATTTGCTTGCGGGCCCGAAGGGGCCCTTTGCACTGCTGGGACAATTTATTATTCTCAAGTGTCTGCCGCTATATAAGCAGACAGAGACAGTACGTAGATCCATCTCGAGATCATTACATAAGTGCCATCTTCTTCTCACGCGATCCAAGTATTGAATGCGACGAAATTCATCGTCAGGAAATCCGAAAGGGTTGCAGAAGTCCATTATGGTGTTCCGGTGTATTTTTCTTCTACATCTTCTAAGCTTCTCTGCATAATTATACTGCGGCTTGATGATAGTCACAGCGGACCATTCTGCAAGTAATTAGTGACAAATGAGTAATATAATAACAATTTAGCAAGTAATTAATGTTATATTCATTGAAATAATCAATACTCACGCTTGGTTTTCTTAAAAAGTGAAGATTTCATATTAAACTTCCTTTGTCACTACCTCATTAGCTCGACGACAAACTAAATCAATTTTCAGTCAGATTATCTTGCTTTGACATTGACATGTGACATAAAATGGACAACCATCGTAGGAAATTTGATGATTAATCTTGGATTTATCTATGTCACGTGCGACCATCTTAGCTTTTATGGATAAATGCTTTGACGTTCATCTATCGTGTGATAAACGCAACCATCATAGCGTTAACACGACGGTAACCTATGTATACCGGGCTGTCAAAGTTGGATGCTTTGTTATAAAGTGGACGACCATCGTAGGAAATTTATGCATATATCATATATCTCGTGATGTCACGTCAGAATGTCAGTTTACCGTGCAACCATCTTAGGAAATATTGACAAAAGCGTTATCACTTATTTATCCCGTGATAAACGCAACCATCATAGGCCCCCTGGTGTACACCAAGTCGTAAAGCGCCGTATCGCCGTCACAAAAGTTTGCTTTGGCAGAACAGGTCGTAACATAAAATTTTACAACAACTTTAGACGTTACGATATTATAGCTTTTTGATATCTTGCTCCATCTAATAATAGGTTTATGTTTTATAATTTCAAATTTTTAGTAGACATGTAACTTGGGTTAAAAAGTATGACAATACTGTTTTTAAATACTTACTTACTTACCATCAGTTGTATTTTTTTTATGTTTGCGTATCAGTACTTATGTGCATAAAATATTCAGTACATACATAACTATAATAATTTTTCTCAAACATGTAATGAAATATTGATGTTGGGTCATTCTAAAATCCGTTGCAGAAAAACGTGCCAATAAATTTAAATTTAATAAAAAAATATTTTTTTTTAATTTAGGTGTAAATATATTTTTGTTATGTATATTACTTTATGAAATCCAAGTTTGAATCTAGGCGCGATCTTTTGTCTCTATTTTCAGTTTTTTTTGAGACTTTACTGGATGAGGGTACAAAAAATAACAACTCTGTTACGATCATTTATTTATTATTAGTTAAACAACAAAAATATTTTTTATATATTCTTCTTTGGAATTAACATAAATGTAGTCTTTACTCTCATGTTTGACATGGAAAACCACAGTATTGTTTCTTAATAATTAATCATAATTTAAATTATAGATACTCTGTTACTCTGTATGTTTTATGAAACATTTTTTTCCTTTAATAGCTTAAATTAAATGAAATATAAGAAGATTCATCTAAGTTATTGTTCGTAAATAAAAGTAGTATATATATGATATATAAAATATACAATCATGTACCAACTTTTCACAAAAAATCTAACTTTACTCTATTAAAAATAGGGACATAAAAGTAACAGAGTTGTAGAAACAGTAACATAGTGTACTTTTACAAGTAATTTCTTATCAAACTTTCGTACTGTTGATAAAATATATCATTTTCGACCAATTTAAATGCTTTTCCGGTATCGTCAACAGACTTCAAAAATACTATTTTTACTTCTCCTTCATCGTCTACTTCAGTTAACGCTTTTCCGAGGTAAATATATATTCGTTTTTAGAAGTGCACATTTTTACCAGGACGTGTACCCCTTCTTTGATTTTACTTAGATCTTCTTTGATTTTTCTCCTTCTCAATTAATGTGTTATCGTCGTCTTTTTCTTTTGACAATCCAGGTTGATCTGAAGCTTTCTTATAACGTTGTTGAATAGCATTTGATAGAACATATATCTGTCGTCACGTGCGCGGCTTCCCTGATTTTTTCGTAGAACTCTATTGTATCTGTTCTTATATTTTTCATATTTTTATTTATTTTGTCTAACTCTTTTTTCACTTTCAAATTTTCTCTAAATAGTTTCGATCTATCTCTCTTTATTTTTTTTCTACCACGAGCTTTTGCAGATATGCTAGGACTTGCATTACTGTATCTTGGAGTCGAAGGCTGAGGTGTAGAGAGTCGACGAGGAGTGGCAAATCTTGGTGAAAAACCAGGTGTAACCCTATCAGGAGGTGGTGGTGTCACAGCTCCAGGCGTTGATTCTGGCGTGTTCATAACTATTCGAAGTGCTCTTTGGCGATCTTTTCTTTTAGCATTCTCAACTCACCATTTTTTTTTAGATAATCGACGCTCACGCGGAATGATGTCTTTTATCAAGCGTTTATTTTTATGATATCTCTCTAAATCCTTTATTTTAGCTTCTGCTTCCTTTTCTGGATTTACTTTACGCTTCTCCCTATAGCTTTTCAGCAGCGGTGAGAACCATAATGAGGGCATATAATTATCTAAAACAAATTATTTAATTTATCATACAAGGTACAGACAGACTAACGACGACCGAAGCTTCAAACAATTAAATAATAAGTATAATAACAACTCTGTTACCAGTCTACAACTCTGTTACTAGATAGTAGTAACAGAGTTGTGCAGTAACAGAGTAGTAAATTCGACGCTTCGTGTCTTCTATTATTGAAACAGAATTATATTATGTTAAAATAAATACACATGAGGTAATTATTCCATTAGGTTAACTTCAAAGTTGTAAAATTGTATAGAAATATAGGAATACTTACTTAAAAACACTGGTAACAGAGTACACACAAAATAAAACCACGCGCCTCACATCACAGCCAACGAACGAATGGTTCGTACACCCCCCGCCTCTCTTGTAACGAACATTGTCGATAAAGCAGTAGACATTATAACACAACTGTTTGCGGTGAAAAGGTGGCGCCATTTCTTGGCAATTGTCAAATGTTCATGGTAACAGAGCGTATGCTTATTATTTGAACTAAAGTGGGACGAAATTTTAAAAAATCATAGGTGGATTCATTAATTGTATTTACTAGGTATAAAACGTGTTTTTGAAAATGTTGAAATTGCTAAATTACATTAGCATTTAAAGAAAAAGGTCCATAATGGTTTGATAAAATGATATTAAGATTTCCGCATAATGATCTGCAGTCTGGGACACAATTTTTTTGTATGAAAAACAACTCTGTTACCTTGAAAGACTCCTCTGTTATGTAAAAAAGATGGTGATTAATCAACATTAAAGACATCAAATGTTTAAAAAGTCATTAAATAATGTGTCCTTTACCGAATGATCCCTTAATTTTATAAAATGTTTATAATATTTCAGCAAAAATAAATTATTTTAGTTTCGGGACAGCATTTTCTGCAACGGATTTTAGAATGACCCTGTTATGTTCCTTATAAAAGGCTGCGAAGTATGACGTTTCCGATGCAGCTTGACGAGAGGTCGTTAATGGAATTTCATACAAAATTGGAGGCCTAGGCCGGCAACATAGGTACTCTATTTTAATTTCTTTTCCACATAAGTTTGTGACATGGCATCATGTCGATAAGCCATTAAAAAAAAAACAAAGCAACATTTACTTTTTGGTTAACTATGACATACTGCAACAATGCTTATAAAAAAAAAAAACAATTAGCGATTTGGTATCTTTTGATCAACTTAAGAAATAACACATAATTAACTAAATCTATTAATTTTTTAAACATAAATTGAAAATATTTCATCTAAATATTAGCGATAAAATTGTCTACCATAAAAAATACGTAGGAATTTTTTAAATCTTTTCGGAGGGAAACTTGAAATATTTTCTCTGTACCTATAATTGTTTTATGAGTTTTGTTGTGCGTTGTTAATTTTAGTATTCATAATTCAATATGAGTTCCGACGAAAATACGGACAAAGAAATAGTGTTAATACGTGTCAGTTATAGTTTTTGGTAGCTTACTAATAATGTCTATAGAAATAAATTTATGATTTTTAGAAGTTTTTTTTTATTACATTGCGTGTTTGAGAAAAACACTATACATACCTCGGCTGCCTCGGCGAGAAATGGGGTTGCCAGCCTCATACCTATCCGGCCTCGCTTCGCTCGGCCGTCTATATGTATTCGGCCGGCAACCCCTCACTTCCCGGCCTCTGTAGTAATGTACTATTACGAGTTCTTACAAATTTTATACGTACGTAAGAAACCATTTTCTTTCGAAATAATATTTATCGAAAAGTTACACTTACAGACAAATGTGCAAATGATTTCGACAATTGGGTTTCAAACGATGTGAGTGATATAAGCGATTATTCATCGCATTTTATCTTGTCTGGTAAAATACCGCATTTATTTAAACCACACCAGACAAAAATCACTAATTCATTACCGATAAGCACTTCTCTTATTTGTTGTTTAAATTGTATTAGGTATTTTTTTACCGTTACTTTTTTATCTATCATCTATTAAAATATGTGTGGTTTCCAGTGCTATGTTTGGAAAAGCAAATAGTCAAGTCTGAACCATGAATGGACAGGCCAGTTCTGTGACGCCAAGTGAAATTGGACGGCTCTGAATACGGCCGAGAGGAAATCATCAACATGCAGATAAGGCGGGCGGTAACATTATCTGACTATTCCGCCATATCTCCCAACTCTATACCCACGCGCTATATAACGCTATCAAAGACGTCTCCTTGGTTGAATTACAAACATCGTCGTATTGGGCTGTTGGATGTAGAACTTACCTACGAGTTGCGCTAGATTATCACTTACGAGAGATCTTAACAAATAAGTAAAATATAGAAATGGGTTTATTCAAAATTGTACAGATATATAGCCTAACAAGTTGCGGTTTATGCGGCTATTACACTTTCCTAAATTAGTCACTGACGAGAGGGATGCAGCAATATGTGGGAGATAACTCCATCTCACTCTTTCGTATTGCTGCATCCCTCTCGTCAGCGGCTAATTTAGGAAAGTGTAATAGCTGCATTAGCTAAATGTTTACAAATGAAGCGAAAAAAAAATAAAAAAAAAATAAGCTGCATTAGCCCTGGGAGAGTGGCGCTATAAACAACTTTCATATGGCAATAATGTATATACGTAATTTATATATGGATATGCATTATAAAATGTCAGTAGCGGTATGTCATCAACCAAATTCAAAACATTGTTTACCAGAATGCTGCTAAATCCTTCTTTCTAAATCTATTTCCAATATGGCGCGGGCTGTAAAGCAACTTGTGGGCTATAACATTGATAACGACTATTAGGTGAAATAATGTTAAAAAGGTCGCCATTCAGCTTAATGTCGCGAAGTAAATAATACCTACCATTTACTTCGCGAATAACAAGTATTTTTATCACAGGGGTATTAATTTTATTAATTAGTAGGTAGTCATAAATACAGGTAATATATTTGAATATAATCTAAAAAAAAAAGATTTGTCTGAGGTTGTCCGATATTTAGGTATTATTATTGTTTATAATTATTATTTTATTTTGCGATATAAGAGCCATATTCCCAGAAATTGATATATGTCTGAATTAAATAATATCACAATTCTACGACAAAAATCCACCAATTTTGCTGTGTTCACTGTTCAATCTTATATTTTTTACAATAACAAATTTTTGTCATTTCAGACTTTTTCCGTAAACATGCATGGTAATAATGACAACACATTTCTCGGAAGACAAAGTAACTTTTATTTTTGCCGACGAGTTCTTTGTTTTATTTTAACTACTCAACATGGTTCCCGACATTGCGCACTATATCGTGGTTGTTGTGCGTGTATGCATGTACGTGAGTTGCTGTTTTCGAGCATAAGTAATACTAGCGACCCGCCCCGGCTCCGCACGGGTGCAATACTGATAAATTATGCATTTAAACGTTCCTCTTGAATCATTCTATCTATTTAAAAAAACCGCATCAAAATCCGTTGCGTAGTTTTAAAGATGTAAGCATACATAGGGACAGTCAGACAGCAGTTTAAGCGACTTTGTTTTATTTTATTTATATTGTTAAACTCAATCCAAGTCTTATTTCGTTCTCACTGGTTAAGACCAGTGAGAACGAAATAAACAATGACGAAATAAGGCATGGATTGGTTTGGTGTCCAGTACTAAGTGGGATATTGATATATCACAAGATCATCTTAAAATTAACCGGTAAACCCGTAACATGCAGCATGTGTAAAGGTGGGAGAATCTGTAAACACGCACCAAAATAGGAAAAACATATCCACTTCGGTTTGTATGTATCTTTCTGTGTGTAACAGTAGTTTTTGTTACTGCTGAAGTTGTAATTTTTTGTAGTAAAAGACAGAATAGCAATTTATAGGAATTTTACCACTGCTACATCACTACATAGTATAAAATGCTGTCTGTCCCTATGTTTTATACTATGTAGTGATAAAATTACTTCGAGATTAACCTATGTGTGCAGATCCGGCGTTACGTATTCATTAAGAGGCACTTAATCTACTTTGCTACTATGAATAGCTTCAGATCTGAGGCTTAAAATAATACCAGTTCAGAAAGATTAACAGCTTTATTATTAACTAGACTGTACCCACGGCTTTGTTAACGTTTATTTGGAATTAAGTTGTATTTAAATTCATGATAATTAAAGTGTACATTTTAATGGTTTACGCTTTATAAAAATTAACAAACATCACGAGATCATCTTAAAATTAACCGGTAAACCCGTAACATGCAGCATGTGTAAAGGTGGGAGAATCTGTAAACACGCACCAAAATAGGAAAAACATATCCACTTCGGTTTGTATGTATCTTTCTGTGTGTAACAGTAGTTTTTGTTACTGCTGAAGTTGTATTTTTTTGTAGTAAAAGACAGAATAGCAATTTATAGGAATTTTACCACTGCTACATCACTACATAGTATAAAATGCTGTCTGTCCCTATGTATGCTTAGATCTTTAAAACTACGCTACGGATATTGATGCGGTTTTTTAAATAGGTAGTGATTCAAGAGGAAGGTTTATATGTATACAATACATGCATAATTTATCAGCATTGCACCCGTGCGAAGCCGGGGCAGGTCGCTAGTGTATAAATATTAACACCAGAGCGTTAGTTTACGTTTTGTAACTTACGCTTCTGACCCCCCTGACTACTTTTAAAGAAGCAACCACCGTGTTAAACACATCACAATGTAATATCAAAGTCACCCCGTAACCAGCTGTGTATAGGTGGTGAATTAGCATATTTGTGCGTCGTTCGCTGGCGCGGGGCGGGGATTGAATTATTAACTGACGGGGCTCAGGGGCACTTTGTTCCGACGTGAGCTGTGTTTGGGACGAGGATTTGCTGCCCTCTTAATTGTTATAATTAGCACGCCCGCTGTCCGATTTCGATAATTTTCATTGCAGATACGATAATCGCTTCCATCTTTAATCTGCATGATGTGGTTGATCGATTCTGGTTCGCTACCACTGGAGTTTGTGAACACGTACTGATTTTGCCTGAACAGAAGCTGGGCGGATCTAACCATAATATGTCGGCAGGCTTTTTAAGTAAGTAGTAAACCCCTCCAACGGGTTAGTACATATTGTTGCTTTGGTTGAATGGTTGGTTACCGGATTCATAGCGTAACACGTATCAAACTAGGAAAACCAATATATCCACTTTGGTATATCTGTCCGCCTGTCACAGTCGTTTTTCACCGCTAAAAGTCATAGAACATAGAAATGTTACTAAAATACAGAATAACAATGTTGTATTCTAACTGGTAAGTAGCTATTTTATCTACCTATATGTATTTATATAAATGGGATGTGCATTTATTAACAGTGATAATTGCTATAAGGCGGTTTTATCACACAGCCACCGCATGCCGCTGTGAAATGAGAACTGCGGTTTGTTTTGATTTAATTTGTACAAACTTGACCATGCCTCTGCCGCACGTCGATTCGCGCTCTCTGACGGAGATACGGCGGAGGTCCCTGGGTGTGCCACATCGAGTATGCAAAAAAGATGTAGGCGGAATAGATCTCGACAAAAACGCGGTTCTTGAGGCACCGCAGCTCCAGATGAAGGTAAGGACCAAACCGTACGGGTGCTGCGTCGTCGCCGCACACGAATACATCGCACTTCGCAGCGGGACGAGGCAGCAGTGTGAAACCATCTAATTAGTCCTCCGCCCGTTGTCCGATTTCGATAATTGCTGTTCCAGATGCGATAATCCTTTCCCCTTGAGAACGCGAACGCGTAAATACCTGGATTTATGATGCATAAACGCAGATTGCTCGTAATAAACTACTTATTGCTGTATTCGGCTGGTTAGTGGGTTAATAGCGATGATTATAGCTTACTATATTAGAACTATATTTAACAATATTGTTGCAGAATATAATATAATATTGAAACGTCCTATAGTTGGGTTTTTCAACTGACAATGGTCAGTTGAAAAAACAAAATTTGTCCCTTCGGTGGTCAAAAGTTAAGAGCTTGTATGAATCTAGGTTATGTTGCTATTACATCGGATTATAGAAGAGGGAACGTTCTTTATTCTCACAGGTATTTTATCATAAAATTATGCCCTGGAATTCTTAAATTCTCAAATGTCCACCGGAAAGACGCGCACCTAAATCTGACAATGACCCAGTAGGTGTGTTTTAACTTTTTCCTAAGATCTCTTCTTTAGTCGATCCTTCATTCCTCAGATTCGGTCTCGATGCCATGTTGCCCTCACCGTTGATGGAATTTACTTGAGGAAGTGTCTTCTCTAACCTTGTCAGTCCATCTAGATGGCGAGCCACCGCGGCCTCTCTTGCCTTCCACTCCACCAACTAAGACCAATTTCTCGAGGCTCTGATCTCTTCTTCACATTATTATGTCCTAAGTAGACAGCAACCAATATTGGCAGATAGTGGACAAACGGGTTTCGATGCCTAGTTGGAAGAATTGATACATTTGTGCCCTTGGCCATCTAAGCATTCGGCTCCAGCACCACATTTCGAATGCGTAATTTTTTGTCGTTCTCTTGGCACTAAAGTCCTCGTCTCTACTCCATACATAAAAATGGGAATGGGTTATCGTGCTATTTTATACTACGGATACTCCAGATACTTGTAACTTGTAGGTTGCTTGTAGTGCCACAGCGTCTTATTTGCTAAAAATAATTAAAGATTTGATGTCTAAACATTTATCCAATATTATTTAACAAATAAAATGTCTTAGAGTTCAATCTGTTGTTTCATTTATCGGATTTATTATTATAATCCCATACAAGTGTATCACGATGTTTTATTGATATGAACATTTGCATCTTTGTTTCACAATAACGCGTACTCATTCAAACACAATCTGAACCGAATAGAAAGTGCCGGCAAAAATAAAAGTTACTTTGTCTTCCGAATGGAAGAAGTCTCATATGACAGACATTTGCTACACCTGTAAATATAGGTAAGGTTGAAAAATTCATATAATCGGTAGGTACCATTTTGTGGTACAAATTAATACAAATAATAAAATTGATTCAAAGGAATCATCGGAATAAACGAGATGTGAAAACGTGTTGTAGTTGCGTTGTATTTCCACAAAGCGTTATTTGTGTAAATTGCAATAACTGCAGTGTGAAAGCCACTGTTTTTTTAATAGTACAATAATAATTAAATGGAAAATAAAGAACTGGAGGTATTCAAAGGCATTATTTGACCGGTTAAATATGATTAACTTATATAATACACTTTGATAGCGATCAATTATTTGCTTTTATGTATACATGAAGCACCAGAAATTATTATAAATATTACGTATTTTAAACACATACTTAGTAAAGAGACACACATAACCGAAGCGTTACAACTTCATTGCGCACCTTGTAATCGCATCTTCAAAACAAAGTTTGGTTTTGCGAGTCACATCAGAGCCTTTCATAACCCGGACAAGAATAATTGACGGAGTCACTGTAGCCGGACACGGCGAGGAGGACTATAGTAAAGAGAAGATGTGTTGTGACTTGGAATATTTGTCAAAAAATATCGAGGGCTTCATGCTATAGGGGCGTATGCGCAAAACCCCTACTTTTCAGGAGAGGCAAAAAAATAACTTTTCGTCCCTTCGACGGATCTTTTTGCAAATTTGCATGGAGTATTTATATTGTCACTGTTTTTATCTAGTATGATCAATTTTACGTAAAGTATTCTAAAAACTAGTAATTATGCGCTTACGCCTCTTTACTGCGGCGCATATATTCGAAATGACTGTCGATTTTCCTTGAAAAATACTTGAAATTGAGGGGCGTATAAATTAAATCTTTTTATATCCAATTATTCAATGACTATTGGTCTGAGTTCTGTTTTTATATCGAAATACTTTCTTTTTACAGTAATTTTCACATTGTTACGAATCTCCTTCAATTTTTTCTGAATTTTTTTACGCCTGTTTCGCCCGACAAAAAAACAGTGCTAGTAGCTTTTGAGTGTGGTCGTATAGTAGTGATCTAAGGCAAATTCAAGCATTTAGTAAAGAAAGAATATACATATCACTGATTAAATTATTCGTTTCCTTGATTATAACTTTTTAGAAGAACTTATGACCCAGCGCCGCTCTTGAATCGGCGACATTCTGGGATGTTAAGTAATGACGGTAGATGTCGATCTCCAGTCGGCTGACCATCTCGAACGATTATTAACTGAGCACTTCAGTGCTAAATAAAGTCTCTCTGTCTACCCGTCGGTCTTTGCCTAGAACAGCAGTCATAAAGCCGTTAAAGGTGTCTTCTTGCGAACACCAAGCAGTTGAGGTGCCCACTCTATGAAGAAATCGGATTTTACGAAATCTTAATAGGTTCTAGTAATCTGGTTTGTAATGTGATAACATGACAGTCTTCTACAAAAACGAAGCATTAACCGTACGCCGTGGCGAGTTGATGGCACTACTTTTGCCAACCCAACTCCATCAGAAAGCCCAATTCTAGTAGACCCTTGATGTTGCTGACGAGTCAAGCAAATCAACCTCTGAAGTGATTGTAGTTTAACTTCAACGGTGAATAGTTTTGTTCTCAATTAAAACTTATTATGCCGGGCATGCTACGTTTTTTTTATTTACCATGCTCGACAAATTAGAGCTCTGTATTGATCATTTTGAGTTAGTTAATAATTACCCACAAAGTATCTGTTAGCGAACATTACCAGTTAAGTGTTTTCGAATAAACTCTCAGTTTGTTGTTAGACAGCCAGTGCGCTCTACACTAGCTGTCTAACAACAAACTGAGAGTGAAAGGTGAAGTCACATTCACATACCCATGTGATTACCGCTCGTTAGTATTACTATGTCGCAGGATATGATGACTCTGTGTAATAGTGATGTTCGTTTAGTGTGGCGATGACTCCACAAAAGTGGTGAGCGGACGTACCTTCGAGGGTTCTTACTTTGCTACCACTGCCTTTTTGAGTGCACCAGTTTTGACTTCACCAGTTTCGATGCCGATGAATCTCTTTCATTCCGGCTCCTACCAGTGCCGCTTTTATGCTGGTGAATTTTATCCTGTCGATGCTGTCGACGTCCCTCAATGCCTATAAACATGCCTAAGCATAAGGCACAGACTTGTTTTTAGTATTTTGCAGAATACTTTATGTTGCAAGTGTTTAAGCAAAAAACTGATTAATCTTCACTGAAGAATCTAACGCCTGAGTAGAAGGTTTCTACCTGGTTTTGTATGACAATTACTTTGACTTGTCTACGCAGTACGCAGGCAGCCAAAAGAATAGTAAATATCTTGATAATTATCTCTCTTCGCTTCTATTCCGTTCGGTTCTGGTGATTTGTATGAGACAAGCAGTTGAAAGCCCTCTGTATTTTTTGTCGTCATTCTCTCTCCGTTGGAGTATTCTTCTCATCCACCCAGCTCAACCGTTATAACTCACAGCCCGAGAAGTGAGTTTGTACAAGGGTTGTTTCTTCCGCCGCTGAGCTGGTGAAGGTATTATCTGCTTGTGTAGGGATCCTTAAAACTGCAGTTACCTGTTTGTAGAGGAGACTTAGTTTGGACTTGACTAATTTGTGCCCGTGCTCAAATGTTCATTGTTGTATTGAGTTTCCTCGTCTTTTTTCTGCTTATCCTAAAGTTCTCCAGCTTGACTAGTTAGCTTTGTCCCTGCAGCTGTCTGAGATGGATAATTATGCATGATGGTAGCAATCCATAATGGTATATGTAAGGACGCCAGTTTATCTATTTCTTCAGCGCCCCCCTGCCCCATATTTCTTGGGAACCTCTGTTTTCAACAAAGTTGGACCTAGTCGGCTCGCATATTATGTGCGATAGTGTGATTCATGCTAAGTGGGTTCGTCCTTTGGATGACATCGAGCATTTATGATTTGGATATTGAATCGAATCCACCTGGGATACGAGCAGGATAGTTCCTTAGAAACCTACCAGTTAGAGATGTTTTTGGGAGAAAGGTGTGACGTTCAAGGACTTTGCGCCCATATGGTGCGACGGTATATGAGGCTGAAGACTGATACTATCACTAAAAAGTATGGTAAATATGGTCGTATGTACATACGCCGCTATTGTGCGACAATTTTTGATAAATCACACAATCGAGTAATAGACGTATGAACATATACGCCTTTATACTCCGATCATATTATGAGATTCCATTACATTATTGCGCTTACGCCTACTGTACGCCTCTTTGGATCGATAAAAATTTATGACCTACAATGATACGCCAAAACATATTTTATTTATTTTAAATAACTTATAATTACGATAAAATTATGAAAAAAATTGACCCGATGTATCGTTATTAGATGAATACGATGCCGTTAAAAACTAAAAATCGCATTTTTGCGCATACGCCCCTATAGCATGAAGCCCTCGATATGCTAACTTTGAGTAACTAGATCATTAGAAACGTTGAAACTAGCCCTAGGAGTTTTAGGTATGATTTATATTAGGCTTTACTTTTGCCTGAAACACAGGGGGAACCCTAATTCAAATTACATATCATTTGCATTTAATTACACAATTGTATAATTAACCCGTACCTCTCTGTACATTATGTTGGTTCAATAAATGTATTTACATTTTTATTAAATTCCAAAAACGCCTACGTGACGCTCAACGTTCGCGTAGATAACGAAAATTTAATATAATATTGCATGTTTCTATTGAACATTTCTTTGGTATTTAAAATTTCGCATTTCGCGCATTATACGAACGTGTATTCACTTAAAAAAAATATATAATATATATATTATATTAATACTATATACCTAAGTAGGGATCGGATACCGGTATACGGCTCTATACAAAATACCAGTATTAAATGTCGGTTTTCGCTTATTATTGCACATTCTTTATTGATGTTCGAATTAATATATTCAATACAGAAGTATATGTGTGAACGGTGACACATCACTTCTGTATTGAATAAATTAATTCGAATATCAATATTTTAACCAAATTTCATTCATCATATAGATTTAAACAGTCCAAGCTATAGACTTGGTGAACAAACGCTGTGCCTGGGACAATTCACAAATAACAAAGAGCAGTGGGTTACGGAACTCCGGCTAACTCAAACGGCAGTGAACTCCCGACAGCAGTGAATTAATAACTTTAATTCCGTCCAGGTGCGAGTCCCGTGTTAGTGCTCCCAGATCGGTTATTGTGCCCAGGCAAGTTCCTGCATATTGTAGTGAATAACGAAAAACTTCACGTGAGGAGAGAACTTGACAGACTTACTTAATTGGTAACGTTTATATACCACGTGGGTCCTGTATCAGCCTGCAAAAAATTAAAATATAGATTTTACTCGTCAAACTTAACAACATCTGTTCAGAAACTTTTTTTAAATACTGTTTTCATATTATGTTCATTATTTCAAACAAAGTAAATAGCATTTTCAATGTACGCCATCCAACATTAACATCGCCTTAGCATTGACATAGCTGTCACTACTAAATATCAAATGTTTCGCAGGTTTATTTACAGGTTTAAATTATAAATGAGTTATTTTTGAAAGTTGTTTAATAAATGTTGTTCACTTTGAGGGGTAGAATCTATGTTTTAATTTATTGCTCCTGTTACAGGGCCGACCTGGTATAAATACAAAGGATAAGCCAAAATTTTACGCAATCCACTGAAGTGCAAGTGGGGATAGAACCCACGACCTCTGCTTGACCGGAGCAGCGGTATCACCACATAAAAAATAGGATCAACATTGATTCTGTTCAATATTGGTAACGTTGTTGCCACCAACGTTTAAATGATGAATCTGCTTTCATGAGTTTTAGTTGATAACATGCCAGCCCAATGGGAGAGAATAACACGGAAACAAAAAACGATCAAATTTCCAGCCTAAGGCACCTACGGGATAATTTCAACGTTTCTAAACGAAATTTCTCCGATATCTCGCCACAAATTATTTCAGCGAAGCTCTATTTAAAGAACCGTTATAAATATGATTTTATTTTCCTATATATTGAAGTTTATTTGGAAAGGCGTAAAATGACAAACTGTGTAAAGTACCACCAAATATTTACAACTTAAACGGTTGCCGCATGAGTAGAATGCAGTTGAGTTGAGGTTAATAGTCGCGTCGCAATATGTCGTTATGAGTACGTCATAAAACCATTCCCTAATGCTATCAGGATACCATAAATTACTGAAGCAACAAATCTTCAATAAATAAATAGGCAAAATATTGCTTTCCGCAGCGATATTTTATATTAAATTGGGTACATTATGGCGTACGTGGCGGGATCACAATGCACACTTGGAGCCATATATCAGGCACATTATAAAGGCAGCAAAGGCGGACAAGTAGGCAACGCTCGGTCTTCGCGAAAGTAATTTCACGTAGCCTCCTTCATTTTGGCGAAAACCTGAAAATAACGGTCCGATCAGATTTCGCTTTCGCACAACTCGGGTAAATAACGAAAAATTTAATATTAAATAGCAAAATTAGAAAGATATTTAAATTTTAATGGATACCAACATCCATCCCTGCATATTAAGATAAAACAATTCAACTAATGGCTTAGACAACACAACATCGATGTACCAAACACGCTGCTGTCAGGGAAATTGCTCTAACCGTAAAATTACAAACATTGCTCGCTCTTTTGTCATTTGTACTTTAGCGATAGCACGCGATAGGTAATATTATTGAATTGAATTACTCGATATTTCTGTAGATCTACGTCTACCAAAATCAAAATAGAGTAGGAAATTGTTCATCTAAATGAGAATAAAAATGACCATACCTAGGATAACTCGGGGCACCTGTACGAAAGTGACGTAGCAAAATATTTTATCGACAAAAAAATATATCGATGTTACTGTCAACATCTAAATGTCATCGACATAAATAAATATTACTTTATTTCTCCACATTTTCAAATGGAAAAATAAACATATTAAAACGTGTATTAACATGTTTATTTTAAAATAATTTTCATAATATACGTAAATTGACATTTTGATTGAAATGACATCCTCATACTTTTATTATCTTAATTTAAGAGGCTCGATATCAGATCAGATATGACATCGAACCTCTTTATAGTAATCCAGAATGTTCATTGAGCACATATATTAATTTAATTATATCGACATCTTTTTTATCGATATCCTATCCCTAGAACGTGCCCCGAGTTATCCTAGGTATGAAAATGACATTATAGGTACGTCAAAAGTCGAAACGCGGGTATCGCTTATATATATAGGTAAATATAGTGGAGAGATATCGGATAGATCTTGTTAGTTGTTAAATATTTCGACAGCATTCTGGCGTGACTTTTTATGTAAGTAGCTTTATATACAAAGCTTTGCAGGATCGAACTCTTATCTACTACCTGAAGCCGTAAATTGTGGTTTTAATAGTTGACGCTTTAACGGTTCGGTTCGGGGCTTTCGTGAAAATAATAATTCTCATATTTCATCTCACGAGACTCAAGCCAACCTCACCTGCACGTGGTGCACCCTGCCAAACAGCAAACGAGGCATAACTGGCGACCCACCAACCCGCATCGGACCAGCGTGGTGGGATTAAGGTCCGCTCCTCAACATGATAGTGTACAACTCCCCAATACGGCCCCGAGTGCTCGGCGGTGCTGGGGATCCCGGCAATGACGGTAGCCGGAACATCCCTGGAACCAGGGGTGCGAAGAATCCCTGAGCGAATCGACCGATCCTCCGTCAAACAAATGTGGCATGCAAAATGGACACCGAAACTCTACATGTGTTAACATATAATGTTCGGACTTTACTTAGAAACGAAAGGTTAATAGAACTGGAAAACGCGATTAAAGAAGTTAAATGGGATATCATAGGTATTTCAGAGGTGAGACGAGAGGGCGAAGGGACAGAAGAAAGAGAAGATTGCATATTTTACCACTTTGGATCCACTAGTGGGCAGTACGGTGTGGGTTTTCTGGTGGCTAAAAAGTGGAAGAACAATATAATTGAATTTTGTAGCTACTCTGAGAGGATTGCAGTTCTTAAGTTCCAACTATCAGCAAAACAAACCTTGACAGTGATATAGGTTTATGCTCCAACATCTGCACACTCCGACGATGATGTGGAGGACTTTTATGACCTCCTGGACAAGGCTTGCAACGAACACCGAGGGTCTTTCAACATAGTCCTCGGTGACTTTAATGCAAAGGTAGGCCCCAGACCAGAACTGGATAACAATGAAATATTAGGTCCCCACGGGTTAGGAACCCGGAATGTAAGAGGATCGCGTTTAATTCAGTTCGCGTTTGGCCAAAACTTGAAAGTTTGTAACAGTTTCTTCCATATAAAACCAAATCGGCGCTGGACCTGGATATCACCGGATGGGCAAACAATGAATGAAATAGACTACATATTATCAAAAAATAACAACATCATTAAAAACGTAGGAATTATAAACAAGTTTAAATTTAGTTCAGACCACAGACCACTTCGAGCCACAATAAGTTTCAATTTTAAGTTACACAGAAAGACCCTATTTACAAACCGTTTCCACAAACTCAATCGCTCAGCACTTACAGCCAACTACGACAAGTTCAAATTGGAACTAAGCAACCGTTTCGAGCAACTAAATACTAGCGATACTAATACAGAAATACAATACAACAATATATTAGATGCAATTCAGACAGCAAGCAAACAAGTTACAACTAAAAAACCAAAACTTAACAAATTATCCTCAGAAACTTTGCAGTTACTGGAGAAACGAAGCGTTTTTAAATTAGGCTCTATAGAATACCGCGAAATCGATAAAATTACCAAGCGTAGCATTAGAAAGGACATTCGAAATCACAATACATAATTAGTTAAATCTGTTCTAATTAACAATAGGTTACTCAGAGTAGCTAAAGAAGGCATGAGCAAGGGTAAAACATGGATCACCAATTTACGCGATCTAAAAGGCATAAAACAAAGCAATAGAAATAAAATATTGGATATATCAACACAATTTTATAAATCTTTGTACTCCCGTAAACAACACTGCAGTGAAGAATACTTCTGTGCCGAAGACATCGCTCCCATCACAACAGAGGAAGTAGTAAAGGCCCTCTCTACAATGAAATTTGACAGAAGCCCGGGAGTCGATGGAATAAGCACGGAAGCACTTGTATTCGGAAAACCAAATTTGCTTCCTCCAGTTACAAAATTATTTAACGATATTTTAAAATCCGGTAATATTCCACCCAAACTACTACACTCCAATATAGTCTTATTACATAAAAAAGGCGACAAGAGCGATATCGCTAACTATCGCCCAATTAGCCTCGTTTCTCACCTCTACAAGACCTTCATCAAAGTCATCGAAGGTCGCATTGCTGGGCAACTCGACCAACATCAACCTCCCGAACAAGCTGGTTTACGTCCCGGGTTTTCCACAACTGACCACCTCCACACTATCAACCAAATTGTCGAAAAGTGCAACGAATTTCAACGTCCTCTGTATATAGCGTTTGTAGATTATTCTAAGGCATTCGACAGTATAAGCCATCTTGCAATAGAGACAGCACTGAGAAACCAAAATGTTGAGCCTACTTACATCAGCCTAATTAGAAATATCTACCAAAATAGTACAGCAGATATAAAACTCCAGCTCTCCGGTCAGTCGTTCCCAATTCAAAAAGGTGTGAAACAAGGCGATCCGCTGTCTCCGAAGTTATTCACCAGCACTCTGGAAGAAGTTTTCAGGTCCTTAGACGTTGCTTGGCGGGAGAGGGGGATAGTCGTGGGAGATAGGAGATTGACAAATCTTCGCTTCGCCGACGACATTCTCCTCTTTTCTTCAACTGCAATAGAACTCCAGCAGATGCTCCAAGATTTAAGTATCGCAAGCCTTCAAGTTGGACTTCAAATGAACCGCCTAAAGACTTAAATTATGACCAACAGCACAAAGCGTAGGGTCGAGGTAGATGGGCAGACTATGCATTACGTCGACGAGTATATTTACTTGGGCCAGATAGTCTCTTTCAGCAACAGACAAGATAAGGAAGTCGAAAGACGAGTCTCAAACGCCTGGAAGAGCTACTGGTCCATGAAAGCTATGATGAAGGGAACCCTCCCGTTAACACTTAAGCGCAAACTCGTCGACATGTGCATTCTGCCTATCCTAACCTACGGTGCTCAGACATGGTCACTCACGGAGAGTCAGAAGTCCAAGTTGAAGGTTTGCCAACGTGCAATGGAGCGCAGCATCCTAGGTGTTAAAAGGATGGATCGCATCCGGAACACCACACTGCGCTCCAAAACACGTATAGCTGATGTTGGAGCAAAAACCGCTAAACTCAAGTGGGACTGGGCTGGTCACGTTAGCCGCATGCACCCAGACAGGTGGGCTTATATAGTCACAAAGTGGGTGCCGCAAGATGGGCGGCGACGTCAAGGCAGACCGAGACGGAGATGGAGGGACGATCTAGACGCATTCCTGGTCGACTGGTCGGAAGCAACATCTAACAGGGAGTTGTGGAGATCAAATAGAGAGGCCTTTGCCCAGCAGTGGGACACTCTAACAGTCTAATAAAAATAATAATGATGATGATGGCTAAAATTATAACTAAATGTAAAAATGACAGGTGCTAGCAATATGAGCTGTACTGTATTGCAAAGTCACATCTTAAACAGTATTGCATCTCAAATAATAAATACCAATGCATGTTCTTTTCATGATAAGAATAAAGCCGGGATATTGCGAAATCAGATGTATCATAAAGCCTCGTGGAATGAGAACTAAAAGGTAAACTCATAAACGCATTACCAATTTCTCCACCACTATTCCTTGTTGTTAAACAACTTGAATGCGCTAGTCCGGTACTAGCTAAATTGCAGTAATGCAGTAACGGTAGCCGCTAAAGCCGGTAATGGAGTCAATTAGAGCTGCTGTAACCCACGACTCGCGAATTAAAATCTACGTAGTCAAAATAACGAAATATTAACCCTCGGGCTTTTGCAGTTGGATAAAACTATATCATCATCATCATCATCATTTCAGCCATAGGACGCCCACTGCTGGACACAGGCCTCCTCAATAGATTTCCACATGGGCCGGATAGCAGCGACCCGCATCCAGCGAGTCCCCGCAACTCTAACCAGGTCGTCCGACCACCTTGCGGGTGGTCGTCCTACACTGCGCTTGCCGGTACGTGGTCTCCACTCGAGAACTTTTCTGCCCCAACGGCCATCGGTCCTTCGAGCTATGTGCCCCGCCCATTGCCACTTCAGCTTGCTTACCCGGTTTGCTATGTCGATGACCTTGGTTCGTCTACGAATCTCCTCATTTCTGATTCGATCTCGTAGACAAATCCCGAGCATAGCTCTTTCCATAGCTCGCTGAGTGACTCTGAGCTTCCTTAAAAGGCCCATAGTTAGAGACCACGTCTCGGCTCCGTAGGTCATCACCGCATAACTATATGGTGGCTACTTTTTATCATTGGCCGGGCGAGCAAAGCGAGTGAATCGTCTCCATTTCTGCTTGGGCGAAAATGCTTTTGTATGTCCAGCGCTTCCACCCTGTACTAAAAAGATCATAGGGAAGGCATTTTAATATGGTTTGTTAGTATCGGCATTCGATTGCAGATATTCAGCTGTTCTCATTTACAAATCGCATTTATAATATAATTGTTGTATAATTTGTGAGTAGATTCGATAATGATACAGTTTTTTTTTGAAGTTTTATTCATTTGAACTTTTTCAAAATGGGATGGGGTTGAAATTACTTAAAAATATCAGATTTCAGCCATCTCGAATCATGCTAGGTATATTGTGTTTTTGAAGACGTTTTAGTTGTTAAGGGACCGAGAGATGTCTGCTACAAATAAAAGGTAACAGTGTTTAAACATCTAAAGTCGGTGAAGTGAGACTCGCGCACTGAGGGTTCCGTGCAAACTATGAAATTGCTCTAATGAAAAGATAAACTGTACTGGGCGAGCTTAGCTTAGCTTTGCCGTTGCAAAACTGCTGTCCCCATACATCGACAAAGGCCGGGGTTAGTTTACCAACTGCAAATAAGTTTATGCAATGCAACTACAAATTTAAAAACTAGAATATATTGAAATAATAAGAAGTGAAATGTCGTAAAATAATAAGTGAATATTTGCAACAGTGTGAGCGTTTTTAATGTATACCTAGAATAGCTAAAATTATTATTGCGTAATAAAATTACCGAACATTCCTCTAAAGAAAAGAAAAACCTGTACTTACTGAGGAACAAAAACTTAACTTTTTTGGACGTTCATCCCCATACATCGACATAAGTCCGATTTAGTTAATCAACTGCAGATAAGTTTGTAATAGGTTTGGATTCCCTAGCCAGCGTCAACAAATCAGACGTAAACGCCCGTGTCTTTTGATTACGTTGACAGCTTAGTCGTTTGTTTTTTTTTCACAACTCCAAGGGATAGTGGATAGCTGGGGATTTGATATTTATTTCAGCTTGATACCTTCTCGCGTTCCTGGGAAAAGGGGGTTGACAGACAGACGGATAACAAAGTGATCCTTTAAGGTTTCTGTTTTTTCCGATTGAGAAATTTAGATAGGAACCCTAAAAATATAAAAACACGCTTATTAAATTTAAATATACGCTCCGGAGACTAGTAGGTCGGCTAGATAGCGCGGGAATTACAGCACGCGGTAATACGAACGAGAATAATGTTTTCTTTTTATTTCACTTGTTTTTGCTGGTGTTCGTTTGCTCCAGAGGCATGGCTGTAAAATCAGGACCTCAGCTTATGGCGCATTTTTGAAGACTATTGTGCTTTTTCTATATTTTTTTCCGATACTCTAGGAAACTATATAAGGATCCACAAACTGCAGCTCTATAATGTTTCAGTTTGCTATGTTATGACATAAAAGTTTGCCATGTTATTGGATGAATGGCTTTTTGGCTTCAAAACCAAATAAATAAATAAAAAAACAATCAATGGTTGGCACTTGTCAATGTCGTTTTTTATAATGATTTTGGAAAAACATCGTAACAAAAAATAAAGAGTTGGAATTTTTTGATCCTTATATGAAGGACAATAAAAAAAAATGTCTTCAAAAAACTTCTCATACCCTATTGTCCATTTTTACACTTTTAATGTAGGTAGGTGAATAATTCTTAGTATTACTTAAAGCAGTTTAGTTTAGGTATATACTTAAAAAAATGCTCTCTGGCAATGGCATTATTAAGATTATTACGTTCAGCGTAAGATGAATTACGTTGAACGTTGCCACAACAAAATGAGAGCGGTTCTAACGAGCCGACGCAGATGAAACGCCTTGTAACATTGTATGCTTTCATCTACTTATACGTATCGCAGTCTAAGATTATATTAAAAACAACTTAAGTACTTCGGGGAGGGTTCATGATGAGGAAAAATCTAAATAATCTTTCACAAACCTCACACTACGGTCATCACTTCTCAGTGTTGTCATACCTACAAATCGAAGCAGCGACAAAATTTGTATGGGGACGCTCAACAATACAGTTAGTGTGGGGTCAATCTACACTTCGCAGTGCACGTTTTATTTTGTTTCGTATAAACATTGTCTCATTGGCTCAAAGGTTAACGGGAAGAAATATCTTATAGGGATAAGTTCCTCCTTGTACACATGTATTGTTTTTGAGTTTTTGTCAATATTGATTTATGTGCAATAAAGTATCTACATACATACATTGATTACAATGCCATTTCTTCTCGATTTTCTTATAAATTTTCTTTGCAGCATTGTCACATCCAGTATCCACATACGCTGAATGGATAATAATTTATAACCAATTTTAGTCATGCGTGAAACACTTCACTTCGACTACGAGAAAATAAATAATTAAAATGGTGACCAATGTGCAAAAACTCGCTGATTTTTAAGACTATGACAGACGTGATTAGGTAATAGTAAGATCAGTAAAACGCCTACTAACGTTACGTAGATTGTAAACATTGAGACGTCTAAAATGCGACCAAATCTTATATATTTTCCATTTTTATATAAATGGTTTCTAAGACGGTCATATACAGGGTGTAACCGACGGTGTACCGAAAACTGAAACCATGGCTTCAGACCATTATTCTGGGCTGGAAAATCGTGGAAATTTCTTTGAGAAAATTCATAAATTTTTCCTGCGAGTTTTCATTTTTTCTTTATTTTTCCGTTAGTCGAACTCTACCGGTAACAATTTTTCATGAAAAATCGCATGAAAATAGCATTTTCCACAAAACACACAATGTATCACAAACAGTATTATGTAAGCTTTACGGTACAACTCAGAGCGCGTGGAGTGGGACAGATAACGGTACTGGCCGGTCATTGATCCGCCAGCCCAGTGCGCTCGCGCAGGCCGCTGCGGTCGGACGCGTACGCGTGATTAATGTTTACCTACCCGCACATTTTATTTGCTTTACTTGCTTGAATGAAAATAATCTTGTTAGACTGTTTTAATTTATCGGTCAGTTGTTATTGGTGTTAGGTAGTACACTAGTTGTGATCTGTGGTTGCGTTGTTTTTGTGGTTGCATTCATTCATGTCATTCGATGCGCATTGGCGTAACGGTATGTTTTGCGCTGACGCGTGAGTGGAGTGGGGAGCGCCTAAAC
Organism: Apotomis betuletana; assembly: GCA_932273695.1. Classification (NCBI taxonomy): domain Eukaryota; kingdom Metazoa; phylum Arthropoda; class Insecta; order Lepidoptera; family Tortricidae; genus Apotomis; species Apotomis betuletana. Next base: position 18,356,939 of record OW026301.1, on the reverse strand, counting down.
CGGTTGAGGCTCGCCGCGTGCTCCCCTCCCCGCGCGTCTGCACCTGAGAGAATTGGACGCAATACATTGCGCGTCGAGTTTTATAATTTATTTTGGAAAATCTTATCCTTGAGTTTTCCGAGAAAATGAACACTCGTTTTCAGTTCGTGATTATGGTCTAAAACTACGGTTTTCGTTTTCGGTACGCTGTCGGTTACACCCTGTATTTTAGCCAATCTAATAAGGTTGGTTGGTTTGGTTGTAATTATCCAGATCTAGTATGTTAGAACATTTTTAATTTTGCAATAGACTCCGGACTCTTTTGTGATCACGTGACTATAGGGTAGTTTGATGAGTACCTAAATGGAATGATGTTAATTAATCGAATTTAATTCGAAAACGGTCTTCATAGGAACTACTTATTATATGGTTTCCATTTCAACTCTAGGGGTAATAGGACCAATAGCCTAGCTCGAAGCTAAAATGACATACTTCTTGAGAAAAAATGAAAAGCGACTTTTACCCACATTAATAAAAATATTGTTATGCGCACGAAATTTTTCAATACATTTATTTGAGTATTAGAATATTATTTAGATATACCGGGTGTTTTCTGTAATAGGAGCGATAAATTAAAACATAGATTCTTCGCTTGAAACTGGACAACATTTTGTTAAGCAACTTCTGAAAATAACGTGTATTAAATGATATTTTGTAGAATAATGTTTAGACAAAGAAGCAATGTATTTCGAAATGTCCGATATTAGTAGAGTGACAGCTATGTCAATGCTCAGGGAATGTCAATGTTGGACGACGTACATTGAAAATACTATTTAATTTGTTTGAAATAATAAAATTCTGACTTTTTTTTAAAGTTCGTGAACAAATGTTTTTCAATTCGAAGAGTAGAATCTATATTTTAATTTATTGCTCCTATTACATGAAACTCCTGGTATACAGCCTAACACAGTTTTACAAACGTTTATTCTCAAACTAACATGCTAATCTTCTGTCTGTTGGCATCAGTTTCGCTAAGAAAGAAAGGAACAGCACAATACTTTGGCGACATCTAATTTTGTGCATCTGGGTATTACATTAAAGCGGCGAAATTGAAATATGAAATGAAAACAACATTATTTTTCTCGAGATTACCTTCCGTTATCTCCCGGATAAGCTTCCCCGCGGTAATGAACGCTGTTCCACTAGTGTAAACAGTCAGATGCGGAAAAAAGTAACCGTAACAGTAAGGTCCTTGTCGGTTTTACTTTTCTTTTGTAGTCCATTTAAAAATTACTAAATTAAAATCTAACTAAGCTTAGCAACTTCGTGCGCACGGAAGTACGGAAGAAAAACGCATAATTCTAATTTTTTGCATCTCTATAACCTATAACCATCCTTGTATAATATTTTTTTATTTTATTATTAAAGTGACTAAGTCGAAAACCTGGATTTTAATAACGACAAAATCACTTTATCTCCACCTTTTATAAGGGCTGTCTCTGTTACCTATGTACCCATGGCCTCGGCGTTTGAGGTGTCTAGAAACTATAACAAATCTTCAAGGCTCCTTAACGAGATGGCTACCTCTACACCTTGCGAGTTTGTTTAAAATTACAGAAATTCGTAATTTCTTACGGTTTCAACCCCCGTAACTCCGCCATTAAAAAAAAAACATCAAATTCACTTATCGAAACTTACAAAATTTCATGAGAATCGGTTGAAAAATGTGGCCTATAGACGAGAACAGCCGGAAATCCAAACATCCAAACATCTGGACTTACGAAAGAAATTTTGGCGAAGCTGAAACTGAGACGCTTCGCTCGCTCAGTCAATAATGTTCTATTTTTTTTATCATTTTAAGTATGAACTTTTTACAGTCTACCTACTAAGCTCTACTACTTAATAGTTGTGCGGTGCAGTGTAGCATGTTTCACAATCTCAGGTAATAGTCGACGACGACGCGTTTGGCTAGGTTTGTAGACACCTGCCTACTGAGCCGGCGGCGGTCCCGGGTTCGAATCCCGGCCAGGGCAAGTATTTGTGTGATGAACTCGAATATTTGTGCTTACGTCATGGTTGTTCTATGTATTTAAGTATATATTTATCTATATTAGTACGTATATCGTCGTCTAGTACCCATAACACAAGCCTTCTTGAGGTTGTCCGATATTTAGGTAATAGTAGTCAGGTCTAACATAGTAGCTGAATTATTGCAGTTTGTGCTCAGTTTGCGTTTTTTTTTTATAAAAATAATTATGTTTCATAGTAGGATTTTTCAAGAACACTAGAGCGTTTTACAATACATATGAAACGGGGCGAAACTCACGTCGTAGTAGTCGAATATCGCTCGACATGTCTCGAATCGGTTCGCGATTCATCATCGGTAGAGCCGATCAGTCGGTCACTCCTTGTTCAATTGTGTTTTAATATGTTCCAGACATATCTCACGGGACTTTTCTATGTAAAACACTAAATTGTTTAGTTTTTAATGTTGGCCAAGTACTCCTCTTTTATACGTATACACGTATTAAATTGGCACATTAACGCGATGCACGGCAGTTATACAGCACAATAGGCAGCGAGTATTTGCGAGTGTAAATTGAAACATGTCGAGAGTTAATTGCGTCCAGCCCCGCGAGGGGACGCGGGATTAACCTCAGCCTTCGCCCTCGCCCCTTGCGACCTTCGGGGCTGGTCTAAAATATAAGCAGATCTACTTGGGAATTTAGTTCTACTTACATAGTTCCCATTTATTACCCTAGTCTCCTTTCATGTCGAGGTTCCTGAAAAAAGAGATGACTAATAAGTGGAATGCGGACATGTCGGACATGCTAAGCGGGTCGTCGTTTGTGGTGATGTGTCGAGATGAGACAAGACATATTGGTCATGTTTTCCTTTTCCTTACATGGGCCATCATGGGTTATATGGGTATATATCGGTGTTAAGCTTGTGCGGTGAGGAACATGGTAAGATGATTGTTTCTTGGCCAAGTACCGTGATTGGCAACTTATGGGGTTTAACGAAACAAACTTGAAAGAGGTACAATGTTAATAAAATTACCATGGGGATAAAAAAACGCCGCACTATAATATAGACATTTCTCTTCTTTTGTGGCATCACCAAAACGCCATAACAGTGGTACGGCCAAGCCAAGGGAGGTGCAAAGTTGTGTTATCCTATACACTGGATCTCGTTCCATTTGCAGTTCATTGGGTCATCATCATCATCCAAGTAATTTACCCATGACGCCACGCCACCGCCACGTTAAGGGTAGGTACCCGTGGAGGGAGGGCCCTAATCATATATAGTTATTAAGTTTTAATTATTAAAGTCACATTCTGATAATTAGTTTGTCATAACTGATATTCCTGGTTTTGCGGTTCTATAATGTTCGTACACAATCAAATTCCACTGCGATGCATTCACTGCCGGAACACCCGGCACTCTAGTGAAGTCAGATAATGCCATGACCAGCCTAGCACTGTGAACTTTGTCCCTATGACAATAAAGTGTCTGAAGAAGTTTAATGTTAGTTATGATGATATTTTTTATAAATAAGTGTAATTATTTCATTAAGAACTCGCTACCGCTTATCACTTGTCACACAGTGTACGGAAGTATCTGCACCGCGTGTCAGCGAGGAGTAACATAGGCCTCCTCCAACGCCGGTCGAGTTTGTCATAATTTAAAAATCCTTCGCAAGAAACTAGGTCCGGTTGAATAAAACTTTTGGGAATATGTATGGTTACGTGTTGGTTTTGATAATTGTTCATTATTTATTACATAGCATTTACCTGCTGCGGTTACATTCGGGGTAAAATTATTTTATTTTGCTACATGGTTTGATATGTATTTATCTGAGTATGAGCCTGTGACTATGTTGCGGGTCTACCGTGTTGGAACCTGGCGTGGGAAGGCTGCGTCTTCCTTACCGTTGGTATGTCAGTCAGAAAGTTTCGCATAAATTACCTAGAACCTCTAGAACTGAAGAGGAAAATTTTAATTAGAAAAAAAATGCTAACAAAGCAGCGATTTATTACCTACTTCTATTTTGGAAAAAAATGCGGTCTGTGTGTTTACCTTCAATTCGCACTTGACTGTAGGGGCTGTCTAGAATTATTCAGATAATAATACTGGTATTACGTTGTTATGATTTTAACCGGTTGAAATAAAGATTTTAGAAAGCTCTTTTTAAAAGTGTTAAAAAGGCATTTGTCTGTTTTTAAGGAGAAACCATAACATTGCCAAGCGATGACTATGATATCAGGAAATCGATATTTATGTTTAATTATAATTCTTCCCATGGGCCTGATAAAATTAAAATTAATGTTAACGAAGCCTTGTGAATTGTGTTACAGTTTAATTATTTTTGCAAATGGTTTATTACTAAACGTGTTACATGACTTTATGACATGATTTTGTTGCATATTGCAAATTAACATAATTTTCAGCTTCCTTATATTCCTAAAGCACATCAGCTTTTAGCCAGCAACACCAACATTAATTAAAGGATTCTGTGTTAAGTTGAGAGTGGAAATTGAAACATGTCGGAGTTAATTGTGACTTGACTACAGCCGTTCATCGTTTCCCTACAGACCTGTAATACGGGCCCTTTTAGGCACATCCTATTCAGGCTAAAACTCGCTATCTCTTCTTGGCTAAAGCATTAATAAGAGACAGAACGATGAACTGTGATCGTAAAGGGGTTATTACTGGATTATGAGTTGTAGGGTAGGCGTAGAATTATGTATCGAGTGTAACAGGGCACAATGTTAACTTTAGTATAATTAGCAAACGGTAATGGCCTATTGTATAACTACTGATACTGATTTTGTTAAGCTGTAAGTTGTGATTACTGTATAGATCTTCATTACGATAAATAGATAGTTTTTTACTTACCCAGCATGCCGTTTGGTGTGATTTTGATAGATAGGTAAACTATTGAAGATCGTTATCTAAGCCGAATAACTTTTATAATTTTATTATATTTTTAACAACACATGATGGCACCTAATCATGTGTATGTTTAACCCAAGCCCAACTCAAGTAGGCTTGAACTAATCGTGACAAAGTCGCAGCAAAGGCAAGCCCCTGATAAGATTAACCGACGATTTGATCATGATTTCAAACCTGTTGGATGTGGGCGGCGCAAGACGTTTCGTGAACCTTGGAAGAGTTCTTCGTCCCAAATGTCTTTCGGTTGATATGATGGTGGTGCTGATGAGACCTGAACTATTTGTGTGAGATGATGAATTGACAATTATACAATTATCTGTTAGCAACCATCGCGTTTTTTGACGGCGGGTTCAAGCATCATCGGCATTGCGGCGCCTGTGAAGATACTGCTGTCACGTCATCTGTACCGAAATGAAAAAGCTGGGATCCTACCACGGGCGATGTAACGGCAAAAGCACATCAAAATAACAAAAATAAATTAAACAATAAAACTTATATCTAAACCTAAATTAATGATCTAATAACTAAACCTAATTTTATTATCTAATCAAAAAGCCCTCCCCGAGTCGTTCCTGGTGCAAAAGTGCCCAACACGCTCGCCGCGTTACCGCGCTGGATCGCGATGTACAGCCTCTGCACCAAAAACGACTCGGAACGGGTGTCATGGCCTCTCTCCCGCAACCGACGCCCAACTTCCCTCAGGAATTTCTTTGCATCGGAGCCCCAAACACCGGTAGTTTCCACCGCGAGTGGGACACATAGGTAATTGGTGAGAGCGGAGTATTTCTCACGCTTCCTATTTGCCGCCACCTCCGCTGCTGCGCCGGCTGACCTGGTGGTATATATGACGTGTCTAATTATATTAAATACAGCATTATAATTTGACCGTTGTTTGAGGAATATCAACCTACTTCCTTTCTGATCTTCTTACACATCAAAGTCACGATACAATACTAACCCATTTCAGTGGCAATGTGGATGATCTATAACGTTCATATTGGTCTTTCTCCGATGCGTCGCGACTCAGAAAACATTTCACTCACAGGCAGTTAGGCGCGTGCGGCATCCTCGATATTAAAGCAAAACCGCCAACTTTCTATATTTACTGCTTATTTCACTATGGGATTACTGAAACGGGGATTTATGCTTGAAAATAACAACATTTGATGAGTACATAATAAAAAAGACAGGTACAAATCCTTGCTTGAACAAAATGTAGAATATATTCACTATAACTCCTTGACTTTGATGAGTTGGCGATGTATTTTATATTTTAGGTTAATAAGTAGAAGAGCAACTAATATTTTGATGCATAGGTTCTTAGCCTGTTAAACTAAGTATTATTGTACCTATTGATTTTATCGTAGTATAAGCATTAGTGTCTATTTTGTGGCATGGGTTTACAATGTTCGTGATGGATAACCGCATCGATACTGTACTTATACATATGTACACGCAAAAAATATATACGTGCATGCAGATGTGTACCCGTAATAAAAAAAACCTATTTGGATGATTTGTCATTTTATTTACAAATAACTACTAATTCATTGCCTTTCATCCAACCATCCACTTGCCCCTGCAACACAAATTGCAGCTCATTCATTAATGTCGTTTCAATCTATGGAAAATTCTAGTTGCGCACTAATCAACTATGCATTAGCTTATTAGCCGACTAAACACGTCAGAGCGGAGATTCGTTACCTGTCACCACAATCCCCCCGATGACCCCGTGCAACTTCAACATTCGGCCTATTCGGCCCGATTTCGTTACATCTGGTTGGCAATGCCGACGATTATGCGTGTCGAGTTAAAACCGATTAGTTAGGCGCACATAATTACACATTCCATTTGTCCGGTTAATCCGGCCTAATCGGATGGCGTTTGACGAAGGTCTGCCTCAGCTAGTCGGATGTCACCTTCAACGTCGGGCCAATTAAAGGCTATTATCCGCATACTTTAAGTTTACGTGCAAATCTGTTGCTGAATACTCAATAGTTCTACTATTGTGGTTATGTGCGAAGTTTACTGTAAATAAAGAGAAAATACGAGGAGAGGTCCAAAAGTCGCGGAATGGAGGGGGTGGGAGTGGGGATGACCATAATTTTTAAGATAGCACTAATTGCGAACTCATGAAGAGTATATTTATACCATATTTAAGACTAATTAGCTCATTACTTTAAAAGTTATCATCGAGCAAGCAAGTCAATCCGGAAGAATTCTGCAAGTATGGAGCAAATTGCGTATCGACCCGTCTTCGAGTTTCTGACCAAGCAAGGAAAATCTCCTCAGACCACCCTGATTGGGATATCAGCAGTTTACGGTGATCATTGTTGTTGTGTATTTAATGCAGGGCTGGTGCTGAATCACATACACGGCAGTTACGCACTGAATTTATTGGTATTCACACGTTAAACATTTTAAATATAATTAAACGTCTAGGAGCGATGTTCACGGCTCGGACGCCATGAGAGAGAGAGGGAGAAAGAACGATGTCTTCCGTCCTGTACGAAACAATTGTCCTGGAAAAAACCATGGTTTACAAATGGCATGGTCTCTTTAAACTTAGTAGAGAGTCCATTAAAGACGACCCACGCTCGGGGCGGCCTGCTGAGGCCACCACATTAAATATTGTCGAAATGGTTGAGAAATTAGTATCGGGACATGCCCGTCTAAAGAAGAAACAGATTTCTACATTAGTTAGAGTATCAGAAAACACTATTTTGAGGATCCTATATGAACATCTCGGAATGGCTAAAGTTAGTGCAAGATGGGTGCTGAGAATGCTTACGCCGCATCAGCGACAACAACGAATCGACGCGTCAAGCAGCTTTTTGGAACGGTGTGGCGAAGAGACTACGTCGGTTTTGAAGCGGATTGTTATTGAAGATGAGACTTGGCTTCATTATTTTGAACCTGAGTCTAAACAGGAGTTAATGCAATGGCACAAGAAGGGTACCCCACCACCTAAGAAATTCAAGGTGCCAGAATCGGCTGGAAAGATAATGGCTACGATATTCTGGGATTGTCAAGGCATATTAATGATTGACTACAAAAGCGAGGGTGTCACTATAACAGTAGAGTACTACGCAAGATTATTGGAGCAATAGAAGCAACTGTAGCATTACGCTACGGTTTAAGAGTTTATTTTTACTAATCCGTTGTTTATTTAATTTCATCACGGCACAGCGCCATCTGTTACAGACGAGTTGTACTTTTTTTTCTAATGTCTTAGCTTGCATGAATTTTGGTTTCACTTGGTAGATTGCATGCTTTCGGAAATTGTTCGCTCCGTTCCCGTTAGGTGTCGCTATTCTCAATTGTACGAGTTTCGTTCGTTAGTCCGTAGCCTTATTTTTCTTACAGATTTAGGTCTGGCAAACTGTCATTTTAGTATTTATAAATTTTTATTTGAATTTCAAAAATTAGATTTCATTCGTTCTTTGGGTTTCTGTCAAGGAAAAAATTGTTTGAAGGATTGTCATTGAGATTTTGAGTTTGAGACAAGAAGCATCTTATTAATATAATTGCTTGAGTATTCAAGTATTTTGACCGGAGTACTACAGTTTTTGTCCACGTTTTGCGATCCGAGTAGTACAGTTTGTGTCCACGTTTTTGTGATCCCATAAGGAGCCCTCCCCTTATTTTTCTGAGGGTCTGTGCGGTGCAGTTCATGTAACGGCTGCAAGCGGTGCGCCGAGTGCTTGGTTCTCTTGCCGGCCGGCGTGTGATCCTGTGTGTGCGTCTAGCACGATCTGATTGCGACTGGGAGCCACAGTCCTCCATCCAGTGCCCGTCAGACCTGAACGGGTTTGTTTATTTAACCTGCCGTCCAATGTACGAGTCCTGCCCTTGAGGGCTTACAGAAGGTTGGTGTCATCGACGCGCACGGCGCGACTGGTGCGCGCACATCTTCGAGCGGTTCGGTGCATTTAGGATAATTTAATTTTAGTGTAATATTCGGCCAAAACCAATTCAAAATTATTTGATATTTAATTGTTAGTTTTAATTAACTGTGTCGAGTTGTGATCTTAATGCTTATTTGATTTTAATGCGGACAAAGCTTTTTTGTTCGTAGTAATCCTCTAAATTCCGAAAGCCTCGTTCGTCGGGCACATATCTTCTTTTACTGCATTTTTTCGACCATTATCATAACATCCATCAGCCATACCTCACTCTTCACCAGCCTTTCAACAATTCATGTAACCGTTTTTAATCGCCAGCCCAGTCAAAATTCTCAGCCCAGCCAAAATCCTTTCACGTGAGAGAATTTTGACTGTTTTTTTCGTCAAATTGCAGTACAATTCTTCTTAAATTTGTCGCGAGAAACTTAATCATTTTGATTCAACCCCTAGAAAAACCTAAAGTATAAATTTAAGATTATTTGTTAATTTTACCCATTAATATCTGTGTGTTTTGATTTCGGTGTTAAACGTGTGCTGAAGTGATCTCCAGTGTAAATTATCGACAAATTCGTAATTTTGTACCATTAAACAATAAATTATACGTGTGTCAGTGAATGTGTTGTTTTTCTTATTTATTTATATTTTCTATCAACTAAATTCACTGCACAACGTATTAAAGAATAAAGGCGTGGAAAGTTAACCAAGGGTGTGCTGTCGCTTCATGACAATGCTCCAGTTCACAAGAGCCGTATTACGACAGCTGCCCTGGACAAATGGCTTCGAAGAATTGGACCATCCCCCACTACAGTCCAGTCCTGGCCCCCAGTGATTATTATTTATTCCCAAATTTGAAGAGAGTTGCGGGAAAGAAATTTCACACCGATGATGAAGTAAAGGACGCAATATCGGCTCATTTCGACGTTTCGACGACAGTTTTGTGGGTTTAGAAAAATTTATTTCCCGATCGAACAAATTTATTAACCTTAAGGGAGATTATATCGAAAAAGAAAAATAGTAACATATTTTCCGCCGTTCCGCGAACTTTTGGACCTCCCCTCGTACGAATGATGACTGATTTTCCCGCCAGGCCCGGGAAACCGTGGGGACGTGGGTTCATATCCCACTCAAAGCATTTTTTTTTAATTTTAGCTTGTATATAAACATTAAGTTTACACTAGCAAATGTGACTGCTTTAATAAAAAAATTGGGCAAGTGCGAGCCCGACTCGCGCATGAAGGGTTCCGTACCTATACATATATATATAATCTATAACAAGTTTGTTGTATGGGAGCCCCCCTTAAATATTTATTTTATTTTATTTTTAGTATTTGTTGTTATAGCGGCAATAGAAATACATCATCTGTGAAAATTTCAACTGTCTAGCTATCACCGTTGTTGAGATATAGCCTGGTGACAGACGGACGGACGGACGGACGGACGGACGGACGGACGGACGGACAGCGAAGTCTCAGTAATAGGGTCCCGTTTTTACCCTTTGGGTACGGAACCCTAAAAATATTGGTGAAGACTGATATGAATTCTACGGTTCACTAATGTTTGACCAAAAAATTTTTGACAAATGATCATTTGACCAAACAACGTTTCAACAAAACGAGACATTTGACAAAAGTATCATATTACAAAAAGTCACTTAGCAAATGATTATTTTACAAACACTACACTTGACAAATGTGTTAAATAACAAAATATCGTTTAACAAAATGTTATTTCATAAAAAGTACTTCTTTTTCAAACATTATGTTTTAGTCTGTAATCTGTAGTTGGGTAATTTATTCCGCTACTATCTTAGAATCTATCCACTATGCTCTACAATCTGTATCTACTAATAGAGCAAATTGTACATTTTCCTCAAGTTTGCTCTACGAGTTTTACGGATAGAGCAAATTGAACTTTTTTTTTTGATTCTGGCGCTTCGCCGACCGCTACCGCGGTACGCTCGCTTCGCTCGCTCGGCTCGCGCGCTGTTGTGGTCGCAGTTCTAACATAACCTAACCCATTAATGAATCTATCCACTATGCTCTACGATCTAAAAAAGTAAAAATAGTAGAGCAAATTGGAGAAAAAAAAGTTAGATTTGCTCTAAAAAAAAAAGAAAAAACAGACGAAACACTTGTCAAATAATACATTGTACCAGACCTTTTTAGACCAAGAGTAGTTTTGTCTAATAACTCAGTTGCTAAATGATCATTTTGTCAAATGATTATTTGTAAAATGTAAATTTAACATCTGATCATTTGGTGAAGTGAGTCATTTGTAAAATGACTTGTTGTAAAATGATCAATTGGCGAAACATTTTTTTGTAAAACGTTGTTTGTAAAGTGTAATTTTGTAAAATGACTTTTGGTCAAACGATAGGACACCGAATTCTACAGCATACTGTGGTTATATGAATAAAAATAGCCCAATTTAAATAAAAATAAAAATAAAGAAACTTTCAAATATGAGACTGATATGGGTAACTAAAAGCACTTTCTCATACCTAAAATGCCAAATTACATTCAATCGTATTCAACATAAAAATTACGTTATGGATTACAGACTCAGAGCGTTTTCAGCGCTCCTTAGGAAATTCGAACTTTAACGGTAATTTTATGACTTTTAGAGCAGTCTTAGTGTACTTAGTCCCATATAGACATTTGATGTGACCCTAACAAAAAATATGATCGTATAACATCCTAACAAATCTGAATAAGCACCATCTTTTTTTTTCATTATATGGCTTAGGTGTTTTGGTGACCACGCTATGCCACCCCCGTAATAAAAATTATCACAATAAATACAGACTTACTGACTACCTACAGTCCCCTATAGACGAGAAATATATCTTAAGGCGACGGGTAATGCGAAACTAGCGCCACTTTCGATTTTTTTCTTATACCTTCATAATCTGATATTTTTTTAGAAATAGCTGAAGTCTAGGAGCTATCAAAATACCTTTAATATTTATTAAATCACTATATACAATTTGTTCACTGTAGTTTTTACCTTACAAAACTTGTTCACGTCAAAAGCGGCCACAATAGTTTTGGGCAAGTTTTTAGAGACAACTAAAGAACAAGAAATTGTGTATAATGATTTAATAAACACTAAAGGTGTTTTTCCAGCTCCTAATATCTTGCAATTACTGAACATTTATTTGGTTCGGAAGATATAATAAAAATTCGTAAGTGGCGCTAGTTTCGCATTACCCGTCCCCTTAAGTAGTATTCCGGCTCACCAGCGTTTTATGTATTATTTTATTCTTTGAGTCCAGTCAAAAAGCATAAGTGTTATTTGCGCGAGCGATTATTTTTACAATTTCCCCTTTTTCACTCTGCGGCCACTTCCCTGCGTGGGGGTCTATTGCCGGTTTCACACTTGAACAATAAAAGAGCGTGCGAGTGTAAAAGTCGCGTAACGGGTCATTTCCGTCCTTTATGTGGGTACCTTTCAGTAGGCGGCTTTATACGTAAAAGAAACTGACAATACAAGTTTAATACGCTCCTAAATTCTTTACCATAAATTCCACAGTACATTTATAATACAACAGTCGTTATTTTTAGGTTTACTGGAGTTACAAATGTCGAATAACAAAGCTTAAGTTTTTAAAGAAGTGTTCGCCGAAACGATTTATGAACTGTTAAACCTCAAAGGAATAAGTAGACGGGTTTTTGTGAGTACACTTTTTAAAATCTAATCTTCCTTCAGTATCTGCAGACAATATTGCTACAAGACTTACATATTTTATAAGTATCTAAATACATCTTCAAGTATCTTTCTCTATTTGAAATGTTAAAAAAGCGTGGATGTTATAAAAATGTCATAAAATATAACTTCGACGCATTTACGGATTCAGTTATAACTTATAGCACAATTGTAACATGCGACTATTTATCGCACGCCAAAGTATAACCCGTATCTTTTGTTTCCATACCGTGTAAGCGAGTCGGGGATGCTGAATCGCGCAACAGGCGAATCCGCGGCAAGTTATGATAGTTTGGCTGGAATAAATCGTGCATGCCTGTGATGGTCACGTTATAAATAAAAATTACTTTGAAAAACAGATGTGACTGTTAAGGCTCATGTCAATGCAGCAGCATCGCGCTATAAGATTTTTCCTGAAGTAATGACCCCTCTCCACAGAAAACTCATTATCAATAGAATTTCAAAATAGTATAGAGGTACCTACCTGACACATTAAACCACTTCGCTCTAAAGTAAGTACATGTTTCCCCCGCGAACTTTCGCAGCGATATCATTAGCCGGCGGCTTAGTTGAGCCCTGTAATGACATTAACATTTACACGCACCAAGACACTGGAAAGCTTCTTATGAAGTATCGACGTAAAATATGTATATTTATTCAATAAAGCCTGGAGAAATATTCGCTAAGGCTGCTTGGGAAAAACTGATGCGATTTTGCCCTTTGTTCCCATTTTCCGTCCCATATTTTTGTTTTCAACTTCACTGAATATTTTTATTACTTTTTCTTGTCTCTGAACACATGAGTTATTTTCGCACCGCGCGAGGTTTTCACACTGCTCATGGCGCACTCACATGTATGAAGTAATTGACCTCGATGTGAAGATACTTTCTTATTGAAATATTTCTGGAGACCTGTATAGATTTAATTTCGATTAAACGTGTGAAATCTACTGCTTACGTTCGGAGTTTATAGGTCAGGGTATTATTTCAAAATTAGCCTCACTCTATTTTGAGAGCTATCAAGGACTGTTTTCATTTAAGTAAATTAACTGCAACTAAGTATTATTATTCCGCAACCTTTATAAATAAACATAAAGGAGTACCATCGTTTACGGAGAAAAAAAAACATAACAACTCTCTTTTTTGCTTCGTCATATAGTCTAACTAAAGTACAGGGTTAAAATTAGGTATCCTACACCCATGTATCCCTGTGTAAGATTAATCTGTACAACCAATAGCTTTGTAGATGGTTTTATGGCGGCAACCAGTACCTACATAATATATTCTTATAAATCGTGGAAAACACTATATTAAAGTTTTTCTTGAAATTAAGAATACCTTTGAAATGAAGATTACATTACCTTCATATTAACCGATCCTCTACTGCTGGACATAGGCTTCTAAGGATCTCCAAAACGGCTGGTCGTGCGCTGCCCTCTTCTAAGATTTTATGCTATGTAAGATGGCTTTCTAACGCTGCATCGTCCTAACAATAACAACTACCATCAGCTACCAGTATAAGGGAGCAATATCTTAAGTCTGTCAGTTGTCTGATGAGCTATGTTGACGATCGTGGACTTTGTATAAATTTTAAGTAGTTGATATCATCAATAGCTTTCCAAAGGAAATTAAACAACGCAAATAATTTAGCCTGCCCGGATCCTATTTCGTGGTCATCGAAGTGATATCGGAACAATAGAGGGATATATACTCGTATACACATAGGAAGCCCACTACGTTACTCAATGTGATTGCAAACGTAGCCAAATAATGTCCCACGATGTACATGGAAGTGGGGTCCATTCTAGTTCAGTCGGTAGCATAATTCAAATTCAAAATATTTTTATTGTAGACTGTGACAATACAACGTAGATGTTACAGAGTTAAATGGGTTGCCAGCAAAATCAGCCAAGTCTGGCATACAATAAACAAAAATATATTTTCTTATACAGGGTGGCCCATTTAGATCGGTCTGTATGGGAAAGTCTGAAACTATAAGACATACGAAGATCTGTTCTTAGGAACCATGGCATCGATTTTAATAACAAGACAAACTGCATTCATACATTAAAGAAAAACCTGTACTTAGCTCGGGAATCGAACCCGGACGTTTTGAAAAATAAAACTAACATTATTTCTACCTAGATATCAATGGTGGATGGTCTTATGTGAATAAATAAAAAGCAATTGTTTTCATTATTCTTAAATTTATTTTAGTTATTAGTGTTCGAAATGACTACCGCCATTTTTAATACAATATTCAACATGTTTAGGTAACGATCTTACAATTGCATTTTGTATCTTCATGTGGTGAATTTGCGTTAAAATTGACTCTATGGCTACTTTTAGGTCTTCAAAAGGTATCGTAGCTTGTTTTGTACATTTCATCATGTAACAAGTTGCGACACCAGCAAAAAGCTACAAACAACCAGAGAGACAATTTTACGCAGCTATAAAACGTGTTGAATATTGTATTGAAAAAATGGTGGTAATTTAGAAAACTTATGTACTAAAATAAATTAAAGAAAACAATTTAATACAGGTGAAATTCAGTTTGATAAGTCTTCAATCCTTGCGTGAGAGAAACAATATTTTCCCAGAAAGTTGCGTGCGAGGCTATTGAAATCAAAGTATATCCTAATTTCAATGGAGAAGACGGTTTGTCATCACCACCGGCTTGGGATACTGTTGTACATCTAAGCATGGATCAAGCAAGACACAGGACTGGAAACTCTGGACCTCGAATGGTGTAAACAAAAAAGAAAAATATTTGTAGAGTATTTGTTCATTTTAGACATCATGTTTCATAGTAAAATTTACTGCTTAAGACCTACACAATTCATATCTAAGTAGAAATATTTTTTTTATTTTTATTTTATTTATCCTTTACATTAGCACTAACAGATGAACCTTACATGCTAATTCTTAATTAATTCAAATCATATTACATTCATTATAATTATTATTACTACAGTAGACATTATTATTTACAAAATAAAGAATAAAATACAGATTAGATCCATAATGATTAATTGATGAATAAAATTGATTTAAAGAAATAAATTAAATAAATTTATTAGATGGTGCTAGTCGTCACTATTGTTTCCAAGTAGCGGATTGATGCTGTCAAAAACTTATTTAGACTCCGAGGTAAAAAAATATGTCAAGTTCGCTGTCGCTGTTCAGTATGTCATTCAGAAGCCGTAACGCTTGGTGCAGAGGAGAAGATGCGAGCGCGCGCGTCCTGGCCGCTGGGATGGCGAACAGGCCGCGGCGGCGAGTGCGGAACAGTTTAGCGGAGACATTGGGAATCCGAAAGGGTATTTGAACTAACAGTTGGGGATTGGTTGATCTCCCACGTATTAGGGTGTAAAAGTATTTTATTAAGTAAATATTTCTCCTAGTTTCAAGGGATGTGTAGCTTACCATTCCCAATATGAAAAGAGTAGGATAAAGTAGGGGATAGCTGCCGTATAGTTTTTTATATAGAAAACGAACAAACGACTTCTGTACTCTCTCCACGAGAAGGGTATATTGTTGTTCGTGGGGATTCCATACGACGGCATTCGATTCCAATTTACTGCGTACATAGGCGTTGTACAGGATGCTAATGGCGTGGTGGTTGGTGAATATTTTCGCCTGTCGGATAACAAACCCCAACGACTTTCTGGCCTCATTACAGATCTTAGTTATGTGTGGATTAAATGTGAGCCCTGAGTCAAACCATGTACCAAGATCTTTAATTTCATGGACCAGTTTTAGTGGTTTGTTATCCATCATGTAAATTTCATGAATGGGGCGTCTTGCACGTGAATACGTCATGACCGAGCATTTTTCCTCATTGAGGGTCAGACTATTGCCTTGAGCCCAGGTGTGAACGGCGTCTATATCCGATTGGAGCAAGGATGTATCAATTGGACTTTTAATTGGCAATGCTAATTTTAAGTCATCGGCAAATAACAAGCACGTTGAAAAGTTTAGTGCGGCCGGCAAGTCATTGATAAGAATAAGGAATAGTAGTGGTCCAAGATTACTTCCTTGCCCGATCCCAGAGGTTACCGGAAATGGGGGGGACTTGGAACCTTCGTATTGGACGAAATGAAGTCTATCAGAGAGGTAGTTGGCCAAAAATTCAAGTGAATCCGCAAAAAACCCAGCCGCAAAGAGTTTTTTAAGTAGGATGTCACAATCAACTCTGTCAAATGCTATGCGAAAATCAAAGTAGGCAACATCTACTTGCTTTTTCTGGTCTAGATTATCAGCTATTAGAGTGACTATGTTAAGTAGATTTGACGTTGTTGACCGTTTTGGCAGAAATCCGTGTTGTTCATCGCAAAACCAACCATTCAACTGTTTATATACCTGTGAATATATAATCGACTCAAAAACTTTTCCAAATATGGAGAGTACAGCAATTGGCCTATAATTATGGACATCTGATTTTGACCCGGATTTGTGTATTGGTAATACTTTAGTAGTTTTCTACACTGATGGGTATTTCTTATTTTTTAGTGCTAGATTAAATATATATTTTAGTGGTTCTACAAATGCTTCGCAACAGTCCCTCACTATATATTGCGGTACTCCATCGGGTCCCTGAGTATGCTTAGGTCGTAGGCGTTTGATAGCCATGCGAACCTCCGTATCACTGACGTAATCGATGGTGATGCGTCGTTCACTTAAATTCAATTCAGACGCAGCCGCGGCACAGGCCGCCGTCACGTCAAGGGTGGGTGCATTATGAAGGAAAACGCTTTTAAAAAAATTCGCAAAGGAGTCCGCAACTTCTTGAGAGGACATATTGTTGAACGTAGTAGGTTGTTTGGACTGGCGATTACGTTTGACGTATGACCAAAAGGCGGAAGGGTCCTGTAGTATATCATTTTGAAGTTGATTGACAAAAGACTGCATGGCTGTTTCAGAAGTAATATTTACCTGTCTACGATAGTATGAAAAAAAATGCATAGAATAGTTGGTTACCTGTCTGTTTATATAATTTATGATACATGTTTTTTACTTTGTTTAAGTGTATTAGATCTGCTGTGAACCATTCAGGATATCGCTCCATTCGGCTAGAAGGTACTTTTAACGGAACACTTTCTGTTAATATGTCGTTTAAGTTTGAGTAAAATAGACTAGTGCAATCATCTACCTCATTGATATCATATAACTAATTGCGACCAGTCGCTATCTGCCAGTCTATGGTAAAGAAGAGGGAAGTTAGCTTTACGATAATTTCTTACTGGCGACACTGTGCCATTTTGGTGGGGCGAGCACTCTGTAAATAGTGTTGGACAGGACATTACGATGTCGAGGGGGTTATGATGTTTTTCAAATGACACCAGGCCAGCGACAGCTTCCGTGATGGTAATCTGAGAAATCACCTCATTTGACAGCACCAAATCCAACAAGCGATTGAGACTATTCAGTATGGTGTTATTCTGAGTTAAGTTACAGTGGTTAAGAACGTTTAAAAATGCATTTTGTACACTTAATGAGGCTGAATATAAGTTAAAATCACCTACAATTAGTACACCTACATAATCTTAATTTTATTTTCAAAACGTCCGAGTTCGATTCCGGGGCTGAGTACAGGTATTTTTTTTATGTATAAATGCAGTTTTTCTTGTTATTAAAATCGATGACATGGTTCTCCTAAGAACAGATCTTCGTATGTGTTATAGTTTCAGACTTTCCCATACAGACCGATCTAAATGGGCTAACCTGTGTGTAAGGTACTCGTAAAATAAAAATAAATAATAAATGACTACTTAAGTAGTATTATTTTGAACAACATTCGAACGTCTAACAAAATGTGGAGCACGTCCCGTTGCATTGCAAGCATTGCATATCGTAGCGCGGCGGCAGATGGTTTCGGGCTAATTCCCAGAGGAGACCTTTCACCTGGTTACTATAAGTAATTTTTAAGATGTATAGTTGTATAGAATAATAATGGAGCTATTATTAGTACCTATTATTTATATTTCTTCCCGCAATCGGACTGGTAAAAAAATTAATATCATCAGCATTTTCTACTCGTCACAGCATGAGCATTACTTACCTCCGTTTTCCTTTACATCGGTTTACAACTATTTCTATTGCATTCTTGATAAAACACATTGTTGACTTAAGATCTAGTATTATGCTGAACAAAAATCGAACATTAACAAAATGTGGAGCACGTCCCGTTGCATTGCAAGCCTTGCATATCGTAGCGGAGCGCGGCGGCAGATGGTCGCGGAGTAATTCCCAGTGGAGACTGCCTTTCACTGGATACTATGAGTAATTTTAGTAATATATAGTTGTATATAATAATAATAGTTCTATTATTAGTATCCTTTTTTCCGCAATTGGACTGGTAAATAATGTCATAAGCATTTTCCACTCCTCGCAGCGTGAGCATGACCTCCGTTACATCGGTTTACAACAAATTCGATTTCATTCTTTATAAAACACATTGTTGATTTAAAATCTAGTAAAATATTTTTTCAGAATCTTTTTATCGATTTAATATTTAATATGGAAATACCACATTTTTATTTCATTATGTAGTAGATCACATTACATTTTTCTTTCATAATTTACCTTTGTGTCAATATTAATCTAGTGTCAATAATAATTATGTAAAACAAAAATCGAACATCTAGCAAAATGTGCAGCGCGTCGTGTTGCATTGAAATTCGTGTTGCATTGTGTTTGCATTATCGTAGTAGAGCGCGGCGGCAGATGGTGGCAATGATTCATTTCCGGAAGACGTGCGGCTTCCATTGACCGACTATTTTAATGTTTATAATATAATCTTACGACAACAATCAAACGTCTAACAAAATGTGCATATCTAACAAGCCTTGCATATCGTAGCAGAGCGCGGCGGCAGAATGGTGGCTGCGATTCATTCCTGGGAGACGTGCAGCTTCGAATGACCAACTATTTTGATGTTTATCCTCCTTGCATCGTTTTCCTCATAGCTGAGGGTCGTGACCTCCCCTTTGCAATACTTTCTCTCGTACGACCTTCCTCCATCTGTTTCTGTCTGCGGCGGTGTGAAGGGCGCTGTGAACTGTCGAGTCAAGAGCGGAGCGGATCTGGTCGGACCAACGTATTGGGCTGCGTCCACGAGGCCTTTTCCCATCTACTTTGCCGGTCACGATGAGCCGCTCAAGGTTGATGTTTATAGCTTCTATATAATATCGATAATCTTACAACAGCAATCGAACGTCTCTAACAAAATGTGCAGCACGTCGCGTTGCATTGCAAGCCTTGCATATTGTAGCGGAGCGCGGCGGCAGATGGCGGGAAACAACCGGCTTCTAATGACCAACTATTATTAGTGATTGTCAAAACAATACCTACATATATAAGCCAAACTTATATTGCTCGCAGTATTTGCGGAGAGGCGGGCAGGACAGTGATAGAGTCTGTCAAGCGAGTCGTGTCCCTCGGGTATGGGGCTGATTATATATCTATCTCATAATATACCATACGAAAAAAAGAGACGGATATAATAAATCAGCCCCCTCCTAGGTGACACGACTCGCTTGACAGACTCTACGATGACCGTTTAAAATCAAGAGGGGAAAAGCTGTCGACGATATGATATATTTTTTAAATTATTTTACGAAACGTTTGTCAAGAAAAGAGACTCATTTGCAACACAAGCCAATTATTGGTTTAATTGCACAAATGTCTTAACTTTGCTATGAGTGACGTAGTTTCTGCACTATGTGCAATTAAACGTAATAGGCATAATTTCAAAACGTGTCGCGTCGTTAGCATTTCAAGACAGAACTGTTCCTATTAGGACATAGTGTGGCTTAAGTTCACGTTTCGCATTATGTTTGACTTAAATCTTCACATGGGAACAAAAAAAAGGAAACTATGTGTCTGTGAGGGCAATTGAAAGGTTACTATAATTAGGGCCTGCATGGCTAGCACATCTAGCTACGATTTCACTTGTCGCGCGACATACTTACACCCGTCTTTCTCGTACGGTATTGAAAAGGCAGAGACAGCCAATATTAGTCGCGCGATAAAGAGTCGCGTGTCACAAAGGTGCTGGTCAGGGAAAATGTTTGCCAGAAGGGAATTGCGCTCTCTGCAGCCCTATTTATAGGAAGGTGCACGCAAAACGGTTTGTAAGAATCAATATATTATCGGTAACATAACGGTGGAATTCCAGTCCACGGAGAATACTATGATACCGGGCATACTAACTATTGCTAAGGGTACCATTTATTTTAACAAAATTAGGTACATTTTATCAGTCTTTGAGTCGATTAAGTCCCGATTTATGTAAGCACCAATAACTGCGTTGCCGTTATTTCTTCCTTGGAAAAATTGCACTGATATCCATATTTTCTGAAAATCGAATCGAACGCAGTCCGTACGCGTTCTAAGCATATATGGTTTACATCGAAGCTTAGCCTCCCCTGCCAATTGCGGTGCATTCCTTGCGTTCAGATATCCGCATTAACGTTTGTTAGGATTTGCCAAGAGAAAATGAAGTTGGAAATTGAAAATACAAATATGTTTTTGCAGATAGAAGTTCCGTTTTTGTTCTTAAACTACATTTCATGCATACATTTTCTATACAATTCTGTAACGGTTGTGTTCTACTTTTTAATGTTTCTTTAATTATAATTATTGACAGTTCTGGTGTAAGGACACTACTGAAAACTAGGCTCCCAGTTATCCGCGTAATTTGGTTTTCTAAAAAAAAACGATTGATATAATACGACTATTCGATTGTTGCATATTGCCAATCATGAGTAAAAAATTGGGCAAGTGCGAACCCGACTCGCGCATGAAGGGTTCTGTACCTATACATATATATAATCTATAACAAGTTTGTTGTATGGGAGCCCCCCTTAAATATTTATTTTATTTTATGTTTAGTATTTGTTGTTACTTTTAATTAAGTAACATTATCATTATTTTTATTAAGTTTCATTTGAAATTATAATAAGTTATCATTTATCAACTTGTAAAAATGGTTATGGGAAATAAAAAGGCTTTATTATTATTTGTTGTTACAGCGGCAATAGAAATACATCATCTGTGAAAATTTCAACTGTCTAGCTATCACCGTTGTTGAGATAAAGCCTGGTGACAGACGGACGGACGGACAGCGAAGTCTCAGTAATAGGGTCCCGTTTTTACCCTTTGGGTACGGAACCCTAAAAAGTAATACTTAGCCCTCAAAGCCGTGGAAGTAGGTACAACATATTTATCTGTAATTACCAATCTATTGAATATAACCGTTTCAATAAGAATATCGTCTTTATTGGCTTCGTACTCAATCATTCTATTAAGTAATCCTGACTAAAGGACAATGTATTATAATAGTTCAATATGAAGCCCGAAATCTACCTCTCACAATATACTAGTCTATCGATGAATGTAGGATTATTACGCAAGCTGGGCAAGATACTGGTAAGTATATTATAGAACGTTAATATAGAATTTGTAATATAAAATCATCAAATAGATCAAGATATCGCATAAGGAACATATCGCGGCCTATAGCTGTTAAGAACAGTCAGGTGAATGAGTCCGCCATAGCCTTACGATAGACATACGATAATAATAACAATAGCCGAACATTTGCAACAATCAGAACCAAACCACTGGGTTGAGCTTTACAATCCCAAGATCCATTCTCGTGAACTTCATTTCTATTGTCGGAGTGTACGTGAGGCACTTGAAATAAGAAAACACAGGAATTCCAACCGGGAGGATGGTTGTAAGCTTTCGTCATCGTGGAATCCAGTGATCAGCAAATGTATACAGATATCTTAAGTGTTGTGTGTCGGTCGAGTGGCAACCCCAGAGAGCAAACTGACAATAAAGACCAAGTGTGGGTAGTTCGAAATACCCGCGCGACAAGAAGACTTTGATGCGCGCCTCTTTAGTCCATTCGAGAGTTTCGAGAACATGAACGTAACATCACGTTCGAAACGTCGAGGTAAGTAAATAAACACTTTTTGAACGCGATTAAATCCCGTTTTGTTATAGTAATAGTTAAGATATCACATGTTTGCATAACCATCCTATAAGAAAATTAGGGTTCCGTGCCTCAATCCGAAAAAACGAAACCCTTATAGGATCACTTTGTTGTCCGTCCTTCTGTCTGTCTGTCAAGACCCTTTATCTCGAGAACGTGTATCGAGTTGAAATTAATACTATATACTCACCATATACTCTGTAAAAAAATCAAACTTCTACGTTAATGCGCAAAAAGATACGGCCGTTTATGTCGCAAAAAACGTACATTTCGACACACAAGGGAATTAAAATGATAGAGTACTTCCCGACGACCTAGAATTATGAAATTTGGAAAGTAATATTGTCACATACTACAAATACTTATAAATATCTGAAAACTATACATTTATAATAAAATCATAAAAAATATAGTCCTTTACAAACATCATAATATTTGGAGAACTCGGTTGCGTCAAATTTGCACCTCGTTTGTATGCGGCGCCATACATTTCAGGTTCAAACCTAACTCACTCAGGCCAATTAAGATGGGATGAGTGAAACTTTGTACGGAACCCTCGGTGCGCGAGTCAGACTCGCACTTGACTGGATTTTTTTTTGTCGAGTCTGTTTCGTATGGGGGTTTTAAACGTATAGAAAAAAGTAGTCATCTTTCAGGCATTTCGAAAAATTATCGCGAGGTCCTCACAGAGCTACTAGCTAAACCTAAATGTAAGGTTTAGGTCATTTAAACAAACCAATTCCTGCAATGCCCCGCGGTGTTACCCGCTCATCCCACGGGAACACTAAATTTATTCGGGATGAAAAGTATCCTATGTCCTTTCCCGGGTCTCAAACTATCTCCATACCAAATTTCATCTAAATCGGTTCAGCGGTTTAAGCGTGAAGAGGTAACAGACAGACAGACAGACAGACACACTTTCCCATTTATAATATTAGTATGGATTAGTATATTAGTATTAGTATTAGTCAGGGGTACCTTAGGCGTTCATCACCTTTCCGGTGAGCGTTGTAAGGTATTCGGGTACGCGTCCCCGGCTTCCCGAGCTGCTATTGTCTCTACCCCTGTTTTCCTGAGCAATAGCATCCTAAACCTTTATCCTGTCCCACGTCAAAGTCCTTCTTCTCGTTCACATCCCACATTCCTTTTATTTGGCGAGATGAGCGTCTTTAGCATTGGTTTGCCACTCATCTAGGAGACGGATAACTCCGAAATTAAACCCGGTATCGGTAACTCCGTTAGGCGCGAGTAGGATACAATCCGAACAGCGGCAGTTATCTGCAACCTACCTGGTGGCTCTGCACGTATTGGCATGCCTTTCCTGCAGGTCAAGCTGGGGTGGTCGAGAGGGTGATGCAGGTCCTGGGCAACCCTGTGTCACCAAATAGCGTCCCAGGCGACGCAGCGTCTGTGGAGAGGACACTTCACCCACACCGTTTTGCGGTGTGGAGAACAACACGGGAAGCAACAGTTACCGGTTATAAGCCCGCGCATATGGGCGTAAGCGCAGGCGCCAGGGGTTACTTCCGACAGTGGGAGGATCCATCGTAGGTCCACTGACCAGTTACCGCCCGCTTTAAACTGGGCAGCCCCCAGTCAGTAAGGTACTGGTCCGCCCCGGCACCGCCTGTTCCTCTAGGGTGTTGGGAGCACAGGGTTTTGCCCGGAAAGCGATGCTGAGCTGTTTTACACCCGCGACCAAAAAGCAAATTATTAAGAAATCTAAAGCTTACGCTTCCATGCGCTTTGGTTCTTGGAATGTCCGAACATTGAGGACAGGTCTCTCGGATAACTTGGAGACTACAGAATACGCGAACGAACTGCGTAAAACAGCTATCGTTGACCTGGAACTGGCACGTCTCAATGTGTCCATCGCTGCGCTGCAGGAAACTAGGCTCCCCGATGAAGGCTCATTGCGCGAACAAAATTACACCTTTTTTTGGAAAGGTAAGGGTTCAGACGAACATCGTGAACACGGCGTGGGCTTTGCAGTTTGTAACACTCTTTTGAGTGCCATTGAAACACCTCGAGGCATTTCGGAGCGTATTATGATCTTACGTCTAAGTACAAAAAGCGGTTTTATCACTCTCATTTCCGCCTATGCTCCAACGCTTACCTCGACAGCAGAGTCAAAGGACGACTTTTACGATAAGCTGTGCACTGCTGTCAATAATGTACCATCTGGGGACCGGCTGTATATTCTGGGAGACTTTAACGCTCGTGTAGGACAAGACAACACCTCATGGCCCGATTGTTTAGGTAATCACGGTATAGGGAAACAAAACGAAAATGGTCAACGCCTGCTAGAATTTTGTTCTAAGTACCTGCTGTGCGTTACCAATACATACTTCAAAGGCAAAACGATGCGTAAGGTTTCGTGGAAACATCCCCGATCGGGTCACTGGCACCAATTAGACCTTATCTTGACCAGAAGAATGTGCTTAAAAGAAGTCATCCACACAAGATCCTTCCACAGTGCACAATGCGACACCGACCACTCCCTAGTAGCGTGTAAGGTCAATCTGTCCGCTAAAAGAATTCACTCCTCTAAAACTCCCGGGAAGAAGAAATTGGATCTCACTAAAACCAAAGATCCTGAGTTAGTGGATTCTTTTAGCTCCTTGGTGCGACAGAAAGCAACAACTTGGGACGTGGATGCGCCTATTGAATCGGAATGGAACTCCATTAAAGACCTTCTCACCAACTCAGCTAGTGAGATATTTGGGCTCGCCAAAAATAAGGCACCGGATTGGTTCTCTGATAATTTGCAACAGCTAAAGCCATTAATCGACTCTAAACAACAATCCGCTTTGAACTTCCGTCTCAATCCTAGCGACGCCACTCGCGCTGAGTTCTGCAATGCTAAGGCGTTGCTTCAGCGTACATGTCGTCAGCTTGCAAACTCTTACTGGATAGAGTTGTGCAGAAGCATCCAAGACTGTGCTGCGAAAGGTAACTTTCGTGGTGTTTATGCTGGGATTAAGACAGCTCTTGGCCCTGTCCAAAACAAGACAGCCCCTCTGAAAGAGATTGATGGCACGATCATCACCGATAGTAGTCGTCAGCTTGGTCGGTGGGTGGAGCATTACACCGAGCTCTATTCTCGACCAGCCGAAATCAATCCGGTAGCCATGGACTTAATTCCGAACCTTCCCATCATGGCTGAACTTGACATCATGCCCACAGTTAGAGACCTTCATGCCGCCGTGCTTAAGTTTAAGTGTGGCAAGAGTCCCGGGGTAGATGGTATCCTAACCGAAATCCTTAAACTTAAGTGCACATTACCTTTGCTCCATAATCTTTTAGGGAAGTGCTGGGAGCAGGAAATCTTGCCTCAGGATATGCGCGATGCAAATATCACGACCTTATACAAAGGGAAAGGGGACCGTGGCGATTGTAACTGCTACCGTGGTATATCCCTTTTAAGCATCGTCGGCAAACTGTTTGCCAGAGTCATACTGACTAAACTGCAAAGTCTTGCCGAACGCGTGTATCCAGAGGCGCAGTGTGGCTTTCGATCCCAGCGTTCCACTATTGATATGATTTTCACTCTCCGGCAACTTCAGGAAAAGTGTCGTGAGCAAAACACACCCTTAGTGATCGCGTTTGTGGACCTTAACAAGGCCTTCGACACGGTCAGCAGGGAGGGGCTTTACGTGGCACTTGAGAAGATAGGATGTCCTCCGAAGCTACTGAAGCTTATAAAATCTTTCCACGACGGCATGAGGGGCTCCGTCGTCTTTAACGGTCAGACGTCCGACGCATTCGAGATGCGGAGAGGTGTTCGCCAAGGCTGCGTTTTGGCACCCACGCTATTCGGCATATTCTTCTCTCTGTTGCTGAAGGTCGCTTTCGGTGACACGCAACAGGGAGTTCACCTTCATACAAGAGCAGACGGTAAATTGTTTAATATCAACCTCCTAAAGTCCCGTCGCAACCGTGTGGATCTCTTTATGGACAGTCTGCTCTTTGCCGACGACGCAGCCTTTGTTGCGAGATCTCCCCATGAACTTCAGGTTCTCCTGGACAAATTCGCCTACGCTTGTGACTTGTTCTCCATGTCTATAAATACTAGGAAGACCGTGGTTTTAGCGCAGGGCTACTCGATCCAGCCGTCCATCTTGCTGGAGAGCGAGCCTTTAGAAGTCGTTGATAGGTTCTGTTATCTGGGGTCGTCTGTGTCGAGCAACCTATCCCTTGATGGGGAGGTCAATATTCGCATCGGCAAGGCGGCTACAACGTTCGGCAGGCTGCGTACAAGGGTGTGGGATAACAACCATCTTACCATTAAGACCAAGATGATCGTATACCAGACTTGTGTCTTAAGTACACTCTTGTACGGGGCCGAAACCTGGACGTCGTACGCTAACCATGAACGAAAACTCAACGTTTTTCATATGCGCTGTCTTCGAAGTATCCTCAACATTACATGGAAGGATAAGGTTACGCACGAGAGAGTGTTGGAGATTGCACAGCTTCCAAGCATCACCGCGCTACTCAAACAGAGACGCTTGCGGTGGCTTGGGCATGTGCAACGTATGAGCAGCACTCGTTTGCCCAGGCAGACCATGCTGAGCCAAGTCGCATTCGAAAAGCGCAACGTAGGACGACCCATGCTACGATTTAAAGACTGCGCAAAGCGTGACATGGTCGCATTCGGCATCGACTGTGAGTCGTGGGAGGAACTAGCGTCGAACCGCGATGATTGGAGAAGTGTTGTCGCGAAAGGTCGAGAAACCCACGATAATATCTGGTTTCAAGACTTGGCTAGAAAGCGTGCAAAAAGGCACAATCGCGACACTGTCTCCTCTGCGGTGGGGTCTTCATGGACATGTAGAAAATGTGGACGTGTATGTTGCTCCCGGATAGGACTAAATAGTCACGAGAGGCGTTGCCTCTCGCAAACTGACGCTGCTTAATTCATCTTTCGAGATGTATAAGGCCTTTTAGTAGTAGTATTAGTATTAGTATATTAGTATTAGTATATTTTTTTTTTTTTTTTATCCATTTGTAGATTTAATTTCATATCAAAATATACACATTACAGTCTCTTATAATATAAAATGTTAACAAATACAAAAACTTACTCAAATAACCCGCCCCGCACCATTCCAGGCGCAAAAGTTCCCAACACACTCGCCGCGTTACCGCGTTGAACAGCGATCGATAACCTCTGCGCCAGTACATTAGTAGTAGCATTAGTATATATTAGTATATTAGTATTAGTATATTAGTATGGATTAGTATGGATGGATGGATTAGTTTGACTGCAGTAAGAACTCAGAAAGTGTCCGTATCCGAACGTATAAAACACCAGCGAATTTGGATCGGGCAGGGGCGGGACGTGTGCCAGATGGCGCCAGTTTGTGGCTGCGACTGGAACTGACAAATTACGACACTAGTCTATACTTACTATTATAAAATCTTAGATTGGTATTGAAAATTTGCTTTCTTTGAAGAGGGTCACGATTTCAGGAAAAGTCTAAATAGTGCGATGCAGTATTGTCTTTTTTTGCATGGGCGTGCGGCGCCATGCCAGTCTGGCGCCAGCTCTTGTTCGTAAATTCTATGTCTTCTCGTCACGCCGAAACAGCTGGTCAAGTTTACCAATTTTGGTACAATCCATAGATTGTTAGAGGATACTTTTACCCGTTTACAGTAAAGAAAAAAGAAGCGGACGAAGTTGCACCTACATAGGTAATATACCTAAGTACCTAGTATGCAGAATATAAGGAAGGAAAGTAGGTTTTAATATTTTTTTTTATTTGTCATGTAACGGGGCGTGTACTAATTTCTTAACCGTTATTTTTTTTAATAGGCCTTGGAAGGCCCAATTGTTATTTTCAATCCGTAATTTAACCGGCTTAATGATTATTGATTCTGATGTAAACAGAGCGTTGTAACACTGTCTTATTTATATTACAAACAAAAAATAATCAAAGGCTGCCACTAATTAAAGACCACAGAAATTGTTCTGTAATAACCGTTAGTTAAATTAACTACACGTTAAACACACGACTGCTTTTATTTACACTGAAATAATATGTTAAATATACGTTACGGTACTGAGATAACGGTATTTCTACAAGGAATAATTGTCGTGGACATTACACAATGATTATCTAGAAGATTATCGTGTAGCCCAGATAAAATTTACGATGTTTATATCTAGACGCGTTGTGAAAAATATTAGGTACACTATTGAACCAATTGAAAACCGATATACTTACATAGGTATGATATTTTTGCTTTTATATGCATGAGATCAAAATAATATAAGGACATAAAAATATCGAATATCTGATAGACCGAGCGAGCGAAGCGTCTCCGTTTCAGCTTAACCAAAAAATATTTCGTATGTCCGGATGTTCAGATGTTTTCTTGCTGTTCTCGCCTAGAGGTCGCATTTCTCAACCGATTCTCATGAAATTACATTAGTAGGTTCGATAAGCGTATCAACGCTTAAGAATCAATATTGTCTAGAGTACCAAAAAAAATAGGCGATTATGGCGTTTTATCTTTCTGAACTGCATTAAAAGGTGAAAAACGTCAAAAATGTTAGTTAGACGGTATTGATTCTTAAGCGTCGGTAAGTATGTTGTATAATGATTCATATTGTCGATATTTTTAAAAATGGCGGTGATATGGCGATTGAAAATGCAAAAAAAAAAGCTGCCATTTCGAAACAAAGTTATTGTGAGGTCTGCAGCTCAGGGAGCCACTTGGTAATAAGGAATAGCTAAATCTGTTGCTAAGCGCAAACAACATTATATTTAATTGCTTTATAAAACCTCATAACCTGAGAGCACACGAACGACGCTCTGATTAGCTAGTATGTCGTATGGCGAAATCGGCTAGGCGATTGGATGATGATGATGATGAAAACCTCAAAAGAGTCACAAGATCTAGGACTGAAACTACGCAGTTGAATATACATAAGTACGATTTTCCGCACGTTCTGGTAACAAATGTATATATGTATATCATCTAATAATAATGTGAGAAACGCATGTCAGCTGAAGCGACAGAGGTTAAACTAAGTTATAAACGGATAGTGTTGAATCCACGTTAAATCAGTTGACAATCGCTCAATGGACTGGCCTGAGCGTTTACCTTTAGTCCGTCAATCCGATACAAGTGGTAAAGTAATGCCAATTACGTAAGGGCAATCAACAATAAGCGAAGCTCATAACTGCCAAATATGCGCGGACGCAGCGCTCCACGGACCTCACGCTGCAGGCCGTCATGGACTACCTGGGTAGGTGCAGCGCGTGACACACCCAGACAATAGGCTAGTAGACACAGTTTTGAAATATATTTGAAATGGTTAATAATGATCTTACTAGCTCTGAAAAAAAGTCTTGTATTTTTGTGCCTTACTGGCTCCGCAGACTACGGCTTCTTGTGGGCGCAACAGTACTTAGTATGTC
Source organism: Apotomis betuletana (assembly GCA_932273695.1). Taxonomy (NCBI): domain Eukaryota; kingdom Metazoa; phylum Arthropoda; class Insecta; order Lepidoptera; family Tortricidae; genus Apotomis; species Apotomis betuletana. Next base: position 18,326,962 of record OW026301.1, on the reverse strand, counting down.
TCTTTTTCACGCTCGAAGTGAGAAAAAGAGAGATGTTACTGTCGCGGCCGCAAGAAGCCGCAGTATGCACTGGCTCTTATACAGAAAGCCGCAGTGGTAGGTATAAAGATAAAATGATATTTATGTCAATGTAATGAAACATGTTTGAACCTATCCCCATGCATCGTGGTGTGAGACGTGGGGGGATGTTATATCCCCCAAATTGTTCACAAATGCATTGGACGATATGTTCAAGACGCTGGACTGGAAAGGACAAGGCATTAACATAAACGGTGAGTACCTTTCACACTTGCGATTTGCAGACGACATTGTCATCCTGGCGGAAACGCTGCAAAACTTGCAATTTATGCTGAACGGCCTGGCTGAGTCTTTAAAACGCATTGGCCTCCGGATGAACTTGGACAAAACCAAGGCTATGTTCAATGAACATGTTAGTCCGGAACCAATTGCGGTACAGGGCAGCTTTCTCGAGGTTGTTAAAGAGTACGTCTACCTTGGGCAAATATTGCAGTTGGGTAAAAACAACTTCGAGAGAGAGGCTAATAGAAGAATACAGCTGGGCTGGGCAGCATATGGCAAACTTCGTCGGGTCTTCACATCGCCAATTCCACAATGTCTGAAGAAAGTTAACAGAAAGAAGAAAGAAACGAAAGTTTTCAACCAGTGCGTCCTACCCGTAATGACATACGGTGCCGAGACGTGGACACTCACGGTCCACAAATTTAAAGTCGCTCAGAGAGCTATGGAAGGCTTGGAGTTTCTTTGAAGGATCGAATTCGGAACGAAGTGATCCGTCAGACAACCAAATTTACCGACATAGCTCACCGTATTAGCCATTTGAAGTGGCAGTGGGCTTGCCATATTAGCCGAAAAACCGATAACCGGTGGGGTAAACGTGTTCTTGAGTGGAGACCGCGGTAGTGTGGGACGCCCTCAGACTAGGTGGAGCGATGATCTGTGCAGAGTGGCTGGCAAGAGCTGGATGAGAGTAGCCGAGGATCGCTTACAATGGCGTGCAGTTGGAGAGGCCTATGTCCAGCAGTGGACAAGAATAGGCTGATGATGATGATGATGAATGAAACATTCTAGGTATGAAATATTTGTTTATAAATAAAGGGTTGAACGTTTAAAATAGGTATGTATTGACAATCAATAATAGGGCTAATACCTAACCTTTAAGTGGGATGAAATGTACTCTCTCAACTTCCCGTGCGAGTAACAGGATTCCAAGAAAAATCTTAAATACGCGATATAGTGTCTCCTTGACAAGTCAACGGCACGATTCTCTGCACACTCTAGTAACAAATGTATAAATAAACCTTATAAGAAATTCCGCAGTGGGATAAAGTTAGTGTCAAAGCTGCATCGGCAGCGTCTCCGCAGACTTCGTAAATCATCGCTCAAAAAATTTGCCAGTTGCCATTGAATGGAGAGACTTGTGCGGATTATGCACGCGCCATTAGCTCGACTCGCCTTTGTGAGGCTCCGCCGTACTCATTGTCATGCCAAAAGGGCTGCGATCGAAGCCGATTTAATTACTCGCGGAATTGAGAACGTGTTCTAACAGATTACCGGGACGGCGTGTTTGTCATTGCTTCGTAGGCAAGGTCACTAACTAACTTATTCATCGTTCCTATAACTAATATGCTGAAACTAACCTATATATTAATATGCTGAATTCTAGTTAATTAAAAGTTAGTGTTGTCCGTCAGTTGTTACGTGATTACGTGTTTCGATTCACCAGCTGAATTAAGATAAAATGATGCTGCTGTTTAAAAGAAAACAATAAATTGGCACAGCTGTAATGTGACAAAAAGGCGAAGTATTTCAAATATAATGTTTTAACTGAATTCCTGAGTCCATGCCTATGCCTATGCAATACACAATATTATTAGAATATTCTTGCGAAGGTAAAGTTGGTTCCCATAAGTTTAATATTTAAGAGGCTTACGTCACAGCCACACTTGTAGAGACTGCGCTTCACTGAGTCAATTAAACGATTCCAGCCGAGATTTCTGTTTGCGGAGTGACAGGCAAGCGACAAGCGACGTGTCGCGCCGCCAACTCCGCCGGCGAAACATATTATTTTCTACCAACCCGAACGCGCGAAGCACAAAGTTATAATTGATGTAGTAAATCTATTATCGTAACGACTTGCACGAAATTGAGTTGTAAAAACAAGTTGTTAAAGATAAATTGGGAAAAAATCTAATGTTGCCCGATTTTTTATTACCTGTCATAAGCGCGTTATGATTATTTGACCGTTCGAAATATTATGCAGTAAAATTTTAACGCGTTCTTTCCGACCGACGAAATTGCTACCCATGTAAATTTATAGGGATGATGTCGTAACTTTATGAAATAACAGAATACACCATTCTGATTTGCCCAGTCATTATCGAGTCTAGGTACCTAATGTAACTTGTTATTGTATAGTATGTGAAGCAATTAGGTTTAACCGGGGACCACTTAGTGGCGGAGTCATCATTTTGCGAGTGGAAGCTGCCATTATCGTATCGCATGCCGTAGACCACACAATAGTAATTAAAGGAAACGTAATAGAAACACATAAACACTGGGCCGGCTATATGAGGTTTGTTGCCTGCGTAGTCCGCACGTGAGGCAGTTTCAGCTAACACAAATTATTATGTGTTGCAGTTAAATTAATCCTAACAATGACTATTGCGTTTCGCATGAAACGGATTAACGCAGTTACTTTTTATTAAGATAGGATTTTTAAGCCGTTCGAAGAAGAAAAGCTGTTGTAGGTAACAAATGATCAGACATAAAGAATCCCGATATTTCTTTATTTATCTGAAAATAATATGAAAAAGCACTTGCAATAAAAAAAAAATAACAACAGCTATTGGCATTATTCACAACTGCACGTGACTGCGGTTTGGTTTAGTTTTTTGGTTTGCGAGTTCAACTTCCGTTCCGTATCGGTATTTCATTTGCTTTTTCAGTCTGTTTCCAGTTGATATACCTATACGATATCTGTATGATACTCTAGTTCATTAATTATTTTGGTGTGCTGGGGCCCAATTCGAGAATGCCGTTTGAGTGAACGCCAAACGTCACATCTCTATTAGATAACTGTTATATCGCCGTTGAACTGTCATTAAAATGCGATGAGCTTTAAATTGACATATCTCATCTCAATTTTGGAAATATGAAGGCGATAATGATTGTCAAAAATGTTATTCATGCATATGAATTTCTGTTTTGAATGAAACGTAACGGACTAATTTCACGCACTACGCGGTCAATTTAAACTATGCGCCTGTTATTTATGCCGTCACATACAAAGGAAACGAAAATTTAGCGCGTCCGAATTGACGAAGTTCCGATATTCTAGGGATATCGCCACTTGTCAAAGTAGGCACACGTCAAAAGTGACGGATGGCGATGAAAAGGAGAGATCTCCATTATATCTCTAAAATTGGTCGAATACCCCCCCTGTTTTGGTACTTTAAGGTATATAATTGGGTCGTCTATAATACCTATTCAATTCAACGAAGTCTGTTCAATCTGATCGAAATCTAGCAAAATCCAGTTGTAAGAACCTAATCACTTTGAGAATGTTTACGCCCTTTTTAGGTTAGTAATAATTAAATTGGGCGAAATAAATCGAGTATTTGTAAATTTTTGTGTTAATAAAAATAGATAATCTGTTCGAGGAGTCATTGTCGTTGAATTTTTTTAACAGAACAAAAGGCTGTTAAGTAGAAATCAAACTGCCAAATTAATAGTTACTATACAAATGCAAAATAAATGTTTAAAGGGATTGGATGTCACACAGATCAAATTGGATTATTAGTACCTATATTTTTACAGCAATGCAATTTAGCGAAATTTATAAAACGTTGTCATGCTTTTATTATTTATGAAAAAAGAGCTAAACTGAAAATATGAGTAAATTAAGGATATTTCGGTTGTGGCGAATACTGAGTGGATTCCCTAGCGGGTCTTGGGGCCTTGGTCCTCGCGTAAAAAGCGCACCAGGTATAGACGCTTTGCGTCTTTGGTGCTAAACAGACGATCAAGTTTCAATCATGAGATGGTTTACGTCACGTGTCACCTAGATTCATATGCTTCTTGTCTTCGACACTAAGCCGCGATCGACTTTTAATCACGCGATGGGCGACCCTTTACCTCACTTATTGCGTAGAAAGCATGTCGGATTCAGATGCTTCGTGTCTTCGGCGTTATGCCACGTCATGGTTGACTTTCAGCCTCGTTATGGTAGACTTTCGACTTCGTAACGGTTGACACTCGGCCCAGTGACAATTTAACTCGTACGGTTAAGGGTAAAAGTTCCAGGGTCCTGTTTAATAAACATTACAAATTGTAAATTGTAACTTGTATTTACAAGTGACCAGTCTACAACTTTCTGTTTAATAAAAATTACAAGTTAAAAGTTTACTATGGTGGAAAATCTACAAAATTGTAGAATTGTAGCTACAATTCTACATATTTCTGTTTAATAAACATTTTCGCTTTACAAGTGACAATTTACATATTTGTAGGAAAAACTGCTTTATTAAACACACAATTGTAATTACAAGTTTACATATATTGTAAATTGTAGAACAATTTCGACAGGTGCCGCGTCGCCTGTCCAACCATTACAAGTTTCGACCTCTGCCTAATACTGACACAAGGAAAAAATATTTCTACACAAAAATGGTACTGACAAGTGGCGATAGTACTTAGTGAAAATTAAACAGGGCCCATGTAGTCGTAGTCGTTGGGACACAGGTCGCTACACTATTCCAATAATAGCTGTCACCTTGTACTGTGTAATGTCTGTAAAAATAAAATAGACGACGTTGAATAACCAAAACATCGTATTTATGTTAAACATCAAACGGTACTTTATTTTTGAATTTAGTCCGTAGCATTTATTAAAATCGTGGGTTTTTTTTTTTTGTATTGTTCTTTACATTTTTGAACAAAAGGATTTCCCTCATCTGGCAGAAAATTGTTTAACCGAACGTAATGTTTCGCATAATGCTCTTTTGACAGAAATTTTCTTTAGCTGAAGCGGTTGTATGCGGAAAGCTGAGGACCGGGTATGGTGGCGCGAACTGGGGAAGGCCTATGTCCAGCAGTTGGACGACTCTGGGCTGATGATGATGATGATGATGATAATGAAACGGGAAATATATTTTAAAATGTTTTGGTGTATCCTAGCTATTTATAACTTTTCAGAGAAGTGAATGGTGTCCGTAGAATAACAATTTTACGTTTGGTAAAATAATTTTCTGCGAAACATTAGTAAATCTTAACAAAAACATAAAAAAATCAATTAAAATTATTTTTATTAGTTGTATAGAAAAACAATATAAAACGTTTATACGCTCTAGCAAGAGGTATTTGATAGTATTCCCGAATCCATTATCACATCTTCATAGTTTTATGGCACTGAACCGATCTGCATAAAATTGTGCGGTTATACAAAATCTCCGAACGATATTATCGTCTCAAGCTAATAAATCTTTAAAATATGCGTCCGTAAAGTCGGAGTCGTATTTGCTTTATTAAATTTTAGCCGTAAGTCCTCGGGCGGTGAAGTTATTTCGTCTGAAAAGGAGGATGTGTTTGCTTCATTTATCTTAGCCTAAGCCGCGATTGTATAACTTTCTGGGCCTGTCATTCTATTTTTAGCCTTTACAATTACAATTAACCAATATCGTATCCCATTAAGTATTGATGGTACTATATCTTATCATCTGTTTATTCGTTTATTCATAATTTAGTCCATTCATGTTTTTAAAAAAATGGCAAAATTGCACGTGCATTGCATAGAAATGAAATAAAATCGAATTACATACAATGTATAGAGTATTCATACGTGCATTGTCTATTATAATCTATTTAATCTCACATAACTACGTTAATAATCAAAGTTGCGGTGTTTTAATTTTAGTTTATAGAACTAAATAGTAATGGAATATAATTTTACCGTCAAGATATCGTATTTATAGACTGTTTGCCCTTAAGGGAATTCAATCCCGTTCAAGCGTATAACTGATTCAAAGTTTTCACCTGTAATATAATACAACTTACAGACTTGAGACTTCTAAATGTTGGGAACTCCAACATTAATATTAGTTTAGTTTCATAAGTTGGTACTACTTATTTTATACCCTTTTTCTATGTTTGTTGTCTATGATTGCATAGACCGCTTTCACTCTCTTTGTGCTAACAAAAATGGTCGCAATACACGTTTCCAAAAGTAAAAAGTGATTTTATTGCTATCATGCTATGCTACCGCGCTGCCGTCCATCACATACAAAACGAGAATTAGTGCATTGCCTAACAGCCTACACAACATATGGTCCTTCGAGAAGACGAGAGTGTTGGAAGCTTACCGGCGCGGCGAGATCGGAAACCGACCAGCAACGTGAGTCTACATCTTTTACTCACATCACAACTCACTAAGAGCGAAAACTTGCATCAAGTACCAGCGACGCAAAATCTTCGTCGCAGCGATCTACAATTTTACTCACAATATTTAAATTCCCCGTGCTCGACTACGATCATCTAAGTTATCTTGGACGTCGAGTACTAATCAACGTGAGTCGATATTTTTAATCTTCAATACATGCAAGCAAGAAAAACTTCGAAGCGGCGCGACATAACATATTCGCCACTATCGCAATAAATTAAATTACATTATATTACTGTAATCAAGTCATCAGTCATCACAATCGTGCTAACAGAACTATTCAAGAATCCACGATTTGTGCAAAACTGCGATATTTGTACAACATCTTGTGTTCGTCAAGGAGCAACGCATTTCATTTCATCAAGATATCTGGCTGCGAGTAATTATTTTGTGCCTCAATAATACCTTAGGTATAATACCTACCTTCAAAGAAAATTTAAGTTCATCGATTCATCAATTCAACAAAACGACCTTCGAACGGCAGACTAGGACGGAAGATCGACTATCTGCGTCTCGCTTTCGCTTGGGAGCTTGCGCCGGCGATGCGGCGTTAGTGCGGTGTGCGGCAAAAAACGGAACTACAACTTCGGATAAAGAAGCGGTGCAACACTAATATTTTGCATCTGTATTTCTCTGTTCTGTGATCTATGGTTGATAGACGCTTAGAAGTAACGGGTTTTAATATTCTAAAGATTCTTTCTAATGCTGTGAGAATATTGTTGATCTCTAAGAATTGTAGTGTTATAAGTGCGTAAACATGTCTGTAGATTTAAAACAATTGAAAGCCTCACGAGGCTACACCAAAGCTTCGATTACGCGATTATATACATTCGTGTCGAACCCCCAAGATGTTGAACTAAGCTTGGTTTCTACTTTACAAAGCAAACGAAGCCGACTCGTAGAATTGTATAGTGAATACGAGTCTTATAATAAGCAAATTCTAGCAAACGACGAAGCCGACACTGAGGATGTAGATGACATTGAGGCAAAGTACTTCCATATACTTACAATCCTCAATGAATCAATTAGAACAAAGTCGACACCATCCTCAGACACGTGTGCGGGTGCCACATTCAAATTGGTACTTTCACTGGAAAATACTGTGAGTATACACCGTTCATGAATTTAGGGAGTGGAGTGGGGGGGAGTGGAGTCGGGGGGAGGGGGGGGGGGGGGTGGATGAAAAAAAAAATTTTTTTTGGACAATATTTTTTGGACAAAAATTTCGACAGGTGTGATGTCATATTGACACCTATTTTTTATGATTGTATCGTATAGAATACGTTAAAATAAACGTGTTTTGTATGGACAACTTTTTCCTAAACTTAATAATTACCGAGCATTGGACTCCTAAGGGGGCCGGTTTTGGGACTGAAAAATTTGGCTCGAAACTGGGGGACAACTCCGAAAAACGAAATTCGACAATATCGTTGTCAAATGCTATTCCCATCTCTTTCACTCTATATTGGAGAGACAGAGACGGGTATAACGTTTGACAACGAAATTACCGAATATCGTTTTTCGGAGTATAGGTTCTGCTCCCAGAGATAGGTAGGTTAGGGTTTTTTTTTTATGACCCTAAAACGAAACTGCTCCCAGAGATAGGTAGGTTAGGGTTTTTTTTATGACCCTAAAAACGAAGGGTGCGTCCCACGAGACATAACTACATAATACATAATTTCATATCAATAACGTTCACAAGATTATAATGAACTTTTGCTATAACATCAAAATCAATATTTATATTACTCATGTTGCAGAATGTTTTTTTATATAAGTCCTGGGTCCCCTTTGCTACACCCCGACCATTATTTGAGTGTAACAAATTTAAAATATCAGCACCAAGTGACAGGATAAAATTTTGTAAAGATAATAGTTTGTGTAACATCTGTCTGAACCCTCACAATGGCAAGTGTCGCTTTCATTTCCGGTGCAATATATGTAAGCAATCACATAATACCTTACTTCACCAGGAACCGGCACAACAAAACAATACACCAGCCAAGCAAACGGTGTCTTTAATTTCTACATTTAAAGGAGACAAGGTACTGTTACCCACGGTAAAAGTGAAACTTCTCACAAGGACTGGTAGTATTGTCCATGTGAAGGCAATTCTAGATTCAGCTTCACAGGTGTCCCTAGTCACAAGCAAGGTCATAGATACCCTCAGATTAACACCGAACAAAGACATCACAAATATAGTTGGTGTCAGCAATAGCAGTAATGCAGCGAATTATTCAATACCATTGGAGATTTTCTCTCTTGCAACCCCATACAAAGTAACAACAAACTTTCATGTATTGGACAAAATTACATGCAAAATCCCTCAATATAAAATTGACACAACACTTCTGAACATTCCATCAGATGTCAATTTAGCCGATGCAGATTTTTACAAACCATCAGAAATCAACATGCTTCTTGGTGCGGATGTGTTTTTCCAGGCCCTGATTCCGGAGCCACAAGCTGCTCTCCAGCAACCGACTTCGCAGCCTGCTAATCACTCAACGACACAGCCACACTTCATAACTACAAGGTTCGGGCATGTCATCGCTGGGGCTCTGCCTCGCCATGCATGCTCTGGTACAAGTAAGGTCTCATTATTATGTCTCGAATGTGACTCAGGTCTCAATGAAAATTTGAAACAATTTTGGGAAACTGAAAGTATACCTGAAACTTATTCAGAAAAAATGTCAGAGCATGATTTGTGTGAAACAGTTTTTCAAAGCACGACTGTACATGAAAACAATAAGTTTCAGGTTGACTTGCCTTTAAAGTTACCTTTAGATGAGATAAATAATGCACTTGGAAATTCATTTGAATATGCATATTATAGGTTTCTTAACCTGGAAAAGAAATTGCACAAAAACATAAATTTGCTCGCAGATTATGATAAGTTCATCAATGAATACTTGAACTTAGGGCATGGACATTACATAAATTTTAATTCATTGGACTTTGAGACACAGCCGATATATTTTATGCCGCACCATGCTGTCATTAATGAGAACAGCAAAAGTTCTCGTACCAGAGTTGTCTTTGACGCTTCTCAGTGTACCGACAAACGTTTGTCGCTAAATGATATTTTGCTAAATGGGCCAATGGTGCAAAAAGAGCTGTTTGACATAATGCTTTTATTCCGCTTAGGACAATATACGTTCTCTACTGATATACGTCACATGTTTCGCTGTGTTAACATTAACCCAAAACATGCTTGCTTGCAAAACATTTTGTGGAGAAACAATCCTGAGGAACCCATTAAATGCATTCAATTAGATACCGTCACGTACGGTCAAAAAAGCAGTAGCTTCTTAGCTACACGATGTCTCTTCGAACTTGCGAATAAATATGAAACCGAGTTCCCTTTAGCTTCTTATATTATAAGAAACTGTACTTATGTTGACGATGCCTGCTACTCGCACTCAGATTTAAATGTAATATTGGAGGCGAAGCAGCAATTATGCGATTTATTAAGCAAAGGTTCTTTTTATACACATAAATGGGCCTCGAACAATCAGCTCATCTTAGATGGAATTCCATCAGAAAAACAGCATTTTGATGACCTTGAATTACAAAAGAATAATTTATACCTAAAAACACTTGGCTTGACACTTAATGTAAGAGAGGATTGCTTTGTCTTTTCTTGCCCAGAACCGTTTAACAAGGAGTATCCCTCCAAAAGAGATATACTGAGTTATGGGATCCCTTTGATTCCTATAATTTTATTGTGACGATTATCGATAGTCAGAAAATGTTCTCCATATTATTTATGCTCATAATTGTCAATGTTCAGAAAAATTGTTAAGCATACTGCTTGTTGAATCTAACAATAATGTCCAATAATGTCAAACATTATACTTATTAAAAGTCACAAAGTACATCTCCATAATATCTGAAGTCATATCACTCATTGTTCAGAAATATTTTGTGTCATATATTTTAATGTACTATTATTTGAATGTATATTATCTTTTTCCCGAAAGTATACTAGTCATATTTTTTATCACTCTATTATTGGTATTCATATTACTTTTTTGTCGAAAATATATTAGTTATATATTTAATCATACTATTATTTGCATTCATATTCGCTTTTTTGCTGAAATACATATAATAAGAAATAATATTTGATCATATTATTATTTGTATTCATTTTGCCTTTTTGCCGAATTATAATAAGTAGTAATATTTAATTAATTATCATAATTGTCAACTGACAATTATGGAGTATGCTAACTAGCATACTATTAATTTAGCATAATTTTAAATGGCAGAACACTAGTATCACTGACTTTTATTTCACATAATTTTTAATGGCGGAACATTAATATCGCCGAATTTATTATGGCATAAAGACATAGTTTACGGAACAGACGAGTGCTAGGAAACTAGTTTAGGTTTTAGGTTAGGTTAGCTAAACTGATACCAGTAAAATGGGTTAGGTTAGGTTAGAACTGCGACCACAACAGAACCGAACTGCTGCCAGTAAAGTAGGTTAGATTAAAACCGAACTTAATGGGTTAGGTTAGGTTAGAACTGTGACCACAACAGAACCGAACTGCTGCCAGTGAAGTAGGTTAGGTTAAAACCGAACTTAATGGGTTAGGTTAGGTTAGAACTGTGATCACAACAGAACCGAACTGCTGCCAGTAAAGTAGGTTAGGTTAAAACCGAACTGGTTAGGTTAGGTTAGAACTGTGACCACAACAGAACCGAACTGCTGCCAGTAAAGTAGGTTAGTCTAAAACCGAACTTAATGGCTTAGGTTAAGTTAGAACTGTGATCACAAAAGAACCGAACTGCTGCCAGTAAAGTAGGTTAGGTTAAAACCGAACTTAATGGGTTAGGTTAGGTTAGAACTGTGACCACAACAGAACCGAACTGCTGCCAGTAAAGTGGGTTAGTCTAAAACCGAACTTAATGGGTTAGGTTAGGTTAGAACTGTGACCACAACAGAACCGAACTGATGGCAGTAAAGTAGGTTAGATTAAAACCGAACTTAATGGGTTAGGTTAGGTTAGAACTGTGACCACAACAGAACCGAACTGCTGCCAGTGAAGTAGGTTAGGTTAAAACCGAACTTAATGGGTTAGGTTAGGTTAGAACTGTGATCACAACAGAACCGAACTGCTGCCAGTAAAGTAGGTTCGGTTAAAACCGAACTGGTTAGGTTAGGTTAGAACTGTGACCACAACAGAACCGAACTGCTGCCAGTAAAGTAGGTTAGTCTAAAACCCAACTTAATGGCTTAGGTTAAGTTAGAACTGTGATCACAAAAGAACCGAACTGCTGCCAGTAAAGTAGGTTAGGTTAAAACCGAACTTAATGGGTTAGGTTAGGTTAGAACTGTGACCACAACAGAACCGAACTGCTGCCAGTAAAGTGGGTTAGTCTAAAACCGAACTTAATGGGTTAGGTTAGGTTAGAACTGTGACCACAACAGAACCGAACTGATGGCAGTAAAGTAGGTTAGATTAAAACCGAACTTAATGGGTTAGGTTAGGTTAGAACTGTGACCACAACAGAACCGAACTGCTGCCAGTAAAGTAGGTTAGGTTAAAACCGAACTGGTTAGGTTAGGTTAGAACTGTGACCACAACAGAACCGAACTGCTGCCAGTAAAGTAGGTTAGTCTAAAACCGAACTTAATGGCTTAGGTTAAGTTAGAACTGTGATCACAAAAGAACCGAACTGCTGCCAGTAAAGTAGGTTAGGTTAAAACCGAACTTAATGGGTTAGGTTAGGTTAGAACTGTGACCACAACAGAACCGAACTGCTGCCAGTAAAGTGGGTTAGTCTAAAACCGAACTTAATGGGTTAGGTTAGGTTAGAACTGTGACCACAACAGAACCGAACTGATGGCAGTAAAGTAGGTTAGATTAAAACCGAACTTAATGGGTTAGGTTAGGTTAGAACTGTGACCACAACAGAACCGAACTGCTGCCAGTGAAGTAGGTTAGGTTAAAACCGAACTTAATGGGTTAGGTTAGGTTAGAACTGTGATCACAACAGAACCGAACTGCTGCCAGTAAAGTAGGTTCGGTTAAAACCGAACTGGTTAGGTTAGGTTAGAACTGTGACCACAACAGAACCGAACTGCTGCCAGTAAAGTAGGTTAGTCTAAAACCCAACTTAATGGCTTAGGTTAAGTTAGAACTGTGATCACAAAAGAACCGAACTGCTGCCAGTAAAGTAGGTTAGGTTAAAACCGAACTTAATGGGTTAGGTTAGGTTAGAACTGTGACCACAACAGAACCGAACTGCTGCCAGTAAAGTGGGTTAGTCTAAAACCGAACTTAATGGGTTAGGTTAGGTTAGAACTGTGACCACAACAGAACCGAACTGATGGCAGTAAAGTAGGTTAGATTAAAACCGAACTTAATGGGTTAGGTTAGGTTAGAACTGTGACCACAACAGAACCGAACTGCTGCCAGTAAAGTAGGTTAGGTTAAAACCGAACTGGTTAGGTTAGGTTAGAACTGTGACCACAACAGAACCGAACTGCTGCCAGTAAAGTAGGTTAGTCTAAAACCGAACTTAATGGCTTAGGTTAAGTTAGAACTGTGATCACAAAAGAACCGAACTGCTGCCAGTAAAGTAGGTTAGATTAAAACCGAACTTAATGGGTTAGGTTAGGTTAGTACTGTGACCACAACAGAACCGAACTGCTGCCAGTAAAGTTGGTTAGGTTAAAACCGAACTTAATGGGTTAGGTTAGGTTAGAACTGTGACCACAACAGAACCGAACTGCTGCCGGTAAAGTAGGTTAGGTTAAAACCGAACTTAATGGGTTAGGTTAGGTTAGAACTGTGACCACAACAGAACCGAACTACTGCCAGTGAAGTAGGTTAGGTTAAAACCGAACTTAATGGGTTAGGTTAGTCGAAAAAATTCTTCTGATGGCGCTTGATTCTATTCTTTAAAATATTATTCCTTCGTAAGTTGTGTTATGTAAATTTTACTTTCATAGCGTATGAAGATTATTCTTTATTATTGTTATACACCAACTGTGTTATCTATTGGAGTTTTATAATCAATGATTTTATAGTCCGTAATTTTATTTCTTTTCATCGTTATTCGATCTGAAATTATTCAATTTGAGATTCTACAAAGTAATACGATAGCAATATCAAAACTTATGACGAACAATTTTATGACAATCAATAAGTATGAGCCTCAAAAATAGTACCTTGGAAAATATGAACATTGAAATTATGGCTTTCGACAATATGAGTAACAAATAATATGACTAATAACGGTATTCACAAAAAAAAACGGTACTTAAATTTTCTACGAATCAATATAGACCCCTGAGTTATATTTCCAAATTTTTTGATCCCGTAGGATATTTAAATCCGATTATTGTGAGAGCTAAGGCTTTCATGCAAAAAATCTGGTCTGAAAAAATTGGTTGGTCTGAGGTTCCCTCAGAGCCATTACGTTTAGAGTGGTTATCATTTGCAAAACATATATCTCAAATGAAACCTTTTACTATAAATAGAAACATACCTATCCCACCTGATGCTATTGCACTTCAACTGATTGGTTTTGCTGATGCTTCAAGCTCCACTGCTTATGGGTGCTGTGTTTATCTTCGAGTGGTCAACAAGTCTGGTAATGCTACGCTTTCCTTACTTTGCTCTAAGTCTCGAATCAACCCCCTCGACAAAGATGCACTTAGCACACCGCGATTGGAACTGAATGCCATGCTTTTACTAGCCAAGCTGATGAACCGTGTTTATGAAACTCTAAAGTTAAAGATAGACATTCAAGATGTCATTTTATTTTCCGATTCACAAATTGCATTGGCATGGGCTAACACTGAACCGATGAAGCTGCAAGCTTATGTCGCAAATAGGGTAAAGTTGATTCGAGATCTAACCTCTAGATGGCGGTGGCTTTATGTGAGCAGCGAGGATAATCCGTCCGATTGTATAAGCAGAGGCGCAGATCCTGAAGAGTTACGTCACATGACTCTGTACTGGCAGGGCCCTGAATTTCTGCAAAATGGTAACTATCAATTTGTTAATAATTCCGCCTCACCGTCATTTGATGACTTGCCTGAAACGAAGAAGCAGCTTCCTAATGCCAAGGTATCCCTCGTAACGCAGAAAGAAAACTCATTTTATGAGTTTTGCGACAGATTTTCAGACCTCAATAAAATGATACGTGTAATGGCTTATATAAACAGGTTTTGTTACAACATAAAAAATAAAAATTCGAGAAAAATAGATTTCTTGTCGTCAAACGAATTGCAAAAGGCTATAGTTCAAATTCTACGACATGAACAGAGTATTCATTTCAAAAATGAAATAAATGATTTAAACTCTAATAAAGAAAACGTTAAAGGTACACTTAACCCTTTACATCCCTTTCTTGATGGTCAAGGTATTCTGAGAGTTGGTGGCAGGATAAAAAACTCAAATGTGTCATTCTCACAAAAGCACCCCATAATATTACCCAGAGAATCTCGTATAACCAATCTTATTGTAAAGCATGAACATCTTAGATTGCTCCATGCTCCACCTAAACTGTTATTGTCAGGTTTGAATGAAAAATACTGGATTGTTAATGGCCTCATGTGAAAAATATTGTTAATAAATGTTTGCCTTGTTTCAGACAGAAAGCTGAATGTGCCAAACAATTGATGGGTAATTTGCCACCTGAAAGGGTCAACGCTTGTAGAGTGTTTCAAAAGATAGGGATCGATTTTGCTGGCCCTATAGCTGTTAAAAACTCGCGTGTGAGAAGAGCTCTACAAACAAAAGGCTATATATGTGTATTTGTATGCTTTGTAACCAAGGCCATACATCTAGAGCTCTCCTCTGACTTAACCACTGATGCATTTCTTGCTTGTTTTAAACGCTTCATAGCGCGAAGAGGCTTGCCAACTGACGTATTTACCGATAACGGCGGATCCTTTAAGGGGGCAAATAACAAATTAATTGAGCTGTACAAATTAAATACTTCGCAAGAACATCAAAAACTGGTGCAAGGTTATGCAGCACAGCAAAACATTGCCTTTCATTTTGTGCCGAGTTACTCACCAGTATTTGCTGGACTTGCTGAAGCTGCTGTAAAAAGCACAAAGTATCACTTGAAGCGTATCATACAAAATTATGTATTGACTTATGAACAGCTGAATACTGTCTTGTGTCAAATCGAAGCTGTATTAAATTCCAGACCGCTGTTACCTGTGACAGCGAATGACATCAATGATTTCAGCTACCTAACACCCAGTCATTTTTTGATTGGTACTTCAATGACATCCTTTCCAGAAGCAGACTTGGCTGACACACCAACGAATAAAGTAAATTTTTGGGAAATGTGTAACAAGATAAAAAGTCACTTTTGGAAGGTATGGCATAAGTATTACTTGAATGTTTTACAATGTCGTCCTATATGGCGCAATAGTAAATCTAACGTTGAAGTGGGCGCTCTGGTGATTATGAAGGAGCCTAACGCCCCGCCCATGTCATGGCCTATGGCCAGGATAGTCAAAGTATACCCTGGTAATGATAACAAGGTCAGGGTGGTTGACCTTATGACCCCCAATAAAAAGGTGTATAATACAGATTATTATAATAAGAGGTCATTAAGTGGGTTTGCTGTGCTACCTATTGAATAAACTGTTGTTATAGAATATAAGTTATAGATAGTAAGTGATAATAAAAACGTGTCTCAGTTGTCATACAGCATTGTCATATATAGATAAGTAAAAAAAAAAAACAATATGATAATGTATATTGCTTAGTAATATGACAAATATCATGTAATAAATAGGCAAATAGCTGCCACACTTGTACCACTAAAATGATGTTGCCTTTTGTTTGATTATTAGATTATTCAACGAAATATTTTCTGTATTCTGGTTTTCCTTAACTAAAGTAGATCTTAAGTATCCTTTTAAAGGCTTGAAAGTTTAATTGAAACTAATCTTTGTTAAGAATATATCATTTATTCAAAATTTAATGATATTTAATGTAATGACGTTAGCTTTGATAATTTACCTACTTACCTTGTAATTGTAATACCATTATGCTGAAAAACAAGGCTTGTCCTTTTCAATTCGTTTCTAGTTTATTTAATTGTTTAACAGAGACTGAGTATAAATTACATACGTTCAATTATTGCATTTGTAATGTAATTCAAAAATAATAATAATAAGATTTGTACAAACTCAATACTTCATACAATATTCACTAACTAATTAGTTTGAAATAGCTATAAAAAAAATATAATTAAATGAGTCTTTTTAATCTTAGCTTCATTGTTGGACATTATGTTACCATTATGCTGGCTGCTACTGAAGCATTTTAGTTTTCTATCCTGTAGACAGTAAGTTTATGATGGCATCCTCTGCTGTGGCCCCAGCATGTTGGGAACTCCAACATTAATATTAGTTTAGTTTCATAAGTTGGTACTACTTATTTTATACCCTTTTTCTATGTTTGTTGTCTATGATTGCATAGACCGCTTTCACTCTCTTTGTGCTAACAAAAATGGTCGCAATACACGTTTCCAAAAGTAAAAAGTGATTTTATTGCTGTCATGCTATGCTACCGCGCTGCCGTCCATCACATACAAAACGAGAATTAGTGCATTGCCTAACAGCCTACACAACACTAAATAGTTTTTCAATTAGCAGAGAAACTGCGAAACCAATGACTAGGGCACAATCTGTGTTAGCTATATTCTGAAAATGGGGTGAAACAGAATCGAAGGCAAGTCGTTGAGGCGAAAAACGTAATATTCCGTTTCAATTATTCTTGCGGATTTGTACCAGCTTCCCTTCACAATGTGACGAGTGAAGAGCGAAACAAATAAAGCGGAAGGCTGTGGCCGACATATGACGACATACGTACACATGGGACATGAATTAGTAAATAATATTCTTAAAATACGGCGAAATGTCGTCTTATATTAATCACATGTTGAATGAAATTTCGGGTCATGCTGTTTCTTTTAACCCTTAAATGCATGGTGTAAGATGCAGCTTACATAAACAAAAATGAATTACTGGTTGAAAACTAGACATATTTATTTGAAATAACATAATATTTTATAATATTGTGTTTTTTTAATTCATGCATTTAAGGGTTAAGGTATGATTCGTATACGAAACAGTTGTTCCTAGTATTATTAACATATTTTTATCAGCGGCCTCATTCGATTGACCAATAGCCTACACCCATTTGAATAATGTATCGTGCTAGGAGTTTCCTTTTGTTCTTAAATAAGTACAGCTACCTATATTTCGTGTAATTCAAGTCTGTTTTAGTGTACCTACCGGCATTTCTGGGTATTATCTCACGTTTAAATAGTATCCCACCAAAAACATTTCATGTGAAATTGACGGCGAAGACTGACATACTCATAACGCTTTCGCTGTAAAAAAAATATCAGATCCCAGGAAAAGCCAAGCCCCTAAGCCCTGAATTTTCCTTGGTTTCAAAAGTATGGTTAGGCCGTTTCATAGAGTACCGTAAATAAGTCCAACGTACTGTCAGGCCCATATGGTTAAGTTTATGTTTTCATGATAATATATATAAACTTAATTCCTGACCATAATGGGCCGGAGAGTCCGTTAGACTTATTTACGGTACTTTTTCAAATTACATTGTTTAAGATTTGGAGCTTGAAATTTTTTTTTCTAGAAGTATATAATGAATAATATTTATCCGTCGTATTTTATCGGAAAAGTTCGTGCTCCTTTTTCCCATGAATTGCCTGCCGTGAAAAAGATTTACGTCAAAATACGATGACAAAGTTGACAAACTATTACCTATTCTGTTAATTTCCTATGAAACGTACAATATTTGTAACGGCCAATAGCTGTAATTATTTGCATTTTTCGGCGCACATACGGTTCAGCAGTCAAACATATTTTGTTCGCACTTTATGTCCATTGTACGCACTATTTTACACATTTGATGTGGTGACATTCCACAATTTTAGGTTAGCATTGAACGGGTTGAGTGAATTGACTCTTTGACGGCGTCAACTGCGCAGTGATGCGCATCGGAGGTAAATTGATCAGTCGGCCGTATTATTCGATATTCAAAAGCAAGCGTAATTGCATTAATTTAATTTCATGCACTTACCCCAATTGAATATTTTTACTGCCTCTCTGAAGCTTTTCAAACTGATATAGCTGGTGCTGGTGAAGTATTGAAATTGTGAGTTAATATAAAATTATGATTGCGACATTATTCGTATTTTACTGTGGATCATTTTTTTTAGTATCAGAGCTTAGACAAATCGATCTAGTCACAGGTATACATACATATATATACATACATATATAGATACATATCACAAGATATTTTAAATGTGCATTTCCAGATCTTTAGGTTTTTACGATTTTGGCTTCAGTGTGGGTTAGCATTTAGGCTTTAGCTTTAGAGAGGGGTTAGCGTTAAAGGGGTAGAGTTCAGTTACATTTTGGTACCGTGCTCAGTAATCATTATAGTTTATAGTAGCCTTTTTCCGTCTAGGCTAAGTCATCTGTCGTCGAGATGCAATAACGAAACAAAAACTATAATAATAGCTCCCTCCTCCTCCTAGCCTTTGTCCCATTTTTTGAGAATGAATTCTCAATCGGGGTCGGCTACCTAAATCCCAAGATGTGGCGTAGGCATTAGTTTTTACGCAAGCGACTGCCATCTGACCTTCCAACCCAGAGGGGAAACTAGGCCTTATTGGGCTTAGGTGGTTTCCTCACGATGTTTTCCTTCACCGAACAACACCGAAAAACTATAATAATAGCATCAATCAAAAATTTATAAGTACGTAACCGTACTACCAACCAAACTAATCCATTCTACAGAAACGATACGAAGTTTCTGAACTCTGTAACTATTCACACTAAAAGCATAAGTTCAATAGCTGCTAATATAAATGTTGATACACGGAATTCTAACGGCGCACTCAGATGTGCTGTTTCGATACAGCAAGTACCGCATACTAGAATGAGCAATTAGGTATTGTTTATTTTTTTAAATTTATTTATCATAAATAACTTAGGTGGTAAAACAATTATATTCCGCCAAACTGAGGACAGTTTGTTTCTAGCATTATATTATGAAATTTTTAGAATCAGCTGTCTTTATCTACACTATTTTTAAAATTTGCACTGTACTTACTGGAAATAAATTTCTAACGGAGTCATGATTTCAGGAAAACTCTTAAACAGAGCGATGTAAGACCAATATAACTTTTTTAATGTTGTACCAAATTTGGCACAGGAATAGCTGGATATAAAATGGGGTGGTAGTAAGATACTGAATACCCAAATATGTATGTTAAAGAAGTAAAGAACCATGAAAATTACGGTGGACGATGTTGCCGGTAACTTCAAGTTTACTAGGAATTTTAGAAACTTTTCTTTGTTAATAAAACATGTGAGAATATACAACAACGCACTACTGACCATATAATATATCACCAATAAAAAAAATAGATCTCAGAGTATATCTAAATTACTTTTATCATATGAAAATGCACCATCTGAGTAAACCTGGTCTCACCTCGCTGTTGAATTGATAATGCAGCCACATTCATCTCTAGTGAAATATCAGTTCCTATTCCAACTAGCACAATGAACTTGTGAATACGTCATTTTGTCGTGAGAGTATCTATTTCCAAACAGTCATGAGTAAGTTGTGATTGTTCAATCGTAGTTTCTGTTCGCTTTCGTGGACTACTATAACAACTCTTAGCAACTAAAAAACAGAAGAGCCTTTTGGTTTTCGTAAATGGTTATCAAAAGAAAGTATATTTCATTTGATGAATAAGTAGGGATTTGCGTCTATTTCCGGTCTGGGAAACACCCAAAAATAAAAAATAAATACATATGAACTCATGCGATGTCAAATATTTGGTAATAAACTGATTTTAACGTAAAGTTGAAATGTCCTGCGCGGATCCGCGTTTAGGCATACGAGGGGTTAAGGGACAATCTTTTCAAATTATTTATATAACTAGATTATGTGTATAGCTCTGGTCACGAACGTATGTAATCGTAATAATAGATTTATTAATAAGTAAATGTATTTAAAGAGTTCTTGAAATTAAGTATCCGTTTAATAGCCGCGGCCGGTTTACTAATGTTTGACCAAAAAACGTTTGACCAAATGATCACTTGACCAAACAACGTTTCACCAAAATAACGTTTCGCCAAATGATCATTTTACAAAAGTATCATTTGACCAAATGATCACTTGACCAAATAACGTTTCACCAAATAATCATTTGACCAAATGATCATTTAACCAAACGTTATTTCAAGATGAAGATGAGGATGAGGATGAGGATGAGGATGGGGATGGGGATGAGGATGAGGATGAGGATGAGAATGAGGACGAGGATGAGGATGAGGATGAGGATGAGGATGAGGATGAGGATGAGGATGAGGATGAGGATGAAGATGAAGACGAAGATGAAGATAAATGTATCTCTATCTTATCTTTATCTTATCGTTATCTTGTCCTGTCCTGTCAAGTCTGTCCTGTCCTGTCCTGTCCCGTCCCGTCCCGTCCCGTCCCGTCCCGTCCCGTCCCGTCCCGTCCCGTCCCGTCCCGTCCCGTCCCGTCCCGTCCCGTCCCGTCCCGTCCCGTCCTGTCCTGTCCTGTCCTCTATGGATATAAAAAAAAAAACTAACCTAACCCGGCCGGGTCGGATCTGCTCTGAAAGGTGATTGATTCACCTCAAATTTGGTCAAATGACTCAGTTGCTAAATGATCATTTGGTCAAATGATTATTTGATGAAATGAACCATTTGTAAAATGATCATTTGGCGAAACGTTATTTTGGTGAAACGTTATTTTGGTGAAACGTTGTTTGGTCAAACGTTTTTTGGTAAAACGTTTTTTGGACAAACGATAGGACACCAGCCGCGGCCATGTACTATTGTAATTATAACAACTCAAACATTAACAATTCTTAACATAAGAGCGTTTTACGGATTCTTTTTTTAAACTTATAAATGTACTCTTGCTAAAATTCCCTTTTTAACGTACTTAAACCGCTGCACTGCAATTAATTTCTATTAACCGTTAATCGACCATTGCCGAGGTGAAGTTAAGCTCTCGAGTATTAAAACAGAAACGTGATATCATAGTGTTTAGCCCTTTCATGTGTGAATTAATTGTAATTACGGGGTTTACGCCTTGTTTGTGCTGTGTTATTCCCCCAGGGAGCGCCGAGGTGTGACGTGTACCTATAATAGGTTTCGGTACGTGATTTCGCCGACGAATGTTCGTGTCTGTAAAAAAATCTAGATGTTTCTGATCTCTAGAGTGGCAGTTGTGTTGTTGGCTTGTGTAAGTTTAAAATTTTGGCATTTGTGTAATTTCTATACTGCTCAAAAAATATAGGGGCCACGTAATTTTTGATGCCTATTTTAAACTTCTTAAATATTAATTATGAACATTAAGGAATAAGTATTGATTTGGGATTTAAAATTGCGTAGTTTAAACTCACTGTTCTGATGTTCCTATTCACTGTTATTCACTGTTATTTAGAAGATAATAGTTAATATGCGTTGGTGTTTGTTTACGAGCATTTCTCGTTGATTTCCGTGATTGCATTATGGTTGTAAGTCAGTGAATTTACAGTATTTTGATTATAATAATATTAGAGACTGAGAAGGTGGACGCAATTTGGTTCATTTAAGTATGGTTTGACACGATGTCAAATCGACTTAATTTTTCAATATCGTCAGTACAAAGTTAAGTTGACCATTTTGCATTTGACAACAATGCAAAGCTCCCTGCTATATTAGAGAGATGCGATTCAAAAAAAGTCTATATTTTTAGTTTGTTACGCCTTCTTATTTTAGACGTTGAGTTTTAAAAACTTCTGCTGCCCAAAGGTCGACGGTACAAATCGCTCTTTAGCGGTTAAATTGCTTCTCAGTTAACCTTTGTTATATTCTTACGTGATAGTATCTATGTTTATATTTCTTACAATAAAAGGGTAGTAAGTAATACAAACATAAATATCACTAGGGTGTAGAGTGTAACTATATACAGTTTTGCCAAATAGAAGTTACGAAAAAAAGGAATTAAAACATATACAGTATAGTCAGCTTGCCGTGATTAATAATTATTTTCCGCAATTTACTGGGCAGTCTAGCATTATTAGATACACAATACAAACCCGGTAATCGAATCACGTGATCCCAGCCACGGATTCGGGAAGTTAATCCTCACTTCCTTACCGCCCGGCCGCTAGCAAAAGAGAAGAAAGATCATAATCACTTCTTAACCAAAAATAGCCAACTTCAACGAAAAGAAACTTTATTGCCAAGAGCAGCCGAAAGAGTAACTAAATATACTACCCATATCACTATAAAGGCGTGCCCTATAATATTTGAATTCAAGATTGCACTCGATTTCTTCAGGACTCTATCATCAAATCCTGATAATATGGTGACAATGGGACCAAATAAAAAATATATGTTTACAACAATCGATTCAGCTATTTTTAAGTAATCGAGTAACAGGGTCGTTCGTGTCGCCAAGTCACCATTAAAATAAAATCATCAGATGGCTTTTGCAATGATGAAGAAACTAAACCTTCTGCAGTCCTATACTCTGCGTTAAGACCTTCTATACTTTAACTATTATCTAGCAATTAGATTATCCACCAATGATTTCTACACCATTCTCAACCTCTAACCACAGACATCCAATGCCCTGCTGGCTTCATTCAATTAGAATATGACAATCAATTGTGTTCTAATTCTAACAATTGTCTCCGATCCGATGTGGATAGGTATTAGAAATTCCGTTCAGTTGGTTTAATCGTCTCCTAATCAGTAATCAGCTCCGATAGGGCCCACCTGAGTGCCCGTCTTCCTAGAATGTCAATTATCGAACTCCCCTTCCCAACAAGTAAGCAAAATACAGTAGGTTTTCTGAAAGAATCTTCAATATACTTCAATTGCAAAACTAGTCACTATAATCTTAGGAGTCTGGAGGAAGGCCTGCCTAACGATCTTCACGTTGAATGGTTCAGTGATACCCGCATCCAACAGCTTCACGCAACCTTCACAAGCCGATTCATCATGTAGTTTTCCCACGCTGCGTGTGCCAGCGCTTGATCCCCCTACCTATTCACACTTATCTAATTTTCTACTCTTTGTTTTGTGCATCATACGATTATCACAATCACACCGCAGCCTTTCAATATCGTGCTTCATTAAATTAGAATATGACAATCAATTGTGTTTCAACAATTGTCCCCAATCCGATATGAATAGCTATCGGGCATTCTGTTTGGATACTTTAATCTTCTCCTAATCAGAGCACCTGAGTGCCCATCTTCCTAGAATGCCAATTATCGACTTCCCTTCCGAACAATTGAGTAAAATACAGTAGGATTTCTGGATGAATCTTCACTATTATTAGAACAAAATGAGGACTTGCCACGTATGCATTTTATTTAATTATCTTGCGTTAGTTTTTAAAATGTTTAGACAGTCTCGTTGACTGAATCGTTCCGAGATCGTTCACTGATCCTCAAACTACAAGGCAGCCGAAAAACGTCCGTTATTATTATTATTTCTCCTTTATTCTTTACCTTAATTAGGTTAAAAGCTTCCTAAATAATTATAGTTAGTATCTTTGCATATGCAACTATCCCTCTACCAGAATTTGTTAAAATCCATCTTGGTCTGGCGTGATAAAGCTTGATATTTTTACGCTCATTACCAGAATAATGCGCAACTTGCCTACTGGATTTTGGTTACAATTCCGTTTCGTCACATGTATGTTACAAAGGTACGGGCCGAACACTTGTAAGGTAAATGTACTCTGAGGTAGTTAAATTGTGTTAAGTTACGAAGCCCTACATTTGGGCAACATAGTAGCCATTAGTCATTCGGGTAGATGCGAAGAAATCCAGCCGAGTAATTTTTAGAGCTTTTTTAGTAAAAGTAAATTCTATCAAAAATATTAATTAGATAATTTGAGATAAATTGATTTCGCTAATGTTCAACAGTAAAATATTTAAGAGTAAGATTCAAGCGGACTTTTTATACCGTCATGAATAAATAACGGGGGATCCCTAGGAAAATAATCGCTTCATCAGGTGCCAGCTTGTCAATATTGTAATTTATTAACATAAACCTTGATTAATAAACGTAAAGATCTATTTAATTGTTTAGTATTCTAGCTAATTTTACAATAATCTTTAATTCAACGGCAGTTTTACACATTATAACATCTGTCAAATGGTTGACATAGTCTGCACCTATAATCAATTCAACATTTAACTGCTAACAAAAATTACATCTTGACATTCACAGTAAAGACGTTAAAAACGCGTCGAATTACAGATATAGTTTTTATGCTGAGAAAAACGAAGAGTAAGTTAACTAGGTCATTTTGTACTCCAATAAGACGACCAGCAGAAAGTTACAATTTCAGATAAAAACTAGACTACGGGGTAAATGAATCATCTTTTTGTCTGCAAAATTGTAAGTTGTAGCTTTATCAGACCGGACCATGATTAAAGTTTATTGGGTAGCTTATAGGTACAATTTAAGGGCCTGTCCTCAGAAGCCGTGTGGAGCGGAAATGTGTAAAATGGACCAATCAAATTTCTCAGATATAAATGCTCTTATATTGAACAGAATCACTGTTGATCCTATATAATACAAAAATACAAAGGATAAAATAAGAATCCAAAATTGTATGTGATCCACTGCAGTACAAGGGGGACTCGAACCTATGACTGTTTTACC
Source organism: Apotomis betuletana (assembly GCA_932273695.1). NCBI lineage: Eukaryota > Metazoa > Arthropoda > Insecta > Lepidoptera > Tortricidae > Apotomis > Apotomis betuletana. The sequence continues at coordinate 18,301,757 of OW026301.1, read as the reverse complement.
GGAACAATGCTCTTCCAACTGAGCTATAGGACCACATTGAAGATCGCATGAAATAATTCCTTCTCATTCCGCTTTGTTACAGCGTCCACTGTATTTAACATGCTCTTTTTTTGGAGACAAAGATTGTCTGCCTTACAGTACAACATAAAAGAGTAGAAAATAAATGAGGGCGCCACTTCCTTCGCAACTGCCATATTTTTGACGTAAAGTGCTTGAATATTTTCTACTCTTTTGTGTCGCACTGTAGTCCTTCTTTAGAACTACACCTTCATTACTTTAATGAAGTTGTTACTTTTTAAAACGGTCAGTATACGGAACCTTACAATGCGCGAGTAACGACACGCACTTCTTCAGTATTTTTATGTGATAAAGATCAAAGTATAAAAAAAAAGATTATTCTCTTTCAGTAATCTATACTACCAGAGGTATTAAAAAGGCTTGGAAATATAATTACATCTTGGAAGACTAAAAATAAGGTGACTTTCCGAACGACTTCAGAATGAGAAAAATGAACGAATCTCATATTGCACTTCAAGTAGACCACAAGTAAAGTAACAGTTAAGGGATAAAAACTACGGGACAAATAAATCATCAATATATCAACCGCTTTTTGTCTGTAAAATTGTAAGTTGTAGCTTTGTCACACCGGACCATGATTGAAGTGGGCAGTGCTTAAGGGCACACCGGCTCCCCTTGTTTGCCATAAAGATAGATTGTCCTTTTTCAAGATAAAGGTATTTTCTCGATCGCTAGTCGATGTACAGTTTCCCGTTTTCATGATGCTTTGTGAAATAAAACTAACTTTAATTATAATAGAACGTTTGCTTTTGAAATGCCTTGTACAATATTGTTTTATTGAGTTTCATGTCTGTAGTAGGTCGAAGGTCGAAGTAGGTCAAAGAACGAGAATTTAAAGTTAAACAAAGTAATTTTGCCAATTTTTATCATAAGTCTGTTCATGAAGTGGTACTTACACTCGAGAGCAAAAATATCGGGTACACGTACACGTTGTATGCAATATCTTACAAAATATACCTACTCGTTTTATTTGCTCTTTGTTTGTGGTTGATGCAAGCCACCTCCTATACGCACTGATAACGTCTCCCGAAATGGAGGGCAAGCGTGCTAACTAATTATGTGTTCTCGCCGGCATTCGCTACGAATAAGTACCACAGATAATGAAATATAGTATTATGAAATATACCTAATATTAATCTCTCAAATATATATATTTACATTAGATTTCCAGGGTTCTGAGTCAACAAGGCGTTACTACATTTCCAGGTTAATAATAACCCACCGACCTAAGAACACATAAATATAGCCTAGCAAGTGTAACATGTATAAATATAGCCTAGTAATGGCGCTACAAAGTGCTTTCATATGGTAAAAATATGCATACGTCATATATATATGAATTTAAAAAGTCAAAAAAGGTAGGTATAATTCAATAAAATTAGCTGAAAATTTGGCAAAATGAAAGGACAATTTTTATCTATCAGGATATGTAGGTTATAGAGCCAAGTTTTATTTTATCTACTCTCCCCCCATCTCAGGGGTGAGCGTCACCCCCCCCGCGCCCTCGAATGTGTCCCGGAGCGCGGTATTTTCCACTTTAAAAGAAAACCGTGTACGATACATACAAAGTGTATAGGAACGAAATCATCCTGAATAAATTTACTATAAACCTTTCATACAAACAAAAGCGATAGCACTTATATCATCAGCGCAATCTGTGATCAAATACTAACGTTTTTAATTAATGATCTTTTTTTTTCTGCTAAAAGGTTAGTTATCTCAAAAACTTCACACATCTCGGCCAAAATATGTATGACAAAAGTAAAGAATAGAAGATGTTCTTTCTAAAAATGTTTAATTTATTTCTGTTACTCTTTCATTTACCGTTGCAATGCTATTTTTAAAATTTAAGTCATTTGGCCATTATGCGAAATATAAATATTCGTACTAGTTAAACGGTGTTACTTTCAATACCATAGACTTCTTATATGTTTTTCTGTAATCTACAAGTATTGAACTATATTCTGTATTTTTTTTTTAGACTTACTATTTTAGGAAATAAGGGAAGTTTTGCTCGTTTTCGTAAATAACTCCAAAACCGTTTAATTTAGAATTATGAAATATATATATTTGAGATGTTCATAATAGACCCTTTCATTTGATATTTCACACGATATACTTTGCATTTTTTTTCTAATTTACCCTTTAAATCTGGCCCTCATGTATCAAATTACTTGATTTACTTTACGTTACGTTACAATTCCATGTTTGGGTCATCAATTTACATACGTGTACTTACCAAATTTCAACTCAATCGGTCCAGTAGTTTCGGAGAAAATCCCTCGTGTGTCTGTGTCAGTCCGTCCGTCTGTCATAGCCAATTTGCTCCAAAACTACTGGACCGATTGTGTTGAAATTTGGTACACATATGTAAATTGATGACCCAAACATGGACGTGTAACGTAACGTAACGCAAATAAATAAATTTAAACATGAGGGCCAGTTTTAGGGGGCAAATTAGAAAAAAAATGGCATTGTATATCGTGTGACACATCAAACGAAAGAGTACATTATGAGCATCTCAAATATATGTATTATATAATTCTAAATTAAACGGTTTTGAAGCTATTTACGAAAACGAGCAAAACTTGACGATTTCCCCACACATCCCTTATTTCCTAAAATAGTCAGTATAAAAAAAAAAAAAAGAATATAGTTAAATACTTGTAGATTACAGAAAACCATATAAGAAGTCTATGGTATTGAAAGTAACACCGTTTAACTAGTACGAATATTTATATTTCGCATAATGGCCAAATGACTTAAATTTTAAAAATAGCATTGCAACGGTAAATGAAAGAGTAATAGAAATAAATTATACATTTTAAGAAAGAATATTTTCTATTCTTTACTTTTATCATACATATCTTGGCCGAGAAGTGTGAAGTTTTTGAGATAACTAACCTTTTAGCAGAAAAAAAAGATCAGTAATTAAAAACGTTAGTATTTGATAACAGATTGCGCTGATTGTATAAGTGCTATCGCTTTTGTATGTATGAAAGGTTTATAGTAAATTTATTCAGGATGATTTCGTTCCTATACACTTTGTATGTATCGTACACGGTTTTCTTTTAAAGTGGAAAATACCGCGCTCCGGGACACATTCGAGGGCGCGGGGGGGTGACGCTCACCCCTGGGAGGGGGGGAGAGTAGATTAAATAAATTAAACTTGGCTCTATAACCTACATATCCTGATAGATAAAAGTTGTCCTTTAATTTTACCAAATTTTCCATACATTTCAATCTAATTTTCTTGTACTAGTATGTCATCACCCAAATTCAAAACATTGTTTAGCGGAAGGCTTCTCAATCTTTCGTTCTTCTTCGTAATAAATATTGAACCCTATTGAAAATAACTTGGATTTCGAATCATCACTGCGGATAGTTTTGGCTTTATTCTGCATAAAATACTTGAAATTTACGGATTTAGTCCTGATTACTCTTTAGTGAAATTCACTGATGTTCAATGTCAGTTTTGTACTTGCCAGTAAAATAAATTACTATCACTAAAAATCCGCAATATGGCGTGGGCTGAAAACACCCTGTCAGGCTATAATGGACTACAAAATAGTGAGTTCATTTTGCACATCTTGTCATTAGTAGTAACGCTGAATTTCCCCGAAAATACGGATATCTGTAACGTCTCCTAAAATGGAGGGCAAGCGCGCTAGCTAATTATGCGTGCTCGCCGACATCCGCTACGGCGTCGAGTCACGTAGAGCGGCTACGGAGAGCTACGAATAAGTACCACAGCGTGATTCACAGAACGATAACTTATTTTTACCATACCTAGATTCCAAAACATTTATTTAAAAAAACACTTTAAAAAAAGAAGCAGTAAATAAGTTTTTTACAAAAACTAAATTTTTGTGTAAAGCTTTTATTGCCCACTGTATTTTTCTTTGAACACTCACCGAGATCTAATAATTCATAATTCTAAAGAGCCCAAACTTGGATTGCATCATCTTATTACAGCATTTCTATGACCACCTTTCGGCTCCATCATCAGACCAGCTTCATCGTGTCATAATTATTGTACCTATTGTCATCGAAGTTACATTATAGTTGCAACAAATTTCAGCTCAATCGGTCACCGGGAAGTGGTACAAATCTTAGTCGCAAGACTTGATTAACTACTGACACCGGGGCAGGTAAAAGTAGATAAAAACTTGTAAAATGCGATAAACTGGGATCAGATATGATTAACACATAATGTAGGGTTGTAAATATCAGAATGCTAATTTGATGGAGATAGGGAATATCGCAAGATATTCTGTATTTGGTAATATCTCGGTTTTATTTTTGAAATATGTATTAGTTGTACCTAAATATTATAGCTGTATTAAGTGACATTGGCTGGTGAAGTTGACATTTCAAATAAAGGAGATATGACGCAATTTGCAATATATTTGCGCTTTCTACTTTAGCGATATGACTGGCCATTTTGAATTTTACGCCTATCTGGACGGTTTCTACCTTCAGTCGGCTATCAACGATGGGTTAAAATTGCATTATGTTGACATATCACTGAGTCCCTATGTTATTTTAGTGCTCTTTTTGGGAGGTTGAGTATTTTCCTTATTTGTTCCCATCTACGATACAAGTTGACGGTTATGGGAATAGGGAACGTAGACGAACAGCATTGTAAACGTCAATTTCAAGTAGGTAATAATAACGTGAAATATTTAGATTCTCTGCACTAGGTGGGAGCACCTTCGTTGTGCAAGACAAAGTGCGGGAGGGTGGCAGCACTAATCAACGCCAAAGTCATTTGGATTTGTGGCACCAGATGGCAGCACCTTCTTTCTGTCCTATAACAGTCCGCGCGCATTTTATGAACAATTTAATAAGTACAATGAAATGATGCACGCTTCTTTTCCCGGTACGTTGTCCCAATTCAAGAACACGTCGATGCCTCCAGCTCTTCGCGGAGTATGACCCGTCCTGTGCCTTACTAGGTTAGCAATTCTTTGTGCTACTTATATCGGTTACTGCGATTGTTTTACTGATCCTCTCATTTTCAATTCGATCAGTTTTCTTTTCCACTCTTAGAATCTTAATTTCGCCGAGAGCGCAACGTTTGCGTTGCAAGCGTGCAGCGAGTTTGCAGCGATTACACCATATCATACACTCGGCGAATTCGCTGCTCGCTCATGTCGAATCGCTGCGTGCTCGCGGCAGTCACTGGAAATCGTTCCGCGCTCGCTTCGATTTCAACTCGCCCGCAAATCGCAGAGTGCGCTAAGACTCCAAAATCATTGAGTACATAATACGTGATACAGCAGTCGCTATAAATATCTACGTTAGTTGTTTACGTTCGTACGTATGTAAACTCATTGAACACGTTAATTAAGAAGTTGAAAGTAATTCCAAATATTATCCCTATTTAGGTAGTTGTTTGCAAATATGTTTAATTTTGCCAATGATAACTAAATAATTTTGGCTACCTACATAATTAGCACGTTGCCTAAACTATTACCATAATTAATACGAGTCGGTTAATGTAGCAAATTTTGAATTAATTTGTTTGGAAATTTCACGCAACTCTATTCGACCGTTTATCTAGTTTTGGTGTAGGTATTCTAATTATATTATCAACTCGATTAGGGGCCTCAATAAATAGACATTGACAAGCCGATATTTTGTAAAAGTATCTTTATAAATCACATCGCCAAAATAGACATAACTTGAACATGTGTCATCAGAAATGTGGAATTCAGCCAATAGCTCTTATGTCCACTTAATGCTGGTGTCTCGGATCCCGCAAATACTTTTCTGCCAATTCTTAACGGGAGTTCAATACCTAAATATGGGCGTCTTTTTATAATGACGATGTATTTGTTTATATTATGTGTTAATCTTAAAATCAAGAAGAGGAAATTGGGATAAAATTCAATTGCCAATCGTTTTATTTCTTGCACGAACTTTCAAATTTTGATTATCTACGACCCTAAGCACGATGGGCTAGCATGTAGATATTAAAGATTGTTCAAGGCCAACTTTTGTCTTCGTCTTCTTGTTAGCGTATTTACGTATTTACGTATGAAGGAAGACATAGACAAAAACATAAACATTCCAGGAAGCCGGGGAGAGTGGTAAGAGTGGAGGTATACGATACAAGATTTCATTAGAGACAGACACTTAAGAAAATAAGAAGAAACAAGGTGTTGAAGGGTCAAAGTAAATAAAACTTGTAAAAAACTTGTAAAATACTGATTTATTACACTTTTATTATAAAATTCTAAGCATATTTATAAAATCTCACTCGTTGTTTTGATATTGCCACTTTACATCACCAAGTACTTCATTAGTTTCCACGTGAAGTTCTGTGGGTATTCGGTTCAATTCGATTAAAAGTTTCTCAATACCAGACACTCTGTTTACCGTAACTTCATTCAAACGGAAAATATACTGGAAACTTGATCGCGCCACCATTTTGTAGTAGTATCAACGGTAGTGTTACTTGGTTGCCAGTTTCTATAACTTTTAATAATTATAACTTGTACAGGACTACCCTATTGTCAGTTTCTTTTTTGTTATGTAGTGGGGGCAAACGAGCAAACGGATCGCCTGATGTGAAGTGAATAGGTACCGTCGCCCATAGACACCAGCAACACCAGAGGAGTCACAAGTGCCTTACCGGCCTTTTATGATGGGCATCCTATAAAAGTGGGCCCCAGTGACAAGTATATGTTTTGTGGGCCAATAATTGGGCACTTAGGTACTAATTCTTATTATTAATGCTTAGATATTATACAACGACCATCCGGTTTGTTACGTGAATGCATTAGCGACTATAACGTAGATTATTTTGTCGAAACGTTAGATAATAAAGGCATTGTTTCTGCACAGGCTCTGTTTATACAGAAGTTGGAAATTCGAAGCGGCTCGCGCCTTCTTTGTGTCTCAAAAATCCATTTTATTCTGTTATCTATCCAATATCGAACAGGTGTAGACTGCCCAAATAGAGATGATCAATAATGGACACATTTCATGAAATCTGACACGGAGAGGTTACTCCGATGTGCCCTGGCACAGCCTATCTACATAACAATATCAGCATGCGCGCAGGCACACATTATGATACTAGAGAAGTGACTGCTATTTAGATCAGATAAAGAGAAAGGAAAAAGTCAGGTCGTATCGTGAAGGCAAAAAACTGGCGTTAAGAAGTGACAGGCGATTACTGCACCGATAATAGAGAAACTCTTAAATAATAGATGATGACGTTTCTTCTTTCGATCTTCGAAAAAGTCTCCTGAAAAGTGTATTTTATGGCTGTTTGAAAAATGTGGTGCAATTGGTCGTGATTTGTGGCGACGCGGCCGATAGACGAGTAGGTACGTCGCTTGCTACCAATGCGTCCCTATTTTCCCCGAACAGTGGTGATTGTTAATAGAAATTTGTCACTGATAATAGGTACATTCTCGAACAGCAAAAAATAGAAATAAAGAGCAGCGAAAATAAAACAGCATTTTTTTTTGCACAAACCGTTAAATAGGCGACGTGTGACGCAATTTCATTTTGCCATTTACCCGCCTCGAAAAAACCGGATTTTTCGTTTTTTTTTGTACACGAGTTTAGTCATGTTTGCAAGTTTATTTTTAAAGATCAATAGAATATACCTGTCTCCCGAAAGTAGGCATATCACGGCCATGTATGTTATTAGAAACGAATGTGCCTGTAATATTAGGCGTGGGTCAATTTAATTATGAAAAATATAACTGTATGTCATCTGTCGTTCCGATCCCTTTAATATACATGTATTCCGATTCTTAATATTCATTCTATAATATATTACCGTTTATCTAAGTCATATTATTTGCCTCAGTTTCTTATTCAAGATATTTATATATTGATCCTAAGTGCTCCGTATATTTCTCTGTCGATAGAGCCGATTGGATATAAAAAGTCAAAGTCACGTAGTGTCTTTATGGAGGCAGTAAGAGATCGGCTATTTAAAAATTAAATGGTCCTACAAATTCTACTAATAAGTTACATATAGGGATTTAATAATGTATAAAGTAGCAGGGTCCTAAAAGTGGTTTTACGTAGAATTTTTGCCTTTCTTCGTTAATAAAAGTATCTTGTGATATTGTCATTCCTAGAAAATATCCAAGTTATTATTAAAGGTAGCAGTGGATGGTTCCGGGTAATGTTACCATAATATAAAAAAAATGCTACGGTACTGGATATTTTAAAGTGTAGAACTGTTGAGTGTTCGAATGTATGTAGTAAGGCTCTCGTAAAATACTATGCAAAACAAGTACTATGTATAAAACAAAAGAACGCGCCGTATATTTTACTACGGCAATACTTTATACACATAAAAAACAGGAGCATAGATTCGTTACCTTTACAGCAACCATAGCTGGGAGTGCTGTTATTGTATTCACAATAGGGCAAAATGGGCGGTGTCCAGTTTGAATACAGCGCTGACAGGCTCGTCTCCGTTTTATAACCTGAACCATAGACTTGCATGCCCGCTCAGCGCAGCTCCGCTTCTTTACCACCAGAGATGTGCGAGGAAGGGTAGCGAGGGATATGTTGGATAAGAACCAATAGAATAACTTGATTAGGATGCGTAGCGAGGGATGTGTTGGGTAAGAACGAATAGAATATAACTTCATTTTCCGATCCCCGCTTAGCGCAGCCCCGCTGCGTTACCACCAGAGTTGTGTGGGGATGCGTAGCGAGGGACGTGTTAGGTAAGAACCAATAGAATAACTTCATATCCCGATCCCGGCTCAGCGCAGCTCCGTTGCGTTACCACAAGAGATGTGCGAGGATGCGTACCGAGGGACGTGTTGGGTAAGAACCAATACAGTAGCCGGCAAACAACTTGACCCAAAATGGCGGATCTGCGCATGCATATTTGTACGTAAATCGGCTACTGCGCAGTCAAGGTTATGCTCAAGAAGTTTGCCGGCTACTGTAGAATAACTTCATTTTCCGATCCCCGCTTAGCGCGGCTCCGCTGCGTTACCACCAGAGGATGTGCGTGGATGCATAGCAGGTAGCGAAAGATGTGTTGGTTAAGAACCAATATAATCACTTAATACCTATCCCCGTTCTGCGCATTGAGCTGCGTTACCACCGGAGATGTGCGGGGATGCGTAACAAGGGATGTGTTTGCTAAGAACCAATAGAATCACTTAATTTGCCTATCGCTCAGTGTTGGTTAGGAACCGATATAATTTCATTTCCCGATCTCCGCTCAGGACAGCTGATCTTTAAAAAGATTTCCCTCGCTACACATCCTGTCATATATCTGGTGGAAACGCAGCCTTATGAAACGTATTTTTGACTGTAATTGTGATAAATTGTTAATAAATACATAAAATAAATGAGTAACAATCTGGTACAGAAACTAGATTAGTATCACAACTTCACGTGACATTAAGGCGAAAATAGGCGCGGTTTGAGGCGGATTTTCGGTATGACCCTTCAGGACCGCTCGCATTTAAATCAAATCCTAAAATTGAAGCAAGCACTATGCGGCACCACAAATGTTCAATATGCTGCATTTGATATAAACGCGCATTGCATAATTTAAGCGCAATATAGGTACACTTTTCTTAATGCTGCAGAAATTTTGTGCACGGTATACGGAAGTCACTTATCGTACCCCAGCACGACCCGTAGGGCAGAACACTAACGAGCGCTTTAACAATATCAATCCAGCACCTCTAGCGTAAAACTGTCATACGCGACTACTTCTCGCGCGAGTTAATTATCCGTCTCTTTCTATGCAGTAATGTCAGAGAGTAACGGGTGATGCTATGTCGCGTGACAAGAGTCGCGAAGCATATAGTTGTGCTAGACAGGCTGTACACATATGTCGAACCAGGAGGAGACTTGTATGATGTCTTCTTCTGACTTATGTCATGCGAACAAAAAAAGCTAGCATGTGCCACGGGGTCTCAGCGAGTGTGTATCGCGGGGTGAGTTTTCAGATAGTATTTATGTAATATTAAAATAGTTATTTACGATACAAGTGTGGAAGGTAAGTGATTTCAGACGAGTGTGACTTTTAGTCACGAGCGAGGTACGAGCGAGTGATTAAACAAACACGAGTCGGAAATCATCTTACACACGAGTTCCGTACAAAACTTTACTATGCATGTACGAGAAAAAATAAAATACTTTAATACTCACAAAGACTGTTTACATTGGAAAATAAGTGTTTTCATTTGATTTATCCAACAAGAAGCCGTCGTTCACATTTTTTACTTCTTCAATAACATTTTACGGGTTTAAATTCATGATTCGTCCCTTTATCTCGCCATTATTTCAGCCGATTTGCACAAAACAACTTCAAAATAAACTAGACATCAATAAAAAAATGAGTTATTTGAAAACCGCGCTCGACATATCTACTACTGCGCATGTGCAAAAGTATTTTTTTAATATTTGTCTTATGTCAAAATGGCACAAGCGCGTGTACATTCAGCCAAATTTATTTAATGAATAACGATTTAAAGTTCGTTTATTAATCAAATTTTATATCTAATGTAATTAATGACGTGTTAAATGAATTAATTAATGAAATATTGGTTTTAATGTACTTTTATACGTGATAATAATCGGTATTTGACTTATTCATCAAACTTTTTGTAAATAATAAAACCTCTTTGTGTCAGGCTGTCAGATACGGCAAGAAATAAAAAAAAAATTGAAAAGTAAAAAGCACTAGTGTGGAAAAGTAGTACTTTCCGCACAGTTTGAATGCCTAGAATACGCTCTTTTCGAGCACATGCATTGTAAAGTAAAATGAAACATGTAGTGTCTCATTTTTTAAGTGTGGGTGCGCACCGCAATTCTTATATTAAACCATTGATACAAATTGAAATGCGTAACCTGTTGGAAGAGACCGGGAATCGATAATCGATTCGAAAGGTTGCTTGGGCGTTAGGGTGGCGGGAAGGTTAACGCGCTGGACCGGCAATCGAGGGGTACCGGGGTTCGATTCCTGGTCTCTTCCACCAGTGTGTACGCATTTTTTTTTCTATGAGCTTTGATCTTTGTATCAATGTTTTAAGTTAAAAAGTGTAAGTGTAATCGGCAGGTAATCGGCCCTAATAGTCAAAGTTATAAAATCAGCCTCCCGGGACATAGTACTGTAGTTTATTTACTCCACGATTCGTTACGTTTGCAACTCGATTGATAGCACTTTGACACCGCCGCTGCCGCTGGGAGTGCAGTCCTGTCCGCAATTAAATTAAATCCTAAAATTGCTACAAGCGCTATGCGACAGCGCAAGTGTCCGCTGCAGATTGCTTCTCTATCGTATATAGATGTATGTATAGTTGTTTACCCATTGTTTGTTAGTGGAAAAACCGATGCTAATAATTTTATTGTTGTTACGGATTCGGTTTTTACCTGTACCTACTACTGTTATTTAGTCTACATCAAACCTCACATCAGATACAAAATCCTTGATGTATTAGCTCGGAAACGATAGAATAAAAGACTATATTTTATTTGAAGCTCGCCTCTTGTTCGAACTCTGCACTGTCTTATTGCATGTCTCGCATCTGCACCTGACTGGGATATTTTTGCAAGTAGTTAGTTAAATGTATGTCGTGAATGCTTTAAGATTTTGTGAGACGATGGATGAATGTCTTAGTTTTGTTTTTTAGGTGTATTTAAAACCTGTTATGAAATTCACAGTGCTTTACTTTCTTATTGTCATGCTGTGTTATATTTTGTATAAATAAATAAATATTATAGCTAATTATTTATTACTAATGAGGTTCGCTTTTTTGCTCCTCGCAAGAACTGTATATTATTGGTTACTTGTGTAAAATACGACGCCATTTGTAACGGGACGACGCAACCCATTGACGTGTGCGAATGGCTAAAAACGCGCGCATAATTACCTGATCAAAAGAGTAAGGCGAAGCCATGTACGATGGCTATTATAGCGGCTCGTGGCGGATGCATTAGTCCTACAAAACACCCACACAAACTACCGAAACAAATGATTGAAATCTGTCCAACAATTTTGGCGTGATAAAGTTACAAAGTAAACGCACGAGTAGGTACGTTGTAAAGAAATACATTTATAGTGAATTTCTTCAAATGCACAGCAATATAATTTTTACTTATAACTTTATACCTAATGCATGTATATATAATAGCGAGTTCAAGCAGCGTGCTCGACGGAATTTCCATACAAATGGTTAACCCCCAGGAATTTAACCCATTTAGAGGACAAAAACTGTTCTTCGTGCTCAGTTAAGTTCTATAAAGAATTTTAGTGTTAAATACTTTTATCCATACGGGTTTTACTGGTTTAGGCTTTGTTATGTCTGTCAGTTATTGTTAACAGTATTAATCAGTAAGTAGACATAACTAGTAAGTAGTTTTTAGGCGAAACATATATTTAGCTATAAGTAGATAAACATCAACCAGTGTCTTTTTATTTATTACATAAATTCACTAACACAGTAATTACACTTTTGTTATAGACTAAAACTATCTATAATAAATATCAACCAGTTAATGTTTTGAATGAAGCTCAAAAATTCCCATCGAACTAATTCATCACCATCAGTCACAAAACTCCCAATCCGCTTAACCGTTTTAGGGCGAGTATTTAGCAGTACGTGTTCCTAATCGTAAATTAATTGGGTATTCAGCTATTGAGCCGATACAAATTCACAAGTCAAGTTGCTATTCCGAACGACACCCGTAATCCTCTGTACAATCCCCTTGAATTATACGCCAATTTCCCGTCATAAGTAGCGAAAATCGAGTCTTGATTGCAGTCACGTAAAAACACTTGTTACTCGCGAACGACAGTACGCATCAATCACTGCTTTGCCATGTTTAGATTGGCCAAATTAAGGCCGTTTGTAAGAGCACCCGCCTCGAGGAAAAATAATGGCGATTATTCAACTCTTCTGTTCGCTACATTCGTTAGGATTGTTTGGAGAGTAAGTACACACGAACATGACACAGCGAATAAATCTTTACGGCAATCTTCACGCCGACTAATCATGTCCTTTTGTACAATTTGATGAAATGTATAAAGAGAGGATCGAATGTCGAAGGTCAATGTCGTGTTACCCGCTTCGAATGATTCTCGTTATACGTGTATGAATGTATAACTACCTACTTACTCGATTTCCAATTACAGAATCGCTCTCATAGGTAAGTTTCTTAAATTATTCTTATTGCACCTTAATTATTAGGAACTTTTAAATTTCTATACCATTTGCGTGCCAAAAAAAGAGTTTTTTTTTTCAATTCTTAAATACAGTTTAGGAACGTTATTTAAATAAAGTTAAATTTTACGATGAAAATTACCTGCAATGATGATGTCCATTGATCTTACTTACTAACTCTGTTAGGAAAATAAACCAGCAGATCTTTCTAGTGCTCATTTTAGACTTGTCAAAGGCGTCTTGACCAATCCGGGCTACAAAGCTTTATAATCCAGCCAGTAGATTGTACTACACATTTTGGACATCAGTTAGATTTATTTGAGCAAACTGAGTAAAAGACAAAAAAGTTGCTTTGTAGAAAAATAGGCCCAAATAGTAATGTGAGTATAGCTTCTCTTCAAATACCATCTTCCAAAATACACATTGCACCTGGGTGGCAAGAAAATGCATTAGTGCAGACGCCGGGAAAGAAAGGCTTGCCGGGTGAGTAGGTATAGACACACGGATAGTGATACGACGCCGGCAAACCCTTTTCTCAGTTAAGGCATGTGTAGTGCTTTTCTCAAACATATGCAATGCAATAAAAAAATACACTACTCGAAAAATATAGGTATAATTCAGCTGTTTAGCCTGATCATGGAACAGAAACCATGTTTAAAAAATACTTCCCGGCCTAGGCCTAAATTCCTTTACAGTTCTCTCAAGTTGTTCCATTCGAAACGTGATACTTCGAAGCCTGTTATAACGCACGTAGTGACAACATTTCATTGCATGTTTGACAAAATGTTATTTTTTTACCGATGTTGGAACCTAAGTAGTATTGGACAGTAAAAAATACCATCGGTGGTAATAAGTAAATTATAAACTAGTTTTATGTAAGCTTTTCTAAATGAACATTTGTAGTTCTCAGTACTTGGTTTCATAATACTGTGTATTTTATTAAAATATTAGATGATTCGTCTTTCTCTAACGCAATAATAAGTCTTCGTTGAAATCTACCACAACTCTTTACCATTGATTGTATTAACAATGATTATCGTTAGATGTTATTTGTGTCATTAAAGAATCAAATCGCGTTGAAACTGCATGAAATATTCTCTAAGTAGCCCTTTATATTACTGCCATGAGTCGACGTACATATGAAATGTGAAAAAGTTGCAGAGATAAAGTTTAGTAAGAACCCAGATGTGCATTCAGGTCGAGGGCTGATGCACAGGTACACATTTAAACGGCGTATTTTCGCGTTTCAATAAGAGTTCAGATTTTACATACAAGTATGTGGAAAAATTTAACGAGCATTATCATTTTATGACCGCGTTAGTAATGAGTCTTTTGCAGGCCGGTTGGAATCGTTACGAAGTTTAAAACTAATGATGAATACGATTAGGTATCTAGTTTCAGTCGTCGCAATTAGAGCAAACCGCTAGGAGTATTTAACACGTTCACTGCGGCAATCTAAAACTCTGTCCTGAATTTCAGTGCGTTACGGGGCCTGATTGACCCCATAGTGGTTTTCGCCGTGATGCGTTACGGGTATAAAAGTGCCCCGTACTCCCCCGTCAGTTAAAACTGCTCTAAAATCGTGAAATCATATTTTTTTACAAATTTGTTTTCATCAATTCAAAGAGTATAATATGACCTATGTGACCCTGCTTCCGCACGTAGACACGATGAAAGGTTATTAAATTAGAAGGAAAAGAAAGTACGGGGTTCTATTATCCCCGTATCGCACTAGAATTGACAGAGTACGGGGTTTAGCGGCCCCCGGACCGCACAGACTGTGTGTGTGTCGATAAGTTGATAGTGATGGGAATAAAAACAAACGATAAATTTTAATCATAATTATGTTTTAAACGTGATTTAAACTGTATATAAAAAATTAAACAAGTGGAACAGTCTTAAGTAACAAATGTAGGTATGTGCAATATTTTGCATGTTAGTGCAAAATATTGCACATACCTACATTTGAGCTGTATTTAATGTTCCAAATTATAACAATTTAAACACAGTGGTTTTTGGCACTTACGTACACATAGTTTTCACCGTATGATCTTATCTGCGATACAATTTACCGATACCGATAACAAGACTTGCAATAATGACTGCACTAGTGACACTGAGCTCATTAGCCCGTACGGGTCAGCTAATGTCTATACGGGGTTCACAGTACCCCGTATCACACTGGAAGACAGTTTTTGTTCTGTGGTCGGTACGGGGTTCGTGGGACCCCGTTTATATTTTATATATCACCTGATTAGACTTTAAAAAAGGATCATAATTATATATTTGTGTCTATTGTAGACAAAAAAATACCAAAGATACAGGCTCCGCACCAGCGAGTAAACACTGTTTTTTGTCCCCCGCACTGAACGACGACGTCGTACGGGGCACGGAGGCCCCCGTACCGCAGTGAACGTGTTAATCTTTATAGGATTACCTTTGTATTCTAACTTTGCTGATTGAACATGATGTATATTCGTATGAAATTAATTCAAAGCCAACATAATCTACTGAATTCCTTTGTCAAGAGTTATATATTATCTAAATATAATTCAGATGTAAATTATAAAAGATTCGTAGAGTTCGAAAGATAAATGAACACCTACACATTAGTATCAGTCTACGTCGTGCAAAGGCTTTCCATAGCCATACAGCGTGGGAATGCTGCCTGCGTCGGCTGCGTCATGGGCACCCTACCTAGAGGTCTTAGTTTTATAAATATATTTTAATCTTAGTTTTAATCCCATAAATTTGTTATTTTTTATGTTTTATTTTTGACCCATAATAAATGTTTTTCATTCGTCTACGTCGTGCAATATAAAAGTTCACACCATGATTACTTGGAATGTTGCGATAATATTACACACGTTGATTGTATGTTATTTTAATCACACGTCACGACGTCGTAACGCAGTACGTTGTCGTCACATCCAACGTTACGATATCGCACTATATGTGTTTACGTTACCTAGAATTTCGTGTCACGATGGCGCAATTTGACATTTGCTGACAAGTAAGGGGGACTCGGCATGTATTGTCATAATAAAACACATTTTACTTACGACTTTCTTTTAATCACTTGCTTGCAACGATTAGGATGTAGACTTACATGTTCATCAAATTATACATATTTGGTTATATACTATTTTATCAACTCAAACCAATGTGGCCACGGATTGGCCGCATTGTTTCCAGTTTTATACTTATAACGTTTTAAAGACACAGGAAAGAATTCTATAGTGTTTAACGGCCATCCTTTATAGATTTACTAATAAATGTCTGTAATTTACATAAGCTGTCAACGTTGCAACATGGCTAAGCGGCGGAAATAAAGAATAATGCTGTATAGATCAAATACACTGACTTTTATGTACCTAAATATTTTTCGAAGTTTTATTATTAGGGAGACCGAGGGGTTTTGACCGAGAAATAGACGTTGTTTCAACTCACTTCTGTTTCAAAACACAGTCTCTGTTCATCAGCTATCTAAGACGTGTATGCCTAATTTATTACACCTTTTCTTATTAACGGCTGATTGTACCTGCCAAATGATTGACAACGTCAGGCGTAAAGCTTACTTAATTAATTAATCTAACAGAGCGTGGTGAAATTCGGTATTAATTTACGAAACGTCTTATAGTATCGTCAATGTCTTGGATTCATACAGCTATTAATTTAATTATACATTTATTACATTTCCGACAGTTATCTATTTAGATATATAGGATTCTCAATTAAATTTCATATTTAACATTATCAAAGTATGTACAAATGAATTATATGAGTTCCATAAAACATCTTTATCACACAAATTATAAATCCTACTTAAGTTGCTGCTCGCAATATAGTTACAAGGCTGAAGTTACATGTTTAATTGTTTATGTATATACTGCTTTAGTTTTCACTGTTCCTTTATAATATTCAACAAATATGTAGATATCTGAATTACTGTGTAGACAACACTGTAGATATTCCCTTAAAATACTTTATGTACAGATTAAATCTAGTTATTATCACGTTACATGCTGGAGTTACGATACTGGTTCGGTTTACGAGTAAAAAATACACCGCACTGAAATTAAATCGTAAAATTAAATTTTCACGAAATAACTACAATCAAGAAGCACCGGTGTTCAATTGCACGAATATTTTATCGATGTATATTTTTTATACGACCGCTTGTTTGTAGTTGATGCTTGTGCCATTTTAGTTGATACGGTCTGGCCACGACATTAGCGATAAGTGGCAGCGACGTGCGGCAGCCATAGATGGGAGCGCAGGGAGAGATCACGCGTCACCATACGTGTAGCGGTGTGCGGTTACCATACATAGGTAGCAGCGAGAATCCTCGCTCTGAACTTCAGCTCCCATCTATAGCCGCAACTTGTCGCTGTCGCTTGCCGCCGATGCCGTGGCCGGACCTCTAGTGTTAACGGCTTTTCAGATTCGTTTATCGGTTGAAAATATATGACACGTATTCACGCTTTTCGTAACTATTTAACAGGTCTACGAGCCGGTAGCAGCTAGCAACCGTCCTTGTTAAATTGTTTATGAAATTATAAATGAAATCGTATATCAAACCAGTGAGCTATGATTGTCATGTTTTCAGGGAAGGTTTTAAACGATAAAGCAAAACATTATGTCACTTTCCGGTACCAAAAAGAGTGCTAGACTGATAGATGCTTTATCATTTACCTATCGCGCGATAAACATGACCTACAGCAGCCGGGCTAGCATATCTTGCCACAACCACAGCTACGACTTCGCTTGTAGCGTGAATCTGCATCAGTCTTGCTCACACGGTATTGATATAACAATTAATATGGATTTTAAATCTCAATTAAGAAATTTAATTGAATTAAATTGAACGGCGAGTTTAGTTACCGGTAGTATCTGTCGCGCGACAAAGGGTCGCGTGTGACAGTTATCGACGCTTAAGAATCAATACCGTCTAACTAACATTTAGTTAGTTAGACGGTATTGATTCTTAAGCGTCGTTATGCTAAAGGTGCGTTCTGTCAAAATAAGGATAGTTTTAAATAATGACGTCACTAAACTTTTATCACTGAAAGCAAGAAAAAAAACTTTGTACTTTAGTAAGTTTAGTTTTATTATACATATATGGTACGTGGAAAATAATTTATAGGTTAATACCTAATATTCAGTTAATACTGAATATTCTTATAATACAATCGTGAGAATTTATAGGCGACATTGAGAATTCGACGTCCATAACCAATTTTACAAGTTCCATATATACTTTGTTGTGTTTTAAGAAAAAAGTGCAATGTGGATGTCTTCAAGTTCTAAGGGAAAATAAATTTTCTAGACAAGAATGCTTTATGAGTTCTTTTTAACAGGTGAAAATAAATTCGAATACTTGAAAAGATAGGAGTCTAACAAGCTCCCTTAGTATTACAATGTAAATGATAAAAATAGGATTATCATATTTATAATATTTACTTACAAAAATTTTATGTCTATGACCGTACAGCTCTTGGCATCAACGTCGTATTAATTACAAACTTATGATATCGAAATTATACAGTAAAATATTCCAACAATGAATCCGTATATAAAAGATCCAGCAATTGAAGATTCCGCCAATGAAATAAATAACACAGATATGCTACTCATAATTATAATACTAGTGTTTCCACTACGGTAAGGAAGATTGCTATCGCGCAAGCTGGCGGGTTGGGCGCGTCATTAGACGGAACGACTTTGCCGTCATTTGCGTACCATTTGTTGGCACGGTCGGGCACCCGGTTGCTCTTCTCGTCATTCACGTCGTCCTCGTACGTCTCGGTGCCGTAGTCTTCGTCGGGCACGATACGCTCGTCCGGGTATTGGTACACATGCCTGTCGTTGCCCGGTATCTCTGTGTACAATTTGGGTTGGTAAGCAAGGATAAATAATTCAAAAAGACTGCCAATGTAAGGGCTGGCCAAAGTCCCAAAGCTTGTATTGTATCACTGATTTGAGAACTTTATGTGCACTGAAATAGAGAAAAATCTCTGGGCATCAGCTGTTAGTCACAGCATGACTAACGCCATATATAATCACTAGTTGGAAGTACTGCCTAGAAATTTATAAATACGTGTCGTACGTGTATGGGTGTGATGATAAATGCGTGCTACATATTGTATACCGTTTCTACAGCCATAACTTTTGCGCCGAACATGCGTTTTGTGATCAGTGTGAAATGATGTCAGTGGAAATTGGGACCTTCTTAATTTTGGACCAACGCCATCTATTGACCTGGTTAGAAAAAAAATCTGGTGACACTAGTGTGTTAAGAAAGGAATAAGCTCCATGTGCAATTTATACGATAAAGACCTCGCTGTGATATATGGCGCCGTTCACAACAAAACGGTGGGACTTGATTTTGGTTAGCCATTGACGTTCTTTTTAATTTATTAGTCCATGGTATAAGAGTTAGATTGCTTATTTCGGAGGCTTTATATTTCTACAGCAGGTTTATTTCAAGATGCAGAAATTTTGGGAGAAATCGTTCCCAATTTCCCGTCTGTTTGTTGTTGGGACAAAGTTAAACCAATGTGTTAACAAAATAATAAAGGTATAAGGTGCCTTATCATGCAGATGGTAAATTAAATCACACAAACAGAAACTATATCAAGTAATTATTGGGGAGAGTACCTCCGCGATAACTCAATTATTAAGTCGTCATCATGGTGATAATATGCAGGTGCGTATTTAAAATTATTTAGCATTTCACACTGGGAATGAACTCCACAATTGAAAAGAGTTTCACAGAATTGTGTTTTGGTAGTAGTCGATTTCACCAGGAATTGTATGTCAGGGTACAAAAAATTCGTCAAGGTGAACATTAACAACCAATAAGTCCTAAAAAGTAAATAATAATCCGTGCGAGCATCTCTGTGTTCTATGAAAGGCTAATGTAAGAGTAAACAAACACCCGTTAATTTGCCAACTGGCATATAAATTCAAATAAAAATACGAAAATCGTACGTACCGTATAACCTAATCTTGCTTTCCACGTCACCGAGCGAGTTCTTGGCAACGCAAATGTAGCTGCCCAGGTCTTCGCGTCTTATATTCTTTATAGTCATGGACATTTCCGCCTCGAACATGGACTTCTGCCTCACAGTCATCTCGTGGTGCTCGGAGGGTATTATCAATTCACCTGCGAAACAATTTATTGCTAAAACACTCGCCTTCAAATTCAATATTAGGATTTCACCTTGCGAAGCAGAAGTTTTATGAAAAATGTAAAAACTTGCTTCAGACACCTACAAGTTTTATGGCTTTCTTGTAATTTGTTTTGCTTTAACGCCATCTTGTCCGCTAACTTAAAAAATAAAAAAATATTTCTAGTTTGCTATTGTTTTTAGTAAATTTACTGGATTATAGTATAAAGAGCATTATTATTTTTTACTATTTTAGGGTTATGCGTCTTCCCTGTGGACATTCAAGAATTAAGGCACTATAAATCCAAATTTTCTTGTTGAATCATTTGTACAAACTGTCAACTACATGGTTACCTATCATAATCCCGAATTTTCATTTGCCCGAAATTTCGAATGCCCGAATTTTCATTTGCCAGAAAGCTATTTATTCCAAAACTATTAATATTTCAAAATAATCATAAAGCAAACCTTACCTAACATAACGGGTTCTTTACAACGACGTTTATAAAGTCCTAAAAATATTAATAGTTTTGGATAAATAGCTTTCGGGCAAATGAAAATTCGGGATTATGATAGGTTACCCAACTACATAAGATCAGCGCTCTAAAAATACAAAATAAGTACGTATAAGTAAGTTTATGTTGTAAAGAAAATATTAAAAATTGAATGTCAAGCGCAAATCAATGGCTTGTGCATAGGACTGGGTAGCTTAGTGGGCAGAGCGCCCGTGTTCGCCCGGAAAGCCGTTGGAGGTGCGGGTTCGAATCCCGCTCGAATAATAAACATGTTTTTCGCTTCAATATACACTAGCAGATATTACTGCTTTTATAAAAAAAATTAAGTATTAGTATTACATATAGTACTTTTGAACTATCCACAGGAAACACTTTCGACGGATTTATAATTCTGTATTCGAGACATAACGAAAGATTATTTTAATACTGATATTAACGTTACTTGATACCTTGTATTGTACTATGTATTTATACATTGTGTCGTAATAGTTTTGTATTCTTGTTTATAGAGATAATGAGTAGGAAGATTATAATATTCTGAATTCCCAGCATTATCCCAAGCTGACGTAGATGGAAAACCTAAGTAGGTTTAGGTAGATAAAGCCAAAAAGATTTAGAGAAGATTTGTTGTGATATTAAATTGTTTTTTCAAAAAGGAAAAACAAAAAATAACAAAATTCAATTAGGGTTTCATATTTGTTAATAGGTACTAGACGACGATCAACACGCATGAAAAAATAATAATGCCTTTACCAAGGATCAAACCCATGGTGCAACGTGCAACGTGCTTGCAGTATCTTTGCGTGATACAATCAGAAACGAAGATATTCGCAGAAGAACCAAAGTAACCGATATAGCTTACAGGGTTGCACGGTTGAAGTGGCAATGGGTGGGTCAAATAGACACAGGATAAACACAGGATCCAGGCCCTCGAAGTATGAGCTAATGTGTTTGTTGTTGATACAACCAGATAGTCAGAATAAAGTACTCACCAGGGTCTTTGACCCAGTAGTTAATGGACTTGGGCGAGGACTCGACGTAGCACTCGAGCGTGACGTCAGTGCCGAGCGGCGCGCCCACCAGCTGGTTCGGCACTTGGATCACTGGGTGAACTACATAAGAAAAATATTACAATCAAATATAAATTGTATATATTACTCGGCATTTATTTCTTATATTTGATGCTATACCTAGCAAACATACCGAAAAGCTGGCAATGGAACGGGGCACTAAAGGAAGTCCCGATATAAGGAACGTCAATTTCTTGTAATTTTTCACTCAACATTTTGCATCGTAAAGTGAATGTATCCATTTGGAATTTTCATAAACTCTGGTCACTCTAATAATAACATGAGTTATAATTAAAAAGTAGTGCACCTCTATTAAAATAAATGTCTGCGATTCAACTCATATTTAGTTGGTTCTTATTTTAGGGGTTCTTACGTAGCCTAGTATTGCGGTAGTGTAGTGTTTATGTTATGGCTCATGTTGGTCTCTCGACATGAGCCAGTAGGATAGCAGTTTAGTCATCACATAATGCGGGTGTGTTGAAGTGGGTGATTAATAAAGATAGTGTAGCACGTAGAACGTAAGACTTCGCCGTACCTATATTATTATACCTAGTAGTTTGAAAATACGTATATTTTTCACGAGTAAATAGCATAATTCATATAGTCACATAAAATATATCTTATATATTATGTATGTAACTACTTACACCACACAATAAGAAACTACTTAAGCGCGTAGGCGGTAGCTATAAAATACAAAAAACAGGGTTTCCACAAAATGTATAAACGTGAAGTACTTTTTCATTAAGATTTTTATGCTCAAACGAGACTGTCTGTAATTAAAATATTCATACATGGCCACACATGGCTGGAATATTTTTTGATAATTCACGGGAAAAACATAATCTTATTAAAACTTTCGTGAGACATATTTAATTATTGTATTAAGCGGTTTACACTCACGCGAGTGTAAACCGCTTAATACAATAATTAAACATAATCTTACCGTGCAATATAATTTCATCATCAAATTGTCGACATATTCTCGAAATTATATGACTGCCTGAACGAAAAATGGTTAAAAGTCGTTCAAACGATACAACACCATGTATTTGTTCAAGGCGTTAATTCAAATATGTACACTCGCTGCAAATATTATAATAACAATTATCTAATTAAAATATTTTCAATTAGATACAAATAATTAGTTTTAATCTATTTAAAACAAATACTTTTCACAACTTTGTTCTTGTGTCCCTTTTATTTACCGAATTTGTCCATTCGTATGATAACGTGATGAGATGAGGCCATATGTTGAACTCCATTTTCAAAAATATGATGTTGTAATCAATACGAAGTAATAAAAATGTACATCCTTCCGTTAAGCTTTTTTCTCTTTTGGTAATTAGTTTTTAATAATATTTAATTTGTAGTTTTTTTTATAGTAGATGGAAATGAGATATGCGAAGTCTATACTTCTGTAAAGTAAAGAAATATTTTTTTATTCACTGGTAAATCTAGCCTTATCTTATGAACTTATGACCGTCAAGTAAAAATGCCAACATAAAGCCAACGGTTTCGACCCTTATGTAAATAAGCTTGTTCGCTCCGAGGTAGAAAACACTACATTCGGCGAAGGCTAAGGGCATTTGACTATTTTCTCTCGACTCTCTCGAACCACAAACAATATCGTCAATTGTTTACTTTCCCTGTCCGTACGACAAAGTAGTCATTCTCCTAGAGATACGTAGGCACTGGACGCCAGTGGTCAGATATCACGTTAGGGGTTTTAGATTCGGGATTGGTTATGTCAGCGTTTTAATCGCTCATTTTACCAATTTTATTGGACTTTAAAGGTTATGTTTGTCTTTTTATAACACAAGGGAAAAGGAGCGGTTATAAAGCTCCTGAGTCTTACCCCCTAACCGAGACGTTATTCGACAAGGCATTGTGATATACCACACCTCGGCTTTAGGAAGGCTTTAATAACATACATTGTTTAGATTTACTTCCTTGGACCAAAATCCAACTTAGCACTGCGATATACGCAATTAAGTACAATACAATCACGATGATTATATCACATCGATAAAGTAGACATGTACTTACTGGTGATACAAGGAAAAATGTTATAAGTAACGAAGAATTTAGTTGTCTGACCTTCGGCAAGAAAGAAAATTTTAAAACGAATTCGAACAGAATATATCTCTAAAGTATAGAGCTAGGGGCGGTTGACTATTGTCTCTCGAACCACAAACAA
Source organism: Apotomis betuletana (assembly GCA_932273695.1). Taxonomy (NCBI): domain Eukaryota; kingdom Metazoa; phylum Arthropoda; class Insecta; order Lepidoptera; family Tortricidae; genus Apotomis; species Apotomis betuletana. The sequence continues at coordinate 18,277,550 of OW026301.1, read as the reverse complement.
TATCGTCACTTGTTTACCTTTGTCCGGCCTGTACAAGCAAGAAGTAGTCAATATCCTAGAGATACGTGGACGTGGAACGCCAATGCTGCAACGGTCGGTATCACGTAAAGGGTTTTCAATTCGGGATTCGTAGTGTGTTACTGGGAATCACGGAATTCATCGTACTAAGGGCCTTATCACACTTGCGATTTGCGAGCGTATTTTCTATACAAATAAGCGACGCGGCGAACACGCTGCGCGATCGCCTTCATAAAAAATACGCTCGCAAATCGCAAGTGTGATAAGGCTCTAAAAGTTACGAATTGAAAATGTGGATGTGGTAAAAATCGTTTAACTGGCATTTTTAATGGAGTATAGGTAGCCGAGTGCTTAAGATCCTGATTCGACGAGTTAGAATCTCGGAATGGAGGCCAATTTCATTGAATGAGCGATCGATGCATTTCCGTTTCAGCTTGGCTAAAAATTCCGGACGTCCGGATGTTTGGATGTTCGTATGTTCGGATGCCCAGTTGTCCAGATTTCCGACTGTTCTCGAATACTGTTCTATTCTCAACCTATTCTCAGGATTTTTTTTGAGTACATTCGTAAAGAAAATACAATTTGTTTTAGCGACTCAGTTTTGCGAAATGTTTTAAAATGGGATATGGAGGTTGGAAACAAGATCAGCTCACAAAGCCACTAGTATAGTTAAAGTAAGTCACAGCAAACTAGCTGTGACTTTTAACTTCTTCTCCTATTATTCTACTTCGTTTGCTGTTCCTGGGGTGCCAGTCACTTACCTACTATACTGTTTATACTACTTTCCTGGCATTATTCCTGTTTTTCAGCTAGCCAAATGCCTATACCTTAATCTTACTATGTTAGACAGGTGCTTAAGTGAGCAGGCACTTACTTCGCGTCGGTGCTTTGCGCAATCTCTATTTTATGCGTTGTTATCGCTCGCATGTTTGTGTACACGCGAGCAAACTCATACATAATATTCATCGATTACGGCTGCTTATATTTTTGGGATTGGGATATAGATATATCTAAAAATAAAGAAGTCATTTTTAGGGTTCCGTACCCAAAGGGTAAAAACGGGACCCTATTACTGAAACTTCGCTGTCCGTCCGTCCGTCTGTCACCTGGCTGTATCTCAAGAACGGTGATAGCTAGACAGTTGAAATTTTCACAGATGATGTATTTCTATTGCCGCTATAACAACGAATACTAAAAATAAAATAAAATAAATATTTAAGGGGGGCTCCCATAAGACAAACTTGTTATAGATTATGGTACCGAACCCTTCATGCGCGAGTCGGACTCGTAATTGCCCAATTTTTGTATTACAGTTGTAAAAAATCAATAGGCCAATTGAAGACAATAATTTTATCTGTTTTTTCAATTAGATTTCGTTTACTTGTTTATCTCCTTATTCTTAGGGAAATCGAGGAGTTGGCTATGTGGAGGAGATGGAGACAGTAGAGCTACATACTACAGCAGTTACACCGACAAGAGTGACTCTTAAATTTATGATGACCTGTCCTTGCCGTTTTGCAGAACAAATCAAGTCAATAATCATGGCATCTCAAATTACTCACTAAGAAGAAAAACAAATAAAAGTAACCGATTGGCAAATTAATGAAATTATTATCTTAAATTGATATTTATCTTAAATTATATTTTAAGATCTTAATAAAGAAATTGGGTCTGTATTTTTCAGGATATCCCAATTTTAGAATATATACTTAATTTTATAGCATTTAACAACTTACGTGTTAAATATGAATGCCAAATAATGTTGTGTGCAATTTTTGTAAGTACTACAAAAAAAACGCAGATTGAAAACGCCTTTTTGAGTGATATGATAACATTTTTTTATTCGCAGTGGGACTGGTACACACACACAGGATAGATAAAAAAAAAATGTTTTTTTATCGTATATATTCCTGTTTTACTGGCACTGAAAATACACATGGCACTATCTTTAGTCTCCCAATAATTATAGTTGCATCATTATTCATACTCCAAATCATCTTTATCGAGTCATTATATCGAAAATAAGTATATCTATTTACCTTCTTTCATTTCCCGTTTAACGCTCAGACTAATCACAATAAAGTATAAGATTAAAAATGTCAAAAGGTCACGAATAGAGCGGGTCTCTATAGAGGCAACGAGTCAGTCAGCTCTGCGCTCATTTTGGGACAAGAGTATCGGACAAGAGATTAACATGCATTACAAGTACTAGCAACTGCGCTCACTGACGTGGATCCTCTTGTTAACTGACGGCAGGACGCTGTTGCTCAAGTTCTGTAACTACGTCCCCGTTTTCTATCGGGATATTTTCGTCAGCTTCAGCTCTTGGCCTAGCAATTACCATTGGTTGCAATGTAGCCCCGGCTCTATTCCAAGCATCGTTCCATTGTCCTTTAGTCCCTCGACTTTAAGCCTTCCTATGAGGTCCTTTCTAAGCAACCACGACGACATGTTGAATCTGTAGGTATGGTTAATATCAACTTACAGTGCACACTAACGTGGATCCTCTTGCTGACCGACGGCGGGACACCATTGCTCGCGATGCACAAATACGTCCCCATTTCCGAGCGGGATATTTTCGTCAGCTTCAGCACTTCGCCTTGGTATGTTAATACTGCGAACAAATACAAAAACAGTTAGTATCCTGGTATCATGTCGGAGTTGCATACAATTCTCATAACCATTATTTTACACATCTTCAAAATACGAGTCCTAAGAATGTAGACAATTCCAAGGTTTCATAAATTTCCGGTGATATTATTAAAATTTAACAATGGTAGCCAATAAGCGGTCGTATCGCTAAAGAGATGTCTTCCAGATAACCTTTAAGTAGAGGAGAAATCAAAAACTACTTGATTCTGGCTTTTCTACAGCAACCTCGTCTTGGTTCACATCTGATGAAATACTACGGCAAGAAAAAAACTTGCAACGCATATTATCTGCGTCTTTTCTTCCTTCTTAAATCGAAATAGTACTAAGGATTCATACTCAGGTTACTTTATTTTTTATATTATATTATTACGCGTACTTAAAGTAATTACTTGACCAGTGACCAGCAATCATTGAAAATAATAATAATAGAGTCTATAATTTTAGAGCGTGTAAAATAAATATGTTACAAATATCGTTTGTAAACTATTTAATGTGACAAAATTAAGAATATTCTTTATTCTCTCTATCATAAAAATACCTAACATATGTAGAATGTGTTTAAGAACAAAGTCTATTTTAAAATCTACAAATAATTCTATATAAAACTTAAATTACGTTGTCTGCTGCACTACAAGTAGGTATCTCATAAAAATACTCTCAACGAAACAAGGAGATTTGATGAAAAAGGTTTTGTGAAAAAGTATTAGTCAATCTCTGCGTGAAGGCGTGTCTGCTGATAAATAATGGTGTTTTCGCCGAGCAATACTGTCAGTTCTGGCAACACGCGTACATGTGTTTCCGCGCAGACAATGCTTGATTCTCCTTACTTTAAGTACAATAAATCATTGTTTAGCTTAAATAATAGGCTGTCACTGTCTCGTACGCAGCCTGCTTAATATGTTTGACTGAGACACGCTGTAATTGCTTTAAAGCAAAAACAGATTCCAAAGTTCGTTCGATGGTGCTTCAAATTTTTTCAATTAACCATTAAAATGGTTTCAGAGTTCACACAATAAGACCTAGGAGTCCATTCAGCGCGGAACTCTACTAATTACGACAAACTTTAAACAATACTGGACGAAACTCATCCGGAGAATAGTCCTCGCGGCTCATTGTGTTGAATGCGGTCACACAGGCGCGCATTTTATTATACATATTCTGAAAAACAATGCACTACTTGCAGCAAATAGACTAAGACAAATGAAATACGTATTTTCAGTGCGACTTTTGTGTTTTCATTAAAATGATATTGATTACGCTGTTCCCCCGGAACTAACATGCGGCCTTTAAAACATCTTCATCATCGTATCAGACGAAAGACGTCTACTGCTGGACAAAGGCCTCTCCTAAAGTGCTCTACAACGATCGATGGTCTGCCCTCATACAGCTGATTCCCACGATCTTAACCAGGTTCTCGGTCCAACTTGTTGGGGGCCTTCCCACGCTGCGTCTTCCAGTATGCGGTCATACCGTATCGCTGTCTGTTTTAATTAAAATGCTTTTAAATAAAACAATTTAAACGGATTATATCGCGTATATTAATTATTTGAGCCTCCCTGACGTTTCAGTACCTTTACAGATACCGTTGTCAAAGGTTGACTGAGAAAAACACAATTTTTCCCTGTCAAAGTTACATTAACTAAATAAATTAAAATTTAAATTGTTTTATTTAAATGTATGACAGTCGCGGAAACCGAAGAAAATATTAAAATGCTTTTGATCATATCCCTCGAACTAGTATGTGACCTTTAAACATGAGAGAAGTATTATGTAAGTATTTTAACTATGTATTCGCTCTCGAGTTATATGATATTAAAACTATTGGCCAATTTTCTAACAATTGGCCAATTTTCTAAGCTAATTTACAATTGAGGGGAAGTCTCAATATTTAACTAAGCTAATTAAATTACTAAATCGTTTTTGAGCCCTGGTGACTCGTACATTTCCTTTACGATACGCGTCATGTTTATTCTTGGCTGTAAAATGCCTATCCGGAGTCCCTTTATTAGAGTATTGTATCACAAATAACTGGTGTCGAAGGGCAATCTGAGTCGTCGTAAACAAGCAGACAATATTCCCGATAAAATCAACACGGGGACGCGACCTCGGAATAATAAATTGGATTGAAACCTCCTATATGACGACAACTTCACAATACATATTATAGACATACATTAACGTAGTTACCATAAATTAAAGCGCCGAGAGAATAATTGAGAATAAATTTCTGCTTGGCAAACTGGTTACTGCGAAAAGCGTAGAACCAATGGCCGTTGGGGCTGATACGTTGTTGAGCGGCGACCATGTAGTGGAAGGCGCAGCCTGGTGGGTCCCAAACAATCCGGTCAGGTTGGAGGGTGAGGGGACCTCACGACGAGATTCTGTCATTATTTTTTGTGTATATAGTCCAGGTCCCTTCTTGTGTGTGTACGACTCGCGTTTATCGGACCCATTGCGTTCAAAAGAGTCATGTGACAGAGTGACCTAGATTAAAGTTTGTACCTTTGTAAATTGGCGGACTTCAAAATAGTATAAATTTCATGGCTTTAAGTAATTTTGCTGTAAAGTAATCGAGCAATGTAATGTAAAATATAATTTAATAATATTTTTATATATTTTATAAATTTTATTACAAATAAAACTGAATGCCATATTTCTGTAAACAACCATTGCGGTGTCACAGAAAAAGGCAGGCCCCGCCTAGTGTGAGCCATCAAACAGAATCTATTGTAATTTATGTTTTTCTTAAAATACAAATTTACTTTACTTTTATTCTACCTACCTAATATGTAATAATGTTCTGTTGGTCACATTGTAAAATTATGAAATTTCCTTTTTGTCAAGGCTAACCTACGGTACTTCCAGGTATAATTCTTACTCAAATTCTGCATAGATAGCTGCAAAATTAGAAGGGGAATCGATTCGAATTTTCCTTGTTGACACTTGAGAACAGGCTCTCGATGATGATCGCATTATCAGTATCGACTGTTGCAAAATCAGAAACCTGTTTATGATTAAGCCAGGGCTATAGTAAATAGTGTTATGTACAATATCTTCTGAAAGGACTACGTGACTAGAATCATATCAAGTAATGGCACAGGTAATGGATAGATTCAGACCTTACTTTGCGGAATTGCATGACAAATTACTGGATGTATGTTGGATTGGTTGCTATCCGTGAAAAAAGAAGCGTCTTTTTAACCGACTTCAAAAAAGGAGGAGGTTCTCAATTCGTTTTTTTTTTTTTTTTGTATGTATGTTACTCGATATCTCCGAGAACCGTGAACCGATTTTCAATTTTTTTTTTAATCGAAAAGGTATAACTCCGAGTTGGTCCCGTTGGCACTAAGTCGGGATCTGATGATTGGAATCTTGGAGAAATCGAGGGAACTCTTCAAATGTTATAGGGACATGTACGGCGCTTTCGGTAATTTATTGATAAAGTCAAGAATTTACATTCAGTAAATAGGATTTGGTGTAAGGAAACTGATGATGAACACAACAGATGGCCACTAGAACTTTTATATGAATCACTAAAAAGCAAAATAATTTTTTTTTTAACAAAATAAAGAACCGACTTCAGTAAAACTAAAAAACCAAAAATAACCCGTTCAAGTACAGATTACATTTGACTCACCCTTCGAAGTCGGTGCCAAACCTCGCGTAAACTATAATATAACTATAAATATAAGAACTGAGTAGTTTGGGATCGACTTCGAAGGGTGCGTCAAATGTAATCTGTACTTGAACGGGTTATTTTTGGTTTTTTATTCAATTGTAACTTGTGTACACTTGCGTATTTTTTTCTCGCACAAAGAAATATATACTTAAGTATCATATAAGTTGACTATCCAGCATTTACCGACGCTTTTTTTAACATAAATGATAATACCGATACATTCAAAGATTTTTCGATCACCTGGTAACCCTATTTCCCCCTACCCTCCTATACGGGTGGTTCCATAAAAGTTGGGTAACTTTGTGTGCCAGTGATATTTATATTTATATATATTATGTTTCCAATATTTTAAATGACTGGCACATGTAATAGCTTATTTTTAATCACGTCACTCAGTTTTGCCTAAATCATGTTTTATTTAAATAAAAAAAAACCTTATTACATATCCCTAATATCAGTCCCTAGCCTTGTCACATTTCCAAAATACTATTTTTGTTTGTCCGGTTTTATCATGATATGATGTTATTTGAATTTTAGGTAACTTAAACACACTACAAATTACATTCCTTACTTCACCAAAACAATTCAATGAACAAAAATATTAATTTTTCATACCTTTTTGTAAAAAAAAGTAGCGTCATCGATAATTACAATCAGGCCCTAGCCACTTAGAAAATTTAAAAATACGCGGCATCCGTGCTGAATGACTCTTTTGAAACTCATTCATTCAAAAGTAATCACATGAAGTTAGCCATATGCGTGGGCCGATCCGCGTCGGCCATTTTGACGTCAGTGCGGTCGGCGTCCATGCTGAGGAAACACGTGCTGTACCAGTCAATCTCTCAGGCCCTAGGTGAGTTATTTTGCAGAAAGTTAATTAGTTATTGTTTCCTTTTGTTTGTGTATAAATGTGATCTGCGTGTTTTGATATTATAGTTTCTTACAAGTTTCGGTATGTCTTTTTAAAAGTAAATTACGAATGATTTTGTTCAAATTCGTCAGGCCCTAGTTTTAAATGCGGCTAGGGACTGACGTAAAGGCTAGGGGCTGACGTTCATACTCTTTGCGGCAAGTTCATTGATTTAAGAAACTTGTATTTGTTGTAGAATATGCCGCCTCGAAAGAAAATACCGATTTCTAAAGAAGAAAAAGCAAGAAAAAAGTCAGAACAGGCAAAAAAACGTTTAGAAAAAATTAAAAATGATCCAATTTTATTAGCAGAGTACAAAGAAAAAGAAAGATTGAAATACCTCAAAAAAAAGGAAAAAGGACAGCGAAAATGCGTGAAAGAAATGACTCCACGTGAGCATAGGAAAATGAAAAAAAACTGGAGCACTTACTCGGCAGCTTACAGACAAAATAAAAAAATTGTTAAACATACTGATAAATACATGGACGAAAATACGCCACCATCATCTGACGGAGAAAATGGTCCTCAGGTCCCAGAAGAAATAAATCCCGAGCGACAATCAGATGGTGTTGCTGATCGAAGACAAGCTGAAGCTAAAAGGCGGAGTATTTTACAACGAAAAATAAGAAATAGACGACTACAAAAGAAGAATCATGTTATTACTGAACTAAAGAAAAAACTTGCCAACCAAAGACAGAAGTACAAAAGGCTAAAACGCACTATAAAGAAATCAAAAAAGGCACTCACACCCAGAAGCAAAATTGAAGAAATGGCGAATGATCCTAATAAGAAGGCAGAATTAGTAAAAAAAGCACTGTTTGGTGAAATTATACAGACGGAAATCTTAGAAAAAAGTGCGGAAACAAGGACATATCAAGAGAAAAATAATTTGAAAACGGCTTTGTCTGGTCGTGTAACAAAAAAATATAAAATATGGAGGTTAGGAGGCAGAGCTGTGACATACAAAAAGATGGGATTAAATCGTACAAAGTCAACAAAAAAAGACAACAAAAAGGGAGTGATAGCGATTATTCACAAGTTCTATGAAGACGATAGCAATAGCCGGTGTGCAGCAGGGAAGAAAGAATGTATAACTCGCAACAACATAAAAAAACAAAAACGATACATGCTGGATTCCTTGAAAAATCTACACCAAAAATTCCTGTCTACTAATTCAATGACTATTGGGTATTCTTCATTCTGCCGATTACGTCCATTTTGGGTCGTCGAGCCTAAACTTACCGATCGTGACACTTGTGCTTGTGTCACCCATGAAAACTTTAACCTGAAACTTGTTGCATTGAAGAACGCAAACATTTTAAATTTCGCAACCCATCAAACTGCTCTTCAAACACTCTGCTGTGATCGCTACTCCGAAAAATGCTTATCGAGAACTTGCGATGGTTGTTCAATGAAATGTTTACCATATAACGAATTTGACAACAGTGATGAAATTGTAGTCCAGCAATGGAGAAACAGTAAAGAATTGATCATGGATATTAAAACAAAAAAGGAGCGATATATAACAAAGTATAAAAAGGAGACACAAAAAATGAAACCTTACGATTTGATTAGACAGCTAGAAGAGAGTGATCTATTAAAATTATTTCAACATGAAGTGAACATTGTGCATCAATACAACACAATTAAATCTCTCAAAGAGTCACTTACAGAAAAAGATGCCATAATCCACATGGATTTCTCTGAAAATTACGCCACTAAATGCAACCAGGAGATTCAATCATACCATTTTGGCGGGTCTCGCACGCAAATTTCGCTACATACTGTGGTAGTCTACACGAAAGACAAGACAACTTCGCACTGTACTGTGTCGTTAAACTTATCTCACGGTGCTGGAGCTATTTGGGCACATTTAGGTCCAGTGCTCATAACGTTACCATCGACTGTAGAAAATCTCCATTTCTTGAGCGACGGGCCCGTAACCCAATATAGAAACAAAACAATGTTTTACATTCTGGGGTGTAGGATTCAAGATTTTTATCCACTCGCTCTGAAATATTCTTGGAATTTTCACGAGGCAGGGCATGGCAAGGGAGCTCCAGATGGAGTTGGAGCGACATGTAAACGGAGTGCAGACCAAGTAATAGCTCAAAAGGGTGACATAACAAACTTATATGACTTTGTTGGTGTACTTCGTGAAAAATGTCCGGGAATAAAGATTTCTGTTATTGAAGATGTCGACATAGACAGAGTTAATAAATTGATCAAGGAGAATGAAAATAAGCAAAAACCTTTCAAAGGAACACTTTTGGTACACCAAGTCAGGGGAAATATTTTTATTCCGAATAAACTTGAAATGAAAGCACTAAGTTGTTTCTGTGATGATGACGGCTGTGACCACTTTAAATTAGGAACTTTAACCTACCAGAGCAACACAAATCGCCTTCAAGTATCTGAAGTTTTCTCAGATTCTGAAGATGATATGCCATTAGCAAGCGTAAGTCAAGATTGGCAAGAAATAGCTAAAACAACCTATGACAGCGGAGATTATGTTTTAGTTAAGTTCATTGTGAGAAAAAAAGAATACCGATATGCTGCGATTTGCTCTAAATATGATGATGAAGATGGAGAGCTGACAGTTGCATTTCTTCAAGTTTGCGACCAAAACGGTACAGAATTCAAACTCAATGACCGTGATATCGCTGACGTGCCTTACGAAGATGTGATAGAAAAACTGCCAGTGCCCAAGTTAGTAATTAGGAAAAATACAACATTCTACAAATTTAACAAGTCAATTAATGTATATGAGAAGTAAGACGAGTAACTACGTAATTAAGGTTTTGGGTATTGTTATCTAATGATAAAAATAATGAGACTGCAAATTTGTGTTCCTAAGGTACAATTATTTAGAAGATAAAAATATTTTTTGTTTATTGTTAAACAATGTTTTATTTTATAACATATAACTGAACAAGATATGTTTGGTTACGTGATCTCAATATTAAGTATTATTGGTACTAAGTAGTGTTGTTGTTAGTAAGAGATACATTCCTATAGACTGCTTTGTCTATAAAGTTGATTGGATTTTGCAATAAGTATGTCAATTATTAAGATAAAAGATTAATAATTACTCAATAAATGATTATTGGAAGTTAAACATGTGATTTTATTCCATTAACAATGTTTTGCGTCAGTCCCTATCTTATCCCGTCAGTCCCTAGAACACATATTTCAGAAAAACACCAATTTCTCTTTTAATATCAAGTAAAGTGACCGGCCACTTTGGATACTAAAAGAAAATTGTTATAAGTATTTAATACAATAAAAAGTTTTGTGATTAGTATCTAAAAACACCTATTTCAAAATTTGTCTGAAAATTACCCAACTTTTAAGGAAGTACCCATACATTACTCGCATGCATAATCATATCTCATTATATTGACCAGGGACGAGGGACACACGTTGAATATGCTACACAAACAATGGAACGCATGTAACCAATTAATATATTTTGTTCCACGTTTCTGGCCACGCTCCCATTGTATTGCGGTCTCACGTCGATATTCGTTTGGTTGGGTCTAGTAACAAAATAATGAATAAATTAACAGCAATACGCCAGAATTTGTAAGAACGTGTATTACTCGTACAGCTACGGCTTTTCTTTGTAAACTAGATCTTCTACACTCGAAAGCTAATGTTCCGTGTCACTACACAAAATGTAATATCTCGGAAACCAATCCGTGAGCTCTTAGATTGGTATTCGGGAGGAGAGGTTCATACCTAGATCGTATAAGAGCGAGAGAGACAGGTATACAATTCAAATCATATTTTGTCAGCTCACGGTATGTAGCTTGTTTTATTTGAATCAATTGAGTGGCAAACGCGAATTTTATTTTTAATTTTCCTTTAAGAAAAAACAATAATACGAAAAAATAGCATTCATTCATTTACAAAATGAATATATAGAAAATAATCAGCTCTTGACAAAAACTAGCTGACTTCAACAAACTTTTACGTCAACAAATTATGTTTTCCGAGAACAACTTAGGTAACTATAGTTTCCGAGGTGTACGTTATATTTAATGAGTCCCTCGATTTGACCAGAATCCTATCATCAGATCCTGATCAAAAGACAATGGGACAAACTGAAGAAAGGAGAATTGTATAGTCTTCCAAACAAAATAATTTTCTAAATCAGGCCAGCTATCTTCTTCGTATTGGTTATACTTGGTTGGTCTATACCAATACCTACCATCATTTTAACATTGACATAATCTCACTATTGACATGATACGTGTTGTGGTAGTGGCACGGCACATGTGCGGTCCTTCAGGAGCTATCTTTTACAAGGCTAAGAGAATGTTATTAAAACTAAAGTACCTTTAGTTTTAGACCCTGTGTGGTCTCGCACCACAATCTCCTGCCCATCCTCTCGTTTCCACGTGACTCGTGGCAGTGGCACGCCACGAGCCTTGCACGCGACGCGAGCGGTCCCGCCCTCGGGAACCATGGTGTCGCCAGAAGTCTCTTCTGGCACGAAGTCCGGCGGTATCACCACTTCTAGGAAGCCCATCTGTAAAGGAAATTTATTGGTAAGAATCATTCTATGGTCTGAGGAATCAGTGTATTTCTTGTTTCGTACTATCGTACATATTACGAGTACACTTATTAAGGAGGTTTAAGAACTTATTTTTAGGGTTCAGTTCCCAAAGGGTAAACAACGGGACCCTTTTACTAAGACTCCGCTGTCCGCCTGTCTTTCTGTCTGTCTGTCTGTCTGTATCTCATGAACCGTGATAGCTACAGTTGAAATTTTTACAAATGCTGTTGCCTCTATAACAACAAATACTAAAAGCAGAATAAAACAAATATTTTAGTGGGGCTCCGATACAACAACCGTGATCGGTTGCGTTAACTTTGCACCTCATTCTAATATAACTAGGTATTAGTTAATAATAAAGTGTTCTAACAAGAATTATAATATAGAGCGAAAAAGAACTGCGCGCCACAGTGGTGTTGCTGTTTACTGCTGCTCTAAACTAACCACACTATAATTTCACAAAAAGAATTTCGTATCATCACCGGACTGTAGCCATTTTGAGAGCGATATGAATTTTGAGAAGGTAGTTATGTAATTCGTTATTTTTGAAAACACTTAAAAATATGGGGCAAAAACATCAATCTTTTCCGAAATAAAATAAAAAAAAACAATCCAAGTTACGTATTCGACGAGGCATTGCAATATCCTTAATGGAGCGTAATGCCATAGCGGTTACGTCGAACAGAACATATCGCTAAAGTTGGACAGTCCGTTAGAATTCCGTATATAGCTCCAGGTGGTAAAGTTTGCAACGGGGCTACGAATTCATAATTAAAACTTATTGAACCGGATCTATCGCGATATTTTGATTTACCATCATTGCCTGACGTTTCAACACGGTTTCACGTGCCGTGGTTTCAGACGTACTGATGAAACAGCAATTTGTTACTGGAGGCAACTACTGGAGTTGTCAGGCAATGAAGGTAAATCAAAATATCCCGATAGACTCGGTTCAATAAGTTTTAATTATGTGTTCAAACCACGAGAGGATAAAGTGGGCTACGAATCGTACATACCGGATTTTACATGTACATAATGTAGGTACGTAATCTAATTGTACGCAGCATATTAAATATAATTGTCATCATATTTTGGGCTCAACCCAGGTGTTAACCAAAAACGTAAAATTAAACTTGTGGTTTGATTACAATTTTGAGAGTCGCGTAGCAATGAATTCCATATTTCCTATTGCAAATGTAATATTATATAACTGTAATCTCATAGAAAGGTAGTGAATTACAAATTTCAATTACTAAATGTTTAATAATAATACATCGCCAATTGCGAATCCTACTGCTTTTTGGAGCATTACAAATACGTTACTTATTAAAACTCACCCAATTTGTAAGTACAAATGGGTATGTTTTTAATAAGTATCGTTTAATGTTTATGTTTGCAGTTTAGTATAAGTATATTAAACATTAAACCATCAAGCTCTTAGAAGTGGTTCCTATGGATGATCGGAATCCTTTTAATATAGGTACTGCCCCAAATAATCCTTCAGTAACAATCAACGACACAGAAATACCGGACGGAGACAATTAAGGGGCTCTTTCCACTCGGTAATAGACACCTAAACGATTCATGCATCGAAGCAAAATGATGAATGGCGAAAGAGACCCAATTTGCTTCACAGCACCTGAATATGCTTTCATTTTAGCATTTTTGGAATACGAATTTCATGTTAAATCTCTGCCGGTTATCAGAGCCACTTCATGCACCTACGAGAATTGGGATTCTGAATAGATATTTCTGTCGCAGACGCTTAGTTTTACTAATAAGTAAAAAAGTTGATTGAACATTTTATTTTAGGTTTTATTTTCAAGATGTGGGTATAATAGGGTATTTTTACATCTTAAAAATAAGAGCCACAAAAAGGCTGATTGCTTGAAGGGTGAACGAACTTACGAGTATTTCATATTTAAAAAAAAAAAACGAAAATATAGGCTCGAATATTTATAAGATTCTTTGTTGCAAAGCGTAGTTATTTATCTTATAGCAGAATATTAGATACAACGAAATATCAAACACACGTGCTAAGGATGAGGCAACTACGAATAGGTCTTATTGTTTGTCCAAAACATCAAAGATAAAGGCGCTTCAACAGAAAACTAGATAATAGCGAAGTCCAGAACTTTTCTGTGAAAGCAAAGGTTTATGGAGGATGGCATATGAATAAATGACATTAGGAACTATGGCAACACATAGATATTTTACTCATGTTATAAAAGTAAGAGTTTGAGAATGTAATATATGGTTAGATATTATTCTATAGCACAGATTCATCAGCGCATGTGTGAGATCATAGCATACTTAATTCTCTTTCTCGGTAACGCGCAGACGAAGACATGTATACATTATGATATATTATAAAGTATTGAGTGTGGGTGGGCCTAAGCTTTCTTAGCTTGCGTTAGCTACTTTTGTACAAGAATATGAACTCAATCACGTTGAGCCACAGCTCACGCCAAGATATTCTTTTCCGAGTGGTAAGAGCGTACAGTCGTGGATAAGAACAGACAATTATGAATAGGGTGCGACTAAAGGAAGAGACTTGACTCTTCATAATATGATTTATGTTAATTCTGGCACATGTAGTATCTTCGATCTTCCTCCTGCACACCCTTGATGTAGAGATACCATGTCATTGTGGGTCATCAATTTAAACCTACCTGGCTTAGTTATTTTGATAAATACAAATTATAATCAATATTTATACAAAATATAGCTGTCCTATTGTACCTAAACTCATATTTTGATAGTTCGGTTTACGCCAAGATAAAATTATCCGTGTGCTAGGAGCATGCACTCATGACTAACAGCAGAAAAGTACTGACAGGTTCGACAAAATTAGAAAGGTTAATCAGCTCACTTGACTCTTCATAGGATCTGTATTGATCTGGCACATGTATTGGCCCCGATCCTCCTCCTGTACACTCTTGATGTGCAGGTACCACGTGGAGTGGTCGCTGTGCGACACAGAGACCCGAGGGTTGTGGGTGATCACGTGCTCGTGGATGGCTTGGATGGCTTTCGTGTCTGCTTTCACCCAACCGACCTGGGAAAACAAATGTTATTGGAAACATAGAATAAAGGCGGACGTTGGTGATGAGAAGATATCAATTGGTGTATTATTTTTTAACCTTACACGATTTTCACACATTATTATAACAAAAATTGGGCAAGTGCGAGCCCGACTCGCGCATGAAGGGTTCCGTACCTATACATATATATAATCTATAACAAGTTTGTTGTATGGGAGCCCCCCTTAAATATTTATTTTATTTAATTTTTAGTATTTGTTGTTATAGCGGCAATAGAAATACATCATCTGTGAAAATTTCAACTGTCTAGCTATCACCGTTCTTGAGATACAGCCTGGTGACAGACGGACGGACGGACGGACGGACGGACGGACGGACAGCGAAGTCTCAGTAATAGGGTCCCGTTTTTACCCTTTGGGTACGGAACCCTAAAAAGGGACTGTTCAAAATAACTTAAACTCAATCCTGTTACACATTATTTGTGAACATACCAAGTAATAATTTGAACATCTGCTAAGATGGCAAATATGAAATATATGACGTGTAGGTTAATACCTGCCTACATATAACACACATAATGATGCTATAAATTATTAGTAGTACACCTATATACATTTCTAAGCAGGTCTGACAAAACGTGACGCAGAAAGGATCGTATTACAGTTATAATTAAATGACCTGATATAACGAGATTAAATTAGGTCATTGTTAGGCACGGCGCGGGATTGATTTAAAGTGCGTATGTAATGTTGATCTATTATAGGTATTTATATTCCTAGTTTTAGTAATTTTTTTTTTAGCTAAGCCGAAGAGCTTCTTCAGTTTGAAAATAAGCCTGCCCACCCTGAAGTACTTTGACTACAACACGACATGGCATTGACACTTCCGGACCGGACAAAACCACCCAAATGACACCAACACAATACGACGACGCGGTTTGCAGACACCTGCCTACTGAGCCGGCGGTCCCGGGTTCGAATCCCGGCCGGGGCAAATATTTGTGTGATGAACTCGACGTTCTTGGGTCATGAATGTCATCTACTTATATATGTATTTATATATTATGTATATCGTCGTCTAGTACCCATAGTACAAGCTTTGCTTAGTTTGGGACTGGGTCGATTTGTGTATGATTGTCACATAATATTTATTTATTTATTTATTTAAAAAAGAAAGTACAGAATACTATCGTCACTACTTACTTCTACTTGTATATCTCGTGTAATAAATAAATGATAATTTGAAATCATTGAAGATAATACTCGTAGTAAATTAAACTTGGCAGTAGCCACAAATAAAAGTGCTTAATTATCCACCGTTAAATAAGTATTAAACAAGATTTAAGCCGATTTAATGGTACAGAGTTAATCCAAACAAAATACGGTTATTACTGCACAGATTATTGTGTTGCCAGGCCAGTAAATTATCCATATGAAATGAAAACGGATTCCTTGTCGAGTGAAATGATTTCGTGTGGCTATTGATTCGTGAACGTGAAGCATGTAATTATGTTTTTTTAGGAATTGAATTAATCATTACTCACACGATAGTTGCCGAGGTTGACGACTATACATTTGAAGGTTGCATCGCGCCCGATGGCCACTGTGAGGTTTGTGATGGGCTCCCCGAATTCTGGCACATCAACTCCTCCTGTAAACAAGGCAATCTATCTTATATGTACCTATATTACACACGTGAAAGTTTGTGAGCATGTACATACTTGTAAGAGGTAACGCCGCCAGCATAATGGGAACCATGCCGCAGGCAGACTTGCCCGACGGGGTATTATTTTTATAGAAAATGTATATGTTTTATTCTTATTTTTCTAATTAGCTTTAAGTCATTGTACATAATAATTATCCTTTCTTTTATATTTATCTGTAGTTTTAGTGTCGTAAAAATATTGTAGGTACCTATGTGTTTTTTTCTTTCCACTTAAATGCAAAAACTATGCATAGTAGGTATACAAAATTAGATTGTAAAAAAATATTTGGTATTTTTTAAGTAATACGTGTTTAATAGTTTATTCTAAAATGAACATAAAATATATTTACGATACAAAAAAACGTAAACGTAACTTAATACAACAACATTTTACAATTATACAAACCACAACAATCAGGTGGTTCATTGAAAATTAAATAACATTAAAACGTATTAGTATCTTTTTTTTTATTTGAGCTGCTTTCTAATATATTTATTGAGGTATATAAACAAACTATTTTGTAATGCGTTTACTTTGTATCATCTATACGATAAAAAAATATCCGTAGAGTTCATGTTTTTCGTGGTTCGTACGAATAATTTCGTTGCCTTTTATAGGTCAAGAACGTAACTAAAGGACTATGTGTATGTTGTATTTATGTATGTTAGTAGTAATGTGTCTGTATATAGAAATTGGTGTTCTATATTTGAATTTTAACGTAACTATCGTACAAATTCTTTAAATAGCACATTTGATTTGCTATACAAAATCTTGTGTTCGTTTCTCAAAATTTCTACCCTAGAAATGAGATACTCACTACCCGCTATTTAGATAAAATAAAAACAATGATCTGATTTCCGAATATGAGAAATTAAAATGGTAAAGAAAAAAAGGATTAGGTACGCTGACGTAGTACCAGTATAGAAATATACTTATTTTTAGACGTTAATTGTGTTCGCATCTGTATCATAGAAGAATTCTTCATATAACGTAACAAATTTGAAGTCAAACGCCTCTGCCCCGATGGAACTTTCAACGTGCGAACTGGACAGGTTTCACTGCTAACGTAGACGCTGCAATTCGTTTTATTCCACCTAAAGCGGAGAACTATGATCGATTCGCTGGGCTTCTGATTTCCTCCGCAAAGCGCCACCTATGCAGAGGTTTCAGGAAGGAGTATATCCCGGGTTGGAATGAAGTAAGCGAAAATCTCTATAGAGAGTACCAGAAAACGGGGGACTGCTCTATCGGAACTGAACTCTTACTCTCGCTGGACACTAACCGGACCAACAAATGGAAAAACACAGTAGAATCGATGGACTTCAAGCGCTCAAGTCGTAAAGCGTGGAGTGTGTTAAATAAACTCACGGGGAAAATGACAACCCCGCGCCCGACCTCTGCAATACACCCGAATGAAATCGCTAACAGGTTGGTTTCCATCTCGAGATCGAAGGGTGACAAGCTGGAGACCAAAATAGTGAAGAAGAAAATGCAGACACTAAAGTCTAGTCTTACAGAAGATCCGGAACTGGCAAGACCCTTTACGGCTGATGAAGTTCACCTCGCTCTCAATCGCCTACAGCTTGGAAAAGCCGCCGGCACAGACGGGATTTACAATGAGTTCTTGATCAAACTGGGACCTAACGCTACCAAATGGCTGTCTCTCTTCTTCTCAGATGTTCTCGGATCTAACAAACTTCCCAAGTTGTTCAAGGAATCGAAGGTAATTGCCCTGCTAAAGCCGGGAAAAAGCGATAACGACCCTTGCAATTATCGCCCTATTGCACTGCTGAGTAACTGCTACAAACTACTGGAGAGACTAATATACCAACGAATAGAGCCTCTTATTGACCGCGTAGTCCCGGTAGAACAGGCGGGTTTTAGAGCCGGACGAAGCTGCACTGACCAGGTCCTGTCTCTGACCACTCACATAGAAAATGGCTTCCAGAACGGGCTTAAATCGGGGGCCGTGTTTGTTGACCTAACTGCAGCCTACGACACTGTGTGGAGAGAAGGATTACTTTTCAAGCTGTTGTCAGTGGTTCCCAGCTTGCCCCTTGTGAAACTGGTCTCAAGTATGCTTACCCAGCGACGTTTTAACGTGCATTTGGGTTCCAGGGTGAGCGATTCCAGAGCGCTGAACAATGGCCTGCCTCAGGGCTCAGTACTGGCTCCCATACTGTTTAATCTGTACATTCACGATCTACCAAGCACCAACTCGAGAAAGTTTGTCTACGCCGACGATATATGTCTCATAACACAGGCCAGGAACTTCGAGACACTTGAGCCAATTCTATCTGGCGATATGGAGACACTAGCCAAGTACTTCAGAGCTTGGCGTTTAACACCTAGTACTAGCAAAACCGAATCGGGCTGCTTCCACCTAAATAACCAACTAGCCACATGTGAGCTCAGAGTACACTTAAACGGCTCAATACTTAGCCACAACCCTACGCCAAAGTATCTCGGGGTCACCTTGGACCGCTCCCTGACATTCAAACAACACTTGACTGGCACTGCGCGCAAACTTCATACCCGAAACAATATTGTCCAGAAATTGAGCGGAACATCTTGGGGAGCTAGTGCTGAGGTGCTGCGTACTTCAGCGTTATCTTTGGTGTACTCAACGGCAGAGTTTTGTGCACCGGTGTGGTTGGGAAGCGCTCACACGTCTAAAGTAGACGTTGAGCTAAACAAGGCCATGCGACTCATCTCCGGCACACTTCGATCCACCCCGTGCCACTGGCTTCCAGTTCTCTGTCGAATTCCCCCGCCTGACATGAGAAGGAAAGGAGCTCTGTTAAGAGAAGTCAAAAAGATCCGAAATGACCCGAATCTCCCCATCCATTCGGAATTTTTGTATCCAGCCAAACACCGCCTAAAATCAAGAAACGCACCCTACAGTATTGTTAAAAATTGGCCCGAACGCGATTTCAACGTCAGGCAGGAATGGTTGCGGTCTTGGAGTTCCCTGATGACAGGCAAGCTGGGCTCAGCGATAGTCCCCGGTGACAAAATATACGGAGTCGAACTCCCAAGACGTGATTGGTGCATACTTAACAGACTCCGGACTGGCCACGGCCGCTGTGCCCAATACAGGCATCGCTGTGGTTGGGCTGCCTCTCCTGCTTGCGACTGCGGTGCCGAAGTGCAATCCATCCAGCACATTATCGAAGAGTGTCCTCTAACCCGCTACACTGGAGGCTCCGCCGAAGACCTGATCCACCTCAACGACGATGCCATCAAATGGCTAATGAGTCTCAAACTTAGTATATAAGCTAAGCTATATTCGACGTACAATCCTGCCATACGAATAAATAAAAACAAGTTTGTTGTATGGGAGCCCCCCTTAAATACTTATTTTATTTTATTTTTAGTATTTGTTGTTATAGCGGCAATAGAAATACATCATCTGTGAAAATTTCAACTGTCTATTAGCTATCACCATTGTTGAGATACAGCCTGGTGACAGACGGACGGACGGACGGACGGACGGACACGGACGGACGGACGGACGGACGGACGGACGGACGGACAGCGAAGTCTCAGTTATAGGGTACCGTTTTTACCCTTTGGGTACGGAACCCTAAAAAGCAATGTTGTAGTAGCATGTTTTAACGGACATTTTTACTTTACAACCAACCTTCTACACTAGCCATAGTCGAAGTCTAGTCATAACTCCTTGAAATAACAAAACTAGCAAATGTTTTATTAGTTTTTGCACGGGTCAGAGAGCACTTTGCCGCTTAATTTCAGTTTTACATAAATAATCTGAGGTGGGTTAACCGGACCTCGGATGTACATACGCTAGTGTAAAAGGACTGGTTCAATTAAAAATGTAGTCCTTAATTTACGACGAAACTTCAACGCTTTTATAGCGGCGTAAAGGCACACGTAGTAGTTTTAATGCCTGTAAATAAATAATGATACGTGTAAAAAAAATATGTAGATCGGAATATAATATAACCGTTCCTACCATGGGCACATGCTCATAAATATACGAAGGGCGTGTACAACGAAAACCGTATACGCCTCACATGACTATTTTATGAATGAACATACCCAAATTATATTTGTTGCTCATGTTCACGAGTGCATTTCAAACATTCCACGGTATGCGGTGCAAATTAGTTCTCAAGACAATCGTTTAAATTGCCGCGCAGACTGATGAGCGACGAACTAAGTTTCTCTAACATTAGTTTGTGGGTCGTACTCGTATGCTAGTGGGGCTTATCGCGAGTAAACCGCGAAGTTGCCGCGTTGTAGGCACTCGCGATACTGTCAGCCGCAGTTGCACCTCGCTAAGACCGTACAACAAAGTGTCAACTATCCACTTCAAGTTGCACTGCTCGAGTAACTTTAGAAATGTGACACGAATAACTTCACAGATTGTAAATGGGACAGTTGCGCCGCGTCACGATTATCGTGTTGCTTATTCCCATAACGCATCTTGTAGCTCAATAATAAATGCAAAAAAAATATCAGTTGGCATAAGGATCCTGATGCTGTAGCGGTTGACGCATTCACAATTAAATGGACGAAATATTATTTCTATGCCTTTGCCCTTTAGTATATTTATTTATTTATTTATTTAAACTTTATTGCACAAAACAAAAGTCAGTACAAATGGCGGACTTAATGCCAAATGGCATTCTCTACCAGTCAACCATAGGGCCAAACAGAGATACTAGAAGTGGGTGCAAATCAGAAATCTGATGGTACAGAGAGGATCTAGAGTACAAGTAAATACAAAATATAATATTACTGTATAATACGAAGGGTATTACAAAAAATTCAAAATGACAAGGCAACTGGTATAGTTGTACCATATTCGAGTTATCAATAATATGTCAACAGTTATAAAAATAATAATACATAATGGAATCATATTTCGTATTTTGTTAGCGTTTTATCGACTCTATGTCATGATATTTTTATTTATTTACATGAAAACAATAGTACAATAAACAATATTGAATATCTGACAAACTGCATAGCAGTTTAACAGATAATATTACACATTAATATTAAGTTTATCGAATCAAAACTTTGTTGTTCCATTATCCAATCTGATATTTTATGCTTACTCCTTGACTTTTGTTCATTAAGAATTTTGTTTATTGAATTCTGCTGCCCTTCTCATTTACAAACTACCCAATTTCCACTAAAGTTACTAAGATACTTTAATATACCAACTATACCGAGCATCTACTAAGGAATAATTTGGCTAATGCACGCATATTCAAAACCTATACGGAGGCACCTAAAAAGATAAGCCCTGATTGACTCTCCAATGCGTAACCCGAACCCTTGTAGCGTAGAATGCTGAAATCTTGCTAAGAAGTTCCCGTTTTGCCATATATCGATAATACAGACGAGTTTGCGAAATACCCACGGGGCAGTGAAGCCATGGCACGGGCAAGACAAAAGCTGGTTTAACATAAATTCCAAGGGATATCAGTGTCATAAGGAATGCTCCGGTTTAAGTTTGTATAGCACTTAGTTCCCAAGTCGCGTATGGTAAGGACATGGCCATATCGGCCATAATATAACGTGGCTAAGTAATTTTGCAGCTGTGTCCAAAATATGGTGAGAGGAAACTAGATATGGTGCTTTGTCGCTTTTATGACTGTCCAGAGGCAGCGAAATAGCGCACCTCGTGTGCCAGCATTCATGCCATATTTTTCCGACATTCATAAGGCATGTTCTACGGTTCCCACTAAAACGGAAGAAGCTTATAAATCTTGTTAGTCGACTTTTAAAGTGATCGAATAAATTTATAGAGGCATCCGTCTGGTTTAAAAATGTGGAATGTATGTTTAACAATGTGCCTGAACGGCGTATACCCAACGGCACGGGCGTATCGAAATATAAATGTGTTCGGGACAAAAAAGAAAATGCAATATGTTTTTACGACATTTCGTCGATATTGTATGTTATAGATAAATTTAACATTTTTTGTTCGGCAAACGGTCCTTTTTATAACAACTACCAAGATGTGAGGTTAGTGAACGGTCATGGAGGGCAGTAAAAAGTGCCGTTTTGCCCCGACAGCGCTCACAATATCGTCGCAGACTGGGACGCAGTAAAATGTTTACAAAATACCTCGCTTTGTTGGTGCCCGTGGAAGTGTTTGATATTGCTTTAGTATTACCGTTTTAGCGTAAACTGAGTCAGCCACTTCCCCCTACCTGCTGGCCGATCTCTACTCTCGACGGTTCTTTTATTGTCGAGCATTTAAGGTAGTGTTAAATTAAAAAATAAACAAAATTTTTTTGTTTACTTCGAAAACAATGCGTTCCAAAAAGAAAGAAAGAAACATTAAGTGGAATAGAAGACTAGACTACAATTCGTCGAGGCACGATTTATGCCATCCCAACTACATTAAGTGACACTCTACAGGAGATATGGATCTGACTCGAAATGAGACACCTACGTTGCATATGATGTATGGCAATTTGGCGCACTTTACTATATTTAAATAGTATTTATTCAATTTATTTCAAAGGGAAAGAAAATGTCGTTATGGATATTTTGAAATGCATAGAACAAATCGGTAAAGTAGATAATCTAGTAGCGAGACTGCGAGATCTCTGTGTCACATGTCTTTAAAAACGTTATAAATTTAATAGCTACTGAGCTGTTATCAGTAATTTATATTTTGTTTCTGTTGAAACCGCCGCTAAATAGAAAGTTTTTAATACAGTCACCATCAAATACTTAAAGTGTTTTCTTGGGAACCAATTTATATGCCCCCTCGCGTCTATCCATTCTTTGAATAAGTAACTCATTTGGAAACTTTTAATTATTATGATAAATTATTAAGAAGAAATCGCTACATTGAAACATTGTTAAAGTTAAAAAAATATTATGTGTCAAGTATACGTATTTATCCGTTTTTGGTTTCTAAAATCGATTAGAATCAGAGAAATTGTGGTCGCATTTCAAAGAAATCCGACATAATAAACCGTAATTGCGTAACGAATCTGTTCTGTGGAAGCAACGAGTAAATGATGACAATCGTTTTATTTCATTGCGTGTTTTAATAAACAGACTTTGTAACAAAAAATATTTTCTTAGTAAAAACACAATAAATGTCCAATATTTAATTTTAAATTAAATAATGTATTATTTAAGACGTTAGAAACGCTAATATTGGAGGTAATTTTGCAGTTAATGCACAGTTGGCCATTTTCGGATCCATTCGGAGCCTCGTTGACGTTAAGATCCGAGCGCGGAATAAGAAAAACAAAATCAAGTAAGTAGTACTTTTAAAGTACAATTTTGACAGGCAAATAATTGGTCTATGTGATTTCTAAGAATCGTTTTTCACCTTTACCGACAGTGGTTCCATATAAAAATGTGTAACGAAGGTGACCATCCTGTCGCACTAATTTTTAGACAACTAATAAAAAAAAACTGTGCTTTGTAGCGTAACGTAGATAATTAGGGTGGATAGTTAATTAGTTATATTAAAACTGTCGGTGAAAAAAATTACGACTCACATTTTATGTACCTAAAATAATAATAATAATACCTAATTCGATTTTTTTATAATGTATTTATATTTTGTAATTATTTATAGTAAAAAAACTTAACCTAAGAAATTAAATGAATATACGAAATAATACCTAATACTTAACTGCTGTAAGGATTTTTACTTATAGTATGATAGTAACCCCGGCGGTTGCCAAAATATGTAAACATACGTACTTGAACAAAATATCAAAGTAGCTTAATTAGAGGGGCCTTTTGCAAAGATGAGAAAACAGTGGGTACAACCCAAAGTCGTAATGGCAACCTCATAATGTAATAGAGGTTTAGAGGTCGGCTGGTTTAGTAGGTCTGAGACGAAGATCGAGTAAAGTTTGGCTTGCCAATGTGCTGTTACTGCCAGATGGTTGAACATTTACATTAAGAACTTTCTATTATTGGACTTGTATGTTCGGTTGTTCTTACTAAGTATGGTGTAGGTGGGGAGCGAAAAGCGAATTGATTATGGATATCAAATTTTATTCGTCATTTTATAATTTATTTGGAGAAACGACGCGTGACGATCGTGTTAAGTATGGGTTCGATTGGAAAGGGTAGGTATATATTGCCATTGGATATAAATAAACAGAAGTATGTAGAAATACAGGTAGTGATAAATCTATATTTATATTTATAGCCTCAAAAGGCTAATTTACAATTATTTATTGTAATACATAATGTTTATTGCACCTTATAAATATAGGTATCTAATAATATTATGAATCTTTACTAAACTTGTGCATATATCATTATTAAAGCAACGTAATTTTTTTATGAATTTACGTCTGTTATGAGTAGAATTGAATATAATAAAGTACCTACCTATGCTTTCAATGCACACCTCATCGGAAAATGAATACAAAAAAACGCAGATTACACGTACAATTCAATAGAGATAAACAACAGGCGGACTTATCACTAAATAGCGATCTCTTTCACTTTTATGTGTACTTATATTTGTATACAGCTATATATTTTTTATTTACTGTTAGCATTCTCCTCATTTTTAACTTTTAGATATATGGGATACATCCATATATCTAATAACATTCATCCAAAAAATAAAACTAGCGTTTTGATCTGTAATCCTACAATAACCAATTATGTTCACATTTTGGAAGTGGTGTTTATATTTAATTTACTTTTCCGAATTTTGAAAGCGATTCCGACGGTGATACCTTCATAAATTCAATGAAATTACCCATCTTTTTGCGCTTCAAAGAGGCCATATATTTCCCGGTGGAGACAGCGCTTCCTATGTAGGGCATCACGCGAATGATAAATCAGTATGGCAAGCAATATAACTAGAGAGCTCTCGAGTATGCTGCCGAATTCTCCAACAAGGTTACAGCATTAGTAGCAATTTTAATCGATACTGATAAATTATTTATTAAATATCATTGAATAAGAAGGAAATATTATGTGTCGGACCGTTTTGATTCGCAAATGATTATAGAATTCGTGTACTAATAGGCGTCCGTTTGCGTCGGAAATTTAGCTAAAAACAGACGCCTAGTGCGCAAATTTAATAATATTAAGCGCAAAAATCGAAACGGTCCGACGTAGCAACTTACCTTTTCATTCATTTTCTAAAATTTTGTAAAAATTGGTAAAGTTTTGGAGGAGGAAACAGACGACAACGAAACCACGATTTGTATGAAAAAATTAGCAGTCGTAATTTTTTAAAGTTATCGGGGCAAATTTCAGCAGTGCTTTACACAACAACACAACACATGCAGATATGGATTTTTTAATTTTCTATCATTCTCATTTCTCGTAACTACATAAAAATGAAAGCTACAGCTCTCGATCTTTCATTTTTTTACTCTCTTCTGCTGAGCTGTCGAAGTATACCCACAAATGAGTTTTTATAATTAAAGCAATTTACAACCAAACCTATTTCAGTCGTGATACGTACATAATTATCTATCTTTCGCACTACAAAGAGGCCATATATTTCCCGGTGGAGACAGCGCTTGTTATGTAGGGCATCACGCGAATGATATATCAGTACGGCAAGCAATAACCAGACAACTCTCGAGTATGCTGCTTTAGTAGCAATTTTAATCTATACTTGTAAAGTCGGAACCAAATACGTTACAGTATTCATGCGGAATGTTTTAATCTATAATATAAATACAAAATGTTACGCTATCCACTACATTGCAGTGGGAATCGAAGCTACGACCTTTACTTGTAGTAGTGCTCTCTGACCCCTGAGCTAGCGTGAGGTTACGCACATCCCGCGCAATTATAAATTATTTTTCATTTTACAAGAGACGGTGTCACGATCATAATTTCAGGAAAACTTAGTAACGTTTTCTATCATGGACATTTCTAAAAACACAATCTTTTAATATGTCTTACATCTTCGGCCTCTTCATGCTACTTACGTTATGTTACTTCACGTTAAGATTCGATTTTTTATAAATTTGTATATCCACACGGGAGCCTGATATCCATGATGATAGGATACTTTTAAACCACTACAGTATAGAAAAAAAAGGTTATGAGTTCGAAGTAGTAGCCCTTTTAATATAATTATATATCATTGGTCTCTCAGGAATCCTTCAACTCTAAGGTTTACAGCAACCTTGCTTTGTACCTATAAAGTTTTTAGGTTTCAGGCTGGTCCAATAAACAAAGTTAGTATGTTTTGCGGTACCTAATGTACCTACGTTCACGAGTTTATTTAGAGCGAGCAGCTCGTTTTTAAGCGTTCGTTTTTCTTCGTTTTCTCAGACACGGGACCAAAGAGGTAATAAAAAAACTCCACCGACGAAACCAGAATCTAGTTTCTATCAGCCATGTTGTTACAAGATGAAACGTTTCAGATTTCTTACCTTATTTTTTCAACAGATAATAAATAGTCGGTTCAGGGGTGTAGTCAAGGGAATGCTATCTATCCAAATACTGTCCACCACCAAACCTACCAGTGGCGCGGCGAGCGGTTGAGTGAGAGATCCGAGCGCGGCGGCCATACGAGTGAGCGAGACACATGTACCTACACCACCGCTCTGTCGCTGTCGCGCAAAGTCGTGGCATCTCCGTGTGGAAGGGCTCGCGGGCGCCCGCGCGAGGGTGGCGGGGACGCTGGCTCCTGGTAGGCGTTTATTTAACCAAGTCTAAGGCCAATGCCAACCGTAAAAGGTCATTTTAAAGTTTTATTTTTATAACATAAATATTATTTTTATTGTTTCGCAGTGGAAGTGAAAAGCAGAGTGCTTAACACGTGCCTAAAACCCATTACGATACTAAGATTATATTTATGTGACAATGGCTTATTTTAGCCTCTTGCCAACAATCTACTATTTAGTGTTTCGCTTGTCTTGTTAAAAGCACAACCGTGCCTCGGCCAGAATTATATCTGAGCTTAGCAAGCATGTATACAAAATGCAATTTTAGAATCAAAGATTTACAGCACAATAAATACAAACATGCAGTATCGGAACGTTTCCTTTCGCAGCGGAACAGCCTGCGCCACCACATTAATAATTTATCAGCCAAGTGACGGTTGTTTGCTAATAAAGCCTGGATTCGCTGGAAATATTAATAAAAGCCTGCACCGGCGTCGCCGACCAATGACAAATGACCAGCTGGAAATAAACTTCCATTTAATTTTCAGTTAAAGCATGCAACGCTTTGGAGCTGTTTAGGGTGATTTTATTGTTAAGATGTTAATAGAAGCGGAAAGAGGAAAGCCGGTTATAATAATTGTACACCTTTTTAGATTTGTCTACCTTATATGACTTTAGAAAGGTCTTGTTTTTGGGAAAAAACGGTCTTCAATTTTTTGCTCTAAAATGCACATAATGAAACCACATCAAAATTTAATTCATTTAAAAATAAAAAATAAATTGCGGTTAAATAACAAAATGAGACACTAGTTAAATGTTAAACATAGAAGAAATACATATAGTCAAATCTATTACAATTAATCAGTTAAATGGTATCCCAAAGTACTGGTGGAGGCTCTAATACGACTTCTGTGTTAAATTTAATATAAGATGCGTCACTTCAGCTAACAGCTTTAACAAACATAGACGCTTTCGTTCTGTTAAATCTGTATGAGTTCACAACTGTTTCCTAACAAAAGTCTCGAATTAAATTAATATTATGATAAAAATTAACAATCACTACATAATATTTTAATATAATCACTACATAGTATAAAACAAAGTCGCTTTCTCTGTCCCTATGTCCCTTTGTATGCTTAAATCTTTAAAACTACGCAACGGATTTTGATGCGGTTAATAGATAGAGCGATTCAAGAGAAGGGTTTATATGTATAAAACATGCATAATTGATCAGCATTGCACCCGTGCGAAGCCGGGGCGGGTCGCTAGTACTATAATAAAATTGGGCAAGTGCGAGCCCGACTCGCGCATGAAGGGTTCCGTACCTATACATATATATAATCTATAACAAGTTTGTTGTATGGGAGCCCCCCTTAAATATTTATTTTATTTTATTTTTAGTATTTGTTGTTGTAGCGGCAATAGAAATACATCATCTGTGAAAATTTCAACTGTCTAGCTATCACCGTTGTTGAGATACAGCCTGGTGACAGACGGACGGACGGACGGACGGATGGACGGACGGACGGACGGCGAAGTCTCAGTAATAGGGTCCCGTTTTTACCCTTTGGGTACGGAACCCTAAAAAACCATGCTGAATCTATAAGGATAACTAGTCAAATCGTTTCAGAAGTAGGTACTCGTGTACATTATGTAGGTCGTTAAGGGGATAGTTGTAAATCAGATGCGGCCATTGAAATTTAATCGACAACTTTAACTTGGTAAATTGAAACGGCATGTTTGTAAAAATTGATGCGGTCTACGATTAGGTTTTATTTAAAAAAACTATAGGTCAAATATTCGGGTATTACAATACCTACTGAAGTTTCATTTGTCCAAATGTAATGTAATGTAGTAACCTAATTAAATTGTGTTACATACCATCCAAAGCAAATATATCATCATTTGGCGTGATAGCGCTTTCAGTATTATGATGGATTCGGATAAATTATACTTCGGAATTTTTGGGTGTTCCGCCAATATTCACCTATACGTTGATTAAACCATGAATTTCACCTTCAATATTCCAATCCACACCAGACAGGGTTTTTGTCTGAAGATGTGGTACCAGGCAATACGCGCATGTCAAAATCAATGACGAGGGTTTAGTACAATGTAGCGTTAGTGATTACAATAGGCTTACACGTAAAGGTTGCATGATACGCCAGTATAAATGTAGCTTAAGAAAATGTTTTGTGAGCACAAGCGTAGGGGGCGGTAATGTGATCACTCGCTTTTGTGTAAAGTAGGATAAGACCGCAGAGAGCAAGCGGAGGTAAATTTTATCCTCGTGTCATAATTTCTTTTTACATAGCGAAATAATTTTCCCGTACTGTGGGCGAAACCCAACGCGCACTGAAACAAAGTAAAAAATGGCAAAAAGCGTGTCCTCGTGTTGTTTAAGTGCTTTATGTTGTTTAGATTCTGTACGTAAAAACGTGATTTAGTGGAAATGAAGGGTGGTCTAAGCATGCAAAGGGATTTATTTGGTTAAAATGATAAACTTGTACAAAAGGAGTATCTCAGTTAGGGTAAAATTTGCCCTTTAATTATCATTCACTACGATTTACCCTCGACTCAGCCAAATGGTGTCAATTGTTGGTCAAACGCCTTACCAAAGGCCGTGGCCATCGTCTGTCTGGGGTCTAGGCTCTACTGCGCCCCATGTTCAACGACTTCTCACAGTCCATCGGCCCACCTTGAATATAGATGTATCTACCGTTCTCGTTTTTTTTTTTTTTAGTTTATGCAAAAGAAAAACTTATATGAAACGCGGACTTAATACAGTATGTCTTCATATATTATTTTTTTATCTGCACATGATATCTACATTTGCTAATGTTGCACCCTTGCGAATAAGGCAAACAAGAGAGCTATGATTTTAATTCCTCCACACGAACTAATTTTTCTTCTTCTAGTTTGTACATACTACATATTTTAACAATTTCAGTGTTTGAATTACATACGTATGCAGATATGAGTATAAATGGTTAAGAGTCCTTATTCCTTTTAAAATGCTGATTGTTTAAGACATTTTTCTCTATGATCAAACATGTTTCTTAACATATTATTGATGTTACTACCTAGAACAGGGCTATTGGGGTTTATTGATATATATTTGAAACCTATAGTTTGAATTTTTCATTGATAATTTTTGTTTCAAAAAGTACTCGAAATTGACAAAATTCACGCGTTAAATAAGTTTTTCCAACTTATTTTCGACTGCACGCAATAAAAGCATGAATAGCTACGTTTTTAATTGAAAAAGTTGCTTGAAATTATCAATATATTTGTCATAATATGAGAAAAATCAATTTTAAAAGGAATAAGGCCTCTTAAAGTAGGAATCATCAATTAGCACTATTAGCAGATCTGTTGCTATAGGGATACCTACGAGTTAGCAACAGATCAAGCGATAGCATTTGGCCGCAGATTGCAATTTACAGCTCATTAGAAAGGAAACGGATAGAACTTAACGGTCTGTTGGATTGCATTTGCAGTAGGAAGATCACCTGGCAGACAAATAGCTAGTATGTATTTTCCTGACGTTAGCGGTTTCACATTCAGTTGTTTAGTGTAGTATACAATTTATATAATATCGAAAGTTGTAAGTTCGTAATTTTGTGATATGAAAATGTTGCGCTCGTTTAAGACCAAAGACTTTAATGAAAATAATAATATTGCTTTGCTATTCCGCGATATAATATCGTGCCAGTTAAATTTGTGCTAACCCGTTATACTTATTTGCGTATTTTTTCATGCATATATGCATTTAATGGTCCCACCCTCCCACCACGATAAGAAAAATAAATACGCAAATAAATATAACAAACTGGCTTCCGATTCGTCGTCGTAGGGATGTGCATGTCCTGTCGTTGCTCTATAATGTGTTGTTTAAACCGGTTTCACCTCTCTACCTTTCCGAAAGATTTACCTATATGGCGGCTGGAAGTGGTCACCGCCTGCGCTCGAGTGTTAATCTCTCTCTTGCCTTTCCACCCAATAAGTCGCGCACATATAGGAAATCTTTCACAGTTCACTCCGTGAAGTTGTGGAACTCGTTACCGGTGTCAGTGAGGCAATCACAATCCGTGGCATCATTTAAGGAAAGTTTGAAAAAGTTATGGCTTTTCAATCCTTGATCTCGTCTATTAATATTATAGTTCAATGCTAATAAGACTGAATATTTATTATTATTATATTATTTATATTTATTAGTTTATGTTTAATACAATAGGTATACGTTTGTAATTATATGTATATTTATTTATCTTAAGGTTATATTTACATTTAGTATATTTGCACGTTTTAGTTTGTTCGTTTGTCTATCACTTCAATGTCTAGTTTTCTGTCTCATTTGCTCAAAGGTTAACTGGAAGAAATCCCTTACAGGGATAAGTTCGCCCTTGTACACATGTATTGTTTTGAGTTTTTGTCAATATTGTTTTATGTGCAATAAAGTGTTTACATACATACATACATACAAACCACCACCAAAATAACAGAACTTACTCGACTCGTGTTTCGCCCCTCTATGAGGCATCATCAGCAGATGTTGACGGTCTGGAGTCCGACAACCGAATCGGACCGACAACCGGTTCGGCTGTCGGACTCCAGACCGTCAATTTATTTGCGTATTTATTTTTCTTATCGTGGTCCCACCCTCCGGTGGGACCATTAAATGCATATATGCATTAAAAAATACGCAAATAAGTATAACGGGTTAGCACAAATTTAACTGGCACGATATTATATCGCGGAATAGCAAAGCAATATTATTATTTTCATTAATATGGATTTCCGCAAAGTAACGCCTGATTCAATTAATTACCAAAGACTTTAACGTAGGTGTCATGATTTAGTATACCTAAAACTATTTTAACTTTGTGCATTTTACGTTTTTTTAGCACATTCGCAAATCTGTGGCAAGACGAGCTTACTACTCGACGCTACCCACACAAAATACTACGCACCACATGTACCTTCCCCGTTTTCCGGCTTGATATACAGCAGGAGATTTTAGAATAAAAGTCAAAGTCAAAGTCAAGTCAAAATATTCTTTATTCAAGTAGGCCTAGCTACAAGCACTTTCGAATCGTCAGTTACAGAGAGCAGAGCAATTTATTGATAAACTTATACTAAAAATAAAATAAAATAAAAAAACATAAAAAACAACATTATAGAAATAAAAGAAAAATCCTAAAAAGGATCGTCAACACATAAAAAAATTATAGAAATAAAAAACTAGAGGCTAGAATATTTCTAGAATAAAATTCTAAATGTCAAAAATTATAATAAAAATAGTTAAAATTAAAATATCAGTACCCTGATAGGTACCTACTCGTTACAATAATTACACATAACATTGCGTGATTTTCACTAATCCCACGACACGTTATCATTCATGTAGTCTTGAGTGCTATAATAAGCTTTAGAAATAAGTTTACGTTTTACATAGTTCTTGAATTTACCAACAGACAAGTCAGTTACGCTTCTAGGAAGTTTATTATAAAATCTTGCACAGTTACCCATGAATGATTTTCTTATTTTATGGAGCCTAGTGGCAGGCACTGCGAGCTTATGCTTATTTCTAGTATTAATATTATGTATATCACAGTTCTAATAAACCCTACCTAAAGTACCAACACTTCGTTACACAAGAATGTCTCTTGAAAGGCGCGCTATCCGTTCACGGAAATTCACAGCTTTAACTTGCCTTCGTGCCGCACAAACTCGAACTTAGTTCATGCACCAAGACAACAGGAACCAGACAACCGAACTGATAGTCGATAACGAGAGAAACTCAGTCTGTGACGACTCAACTAAATAACTAATGCGAAGACTAAATTATGTCACGAGCGACAATAATCGGTCCAAATTTACGGAAACTTCTGTAATTTAATTCTATGTTGTTGTTGTTTTTTTTTTTTTAACTAAATAACTATCAAACTGACCAGAATCTGATTTCAGTGTAATGGTTTTGAACCAATACAATCATTAGTTTGTACGCACTCCCGCCTTTGTTCAGGCGCAATTGGTGTACGTTCGTAACCACTCCTAGATACGCGCACGCGTCGATTGGTCGCGTCACTACAACCCATAACCAATCGCGGTGAATTTTACACAAATAACCAATAAAATATACAGATCTACAACGAAAATAATAGCGAGAAAACTTTCTTTAGTGTTTTATTCTATGACCTGACGAAAACGGCATTTGAAATTTAACGTGCGTATCTGAAGAGCAGGAGATTATAGTTTAGTAAAACACTTTCCCTAAAAGGTCGCTTGAAAGGCGCGCTACCACGATCCGTTCACAGAAATTCACAGCTTTAACTTGCCTTCGTACCGCACAAACTCGAACTTAGTTCATGCACCAAGACAACAGGAACCACAACCGAACTGATAGTCGATAACGAGAGAAACTCAGTCTGTGACTCAACTCAACTAAATAACTAACGCGAAGACTAAATTATGTCACGAGCGGCAATAATCGGTCCAAGTTTACGGAAACTCAGAAAGGCTGAAGTTACATCTACCTACTTGAATGTAAGTCCGTGTTGTTGTTTCTTGCAAACTAAAATTAACTAGCTGACCATTATGTGATTTAAGGTTTTGTTTTATAAATATACTAGATACTTACCCGTCCGTCCTGGCTTCGAACGGGTGCAATGCAATACTGGGGCCCTATGATGGTTGCGTTTATCACGCGATAAATAAGTGATAAAGCATCCCGTCACGCTTTGACATAATGCGAGTGTGAGTGACAGATGCTTTGTCACTTATTTATCACGTGATAAACGCAACCATCATAGGCCCCCTGATAAATTATGCATGTATTTACATATAAATCTTCCTCTGAATTACTCTATCTATTTAAAAAACCGCATCAAAATCCATTGCGTAGCAAATATCTAAGCATACAATAGGGACAGACAGATAGACAGGAACTGACTTTGTTTTATACTACATATGTAGTGATGATTATTTAACAAAAAATCAACTAAGGTCACAGTACAAGCATTGAATAAAATACTACTTAAGGTTCTCTTGTCTTTTCTCGGCGCAAAACCGCCTGTAATATGTATATTTTACATGTCTTGTGTTTAAGTTTGTAAATTTTATTTTGACCAGAAACACGAGTCAAACAAAGAGGGAGGCCGAGTAGGAACACTGGTGCGGACCTCGCGGCGCGTAGAGAGCCCATCTTGGTCAGATGTAAAGGCCATAACTTACCATAGATTAAATCGTTTGAATGAAACTTGTCGTAACATAATTAATTGTTTATAGTTTGAATATATTTTTTATTTCTGTCCTTAGAAATGCAAAGATGTAGGCCATATTGAAAGTTTACTTTCAATAAATTGATTTGAACAATGACATTCTAGAGCGATGACTACAAAAAATAATTTTTAGCCGTATTTTGCTACATTAAACGATATTAAACACTAGCCTTCGGCCGCGGCTTCCTCTGCATAGAATAAGTACTCTTATAAATACAAACTTCCACCACACTTTTCCGGGATAAAAATTATCCTACGTCCTTTCCCAGGGCTTAATTACCAAACTAAATACAAAAAAATCTTTATGGAAATTCCATATCTATTGTCTCAACGAAAAAACTCTCAATCACACTCTAAATTATTCAAAACAACAGCCTACTGTGAGGAAAAATTAAACAAAAATGATTAAAGAAAATCTCATTGTGATATATTTAACAGGGTAAGACCCCTCAGCGAGATCAATGGCGCTGGGAGGAAAGCCTATTTGTTCAGTTAATTACGCTTGCCAAAAGGAAAGTAGATTAAAAAAAACCTGATCGTTTCTCTGAGCAGTCAATAATTGATTGAACGATTATGTTTTTTTAGACAGAATTTTCCTTTGTAACTTAGTAACTTTACCACCGTATGATTCCAGGAAAGTGAAAGCAATCCAGATTAATCTTGAAGTAACAGTTCATATTTGAAGACGCGAAGCTTATTTTCATATTTCGTGATTACATTCCTTAAATGTAATCCCAACAGACATATTTAACATCAAAACGGCGAGTTCCAATAACATACCGAAGTAGGGTCATTCCCTCGCGGTCGGAATCGAATACGAACTCCCAACCGTGAATTAACTTAATTTTCTTAGCAGTAATAACCTCTGCCATATCAAAGGTACGAGTGCAAAATTAATGTTAGCTCTCACATACGTAAATCATACCGAATTTTATCCTTATTCGTCTTTTGATCGTTATATTTTAGCTTTTGTCGCCGTTGATTTTCTTGTGAAATGGGTTAGTAAATTGACGTTATTTCTTAGAAAATACTCAGTTGGATGTCAATGTACGGTTTCTATAGGGTACATTACAATTTGGGATTTACTCAAAGAAAATAACACTTAAATCAAGAATCAAATAAGGTTTCTCTAAAATAAATTAAGTAAAGTATCAGCTATTGATGTCGCGAATAAATTTCATTCTATATAATCGTTTTGAACTCTTATAAATGCCAAACTACATCACAAAATCGTTCAGTTGGTGGTTGTAACTGTCCGTTTCGCTTTGTTCACGACTCCGGTACACAAGAAGGGTTGAACTCTCATTTTGTTTATACCATAAACTTTTTCGTACAAATTCGGAATAAAGAGGCGAATTAATTTTTCATGTCAAAAAAATGAGCCAGCCGTTTCAAGCTTCATTAAAAAATTTTGGCCACAACTCGATGCCGCCGGAATTAACTTTTCTCATTTCTCATTTCCGTAATGACTCCTAATTGAAGAAAAGATAAAAGTGGTTTAGCGCAAGACTAAGCTAGACGGCGATAGAACTGAACTGTGACGCAGTTGGCGTTTGCAAATTGCTTTTGTACTTATAATAATCCAGATATATATTCAAAAAACTCTATAATTATAAAACAAACAGTTAAGAAACTTGAAGCAATGCAAATTAAATATATATCGCAGAATCTTTGTTATGACAAATAAATTTATATATTTAAATGTAGAAGTTACTTACACAAAATAAAAACAAATGATACAAAAGGTGGACTTAATAACATCTCGCATTCTCTATCAGTCTTGGGGTGAATAGTATAAAGAGATAGAATGCAGGCAATGCAATAATTGTATTATATTTCATTGAACACACAAACAAGCACAAATATTTTTAGAAATTAAACTTGTTATACTTAAAGCCACGTAGAAAGAGCACTGGCGATCTTCCTACTATTACTAATTTAAATGACTACAGCAAAAGAAGATTGCCAGCGCTCTATTTACGGGAATATGTACAAAACGAATTAGTTTTATTTCTAGTTGCGACAGAAAATACTTTACTATCAAGTGTTTGCCGTAAACTTAAGTTTTAGCCGCAGAATATTTGAATCAATTACGTGAGTCTTCTCGTAAAGATCATCTTGTAAACTTTTGCTATAAGATTTGGTATAAAGTGAGCATCACGTACCAGTGAGTGATATCACGTCTACGGCTCATCAGTGGGTGCACGTGACGACTTAGCACAAACAGATTTCACAACACGACCAGATTACAAAGACCTGCGCCGGTTCACTGCCCCTCTCTTCTCTGTCCCTAGGGATAACGCAAAAAGAGAGAACTGAGAGCTGTTATTATAATGGTGATGTTATACGCAAAAGAGCGGCCCGCTACGGTGGCGCTACAAAGTTTTCTTTCTCCCTACTTTATTAGCCCATTAAGAGATCCCATGACTCGCAATTGTGCCTTTTCGTACTCATTTTGACGTCTATATTACGAATGCTTTTAGTGTCCAGTAAAAGATTCAGCGACTAAAATAAGTAAAATGTATTTCTATTTATCTTTCAATATCTGAATTACATGTAAGTCGTCATAATTGTAATCGTCTACAGATACCTAGTAGGTACATGTTTCGATTTGTTCCCATCTGTTTCGTTTTTAATTATGATGTACTGAAAGTTGCAACTTTAAGGCCGGCGGGGAGTTATCAACTTTTAATTCAATTGAAAGTCAATTCAGCATATCGTTTTATGCCGTGTGCAGAATATTATGACGTACTCAGGGGACTGAGAGCCTGTTTTATTAACTGAAATACATAGTTAGACCAAACCGACTTAGTTTGGAGCTGGAATACATTTTTGAAGTTGCAATTTAGAGACTTCTCTTTAATTTATTGAATTCTTCATGAAATTTATTATAATATAGGACACTAAAAATGAGAAACAATTTTTCTAGGAGGAGAGGACATGTTTGGAAATAATTTTCA
Source organism: Apotomis betuletana (assembly GCA_932273695.1). NCBI lineage: Eukaryota > Metazoa > Arthropoda > Insecta > Lepidoptera > Tortricidae > Apotomis > Apotomis betuletana. The sequence goes on along the minus strand of OW026301.1, from coordinate 18,240,128 downwards.
TAGCGCGATGCACGTTGTCTTTTATTTCGTATAAGATTTCATTACGATGACATTGTTCAGCTGAAATATTTTTGCGGCTTTATGACGCCAAATTGGCTCGATATTTTTATCCCTAATTTGGGCACGGTGTAGTCTGGACATCCACAAATTGTAGGGTACTAATTAACCGACAATGGTAAAGAAAAATAGAGTTACCCGGAAGAAGTTCCGGGTATATTTAAGTATCTTTAATTATTTGCTTTGCTAAGAAATGCGTATATAAACTTATCATTAATGATAGGTCTAAGGGCTCCCCCACATCTAGCGTCTCCCGAACGTCGACGCCTCACCAACGCCCGCGCGGCGGCGACGCCGCGCTCCCGCAGCGCCGACGCGACGCTGCGGCGTCTCTCGAACGTCGACGTCGCAGTGACGTCCACGCCGCGTCGGCGCCGCGTCTCCTCGACGTCAGTGTCGACTGTCGAGCGTCAGAGCGTCTTGTCGGCGCCCACGCAGCGTCACTGCGACGGACAGAGCACGCAACCCACCGCGTCCAGGGTTGCCAGACGTACGATAATTATCGTACATGTACGGTAATTTGGCCTCCTCCGGTACGATGTACGATACAATGAGTACTATCGTACGCAAATGTACGATAATTTGCAGGTCGTCGAAGGTTGTGTTAAATTGTTCGATTATCAAATAAAAGTCATGGATTCCTACGAAGAAAAACTGCTGATAATGTTACTGTTGAAACGGAAATTACGTAAAAAGAAGAGAAAATACTCGACAGTCGACACTGACGTCGAGGAGGCGCGGCGCCGACGCGGCGTGGACGTCACTGCGACGTCGACGTTCGAGAGACGCCGCGCGGGCGTTGGTGAGGCGTCGACGTTCGGGAGACGCTAGATGTGGGGGAGCCCTAATTAGTTTTCGTCTGGAAAATAAACGGATAAGGAACTCTGACCGTATCTGCATTTGATAATCTGATTATTTCATTAGTGAGGCTCCCCCAACGTGCAGATTCTGACTGATCAAAAACAGAGCATGTCGGAAATACGTTGTGTTTTGTTATCTATGTATATATATAAAAAAAAAACGTTTTATTCCGTAACGCGTAGTTAACAAATAAGTAAGATAACTTATAAAATTATTTTCCCCTTCTGGGGAAAGGCCTCCTCCAACTTTTTCCAACGTTCCCTGTCCTGTGCCTCTATAATCCAGTCATCGGTGATATATCTAATTATAATAGGTAGTTATTATTTCAATACACAGATATATTGATTATCAGACACTTTTCGTGTACATATAGCATTTTTTATTACTATATATAATATTATTTATTTTTATTCGCATCGCAACAAATGTGTAAATGGCGGATATAAAGACATAATTAAGGCATTTTCTACCAGTTATTTATTATACGAAATAGAACATCAAAGCTTAAAGCTTATAATTTATGTAAATCAAGGAGAAATTAAATTGCACGAGTACCAGATACCTACATATGTAGGTACATATTTCAACAAACACAATTATATTAAAAAGCTACTTCTTAATATCATAAATTGTCTTTATTCGTAATTATACTTTATACCTACGCTTCGGATGGCTTTAAAATTAACTTGATACACAGAAAGATTCGTTCAATGTCTGTGGATTAAAAAACAGGATTGTTGATACCCAGAAATTCTACTAAAGCCGCAAAAAAGGCTACTATACATAATTATTACAAGATCAAGCTTTCGAAATATAAACAAGTCTAAAGGCAGGCTAACGACCGACTTATCGAGCAATGAAACTCTGCCATAACAACACAGGTAATAATGTTTCATTAAGTTTTTAGAAGTAATTTTATTTGAGATAATATGATGATTAGTATTTAGGTACAAAAGGGATACAAGCTTATTTATAGACAGCAAGTGAGCAACTTAAATATTTCAATTTCGCGATTTTATTATTTTTTCTCAGGGGGCGTAGTTACCTTATAATATTCAAAGTTCGTGAACAAGCTAGGGGAATTGAAATAAAAGAAGTCTGGTGTCGTCCCCCGCGGCGAGAGTTTATTACAGGAGGTGATGCATTCCAGTTGACTTCCCCTGTTTACTTTAATGTTGCCAACCGCCAACTTTCCTACGGATTTTCGTAAATGAGATTTCACACGGGCACATCGTGTTTGGTTTGAATAAACTTAGCCGAGTTCCTTGTGTTTTGAACCGAAAGTTTCCAATTCAACTTTATGAATGGTGCCATGTTTGTTTTATTTATTTCGGTTCGTGTGAAATTGTTGTTACTTCTGTGGATTTAATTTTCTTAGATTAGAGAATTTCAAAGTAAAGTGCCACACAATGTAGCGTGGGTGATCTAGTGGTTGGAGCAGAGAATACAGATTCTCTAGTTTGAGGTTCAGATGTAATTTTTTTGCTTGAAAATCAAATTTACCTTCTTGTTGTTGAGACAAAAATGTATCAGGAACACAATGGCCAATCCTACTCCGCCTACGTTCAACGGCTTCCCTCGATCCTGATCAAACCGATGGTCCACTCCATTGGGGCCACCTCTGCCGCCATTGATTCTACGAGCAATATCACGTGACAAATAAATGATTAAACTTCTGTCACTCTCGCACTCACTTGCTTTTCAGAAAGAGACGATCTTTGTCATTTATCCATCGCGTGACGAATGCAATAATAACAAGCCTTAATAGTAATAGCCTTCGTTTCCTAATGTACCATAAATCCCGCTCAAATAAATTCTTTCAACACCATATAAGAGCCGTATTTATTTCTCATCCAGACAGTAAGAAGTAACAAGTGCAAACGAAAGGTTTAGGTTTGTATGCGTCATTAGTGAGCTTCCGGTGCCTAATTGCGTCGATGGTGCCTCGGCCGGAACTCAAAAGATTGCGTTCAAATAGCAAAACGTTTTCACTCCGATTCGCAATGGACAAGCCTCTTCATCCAGATTCGTTCCGTCCCAATCGTATCCTATGATTAGATAACTCTATCTCGATCACACCAATACCAGGTTCGTAAAGGATGGCTTCAGTATCCGTTGGCTTCGGCCAAATGAGATTTTGGCCCTAGATATAGGTTTCTGTTTGAAAAGATGTATTGGGTTTCAGTATCCTTTGTCGGTAACGACTGCTCATTTGAATTCAATTCGATTGGGCTTACTGATGGAGAATATAAAAAATACGAGTATAATATTAATTCTCCTTTTTGAATTTTTGCTGGCACTCATGGCTTGATTTTGTGCAGTTTAATTATGATGGAAATATGTTATAAAGAACAAATTGGTATCAAAAACCTTTCCAATCGCCAATCATGAAATATAAGGTATTGTGTTGCAAATGCTGAATCGATCGCTTTATATAATAGCCTGGGATTCCTTAAAATTACACTTGCTTTCTCATTTAAATGAATTACGTACACTATTTTGAGGATCGTTGCTCAAGCAATTACGGTCAAATGCTGCAACATTGCTTCGTAGCTACAACTTTGCCAATGGAATAAAAACATGCTTGTCATATCCAGCAACATTGCCTTGTATACAGCTACAACTTCGCCTATAGAACACAAAAGATGCCTGTCAAATGTTGCAACTTTGCCTTAGTTACAACTTTGCCTATTAACATGTGAAAGTTTAAGTCAATGGCAAAATGGAACTTAATCCCATATATAATTATCGTTTGATCGTCGATATATTGAGCCATTATCTTTTTTTCGTTTCAGACGTTCGCCACTAAGCCATATCGCCCTCATAATCTTTAAAATGTCTTTTTTCTTTGAATTATACTCAATATAGTTCGAATACCAAACGGATATAAGTCCGCGATTCCTCCTTGACTCAGACAATCAAATACTTACTAAAACAATTAATTACTTAATGTGCGAATGTATGAATTCGAATTGTGTAACATAATTTTGTTTTTCATTCATTTGGCTACCCTCCTCAATCGGTAAATTGTTTCAAGAGTTTTTCTACTTTCTGTTGGTGTCCAGTAACAATGTGAATGACGTCGGGTTCAGAGGAAACTGGGAATGATTGATGACGATATTAATTAATACGCCACTTTCCTCTTCGCCCTTTCAAAGTAACTAGGAATACGGTATAAATAGTAATTTCCTTGTTAGCGTTAGTTGTGATTACTTGTGATTTTTTGCCGAAAAGTTAATCAACGCAGACAGTATTCCTTTTGCTTAATAATGGTTTACCATCTGTTGATGATTAAAATTAATGGTTGAACGTAATTATTATTTAAACGCTTTCATTAAATACTAACGCGTATAAATTAATTAATATGCATTCAATTTTAATAAACAGCCCCTCAAATGAGAATAATAAATAGCATTCATAAGCATCGCTGCAAAACAGTCGATTTCAATATTCTAATTTTAAGGAAAACAAAAACGGGGAGAAATTCAACGAACCAACTGAGTCATTACTATCCGCCGAACGCCATATTTCTCAACCCTTTTTCTCCAAAGTTTTAATTAGTACCAAAGGACATTATCCAGGGCCCTTATTCGGCGAGGTTTTGCGATATCCACAGTTTAACAATATCTCGGTTTTATTACGGCCACATAACGGACAGCGGTGCCTTATGAATGGCGAAATTATAATTTGCACCGATTAATTTTTGCCATCCATTCATTAATGTCTCAAATGTTTCACTTCCCAACTTTGTTTAAATTTTTTTCAAGAATAGAGTACTTTTTGCAATTAAGTAAGTACATTATCAACAAACCAAACCTACATATCAGTTTGTACACGAATCATACAACATCCTTACGAATATTATACCTCGATTGTTGCTAATCGAACTGCATTAAGTGCAGATATTGTTACTTTAAAAATCCTTTGATCTTAGATTTGGTTAAATAAGATATATTAATTGTGTCTGTATTTTAGCAATATGATGTTGAATATGAATTTTACATCTTTCAAATATTGTACACCCCAATAAGAAAATATTATTACTGTAACTATATGTACAATGAAGGCTTAATGTTTCTCAAAGTACAATGGAGCGAGCTATGTTCGGAGTCTCCTTGCGTGATCAAATCAAAAATCAGGAGATCAAGAGACAGATGACACAGCGAGATTCGACAGGTTCTTAAGTAGTGACCGCGTGCCGGTTAACGCAGTATGGGAAGGCCCCCAAAAAGGTAGGCCGACGACCTGGTTAGGATCGCGTGAAGCAATTGGATGAGGACGGCGCACGACCGATCATTGTGGAGAACTTTGGGGGAGCCCTTTGTCGACGGACGTCTATCGGGTGATATGATCGCACAAATATCATTGCAAACGTCGAATTCAGCTCCAACTTGTCTTGACTATTCAGGCTTCTACCGAAATTCCATCTTACTTTAACTTTCGACAAACTTCTTCGTTATCTTTTCAGATCGAATCACAGACACAATGGAAATGTCGAATTAATAAATCGTGTTACGTAATCTTTTGGAAGGAATGTAACGTTTCTTATTGATTGGGGTGATAATAATCTAGTAATAAATTGATTAATCTAATTCTAATTTTAGTTTCGCCCAATGTGGATAATGTACGCATGTCAGCGTTTAGAACTGTAAATAATCAAGTAAAAACTTAATCATAATGTTCATTGTTGCAGAAGAAAATATGTTAGAGACAGACATACTTACACCTTATACTCAGTTAGGTATAAATAATAAATAAATAAATAAATAAATAAAAAGGCATTTTTTAGTCAGAATATAAAGAAGGCCCTGAAAAACTTAACTATTCACATGTCTACGAAAGACTGTCTTTATCTGTATCTGGGTCCTGTAACAGGAGCAAAAAATTAAAGCATAGATTTTACTCGTCAAACTGAACAACATCTGTTCAGAAACTTTTTTTTTAAATACTGTTTCATAATATGTTCATTATTTCAAACAAAGTAAATAGGATTTTCATTGTACGCCGTCCAACATTGACATCGCCTTAGCATTGACATGGCTGTCACTTTACTATATAAATATCAAATGTTTCGCAATATCTTGAATAAAGTTTATTTTACAGGTTTACAGATGAGTTATTTTTAAAAGTTGTTTAATAAATGTTGTTCAGTTTGAGGGGTAGAATGTTTAAATTTTTTGCTCCTGTTACAGGGCCCACCCGGTATACTTGTAGGTACACTCAAATGTATGAAAACTTGCAAAAATATAATCTTTGGTCTTTCATCACGCCTAAACGGCTGGATCGATTTAGATTCTTTTTTATAGGTTATAGGATACTTTTTACCCAACTACGCAGAAGCAAAAAAGAGGCGTATGACTTTTCCTTCCACGCAAATGAAGTTCGCAGGCACCTTCTAGTATATGTACCTTAGAGCACAATCGTACTAACTTTTTCGGAAAAAGTAGTTACATTTAGGACGTTAGTGCACAACTCTATGTGGTTTAAATTTCATTGGTATGATAATTGTAATGAGTACTGTGAAGTAAGGTATCGACGTGAGAAAAACTCCTCCCTCGGGGGTTATGAAGCGCTACGCTGTATCCATACTTCCCATAAAAACGCAGATAGTTTAAAAGTACCGCTCATTATAGTAAGAAGCATGGATTAAAGTTCACAGAATGCCAAGCTTGGAATAAGAGCCTTAAACGGTGTCGTCTGTCGCGAGCGCAGTCAGTAGATGCGCCCCCTTTCGCTTAATCCTCGGCTCCGTAGGATGAATGGACATAATTTTCTGTACTTGACACCGACTCGGGGCTGTCATCGCGAGCTCAACTACTCGCTGCTTTGTTCCTTTTATTGCTGTCACTTGTTACGCTCATCCCACTGACATAATGTCCATGTTCAACTATTGTTGTTCTCGTTACATTGTATGTTCAATCACAGGCTTTATTTGTTTAGACAGATAGGTACATAGAATATTATATTTCGAAGGTTGTCTGTCTTGATCTTCACAAAAGCTTTTTTGGTCGTTTGTATATAATGAGGCTAAAAATGAGCACTTAACAAATGGAGTAAGAGGGGGAAGTCATCTCTTGGATCTTTGGAAAATCCGCTTGAGTTCGATATTTTATTGGTAGTTTTTTAGGGTTCCGTACCTCGAAATGAAAATACGGAACCCTTATATGATCACTATTACTATACGTTCATCCCACTAACATGACGTCCATGTCCCACTATTGTCGTGATTTTCATTATAAGTTACAATGTATCTACGATCAATCCTAGGAGGTAAATTGTAAACCGGCAATATTCGAGAGGTCATTATAGATGTTATAGGTTATATGCAACGAATAAAAGACTACAAAAGGTCCATTCGTTAGATCTTCTTATAAGCCGCCTGAGAACTGCATTTTATTGGTTGGTCCTGTAAAATGAAGGTAGAAACACGCGCCAAAAACAGCGGATGGCTGGGTAAGATGTATTAATTTATGGATTTTTCCTATGTATTTAAGTCTTACATTTACCTGTAGGTACTTGAAAGATTTTTATCTATAAAATAACTTGTACTTATATAGTCGTTTAATTTCCATAATACAAGCCTTATTAGCTAGGTCGACTTTCGTGTTTGTTTGTGTTGTAAAGAGTAAGTATACTAAATGATTAATTTTCAAAGTTTATTCAAAAAATTATAGATACAATCCCTAAAGCGATATCTTTTACCCATTAACCGAGAGACAAAAACCTTAATTTAGAGGAAATCATTATTTCCCAATCCGTGAGATAAAACGAGGACAATTTTTGATTCAATGCCAATTAAAGCTTCTAACTTTCTCTAAAATCAACTTAAGAATAATAAATAATTGGAGAAACGATAAAAATGCAAATTGTTCATCACATTACATAGGTCTATTCAATAAACAGCTGAGAATACCTATTCGCGACAATACGGGATTTCTACACGCTACCAATCAAATACAGCTAAATAATGTACGCATCAGCGTACCCGCTGGGCTTCCTACTCTTTTTCGTTAAGACAAAATGCCGATTTTGTGTTCATAGCCACTTCTAGAGGCGCGTATCCGCCGCGCGCCGGTTAGTTATTCGCGTCGTGACGCCATACGCCCAAATGCGTCGTACCCACACCACTTCAATAAAATAAAATCGGGATTAAAGTCCAACCAATCGCTGTTACTACGTACGTTATATTTATCATGTCCGTCTTTTTTCAAAGTGAGGTCAAACATATTTGGGATGTGTGTACCTCTAGTTACAATAAAAATACAAGTTTTTTTTTAATGAAAGGTGTTTGTATGTTTAAACATTTACTAAACCAAGCCCGCAATGCAAATTTCTTTTGTCAATATATTTATTTTTTATATATTCATGAAACATGTCCATTAAATTGACAGACACCTGACACAAACATCATCTATTCTAGGCTTACAATCTTCATTCGAAACAGTCCTACATTTCGTACAACAGGTAAGCGCCCTTTCAGAGTAAGCTAGTGACCAGAGCTCTTAGAAATGAGCATAATGCGAAGGCAGTCTTACAAAACAGAGTATTAGGTATGAATGGTCACTGTGAACAATGTTGAGAACTATGTCGTAGTAAGATATTGGACTTCGTAAGTCGTGACATTTAAGAGCCTACCTGTATCTTTAGCTTACTTGAAGCACGCGTATTTTGCCTACCTAATGGAACATAGATCTTCCTTTGATTAGATTATGTTTTGACTCATTCCACGCTCTTTTGTTATGGGTACAGTACTTCAGACGAAATCTAGAAAAATACCCAATAACTGCAAGCAATAACTGTAAACTTTGGTCAAGATAGTACAAGCGTAATATAATCGTATGTCTTTTGTAGATGTAAAAGGCCATTGATGATGAGATGATATAAAAAAATGTGTTCGTCTGGCAAACTTCATATTAGGTAGCAACTTACTTAAAATAATTAAAATTTAGCTTTTATCACATCAAAATATTTTAATTATTATCTATGCATACAAAAGTCCATTAAAACAATGTATCCATTAAAACATCCCATGACAAAACATTTAACGGTTTTCATTATCAAGGGGTGATATTATTTTATCACACAGCGGAATAAATTAGCAGGGCAAGATAAATTCCGTTCTTAGGAAAATTCTAAAACGCTGAAAGAGTATCTCATTGTTTTTATTCAGAGAGAATTGGCTTATGAAAGCGATTCAAATTTGCAAGAGATTCAATTTACATAACGAGCGATTTGTACCTCTCAGAGATTAAACCTTCTGCTCCCGTTTTGTTTGCAGATATGCCTTTCGTTATTCCTTTATGTAGGAACGGCGTTTTTAAGTAAAACCTTTAAGAAAGGCCAATTTCGCAATCAGGCCATTGAGCTCGTTCACTGTTTTAGAATTCGATTGAGATCATACGATGGAAGCACCCTGAGATACCTATACAATAATAAGTAGGGTTAGGACATTTGGTAGCATATCGTGGTTCTGAATCCATGGAGTCGCTAATTGTATTTTTTTTCAAAGTCAAGTCAAGTAGATACCATGATTTTATGTTATTATATCATTACTTAACTCATTTAAATACCAAACATATATATATTTTTAAGTCACCGTAAAGGCAACAATTTATAATTTTCTCCATCTGAATATTACGGAAACGGGCGGCAAATATTTATGTTTAGAGTCATTTGTTTAAAAAGTCTAACTCTTTACAATGGGTCTAAAAATATATTATACTAACTACTAAAATTCACTACGCGCAATTAAAATTAGTTTAGTAATGATAAAACACTATAAATCATGGTTATATCGCCATATATTTTTAGACTTCGACTTAGACTTTGAAAAAATTTCAATGACTCCATGGATTTTTGAACTACGAAATGCTATAAAATTTCCAAACCCTAATAAGATGCTATAAAGAACTATTCAATGGAGAGGGTGAGAGGGTGGAGCGTGATTGGACGGTTTTTTTTAATAGAGATGCACGTTTGCTTTTGTTTTGTATAAATATAGATGACAACGTGTTTTGTAAAATGATAGTGTAAACCCATTAACTCTCTGGTGCAAATATCACAGATTATTTCCGAATTTCTAGCCACTCGACGAAATCTACCACGTCAGGACGGTTGTCAATTTTTGCAACGTGCTCAAAAGAATAAATTGACGCTTCCCAACTGGCGCTGAATATAAAGGTATCATTCCACAACGACATGCAAAACTGGAGCAAACCATGCTGTGTTCACAGTTTTTAATGGGCTTTACGAAAAGGCATTAGTGTAGTTGACCTTTTACAAACTTTTGTTCAAAACGTAAGCACTATCGATGTAGTTATGCGATATTTTGACCCTATAAAACGTTTTACATAATGGTATGCAATTTGACATAAGCCAGTATAATTGACAGTTACTTTTGATGCCGATTGTACATACCAGTGTTTTATATAATAAATATCATAGTTGTACAGCGGGCCTACGATGGTTAGCGTCACGTGATAAATAAGTGACAAAGCATCTGTCACTCACACTCGTATTTTGTCAAAACGTGACGGATGCTTTGTCACTTACCTATATATGCGTAATAAAAGCAACCATCATAGGCACGAAGTATACTTTTGAATTAATATTTTATCTATTTCCAACAATCGAACTCCAATTAGTGGAGGAATTAAAACTGTTCTAGCGTCTTGTAAATGTTCTTTGTGTTTCAATACAAAAACAAAAGTGTAATTTTATATTACTAGAGGGTGCAACTTCAACCGTATATTTTTTTGTCTTTAGCGTAGTCGGGTAAGTACCTATCCTTTAACCATCTTTCGATGTCCAGCTAAGCTGTGTAGCTGTTTCAAAAAAATATTACCATCAGATGGCAATGTACGGCTGGCGCCGCGTGCCCGTACAAATTCTGCATTGCGCTGTTAAGATTTTTCCAGAAATAATGGCCCCTCTCCATAGAGAACTTATCAATACAATTTTATAATAGATTTAAGGTACAAGATTTAAATTTAGGGATCACTAGCTGTGCTCCGCGGTGTTACCCGCTCATCCCACGGGAACACTATATTTATTCGGGATGAAAAGTATCCTATGTCCTTTCCCGGGTCTCAGACTATCTCCATACCAAATTTCATCTAAGTCGGTTCAGCGGTTTAAGCGTGAAGAGGTAACAGACAGACAGACAGACAGACAGACACACTTTCGCATTTATAATATTAGTATGGATTATGTTGTAATCTGGTTCTCGTTACGTAATATCCATTACGTAAAACTCTAACGACTGAATAAACCTATAAGAGCATGACTAAAATTGTACGAACCGAGCATTTGTATTCCGAACGAATTCTCCTCGAGCTCCCTAAAATATTTGAAAAGCCGCCAGTAAATTTATAAAACAACTTCGGCCGGAGCGGGTTTTAGCAAATTGAGATGTTTATTGAATAGAATAGAATTCAAATAATTTGAATGCATTTACTGGGACTAAGGTTGTCTAGGAGTAGGTATCGATAAAAACTAACATTTGAATAAATTTATGAAACATGTAATGTCTCATGTTTTAATGAGGGTATATCACAATTTCCATTTAAACCATTATACAAAGATCAAAGCTTAAAGAAAAATTGAAAAAGGAGCTACCTGGTGGAAGAGGCCGGTACCGGAGGGACCGGTAATCCAGAGGTACCGGATTCGATTTTTAAATTTTTCTTTAAGCTTTGACTTTTTTAATTTTGATCTTTGTATTAATGGTATAACATTTGAATGCTTTACTTATTTTTTTTATATATTTCATATACCTAGTAAGGTTTTTATAAATCAAGGTTAATTCAGTTGATATAAACATAAAAAACCATTCGAGTGATTTATTAGCCTTATAGATACGTTCGTTATTATAATGAGCAATAAACACCTAGTAATAATAATTTCTTTCTGAGAAATACATTTACTTTTGCGAATTTTTATATTAAATTTATTGAACAAAGTATATCATCGAAGTAGACATAGAGTGATAATATCTCGGACAGATATCGTTAGAAAATATCGAAATTAACTATTTAGGTAATTTCAACAAGAATAGAATTATTCATAAATCTTCTCATTATTATAAAGCTTTTAGTTTATAAGGCCTCTGCTGTCTTCCTTCATATCACAGAGCAGACAATAATAATTTTCACTCACAGAAATGCGATCTTATTTAGACACAAAGTATTTGACATTCACAATAACAGAGACATTCACGTAGCATTTTCTTAAATAACAACATTCGCTGGGACTAAAAAAAACAGACGTCATGTTATTATGATGAAAGACGTTATTTTAACGGGATCCTTTTTCCTTTACTACTTTCATAACGATTCCTTAGAATTTGCCGCTCGACGAGACTCAACACAATCAACGTTTATAGGTTGATGTGCGGCGAAAATTAAATTTCGACTACATTGAGGCTGTTTTCTTTAACCATAGTAACGGATGCAAGCGGTTTAGTCAGATTTCTGGTTATTGCGGCTTCCTTAATACTTTTAGAGGGCGTGGTACTTTTTGATAGAGTCAAGACGGGCTCACTAAGCGCTGCTAATGGCGCTAGTAGCATACGCACCACTCGCACCAGTGCACATCTGGGTGCTCAACCTTTCGACTATGCTTGTTCAATATCAGCGCTCGTTCACTATCAATCACGGCCAATTGCGTCGCATTTTGTACAAAGAAAACCACGATTGATAGCTGTTGCCACCACAACGCAATAAATCGGTTGAAATATTATCATAGCGATGGTTACGGAAGAGGTACTTTATACTTAACTAAACTAAAAAAATCCCGCAAATGTTGCCTCTAAGCAGCATTTCGCTAAAACAAGCACTTTCGTCTAATTGAAGGCAAAACGCCAATACTAAAACCACAAAATATTGTCATGGTTTAATCGTCAGCGTGGCGTTGACTGCTCGCTGATAAAGCATCCATGCAACGATGCGTCTGAATCGGGCCGTGGGATAATTTGAATTTTAAACCATGACAGGCGGTTGTCAAATTCACTCGCGCGCGTGGAAAACGCGCGTCATCGATTCCTACTAATTGGATGTAACTTTTCACGCCGCCACCTAGCTGGCCGCCGATGGACGAATCCATGTACGGCCTGAGTGGGGGCACCAAGCGGAGCGTTAGGCGGGGCGGGCAGCGTAGCGGGTAAGCTCTGGGCAGCGTGCACTCAGGACTCTTGCATCGATTGCATTTTTTTAAATGAACGCCGCACGCCCCGCCCCGCCGCACGCTCAACTCGCGTCCACTGAGGCCTTACTCACTGAATTTTACTCCGCCGTCTCGCATCATTCAACCCGAATTCGATGAATATTGTATTAACTCAGTCATGATCGACCAATTAATTAAATTTTTTACCCTTTAAATTTTTTGTACCTGACTGGAAAGCTTAACCGAGAGGTTTATTACGAGAACGTGCTGTTTGTTTTGAGTGGCTATTAATGGCGATTGGGACTGTTGTTTATTAAACCGTAGCATGAGTGAGGTAGCGTATCGCTTTGTGACTATAAAAGCTCTTTGTTGTGTACTATGTTGTGTTTGAAATGTTTGTATGGTGGTATTGACACCATTTTTTTATGTCTTCCACGCAGATATTTAACTTAAATAGAATGCCAGTCATGTATCTGTCCAATATATTGCCACTACAAGTTTATTTTCTTAGTGAATAGTTTTATTCAATTATAAAAAAACAATTCCTCAATATCAGAATCGTATAGCTAAAATTGATAATGTAAGTCAGCCATATCACGCTTTAATGTCGCTTAAAAGGAATTTATTTATTATATGCTGTAATTTTATTTTTCTTTATATAAATATCCTTTGGCGACTATGTCAGCCATCGAATCGAGCTCCTTTTACATAAAATATATAAAAACGTTTACTCCGTGTGGCTATTTCACTCCTCCTGAAATGAGTTCTAGTTTAAGTTAGCTAAATATTTTATTAGAAACTAGCAAACAGACTTGAGAATTTACACTAAAAATCCCTTCGTCTGGTTGGTATTTAGTAATTCTTGCCTAATGGTCAAACACCACAGGGAATTTTAAATTAACTCGGAATAACTTGAATACTTTATTTAGCACTAGACTCGCTATCTAGCTATTTTAATTTAAGCTAGGGCCGCTCGTTTAAATAAATTTAGAGATCAAAATGAGGGGATAAGTACGTGCTCTTTTTATATTATTATGTTCGTTATTAAAAACAAAATACCAAGCACTTCCGTTATTTAGCTATGGAATAAAACGAGGCCCCGCTGTCCTTTGATATTTATATTTGCGACGCAGGGTTATTTCTCAACAGAAATAAAAAGGTAACGAAATAATATTTTTGTTTTTTTTTTCGTCGCATCGACTTATCACCTGCGTCCAGCCGGCATGTGAGACTAAGGTAAACTTGGGGCGTTATTTCATAAAGTAAATATTTATGAGGGAAAGGAGTTTTCCGCGCGCCTGTGCCGGTAAGCCGCCTGATCCGAAAATACATAAACCTCCAGGGATTCAGTTCTTAGTTCACAGACAACGCCTCTTTATTTTGTCCCTTTTTGGAATGTTCCATTGAAGTGCCGACGAACGTACTATTTGGTACTATTGCCATAGTTTCAAATGCAAACGGAACTTTTGTTTGACTTGGTAAGTTAAGCCCGGGCAGCAGGATTTTGATAAGTAGTTCAATTTGTTTTGTAAAGCCAATATAATAACTAGATTTAATTGTAATAAGTGGCTGCTGCTATTTTTACTAAAGTTTCATTGATAGCTATTGGCGATTACCCTACTTTTATAAGAAAGTTAGTTGGACGAGTTAGCAACACGAACGAACAATTTAATAACTTCATTTTATAATTTTACGCGAGTAGGTAATCGTATCTAAGCGAATTATTGAAGAAGCAGGTGAGACGAAGAAACGTTTCGTTTTAATAAATTGAGTTACGGCCTAACCGCGTGAGGGATAATCTAAAGAAAAGTCAGAAAAAGTGAACAAGCACCGCAAGGTTTACGCAAATTTTACACGAAAATTTTCTTAACTTACCAACTTGGTATTATTATTACGCAAACAGGGGCCGAGTTCGACTTTATCCACCCGCGCTTTGGAGATGTTAAATTTGATGATAACGATTTATGGTCTAAAGTTACGTTGTGCTGTTTATATCTCGCTTCCTTCATGGAGCGCAACATTTCAGTAAAGTGTAGTAGATAAAGCGATACACTCACCGTGTTTGCCGGTGGTAGCTGCCGCGAGGGCGGTGCTAAGTACCAAGAGGTGCACCAGCATGCTCCCTCCTCCCTCTCCGGACGCGCATCGAGCTGAAAGCGCACCACCGACGACCTCTGAAACAAAATTAATAACCCACCATTAAAACACGCCCCCCACTCCACTCAGATAATAACAATTTCCGAATTTCAATGTTACCACGGTAACGTTTAAGCGATCTGAGAAATGACTCAAATTGGACAGTTGTTAATAGATTCCCACGCCTCCCCCATTGTGAAATCGTAAAACTGTAGCCGAGCGAAACGGAAACAAGTTTCGCGTTGTGAAATAAAATATAATTCCGCTGAGGAACCGGAAGCGGTTTGAATAACAACTCTTTAATTGAAAGTTTAGCAATTTGCTGTACCCTCTCGAATGGACCCGAAGGCGCGAGGGGCAACTTTCATCCACCGCGTTTCAAAATTGAACGTAGGCAGATGCGCTTAATTACCAGCCCAGATGCTAGCCTCCGCCCGCTCATCTCGGAGAACCTCCACCTTAGCCCCGGCAATATTTGCCCGCTTAGATGCCTCCAAATGCCTCTTTTTTCAGACTCTGATTCTCTGACCTGCCGGCGGCAATTACAAAGTTAATCACGGACTAACAAATGATTTTAGGGAATCGGTAAACTGCCTGTTAAATATCCATGGTTCCCAGAGATTAATTTAGATTTAATTTGATAGCAGCATGTTATACTATGTAAATCTTATACTATATGCGATGTTTCGCATTCTGTCATGATTGAATTCTTTTACAATATCGAATTTATTTGTATAACGTTGATAACATTCGTAAGTATCATTGTACCGACCTATTGAGCGGATTTTGATCTTTGGAAACCCGTAGAGAGGTTTGAGTTTTCCAATATCGTGCCATTAAGTGCCCTCTACGCTGAGATATGTGATATAAGATGAGTCGTAGGCAAATAGAGAGATAGCTGGCATAAAGACGTCGTTTCGGAGGGCTGGCGCGTTTCGGGCGTGGGGACTAGGAAGTGACGCGCACGGTGTCACACGAGTGAATCAAACTTCCCTTTACATTTTATCTAACTGCAAGGGCGGTTGAGTTTATGTTCCTCGCCCTACTTGATTTAGTTTTGATGACAGAGGGGAGCGGCTTTTAGATAAATGATTTCGAACCGCCTCGTGGCCGTCGTCACCGAGAAGTAATTTCGGGCACGGATTTGCAACAATGTTTTAGTTTATAGGTTCTAGATGCTCTGCAGGATTTAATGCAGCGTTTATAAGGGATGTAATGAAATGGATTTCGTCGATAAGGGACGGTTAAGTGGATTAGATATTATTGCTTGCCAAAGGAAAACGAAGGTTACGTGGATATCAGCGGAATAGAACACGTATTGTTTCATAATGATAACAGTTATTATATTTCACTTCACGCTGTGGTTATTTATTAAAGTGGATAAAGCTATTGCCGGATTTTATGGCGTGAATGGCAGCCGATGCCAATTCTAAAATATTTCGAACGTATTTTTTTGAAGCTACACCTGAAAAATTGTTAGGTAAGACATTAAACATTAAATATTGGACGATTTTATATCCTCTTCCAAAGATCGATGAACTTGATATTTAAGATAATATTATAGTTATGTATGCTTCAAAAATTACTAGATCACGCTAAGCGATTACTTTTATAGCGATGTTCATTTCTAACTATACATTAATATAAAAATTTGTAGAAGTAGTTTCCTCAAAAAATATCAAGCTCGATGGGAATAAAATAAATAACTAGCTATAAACGGACATTGTAAGTGTTGGTAACAAAATAACATCATAAGTCAGTGGGTTAAGGTTTCTGTTCCGACATAAGTCTAGAACTGGAACCTGGTTTACTGTTATAAATCTAAGGCTCAGCTTACCCGGCATACAAAGACAGAAGAGGACAACTAAGTACGCAGTGACAATGCCCTTAATATGTCAGGTTACACTGACTTAAGTCAGTGAAATCTTAGTTGACTCATACGATGTTACCGACAAGGGTTTCTAGGTACGTCTCAATAGATATGCCATCTTTAAAAGTACCAGACGCATAAATCGCAAGCCAATGGATATATTATGAAAACCGAACGCTGATAAAAGGACAGCAATTCAAAGTTCCATCAACCCGACATTTGTATTCTTACGGCGTCCTCACACGAAATCAACAAAGTCATAGCAAACTATCCTTATCCCGCGGAAGTGTTGCGTGTCCCTTTGTATCCCGTAACAGTCGTAATCGACTGCCGTCCGACTAACGACTGCTTGATTAGAAGTAAGCATTAATGCCAGAACTGTAGGTAGGTACCGTGTTTCCACCGTTTAAACATTAACTACAGACTTACTAATTTAAAAAAGCACAATCGATCGATAGTCGGCATTTATCAATGTCAAACCGTTGAAACGTTGACGCAATTCAGTGTCAAATTTTGTCATTGACAAAGTGTCAACAATCGGCTAGTTTTTTCAATGGGGTTTCAAAAGGTCCCTTCAGCAAATTTTTTTGTGAAATGTCAAACTGCTATTTAGAAAAAAAACATCTTGGAAAAACTATTGTAAAGAAAAATGTATTAATTACTTTATTTATTTTATTTATTAATTAAAATATAAAACTAAAATATATACAATTCCCTGCAAAACGGTTTGTACTGTTTGTCTGCAGGTGTGAGTCTCTATACAATAATTTCAACAAAGGTTATTGCTAAACACTTGAGTAACACTTCGAATAGACAACTTTTCACTGCAGTTTGTAAACCCTTACAGCAACGACTATCGAAAAAAAAAATATTCTTATCGGTCTTGCAAGAATTGTACCCAGCCTATTAAAACATTTTACATGTTTACCAGACCATATACATTTTGTAACAGTATTCGAGCGCTGAAATGTAGCTAAGTATTTCAGATGTCACTTTTTGACACTTCTCTTCCCCCTGACTCGGACACGGTAAACTCGTACATGGGATCTCATTAATATACAAACAATAAACCCTCAATGACTTCAAAGCACACATTATTTCAAGATCCTACGTGGCGCAGTCGCTAGGATATTGAAATAATTCGTTTTGCCCACGGCCAAAAACGGCTGGACAATTTTACTATTTTTAGGGTTCCGTAGTCAACTAGGAACCCTTATAGTTTCGCCATGTCCGTCTGTCCGTCCGCGGCTTAGCTCCGTAATCATTAGTATTAGGTATGTGTATGTATCACGATGACAAAACGGTAAAATAAAAACTAAAAAAAAAATTTTTTTTTCGGATAGGTACCTCTCGAACACCTAAAGCGGGGGTGAATTTTTTTTTTCGTTTCAACACTAGTGTGTGGGGTGTCGTTGAATAGGTCTTTTAAAAATAATAGGGGTCTCTAAACATTATTTCTTGATAAAGTCAGCAGTTTTGTAAATATTCGCTCCGAAAATAAAAAAAATAGCGTCCCCCCTCTTACTTTTCAACCACGAGTCAAAAAAATATGGAAAAATTCATGAAAATGAGGCCTTATAAGAACTTTCAATAAAAACTATATTGAACAAAATCGGTTGAAACGTGTTTGAGTTATCGCAAAATTTCATAATTCTCTTAAAAGGACGTAAGTTAGTAGTAAGTAACTACAGCCACTTTGGCGTTTACGATCTTTTTATAGAGCTTGAAATCTTTCTCGTAACTTAAGTCTACATATTGTAAAGGATGAGCAACTACGGAACCCTACACTGAGCGTGGCCCGACATGCTCTTGGCCGGTTTTGATATGCGGCTCACTATGCAACTATGATCTTGTGACGATACATCTTACCCGACTTAGGCAGAATAAAAAAGAGGTTTATGATTTTTTCCTTACGCGAAGTTTTTGAAACTTTTTAGTAGTACATGAGCGTTAATGAATGCTTGTCACTACATAGTCATAGCAAACTATCTTTATCCCGCGAAAATGTCCCTTTGTATCCCGTAAGAGTCGTAATCGAGTGCCGTTGGACTAACGATTGCTTGATTAGAAGTAAGCATTAACGAGAGGCCGATTGAAGCTGAAGTTAAGTGTCCCAAAGCCCGTGGGACTGAAATTCGAACAAGATTAGTGAAAGGTGAATTTAGTTACACTGTGGGTAGTGACAGATTATTGAAAGGAATATTTGAAACGCTCTGTATTAATAACTACGATCCGTATATACGTATCAGTGTTCCAGCTCCGACTTCCACTTAAGTTAAGTGCGTGTTTTTAGCCAGTCATCAATAAATCTTAATTTGAATTTTACGTTTACCTATCAAAATAGAGTTTATATATTGATTTCAATGGGCTGAAAAAGCATGAAGGTAAAGTGGGTAAGACTTACACAGTTTATTGTCTAATGGGGTAAGACTCACAGTTAGTTATTTATTAGACTGTGGCAGTCTTCTTCGAAAACTGTCGAGAAACTGCGCAGGATCGGGACAAGTGGCGTGTTCTCGTTTCGGAGGCTAGGATCCTGTTTGGGTCACTGAGCTAAAATAGTTATTTAGTGGCAGTCTTCTCACGGTGATAGTCTTACCCCATCTGACCTTATTGCTAAAGTAGATATATTGTGGAGAATTCTCAGAAAGACGGAATGACATGAAACATCGAATTGAAGCCCAGTTAACCTGTCTGTGACGTCGTATTAATCTGATTTGGATTTGGCTGTCTTATCGAAAGTGTTTTTTAATCATTTTAGATTATCAGATATTTTTTGATGTGTTGGATTTTTTTGATGTGTTACCTAGTTACACTAATTGTTGATATTTTACTCTTGCTCAAGTCACATTATAAATTTAAGTGAAATTAAGACAAAGAGAATAATAATACCTTGAGTAGCGCGACTATTATTAAAATTTTGCACTTTTATTGTATTCACTCTTAAGGTAAAAATGGGAACCCTATTAGAAAAACCTGTTCGCTGGTCATAAGAACTTAATTATTTAAACCAAAGTAATAAACTTCATTTGCAATTAGTATTTCAATTAATTGCAGATACTTTAAAACAATTTGTAGTCAAACGTTAAGTGTGGCATTTAGTAAGGGCAATAGTGTCTACAGTAACAAATATGTGTTTCATCGTCATTAATCTTCATTACGGCTCGCTTAAGCGTCGAGTATGTGCGGTCTGTGCGACCTTACGGTAGGTACGTATCTATTTGTGTCATCAGAATCTTGAAACTGTTTTATTACACAGTAGAATGTTCGAACTTTGTTGTTTCGAGAGCCTTTGTTGAAGACTAGAGCAGTATTTGTGGTAAGTACTCTTCTCTTCACTTATTTAGATCATTTTACGGTTATGTAACACAGTTTATACATATTTAAAACTATATGATGCCCGCCAACTTCGGCTGCGTGGAAAAAAAAGTCATAACTCTTTTTTTTATTTGCTTCTAGTCGAGTTAAAATTATCCTATAACCATCTGGGTATGCCCAGCTACCCAGTATGATGAACCAAATTTTTTTGAAATCCATTGGTTTGGGCGTGATAAAGGCACAATGGCATACGATTCCGTGGCCCCCGGAAAACATATTTACTACACTTTTTTTTTGGAAAATATCTTCAATGTATTTTTTTTTAAACATAGATGTATTTATTTGTTTTAGGGTATTTCATAGTCTGTCTAGTCAGGCATTAACTTTAAGGTGTTTAGTGACCTTTCGATCCTAAGTATGCATTTTACCTTACGCATCAAATAATGTTTATGTATTATCAATATCATTTAGAATAATTCATGTAACAACGATTGAAATTAAGGATGCATAAATTGTGCTGTATTATTGTATGTAATTATAATAAATTGTGTTTTATAAACAAAATCACACTAATATTATAAAGGCAAAAGCTTGTGACTGTGTTTGTATGGTTGTTACTACTGCACGGTCGAACAGCGGACCAATATTGATAAAATTTGGTATGCAGGTAGGTGACATCCTGGATAAAAAAATAGTCAACTTGTTATTATATAAATGTTCCCGTGGGATGAACGTGGGAGGAAGATAACCACATTCACAGAATTCTTGATATTTTCATACAGTAGTATGTAGGGTAGAGCGGGGCTTAAAGGTCCGCGGGTAAAAAGGTCCACCATACCTAACTCCGAAATTAAAAGTTCGTTTGACATCGAAGTGACTCGACTGTGAGGGGTTTGCGGGGGGAGTACGCGTGCCGCCTCGCGCAGTGCGCTGGCGAACGCCGACCGGTCTATACATATCCACGTCGAAAAAAATTCACGTAATTAAAATATTGCACTATATTTCCTTTTTGTCTACTGCTTTTATTTAAACCGTTAGAAGTGTGAGCTTGTTTTATACATGGTCATTTTATATATGGTTTCCTGTTAAGATGGTGTAAATCTAATGCAAAAAATTGTTATCTGCGTTATGAGCTTGAAATGAAACTAAGTCACTACGGGGCATAAAGGTCCATAAATTTTGAATAAGCCAAGATATTAGAAATAACTCAAGTTGAGTGACTATTTTTGTTTTGTTTCGTTATGATTTTATGTTTTAAAAGAAGTTCATTTTAAAAGAGTATTCTATACCATAGGTTATATGTCTGAGACCAAAAAGTGAATCACAAAAGACTTAATGTCACAATCTAAAAATTGTGCCATAGTTATGTTTGGTAGAAAATATGTAAAAATATAATTGAGTTGATTTAACATGCCTTTCTTTTATGTAGCTGTTTTAAATAACTACACAATGCCATATAGATTTAGTGGTCCTTTATGCCCCACAGTCGGGGCAAAAAGGTCCAATCGACCCGACTTTCTATATTGCTAATATCTGGCTTGGATTTGAAAATTGGTTATTTTTAAATATTGTCACTAATAGACGAAGAACTAAGCTATCCATTGCTATCGAAATCTTTTTCGTAAACAATATCAGTTAGCAGTTACCACCAAATATATGTAAAATGGCCCCGCTCTACCCTATACGTGGGAATGTATTATTATTTGCTCGGAGGATAATATACCTGAATTATTTTGATTAAAGCGCGTAGATACTAAAGAAATGTATCATAATATTTGTATTGACTTACGGCTCATACTCAAGTAATTAAGTGTTCTTGTCTTAAATTGTAAGAACTCCAGTTGAACACAAAAATCTAACACCTAATTAACTCATCATACCTCCACTTTGATGCCACGTTGAATAAACATCAAACAGAGCTAAATTAAACGCTGTACAGATAGTTTAATAACTCGATTTAGTCAGTGATAACAAGCGTGGTAATAGTGTACTAATTACTGCTTTGAGCAGGGTCTAATTTACGGCAATGTTTTGCAGTTCATAGGCGCTCAGAAGCTCAGAACGTACATTAATTTCTACTAACTAAAACTAAGCGAAAATCCACACAGCGTGTTTGTTATAAATGCGAAATTAATTCAAAACGGCCAGCTATAAATCTCGGGAGATTTAGGGTAATAAAACAAAAAATGAGATTTACCAATTTGATAAAACAAAAAGTTTGTTTGGCAAGTGCCTCATAGGACAGGCAGTAAAGTGGGCCGCTATTCCGCCTGTCCTTGGCTTTGGCATCTGTTTTCGGTCCTGCTTTTTGTATGCTTCCAACTTGTTACGCGTTACAACTTGTTCGAGCTTGTCACATGAATATAAAGTAACAATTTACTACTGATTTGTGGTGCTGGATTGTTTGAAGGTAGTCTTAGCTTCATTAAATTTCTTAGTGCCACCTGGAAACGGTCACTGATTAGATAATAGTGGTCATATTTATGTTTTTTTACTTACCAAAAATGGAATTATACAGTGATTTTTAAGATAATTGAAGTATTTGACTTATTAACTTTTTTCGTAGACATTATAAAGACTGTATCTTTAAGTATAAAGACAAGTAAAATAAAGTATTACTGACAACTTTCATATATATATATTAATAGAAAAAAAAACTTTTATGTTTTAGACGTTAAATAATACAAAAACGTCTTTAAACCCAATGAAATCATTCATATTTAGCTAATTTTTTGACTTTGTGTCTGTACGTAGAAATTAGAGTTCGGACAGCGCCTTGGTCAAATTTTTTTGTCATCCTGTTCTAGTTTCGACGAAATTGCTCTTCGGAATCTGTAGACCGGGCATTTTTCCGCAGTTTAGCTTTAGTTATAGCCCAAAAACGTTCGATAGGCCTAAGATTTGGGCAATTCTGGGGTTCATAGCTTTAGGTACAAAATTGATATTTTTCTCTTCATACCACTACAAAGTCTTGGACCCATAGTGGCAAGATACCAAATCGGGCCAAAATATAGTCTGAACACTTGTGTTTTCTAACCATATAGGAAAAATTCGTTTATTAAGACATTCCTTTATATAAATATGCTGTCATTGTAGACGTAGTGATAAATGGAGTCGATTTGAGGCCACACTCGCAGATCGCCTGCCATACCATAATTTTTTTGCCATTTTTTTCTGTAAAAATTGACTTTTTAGATTCACTAATAACAGATCGATCTTGAACTGTGTAATACTGCGGTCCCGGCAGAGATTTATAATCGAATTTCACTTATGTCTCATCGTCCATTATACGACTCAGATTTTCCTTGAAATAATAGAGTCATAATTTTTTTGAAACTCTTTATTTTACTGAGCTTTGCTGTTTTTTGCTTTGTTTAGGCTGCTTTTGCTTCTTGAAGGTCTTTAAATTGTATCTCTGCTTTGGACGTTGGACCATACCAATAGATGTACCTAACTTTTTAGCCAAATCCCGAACAGACACCTCCTTGTTGGTTGTGTATGCCTTTACTATCTTATTATCCAAATTGGGGTTTGAAGGACCTGATTTTCGGCCGGATTTCGGTTTGTCAACGAAAGTATACTCTTGGCCGTACTGTTTAATCGCATTTTGGACTCCACCAATACTTAACGTTTTCGAGTTTAGCTAGCTTCCTGAGAGTGATTCCTTTTATACTACACCATTTGTCCAGAATCGATTTTCGTTTTTCTGGTGAAAGTCCATACAGTTTTAGTTTACAATAACTAACGAGGAAACGAAGCAATCCTAGTCAAATCCAACATTTAATGCTTAGATTGACATCAGTTTAAATGAAAAAAAAAACTATGTTTTAATCGAATGAAACCACTGTCAAGTTGTCTTTATACTTAACGATACAGTCTTTACGTAGTAACGCAAAACAAATTAAATGGAATTAGAATGAGTACGGACAAAATTATAACTCCAATCTGCTTTGCCATGATAGCCGTGAAAGAAGGGCTCAAATATCATATTAACACACTTTTTTCCAGGGCTCCTTTTCTGTTCCAAAGGTTTAATGCGGCTATTTTAACGTAATTCACTGTTTGTGGAATCAACCTTTGTGTGCAAGGGTCACCTACAAAGGTTGTGAACGTAGGATAGTTTTATTTAGGGAAGGAAAAGTAGTCCTTGAGATTTTTTACGAACTCCAAACCAAAGTTTTACCATTTTCTTTCGTGAGGAATTTATTACGATTTTTGTGAAATATACATATTCTATCTATCCATAAACAATATGTTTTCACCCACTATGTCCCTGCCATGTTTTGTTCCACATGCTTATTCTCAGTGGTTTACTCGTATTATGTAAATCATAACATTTCATACATATACTTGATCTGTTTAGATCCCTATAGATCCTAACTTTCTTTCATCCCAAGCTTCCTGTTGTTTATTCCTATTGTTTATTTATTAAAAATCAACCAAAAAATGTTCCGAAGAGATCTTCTAAATGTAATGTTCGATCTCAATACAAATTTGATATCAAACTCCCCAAAATTAATAATGCAATTTATAAGAAGAGTGCTTTTGTAGTTATCAGCCATTCGCATTTTTAACAATCTTCCTGCTGATATTAAAGGTATAGAAGATAGCAGTTTTAAAAGGAAGCTAAAGGGCTGGTAATTAGATAAGTCATTTTATAACTTAAATGAATTTTATAATTGTTAAATTTTAATTAATTTTATGATAGTTATTAAGGCCATTAAACATTGTATGCCCGGAGGGGTAACTGTTGGAACTTATATTTAATGACACCACCATGTACCTACACAGTATTATACAATAAAGATTTTCTATTCTATTCTATTCTATTCCTAAATTTATGTTATGATTTGGCACAATAAAAATATATAATTTATAAAAGCAAAGGCAAAGACCTTAAAACTACTTCTAGGGTCGAAAAAACGGTAAACTTCAATGAAAGTATTTTAATAATTTTGCCTAAAAGGTGCTAGAGTCGTTTTAATAGAAACTTATTGCTGGTACTTAGTGTTGAAAATTAGGAAGGTAATTGAAAACAACGACTTGGAAGCAGCCTCGGCCACGACTTGGCGACGCATCGTTCGTATAGGTAGGTTGTTAATGGCCGTCGCCGCGCCGCCCCTCTCAAACGGGCCCCATAAAATTTTACGGAGACTACGTTTTGTAAAATAAAGTAACACCCCGACCCATCCCTTCACACTCCAAAATAACAATGAATTCTAAGTGCGAGTTGCTAGTTTTCATCGGGTTTAATTTAAATAATTGTCAATTAAGCAGTACGGATTATTTTACGGTTTCATTTGAATGTTACAAAATTTGGTTCTATGATACAAGTTGTATAATATTGGGATATTACATAAAGGATGTTACCGCAGATTGGTTATATGTAACTAGTTAGAACATTTCGCAACTCCATTATCGTATTTCAGTAGTTTCTAGGAAGTCGTATTCATAAGCCGGCAAGTTTCTAATTGGACTGCGGCGTTCTCAAGTTTCGTTTCGGTCTCATCGCTATTTATAAAAAAAAACGGAGAGAAATTCCCCTTTAAAAATGACATTTTTCAATCTCACCCCAACATTCTTTTAAATATATTGTATAAGTACTTGTTTATAATAAGTACGCAGTATTCTAGGGCCATTTGCCCTGCCATAAACATGAATGGCGCCAAAACGTCTCTCTTATCTTGGGCATTTCTGCGAGGGGCGGAAGCGAGGCCCTAAAGGCGGTATGCCGTTCTTCAAGTGTGGCCCTAAAGGATCTCGAAATAAGGGCCGAACAGATCCCTTTGAGAAAGCACTACGTCCTCCGAACAAATGGATTGTGAAAAAGACACTCTCCATCGATTCCGTTATTGATTTTTATTTAGCTGATAGCACTCGGCTTAGCAAAGCCGGTAAAGCCTTAATTTAAATCTCGATATAAACTTGTCCCTAAAATTTTATTTACATTCGTTTGTGCCTACTGTGCTAGACTTATTCAATCAGGCCGTTGAGTATTTCAATTTAGTTTTGAGAGTCTGAAGTTGCTTATATTGAACAAAGTTCAGACTCATCGTTATACGCGTACAGCACTTTATCAAAAATCGATATAAAAATATACTTATGGTACGTATGAGCGTAAAATGCTAAGTCGATTTAATTTATTTTAAGCGCAGTCACCTGAAATAATTTTATATGCATACTCGTATAAGTTGTTTTACTTTGTTCGTCTTTACGAATACGTGTGTCCAATTCAGAAACGATTGGCTGAGGTCAAAGAACAATTGAACATAATAGTAGTAGACATGAAAGATATTTTTACTAGGAGATAGGTTGCCTTATAATTATATTTCGATGGGTAACACTTCAAAACTCCGAAGTTTCATTTTTCCAAACCAACCGCACATATGTGTACTTACTGCACAAGCATCAGTGTATCTTGGCATTTAATGATAAATTTATATGAATAGAACACTGCGCGATGAAAAATATACGTGATGATATTTCAGATATTTAGTTTTCGTCGGATGCGTTAAACTTAGCCTCAATTCATTTTCTTCATCAGAGTAGGTAAGTATATTATATATTTCTTTAAGTGAGTGTTACCTATTACATTATATTGTTTATAATATATTGTTTTTCTTGAATAAAAATAAAACTATGAACTATGAACCAGTCTTATATATTTAACGACAAAATTTCAGCGAAAATTATACTAATGAAATTGTCACTTTCATATTCAGAATAAAACTTTACTGACCTTACCTTTTGACCGTCGCAATAATCACTGAAGACGATATTTTATTGTTGGTTTATGTAAATTTTAAAGCAATTAGACGTGTGCGTGGCAACACAGCCGACTACCACATTGTATCGCTAACGATTGAAGGCGAAGGCAGACCGAATACCAAGGGTAATAATTCGAAATTAATTTGAGATATCGCCAAAATAGGCGATATCTTAGGTATGTCTCAGATAAACCGCCTTTGACTGTCATTAAAACGCGGTGTTTCCGATTCAAACTGCATGAAGTAACACTTCACGTTACTACCCGTTCAAGTTAAGCTTGCACCCCAAGTAGCAAAACACTCCTGTAAGCCCCGCTTTATAAGATTTAAAATCTTATAGCCGTTCTATAGCCGTCTTGCCTATGACCATTATCTCGAATCGTCTTATAGGATTCTTATAAAGGTTATGAATTTGACCAACTATCTTATAACAACATCGTACATGACTATTTGAGGTGCAAGAGCCATCGATCCTATAACTTAGTCTCTCTAACGTCTATAGGATAACTTTATAAGTGTCTTATAAGCCATACAGGCTTAAAAGCACATTTTATAAAACTGCTACCAGTGTGTCTATTCTAGTCTTATAAACGCATTTAGTAAAATGTTTACTCCTTTTACTGTTTTGCTTCTTTCTTTCATAGGATGTATAATCCTATAAGTGTCATAGAAAATGTTGGCATAGGGTATAGATAGGCTTATAAGCGCATTTTATAAAACTGTTACCAGTGTGTATATTTTGGTCCTATAAACACATTTAGTAAAACGTTCACTTTTATTACTGTCTTACTTCTTTCTTCTATAGGATGTATAATCCTATAACTGTTATAGAAAAAGTTACTATAGGATAACCAATTTATAGGACTGATTTAACCAGGTCGCTACTTTTAAAAGATTATTGGCACTAAACTAGCATATTATATGATTGCTATAAGTAAGTTTTACTTATAAGCGTCTTGCACTTGCTGTTAATAGTCGAATGTCGGCCATCCATGGCCTCCATTTTGATTAATGGGATTGGATTAAGAGTGATACGGGTGAAATCCGTGATGGTTCCGTACCATAAAAATGCCTGTGAAGATGATAATTTTAATAAAGAAGATAATTTTGAAATGTATGGTGCTAGTCTTACCTTTGACCTAAATTCAATGAAGTCACTATATATAATTTAATTTCCGAGCAAATCATCATTTACAATTAGCTGGAAAGAATATACTTGTTAATGCTACGGTTGACATTTTGTTACCTACCTATTAACGTATATTTATTTGTACGTTATACAACGCACATCTTTAGTATAGTACCAGTTATTAAAAAAACATACAACCAAATAGAGAACCTCCTCTTTTTTGAAGTCGCTTGAAATATTACACTGAATATTCAATAGCGTATAATTATAATTGATCTCCTATCAATTTCATCACGGTTCACTTTAGTCAAAAAGAACCCTAAAGATAAAAATGGCGATGTTAATTATTTTCTATAATAGCATGACATAGAACAAATGATTTATAATGGTCCTGGCGCGTGCTATTAAAGTGCATCCGATCCGCCTTAAGCGCAATGGCTACTTTGTTAATATAATTATCGAAAAAATAATCAATTCTATGATATTTAATATTAAACTATTCACGAGGGGCATGAAAATAAGCTTTCTAGCGTAATGTAAATTATCAATAAAATTAATTTCGCCAGCAAAGTATCTGGGCATACTTCCCTAAATAACATTTTAAATTTAACACTTAATCACATTTTGGGAACATGATATGGTCAATACTTTTCCATGTTTTACTTCATTTTTATTATGACACATCACTTGGCACGAAGTAAAAACAAACGTTTTGATCATGTCCTATAGCGCTATTCCCGCTGGCCACAAAAGGATAAATTACTCCAGTAATGGCATGCAACAGATCGTTATAGGACTAATTATGCTTATTAAGTGCGTTTACCGGATACTTATAGGAGCATTTTATCTTGTAAGTGCACCTAACAAGATGTTTTTAAAATTGAATTGCACTCTACTGGACTCTTATAAAACTACTATAAGACGTAATAGCACTATAAACTGGGCCAAAACACGGTTTTGTAGTAGTTTATTGGAGCTCTATAGGACTAATAAATACATGGTCCTAGAACGTTTACACGACTAAATTTTGCTACTTGGGACCTGATATCTATTGTATGGCGTCGCAAATATATGAATAGGTTAAACAATAACATTGTGTTTACATGTTATTAAATGTGCGGCGTGTTGGAACAAAAATATGATGTAACTTTGTGTGAGATAATTATTGCACATGGTTACACTGAAACTGTTTAGGACATGTATTTTAAGACTACAAACCCACTTTATCTTAGATACATACTGATAAATGAGAAATTGATAAGAAAAAACATAAGACCATTTTATTATTTTCTTTCCCATCATCTTGCTTTTACGACTCTAATTATTTATATTCCGTATATTTAAATGGCAGTTTGTTAACCTGCTCGAATCATAGCAGAAAAAATACCAACTGAGCAACGCAATAATGTTACCTAATTATAAATATCATCAAACAACAATTTTCCTCATTTCATCGCCGTTCTAATTTTGTTCATATGAACTTGTGTTTTTGCCTAACGTAGCTTGTCCAAAGGTTATCAGCGTAGGCGTTACTTAAGAAGCCTTATTTTATAGGAACTCTTCTAAAAATATTATTGCAATATATGATACAATATTTAAACAAAATTTTAATAATTAATGTTATAAAAGGTCATTCTAATTTTGTATTTTTCAAACGTGAATAAACTTAGATATCATAATAACTATAATTCAAAGAATATATTACAGAACGCATTAATTCCAATGCGCATTCAAAAGTGGTAGATTCTTTACAATATTTCCTATCGCGCTATAAACTCGACCATGATAGGCCTGCAAACGTCACAATCAGTGATTGTGAGTGCCAACTGATATGAGTTATGACGAAATACACGTATAACTACTGCGCTACTACCTACCACGGAATAAAAATAAAAATAAACTTTAACACTAAGCGCATTCACTGTATCTACATAAAAATACAACAATATAATATTTTATTCATACAGGGTGGAACAGATCGAAGGACTTTTAGGCAAACAGGGAATTGTTCAGACTGAGTTCTTCATTTTTCACCAATGAACTATGTAAATATTTCCATCCATTTGTGAGATACAGTTTGTTAAACATTAGTATAAAAATCTGCACATATCATCCCTAGCATCTTTTGAACATCGCTTAAGTTAAAGACAGGTGTCAATTTACAACGTAAATAAAACCTTAGGGTTAGTAGGGCAGTCACTGATTTTAAAATATTTTATTCTGTAGACTTTTTTTTAACTTGTAAATCAAGCTTTACAATTAAAACAGGTCGATTGTAGATCACTCTGATGACAATATCCTGTCAGCTCAGTCTTTACAAATGTTCCAACCTGTATAGTATTAATACTAATGTTACATTACTTACATGCTTGAACAAAAGCTCGGATAGTGTCAATCATCCTATACAGTAGACATTTGATTGTATTTATTATTTATAATAATTATAAATCTTATAGTAAGTATGTAAATATATGTATTATGGTACGTTATATAATATATATGTCTTCACTTGTATCTTAGACGCTCTCCGAACGATTAATTTTCTTCTGCACCCACTTGAAGCATCTTTGTTTAGCTCTTTGGTTGACTGGTAGAAAATGCCATTAGGCATTAAGTTCTCCATTCGTACTGACTTTTGTGCAATAAAATTTAAATAAATACGTATAAATTCCAGATCGCAATTTTGCAGCCCGAGACTGTATATGCGAGGGCCGTGTAAAATCTGAGTGCGTAAGGGCCTTATCACACTTGCGATTTGCGAGCGAGTTTTCTATACCAATAAGCGTCGCGGCGAACTCGCTTCGTAATCGCCTTCATACAAAATTCACTTGCAAATCGCAGTGTGTGATAAAGGCCTAATGACTAACGTGCACACGAGTCGGTTTTTTGTGAACTTGTGAACATTTCTTTTCAAATTTTGTCTATTCACAATTAAACTTTATCAAGAACATTTTCAGCAGGCAAAGATGGCGCTCGCATGACTACATATTCATGGAAGACTCGATGCGGCTAAGTCGGAATTCGTCACCCGTTTCACTTGCGGAACTTTGTTGCTCATGAATATTAAGCAGATAATGCGTTATAATATACGCGGTGCCAATATTAACGTTGAGTTTATGCTCACTTGGCTTCATTTATGATTTCTGATTTATGCAGTAAAGTTGAAATAAGGTAACTGTTATATAAAATAAGTTTCTGTTAAAAATGACATTTTAGTGGCAAGCTTTTAAAGCCGACTGTACTTTTCTTTGGATATCCATCAAATGCTCACTGAGACGATTCTAAAGAGCCCAAGCTCGGTAGGATTGCTTTTTCTATTATAGAGTTCCTATGGCCACCGTCCGGCTCCATCATCAGATCAGCCCCATGGTACCATATTATTGTATTGTCATTCAAGCTAAGTAAGTATGCAAAATTTCAGCTCAATCGGTTGACGATATCTGCTTCAAAATTGAGTTGCAAGATTTCACCCGAACATACATACTTTA
This sequence comes from Apotomis betuletana, assembly GCA_932273695.1. NCBI lineage: Eukaryota > Metazoa > Arthropoda > Insecta > Lepidoptera > Tortricidae > Apotomis > Apotomis betuletana. The sequence continues at coordinate 18,208,340 of OW026301.1, read as the reverse complement.
AACATACCATGCAAGCTAAATAAAAGCTTGTAAAAATGGATTTGCTTTGAGTTTTTCGTTACTTAACTTGAGATTGAGACTAACGTAGTTTATAGATTAGGTAGATATACTAGGTACCTACGATGGAAAAGATTCTTGAAGGATACACGCGTCTCTTTGTTGTCACTCCTGTGGCGCGGAGACATTCCCGCAAGTGAGGTTGTACTTCCGCACAAAGTCCGATTCACTGATTACCTTTATATTTATTTCAATGGAACTGATGGTCATATTATATTGTTTAGTTTTCCATAACTTTTATACGAATCCAAAACTACAACTGTTTTTATACTGGTATAGCGTCGACAGATAATCTCGTTAGGGTCGCGGGGAGTGGATGGATGCCGTCTGCACAAGATCTTGTGGCGAGCTGTGGGGGAGGCCTATATTCGGTCTGTAGTGAGCGATAGATATCGTCGTCACCTTATTTTCAAATTATATTATTGAATAATCTTATAATCTATACCATAATTGAACGACCTAAAAATCTTAAAATAAGTCTTTCATAAAAATATTCCTGTTCATAAAAGTCGATTTAAAAAACCTTTTCTCAATATCATTTCCAGTCTGAATGGATAAGTGCGAATACGGATCGAGAAGTGTCGAAATTATTTCTAATACTCGAGATATTGAGGTTCCATTATCAAACTCTAGTGGCCGCCACGGTGCTATATAATGCACTTAACAGAGACTGTTATTGGAATATTATGCCATTTAAAGGTCTTCAATCCTACCTATTTGTTGACAACATTGTTTCTATTAATAATTTGAAATTTGAGGTAGACAGAATGAAACATGCATAGATAGGATGCATGGGTGCGTAACGATGGCTATAACAACTTTTGATATAATTTCAGTCGCTATAACGCTCATTTGATATAATTATTGAATGATATAACAACACTTAATATATCAACATTTGATATAATTCTTGTTTCATATACTGATCATTTTATCGAATAACATTTAATATAACATTCTTTAAGTATAATGCATATTTCTTCTAATGAATTTATGGTATAACGTTTATTTTATCTAACGTTCAAATGGCATAACGTATAGGGTACAGAGAAATAGGGGGGCGGGGGGCGAAGCCCCCCGCATTAAAAAAAAACTTAAACCAAAAGTTCAATTAGAAACGTAGGTTAGGTTAGGTTAAAAAAAAAAAAAAAGAAGAAAAAAAAAAGCTTTGGGTTAGGTAAATAAAACGCAATTCGCACACAAAAATTAATACATTTTTCATTAAGCATAAGTATACCTAATGTTGTTATGCCAAATGAACATTATACCATATGATGGTTATAGGAAATAAGTGTTATACCAAATGATAAATATACGAAATAAAAATAGATATTTTAAAATTATAACAAACGTTTATTATATCAAATGAGTCATTATACCCTTTGAAATTTTATCAAATGTTTTTATATCCAACATACTTATACCATTTATTTTTATATCGATAATTACTCACCCAGGATGCATTACTTCTACATCGGAATCCTACGAATTGTAATAATTTGTTCGCAGTTAAATAACAAGGGAAGCATGGTTTGCTGAAACAATGATTGGTACCGAAAGGTAATTATTTAGATACAGAGATGTCAATCAGAACTATTGCCTAACCGTAACCATCTAATGTACATTTTATTAATTATGTTATTGTTCATTTAGATATATCCATTATAATATCCTAATGAGAGTAATGACCAGTGATTACGAATTAGGATAATAATGGATAACTAACCATAGACAACTACAGTAGTTTTACATAGATTATACATATTTTTACATTAAATGAGAAAACTTTACGTACACGCCGCAAATTAAAACACGATCACGACTTGTTGTTTGCTGATATCACAATCAACGTCGTTTCCGTCACGATAAAGCTGTGTCCTGTATTTCACAATCTTCAATCAATTCATACGAATTATATTATTTTAATAATATGACAGCTAGAAATATTTCTTGCACGTTTACACACGGTAACCTAACCTACAGATATCCTGCATTCTTTCGGGCAAAGCCCATGTTGCTCTTTATCCCACATTCTATCTCCATGCACAAAAAAACACTGATGGAGGTACATCCTTTGCTCCTCTGATGCATAGTTAGGAAAAGCCAACAACTTGTAAACCCAAATGCTCTTTCGTATCTAAATACTCTCTAACAATTTGCTACCAAGATATTCATATGCGCTATTCAAAGCAAGCGTATGACATCTCTTATTGAGCCGAGTTTAAGTACGTTATATTGATAGGTGCTAAGTATGAAGGTGCAGTAAAATGAAAAGGAAGCAAAATTGTAATAATGGCACTGAGAGGGGATTGAATAGATTAAGTTTTCCTTGACGCGGCGTGTTGCGGATGTATTTCGTGTCATTTGATTCTGACGAAGCTTGTGTGAATTACATGCATATTTTTAAATTGATGAGTGGTGGATTTTATTTTCTGTCCATAAGTATCAGTTTTATCTATAAATTAATAGTATTACGTACGTATTTCTTTAAGTAAAACTAATTTCCTTCCAGTGTTAGTTATGTAAGTTGTAAATGTTAAATTGAAGCTGAAATTTAACATACCTTTATAACGTGTATACTCATACATAACATGATAAGTATACTTAACGTTCTAAATGTTGTCTTAGCTTCGAAATTGTGAGTTATTTATGACTTCCTCATGTCTTTTAATTAAATTTTATTTGAAAGTTTAAACACATAAAACCTTTTTATAAAAAAGGGGCTAGTTTTTCAACTTAATAACTTCGTTTATTATTCCTTTACCCGGATATAGGTACACAACGGGATAGGATGAGATTGTTTGCGAACAAGCACTGTCCGCTTATTAGAAGGGGCAGTGTAATAAAAACATCGCCTTATTACAGCCAGTCTCCCTTTTGGGAACTCGAAAATTTAAATTCGAACATAAAACGATTTGTTTTTGTTTGAACCGTAAAAATAATATCAAGTTTAACGACATGAGAGTTTGTGCGACGAATAACAGCTCATTATTTAATGCCCTTTTGCACTAATATATATTCCCTCATTTTTATACGGTACTTACCTAATATTAGGCGAAATCTTGCGACATAACTAGACTGTTTAGTCGATCTGCGACATCATGATCCTTATACTAGGTTTCTTAAAAGTCTGATACGCAAAAAAAGTGTTTTCCTGTTATCTGTCCTATTTCACTACTGGTTTACTTTGCATAGGTATATTTTTTTTAAACTAGTAACCAAAGATTACTTCTCTAGAACTTTTTTTTTCTTTGTCTACTGGCTATCGACTAGTTGGCAAAAACTATCACTTCTTCGCTACTCATTTCTATAAGCTGCTCAGAAACTCGTTATTGAATGCGGATGCAAGAAGGTAGGGGGTTACCGTCTCTTATTTAATGTTAAACAGTTATAAGTAATAGAACAGAAAAAACAGACAATTTTAATCCGGCGTGTATAATACGCATGTAAAATTCATCACCGGCTTCGAGCTAGTTAAGTAAAACGTATAACGAAAATTTGCTTTCGACCCGAGCCTTATAAATATTAATATTTCCTATCTCAGCTGTTAATTACCCAGACAACTACGGATGAACACCGCCCTGTATTCATTAGGGCAACCTAATTAGCACAAACAAACTCTTGTTATACAGGGGAGGCATTTCTTTGTCACCCTCTACATTGAACATTGTTCGTAATTCCTGTTTCCTAGATGCTTGCAGATTAATGCGAGTCATTTTTAACTGAATACTCTTTCGGAGTTGTATTGTGTACAATTTAAACCTAAGTTGTTGTGGGGGATTTGGAAAGAAGAAAAGCATCTTGATGATTGCAGAGAGTGAAACCTCATCAGAGTTGGAAGCCGGAAAAAAACGAATTTCAACTCGTGACGGATCGATAACTGACTGGCTGATGCGAATGGCATTTGTTTCCATGTTTTAATTTCAATTTCTTCGACCAGTGCGTCCTTCCGGTCCTTATTTATGGGGCCGAGACGTGGACACTAACAAAAGGCCTCGTCCACAAATTCCAAGTTGCTCAACGAGCTATGGAGAGGGCTATGCTCGGAGTTTCTCTGAAGGACAAAATCCGGAACCAGGAGATCCGACGGAGAACCAAAGTGACCGACATAGTCCTTAAGATATGCAAGTTAAAGTGGCAGTGGGCGGGGCATATTTGTCGTAGAGCCGATGGTCGATGGGGCAGACGAGTTCTAGAGTGGAGACCACGAACGACACGCCCTGTAGGACGGCCTCCCGCCAGGTGGACCGACGACCTAAAAAGAGTGGCGGGAAGCGGTTGGATGCGGAAAGCTGAGGACCGGGTATGGTGGCGCGAACTGGGGAAGGCCTATGTCCAGCAGTGGACGACTCCGGGCTGATGATGATGATGATGATGATGATGAATTTCAATTTGTTGTATGAGTTGAAGAACAGGTATGTTTGTTCTCTCTGTTTTTTTTTGCGTCGTTTTCGTCGCCTCTAATCGCTCCAGCCCGTCTAGCACAACTTCGCTTTCCGACTTTTGTCGCGCAACATAGCATCACCCATCACTCTCTCACAGTACAGCGAAGAAAGAGATAGGTTAAATTTCTCGCGCGAGAAAGAGTCGTGTGCCGCAGTTGTGCTAGGAGGTGCGGCACCTCTAGCATAACTATGACATGCGACTCTTTGTCCCGCGACTGTCACTTTCCGTGCGGGCATGACAGATGATATGATGCTGAGTCTGAGAATAAAAAAATAGTGCGTCGAGGCCCTCCGCGCGGAAGAAGTGAAACTTCGTAATGAGGAAATGAAAATAGGAAGGGGTAGAAATTAATTTTTAGTGAACTCATATTGTTTCTTTAGACAAACTTCTTCACTCTCGCTCTGTTTCTTTCTATTCCCCCTCCCCAGGAGCGTTAAACGTTTAACGCAATAGTACTTTCCTACCCCCTCCACGGTACCGTTAAACGTTTAACGCAACCTTGTTGGAAGTCGCATCAGAAGTTTCACTTCAAAAAAAATAGTGCGTGGAGGCCCTCCGCGCGGAAGAAGTGAAACTTCGTAATATGAAAATGAAAATCAGGAAGGGGTAAAAATTGTTATTTCAAAAGAGAAACCTAACAATCAATTGATATTCACAAGAGACGTACCTTGACATAACCTTAAATCCGTCGCATTGTCCGTGGAATTGTTGCGTTGAACGTTTAACGCAACAGTGCTTTCCTACCCCCTCCACGGTAGCGTTAAACGTTTAACGCAACCTTGTTGGAAGTCGCATTAGAAGTTTCACTTCAAAAATCTTTTTGAACGCGGTTGTCCTGTTATGTTATAATAATAAATGAAAATCGTGTAAGCTTAAATCAATATTGCATCGCATTATATTATTTCTTTAATTGCCTATAGTAACGTTAATATCTATGTTTAGAGCTCGGCTGCATGCGTAGTGATTGCGGATGGACTGGCGAATCAGCGTGCTGCTACTGTAAATGTCTAGACTAACTGAAGAATTCTCTAATATAATGCTTAGGTAGACGGATAAAGTTTGAAGTACCACCCATATTAAAATCCATATGAAACGGTTTACTCACGTCTTTTAAGTCGAATATTGCTTGACATGTTTCGAATCGGTACTCGATTCATCATCAGGAGCACTGATCAGTCGCGGTGACGACTAGACCAACCGAATACTGCAAGTATTCGACTTAAACGACGCACGTAAACCCATTTTATATGGATTTTAATGTGTCTGAGACTCAAGGTAGTTTTCAATGTAAAATACCACCCATTATTTCGCTATTTATTATAATTAATTTCTAATTAAGTACTTATTAATTATAGACACGATGCACAACAGTCATAGCACGTTTTCGCAACATAATTATAGTAGGTAGGTAAATAAGAAATATCAAAGTTACCTACAATTAGTTTTAATAATGCGTACAAATCGCGAGAGTATAGTATTATGCATAACATATTAACATATTATAGTATTTACCTTCATAGCTATACCTACACACATATGACAAAAAGTAAAAGTCAATACGAAAACCAATAAAGCGCTGTTTGTGCATTAAAGTCAATATTGTGAGCAATTTAAAAAAACATAACTCATTCAAACTATCGGATATCCAACGAGTCATATTTTTGTTGTCTTACTTAAAGCGTTACATTATTTACGATAACAAAGGTCAATTATTTTTTACCAGTCGATCTATAATAAAGTAAAATGATACCTGACAGATAGATTTTCATATTCCACAAAAGAAAGGAAATCCGCAGCTGCGGCTTTCAATAAAATTACGATTCGTTGGGTTTCTGTCAAACAGCCATCAATCCTGGCGTACAATTTTGACTTATAATAAAGTAGGAAGGGTTGCTCTTTCCTTTATAAGGTTTTTAATTAAATACCATTTTGTACCCGACCTTTCTTAATATTTACGGTGCTGTCCTTACGATATCGAGTTAATTTTAGCGTATATCGCCTCAAGATAATATATGTACCTACTTAATTATTTTGATTATTTTGATACTATAATTATGTAGGTACCTACAACCTAAAACTAAAATCAAGTTTTAAACCTGAACCTCTTGACTGTCACGTATACAGTGTGTTACCGCAAAGTAGAGTAAAGTAACATAGATCTTTAACGTATCCATGACCTTAATTTAATTAATTAACTTAAATTCAGGCTTTATTAAATTTCTAACAAAATTTTAATTGCCTGTAATGTACAGTAAAGTAAATTGACAACTGAGTGTTAAATGACAACGTGATATGAGTAACGAAAATTACGCTGTACACGCACTACATTGAATGTGCGGATTTAAGAAATTTATTTGTGCAGTTAATTTACATAATAAAATTATGATTAGCAAATACATGTAAACAATTACTAATGGATCATATTATTATCAGTTTTAATAAATGCCCGCATGCCGGTAACAGGCTGTATATACTGGCCGATTCACTTAAATAAAAAGACGTTTGTCATTTTGGATAATTCTTGTGTACGTTTAATAAAAGTGATTTCTATTAATATTGTGTTAAGGTAATTATCAAATGTTAGTTGTTGATTTACACCTACTAACAGTTTCCCTGCCATTTTATGGCATTGCACGATTTCCAACTTACAGAAAGTGATAACCACCTTGTGAATTAAATGCACAGGTGATTAACTGATTATACTTGGACCCAATTTTAATTAAATTATTTTGTTCGGAAATTGTTTCAGGAAAGTTATCTGAATTCCTATTTAAAGTAATTTATTTCGATGTCAATTTACATCTCTTAAAGTATTGGCTTCTAATTTGTTAGCACCATATAAAGCCATATATATATTCTTTAAAATGTCATTATATCAAAGTTTCATAGAACAATAATCGACACGTATGTCCGTTATGTTATAAGGCTATGGCAAAATCGATTTGCGCAATTTGGAGATATTGCAATGCCGAATAGGGCCCAGTTCCGTAGATTCCATTGACCGTCCAATTTCAAGCTCATCTTTTCCGTTTCATTTATAAAACGAGCGCGATATTCCACTCAGTTTCCTTATAATTCGATCGCGCCTCATTAAGCTGTTACTTCAGGGTCAAGGTGTATCGCTTTGCATGAATAACAAAAATATTTTAATTTTGTCTCGGAGGATGATTCAGAAGCACTTTCAATGAGATTTTTATTCATGATCTTACAATTTGACCGCAAATTAAGCGAAAAACTCAACTTAACTGTTTATCTTAATGGCTATTATGAAATTTCTGAAGTTATTGTTATGTAAGAAGTAGAATAGCGTTAAAGTACAAAAAATTGCACTACTATATTTGAGCAAGAAGTAGCGAATAGTATTAAAACTATACTTAGAGATAGCCCTCATCATTGGTTTGAAGGAGCGACTCTATGCAAATACATAATAATTATATATGATAATAATTAGACGACCGTGTCAAGTAAGATATGTGATTAAGCTTACCTACACATTTAATCATATAATATTAAATAGGGTATTCATCCGATAATATTGGAAAAAAAAAGTCCAGTAAAATAAATCGCCGTGTACAGGCCTTCGACACGCGAGATACTCTACGACAGAGGTAAGCCTCCATTAGGGCAAAAAGCCTCCTCGCTTATCTACGACATCTGGCCGATGTTTATATTTTGAGGGACTCCTACAACCTCTATAACGACTCCACTCTTATCGTCGACATGTCTACGAATAGGTAATCTTCCTCATATAGCGCACCAAAATACACTTTAACGTACTCGGGAGAAAATTCACAGTATTTGTCAAAAAGCTCAATTTTGTTCAAGTATCCGAGCGAATCATCTAGAGATGAACAATGATATTAATTCTTACGCTTTGAAAATAAGGTCTGTTATTCTCGGAATACACGATCAGGGGCCTTAATACTTTGATTTTCAAGAAACGGGTTTAGGACAATGGGTTAAAATTGGATTTTGTTTGCACTGCAAGCGGACAAATAGAAACATGTCAAACATAGCTCTGTTTAATGCCAGACCTGTCGGCAGAATTCAGAATTTGAACCCTTCCTTAGTGATTCCGTGAATTTGGCTCTGCAGCGTAATTATGCTGTAGGCATTACGAGGGTGTACTCGTAATTAGAAGGACTTCGACTGTTTTCATTGAGTTTGTTTCCCTTCCTAAAAATCACTTATTTTTGACTGCGCTACATTTGCTTTTAGATTGAGCCTTAAACCAACAAAAACAAAGGATATATTATTGGTTTAAGCCATACACACACACTGTTGGTTTTGCGTTTATTTTCGTAAGATTATGCGTAAATTATTTAGATTACAAATATTGAATGATGATTATAGTAGGAAATATAGGTAAAACTTGTAATTTGCCGAAGTCGATTTCGCGAGTCACTAATAGAATAGAATACTCTTTATTCCACACCTCAAGAAGAAAGAAATAGATAAAAAGCGATCTCTTCCAGACAACCTTTGGGTAGCGGATGAATATAAATGAAATTAAAATTACGATGTTATTTGAAAGTATCGGTACTGAATTAATTTGCTTTTACGTGAATCTATATTTAAACAATTTGGAATCACACTAATAATGTCATACGGGCGAAAGTTTGCAAGTATTATATTTTGTTGATTTTTCACGGAACTTTATATTTCGGAAAAAAATAATGTTATAAGCCGGTAACACCAAGGGGCGCAGCAAGTATTTTATATATTTTGTCGATTAGTAAAGAAAGTTTTACAGAATTAAATCCACATGTACGTTTTTAGGGTTCCGTAGTCAACTAGGAACCCTTATAGTTTCGCCATGTCCGTCCGCGGCTTAGCTCCGTGATCATTAGTACTAGACAGCTGAAATTTAGTATGAGTATGTGTATGTATCACGCCGACAAAACGGTAAAATAAGAACTAAAAATAAAACTTTTTTTAGGTACCTCTCGTACACCTAAAGTGGAGGTGATTTTTTTTTAGTTCCAACACTAGTGTGTGGGGTGTCATTGAATAGGTCTTTAAAAAATAATAGGGGTCTCCAAACATTATTTTTTGATAAAGTCAAAGTGGATTTCTGGAGCGAATATTTACGAAACTGCTCGTATATCCAAAAAATAGCGTCCAACCTCCCGCCCTCTAACTTTTCAACCACGGGTCAAAAATTATGGAAAGTTTCATGAAAATGAGGCCTTATAAGTACTTTCAACGAAAACTATTTTGAATAATATCGGTCGAACCATTTTCGAGTTATCGCAAAATTTCATAATTTTCTTTAAAACGACGTAAGTGCCGCGCGGTGTCCTTATACTTCGAACATTACACATGTTAGTTAATTGCCATACTGCATTAAAACACTCCGCTCAATCTGGCGCGTATAATCGATCTTCCAGAAGCTAATAAGTAATTTCAGATACTTTGGCGTTTACGACCTTTTTATAGTTTGAAATCTTTCTCGTAATTTATTGTGAAGGATGGGCAACTACGGAACCCTATACTAAGCGTGGCCGGACATGCTCTTGGCCGGTTTTATTTATTTGGGTAATTATAATTAATTTAATAAATTTGGAAAATTTTAATTAAAACCATGTAATAATTGGTAGTATATACGTACGTACCTTTTTGTGTTTACAGTTTTCACTGAAATTTACTCAATATTTTATTCTTGCAACTTGCAACCCATACGACCGTTCGTTCGAGTCAAAGTATTTCTTATGATTGCGTAATTATGTATTGTGTTCTTTCATTTATTTGTATGTGCGATTAATCAATTTTAACGTCTTGAAACTGTGGGTTTTTACAAAATAATTTTCGTTACAATTTATCCGGTTTGTGATATTAACTGGTTTTTCATTCGGTAATAATCGACTGTGGTGTATTTTTTTTGTGTTGCTAAAGCATCACGATGAATTAATATAATAAATGCGCTTGAGACTAATAAGCGTAATATATTTTTTATGGAAGCTATTGGTTCAGCATGATAATGTGTATCAATTTTCTTTTTATTCTTTTACGATGAGAAAATAATTATTGTAAAAGGCAATATAATATGTGGGACATTCAAAGCAGCTGAAACCCGTCGTTCCTCGAATGTGACGTCACAGTCTAGAAGCGTGGGCCCACGGGTGGCCGGCCGGCGTTAGCAGCTGACTACGACACGGACATTCGAGATTCAATTTTTTTCAAGGCCGTGTAGGAGGTACCGAGCACAATGCCGGGGGCTTCAAACGCCTGAATCAAATTGATTTTTTTAAAGAAAGATAATAATACATATATTCATTTTAGTTTTTTGGTGCTGAATATTATTTTACAGCTCGAATAAAAATATATAAACGGAATAAGTAGGTATATATTTGTTTATTGAAATAATATTTGTGGTTTTAATCACCATTTACAAAATATTTTTTTGTGAATGGTGAATAAAACCACAAATATAAATTAAGGAATTTATTTTATTAGTTTTGACAAATTATAATTGATTTGCTTTGGAATCAAGCCCGCCTAAACTGATATAATTAGTTTATAGTAACTGTAAGGACTACGTATAATAATCATTTATCGCACATTTCTTGCGCATATCATCTCTTAGTTAAAGGGTACCTACGGTTAAATTCGACGTTCATAATGAAATATGACAAAGAGAAACGAGAGAAGCCATTGTCACCTTTTTTTCTCACCGATATCAATATACTCCATGATGTTATGGGTAAATTCAAGCTGGCGTGACATCGCCAAACTACGGGATTGAGGTGCGAGACATGCTAAATTGGCAATAATTCAAGAAATAGGTACTTAAACAAGCAATACGTTGATTTTAGACCCTGCATCTACGTTTGCCGGTCTCCAGTCTCCATATCAATCGTCCTGCCCATATCCCGACGGTTATCGGTTCTACGATACAGTAGACCAAGCGAATGTTAGTTTGTTCAAGCAATATCGACGTTTTAAATGAACAACGGACCAAAGAACGAACGGTGCGTTGTATTTTAGTCCGCAGCAGTCAAATAAAACTAACCTAAAACTTCTCCGGACCATGTCGTCAAAGTCAATTGAAAGAATGCAGTGTGTGGAACATGAGTTACGGTTACTTACAGACAAGTCCATCGCAGTCCAACAAAAGTTTAAATATTATTAGTCAGTATTCGTAAAGGTGCAATTCCGTGCTTCACGGCAGGTCGCAGCTGCGTGCGACTCACGCCCGCGGCTCACGCGACAATAGCCAGTGCATAGCCGCTCATTTAACGAGTAAAACAAAATGTTACTAAGCCTGAACATAACCATAAAGATAGGATTTTTTACCTTCTATATAGCCTGAAATTCGGTGATTCTAATAAATAAGATCTCGCTTCTTTAACCATGTGCTTTACTCAAAACAATCGTTATGACATTCTCTTTCTGGAGATGAGGCATGCAATTTAAATTTAGTATTAAAGCATAATCGACTAGTTTAAAGGTCATTTCTATTCCAAGGCCCGATTCCACTTCCTGACAAATTGCCCTATAATATAAGGCAATTTGTCATATTATGATCGCTGCTTTTCAAATCGGCACGTGTCGCTATTACTGAACTGTAAAGTTGGTATCCTTATTTATATAGTTATCTTTTGTTCCATTGTTACCGCTCGAAGACGTTTTCAAATTGATTCAGGCCTAGGTATATGAATATTCGGCATGTCGTCCGCGATATTGACCGCAAAAATGAAAAAAATATATATTCTTCCTCGCCCAAAGAAAACAGACCTAAAACTCCTCCAGACCGTGTCAAAGGTATAATGTAAATACAAATGCTATACCGACCAGGGACAATTTAACGAGAGCACGTGCTGAAAGTGAGTTAGGGCCGGGGTGTTCATCATGTGAACTTCCCGACTTTATTTATTCCCCGAGTCTTCCCCGGCTTAATGGCGCCTCAAGCGCTAATGTGTAGCTATAAATTAAACGATAATAAGTTGGGACAACAACACTGCCCGTTAATGACTACCTAAAGTGCGTGATCCATCGGCGATAACTCGATTTCAAAAAGGGATTGCAACGGTTTATGGTCTGTCAGTCGTTTTCGTGTTGATTTTGTCTGTAATGGAATGAGATGCTTGGTTCGTTAATAGCTTGAGCGGTGGATAGCAGACCTTAGGGCATGCCGTGGATGCTTTAATAGTGAACACGTTCTTAATTATTACGAAGGGAGTGGAACCTCCTCTGGTAATTTACTAATAATTGATTTTACTCAAACATGCAATAAAATGTCGTCATAACGTGCGTTATAACCGGCTCCGAAGTGTCACGTTTCGGGTGGAATAACTCTAGAGAACTGAAAAGGAATTTCATACAAAATTGAAGCCCTGAGCCGGGAAGTATTTTTTTTAAACGTGGCGTCTGTGTTCATGAACAGGCTAAACAATTGAATTATATTTTTTTATTTCATTGGCACACCTCATGGAATGAAGACTAGGCACACCTCATGGAATAAATCCCATGTCACTTAATTCTTGGTAATGTGAACTAATTCCTGATTACAAAAGTTTTGTTTCAGAAATCCATCACTTTCCAACATGTATACAAGTGAAAATTCGACGAAAGCTATATCATTTATCTATTGCAGGGCAAACGCGACCATGATATGCCCGCAGTAGTGTGTAATTAACGGTTACGCCACACTCACAATACTAGCACATTACGTATGTACACGTACAGTTAGCAGCAGAAGTTGCCACGCAAACCACGAGCTCAAAATGATCTATTGTGAAGATAATTAGGGAGCGAATCTCCAAACGTTTTAACTGCGCGGTTTTAATGTCATTGTTGTTTTTTTTGACCACAACGGAAGACAACTGTGGTCAAAGTGGATTTTGCGAGACTACGTTTTGGATTCGTAGAAAGTTAACTTCCACCATCCATTAATTATCTTCTAACCATTCATCAACCATCCTCTTTTTTAAAAATATTTGGTGGAATGACGACGACACTAAAAACACTGTAAAAACTAAAAATGTTAAATATTCACCCAAGGCTTATACAGATAAGTGTGGGTTCGTTATTCTGCTCATTTTGCAGCAGATTGTATTCAAATTGTGCTACTATTTTAAAAGTAAGTACGCGATAGAATGTCAGAATCACTACTAATCACGGGTTTATAAGTATTCTCTTCGAATAACAGTTCCCTTAATTACTCAACGGTTAACTGGAACAGATCCCTAACATTCGAACATGTTTTATTAGTTATGAATGTGTTTCTAACAAGTTGTTGTGTACAATAAAGTTTTTATATACATAAACACATAAATACTTGTAATATCTTAAACGAGGTACATGTATTATAAATTATGATACATATATATCGTATTGGTGTAAGTTTAGGCATTTATATATTTAAATATATATATATATATATATATATATATATATATGTGTCGGAGACGGTCATGAGTATGGAAGCTCAACGAAGCCAGCGCGTCATTGGAAGGCGACAGTAGCGCCCCCTTGAACCTGTTTTGGCGCGCTAGACAGAGTCTTGGCGGTTCACTCAGCGAACGCCCACCGGCACTTCACTCTGGGTCGCCGTTGAGTGCACTACTGCCTTGGAACTGTCCCGTTTCGTTGTGCTATACCAAGTTAGAATCAGTGAAACGTTATAACTCAACAATACAGTGTTAATTTAATAAAGACTATTGTGAGACTTTGATAACCTAGCTTACAGACCTCTGTGCCAGGAACTGTTATTTTGTGCTTCATTGTATAAGAAATAAATCAAGTTAATTGCATCCGTAGTGTTTCATCTTGCTCACAACTACCTCCTCGTCCACAACTATAAAGAACAGCTCATCTAATGTGCCACAAACCGCACCGGCCATCCGACCCGTCCCCGACATCAGAAGTTGGGATGGTATCTACGGCCCATGAGCGAACACGAAGAATTATGGAACACGAAGCGAATAAAACGGAAGAAAAAAAGTTTGTGGTTACTCTTTGAAATACAACGAACTTGACATCACTAAATCAAGGAACAGGAGCTACAAGCGTTTCCGTTGTTGAAACTCAAGCTAACACCGTCACGGAGACCTACAAAACCGTATGAAAACAAATGAAGATTGCACTGTTTAAATTGTTTTCATTGCGAGAGAAACGGACATGAAAAATTCGATTGCTTACTTCGTATAAAAGAGAAATCATCGAGGCTACAACTTACCATATCGGCGTCAAAAGCCAGCAGTTAACAGCAAACCACATCGAAGTTCATTGTTTACTTCAAGAACAGCGGGACACATCGTCAGTTGTTGCACCAGTGGAAGTGACCCAGAAGCGACGGTCAACTACAAGCGACGCGTGTACGTACATAGGCACTATGGCCTCACCGACACATTTTAAAAACACATCAGGTCAGTCGTTAACTTTTCACTACGATTCCGATATTTTGTTCACAAATAAAAGTGTAGCTAGATTCTGGGGTAGACTTGAGTCGCACTTATTCAGTTTAGTGGGTATTTGTCAAAAAAAAAGTACTAACGGGTACTGGTAAAAGCACAGACAACTTAGGTTAAGTGGTCTGTGGGTAAAAGCAACCCTCCAAGTAAAAAGTTGAATATTGCGTGATAGAAATTAATAATCATTTGAAACAAAGTTTATTGCACGTTTTGTAACGATTGTTTTCGTAGCGATATAATATGACTAAACGCGAAAGGTTTCTACAGAGATTTAGTGTTGATTAATATGACCACCACGCAGTGTACCTACCCTTATTAAAGTTTATCATTTTAAAATTGCGCTGTGAAGGTGCATCAATCATACACGCTTATGCTACGTTTACACGCTTGCCAAGCCTCGGCAAGCTCACAGGACGCAGTTATATGTTAGAGTGAGCACGATGTAGTTCCGTCTCACTTTAACATATGACTGCGTCCTGCACGCTTGCCGAGGCTTGGCAAGCGTGTAAACGTAGCATTAGAATTATTATTCTAAGCATACACAGTACTTAGTAGTAGGAGCGGCTGCTTTAATAATCTACCCTCTGTTCATGATTTTCCAATCGTTCTGTACAATTTAATTTGTTGACATCTTGAATAGTTTTTTACTCGGTGTACATTAGCTGGTGTATAGTTTAGCGCCTATAACTTCCGTAAGAACTGGTGAGCCTGAGATTTGTTTAAACGATTCTAATGTTACTTTTTATTGTGGTGATCGCTATAGCCTGAAATATTTAAACTGGAGACACTAATAGGATTAGGAAAATATTAGGACACAAACATTTGAAATTGAAGTTTGATTTTTATCATTAATGTTTCATAATCGGTAAAGCCTTGGTAATCCAAAGGTTATCATACAAAGTAAAGCTTGTTATTAAAGTGCAAATAATGATTTAAATCTTTTCTTGCATCTACGTCGTAGATTATTAGTTCACATTAACGAATCATAATTTCAGTGTACATACCTAACTTTGCTAGATTGATTTGTTTCCTTTTTTTTTGTTGGATTATTATTATTCGTATGGCATGTTATTTTAGATAACAAAAGAAACAATTCATTTAACTATAAGTAATTACAAATCCAATTTCAGTTGTTGTTGAATTGAAGTTGAGTTTGTTGGATTTAAGGTTAGAATGACCGAGGTTTGTGATACTGTGCTTGAAGTTTTTGTTTCAGGAAAAGATTCGCGAACTTAGCAGCTAACAGCTAAGCCATGAGTCATCTGCTTCGGCTGCCACGGTACAAGACATCGCGTAAAGAACTGCGCGAAGGCGAGCGACAGGGCGCCTTCAACCACGGGGAAGAGGGTTGACGTGTGACGTCACCACACCATATGAGGCAATCTGGTGAGGAGTTCTCATTTAATTGTGATTCGGTTGCCGAGTGATCGCTTATGGAAGTTGATTTCCAATAAGTTCCATGGCAAACGGCTGTATAATTCAGTGACTATGTATGACTTGTATCAGTCTAGCTAAAAATTGTTAGTACTGTGCAATAAATAAAGTTACTGAAGCGAGCCTATTAGAAATGTTGACATGTAGTATTGTAAATTGCAAGACCATTTGCCATAAACTTGACTTCCAAACATGCGCGTACTTGCACGATAGGTTGAGGGAAATGCCCGGGAGCTACGTACCATTTGAAGTAGACGAAAAAAAAATATAGTGAGACTGGTAGGGAGGTTCTCAGTTCGGCTGGTCGACCATACCAGTCACTTCATCGTAGCCGTAGTCCGGTAGAAGTCGGCATCTGCTCTAAGCAGTCCGTGGATACGCGGTGCGCGGTAGGTGCTGGCGGAGGTCGGGTCTCTCTCGCAGAGACCGTAGAGTCATAGGGTTGCCTCGGCGATCCCGTGGGGATGCGCGTATTGGGTGGCTAAGTTAGCCCTAGGCCACAAATGAGATACCTGTTTTGTTGAACGAAATTTCGTTGATTTAAATGTTTTGATATTGTCAATAAGGCGGGCCAAAAGGAAATGATATGGTGGTACATGGTTCCTAATGTGTTTTATAAGGTAGAAGTGGTAAATAGCTAGTTTGTTTCACAACAAGTAACATTGTAGTGCAATCTCATTTAAAACGTATCGCACTATTGAAAGAAAAAGTAATGTTACAATTGGTAGTTGGTTGTAGGATACCATAATTCGATTTGTATCTTTTGAAATATTGCGGTTATAAAACAAAAACTTTCACTTAGTTGTCCAAATGATTTTTGTGATATTTTTAGTTTTAGTGTCAGTAACTATTTGATGCGAAAGGAAAGAGGAAGTTTTTGTTTTGTCTTACCATTTTGACGTGTTTGTCAGGAGTGACCGAGTGGATACTGTTTTGGTTGTTGATTGTTTCAGAGCAACACACGAGGACGTGTGTCATCGCAGGATGGCCGTGTCGGAGACGGTCATGAGTATGGAAGCTCAACGAAGCCAGCGCGTCATTGGAAGGCGACA